>OX336394.1:107766138-109016138 GCA_946902985.2 Meconema thalassinum | reverse complement strand
ATACTTCTGATATAAAAATATGTGTATTTATAATTCCATAAATGTCTTATAATCGTTTCTGCTGGTGTTACGATGTTATTCCCAGTTGTCGATCCCCTCTGTAATCGCTGTAGCGTTTCATAACAGTGCATATCAATGCCATGCTTCCACGGCAGCCATCTTGTCGTATAACTGTTCATCTCCCAGTCACATGTTTTCAAGATGCGTTGCGGGTTGCTGAATCAATCTCCTAAGCTCGCGTCAACGAGACATCACTCTGTACTGCAAGTTGAAATGTTGTCTTAGAAATGCCAAAAATGAGTCTCAGTCACGTCAGGGTTCCAATACAATGCAAAATACTGGCACAATACCATCCCGACATTTGCCCGAAGACGAAGTGGGAAACCACGGAAAACCACTACGAGGATGGCTGAGGTGGGAATCGAACCCCCTCTACTCATTTGGGCCACCCGAGGCTGAGTAGACTCCGTTTCAGTCCTCATACCACTTTTCAAATTTTGTGGCAGAGCCGGGAATCGAATCCAGGACATCCGGGGCGGCAGCTAACCATGCTGACCGCTACGCTATGGAGGCGACAAATTTAAATTTAAAAAATAATAAGAAGAAGAAAGTATTATTTCAGTGGAATGAAACACCGACAGCAGTGGCTACGCTGGCTAAAGCGCAGCATTAGGTCATGGGGCCAAGCTTTCTGCTGACTCAGTAGACGCGTGGGTTCGAGCCCCACCGTCGGCCGTCCTTGAAATGGTTTTCCATGGTTTCCCATTTTTAGCACCAGACAAATGCTGGGACGGTACCTTCTGATAGGCCACGGCCGTTTTCATCCACATCCTTGCCCAGTTTCATTCATCTTCATCCATTCCATCTCTCATCCCGACGCGCAGGTCGCCCACGGGCGTCGACTAGAAAGACCTGCACTCGGCCTCTCAAGAGACCACACGAAAAAAAAAAGTGGAATGAAACTACAGTGAGACCCTTCTCTACAGAACGGAACTTTGTCGTGCGTCATGTGACGTACAGCAAGACGCTGGAACTAGCAGCAGCGTAGCGCCCAACTAGCTCAACACATTTACTCTTTTTAACGTATTTAATAATCATCATTACTTACATGAATTTCAGAGTAGTTGCTGGAAATGCTGTCTTCCATTTTTTAAACACACTTTTCACCAACGTAGGAAGTTTTGGTACACTCGCTGTAATTCATCCTCACTGATTGCTCCAGTGGGTGAGTGGTTATCGTGTCGGATTACGAACCCCAAGCTTGCAGGTTCGGCAAAGATCATGACACGCATGTCATACGATGAGTTCTGTAGGCCGTGTTCATAGTGGCAAAATTAATCTCTGGATTTTCCGCCAACACATTTCTCTAGTAGAAAGCGCTATATTGTCAAGGAGCTTAGATATCTAACCTCCTTGACTTTCATAGTGCTTCAAGGAACAACAAAATTCGACATGCAAGCTGCCCTCTCGGTGTCAAATAACAAAGCTTCCACCCGGCACCCGAGGCCATACGATATTATTATATTATTATTATTATTATTATTATTATTATTATTATTATTATTATCCACACTGATATTTCGTATCAGTGCAATTATTTCGTTATCGAAAGTCTTCAGAGTACGCGGATTGTTTCTGTATAGCCTACATTTTGATTGAGGTAAAAATCGCACGGCGATGAAACGTACGATCACATTTATTAGAAGACTTCTTCTTGAGAAGATAAGTTTTCACTAGGCAAATTCGATGCTTTGTTCTATACCTAACCATGTTGACGGGATACAGTACATCACAAGCCTTAACTCTCTCTCAATCAAGGTATCTTGCCACCTGGGAATGTAATCAAGCTATGTCTGCAACGGTAGATGCTAGTCAACTGGAGCTGACTCAACGCGTTTCGTCCGTCACACGGCCCCGGCGAAGCTCCGTTCTATAGGGAAGGATCTCACTATAATTGCAGAAATCACTGTCATGTAGAGGCCGGCTTCAGGATGATAATTACACAGTGAGTATTGCGTTTAGCCCACGCATGTTGTATGTCCTACATACAGACGTGATCTAATGCGTCTTGGCCTGCGCTAATCCGGTTTAAGTTGCCGTTACAGAGCGGCTTAATTGTGTTGTTTATCTGTTAGCTCGCCTGCAACATTCATCAAGTCTGTGACTGCCCGCTGCCGGCTACTGGAACTAGGAGACTGCAATCTCATCATCACACATTGATTCGTCCTTCTTGTTCTTTAATAATATGCGCCCAAATTCAATATTCAACATAAGAATGTATTGGCGGTGCTGTCTGATTGGATTGTTGCTAGATCTCCCTATTAAACGTTGAATCGTTTAAACGCCTAACCTTTAAGTACACGCGCTGGTGTATAAAGTACACCACCCGCACTAAAGCTGGTAACTTTTTAGTTGTAATGTTTCTGCAGGCTCTTAGGTGCCATCTAACCTATCCCTAAAATGTTCGCAAACGACTACAAGCAGTGTCATTGTTGCCGGATTCGTTTGTGCTGATTCACAGGAATAATCATTGAGCTGTTGCGCATGGTGAACAAAGTACAATATTGATTCAGTTACGGTATTTAACTGTCTTATTTTTGAAATCATATTTTAGAATTAAAACTACAGTAGCTCCGAGTCTCGTACGGTTCTGTGTTTTTAGGGCTTGTATTCAAGCTAAATGTCCGAAGCGACTTAATGAGAGGAAATCTATTACATTATAGCGAAAGAAAAATCAGATGAAGAAGTTGGAGGAGGCGCAGATACTTCCCAAGAAGAATTTATAGGAAGATGATCACGATACAGAATCAATCTATCAAGTATGGTTAGCCTTAACTATTCTGCTTGTAGAACAGTTGAATTAATAAGATTAATGAGATAGGCTAAGTGATTTCATGACATTATTTTCTTGGTGTGCAATATTCACAACGCGTGTACTTATTATAGGCTATATTAATAGGTGCATCTAGTCAAAGGTTAAACCAGGGCTGGTACTTTTATTGATTAATTTCAGTTATTGAATAATAGAAGCATAACAATCGATTAATCTATTGTGCGTTTAATCGATATGTCGTTTAATCGATTAGTAGGTTTGTCGAGTAATTGATTAATTGTTTTGACAATTAATCGATTATCTTCGCTCCGTTCACTGCGCTATCAAAGAAGCAAGACAGACATTTAATCAGTTTGTATCATAAGCTTATATTTTTTAATAATGTATCTATTTTGTTAAAACTAGGCTAAACCAAAGTAAAACAAAAATGTTCCTGTCTTAAATTATAAACATTTAATAAGAATTCAACATCTATGCTGAAAACTCTTTGTTTTCTTTTTTCGAAACCCTTTCCAATTTGATTGATGTTTGTCCTTCCATGGTCACAGACTCTTATTAGGTTATTGTTAACATAATATTGGAATAGGAAAGTCTTAATTTTTACATAATATTGGAATATTTGAATTCATTTTGGATCCGTATTGACAACAGTATAATGGATATAATGTTAAATTATATAGAAAACTTTCCAGGTAGTCAATACTTATTCATGTGTTTATACTATTAAAATATTATGTACTTGTTTCGGGACCTGATCAAATGTGAACTCCCGTCATCAGCCTTATGATAGACACAAAAAAAGATAACATAATCACTAGGGCGCCCGTACTGCTCCGCAGCATAATTTTTCAGTATTGGATTTAAAAAATTACGACATTAAGTAATAGTTTATAACCTTTATTTTACAATACTTCCTTCCAGACAATGTTCGCTGTGCGTCGACTCTTAGTTTTAAATGATTTTCCTCGGGATAAGCCAACATAGCACATTCCATGGCCTAAAACAGTATCAGGCAAGTAGATTCCAACTCTATGAAGCGTTTGACCCTGCACTTTGTTGATTGTAATACAAAACGCTAGTGTAATACGAAATTTCCGTCATTAAAACCAAAGATATGATTGCTACAATGAGAAAAAATATTGAAAAAATGAGATATAATATCGAATGTTCACTCATAACATTCTGAAGAACAGCCGATTTGAATACTTAACAGCTCAAATGAAAGGGCTTCAGTCACTGAGTGTTCTTAGACTAAAACGACTTGAGTACCTCAATCAGAACCAAAGATATGATTGCTTCAAAGTTGGAAAAAGATGGAAAACGTTGAAAATATCAAATAATTTGAGGAAGGCGGAAGTGAAGTGATTTGTAATACTTGATAACAAATCTTTGCATGAATACCTTTCAATTAATAGTGGTATGAAGGAAATCGACCGGATAGAATGGCCGGACGGACTCGGTTAAGTTTTCATAATTATTTCTGATATTCGCTTCGGCACTCATAACATTCCTCAGAATCAACCAATGTAAATATTTAATACCTCAAAAGATAGAGCTTGATTCACTGAGTGCTCTTAGACCAAAACGAACAGTGTAACTCAATTAGAACCAAAGATATGATTGCTACAATGAGAAAAACTGTTGAAAAAATGAGATGTAATATCGTATGTCCACTCATAAAATTCCTCAGAATCAGCCGATTTGAATGGTTAAGGGCTCAAATGATAGCGCTTGATTTACTGAGTGGTCTTAAACTAAAACGACCTTCGTAACTCAATAAGAACCGAAGATATGATTACTTCAAAGTTGGAAAAAGTTGAAAAAATCAAATAATTTGAGAAAGGCGTAATTTAAGTGATGTTAATACCTAATGACAAATCTGTGCATGAATACCTTTCATTTAAGAAAAGGATGAAGAAAATCGGCCGGATAGTAAGGCCGGACGGACTCGGATAAGTTTTCATCAATATTTTTAATAATATAGACTAGGGCGCCCGTACTGCTCCGCAGCATAATTTTTCAGTATTGGAATTAAAAAATTACGACATTAAGTAATAGTTTATAACCTTTACTTTACAATACTTCCTTCCAGACAATGTACGCTGTACGTCGACTCTTAGCTTTAAATGATTTTCCTCGGGATAAGGCAACATAGAACATTCCATGGCCTAAAACAGGATCAGGCAAGTAGATTCCAACTCGATGAAGCGTTTGACCCTGCGCTTTGTTGATTGTTATACAAAACGCTAGTGTAATACGAAATTTCCGTCATTAGAACCAAAAATATGATAGCTACAATGAGAAAAAATATTGACAAAATGAGATATAATATCGAATGTTCACTCATAACATTCCTATGAATCAGCCGATTTGAATAGTAAACATCTCAAATGAAAGAGTTTCAGTCACTGAGTGTTCTTAGAATAAAACGACTTGAGTACCTCGATCAGAACCAAAGATATGATTGCATCAAAGTTGGAAAAAGATGGAAACGTTGAAAATATCAAATAATTTGAGGAAGACGGAAGTGAAGTTATATGTAATACTTGATATTAAATCCATACATGAAAAACTTTCATTTAATAGTGATATGAAGAAAATCGACCGGATAGAATGGCCGGACGGACTCGGTTAAGTTTTCATAATTATTTCTAATATTCGCTTCGGCACTCATAACATTCCTCAGAATCAACCAATTGAAAATATTTAATACCTCAAAAGATAGAGCTTGATCCACTGAGTGCTCTTAGACCAAAACGAACAGAGTAACTCAATTAGAACCAAAGATATGATTGCTACAATGAGAAAAACTGTTGAAAAAATGAGATGTAATATCGTATGTCCACTCATAACTTTCCTCAGAATCAGCCGATTTGAATGGTTGGGAGCTCAAATGATAGCGCTTGATTCACTGAGTGTTCTTAGACTAAAACGACCTTCATAACGCAATTAGAACCGTAGATATGATTACTTCAAAGTTGGAAAAAGTTGGAAAAAGTTGAAAAATCAAATAATTTGAGAAAGGCGTAATTGAAGTGATTTGTAATACTTGATGACAAATCTGTGCATGAATACCTTTCATTAAAAAAAAGGATGAAGAAAATCGTCTGGATAGTATGGCCGGACGGACTCGGATAAGTTTTCATCAATATTTTTAATAATATAGATAGCTTCAATGTGAAAAAAAAAGTAAAAAAGGTGCAAGAAATCAAATAATTTGAGGAAGGCAGAAGTTAAGAGATTTGTAATACCTGATATTAAATCCGTACATGAATAACTTTCATTTAATAGTGGTATGAAGGAAATCGACCGGATAGAATGGCCGGACGGACACGGTTAAATTTTCATAATTATTTCTAATATTCGCTTCGGCACTCATAACATTCCTCAGAATCAACCAATGTAAATATTTAGTATCTCAAAAGATAGAGCTTGATCCACTGAGTGCTCTTAGACCAAAACGAACAGTGTAACTCAATTAGAACCAAAGATATGATTGCTACAATGAGAAAAACTGTTGAAAAAATGAAATGTAATATCGTATGTCCACTCATAAAATTCCTCAGAATCAGCCGATTTGAATGGTTAAGGGCTCAAATGATAGCGCTTGATTTACTGAGTGTTCTTAGACTAACACGACCTTCGTAACTCAATTAGAACCGAAGATATGATTACTTCAAAGTTGGAAAAAGTTGGAAAAAGTTGAAAAATCAAATAATTTTAGAAAGGCGTAATATAAGTGATTCGTAATACTTGATGACAAATCTGTGCATGAATACCCTTCATTTAAGAAAAGGATGAAGAAAATCGGCCGGATAGTATGGCCGGACGGACTCGGATAAGTTTTCATCAATATTTTTATAATATAGATTGTGAAAAATATTGCACATATAATATCCCATGGCTCATCAATAAAATATTTGTTAAAAGATAACATTAAAACCATTCTTGAACAAAACAAATGATGAAGTATGGGCATCAACAACGAACAATCAATATGGTAACACTTAAAATATAAGTAAAGCCCTGCGCGGATATCCCCGGAAAAAACCGCGGATATCCGCAAAATCTTTCACCATGCGGATATAGTTTGCATGGCTGTGCGGGTAGCGGAGAAGCTACGGATATTGTTTGGAGAAAATTTGCGGATAGTTTTTAGAATACAATCCGAACTTGTTTGATATAATTATTAGATGATGATGATGATGATGATGATGATGATGATGATGATAATTGTTGTTTTAAGGGGCCTAACATCTAGGTTATCGGCCCCTCATTATTAGAACCCGGATGTTTATGACATATCATTATCTTTTCCGTAATGTTTCATTCATGACAAAATAATGTAAGATGATGATTTAAGCTAACCTCATTGAAATTATGTCAATAAACATAATTAACACTCCAAACAGGAAAGGGTTGCAATTCTGGCGGTAGAAAAATCACTTAAAGCATGGCACATTAGACAACATGCATAGCCTAGAGGAACGAATGTCTAAATACTGTATGTCGCTTTAGTAATTTATGCGTTATCTAATTAAAACTAGTATTGCAATGCCAGAAGATTCGGATAACAAACTGCAAATGCGGAAAAAAGTCGTGCGGATGCGGGGTGGATGCGGACAACAGTTGTGCGGATGTGGGGTGGATGCGGATAACAGTCGTGCGGATGCGGGGTGGATGCGGACAACAGTTGTGCGAATGTGGGGTGGATGCGGACAACAGTTGTGCGGATGTGGGGTGGATGCGGACAACAGTTGTGCGGATGTGGGGTGGATGCGGACAACAGTCGTGCGGATGTGGGGTGGATGCGGACAACAGTCGTGCGGATGTGGGGTGGATGCGGACAACAGTTGTGCGGATGTGGGGTGGATGCGGACAACAGTCGTGCGGATGTGGGGTGGATGCGGACAACAGTTGTGCGGATGTGGGGTGGATGCGGACAACAGTCGTGCGGTGGATGCGGACAACAGTCGTGCGGATGTGGGGTGGATGCGGACAACAGTCGTGCGGATGTGGGGTGGATGCGGACAACAGTCGTGCGGATGTGGGGTGGATGCGGACAACAGTCGTGCGGATGTGGGGTGGATGCGGACAACAGTTGTGCGGATGTGGGGTGGATGCGGACAACAGTCGTGCGGATGTGGGGTGGATGCGGACAACAGTTGTGCGGATGTGGGGTGGATGCGGACAACAGTTGTGCGGATTTGGGGTGGATGCGGACAACAGTTGTGCGGATGTGGGGTGGATGCGGACAACAGTTGTGCGGATGTGGGGTGGATGCGGACAACAGTCGTGCGGATGTGAGGTGGATGCGGACAACAGTTGTGCGGATGTGGGGTGGATGCGGACAACAGTTGTGCGGATGTGGGGTGGATGCGGACAACAGTCGTGCGGATGTGGGGTGGATGCGGACAACAGTCGTGCGGATGTGGGGTGGATGCGGACAACAGTCGTGCGGATGTGGGGTGGATGCGGACAACAGTTGTGCGGATGTGGGGTGGATGCGGACAACAGTTGTGTGGATGTGGGGCGGATGAGGACAACAGTTGTGCGAATGTGGGGTGGATGCGGACAACAGTCGTGCGGATGTGGGGTGGATGCGGACAACAGTTGTGCGGATGTGGGGTGGATGCGGACAACAGTCGTGCGGATGTGGGGTGGATGCGGACAACAGTTGTGCGGATGTGGGGTGGATGCGGACAACAGTTGTGCGGATGTGGGGCGGATGCGGACAACAGTTGTGCGGATGTGGGGCGGATGCGGATAACAGTCGTGCGGATGTGGGGCGGATGCGGATAACAGTCGTGCGGATGCGGGGTGGATGCGGTCAACAGTTGTGCGAATGTGGGGTGGATGCGGACAACAGTTGTGCGGATGTGGGGCGGATGCGGATAACAGTCGTGCGGATGTGGGGTGGATGCGGATAACAGTCGTGCGGATGCGGGGTGGATGCGGACAACAGTAGTGCGAATGTGGGGTGGATGCGGACAACAGTTGTGCGGATGTGGGGCGGATGCGGATAACAGTCGTGCGGATGTGGGGTGGATGCGGACAACAGTTGTGCGAATGTGGGGTGGATGCGGACAACAGTTGTGCGGATGTGGGGCGGATGCGGATAACAGTCGTGCGGATGCGGGGCGGATGCGAACAACAGTTGGGCGGATGCGGATAACTGTCGTGCGGATGCGGGACGGGTGTATTGAACCCATGTACCATTGGCTCAAAAGGCGTCGAATCCATGTATGTGGGGAAGAAATGAAAGAAACATACAGTTTCTAATGTAACATAGAGAAATTTCAAGCCAGGATTCTAGCCTAACGTTGTGCAAGCGGCGAGGACCAGGTGTTCGGGAGATGAGATCATGCCTCTTGACATTCAGAAGGAGCGAGTCATGGATATTAATAGAACGAGTGGAACATTTTTACTGTAAGACAAGGAAGCGTGACTCGGAAATCCAGCTTAGCTTGCAGGAAAACGGCAACACCGCCGATGTGCCAGAAGAGGAATAATTAAATTTAACCCATTTACAGGAATGAAAATAAGTAAATAATCACTGGACTGTGAATCATTTTGAATTAGAGATTTTTTTGTGTAAAGAAAAACCTTGTAATAATTGCACAGAAAAAACTGCAAACGCAGTATACGTCATCGGGGATTGACTGATTCCAGAGGAGTGGGGAATATTAAAAATGAACAGCAACACCCACGCAGCTGAAGACTACAAATTAATTAATATCTCCGAATTGCACGATCGATTCTTATGAGCAATGAGATCATTTGACGTTGAGAAGACGCGTTTTCTGGAGATATATTTTTTATAATTGTACGATAATTAGTTCAAAAGTTGGTCACGAAAAGGACTAGGATTTTATCTTTTTGTGACTAAAAAGTATAAAACTCCTGGCCTCACCAAGCCAAACATGCAGTCATTCCGACAGCCCGTGAGGGGGCGTCACGCTGTATCAAGCACCGAAGACAGTATTCAAGAGCCCGAGGGGGGCGTCACTACGCATCATGCAGTTTTACAACGAGCACTCCGTGAGCGGAGATGCTGCGTCAAAGTCTTAAAACGTATGAACTTCAGGGGAGGTCATACTGTGCAACGAGTATAAGCACCGAATGAAGAATATCCGATAGCCACGGGCGTCGCGTTATCAATAATTTACGTTCCTCCGTAAGGAATTGTAAAGCAGTAAAAGTACAGTATCGCCGTGTTTGAAAAAAATTAGGAAAATCCTAGTTACAGGATTTAGGTCCGACAGTATAAAAGTTTACAGTGAAAAGTTCGTAAAATATAGTCAGAGCAGGCTGCGAACGTAGGACTCAAGGCGATAGGTCTTTAAGTAAACGACCAAAAGTATCATAGCGTACGGAAGTACCGTAACAGAGAGATAAACAGTTTATCTAATTTAAAGGACCCGAGCAGGGACAGAGAAATAAGGTTCGTAAGTATTCTCGAAGATTAGAAGTACTAGAACCGAATAAGCAAAGGAGAAGACAGGAAACTATAGACATTCGTTTCAAGAAAGCAGACGAACTATTCAAAAGCACTAAGACGCAAGAAGTGTTAGTTGTTAAAAATCCATAGGTCACCGATAAATTATCAAGGGGACCGTGAACAGAACAGACTTTCATTAAGATCAATAAACAGAATCTAAAAGGGGAGCCGTTCGTGTCAGAGGAATAGCAGATCGTCCAGAACGGGATTCGAAGGAGTGCTATTGCAGGAAGGAAGTAGATGATTCGAGACTTTCATATTCAGAGAGGATAGGAAGCCGACATTACTAAATTTCACCCTTGGAGACGGGAGATCAAGAGGTCACGTGTGATAGGCTTAAATAGCGGCCTAGTGATCAAAAATTGTGAAGTGTAAATATATCAAGTTTTTGTGTTAAAAATAATATATTTTCAGTGTTTTTTATAGTGTGTTCTAAACGGATACACCAGTGTATTTAAAATGTTATTAGTGTTAAATATATACGTGTTAAATATGTGTCAAGATATGTCTGTACATGCCATGAATTTGTACACGATGAAGTAAGTTAAGAAGTGGGCCAAAAATGACACATCGCACGAGGAGAAGGGTCAAAAAACGACCTTAAACATGTGAGTAAAGATTTTCATTATGTTTTGGTGTCGGGAAATGATTGTGTACAAATCCACCGGGGTTTTTGAGAAAAAGGGATGTTTCTAAATAACTAAATACAGAATAAGAACGCGGTCTGAACAAAAATCGAATTTTGAGAAATTATAAATAATTATTTGAAAGAATAAATCCTGTAGAGGAAATGTATGAATAAAATGTCAGTGTATTTGACGAATGTTATAAGAGCAAGCGTAATAATAATAATTATCATGAAAGATATTTAAATAAAGGTAAATTTGAGTTATATGAAAGAAATAGCTTTTGAGCTTTTGTAAGGAATGAAGATATAATATGAATAATAATAATAATAATAACAAGGTAAGGAAATATAAATGAAGATCAAATTGAATGATATGAACATAAGAGCGTTGGAGCCTTAATAAAAGGTATAAGACATGATATTAACGCATGTTATTAAAATAGAGCAATTATTGTCAAAGGAAAAGATTAATATAAAAATTGAGATATGTATTAATTGTTAATATGGAATTTATCAGTTCTTTGGAAGACGATAGGCTTAAAAATAATGTATAGCGCAACGGAGCGCAATTAAAATAAAATGTCACGCTAGGAACGCGTAAAAGTTAAAGTACTTGGTAAGTTACTTATGAAGGGTAGTTGATTGCAGTGAATTGAGATATGTTGTAAGTCCTCTAATTGTGACGTAGATCACGCGGCCATGTGTGTGTTATTATGAAAAAGGGAGCAAATGTATGGTATTATTGAGCGTAGGTCATGTAGGCCACGGCCGACTTTAAATCGCATTTTGTATAAGTCCTCCAATATGGGAATGGTTCCCGAGGCATGTTAAGAGATTCGAACCTAGAATCCTCTTGTTGTTAAAGCCCCTAATTATTCGTCGTAGAATGTGTACTACTCTTCCCAATCAATGAGGACCCTTTATAATTAATAAATGCCAAGGTTACGAAAATGGTTTATGAGCCCAATAATATTGTTGAAAGAAAATAAGTGAAGTAAAAGCCAGTTCTCCCCAAAGAACTGGAAATGAAAGGAAGACTTGTTTTAAAAGCATTGAGAAGAGCTCCAACCGTAGGCTAGACTGGAAGTCACCCCCAGTCATAAATCTCGCTCAAGTATACGGTCTGACACTAATAGCAGGAGGGTTTGTGGAGGCCGTCTGTAAGAAGGAATGAATACACCGTGAGTGTTTAAAGTTGTTAATGACCCGGGAATTGAACCGAGGTCCTTGTAGATGAAATTATCGCTTGCCAGTTCAGATCGTAGTTTTCTTATGTGATAATGGTCTTATAAGACAAATAAAATAAATAACAATCCCTATTGTAATGTTGTATGAAAGTAGGATTCCACGAGTTAAATGAAGATAACTAGGTTCCGGGAGTAATCATAGTTTTTGACTTTGTCAAGTAATCTTTATAACTCTGGAGTACACAAGTATTTTCCCGATCACCGTGATGAATTTGTAAAACTTGAGAGAGATAGTAAATGCTGAGAACATGTGAAGAGCCCAAATATTGAAGTAGATATTTAACATGTAATTTTAAATGTAATTATATATTTGTTTTGATGATAAGAAAAGATAAAAATAGTTGTTGAGGTGTACAAAGGAATGACACCATTATTATTGGAAAATATCGAGCCAAAGGAGCTCGTAGTTATATGGAACTTTAAGATAGATACTTTATGGAAGTAAAATAAATAATTATGAATTGTTGGTTTTAAAGGAAACCATGTGTTTTAAATACAATATTTGTTTTATTCTTATATTATTCCTTGTTCATTTGGAACAAGTAGAAGATTATTGGTTAGTAATTTAATTGTTTTATTGTTTGTAGCGCCATAATTTTGGTTAATTAAATGTGTTAAAATAGGAATTGATTTTGTTGTTATTTTTGCAAGTGTATCCTCTATTTAATCCAAAATGTGTAAGTCACAGAGTGGGAGAACATACTGCAAACCCGAAATCCCGAATTGAGCAATGCTGGCATACTGTGATTTGCATATTTCTTGCTAAAAGGGCACAGTATATAACGTTTTGTTTATCCGCACAGGGCTCAGAATATAAGCACATGAATAAGTATTCACTAGGCGGAAAGTTTTCTATATAATTCAACAGTATATCCATCATATTGTTAACATAGTCTAAACAAGGAAGGACACTTTGTACATTTAGGCAAAAAATAACTTTTATAGATTTTTCTGCATCATTCCGAAAATAAGTGTAACTCAACTTAAGCGATGACCTCTCATTTAAACTTCTTTTCTTATCTCATGTCTACTGTACTAATCAATTAATCGATTCTTCAGTTGGCCGATTAATAGGTCCATCAGTTAGCCAATTAATCTATTATTCAGTCGATCAATCGATTTAACGGTCAATCTATTAATCGTCTTCGATTAATTTCAAATTATTCGATTAATCTATTTCTAATCGATTAACAGAACATCGATTGTTACCAGCCCTTCTTTAAATGTTTTCTTACTAACCGCGTTTTGTAAAACGTTTAATTAACAAACGTTTCTTAATAAATAAACGACAGAATTTTTTTAACAGATAGTTTCCCAATTAATCATTTTTTACATTTTTTTTTTCAAAATAAATCAGTTTTTATACCAATTTTCGATGAAATATGTTTCTGTTGTTGTTGTTTCATTAGAGGGGCTTTGACATCGTGGTCATATAGACCCGTGTACTTGGGTGAGTATGGAATTTTGTCTGATAACCTGTGTTGTTATTATTATGGCTGTATTATTGTGTGTATTTGTAATTAAAGTGAGGATTAGGAAGGAGACTGACATGCCCTTAATTTAGGAATTATCCCAGTATTTGCCGGGAATAGAAGTGGGAAACCACGGAAAACCACTTCCAAGATGACTGAGGTTGGAATCAAAACCACCTCTTCTCAGTTTTGCCTCACAAGGTCGAGTGTACCTCGCTCCAGCCCTCAGACCAGAAATAAATTTCTTGGCAGAGTAATTTTAAAATAATGATATTGGTATTACGTCCCTTTTAATTACTGTACTGCGGCTTTTAGGGACACTGGGGTAACGGAGGATAAGTATGAGTTTTTAAATGGTATGGATTTCTTGAGGAAAGAATTCATGTTGAAAATAAATTAATTAATTAATTAATTAATTAATTAATTAATTAATTAATTAATGTAAAACAACCTTGGATTATTTGCAAAACAAAAAAATAAAAAACTGAGAGATATAAAAATAAGATTTCAGGCTAAAATAGACAAACGTAATAGAGTAAAAAGGGTATTTTTAGATGAGGAACGCATGAGAAGATCAGAGCGAATGAAAAGCTACTGGGCGACTCGGAAAGGAAACTTACTGAAGAAGAGGACCAAGAAATGATTGACTGAAGTGGTCCAATGAGGCCGTATAAGCAGAAGAAGTAGTAGTAGAAGAAGAAGAAGAAGAAGAAGAAGAAGAAGAAGAAGAAGAAGAAATGTAAAATAAAATTATTGGAATTCATTCGAAAGAAATCAGAAACCCCTATGTATGTCGAATTGGCAGGTGAAAAGCTAAAGGGAGTAGGAGACTTCTGTTACTTAGGAAGCAAAATAATCAGTGATGGACGAATCAAAGAGGATATCAAAAGTAGGTCAGCACAGGCAAGGATAGCATTTCTACAGAAAATGAATCTGTTGACATCGAATGTAGATTTAGGTATTAGAAAGTCATTTTTGAAGCTCTTTGTCTGGAGTGTGGCACTCTACGGAAATGAAACTTGGACTGTTGGAGCAGCAGAAAGGAGGAGAATTGAAGTGTTTGAAATGTGGTGTTCAGGAGAATGATTAGGATCAGATGGGTAGATAGGGTTACGATTGAAGAGGTATTAAGACGAGTGGGAGAGAAGAGATGTTGCCGGCGACTGCAAATGAAGAGAGGAGATAGTTTGGTATGATACGTATTAAGACACCCCGGAAAAACAAACTAAGTTATAGAAGGATGGGTGGAGGATAAGAACTGTAGTGGTAGAACAAGGTTAGAATATGTTAAACAGATTGTCTCGGATGTAGGGTGTGGTAGCTGTGTAGAGATGAAACGATTAGCTCAAGACAGGGTCGCATGGAGGGCTGTATCAAACCAGTCGAAAGACTGAAGACTCAAACAACCACGGGGTAACGGAATTTTACCTCGAAGGGCATCTTTTGCGCGCCTGTAAATCTAATGTCACATCTCTCCCATATTTGCGCACCCTCAAATGCAAATTGACTGTGCGAGGATTCGGTCCTGCAACCTTGGGCACAGCAGGCTACGCCACGCAGCCAGCCAAAGGGAGTGATTTAACGCGTACGGTTACGCCTCGGGATAGCAATTCGACATTCTCGGTACTCGCCAAACTAGGGTGAACTTTCACCAATACAGTTAACTCAAATTCTCAATTTTGAAATATAGCTGCTTTTAGCACAAGGGAACGTTAGTTGGTTCCTCAGTTTAGGGACTGCGACAACGCGGTCATGTAGCCCCGTGTACTTTGGGTGTGTGTAGAATTTGTCTGATAACCGGTGTTAATTGTGATGACTGTATTAGTGTGTGTTATCTATTTTATAATTCAAGTAAGGACTGCAGACTTTGAATTTTTCAAATAGTTCCTACTTTTGCCGCCAAACACCACCGTCAACGACTACTTGTTCAGAACTTAGTTACTAGACGCCACCGCAGTCGGCTCTTGGCAACGAACGTAGGAACCTAAGAGCGTTGTTTACATCCTTAACCTACATAATTTAGCTTCACACAGGTGTAATTAGTGGAAGGTTCTTTAACATGCCATAAATCTATGACATGGGACCGCCGGCTTTAGTTCCCCTCCGAAGGAAGGCATACTGAGGGATTTTTAACGCTCTTAAAAAATCCGATGACTTCGGCCGGGTTTGAACCCGCGATCTTGGGCATAGAAGCTCAGCATGCTACCAACTAAGCCACCGAAGCCGCTCAAGGGAACGTTATGACTGGTATGTGAGTTGGTGCATAGGTCAAGTACCGCAATAGTTCATTACTGAGTCCGGGACTGCATTTCAATACTGTAATTGACTACGCATCGTGTGTTGGTATTCAGCGTACATGTGCAGTGCACTAACCGCGGTAGTAATATCAGGTGCTATGTGTCGACTCCCAAATGCACTTGTTTGAGTTCCGGGCACGCCGACTTTCTGGCGCCGGCGCTGTTTTGGATGGCGTGTTACTCACTTATGGTCGTCTCCGTAGGGTAGCGGTCAGCGTGGTTAGCTGCCGCCCCCGGAGGTCCTGGGTTCGATTCCCGGCTCTGCCACGAAATTTGAAAAGTGATATGTGGACTGGAACGAGGTCTACTCAGCCTCGGGTGGTCCAAATGCGTAGAGGGGGTTCGATTCCCATCTCAGTCATCCTCGAAGTGGTTTTCCGTGATTTCCCACTTCCTCTTCGGGCAAATGCCGGGATGGTATCTACTGTAGGGCCATGGGCGCCTCCTTGCCTCTTCCTAGCCTATCCATCCTAACCTTCCATTCCCTTCCCTCATCAGGGCCCTGTTCGCTTTGTAGGTGAGGCCGACTGGGCGGAGTGCTAATCCCACCTCACCAGTTGTCTCCACTCCGATTAGATGTCCCCAGCTCAAGGATACTGCCTGAAAATGGCGGTAGGAGTAGTACCCTCGCTGAGTCCGTGGCAGCCACACCCCTGGAGGGTAAACTCGATTTTTAAAAAAAGTTCCTTACCCAACCTAATCCAATCGACATCACATGAAACTCAAGGCAGTATTTTTATTTAGGATAATGTATATTTGCAATTGCTTGGTTTAATACATGAACAACATCTCTCTTAAACGAATATTGTAAAGACGTCCATTTTAATAGTACGGTGTTGTAATTTCAGATTGTTATTCTTAGAGCTTATCTCTCATTTAATTTTCACTGACGTGCTAAATAAATAAATTAATTAATTAATAATATATAAATAAGAAGTTTGTGTTTCTTCGGAAATGTGTGAAACTGTTATACAAGATTTATGACAGACTGTCATAAAATGAAAATAATTATTGTTTTGGTATAATGGAAAAACTGGAGACCAAGAAAATGAAGATATTGAGGAAAATCCTGGGTCCAGTCAAAGAACACGGCGAGTTCCGAAGACGACACAAACTAAAGTGTTGTACACACACGTAGAGAAAATAACTGACGTAATTAGGAAAAGGAGGATTTATTTTTATGGATATTTATAACCCGAATGAAATCGACACGGCTGTCCAACCAAATTGTTGCTCTTCTCCATGAGAAAAAGACAAAGAGGGCCTGGTTCAGTGAAGTAGAGAAAGATCTGTTGGAGACTGGGATAACATGTGAAGATATCCATGAGCGTGGCCCGCTTAGGACAAAACTTCAAAAACATCGGAGTTTTCAACTTTAGCCGAAACTAAAAACCGAGAATGTGTGGACGACATCGATTGCGAATGAAAGAGTACTGGGCCAACATTAAAATGCAGAAGAAAGAGTTGACATGACGTGGTCCTTAGTTGGCCGTAACGAAGGAAGAAGAAGAAGAATTATTGTTTTGGGTTCTTAAGCTGTATGTTCCCGTTTAAGAGTTACTGATTGTGTAATTATTTGTAACATAGACTGTAAATAATAACTTATTGTCCGATAGCATAAAATTGCAGATTAATTACATAGCGACGTTGCTTCATTGCTTAATTTAATTGTTTTGAATATTCACAGAATTAAATGGTATCCTAACATATCAAAGAATGTACAGTAGGGTCCCACAAATCCGAACTAATTGGGACTGAATCCTGTTCAGATTAGCAAAAATTCGGATTAGGTACATTTTCGTCAAATACGACAATATATTGACTTAAATGTTCGAAAACCAAAACTGTACTGTAATGTTTTTTATACGCACTATTGGCGTCTCCCTAGCTTGCAGCAATGCCTCTGCGACTCATACGGTAAGCTTCAATTAATGGTAATCGGCAAATCAGCAAAACCACGGTGTTTCAAAAACATCAACTCACTCCCTGTTTTTTACAAAATATCACTGACTTCACTTCTCAAGTGTTAATTTGCTTTTCCGTTTGTTTGTTCGTCAACGTAAAGAAAATTCCATTCAATCTTTGATATGCACATTGTTAGTAGATTTCCGCTTTTTGATTTTTCTGTATAAGAAAGCCGACAGATTCGCTGTTTACTCCAGTATCATTTATTTCATGTTCTTCTGTGCTAATAAATTTACTTTTTTACTTGAAAAATTTAGTTTAAACTAAATCTTTAATTTTTCCTGTTTCAAAAATCGACGCAAATTTGGTAGATATTTTTTCCTAGCCTGGTTCGGATTAGACGGATTTTTGGATTAGCGGGGTTCAGATTGGCGGGGCTCTACTGTATTTCAATATATAGCCTTCCTTGGTGAAAATCAATCTCTATCAGTAATCAGTAATCTCTATCAGTAATCTCACATTATTCTAATTGTAAGTCCACTCAGTGTAAATAGACTCTCCTTCTTAATGCTGAGCTTCTATGTCCAAGGTTGCGGGTTCAAAGCAGGCCGAAGTCGTCGGATTTTTTAAGAGCGTTAAAACTCCCTCAGTATGCCTTCCTTCGGACAGGAAGTAAGCCGGCGGGCCCATGTCATAGATTTATGGCATGAAATAGAACCTTTCACTAACTACACGTGTGTGAAGTCAAAATTTGTAGATTAGAATTGATAACGCTCTATTAGTTCCAACGTTCGCCGCCAGGTGCTGACTGCGATGCCATCTAGTAGCCAAGTCCGCAAACTAGGTGTCCTGGACGGTAGCATTGGGTAGCAAAAGTAGGAACTACTTGAAATTAACACCGGTTATCAGACAGATTCTACACACACGCAAAGTACACGGGGTTACGTGACCGTGTTGTCGCAGCCCCTAAACTAAGGTACCACCAAGACACTCCTTTTACCCTTGCCTCACACTGTGCAGTCTTCAGTTCGAACTCTGGAGCCTGCTCTAGGAAATGTTCTAGATTTCAATCTAGGTTATTACAATATCGTCATCAGAATTTCAGTAGGCAACGTCAGACAGGAAATACGAACACAGTTCTATTTACATTCTAGACACTGGATGTGAGCCAGTACCTCTGATGGTTACTGCAGATTAACACAAGAATGTGAGGGTTGGGTCTCTTGAGGTCAAGGTCATCCCACTGCCAGCAACACCTACACCACCGTAAAGATATGCAAGATCTCGATAATCTCTAATTGGGGTCTAGTACGTCTTCACACAGAAAAGTATCGTTAGCATAGACGATTACGAAACAGGTTGATTACCATGCAAATTTTTGTTTCGTTAGTGGTTTCACTCGGTGCGTTCAAGCACCAGCATTTAGGTAGGTAGTAAACTCATTGCCCTCACAGTAGCGACGCCAAGTATAAAATTCTGCCGGAGCTTTCCTGGGATTTAACATGTACGGAGGGAGATATGCAGAATGATTATTGGTATGGTCGATAAACCTCACTAGGCCAATCACCGAAGACACAAAAATCGTGTTAGGTCGCAAAAAATGCAAGGTTCTGATTTTCTGGGATGTTGTTAGGATAGATACCAACAGTGTAAAACCAAGTTTGCAACTTCGAAAGACCTGTGCAAAACTTCGTGGCACTCGAAAAAACTCGAAATGTTCAGTCTTTTTTTCTTCGGTTTTTGGCTTACAACGTCTAAAAAGATGCATTCTCCGACAAAGTCACCCATGACACTTTTAAAGAAGATAAAATTAGCGACAATTTGAAAGCAACCTCAGCTCTGCGTGCCTTATAGATCTCGAAATACAATACTTCGAAAATGGGCCTTTTTTTTTTTTTTTTTCTTTCAAAAAGTTAGAAACCGTCTTCCCGCTACCCGCAAAAAAAACACTTAAGTACACGTTCAAATCTCCCGCATTTTCGGCGCTACTGACTAGAGTACGTACGTTATTGAACGATCATCTTATGTCCCATATCCCGTACAGGTCTGTTGGCATACCATACTTTCTTCCACGAAATCTCACGGGAGCCGCGTTCTAAGTATTCCTTGAAGACGTACTGCATGAGTTCCTAGACGATGTGCCACTTCATGTGCGTCAAAACATGTGGTTTGAGCACGATGGCACACCACCTCAATTTTCACTTGCGGTACGAGAACAGCGAGATTTCTCGCACGGGTCCGTTAGTATTTCTTTAATAAAGGAATGTATCATTTGAATTAATTAGAAGCATTTGTATATTTCACTCAGTCCATTCAACCACAACAGTTAATATATTTGAAAATGTTGATAAAATATGTTTTTCAAATGGGTAGTAGCGCAGTTAGCCGGGGCCTTAAATGTCTCATTACTTTCTATGTAACAGGGTTTGGAAGCTTGGTTAAGAAAGCTTCTTTCATTTCCATTGTGCTTGCCACGGTGGGTGAGTGGTTAACGAGACGGACTGACAACCCCAAGCTTGCAGGTTCGCCCCTGGCCGTGGTAAGTGATTTTTGAAAGGCGGAAAAAATCACGACATGCATGTCATACGTTGTTGGCATGTTAATGAACCCATTTGTATTCAGTAGGCCGTGTTCATAATGACAAAATTAATCTCGGGATTTTCTGCCAACACAAAGTTCCTCCATTCTACTAGAAAGCGCTATAGTGTCATGGAGCTTAGATATCTAACCTCCTTGACTTTCATAGCGTTACGAGGAACGACGAAATTCGACATGCAAGCTGCCCTCTGGGTGTCAATTAACAAAGCTTGCACCCGACACCCGAGGCCATACGATATTATTATTATTATTATTTCCATTGTACTATAACTCTGAAGGCTCAGACGACCAGAGCCTAATATTTAGTAGGCTACAATACATTCAAGGTTGTTCAAAAGGGTTAACCTATCCTCTTGAAGCTTTCTCTTTTCCATCTTTCACTCTCCGAAGGACCGTTAATTGGCAAGTTACCAGAAACACTCTTAGATGACAAATAAGTGATATTTATTATTGATATTATTCACTGGCCAAAGTCGTCGGATTTTTTAGAGCGTTAAAATGCCTCAGTTGGCCAGTTACTTCCTAGCTTTACTTCAGTAGGCTATAGTAAAGCCGGTGAGCCCATGTCATAGATTGGTTGTGTTTAGCTATATTTGTAGATTATTTGGTTAGAAACGCACTCTCAAGTTCCAACGTTCGCCGCTAGGTGTCAGGGACAGTGGCATCTCTGGTAGCCAAAGTTGGAACTATTTGAAATTGAACTTGATGGGTAGCCTTCAGACCATCAATTAAAATACCCCGCTATGGCCATTGGCTTTAATTCAATATTGACAAACAACCAAAAGCTGTCATGGAAACCGCTAGCATTTGTGAAAACTAAAGTCTTTGGATTGTTTATCTCTGCACATTGGTGGCACCTGGTGGCAAACTGTGTTACTTCCGCCACACCTTAGACTCTGCCCGTGGCGATACCTGGTGGCAAACTGTGTTACTGCCGCCACACGTTCATAAAATAACATGATAGGACCAATCTATTTGTCTACGCGCTGAGCTAAGTTGGCCAGTTACTTCCTAGCTATACATAATTACACCACCTCCAAAACTCCAAACTACCTTCAGCGTTTTGCTCATTTGCAGACTCTCCTAACTCCAACACCACGAACCGCGACTGGTCCAAAGTCTACACAAAGCGGATGGGAATCAGCCGTTTTATTGACCTATTATTGCGAAGGTGTCCGCAAACGTCCAGTATAAAAATATTTTTGGAATTTTTTCATCCCTTTCTCAAGTAGCAAAAGGCCTAGTGTCCGCAAAACTCCGAAAGTAGCTTGTGTTCGCAAATCTCCCTTCCGCATCTCGCCGCACACCATACGAGAGACCTGTCGAACAAAACATCCTCGCAGTATTGACATTCAGAAAACGCCTTATCATGTTACAGGAATAACCTACAGGTCAATGAACTAGTAGGTGACCTATGACCGCTGCACCTCTTGTTTCTCAACGGCTCGATAACACGTGTGTCTGACCATAAATATGACTATACTCTCTTCATCCGCAGCGTCCTGAAAGGCTTAATTCATAACAGAGGTCGGCCATGTCTTAATTCCCAAGTACATCACAATTTCTGACAATAATATCTAACATCATAATGGCTTGATAGCACTGAGTCCATAAATACACGCTCTTCATCTGCAGAAGCCTGAAAGGCTTAATTCATAATAGAGGTCAGTTAGGTCGTCATTCCCAGGTACTTCACAATTGCCAACAATAATGTCTCATCACAATAGCTTGGTAGATTGTGATAATTGTTGTTTTAAGGGGCCTAACATCTAGGTTATAGGCTCTTAATGGTCAGGGTGATAGCGAAAAACTAAGAATGGAATGAACTTCTAACTACAGACTTATAATTGACTTACATACTAGAAAAAGAAATGGAACACGAAAGGGGGAAGGTAAATAAAAGATATGAATAATAGAAATGCCCTCAACCCTCCAAGAATGAGGTTTGAGGGACTTGGAAGAAAGAAGAGTCATGAAAGGCAGATAGGAAAGGAAAAGAGGAGAGAGTCGGTGGAAAGAAAAGGGGGAAAAATTGGACCCAGCTCCGGATTTGCTCGGAGTCGCCAACTCCGAAACTCACCAGCCTTGTGCAGTAGGCAGGATATAATTATTGTGAAAAGAAGAGGTCTGACCCAGCGAAGAATGAGAGTAACGGGAAAGATGAGACAAAGGCCAATTAAGGCAAGAAAATGAATGATATCCTAAACCTCGGATACCCAAATTTTTATGAACATTGACCTTAGTTATTAGAGTATGTACAGTATGTTGTTTGCACAAAGTGCATAATATTTGCATAATGGGGGCAAACATTCATTTGGACAGCTGAACTTCTTACTTGAAAATTTCCAAATGCATGAAAGAAACCAGCTAGCGTTTATGGCGTTGCTAGCATCAGCTAAGTAAATCATATTATTATTATTATTATTATTATTATTATTATTATTATTATTATTATTATTATGAAGAAGAAGAAGAAGAAGAAGAAGAAGAAGAAGAAGAAATTAATTGAACAAACCATGTTATTTACTCTTATAACGCCAACAAAACATGTCGCAGCCTAACACTTTACTCAATCTTCACAACCACTGCTGTTGTCGTCATCATCAACACATGGACCACTATCATCAGCATCATACATCCCCATTCCTCCTACCAACATCCACAGACAGTGAGTCATAAAATGCCCGATTTTCTTCTTTACTTAAATATTGGACAAGTGATTGGAGATCCTTCATCCTGGCAGGTGCAAATCGAAGAGGCCCTGCATAAAGTGGGCGAATGTTCAACTCTAATCCCATTGTTCCAGAGCATCGAACGGCACATGATTCCCAAGATCCTGAATAAGTACGCTTTACATTGACATATTTGTGTCTATAGTCAATGTTTAACATTCTTACACATTTTATCAATATTCATAGTTTGGCCTGTCTCAAGAAATAGCGTTCAGTAGCATCTTTAATATTCAGGAAGCCCTGTGAATTCATTTTTCGCACCGCGAGAGGAGGAGGGCATTTTCTAGCCTCAAGGATAACTTTGTTCCAGTCCTTCGGGATCTCTGCATTTGGGAGCGTTCTCTTCTTTATTTCAATTAAAGATAAATCCTGTTCATTGGGCAAGTATCTGTGCCCTCTCATTGGGAAAAGGTAAGTTATAGTCTTGAACATCTACTCCTATGCAGTGACAAGCATAACACCTTCGGGAAGGTCAATGCAGGAAGAAAGAAAGAAAGAAAGAAAGAGTCTGGTGCCCGTAAAGCGGGCTCCTTTTATTCTAGTTTGATGGTAGAAAGTATGGAGGGTAATAAAGATAATGAGTTGAGTGAAATTTACTTCAGCTATAGTATATCAGATAGCTGATAGCCAGAGTATATGCAGTGCGATGGTTTTTAGTTATTTTTAGGATAATTGATAATTTGCATTACTAATTAATTACTGAAATAATTAATTAATTAATAAGGGGCAGTGCAAGTTAAAAATAAGAGTAGTAGATTGTCTCAGCTTTTGTTCGAGTCAGGAAGTGAACATTGGTCATTGTTGGCTAGTCACGAACCTGCCGATGCTGTAGGTGTTATTGTTATCGCTACGCTCGCCATGGTTTAGCTGTGTGTGATTTTGCAGTGTGTGTAATGGTTTTAAGTTATGCAGCAGCTTCGTAAATTACGGTGAAAAGTTAGAAGACCTTGTGTAGGTTGAAATTTAGTAGTGTTTTGGAGAGATGACAAATAAAGACCTGTAGTAGGTTTGGCACTGTTTTGAAACAATATTATGCTTTAAAAAGGTTTCAGCTTCCACCTCTAATGGCTAATATTTGTGTTAAGTGTTTGTGAGTAGTGTAATTGTGGTGTAAAGTCTGTCACTGGAGCGGGGGATTTGAAATTGGTAGTGCTGTGCGCTGATTGGTTGGAGATGTGCTCTGATTGGCTGTTGCTTGTATAAAGTTTAAATGTGTTTGTAGGTAAAACATATTGTTGTATTATGATTAAATATAGTTAATTGAGTCTGTTTATGGTGTAATTAGTTGGTTTATGGATTAAGCAGGGTGTGAAAGCCAGTGTAGCGCGAGCCAGTCATTGGGGCTGGTCCTGCCAGGCTGAGCTTCGTAGTGTGTATTGGGTTCGAATCTTGAAATACGCTCCAGTGCAGTAGTGTGTGTTTAGGGTTCAGGGGCCCGCGGTCCGTTACCCCAGAGGGTTGGCATGACCTTGCCTTCCAGGGAGACTATACCATGGGGCCCCAGTTCTGTTTGTTTGTTTGTTTTGTTTGATGGGGAAGAGCAGTGGATGTTTAAATCAAGAGCCAGGTGATGGGAGGAATACTTGTTTGGTTGATTAAAAGATTTGAGAGACTTAGGGGAGGGGGGCAGGGCTCGGCGGGTGTGTAAAAACGTCTGTTCTCCGTGGTAGTGTTGTTGTTAGAGTATATTAGTTCCTGAATTGGTGTTGATGTTATTCACAGGACACGTGAGGCACCATCCCGGACGGGAACATCACGCAATCCTGGACTAATTATGGAGTTCCTTCGGAGATCAGGGCTGTGGTTTTGGAGGGTAGTTATGGTATTTTGAGCGATGGTTTGCTTTTAAGTGTTGGAAATTCCGCTTTACCAGTGCTTAAGCGGTTTAGATGGTTATGTTAAGGTGAAGGATAGTTTTTATGTGTCTGGATGTTCAAGTTGTCTTCGTATGGTTAGTATGTATTTTGGTTGTCGTTTGAATCTTTGCATTGGGTCTTGAGGCAATGAACGAGCATATAAAGGAAATGTACCATTACGTAGTTCTTATTTTGTCCACTACATCCGTCACTTAATAAAATCGAATCCTCAGGATAATCTTCTAAATTTTTCAGGTAGTCGAATAACATCGATAATACTACATTAGCACCTTTTCGTCCTTCTCCTTCATCATAAGTATACATGGTCGCATTTTTGCTACCCAGGTTATGGACACCAAACACATTGTACCATAGCTGCCACCTGTGTGTACATAGACTATATTAATCATGGACAACGGACCTTCTTACAGGAAAGGCTGTAGACTACTGCCGTTTTCACAGAAACACTATGTTTTCAGCAGCCATTTGACAAAGGACTAATGACGTTGTTAAAGAACCAAATGCATGGACTGGTGCATGTTCTTGAGGGACTCCGGATGGCAGCTCTAACTAAAATTACCCGATTTTGGACAACTGACGTTTTTACTAAAAAAACTCGATTGTGTCAATATACTACATTATATTTACTTTTTCATTTTTTTATATTAGAAATTTCGAATATGTTGAATATGACAAACAAAGAAACTCGTCCACTGACATCAATACCGGTCATTTGAGGAAGGAAGAACTGGGATTCAGAATCTTGCGGTCTTGAAGAATTAACAGAAGATTCATCCGCAAGTCAGACATGAAACATTAATGCCAAGGACAATTTAGTGAAAAATGAAATATCAAAACAAATATGGAAACTTTCAAAATAATATTATACGCTTTCTTTATCTATCTCTACTTAGTATAAAACAAAGACCCCGATTCTTGGATGTCACGGGTAATCTCGAGAACCACTGGATGGATTTTGATGTGGTTTTTACCATTCTGTAAAGGATATCTCGAGGAAGATTTCCGAGGAAATAATGTATTTATGATCAAAGGAAGCCAAGCAGTAACGATTTCAGTGAAAAAGTCGAAGAAAACCTGGCGTCCGTGCGCTTTTTAAGCTTACGCTGGACAAACCGTTAAAAATATCTATATACCGTACGATGAGTGTAAGAATTGTTCACCATGAAACGTTCTACAAAAAAGCCCGGGAAAGAATATCTCTATCTTCAATACATAGCCTACTATAAGTGTTTTTACGTTTTCATTTCTTCCAACAATCCCCATTCAATTACTGAGGTGACAGTTTACGAGATAGCTAGGGGCGAGCCTATCACACCAGTTACAGCCTAGCTAGCGGGCGAGCCTATTACCCCAGATACAGCCAGCAGTAAACTGTCGAGTCGTGTTGAGTTAAGACTTCAGAGAAGAGTGGTTGTGTTTGGAGTTTCCCTGGAAGTGTAACTCGGCTTTTCTTCGTTCCGCAAAATACACAGTCAAGTTAAGATTGGACGGAAGGGGGATTCTTGTTTCATGCACCTCACCATTCTTAAATTACGTCTGGCAAGAATTCGTTGCACATGCATCCCTATGATAGTATAATTAATAGTCCAGTCAGTGATTTTAACGCATCATGCCGATGCGGAAAACGGCTATAAGTCGTAGTTCATTGACGTCGAAAAAATAAGCGCTTATCACGTAATGCATTCATAACTGTTCCCAGGCGAAGTCATAATATAAAACGCTAAGGCGTATGTTTCAGAAAACCCAAGCTCTTTAACTAGAGGGAGTTAGGTGTGGTTTGTAACAAAATCTTCGAAATCGTATCAATAGTATGCCTAGGCCTACCGGATAAATCTTGCATTTCTTGAAAAGTCAACGGAAATATATTTATTTGTTTTTAAAGTGCGTTTTAAACAAATAAGCAAGACAATAAATAGCCCCGGCTAGAATTGTGTCGCGTCCAGCCCGCCTAACAGTAAAGCTGGGCCGGTGGTACCCACACATGGAGTGCTCACAAGTATCTGATCATAACAAATGAGCATTCAAAAGAAAGAAAATTACCCACTACAGTAACGAATTATGATTTCATATGTCGACAATTTGGTTTTAAAAGAAGTGCGTTTAAATAAATAAACAAGATGATAACCCCAATAGCTTCCATATAATAACAGCCATGAATGAGAGAGGCATCGGTGGAAAGCCACATATTACTCTAGCCTGTGCCAATAGTCAAATGAAAAATGAAAATGTACTGCATTAATCAAAAGATGGTAAACAGTATTTCAGTAATAATAATACTAACATAATTGGAGTTGATATACAGTATTTCTAAAGCACTGCCGATGCGTCAGTTACTTATCATGTCATCAAATAATGCTTCATTGAAGAGTTTGGTGTCGAGCCCGCATAACAGTAACGCAGGACGGAGGTGTTTAACACATGAGGGGTCTAGATGCAAAACTCACGTTCTCCACTTTTTCTAATTTTACAGGAACTTAAAAAAAACTTCTTGAATGTATGTAACTAATGGAATCTCTAAGAGACTTTACTTTTGTTGCAGGCTATACTTAATTGCACCTTCTTGTATAAACTATGTGTCATTATTTATATTAATTTATCTGAAAAATAGGTTTTAATTTTGTAGAATGTGACTTTTGCATTCAAACATTGGAGACTGTGAGTTTTGTGTCTGAACATGTTGGAGAATGTTACTTTTGACACTAAACAAAATTAATTACTTCAGACAAAACAATAGACAAGTTGGCCAAGTTTGTGAAAAATTTAGACAAATGAAACCAATTGCATTGTTGGAATACACTTATATTATTCATTTATTATGTAGTGGTTACGAGTTGAACAGACGATAATAATATTGGCTTGCAGCTGCAGAAAATCACATGACCAGAAGGTGTCTTGTGATTGGCCAACAGGGAGAATGTGCTCTTTGCCACTAAACAGGGTGGAGAATGTTAGTTTTGCATCTAAATTGAGTTCTTGGCATTTGAAAACCACTGGATATTGTGAGTTTTGCTTTTCAGCACTAAGATAGTCGTGTGTAGTTTGGAACGAGGAATAAGAATGCTTTACTAACTCAATTTCGAACAAAAGTGGAGAATGTGAGTTTTGCATCTAGACATTTATCGCACAAGCCTTCAAGTAAAATATAAATGCAGTGGGCCTTAGTTCTTATGAGCTTGGTTCCTCCAAATACTGTAGCTTTCAATAAGCCAGCCATGTGCGTACGTAAACACAGTAATTTGGAAAAGACCGTCGGCATTTATTATTTGCAAACCGCTGTGTTATAACATTAACGTGCAACAATGAAATTAGTGCCGCAATGCGTATTAGGTTTGGACGTAATCTCCATAAAGATCGGGTGTCACCCAAGTTAAAACATTTTTGCACACGCCTTGCTCGCACTTATAAAGAGGACAAGACACATGTGCCGCTAGCTCTTGGAACTACTGATCTGAATCATAAGCATAAAGAAAGAATAATCGCACGTCTGAATGCTTGTCAGTGCCAATTCCCCGTTAAGGGAAAACTTCCATGGCCTGCCGTGTCAAGAATAAACTTAGAATCCGTTCGGTTATTTGTGTCACGTGACTGACTCCCATCAGTCAATGCGCGCGCGGTAATGTTTTTGTAATTATTGGTAAAGGAGCCCTTGGTGAACTCGACCTTGAACCTTGCCTTTAACATCATGCTAATTACCACCATTCTTTTGTTTTGCTACAGCTCCAAATAAAAGCTAGCCTCCGACGGACCCATGTCATAGATTTATGGCATGTAAAAGAACCTTCCAATAACTTCAATTGAGAGAAGCTAAATTTGTGAGTTAGATTTGATTAATGCTCTTAGGTTCCAACGTTCGTCGCCAGGTGCTGGTTGCGATGGCATCTAGTAGCCAAGTATGCAGCTGGGTGTCGTGGACGGTAGCATTTTGTAGCAAAAGTAGGAACTACTTGAATTATTTATCGTCTGCAGTCCTTACTTGAATTAGAAACAGATAACACACACTAATACAGTCATCACAACTAACGCCGGTTATCAGACAGATTCTACACACACCCAAAGTTTACGGGGCTACATGACCGCGTTGTCGCAGCCCCTGAACTAAGCAACCAACCAACCAAAAGCTATCCTAACACAAATGGCTTGCCGATGGGCTTATCCTTAAAAACTTCTGCGTGGGAATTTTTACGTAGCCTACTTGTTATTTACAGTAGACATGAAGGTTCCATGGCCATTCCAACCCATCCGACTAATTCCTTTCTGCCAAATGTCAAATACACTGGGCTTTATGTCACTCAAAAAATAGCACCTACAGTATTTAAATCAGCTGATGAGCAGCGGCTTCGGTGGCGTAGCATACTGAACTGCAGTGTCCAATATCGCGGGTTCAAACCCAGCCGAAGTCGTCGGATTTTTTAAGAGCGTTAAAATCCATCAGTATGCCTTTCTTCGGAGGGGAAGTAAACCCGGCGGTCCCATGTCATATATTTATGGCATGTAAAAGATCCCTCCACTAACTAAACTTGTGTGAAGCTAAATTTCTAGGTTAGATTTCATTGAAACGCTCTATCAAAGTTCCAACGTTCACCACTAGATGTCAGTGACATCTGGTAGCGAAAGTTGGAACTACTTGAAATTCAACGGAACTTGTAGCTCACCCTATGGGTGTCCGCTTGAAGCAGCTGCAACCTCTGGCGAGCCGAACATGTCCTCGGACACTCCCGTCACTAAAAGGCATACGCTAAATAATAAATAAGCTGATGAGTGGCATGGACGAAAAGAGTATACAGCACATGATACAGCCATTTTTACGACTTGCCTCCCGTAGTCTACTCCATCCTGATAGTGGTGGATTGCCTCTCCAAGTCCTCCTTGGTCAGACTCGGAAGTTGGTCACATCATCGCAACATTGAACATCCCCTTGGTATACGCATCTACGGCCATCGACTTTTACATCGAGATGTTTTTCTCTCGTTCCTCAGCATAGTGTCCGAAGTATTTGAGAGTTGTTGTTGTAGTTGTTTGATTTAGAGGCTTTGCTACATCTTGATCATGTATCCCCGTGTTCTTGGGTGTGGGTGGAAGTTGTCTGATAACCATTCTTATTGTGATGGCTGTATTAGTGTGTGTATTCGTAATTCAGGTGAGGATTGGTAAGAAGACGGTCGTGACCTTAAGTTAGGAACCATCCCGGTATTTGCCTGGAGTAGAAGTGGGAAACCCCTGAAAACTAATACCAAGTTAACTGAGGTGGGAATTGAACCCACCTGTCCTCCGCTTTGCCTCGCGAGGCTGACAAGGGGAGGATACGATGCACGGGCCACTGATTCGAACCATTTTTAGTACACGTGTAGGGCATGACCAAATGTATACCAGGTGCAAGTAGTAAGGTGCGCTTCTCATCACAACACACTGCATAAGCTCGCCGGTGGGATTCGATCCAGCGATCCCGCGCTTACGAAGCAGGGCTCTTACCGCTGCAGCACGCACTTGTTGACCTCTTGCTAACGTACAACGCACATAGATGCCGCACTGCAATTGCAATTAATTAATTTCTCGGAAACAGCTGAGAAGCGTACTTTAACTTACTACTTGCACTTAGTAAGCTATACGCCTGGTACACGTGTACTAAAGATGGTTCGAATCGGTGATCCATGCATCGTATCCTCCCCTTGTGAGTATACTCCGTTCCAGCCCTCGCACTAGAATTCACATATAAAATATCTTGGCAAATCCGGGAATCGAAGCCGAACCTCCGGGGTGACAGCCGAGAAGACTACCCTCTACTCCACGACGGGTTCAGGTCTTCCACTCTATTATGAATGTATGGAAGTAAGTGCTTTTAAGCTTACAATGCACGTCTATTATGGCAGTTCGTCTGTATGGTACACAACTCTGTTACGGTCGTCCTTGGAACAGTGATCAGAATGACAGTAATACGCTGCCGAAGTCAACGTCACTTCCGCTCCGTTGCTAAGCAACTGGAGCAATACAACATGGCTCCCTTATAGCTTGCTTCAGTCTTTGAGCCGTCATTATTTCCTATTTGTATCGTATAAAACTGTACATGCATGGATGTCCAGAGGCAAGAAAGCATAGAAAAGTATATTTTCTACAGTAATTTAGCATAGTTGTCCAGTAAAGTTGTAAAATATTGCGTACGAGATGCACATTAAGTCTTAGAACGTAAGTCATAGAGATGTGGCGTACGATATTTACCTTAAATTAAGTGAAAACATGAAAATATAACATTTTTGGATATTGTGAATCACGTCCCGTATGAATGACCAATACTACGGAAAATAAAGTACCGTAGGCCCTACCAGTAAGTGACGAATAAAATGAACTTAAGGTCTATCAATGCATAACGGAACAGTTTAAAATATTTGGATGAGAGTTTAGGCCAAATCTCATCAACAGCTATAGAAGAAACAAAGACTGCATTTCAATACAATTTGTGTGTTTACCACAACGCCGCGTTTGTCTGAAAACGAATCAATTAACAAAGCCTAACCTGTGTGCTCACTTACTGGTTAGAGAAGTCTACAATTAAGGCCTATCGTCCTACGTCATTCTAAATAATGGGGCACTTTTCGTATCCTAGCTCTAAATATAATCACAACAATCACAACAAGACTTGCCACTCCATCACTTCAGAAATAAGCAGTATTCATTGGCTTGAATAATGTCACTATACGGTACTGTAACTTTGTTGCAGGGTGTAGGCCTAGGCTACTGGTAGGCCTACATTATAATTGTTTTCTGAAAGTGCAAAAAATAAAATATTTAGGCAGAAATTTTCATTCTGGGATAGGCCTAATTGTTATTTGGAAACACAATTCACTGCTTAAATAAATTAAGTGAAAAATCACCACTCAGAAAAGTTGTAGGATTACATTTATTGGTGTTAGTGAATCAGCTGTAAGGTTATGTAGGTTGTCGTTTATAATACTTATAGTACAAACCATATTTAATTACAACTACACTCCCCACATGAACCAAAAACCCCTTATGTGACATATATGTCCTAAATATCTCTCTATATTAGATATACTCTATCCACTAAATGATAAATATGTATAATTTGTAGTACCCGCCATGCAATTCTTGCCTCAGGAGTGAGGTCAACTTTATTCATACTATCTCGCAAAATTCTCGTACTTTATCCATAAAATTTCACTTCTATTTTGTAGCTCCAACACTGTAGATGATCTCCACGGGAGGCGTTTGCCTTATATCACGCGTATTACACATTTTTATCCACAAAATCCAAGACGCTGCGCAGCGTTAATGCAGCTTCCTATGTATAAAAAACATAGCACCAGTTGTTTGGGTCCAATGTGGCTGCGCCCATGCGGTTGCTAGGCGCGTCACTTCGGCAGCGTATTGCAGTACACCATCATTTAGCGAGAACAAACATGAGAGCTACGAATGTGCAATGGATTCAGCGTGTTCTGTGTTTCCCTCGTCTGCGCGGATTAACAAAACGTTTTCCTCATCCGCCCCGCATCCGCACGACTGTTATCCGCATCCTCCCCGCAGCCACATCCGCACGTTTGCTATCCGGATCTACAGGCTTTACAATAATATTTTAAATTAATATATAAAGTATTAAAGCAACACACATGCCTCCGTGGCTTAGGCGGCAGCACGCCGGCCTCGCACCGCTGAGTCCGTGGTTCAAATCCCGGACACTCCATGTGGGATCTGTGCTGGACAAAACGGAGGCAGACAGGTTTTTCTCCGGGTACTCCGGTTTTCCCTGTCGAAATTTCATTCCAGCAACCCTCACCACTATCATTTCATTCCATCTGTCATTTATTTAACCATTGCCTCAGAGGAGACTCAGTTCATATCCTCGGTGCTAGATGGGGGGCTTCATTCATTCCATCCCTGACTCGGTCGGTCGACTGCATGTCGACTGGAAGCGGGCTGTGGATTTACATATTTCGTTAAAGCAACACATTTATTAGACATTTGAGGAGAAAGTCGTTCCCTTAGGATTTGTGTGGCATGTGCTTTGCTTAAGATGAATGTAATACAGCCAGAAATGCAACCCTTTTCAGTTCGGAGTGTTAATTATGTTAATTATGAATGACATTATCTTAAATCATCATCTTACATTTGTCATGAAAAACAAACATAACAGAAAAATATGCCATTAATATCCGGGTCATAGCAATAATATTCAACAAGTTGGGATTTTATTCTAAAAACTATCTGCAAATTTACTCCAAACATTATCAGCAGAAGCCTCCGTGGCTTAGGCGGCCTCTCACCGGTGGGTCCGTGGTTCAAATCCCGGTCACCCCATGTGAGATCTGTGCTGGACAAAACGGAGGCAGACAGGTTTTTCTCCCGGTACTTCGGTTTTCCCTGTCAAAATTTCATTCCAGCAACACTCTCCACTATCATTTCATTTCATCTGTCATTCATTTAATCATTGCCCCATAGGAGTGCGTCAGGCCTCGGCAGCCGGCACAGTTCATATCCTCGCCGCTAGATGGGGGCTTCATTCATTCCATTTCTGACCCGGTCGGAGACTGGAAGCAGGCTGTGGATTTTCATTTTCATTATCAGCAGCTTATCCGCTATCCGGATCCATAGATAATGGACAGAGCGAGTTCATAGATACAACGTGCAAATAGTAGTTCTGTGCCAGAGGCGTAACTACGAGGGGGGAGGGGTGGTCAGGGGGATCAATCGCCCCAGAGCCAAATAATGACAATAAGAAATTTGATAAAGCTTCTAATTTTGAAGAAGAACATTGTTGACAAATAATTGGAATATGTTTGAAAGGATTTATATTCACTCGTGTCACAGTTTTAGTCAGTGCTTTTTTTTTACAGGGGGAACGCGGGGGTACACGTACCCCTTAAAAATATGAAAACTGTTTAAGAAAAAAAATTGGTACATTTGTATATAATCCGGCAAATATAACTTCCGACTTGAAAGTTCATGGATCAGCTGGCGTCAACGAGTAATCCTCGATTTAAATCGATCTATCTGATCAGTTTCTTTTGGTCGGCAACTCGGCACTCCGTTCTTATAAGCACGCAGGCTAGTGTTTGGAGGCGGGGCAGATTATTATTTTGTGCGCGTGGTTAGTTTTGAAGAATGTAGAAACTAACGAACTATTTTATATCCACCCAGACATAGAAAAATCTGAAAGTTAATGATTCGAACACAATGACCGGATTTTGCAAATTGCCGAAAATTGCAAGAAGATTCCAAGATAGTGATGTTTTGTCGACTATAACTGAGAGTACCCATTAAATCCTTTTAAAAAAAGCACTGGTTTTAGTGATACCCTAACATGTTCACATCCATCTGACGGCTTCGGTGGCATGGTTGGTAGCATGCTGAGCTTCTATGCCCGAGGTCGCGGTTCAAACCCAGCCAAAGTCGTCGGATTTTTTATGAACGTTAAAAATCCCTCAGTATTCCTTCCTTCGGAGGGGAAGTAAAGCTGGCGGTCCCATGTCATAGATTTATGGCATGAAAAAGAACCTTCCACTAACTACACTTGTGTGAAGCCAAACTGTGTAGGTTAGAATTGATAACGTTCTATTGGTTCCAACGTTCGCTGACTGCGTTGCCATCTAATAGCCAAGACGGTAGCATTTGGTAGCAAAAGTAGGAACTACTTGAAATTATTGTCTGCAGTCCTCACTTGAATTTAAACAGATAATACATACTAATACAGCCATCACAATTAACACCGGTTATCAGACAGATTCTACACACACCCAAAGTACACGGGGCTACATGACCGCGTTGTCGCAGCCCCTAAACTCAGAAACCAACCAACCAACCTAACTAAACACGTACTGAATGAGCAAAGGAGTCAACTATTCAGTTAGCCAGATGGGCGGCAGTGAGATGGGTGTCCTCGTCCTTTTCCAAAAATACACTACGTGTTAGTTGCCATTTTGGAAAGTGAATAATATTGTGTTAAGCTGTTTTAAGTTTAACTTTAGTTGGAAACTAGTGATTTCGCGAAGGAAACTGGACTTTGGCGTAAATCACCACTCTGTTCCGCCTCTTCAAACAACAATAATAATAAACTGAACTTTACTACTTCGTCTTCTAGCAAATGCCAGGATGGTACCTACTGTTAGGCCACGGCTGCCTCCTTCCCTCTTCCTTGTCTATCCATCCCATTCTTCCCATCCCGTCCCATCCCTCATGAGGCCCCCTGTTCGCTTTGCAGGTGAGACCACCTGGGCCAAGCGCTAGACCCGCCCCTCCCCCAGTTGTATCCCACGACCCGATGTCAAGCTCCAGGACACTGCCCGTGTCTCCCGCTGAGTCCGAGGGAAAAGCCTACCTGGAGGGTAAAATGACTACGAAACGAAACTTTACTATTTAGTATCAAAAAAATTGTTAATGTTCGAACGTTTCAGATTGATAGCTTAAGTGCAAATACATACAACGTATCAAATGCCAATGAAATCAACCACAAAACAAATATAGATAGGAGGTTTTGAAACTTCGGGACCACTAGCTTTCATTTATTATGTCTCATTATGTCCTAGCCCTCCCCTTTGCCCCTAACACCGCCTCTCCCCCCTCCCAATGTAATTTTGACATAGCTAATCCCCCACCAGATGCAAGCCCCAGTTACGCCACTGCTCTGTACCATGGGACAAAACAGGGTTTGACATTCAGAGGCACTTATGTTATCAGAAAGACACCTAACAGTGTGTATCCACTTGTTTAGTAGATTTTAAAAAACGCAAACATGGACTGAGCGAGTTTTGGAGTGATCACTTCCGCCACCTTCTTCCCAATCCTATCCTAAGGGGGGCGTGGTGGCGCTGCGGTCAAGCTGTTGGCCTGTCACCACGGTGGACTGGGCTCGATTCCCGGTCACTGCTTGTGAGATTTTCAAAGTGAAATGCCATGTCCTGTGCTTCGGATTCCACGAAGGAAGTCCAGTGGCTCATGATGGCGAGATTAAGATTAACGGTAACGTAAAACTACAAACTTCCTTAGTTTACTTTCCTCTACTGACACACAAACTTCCTTAGTTTACTTTCCTCTACCGACATACAATCATGCCGTGTTTTTAAAAGCAGTGATTATAGAAACAGTGTTGTCTAGTATGTCCAACCGCCAGTTTTGATCCAACCACTCGTCAAATGATTGGTTGCTGTAATAAATTCAGTGACATTTTAATGGCAGTTGAATTATTCGTTGGTTTCTTTGGATTATTTTCTTTTTAATATGTTGTATTTTTTTCCTTTTGAAACTTACGGTACTCAGCATGATTTTTGTACTAGGCTATTAGGGAATTACTGTAATTAAAAATCGCACGTATCATGTGATGACTACAATAAATAATAGGCTACTCTCGCCCCCAATCTCTGGCAATCCGAGATTCGGAACGGAGGGAATTCTAAATTCTAGTTAGTTAGTTACCGTACCTAATGAATATGGCAACGGGGCAGATGACCTCGCTGTTCCGTGTCCCTTAAAACAACAATAACTTCTAATAATGTGGCAACCTGAATACTGCCTGAATTATTTAGCTCTATAATTAATTAGTTCATGAATCCCACACATTTACCGATTGAAACATGAATATATAGACACCTTGGCATTTACTTCTGATCTTCTGGATGAAGAAACCACTGCCGGCTGGATCGCACCCCTCCTGGCTGCTTTAAACTGCCTGCTCATACAACGATTACAGCATTGGTTTCAGCGTACAACCACGTTTCCAAATAAAGGCGCTAGGAAGCAGCACCAAGTGACTGTGGCAGACATAAGTTTTATATTGATGTTAATGACGAAGTTGTGTTTGGAATTTATTCTGAACGATTTTATAATGCTGTAAAGCTACGTGCCCTTTTGTAAATCAGAACAGGGCAATTTAGAATATCGGGGAATCTCATTTTATGAGATACCATCGGACAATTCACTGCGTCGGATGTGGTTACGTGCAATTTCCAGAGAAGGTGACGAAGAGGAAGCAAATAAATAGAAAAATAAAAAAAAATACATAAATGAATGAATGATTAAGTGAGTAAATGCATGAGTCAATAAATATGTAAGTAAATAAGTAAGTAAATAAATATGTAAGTAAATAAATAAATAAGTAAATAAATATGTAACATTGTGGGGTTTGAAGCCATTTTTCAGTAAACAAAAGTTTGGTGCTTTTCAATCGGTCAACACGAATGTACCCAAAAAGAGCTGGGTTATACCCTAATCCTGAAATAAATTACGTTAAATTTATTAATCTCATGTAATTTATTTCAGGATTAGGGCATAACCCAGCTCTTTTTGGGAACATTCGTGTTGACCGACTGAAAAGCACCAAACGTTTGTTATAAATATGTAAGTAAATAAATAAGTAAAAGAATAAATACGTAAATAAATAATTACATAAATATGTAAGTAAATAAGTAAATAAAAAAGTGAATAAATAAGCAAATAAGTAAACAAATAAATAAGAAAATAAGTAATTAAATAAATAAATGTGTAAGTAAATAAGTAAATAAATATGTAAGTAAATAAACAAATAAGTAAATCAATAAATAAGCAAATAAATAAGAAAATAAATAAGTAAATAAAAGAATAAGTAAATAAATAATTAAATAAATACATACGTAAGTAACTTAAATGAGTAAATAAATATATAAGTGAATAAATACGTAAACAAATAAACAAGAAAATAAATAATTAAGCAAATAAATTTGTAAGTAAATAAATAAACAATCTATCCAAAAAATCTATAAAAATGTACCAAATACGTAATTAGATGGTTGAATAACAAAAGAACTAACTTAGTGTAATGTTTTCACATCCGTCAATCTCGATATTAAGCCTCCAAACATAACAATCCTTCGTTTCAGGTATCTTCCTCTTTAAAAAGCCGCGGCAATCCCAGTGCGTTGGTGCTGCACCTAGCGGTGAATTAATGCATATATCTTGTACGCCTGTGAGTGTCGAATGGGCGTTTAAAGCGACCAGGAGGGGTGCGATCCAGCCGGCAGTGGAAGAAACGATTTGAAAATGTCCGCCATGCCGGAATAATTCGCGCTGAAGAATGACTGCGAACCAAGGTTATAATAATGCGCGGGAGCTACGCCAAAGCTACTGTAAGCACGAAAAGGAAAGTTTATTGCTGCGCATTCTACCGGTCAAGGATATGAAGCTTCAGCATGTCCAACACACCGCGCCGTACGCGCCATCTAGTATCAAGAGCTTGTTTCAATCAGTACAACACAATGCAAAGAGATGGCAGAAGTTGCCGCGTTTTTGAATCAGTGATTATAGAAACAGTGTTGCCTAGTATGTCCAACCGCCATTTTTGATCCAATCTCTCGTCAAATGATTGAGACTGTAAGTTGCTATACAGTAGTTAGATATTGTTGGTTTAAAGGGCAGAACAGCGAAGTCATCTACCCCTTGTAATAAGGGTGATCGCGAACTTCCGCACCCCTAGCGTACACCAAGAAATAATATGAATATTGAAAAGAAAGACTTTTGTGTTAATTAATGTTTCTCTGTCTCTTCTTTCTCGAGAAAATGGTATCTTTTCTGAAAATATTTACTTAAGAATGTATTTTTATGGAAATTTGAACTCGGTACGTCTAGTCGTAATGCTAAATATTTGAGAAAATGGGAGAGGACAGGAATGCGGCAATGTGTGCACATTTCTAAAAAACTACACACCGTTTGGTCAAATGGAATAGGCTACGGTAATTTAACTTTTTATTTTATTTTATTTTTCTATATCACGTATCCTCCAAGCTCGGCGAGGGATCATTCCTTTACCGTCTCAAAGTCGGTGTCTGAGTACTGAACACATTTTGACAACAGATACAACTGGGGATGGTAACAGGCCGATCACCCAGGCGACCGCTAACTTGGGGCTAGTGAAGGAACGATCAGGTAAGGTAGTAGAGAAGAAGAGGGCTGTGGACCTGTTGAACGGGACCGTCCCGGCATTTGCCTGGTTGTAAAAATGGGAAACCACGGAAAACCATTTTCAGGATGGTCGAATTGGGGTTCGAAACTAGGCTCTCCCGATACCAGCGAGGCACGATGTAAAGCTTTAGCTCTCTCGGCCACCGCAGCCGGTCTTTTCGAAATTAAAATCAAATTATAAGTAGCTAAGTCAAAGTTTGATTATATTCATTACTCAGAACACGAAAATCTTCAAGAATTGGATTATTCACGACCGCATTGATGACTAATGGAGGCTTTCAGCTAATAGATCGTGTATTGTAAAAGTAGTACAAGCCATTTAGAAGGATTATAGAGAATTAAAGATATTCGAAATCAGCAGGACTCGATCCCCCGACCTCCTCTATTGTACGCCATTGCTTTACCAGTGGATTAATACATATAAAGTTTCCATGGAATGGGTAGCCTTCATCTTTGAATCCAGGCTATGCTGGCGCCTTCACACCCCTCGGCAAGGCCGTGTTCGTTAAAACGTCAACAAGGCCACGAGGTCAACTGCAGCAAGACTGGAGATCACTATCAGCGGCAATCCTGAGTGGGTTTTCCCCCAGTTTTTTTCTACACTCACTCCAGGCAAATGCCGGGATGGTACTTTACTTCAAGTCTCAAGGAACCTACCCAATCCCCATCCCTAATACAGTTACACACACTACCACAGTCATCACATACTGTAAATATGTTATCAGACAAGTTCAAAACACATCCAACTACAAGGGGCTGATGACCAAGATATCTCACGTCCCTCAAATGAATTAACAACGAGCATTAACACTGCGATAATAGCCCGTTGGGGACTTGGATTTTTCTTGGATACTACATGTTATTTTTGAGATACTACTAAACCACCCAAACAACCAAACCACATATCCGTCCCACTTCCGATCAATTTACTAACCACACCTTGAGTAGGAAGTTCCGCACAAAATTGTGAGGTGACGTGGAACTGCATGTTTACTCAGATTAGATCGATGGAATGGCAAATAATCAGCTGTCGAGAGATTAATGGATTGAAGATAACACAACAATATAATATTGTATAATAACCGCTGGTAACTAGTATATTCTTTTAAATCGCTTATCCTCCCAGCTCGGCTTTACCCACGGACTCAGCGAGGGATCATTCCTCTGCCGTCGCAAGGACGGTGTCTGGGAGCCGAACAAACTTTGTAAGTAGATACAACTGGGGATGGTGACAGGCCGATCGTCCAGGTGACCGCTAACTTGGGTCTAATTAAGGAAGGGTCAGGGAAGGGATTTTGGAAGGAATTCGGTCAAAATGGGAACCCATGGAAACCATTTTCAGGACGGCTGAGGTGGGATTCGAACCCACGCTCTCTCGATGCCAGCGAGGCACGAGCTAGTGCGTTAGCACTCTCTACAACTGTGGTCGGTTATTATTATTATTATTATTATTATTATTATTATTATTATTATCATTAATAATCTACAAAATGTCCGCCTCCGTGGCTAAATGGTTAGCGCGCTAGGCTTTGGCCCAAAGTGCCCCGTGTTTGATTCCCGGCCGAGCCATCAGGGATTTTAATCTTATGGGGTTAATTCCCGTGGCTCGGGAACTGGCTGTATGTGCCGTCTTCATTATCACATCATCCTCATTACGATGCTCAGGTCACCCACGGGCGTCAACTAGAAAGACCTGCATTCGGCCTCTCCGGAGGCCACACGATCATCATTATTAGGACCCGGATGTTGATGCCGTAAAAAAGTTTAAAAAATGCACTTAAAATTTTCAAAAATGACCTAAAAATTCGAAAAATGCACTATAAAATGGAGAAAATGATCTTATAATAATAAACTCAACAATATTTCAAAAATTCGAAAAATGCACTATAAAATGGAGAAAATGAACTGAGACAAGAATATACACCCCTTCCCCTTTCTACCCCGCCACAGCTGACCTTGGTCAACAGAGCAGGTAAGATTCCATTTCGATAATAACTGGTTTGCGACCAAAACAAGAGCATCTGTATACCCACGGCACCGTTCTTCTGCACCCAAGATATAAATTTTTCTACTATAGTGCCGCCATCGTTACTTCCGACCAGGGCTGGCATGCGAAATTAAATTCATGGCTGTGGGGACGAAAACAATTTAATTTCGCCGTAAGCGCGATATTCGGGAGCGAAATGATAATAATTGTCGGCGCGTAATTAAATCAAAGCGAAACTTAATTCGAAGCGAAATTAATTTCGTTCCAGACTTTTAATTTCGCTCCCGGCGCGAAATTAATTTAGTTCCAGACTTATAATTTCGCTCCCGGCGCGAAATTAATTTCGTTCCACACTTTTAATTTCGCTCCAGGCGCGATATTAATTTCGTTCCAGACTTATAATTTCACTCCCGGCGCGAAATTAATTTCGTTCCACACTTTTAATTTCGCACCAGGCGCGATATTAATTTCGTTCCAGACTTATAATTTCGCTCCCGGCGCGAAATTTATTGAGTTCCAGACTTATAATTTCGCTCCCGGCGCGAAATAAAATTCGTTACAGACTTTTAATTTCGCTCCCGAGGCGAAATAAAATTCCCAAACGGCATTAAGTTTCGCCCTCCGACGTGTATTTAAAATGCATGAAACATTTAATTTCGTTGTTGAAATTAAAATACAGTATATTCGTTTCGAGAGTTAAATAATGTTCTGTACGATGTTCAAAGTCCTGACGTCTGTCTGTTAGGTAGTCAGCCCGAAGGCTGGTTGGATCCTCAAAAAGTACCGCCGGTAGGTTATGTGGGTAGATACCCACAAAAACTCAAGGCAGCGCTATAGTGAGGCGTACTAGACAAGATGGGGGGTGAGGTAGTTTGCCATTGCTTTCCTCACTGAGTCAAAAGAAGAAGCTTGTAGTTTAACGTGACCGTTAATCTTGAGATCATGAGCCACGGGACCTCCTTTTTACGTGGAATCCGAACCACAGGACATGGCATTTCACTTCGAAAATCTCACATGCATTGACCGGGAATCGAACCCAGACCGCCTTGGTGAGAGGCATACAGCTAGATCGCTGAGCCACCACGCCCCCCCTCACTGAGTCAGAACAGCAGTACTAACCCTGTGAGTAGAACCCTTCACAGCTTCCACAGGCACTGTCTGTGCCCTGAATGTCATTACTAAGCACCACCCATACCTCAGTATCTTCCATATAATCACAGCCATGTGTAAGACTGAGACAGCGGTGAAAAGCCACATTTTACTCTAGCCCGTGCCAACAGTCAAATGCAAATGAGTCGTCAAGTTACAAAACTCGTCTAATCAACTTGTGAATAAGGATCATTTTCATGAGAAACGTTTCTCTGGACTTTGCCTCACGTATCTTTTGTGTTTGTTGTTTTCTACTTTTGGTTGGTGTTTTTGTGTTTGCTTTGTGCTTTTGCTTTTGAATTTGACTTATTGCTTTTCTTTCTTGGTTTTGTGTTTGCTTTGTGCTCTGCTTTTGCTTTTTTGAATTTTGCTTTATGTTATTTGTTTTTTGATTTCTGCTTTTGCTTTTGTTTTTGAATTTTGCTTTTTGCTTCGTCTTTTTTGTTTTTGTTTTGTGTTTGTTTTCTGCTTTTGCTTTTATGAATTTTGATTTTTGCTTTATGTTTCTTGTTTTCTGATTTTGCTTTTTTTGTTCTGCTGTTGCTTTCTGCTTCGTCTTTTTTGTTTTGGTTTTGTGTTTGTTTTCTGCTTTTGCTGTTTTTGAATTTTGCTTTTTGGTTTGTGTTTCTTTTTTATTCTGCTTTTGCTTTTGTGTTTGAATTTAGCATTTTACTTCGTGTTTTGTGTTTTTGGTTTTGCATTTGTTTTCTGGGAAATCAAAATAAAACAAAATCAACAAAACAAAATAAAAACAAAAACAAAATAAAACAAATAAAACAAGACAATTTAAAACAAAATAAAACTAAATAAAGTAAAACAAAAAAATAAACAAAACAAAATAAAGCAAAATAAAATAAAACAAAATAAAATGAGGTAAAATAAATAAAAAAATTAAATAAATAATTTTACGACATGATCCTTATTCACAAGTGGATTAAACGATTTTTGCAACTGGACGACTCAAATGTAGTGCACGGGGTCGTTGGAATGAGGGAGATGGCTACCTGGGAGGCTTGTCGTAGTATAGTATCTATGTGTGCAGTATATGCGTCGACCGTCGTCTGGTTATCCAGTGGGAGATCCGCACGGAGGCGATTGTTGACGTAGGCGCGGTATTCCTGCCAGTTTGCTGTGCAGAAATTCTGGACCATCCTGGGAGGTGGTAGTGGGGGAAGAGGGAAGTTGAGCAAAACGGGGGCATGATCACCTCCTTTGAGTGGCAGGACAGACACGTCAAACAGATGGAGGAGGGAGTTATGAGCAATGACTGCGTCGGGGTGGTATTGGAGGAAGGACGGGTAGATTCTGGGAGAGGGACGAGGGTGGCGTCGATGTGACGTAGGTAGATGTCTAGGCTATGAAGTTCTAGGGCCGAACGGGAATGAAGGTTGAGGTCGGCCATTAGAATTAAATGGGGGAAGACTTCAGACACGTGGGTAATGCAGTCTCTGGGGATGGGGTGGTAGGGACGAATGTAGATGGTGGCTAGGTGTAGGACGCGGGAACAAATAAGGCTTTCGGGGAAGAAAAGAAACAGATTTCATTTCAGAAACAAAATGAAATGTTCCATGCATTTTAATTTCAGGCCGGAGGGGGGGACTAAATGCCGGGAACGAAATTGATGGTCGTTAACAAATTTTATTTCGCGCCAGGAGCGAAATTAAAAGTCTGTAATGAATTTAATTTCGTGCCAGGAGCGAAATTTAAAGTCTGTAACGAATTTCATTTCGCGCCGGGAGCTAAATTAAAAGTCCGTAATGAATTTAATTCCGCGCCAGGAGCGAAATTAAAAGTCTGTAACAAATTTCATTTAGCGCCGGGAGCTAAATTAAAAGTCCGTAATGAATTTAATTCCGTGCCAGGAGCGAAATTAAAAGTTTGTAACGAATTTCATTTCGCGCCGGGAGCTAAATTAAAAGTCCGCAATGAATATAATTTCGCGCCAGGAGCGAAATTAAAAGTCTGTAACAAATATCATTTCGCGCCGGGAGCTAAATTAAAAGTCCGTAATGAATATAATTTCGCGCCAGGAGCGAAATTAAAAGTCTGTAACAAATATCATTTCGCGCCAAGAGCGAAATATTATTCCATTGAACAATTTCATTTCGCGACGCTAAATTAAATTGATAATGCATTTCGTTTCGCATGCCAGCCCTGCTTCCGACTTGACATTTCACCGGCTGGCGATACGGTGTTGCCAGTCCACTAACAAGAAACAGCTGACGTACATGATTATAGCCGTCAAGTTAACAAAACTCGCGTAATGTGAACAGACATACTTACACAGAACATCATACTCGTGAATAAGTATTTAGTAGCAGAAATTACACATATACTGCGGTTAATAGAATATTTATTTTAATGAAGCAGAAAAAAAATGTAACAAATAAATTACTCACCATTACCGCCCCACGTCTGGGGTCGAAGATAATCCGAGTTCGAGAAAATGTATTATAAAACCTATAAAGGGAACACACCACTCATTTCGGAGTCATGTAGTCACGTAAAGGAATGGTGTGGCTCGTCAGCCACTCAATGAGCACATTCTTTCTTGCTGCCATTGTTGGAGCTTTGTCGTAAATGACACTATGATACGGGGCATTGTCCATAACAATATTGTGCTCTTCTCAGGCAAGTTGTTCAGCAATATTTCTTCAAACCATTTCCTCTCTCGAGCTACACCCCGGCATGACACTATCACACACACGCACTGACCTAAAGCTAACCTACAACTACAACTACACGTAATTATACTACACGACAATAACAACATATGTCAAACGACAAACAAATACTAAGCTATTAAATAACAACAGACTATAATAATATCAAACGAAAAATATACGAGAAATACGAGAATACGCAAAGACCGCCAATGAAACTAACCGAGCACAATGCAAACAGCTGACAACAACATGTGAACGCAAGAAGTTAGCTGGCAACATCGTCAGCGCAACTCGATTTATATCGATATATCCATTTGAATGGCTGCCCGTGATTGGCTGATTAGAGTGTTGTTGTGACGTAGCACTGAAACTTCAAGTCGGAAGTAAGGATGGCTCTTATAATAACAATACCGAAATATTTTATTTCAATATTTTAAAGTATCTTGTATCAGCTACTAGCTTCGCCTTAACTCTGAGAGACGCAACTCCTCATATAAAGCTGTGACGTGACTAAATTGGAAAAGAACACTAAAATATGACCAAAAAATCTACCAAACTTAAAACAAGAAGTTCCGTGAAGAACTATACAGCCTACTTTTCATGCCAATGATTATTCTACAGTATATGAACCTATCGAGAATAATGACCAAATTAAGTTGGTAATAACGAAATATCAAATTAGTTGAAAATATACCTGGTAAAATGTAGCCTAATAGAGCACTACAGTTGGCAGCCCTGGTGACTGAATATATTCTTACACCTCTTAAGGTACAGAATACAAAATTTGGTTGAAGTCCAATGGACGTTACATGCAGTTAGACACTGGATCTATCAGCACGCGTAAAAGCATGTTGCCAACAATACCATGCGTGTGCTGGTCAGAAATAATCTGAATTATTATGATATCTTGTTATGCCAATTTTGGATGAAATCCATTTGTTAGTATAGAAGTTACATGTATTTTAAAATTGGACATATCAGCAGGCATAGAATCATGTTGGCCCTGTATTAATTACTCCAAATTAATCTAGAATGTCAGGTGCTATACGTGTGCAAAGTATAGAGCTGTTGGCTTGCATACTATCAGATATATTGATATTAGGGTAAAAAGAATATAGACAGCATTTATTAACAGTTGGCAGCCCTGATTGCTCTTAACAATACTTATAGTCATATCTGTTATGGTACACATAGCACATACGAAATTTGGTTGAAATCCAACTGATAGTATAGAAGTTACATGTATTTAAAAAATGGTACTATCAGCAGGCTTATAATCATGTTGGTAGAACAGACGTATATAAGTTACTACAAATTAATCTAAAATGGCAGAATATACGTGTGCATAGTTTAAAGCTGTTGGCTTGCATACTTTCTGATATATTGGTATTTGGATAAAAATAATAATAGAGAGAGAGAGCAATTATTAACAGTTGGCAGCCCTGGTGGCTCTTAAGAATACGCTCAGTCATATCTGTTTATGTACAGATATTACATACAAAATTTGGTTGAAATCCAATTGATAGTGTAGAAGTTATATGCATTTAAACATTGGACCTATCAGAAGGCTTAAAATTATTTTGGCAACACTGTCATGGTTGGCCTCCTGGAAATTAAACTGAAATAGTATTATCTACATGTGTGCCAATTTTGGAATAGCTCCCATGCATACCTTGCAAGATATCCAACATGGAGCTCAAATTTCTAATGCGTTTTTTCAGCAGTTGGTAGCACTGACATCATTTTCAAATATGGCCGTGAGCTATTCCGGTGTACATCTTTACTCATACTAAATTTGGTTTTGATTGCTGCAGCCGTTTAGGAGTTGATAGGGGGGGACACACACACAGCCAGACAGACAGACAGAAGGACAAACGGACAGACAGACACACACACATTTTCCCGGATCGATCTCATAAGTCTACTTTTTCCTCATTTTTGCAAAATGTGAAAAGTAGGCTAAAAATGTTCTTAAATGGAAAAATAGCAAATAATGCAAAAAGATGCAAAATAAAAATGACATATTTGAAGACGGGGTGGCCCGCCCGGAGTTTCTATGTACTTCTGCATTGTTTCAGACAGCTCAGTAAAAAGATGGCATGTCATCAACATCCGGGCCCTATTATCTGCAAAATAGGTTCTTTAAATATTTCACTGGTATCCCTTATTTTAATATTAAAGAGTTGTTTCAAATTACTGTACTGAATCTCTACTACCATCATGCAAGATTCAGGCATAAGGTCTCTCGCAACATACAAACAAGAGCCATAACAAGTACTAAATATGTAAAACCTTTATGTATAAATAGCCATGGTTTCAAGAGACTAAATTATATTATACCATCACTAATTAATGAACTACCACCTGGATTGTTCAACATGAACAGCAAACAACCTTGCTATACGTCCCATTAAAAACTAATACCTAAATAAACATTAACTCAGAACATAAACTTAATATTATTAACAACTATAGTGAACTTATTTGTGATTTGAACTATTTACTTTAATATTTTTTCTCATTATCACCCAACATGTTAAATCATATATATATATAAAAGAAAAAAAGAATAATAAAACGAAACAAAATAAAAAATCAATAATTATAATTAAAATGTAAATGTGTTGAACTAGTTGGGCGCTACACTGCTGCTAGCACCCTGCTCAACAAGTGGCTATACACACACAGTGGCCTTGCCGCCACATGGCGCCTGCGATGTTTCGTTCTATAGGTACTTTATAATGCACACACAATCCAGTGATGTTCGTTGAAATTGAACAGTTCACTTTCTTTTTTAGCGAATGGCTTTTAGTGCCGGGAATGTCCGAGGACATGTTCGGCTCGCCAGTTTTGTAGCTGCTTCGAGACAGACACCCAATGGGTCATGTTCCCTGCCCTGTACAGAACCTAGTACTATGTGTTCCAATGAGTTTGGTTTCTAAATTATATTATTATTATTATTTCTCCTCATTGGGAACCTAGCCTGTTGAAACCTGTTGACATACCATTTAAGAAAGCGCCTCGCCAAGCCATAAAGTTAAAAGCCAAATCTTGTAATCCCTCGCTTCCTTTACAAGCATTAACCATCTAATAACAAGATATCCCAGTCAGATAATCTAAAACAAGCTGTCTCCACTGAAGGACATGGAAACCGCCAGTAAACAGCTCTCTTTCCTGAGAAAACGTTGAGAGTTATTTATGACGGAGTTCTGAAATTTTTAGAAGGAATCTTTAACCAACCTTCAACATTTTTACGCATCATTATTTCTCCCACTCAGAGAGACAACTCCCTCCTAAACGAAATAAGGTTCTGATCGGCTAGTCCTTCAGAGAAACTCATAACCCCCACTATAGATTATCCAGTATTTAACTTGGCGCACAAGGGCAGCTCTTCCTCTTCTTCACTTGTAACTTTGAGTGATGTAACTCTGTTTAACAAGACTGCGAAGCAGTCAGGCTACATGCCTTGTATATAAATTATTAACAATTGTGAATGTATTATTTGTCGGTTGACTTATAATAAATAACATTCATTTGGGAATCTTCGTGTTCAGTTGATTCAAGAAATACCAGTCTCGAGGAGAACCTGAGTGGACCATGTTCTAACTGCTGTCCCGCTTGGAAGCTGAGAAAAGGGATCTACATATTTAATTAAAGACCCTTTCGGGACTACAAACTTAATTGGGGGCCCGGCCGCGATTGATACATGATCGCCACCAGATCTACGTGCTGATTGGACCAGGTATACTGACAACGCTCAACGAAGCCAAGACTTCAAGTGACGCCTTTCGTTACCAATCCAAGAAAGCCAGTATCATCCCGAGAATACTGAAGTCATCTTGATCATCTGAACCAAGCCGACTGGAAAGAAGTGGTACTGACAACCTTACTGGAGGCTTTTCGTCCATAACTAACCAGCCAGCTTTAAGGGAGGAAGCTAGCCGACAACGCTGAAATAAGCGCCTTTCGACAGTAACCAACCGCCATCGCCGTCCGAGTATATCGACAACTCTGTTAAGGGGCCTTTCGGTCGCTCGAACGACACTGAAGAAACCCAACCGACTACGGAAAGAGAGGAGGTGAGCCGGCAACGCTGAAACAAGCGCCTTCTGACCGCCATCTATCGCCATCCGTAGCTGCTGTACGTGCGCACCGACAACTCTGAGAGGGGCTTTTCGATAGCACGACATCGCAGAAGGAAGCCAACCGACTACGCAGACCGGAATGCAGTCCATGCTGATCATCATTTCCTGGCTGTGAGTACATTCAAAGTACCCTGTTTTTTTGTGTACCTTTCATATTGCTTGTATACAAAATAGTTCATTTCTCAAATTTTAAAGAAGAGCACTAATAATAACTTATTTTGCCTTTCAAAAGAAAGTGAGTGCGCGTTTTTAAACTAGAACAAGTGCCGCATGCCATTATTCTTTTGAATTAATCCATAATTCACAGTAATAATAATAATAAATATTTTTTTCTTTAAGCAACTAATAATAAATAAATAAATAAATAAATAAATCTTTAATTATTTTAAATTAAACTAAGCAATTAATCACTGACTTAACAATGCCGGAGACGGAATTGTTATCAAAATTTGAATATGCCCAGATTCAGTTATTACCTGAATTTAATGGGAGCGCATCTTGCAGCTTGGATTACTTTTTAGCAAGATGTGATAGTTTTTTAAACACACACAAGAGAGCTCCTGCTATTACAAATGCTAACATCATTAACGAATTTCTGTTTAACGTCATAAAGTCAAAATTAAAAGGGGAAGCGAGTAGTATTTTGGATCTTGACGCGAACAGTAGCTATGAAAAACTTAAGGAGAAATTAATCAGAAAATTTGGAGACGTTAAAGATGAGAGATTGCTAGTGAGGGAAATATCAAACTGCTTTCAAAAAAGAAGCGAAAGCTACACTGAATACCATGACAGGCTAGATGCTCTAGTCTTACAGTGTAAGAGTTTGTGTAAACTCAATTATCATGATCAAATATTGGAGCTTAAATTACGACAATTAGATGATTTAAGCCTAAACACCTTTAAAGCCGGTATCCTAGATCCATACCGAGCCTACTTACGTTACACCCAAGTAACAGACCTTAGCCATGCACTGAGGACTTGCCGAATTTATGATAATGACAGAGCTCACGAGAGCTATATGGATCAGTTGAGAGGAACACTGAAGTATCCTCCCAATATTGGTCCCAGTCATAAACCACCCCAACAAACACCACCAACACTACCTAATCGGATTGCTCCTTTTAGCCCAATACAACCACTAAACCATGCCATTCACAATCCGTTTGCATTTCCCAAGCCTCAAAATCAATACTTTCCACAAGCCCGACCTTTCTTTACCCAACCGAATCCACAATTTAGGAACCCTAATCCTCAACCAAACTTTCGACCTTTTCAGGGACCGAACCCACACAACTTGAAACCGCAGAACCAACAACCCTTCAAACAATTCAGTAGGCCTTATCCTACACCAAATAACATTGCCCGGCGCTTCACGCCCAATAATCAGACATATCCGAAACCAATGTCAGGAGTGTCCACTATAAGAGGGAACGTGAATGCACACGCAGAGGAGACAGATGAGCTAAGCTATATGCCACAAGAATATTCCCCAGAAACACAATCAGTGGAATATTCTCAAGAAGCTCAACCCCAAGAGTATGAGTTCGAATACGACTCAATCCACTCTTCACTACTTCAAGATGGTTATGAAAATCCAGAGGAACAAGAGCAGGATTTTCACTTGGCCCAGTCATCTCATGCAAAGACATAAATAATATAAAAAATGCTCCAAAATTACCGTTCATCACCCTATTCGGATTTAAAATCCTAATAGACAGCGGTGCCTGCAATTCAATAATGAACCCCGCAATAGCATACGAATATTTCGCAGAATATTTATTCCAAGAACCATTCTGCATACAATCTGTTCACTCTGAAACAATAGGTGAAGATAACATACAATTCCCTATTTTTTCAGAATACGAAATTGACACGCCCATAAATTTTAGAGTCATGCAGTGGCACGATTATTTCGATGCGCTGATTGGCACAGCAGATTTTGTAAAGCTAGGTGCAAAAATAGATTATAAATCAAACCTAGTTACCCTGAATAATAAGGACATACCATTTTATTTTCACTCAGGCAACAAACAAGTAAATTTTCAACCCTCATCAGACATGCACAAAATTGCAATCCCTGTTAATATTCAACAAGGAGATGTGCACATTCCAAAGTTCGAACATGAAGGAATGTATTTTGCAGATGCAATCCTACATGCAGAGAATTATCAGGTCTTGTATCCTGCAGAAACGAATTTAAAACCAGAGTTTAGTAAACCAGTGTTAGTGGAACCTTTGGAAAATATCTCAATACAACCATTAGAAATAAATTCTATTTCGGAGTGCGAGATTCAAGAATATCTCCGCACGCAGCATATGAATGACATAGAAAGAAGTGTCATATCAGAAATATGCTCTGAATTCGCGGATGTGTTTTACTATCCAGGGTGTGACCTAACATTCACAAATGCAGTAAAACACTTCATTCGAACTACCGATGAGGATCCAGTATATCAGAAAAATTACCGATATCCTCCCGCGCTAAAGAAAGTACACTGAGCGAAGAAGTAGAAAAACTTCTTAAGCAGGGGATAATTACCCACAGTGAATCTCCATATAGTAATCCAGTATGGATAGTGCCAAAGAAGCTAGATGCTTCAGGACAAAAGAAATGGAGATTGGTCATAGACTTCAGGCAGCTAAATAAAAAGACCATTGAAGACAAATATCCTCTTCCTAGGATAGAAGAGATCCTAGATAACCTAGGACACAGTTCCTATTTCTCGACTCTAGACCTCGCGCAAGGATTTCATCAAATTGAGATGGATCCTAGATCTATAGAAAAGACAGCATTTACTATAGATAATCGCCATCTACAGTATTGTAGAATGCCGTTTGGTCTTAAAAATGCTCCCGCCACTTTTCAGCGTGTAATGGACAACGTCCTACGCCCTTTTCTTTACAAGTTCTGTTTTGTGTATATTGATGACATCATCATATACAGCAAATCCCTAGAGGAACATAGACAGCACCTTACCCTTGTAATGCAAAAATTACGAGAGGTGAACCTGAAGATACAGCTTGATAAAACTGAATTTCTTCACAAGGAAGTAGCTTTCCTAGGGCATGTTGTCTCACAAGAAGGTGTAAAACCAAACCCTGAAAAAATTAAAGTAGTTAAAAACTACCCCATTCCCAAGACCACGAGAGAAATCAAACAATTTCTTGGCCTTGCGGGTTTTTACCGGAAGTTCCTGAAAGATTTTGCCAAAATTGCATATCCAATAACCCGCTGCTTGAAGAAAGGAACCAAAATAGATGCAGAAAATCCTGAGTACAAATCTGCATTTGAAACCCTAAAAACCCTGTTAATAAATGCGCCAGTATTAGCTTACCCAGATTTTGAGGAACCATTCGTGTTAACCACGGATAGCTCAGACTTCGCATTAGGCAGTGTTCTCACACAGAAAGGACATCCTATTGCCTACTACTCCAAAACTTTAAATCCCGCCGAAAGAAATTATTCAACAATAGAAAGAGGACTGTTAGCCATAGTAGAGAGTAGCAAACATTTTAAGCCTTATTTATGGGGACGACACTTCACTGTAGAATGTGATCATCGTCCGCTCCAATGGCTATTCTCTCTTAAAGATCCCAGTTCAAGACTCTATCGCTGGAAAATAAAGTTAGGAGAGTTTGATTTTGACATAAAATATGTCAAGGGAAAAACCAATTATGTCGCGGATGCACTTTCACGAATACAAGTGAATATAAATGAGGAAACAGTTTCTAATGTAGCCATCCCAGGAGATGATACATACCAGCATGAAATGGATAATGAAACTGTACATTCCAATCAGGAAGACCCAATTTTCACTTTAAAGATATCAGAAAGAAATTTGAACCAGAACCGTAACCAGATCATAGTAAAATACGGAGAATTTCCAAAGATTCTAGAACAGAAATTATTTAAGAAATTTACCCGCCACGTCATGATTGTAACGCAGAAAAATCTCTATGACGATTTAAAGAGACACCTTCTTAAAGTCATAAATACCTCAAATAGGTACGCCGCCTACTTTGATGACGTAACACTTGAGATTCCGTTTATCAGAGTATGCCAGAGATTATTCACTTCAGAATTGATAATTATCAGGACATCAAAATTTTTAGAGGACATAGAATGTTCGGAAACTCAAAAACAGTTGATATTGCAATACCATTCAATAAATCACAATGGTATTATTGAAACACATGAACACCTTCGAACCAAGTACTATTGGCCACATCTAAAAGAACAGATCAGGAATCTAATTAACCAATGCAATTTGTGTCAAAGAAATAAGTATGAGAGGCACCCTAATGAGGTACCAAATCAAGGACCTATTGTAGCAGACCACCCATTTGCCCAAATTCACATTGACACCTTTCATTTTGAACAGAATCGCATTTTAACGATATTGGACGTATTTTCTAAATACGGACAAGCATACGTATTAGCTAATGGTACAGCTATGGCAGTTTTGAACCAATTACAAATTTATTTTTCGCACCACGGGTATCCCAAAAGAATCACTCATGATCAAGGAGGAGAATTTGAAAATAGCTTAATTACAGAATACTGTAAAGCTATGAACATTGAGTATCATGCCACCACACCTCTGAACTCAACCTCAAATTCACCCGTGGAAAGATTGAATTCCATCCTCCTCGAAAAATTAAGAATTTCGAGAGATAATGATAAATTTACCCCGTTGCCACAGCTCATAATCACTGCAATCACAAATTACAATTCCTCAATCCACACAGCAACCAAGCAACCACCATTTAATGTCCTATAGGCCTATGGCCCATACTACAAAGCATTGGACCACATTTTCTCCCCATCACCAAAAATTAATGAATACATACAAAGACAGGCAAACCAAATTAAAGTTTTAAATGAAAGAAAGCCCGATCCAAGGGATTCCACCTTTGAACATCCCTATAAAATAGGTGAGGTAGTCTATGTTTTGGATCCCCTAACCAGAAATAGGAAATCAAAAAATTTATATAATGAAGGCACAATAACCAAAATCGAGGAAAACCGAGTTTATTGTAAGATGAAAAATGGTAAAACTCATGTCCGAAACTTCCGTGATATAAAACCTAAGAGGAAAATTCTTCCCATTACAGATTCCTACCAGGGTATGCCATCATCCACACAGAACCCGTAAAAACTCCAGGATTCTACGCCGATCCTATGGGACCTGTTGTAATAATTAGCAACTATCACAAATTCCTGTTTCATTTCAACCTTACTACTTTAAAAGAGGCATATAAGAATATTGATGACACTGTCTCCAGTTTAGTATTAAAAAGTAATAATACTTTTCCCTATCTAATAAATGAATTAATTGAGATAACTAAGGAAACTAAAAAGGATTTAAATAAATTAATACCAAACATTTCTAATAGAACTAGGAGGGGTTTAATAAACGGTTTGGGGAAAGTAATTAAATTCATCACTGGTAATTTGGACCAAGATGATTCGGATAATTTGCAAAGACAATTAGACACTTTAAAACAAAGCCGTAATAATTAGATAAAACATATAAATAAATTGGTATCTTTTGCAAATTCAATTGCTCAAAAATTTTACGATGAAATGAATCATGTTACCAGCAACATGAGGGTACTTCAGGGTATTCTCCAGACAGAAGATTTCTAGATCAACCTACTGGAAGACCTTCAATATGTTTTAATGTGCATCAATAAATATAACAAAATAGTGCAAGTGCTGCAAGAAACTATTTCTCTCTCATTTAATGAGATGACAAATGTAAAATTATTCTCCAGAAAAGATTTAACAAACTTGGTAAAATATTTACTATCTATTTACCCTGTCAAAAGTATGATTCATGCAGATCAATACCATCAATTCGAAAATTTAAAATTGTCAAAAACGCAGGTAATTATAATGGACGAGGAAATGATTCTAATCCTCTCCATGCCAATCACGGATGGAAACCAGTATCAATTATATGATGTCACCCCTGTACCAACCATTGAAAATGCAATCCTTATCCCGACTGAAAAATATTATTTACAGGGACCCACATTAAAATGGTCCAGTACACCCTGTGTGAAAAACACACAGTCATATGTATGTATGTACTATAATATTAGAATTACCAATTGTAATCTAACAAATCCTGCCGGATGTGAATATGCTTCCATAAGAAATGATATAAGAATATTCCAAACTATAAATGAAAATCCACAACCTGCTTCCAGTCTCCGACCGGGTCAGGAATGGAATGAATGAAGCCCCCATCTAGCGGCGAGGATATGAACTGTGCCGGCTGCCGAGGCCTGACGCACTCCTCTGGGGCAATGATTAAATGAATGACAGATTAAATGAAATGATAGTGGAGAGTGTTGCTGGATTGAAATTTTGACAGGGAAAACCGGAGTACCCGGAGAAAAACCTGTCTGCCTCCGTTTTGTCCAGCACAGATCTCACATGTAGTGACCGGGATTTGAACCACGGACCCAGCGGTGAGAGGCCGGCGTGCTGCCGCCTAAGCCACGGAGGCTCCAATTTAAGGAACACATTTTGTTCTTTAGCAGAACACCTGAGATAATTTTACAAACATGCAAAGAGACTCAAAGCTCTCTGAAACTCTCAGGTCCACAAATAGTGTTTTCAAACGAATCTTGCCCGATGTCTAGTATAGGCATAACGCTGCAACAAAAACCTACTAATTATGTCCACAACTTCCCAATCCTGAATATCCATGACACACCCATAATAAAAAATGAATTAAACTTCCTTAATTCCCATCTTGATGTAACCAAATTGAAATTAGATTTGAAGCCAATTCCTACAACTTATATCACAAAGAGGCAGTTTACATCCATTAATATAATTTTTGTATTAATTATAATATGCATCATTTTGTTTATATTCAGACAAAAACTATGTCATTTATGTAAATCTGTAAAACATAGACGTAAGAAAAATGTAAATGTTGCTGAGGACAGCAAAACACTAAGGGTGGAGGAATCATGTTCCCTGCCCTGTACAGAACCTAGGACTATGTGTTCCAATGAGTTTGGTTTCTAAATTATATTATTATTATTATTTCTCCTCATTGGGAACCTAGCCTGTTGAAACCTGTTGACATGCCATTTAAGAAAGCTCCTCGCCAAGCCATAAAGTTAAAAGCCAAATCTTGTAATCCCTCGCTTCCTTTACAAGCATTAACCATCTAATAACAAGATATCCCAGTCAGATAATCTAAAACAAGCTGTCTCCACTTAAGGACATGGAAACCGCCAGTAAACAGCTCTCTTTCCTGAGAAAACCTTGAGAGTTATTTATGACGGAGTTCTGAAATTTCTAGAAGGAATCTTTAACCAACCTTCAACATTTTTACGCATCATTATTTCTCCCACTCAGAGAGACAACTCCCTCCTAAACGAAATAAGGTTCTGATTGGCTAGTCCTTCAGAGAAACTTATAACCCCCACTATAGATTATCCAGTATTTAACTTGGCGCACAAGGGCAGCTCTTCCTCTTCTTCACTTGTAACTTTGAGTGATGTAACTCTGTTTAACAAGACTGCGAAGCAGTCAGGCTACATGCCTTGTATATAAATTATTAACAATTGTGAATGTATTATTTGTCGGTCGACTTATAATAAATAAATGGGAATCTTCGTGTTCAGTTGATTCAAGAAATACCAGTCTCGAGGAGAACCTGAGTGGACCATATTCTAATTGCTGTCCCGCTTGGAAGCTGAGAAAAGGGATCTACATATTTAATTAAAGACCCTTTCGGGACTACAAACTTAATTCAAGTACCGTTGGGGAGGGAAGTTGGAATGTAAGGACGAGGAGTTGGAATAGTTAGGGACCAACCCCGGCATTTGCCTGGAAGGAATATGGGAAACCACAGAAGACTATATTCAAGGTTGCCGGCGGGGGGATTCGAGCCTCCTCGCCTCCCGGATGTGAGCGACTGCCAGGAGTCATGCCGTAACGACCACGGCTAACTCACCCGGTAACAGTTCACTTTAATTGCACAACAGGAAAAGTATCACTTTGAGTGTGAGTTAACCGTGGTCGTTACGGCGTAGCTGCATGCAGTCGCTCACATCCGGAAGGCGAGAAGGTTCGAATCCCCCCGCCGGGAGCCTTGAAGATGGTCTTCTTGGGTTTCCCATCTTCCTTCCAGACAAATGCCGGGGTTGGTCCCTAACTATAGGCCACAGCCACTATAAAGTTCCACGGAACAAATTGGCCCTCGAGTGAGAAAGTGCGGCTAGCCAGTGGTCAAGTTCAATGACAGTTTGGTATGCGAAAGAGGGTTGCGAAGGGGTGAGAGGGTACCAAATACGAAGGGCTGCTTCTCGTGACAGATTTATAACAGAGAGGTACAGTCAGTCTGTTCGGTTCGGCTCGTTGTCAACGAATGTTTTGACAATACCCCCAACATCAAAATTCTAATGGGCTGGCTACGTGGCTAAGCGGTAACGTTCTCGCCTGGTGTGCCCAAGGTTGCAGGATCAAATCCTGGCGCAGTCAGATGGTATTTGAGGGTGCGCAAAGGGTAGGTAGCCGTGTCAGTAGATGTACTGCCATGTTAGAGATCCCCTTGGGGGCAAAATCCCGGCACCCCGGCGTCTCTAAAACCCGCCGTAATTAAAATGGACGTAAAACCAAAAACATTATTATTCAAATTATAATAAGGATACAATGAAAAACTGGTTACGGGTTAATAACATCCATTTCTGCGAATCAATGCTGAAAGTTCACCTTAATGATCTTATTCAAGTCCATAAGCCGCGACACAAAACTTACATACTGTAATAGATGTAATAATGGCCGCTAGTGGGCACACGGTATTGAGACTGCCTTCAGACCATGCAGATGTAAATCCCATGGACATCGTCTGGTATGATGTAAAACAATGGTTTGTGCACATAATGTCATCTTTAAAGTCAATGATGTCAAACGCCTTTGTGAACAGAGGTTTTCTGAGTTTCAGGAGTGTAACTGGATTAGCGTTTGTGATCACGTAGAGAAAATAGAAAATAAGTACTGTATTAAGAATGAGAGGGAATAATAGAGAATCACTCGTAATATCTAGTGCCAACAATGACAGCAACAGTGACAGTGGCAATGAAAGTGAATCTGATGAATGTGATAGTGAAATGCCTGGAATCGAACCATTAGATGAGCAATGACTACCCGGTGATTGCTTTTGAAGTGAAGATTGAAAATGCATTGTCATTTTCTTGGTTAATTAATTATAATTATGAATAATGGTTGATTATTATTAGTACATTGCTGAACAATATAGTCATAATATGTTCGTTACGGTGCTATATTGTTCCACTACACGTATTAGTGTCATTTAATTAGTCTACTCAGCGAGCCTCCGTGGCTCAGGCGGCAGCACGCCGGCCTCTCACCGCTGGGCCCGTGGTTCAAATCCCGGTCACTCCATGTGAGATCTGTGCTGGACAGAACGGAGGCAGACAGGTTTTTCTCGGGGTACTCCGGTTTTCCCTGTCACAATTTCATTCCAGCAACACTCTCCACTATCATTTCATTTCATCTGTCATTCATTTAATCATTGCCCCAAAGGAGTGCGTCAGGCTTCGGCAGCCGGCACATTTCATATCCTCGCCGCTAGATTGGGGGCTTCATTCATTCCATTCCTGACCCGGTCGGAGACTGGAAGCAGGCTGTGGATTTTCATTTCAATTAGTCTAATCAGCCCTAATACAGTTTATAAAAAGCAACATATATAATGGTTGCAATCGTGTGAGTGACAGTTGATGTGGGAACAGAGTGTACTTCTGAGGACTGGTGGGTGACGCAGTGGACACCCCCCTAGCAGGCTGAGGTGAACAGACTCTCTCTTCAGCTCCCTACGAGATTTTCACAAAGGTCAATTAGTTCTGAGGCAGTATACCTTCCAACTCCTCGTCCTTACATTCACACTTTCCTCCCCAGACATCACCCTACACGCGACGGTACTTGTAGCTAACCCAATGGGTGTCTGCATAGAAGCAGCTACAAACTCTGGCGAGCCGAACATGTCCTCGGACACTAAAATTCATACGGTACGCTAAAGAAAAATCACTTTTAGTAAAGTGAGAATTGCGGGAAATGAGTTAGCGGATCAAGTTTCAAAAGAGGCGGTATCACTACCAACTCGACCAATAGAGGTACCCGCTAGAGATGTTACGCCTATAAGTTCTGGCATTTTGGCAGAGTCAGTGGCTAGCTGACCCACTACCCAGTAAACTGAGAGCGATCAAGGGAACTACTCGCGTGAGGCGGAGCTCTTTCCGGTCACGGAGAGAGTCCGTCATTTTGCGTAGGCTAAGGATAGGTCATACAAGATCCACCCACTCGTACCTAATGAGAAGGTAAGACCCCCCCACTTTGTACCTGTAGAGCCGTTTTCACCGTGGCCCACATTTTAACCGAGTGTGTGGATCTTGCTGACTTACGAAGAAACCTTGGTTTGCAGATGACACTCAAACTTATATTAGCCGATGACGCGATGGCTGCTGATCGCGTTATCCGCTTTATAAGTGAGAGTGGGGTAGGGCCAGCAATCTAAATTTTCCAGTGTACATTGACTCAATGACTTGTTCGATTTTGAATGATATTTTTTTGTTTTTCCGTATTTTTTGTTTATTTTTATACTTATTATTTTTATTTAATTATTTGTTATATGAATTTTAAGTCTTTTCAAATTTAGGTCTCCACCTCAAAATTTTACATTCAATTCCAAATTTGTATTCTTTAATCTGTATTAAGAGGGGCAGATGACCTCGTAGTTCCGCCCCTTAAAACAACAATAACTAACTAAATTGAGTAAGGTGGGGTGTGACGCCACCCCAAGGTCGGTGTGCAAGCAACAGGTATAAGCATGGAACAATAATACTAGGAAGTGAAGCTTTGACCTTTTCGCGTTCCTCTATAGACGGCAGCACATGTGTTCGACTAGGGCGATATGAGTGAGTGGTGAAGATTGTATTTTGACTGGACAGTTGAACATACCATTGCTGCCAACAAATGTAGATTGACACTAATGGTCCAGTATTGTAAAAGCGGCAAAAATATGATGATTTTGGGTTTATATAACAATGAGAATACATGTATTAGTATATGTAAGCTTATAAATCAAAGTCGAAATGTTGTTAAACGTGTACAGCTCTTCCTAGTGCATCGTCAATTAATTGCCAGTTACTTACTGTCCCACGACATAGTTGGCTATCATTTATGATTTGACCGCGCTTTTCGTGAAGTTGTTTGATTATCCATTGTGGTTTCTGGTATCTTTTAAAATTTCGTTTTCGCAGAGAAATGGCTGAGAAACGGAATTGTAAAAAGCGAGGTGGCTATTATTGCGCTGCTCTCTGGTGCAGCAATAATATAAGCTGCAAGAAGGGTATATCCATGCATAAGTTTCCTGCCGACCCTGCCAGGTAAGTCATGAATTGAATATTTTCGGCGATGCATTCTTTCATTTCATTTCGGTATACGGGGGATAAAAAGGTCACATGAGCTATTTTATCTATAATGTAGTACACTACCCGTGTGATTGTATCTATTACAATATTATAATAATATAAGGAAGGTACACGTGTGCTTGTCATACGACATGCTGACCCTGGTGTCCCAAGTCCCTGTAGCGAATTAATAGATTTTAAAGAAGGTCCGATTCATGTCCAAGGAAATTCAGATTACAATATTTTCAGAAAAAAAAAGTACTCCCACTGGTTTTCATTAGAACTAGTCAAGTAGATCGCTATAACCTACTAAAATTGAAGGTCATTAGAAGAAATATTTATTCTCTTAAAAGGAGATTTGCATATTAAAAGATGGCAGAACATAATGTAATGCACTGGGATTTCGTTATGAGTATAATGTTAGCCAGATAAATGTGTGGTTACTGTACTGCAACACACAGTAAAACTGTAAGTCCTACATAATGTTCACGTTACAGTAATAATGTAGGAAAACTCATGAAATGCATCAGAGTATGTATGTATGTACCATATATTTGCTAATATTCAGGCTGAGTTTTCAATAGTGTATTGTGGATATGTGATTTTAACAATTAAAATGTTGTAGTTTCTGCACATATCTTTAATGGAACAATTTTTCTTTCCAGATGCAAGGAGTGGTTGTTATTTAGTGCAAGGGATGACCTGTTAGGGAAATCTGTAGGTGACATGATCCATCATAGACTATGCAGTGATCATTTCGCCGAAAGATTTATCATAAGGCATTTCAATAGAAATTCCCTGGCTTTCGATGCAGTTCCTACTATTCTTGTACCTGATGGTAGGTTAAAATGTGTCCTGACATAGAATTATATACTATGTATTGAAAAGCTCTACAATTCTGTGCAATAATAATGTGTGGTCATTTATAGGTGCTGGTTCATCAGTAGTTGACAACCTACGTGGGGATGCATTAAATCGCGAGAACTGTTCCTTGGCTCCATGTAAGTAACTTGATGGAGGATTTTATCAGTGTATTAACTTCAGATTAATTTTAACATTTCAATGCAATTAAGAAATATGGTATTAACTTTGTGTTTCAGTGACCTCTGAGGCTTCTATTAGTATGGGACCTGTAGGTAGTGAGGGAATGACTCCTCCTTCAGAACCATCGAGAGTCACTACTATTGACAAGCATAGTGGGTCTGCATTGCATACTTCCTCTGATGCCATAGTGGAATTGTGTCCAAGTGAGTATATTTTGTTACGAAACTGCCTCTTCTATGCATGTTTGCAAAAGTGTGTTTAAAAAGATCTATAACGTAGGTCATAACTTTTCTAAACAAGAAAATCTGGGATATTGGTTCGCACTGCCGATGGCTGCAACCAATATTTTACAAGTCCGTAGAACAGTCCAATGCGCAGGCGCGAGCACACCGCGCGCATGCGCCCGGTGGGCTCGCGCCTGCGAACAAATGAAGTACCGGAAGTAAAGGAATTACACTCAATAGCAACACAATCTACGCACTCTCTTGGCTCACTGAAACAGCAGTCATCTGTTATTTCTATGAAGGCAAAAAAATCGCAAGAAAGAAGAACACATCATACAACGCAAATTCCAAGCGAGACGCGCTATGATGTGTATGGGCACACAGCTGTTCATGAAGCGGCTAGCAGGTGAAACATGTGTTATTTCCCTGTAGAAATACAAACCGATGTAAAATAAGTGTAAAACACTCTTAAAAACGTGCACTTTTTGTGTTCCAACTGCAATAAAAATATTAAAATATATATTAAAAATTCCAAACCTACATGACCTAACGTAAAATAGAACGACGAAAATGATTATGTTAAAGAATTTTATGTAGGTCTATTGGTTACTTCACAAACAACCTTCAAACTCGAGTGCACTAAATACATTGGTCGACAGTAGTGCCTGGCACGGGAATCGAACTCTCGTCCCCAGGGGCATTACTTGTGACTTTTGGCACAGCCAACTTAGGAACGTCTTCATACTATTCTTATGAACACCATACAGTAACATTCTGGGTTACACACCGCAAATTAAAATTTATGACTTAGTGCCTGGCTCGGGAATCAAACCCTCGTCCCCAAGGGCGTTAGGCGTGACTTTTCACACTGCCAACGTAAGGAAGGTCGCCATACTATTTTATAAACACCATACCGTAACTTTCCGGGTTACACATCGCAAATTCGAATTTATGACTTAGTGCCTGGACAGAGAATCGAACCCTCGTCCCCAAGGGCGTTAAGAGTAACTTTTCACACTGTCAACGTAAGGAAGGTCTCCATACTATTTTTATGAACACCATACCGTAACATTCTGGGTTACACACCGCAAATTCGAATTTATGATTTTGTGCCTGGCCGTGAATCGAACTCTCGACCCCAAGGGCGTTAGGAATGACTTTCTGCACAGCCAATTTAATGAACGTCTCCATACTATTTTTATGAGCACCATACCGTAACATTCTGGGTTACACACCACAAATTCGAATTTATGACTTTGTGCCTGGCTCGGGAATCGAACCCTCGTTCCCAAGGGCGTAAGGTGTCCCTTTTTGCACAGCCAATGTAATGAAAGTCGCCATACTATTTTATGAACACCATACCGTAACTTTCCGGGTTACACACCGCAAATTCGAATTTATGACTTAGTGCCTGGACAGAGAATCGAACCCTCGTCCCCAAGGGCGTTAAGAGTAACTTTTCACACTGCCAACGTAAGGAAGGTCGCCATACTATTTTATGAACACAATACCGTAACTTTCCGGGTTACACGTCGCAAATTCGAATTTATGACTTAGTGCCTGGAAAGAGAATCGAACCCTCGTCCCCAAGGGCGTTAGGTGTGACTTTTCGCACAGCCAACGTAAGGAACGTCTCCATACTATTTTTAAGAACACCATACCGTAACATTCTGGGTTACACGCCGCAATTTCGAATTTATGACTTAGTGCCTGGCTGGGGATTCGAACATTCGTCCCCAAGGGCGTTAGGTGTGACTTTTTGCACAGCCAATGTAATGAACGTCTCCATACCATTTTTATGAAAACCATACCGTAACATTCTAGGTTACACACCGCAAATTCGAATTGACGACTTAGTGCCTCGCCGGGAATCGAACTCTCGACGCCAATTGCGTTAGGTATGACATTCTGCACAGCCAATGTAATGAACGTCTGCATACTATTTTTAAGAACACCATACCGTAACATTCTGGGTTACACGCCGCAATTTCGAATTTATGACTTAGTGCCTGCCCGGGAATCGAACTCTCGTCCCCAAGGGCGTTAGGTGTGACTTATCGCACAGCCAACGCAATGAATATCTGAATACTATTTTTATGAACACAATACCGCAACATTCTAGGTTACACACCGCAAATTCGAATTTATGACTTAGTGCCTGTCTCGGGAATGGAACCCTCGTCCCCAAGGGCGTTAGGTGTGACTTTTCACACTGCCATCGTAAGGAAGGTCGCCATACTATTTTATGAACACAATACCGTAACTTTCCGGGTTACACGTCGCAAATTCGAATTTATGACTTAGTGCCTGGAAAGAGAATCGAACCCTCGTCCCCAAGGGCGTTAGGTATGACTTTTCGCACAGCCAACGTAAGGAACGTCCCCATACTATTTTTATGAACACCATACCGTAACATTCTGGGTTACACGCCGCAATTTCGAATTTATGACTTAGTGCCTGGCTGGGGATTCGAACACTCGTCCCCAAGGGCGTTAGGTGTGACTTATCGCACAGCCAACGTAATGAACATCTGAATACTATTTTTATGATCACCATACCGTAACATTTCGGGTTACACACCGCAAATTCGAATATATGACTTAGTGCCTACCCGGGAATCGAACTCTCGATCCCAAGGGCGTTAGGTGTGACTTATCGCACAGCCAACGTAATGAATATCTGAATACTATTTTTATGAACACAATACCGTAACATTCTGGGTTACACACCGCAAATTCGAATTTATGATTTTGTGCCTGGCCGTGAATCGAACTCTCGACCCCAAGGGCGTTAGGAATGACTTTCTGCACAGCCAATTTAATGAACGTCTCCATACTATTTTTATGAGCACCATGCCGTAACATTCTGGGTTACACACCACAAATTCGAATTTATGACTTTGTGCCTGGCTCGGGAATCGAACCCTCGTTCCCAAGGGCGTAAGGTGTCCCTTTTTGCACAGCCAATGTAATGAAAGTCGCCATACTATTTTATGAACACCATACCGTAACTTTCCGGGTTACACACCGCAAATTCGAATTTATGACTTAGTGCCTGGACAGAGAATCGAACCCTCGTCCCCAAGGGCGTTAAGAGTAACTTTTCACACTGCCAACGTAAGGAAGGTCGCCATACTATTTTATGAACACAATACCGTAACTTTCCGGGTTACACGTCGCAAATTCGAATTTATGACTTAGTGCCTGGAAAGAGAATCGAACCCTCGTCCCCAAGGGCGTTAGGTATGACTTTTCGCACAGCCAACGTAAGGAACGTCTCCATACTATTTTTAAGAACACCATACCGTAACATTCTGGGTTACACGCCGCAATTTCGAATTTATGACTTAGTGCCTGGCTGGGGATTCGAACATTCGTCCCCAAGGGCGTTAGGTGTGACTTTTTGCACAGCCAATGTAATGAACGTCTCCATACCATTTTTATGAAAACCATACCGTAACATTCTAGGTTACACACCGCAAATTCGAATTGACGACTTAGTGCCTGGCCGGGAATCGAACTCTCGACGCCAATTGCGTTAGGTATGACATTCTGCACAGCCAATGTAATGAACGTCTGCATACTATTTTTAAGAACACCATACCGTAACATTCTGGGTTACACGCCGCAATGTCGAATTTATGACTTAGTGCCTGCCCGGGAATCGAACTCTCGTCCCCAAGGGCGTTAGGTGTGACTTATCGCACAGCCAACGCAATGAATATCTGAATACTATTTTTATGAACACAATACCGCAACATTCTAGGTTACACACCGCAAATTCGAATTTATGACTTAGTGCCTGTCTCGGGAATGGAACCCTCGTCCCCAAGGGCGTTAGGTGTGACTTTTCACACTGTCAACGTTAGGAAGGTCGCCATACTATTTTATGAACACAATACCGTAACTTTCCGGGTTACACGTCGCAAATTCGAATTTATGACTTAGTGCCTGGAAAGAGAATCGAACCCTCGTCCCCAAGGGCGTTAGGTATGACTTTTCGCACAGCCAACGTAAGGAACGTCCCCATACTATTTTTATGAACACCATACCGTAACATTCTGGGTTACACGCCGCAATTTCGAATTTAGGACTTAGTGCCTGGCTGGGGATTCGAACACTCGTCCCCAAGGGCGTTAGGTGTGACTTATCGCACAGTCAACGTAATGAACATCTGAATACTATTTTTATGATCACCATACCGTAACATTTCGGGTTACACACCGCAAATTCGAATATATGACTTAGTGCCTACCCGGGAATCGAACTCTCGATCCCAAGGGCGTTAGGTGTGACTTATCGCACAGCCAACGTAATGAATATCTGAATACTATTTTTATGAACACAATACCGCAACATTCTAGGTTACACACCGCAAATTCGAATTTATGACTTAGTGGCTGGCCCGGGAATGGAACCCTCGTCCCCAAGGGCGTTAGGTGTGACTTTTCACACTGTCAACGTAAGGAAGGTCTCCATACTATTTTTATGAACACCATATCGTAACATTCTCGGTTACACACCGCAAATTCGAATTTATGATTTTGTGCCTGGCCGTGAATCGAACTCTCGACCCCAAGGGCGTTAGGAATGACTTTCTGCACAGCCAATTTAATGAACGTCTCCATACTATTTTTATGAGCACCATGCCGTAACATTCTGGGTTACACACCACAAATTCGAATTTATGACTTTGTGCCTGGCTCGGGAATCGAACCCTCGTTCCCAAGGGCGTAAGGTGTCCCTTTTTGCACAGCCAATGTAATGAAAGTCGCCATACTATTTTTATGAACACAATACCGCAACATTCTAGGTTACACACCGCAAATTCGAATTTATGACTTAGTGCCTGTCTCGGGAATGGAACCCTCGTCCCCAAGGGCGTTAGGTGTGACTTTTCACACTGCCATCGTAAGGAAGGTCGCCATACTATTTTATGAACACAATACCGTAACTTTCCGGGTTACACGTCGCAAATTCGAATTTATGACTTAGTGCCTGGAAAGAGAATCGAACCCTCGTCCCCAAGGGCGTTAGGTATGACTTTTCGCACAGCCAACGTAAGGAACGTCCCCATACTATTTTTATGAACACCATACCGTAACATTCTGGGTTACACGCCGCAATTTCGAATTTAGGACTTAGTGCCTGGCTGGGGATTCGAACACTCGTCCCCAAGGGCGTTAGGTGTGACTTATCGCACAGCCAACGTAATGAACATCTGAATACTATTTTTATGATCACCATACCGTAACATTTCGGGTTACACACCGCAAATTCGAATATATGACTTAGTGCCTACCCGGGAATCGAACTCTCGATCCCAAGGGCGTTAGGTGTGACTTATCGCACAGCCAACGTAATGAATATCTGAATACTATTTTTATGAACACAATACCGCAACATTCTAGGTTACACACCGCAAATTCGAATTTATGACTTAGTGACTGGCCCGGGAATGGAACCCTCGTCCCCAAGGGCGTTAGGTGTGACTTTTCACACTGTCAACGTAAGGAAGGTCTCCATACTATTTTTATGAACACCATATCGTAACATTCTGGGTTACACACCGCAAATTCGAATTTATGATTTTGTGCCTGGCCGTGAATCGAACTCTCGTCCCCAAGGGCGTTAGGATTGACTTTCTGCACAGCCAATTTAATGAACGTCTCCATACTATTTTTATGAGCACCATGCCGTAACATTCTGGGTTACACACCACAAATTCGAATTTATGACTTTGTGCCTGGCTCGGGAATCGAACCCTCGTTCCCAAGGGCGTAAGGTGTCCCTTTTTGCACAGCCAATGTAATGAAAGTCGCCATACTATTTTATGAACACCATACCGTAACTTTCCGGGTTACACACCGCAAATTCGAATTTATGACTTAGTGCCTGGACAGAGAATCGAACCCTCGTCCCCAAGGGCGTTAAGAGTAACTTTTCACACTGCCAACGTAAGGAAGGTCGCCATACTATTTTATGAACACAATACCGTAACTTTCCGGGTTACACGTCGCAAATTCGAATTTATGACTTAGTGCCTGGACAGAGAATCGAACCCTCGTCCCCAAGGGCGTTAAGAGTAACTTTTCACACTGCCAACGTAAGGAAGGTCGCCATACTATTTTATGAACACAATACCGTAACTTTCCGGGTTACACACCGCAAATTCGAATTTATGACTTAGTGCCTGTCTCGGGAATGGAACCCTCGTCCCCAAGGGCGTTAGGTATGACTTTTCGCACAGCCAACGTAAGGAACGTCCCCATACTATTTTTATGAACACCATACCGTAACATTCTGGGTTACACGCCGCAATTTCGAATTTATGACTTAGTGCCTGGCTGGGGATTCGAACACTCGTCCCCAAGGGCGTTAGGTGTGACTTATCGCACAGCCAACGTAATGAACATCTGAATACTATTTTTATGATCACCATACCGTAACATTTCGGGTTACACACCGCAAATTCGAATATATGACTTAGTGCCTACCCGGGAATCGAACTCTCGATCCCAAGGGCGTTAGGTGTGACTTATCGCACAGCCAACGTAATGAATATCTGAATACTATTTTTATGAACACAATACCGCAACATTCTAGGTTACACACCGCAAATTCGAATTTATGACTTAGTGGCTGGCCCGGGAATGGAACCCTCGTCCCCAAGGGCGTTAGGTGTGACTTTTCACACTGTCAACGTAAGGAAGGTCTCCATACTATTTTTATGAACACCATACCGTAACATTCTGGGTTACACACCGCAAATTCGAATTTATGATTTTGTGCCTGGCCGTGAATCGAACTCTCGACCCCAAGGGCGTTAGGAATGACTTTCTGCACAGCCAATTTAATGAACGTCTCCATACTATTTTTATGAGCACCATGCCGTAACATTCTGGGTTACACACCACAAATTCGAATTTATGACTTTGTGCCTGGCTCGGGAATCGAACCCTCGTTCCCAAGGGCGTAAGGTGTCCCTTTTTGCACAGCCAATATAATGAAAGTCGCCATACTATTTTATGAACACCATACCGTAACTTTCCGGGTTACACACCGCAAATTCGAATTTATGACTTAGTGCCTGGACAGAGAATCGAACCCTCGTCCCCAAGGGCGTTAAGAGTAACTTTTCACACTGCCAACGTAAGGAAGGTCGCCATACTATTTTATGAACACAATACCGTAACTTTCCGGGTTACACGTCGCAAATTCGAATTTATGACTTAGTGCCTGGAAAGAGAATCGAACCCTCGTCCCCAAGGGCGTTAGGTATGACTTTTCGCACAGCCAACGTAAGGAACGTCTCCATACTATTTTTAAGAACACCATACCGTAACATTCTGGGTTACACGCCGCAATTTCGAATTTATGACTTAGTGCCTGGCTGGGGATTCGAACATTCGTCCCCAAGGGCGATAGGTGTGACTTTTTGCACAGCCAATGTAATGAACGTCTCCATACCATTTTTATGAAAACCATACCGTAACATTCTAGGTTACACACCGCAAATTCGAATTGACGACTTAGTGCCTGGCCGGGAATCGAACTCTCGACGCCAATTGCGTTAGGTATGACATTCTGCACAGCCAATGTAATGAACGTCTGCATACTATTTTTAAGAACACCATACCGTAACATTCTGGGTTACACGCCGCAATTTCGAATTTATGACTTAGTGCCTGCCCGGGAATCGAACTCTCGTCCCCAAGGGCGTTAGGTGTGACTTATCGCACAGCCAACGTAATGAGTATCTGAATACTATTTTTATGAACACAATACCGCAACATTCTAGGTTACACACCGCAAATTCGAATTTATGACTTAGTGCCTGTCTCGGGAATGGAACCCTCGTCCCCAAGGGCGTTAGGTGTGACTTTTCACACTGCCATCGTAAGGAAGGTCGCCATACTATTTTATGAACACAATACCGTAACTTTCCGGGTTACACGTCGCAAATTCGAATTTATGACTTAGTGCCTGGAAAGAGAATCGAACCCTCGTCCCCAAGGGCGTTAGGTATGACTTTTCGCACAGCCAACGTAAGGAACGTCCCCATACTATTTTTATGAACACCATACCGTAACATTCTGGGTTACACGCCGCAATTTCGAATTTATGACTTAGTGCCTGGCTGGGGATTCGAACACTCGTCCCCAAGGGCGTTAGGTGTGACTTATCGCACAGCCAACGTAATGAATATCTGAATACTATTTTTATGAACACAATACCGCAACATTCTAGGTTACACACCGCAAATTCGAATTTATGACTTAGTGCCTGCCCGGGAATCGAACTCTCGTCCCCAAGGGCGTTAGGTGTGACTTTTCACACTGTCAACGTAAGGAAGGTCTCCATACTATTTTTATGAACACCATACCGTAACATTCTGGGTTACACACCGCAAATTCGAATTTATGATTTTGTGCCTGGCCGTGAATCGAACTCTCGACCCCAAGGGCGTTAGGAATGACTTTCTGCACAGCCAATTTAATGAACGTCTCCATACTATTTTTATGAGCACCATGCCGTAACATTCTGGGTTACACACCACAAATTCGAATTTATGACTTTGTGCCTGGCTCGGGAATCGAACCCTCGTTCCCAAGGGCGTAAGGTGTCCCTTTTTGCACAGCCAATGTAATGAAAGTCGCCATACTATTTTATGAACACCATACCGTAACTTTCCGGGTTACACACCGCAAATTCGAATTTATGACTTAGTGCCTGGACAGAGAATCGAACCCTCGTCCCCAAGGGCGTTAAGAGTAACTTTTCACACTGCCAACGTAAGGAAGGTCGCCATACTATTTTATGAACACAATACCGTAACTTTCCGGGTTACACGTCGCAAATTCGAATTTATGACTTAGTGCCTGGAAAGAGAATCGAACCCTCGTCCCCAAGGGCGTTAGGTATGACTTTTCGCACAGCCAACGTAAGGAACGTCTCCATACTATTTTTAAGAACACCATACCGTAACATTCTGGGTTACACGCCGCAATTTCGAATTTATGACTTAGTGCCTGGCTGGGGATTCGAACACTCGTCCCCAAGGGCGTTAGGTGTGACTTATCGCACAGCCAACGTAATGAACATCTGAATACTATTTTTATGATCACCATACCGTAACATTTCGGGTTACACACCGCAAATTCGAATATATGACTTAGTGCCTACCCGGGAATCGAACTCTCGATCCCAAGGGCGTTAGGTGTGACTTATCGCACAGCCAACGTAATGAATATCTGAATACTATTTTTATGATCACCATACCGTAACATTTCGGGTTACACACCGCAAATTCGAATATATGACTTAGTGCCTACCCGGGAATCGAACTCTCGATCCCAAGGGCGTTAGGTGTGACTTATCGCACAGCCAACGTAATGAACATCTGAATACTATTTTTATGATCACCATACCGTAACATTTCGGGTTACACACCGCAAGTTCGAATATATGACTTAGTGCCTACCCGGGAATCGAACTCTCGATCCCAAGGGCGTTAGGTGTGACTTTTCACACTGTCAACGTAAGGAAGGTCTCCATACTATTTTTATGAACACCATATCGTAACATTCTGGGTTACACGCCGCAATTTCGAATTTATGACTTAGTGCCTGCCCGGGAATCGAACTCTCGTCCCCAAGGGCGTTAGGTGTGACTTATCGCACAGCCAACGCAATGAATATCTGAATACTATTTTTATGAACACAATACCGCAACATTCTAGGTTACACACCGCAAATTCGAATTTATGACTTAGTGCCTGTCTCGGGAATGGAACCCTCGTCCCCAAGGGCGTTAGGTGTGACTTTTCACACTGCCATCGTAATGAACATCTGAATACTATTTTTATGATCACCATACCGTAACATTCTGGGTTACACGCCGCAATTTCGAATTTAGGACTTAGTGCCTGGCTGGGGATTCGAACACGCGTCCCCAAGGGCGTTAGGTGTGACTTATCGCACAGCCAACGTAATGAACATCTGAATACTATTTTTATGATCACCATACCGTAACATTTCGGGTTACACACCGCAAGTTCGAATATATGACTTAGTGCCTACCCGGGAATCGAACTCTCGATCCCAAGGGCGTTAGGTGTGACTTATCGCACAGCCAACGCAATGAATATCTGAATACTATTTTTATGAACACAATACCGCAACATTCTAGGTTACACACCGCAAATTCGAATTTATGACTTAGTGGCTGGCCCGGGAATGGAACCCTCGTCCCCAAGGGCGTTAGGTGTGACTTTTCACACTGTCAACGTAAGGAAGGTCTCCATACTATTTTTATGAACACCATACCGTAACATTCTGGGTTACACACCGCAAATTCGAATTTATGATTTTGTGCCTGGCCGTGAATCGAACTCTCGACCCCAAGGGCGTTAGGAATGACTTTCTGCACAGCCAATTTAATGAACGTCTCCATACTATTTTTATGAGCACCATGCCGTAACATTCTGGGTTACACACCACAAATTCGAATTTATGACTTTGTGCCTGGCTCGGGAATCGAACCCTCGTTCCCAAGGGCGTAAGGTGTCCCTTTTTGCACAGCCAATGTAATGAAAGTCGCCATACTATTTTATGAACACCATACCGTAACTTTCCGGGTTACACACCGCAAATTCGAATTTATGACTTAGTGCCTGGACAGAGAATCGAACCCTCGTCCCCAAGGGCGTTAAGAGTAACTTTTCACACTGCCAACGTAAGGAAGGTCGCCATACTATTTTATGAACACAATACCGTAACTTTCCGGGTTACACGTCGCAAATTCGAATTTATGACTTAGTGCCTGGAAAGAGAATCGAACCCTCGTCCCCAAGGGCGTTAGGTATGACTTTTCGCACAGCCAACGTAAGGAACGTCTCCATACTATTTTTAAGAACACCATACCGTAACATTCTGGGTTACACGCCGCAATTTCGAATTTATGACTTAGTGCCTGGCTGGGGATTCGAACATTCGTCCCCAAGGGCGTTAGGTGTGACTTTTTGCACAGCCAATGTAATGAACGTCTCCATACCATTTTTATGAAAACCATACCGTAACATTCTAGGTTACACACTGCAAATTCGAATTGACGACTTAGTGCCTGGCCGGGAATCGAACTCTCGACGCCAATTGCGTTAGGTATGACATTCTGCACAGCCAATGTAATGAACGTCTGCATACTATTTTTAAGAACACCATACCGTAACATTCTGGGTTACACGCCGCAATTTCGAATTTATGACTTAGTGCCTGCCCGGGAATCGAACTCTCGTCCCCAAGGGCGTTAGGTGTGACTTATCGCACAGCCAATGTAATGAACATCTGAATACTATTTTTATGATCACCATACCGTAACATTTCGGGTTACACACCGCAAATTCGAATATATGACTTAGTGCCTGCCCGGGAATCGAACTCTCGTCCCCAAGGGCGTTAGGTGTGACTTATCGCACAGCCAACGTAATGAATATCTGAATACTATTTTTATGAACACAATACCGCAACATTCTAGGTTACACACCGCAAATTCGAATTTATGACTTAGTGCCTGCCCGGGAATCGAACTCTCGTCCCCAAGGGCGTTAGGTGTGACTTATCGCACAGCCAACGCAATGAATATCTGAATACTATTTTTATGAACACAATACCGCAACATTCTAGGTTACACACCGCAAATTCGAATTTATGACTTAGTGCCTGTCTCGGGAATGGAACCCTCGTCCCCAAGGGCGTTAGGTGTGACTTTTCACACTGCCAACGTAAGGAAGGTCGCCATACTATTTTATGAACACAATACCGTAACTTTCCGGGTTACACGTCGCAAATTCGAATTTATGACTTAGTGCCTGGAAAGAGAATCGAACCCTCGTCCCCAAGGGCGTTAGGTATGACTTTTCGCACAGCCAACGTAAGGAACGTCTCCATACTATTTTTATGAACACCATACCGTAACATTCTGGGTTACACGCCGCAATTTCGAATTTATGACTTAGTGCCTGGCTGGGGATTCGAACACTCGTCCCCAAGGGCGTTAGGTGTGACTTATCGCACAGCCAACGTAATGAACATCTGAATACTATTTTTATGATCACCATACCGTAACATTTCGGGTTACACACCGCAAATTCGAATATATGACTTAGTGCCTACCCGGGAATCGAACTCTCGATCCCAAGGGCGTTAGGTGTGACTTATCGCACAGCCAACGTAATGAATATCTGAATACTATTTTTATGAACACAATACCGCAACATTCTAGGTTACACACCGCAAATTCGAATTTATGACTTAGTGGCTGGCCCGGGAATGGAACCCTCGTCCCCAAGGGCGTTAGGTGTGACTTTTCACACTGTCAACGTAAGGAAGGTCTCCATACTATTTTTATGAACACCATACCGTAACATTCTGGGTTATACACCGCAAATTCGAATTTATGATTTTGTGCCTGGCCGTGAATCGAACTCTCGACCCCAAGGGCGTTAGGAATGACTTTCTGCACAGCCAATTTAATGAACGTCTCCATACTATTTTTATGAGCACCATACCGTAACATTCTGGGTTACACACCACAAATTCGAATTTATGACTTTGTGCCTGGCTCGGGAATCGAACCCTCGTTCCTAAGGGCGTAAGGTGTCCCTTTTTGCACAGCCAATGTAATGAAAGTCTCCATACTATTTTTATGAACACCATACCGTAACATTCCTTGTTACACACCGCAAATTCGAATTTATGATTAGTGCCTGGCACGGGAATCGAACCCTCGTCCCCAAGTGCGTTATGATGATGATGATAATTGTTGTTTTAAGGGGCCTAACATCTAGGCTATCGGCCCCTGATGGTTTGGGTGATCGTGAAGATGAAAATGAAATGCAAACTTAAAAATAAAACTAACTACCAACTTACATACTAGAAGAAGAAATGGAAAACGAAAGGAGAATAAGGCAAATAAAGGACAGGAGGAAAAGAAATGCCCTCAACCCTCGAAGAATGCGGATTGAGGGACTTGGAAGGAAGGAGAGCCATGGAAGGCAGATAGGAAAATGAAAGAGGAGAGGGTCCGCCCCGAAGGTAGGGGAGAAAAGGGGAAAACGGACTCAGCTCAGGAATCCCTCGGGGTCGCCAACTCCCGAACTCACCAGCCGTGAGCCCCTGAGGGTGTAGCATTATCTAGGGAGCACCAAAAGTGGTGGGGCTACATACACCCGGCCTCCTTGAGGGCCTTGAGCAGAAGGCAGGAGATAACAGGAAAAGAAAAAGAAGGCTGACCCCTCGCAGAAGGATGGAATCAGAAAAGATGAGACAAGGGCCAATTAAGGCGGGAAAGGAAGAGACTCCCTAGGCCTCGGATACCCTAATACCGTCGGGGTCGGAAGAGAACAAGAGTTGACCAAGTGAGGTCGACAGGAAAGAAGACAGAGAGGAGCCCGGCACAAGTAAGTGGAAACAATGCCGGACTCAGCTGGGGCCCCGTCCAAGTGCGTTAGATGTGACTTTTCGCACAGCCATTGTTAGGAACGTCTCCATACTATTTTTTATGAACAACATACCGTAACTTTCTGGGTTACACACCGCAAATTCTAATTTATGATTAATGCCTGGCACGAGAATCGAACCCTCGTCCCCAAGGGCGTTAGGTGTGACTTTTCGCACAGCCATTGTTAGGAACGTCTCCATACTATTTTTATGAACAACATACCGTAACATTCTGGGTTACACACCGCAATTTCGAATTTATGACTAAGTGCCTGGGAGGGAATCGAACCTTCGTCCTCAAGGGCGTTAGGTGTGACTTTTCGCACAGCCAACGTAGGAACGTCTTCATATTATTTTTATGAACACCATACCGTAAAATTCCGGGTCACACACCGCAAATTCGAATTTATGACTTAGTGCCTGGAACGGGAATCGAACCCTCGTCCCCTAGGGCGTTAGGTTTGACTTTTCGCACAGCCAACGTAAGGAACGTCTCCATACTATTTTTATGAACACCATACCGTAAAATTCAGGGTTACACACCGCAAATTCGAATTTATGACTTAGTGCCTGGCCGGAAATCCAACTCTCCACCCCAGGGGCGTTATGTGTGACTTTTCGTACAGCCAACGTAAGGAACGTCTCCATACTATTTTTATGAACACCATACCGTAACATTCTGGGTTACACACCGCAAATTCGAATTTATGACTTAGTGCCTGGGAGGGAATCGAACCCTCGTCCCCAAGGGCGTTAGGTATGACTTTTCGCACAGCCAACGTAAGGAACGTCTCCATACTATTTTTATGAACACCATACCGTAACATTCTGGGTTATACACCGCAAATTCGAATTTATGACTAAGTGCCTGGGAGGGAATCGAACCCTCGTCCCCAAGGGCGTTAGGTATGACTTTCTGCACAGCCAGTGTAATGAATGTCTCCATACTATTTTTATGAACGCCATACCGTATCATTCTAGGTTACACGCCGCAAATTCGAATTCATGGCTTAGTGCCTGGAACGGGAATCGAACTCTCGACCCCAAGGGCGTTAGGTGTGACTTATCACACAGCCAACGTAGGAACGTCTTCATACTATTCTTATGAATACCGTACCGTAACATTCTGAGTTACTCACCGCAAATTCGAATTTTTGACTACTGTCGACCAAAATATTATGTGTACTCGAGTTTGAAGGTTGTTTGTGATGTAACCAATAGGCCTACATAAAATCCAATAACATCATTATTTTCATCGTTCTATTGTACGTTAGTTTATGTACGTTTGGAATTTTTAATTAATATTTTAATATTTTTTATCTTAGTTGGAACACATAAAGTGCCCGTATTTAAGCGTGTTTCAACCATGCGTCACATTTAAGAATTATTATCTCAGAAACCCGTCATCAGATCGAATCCAAATTTTTACACAATATACATTGGAATGTTGTATAACTGGTTTATTAATTTCAAAATTTTGAGTGTCCAAGAAACAAAGTTGTTATTTTTGTAAAGTAACTTTTTCTCGGCTCAGGCTGGTTGGAAAATGTAGTTCTTGGTCGCGTTGTCATCCTCATACAACAAAAGGTTATGCTGTATGATTCTTAAATACGTAAATTAATTCACTTAATTTATATCGGTTTGTATTTGTATGGGATAATAAGACATCGTTTAGCAGCTATCCGATACAGAGAACGCTGTACAGTGTTCCCGAGTTGGAGCCCACCACGCGTCATGGCTCGCCTCGCTCGGCTGAGATGGGCACCAACTCGGCAACGCTGTACAGCGTTCGCTGTATCGGATAGCTGCTAACGATGTCTTATTATCCTATACAAATACAAACCGATGTAAAATTAGTGAATTAATTTACGTATTTCACAGTCATACAGCATAACATTTTGATGTATGAGGATTAAAACGAGACCAAGGACTACATTTTCCAACCAGCCCGAGCCGAGAAAGGGTTACCTTACAAAAATGATAACAACTTTGTTTCTTGGACACACAAAATTTTGAAATTAATAAACCAGTTAAACAACATTCCAATGTATAGTGTGACAAAATTTGGATTTTATCTGATGACGGGTTTTTGAGATAATAATTCTTAAATGTGACGCATGGTTGAAACACTCTTAAAAACGTGCACTTTTTGTGTTCCAACTGCGATAAAAAAATATTAAAATATAAATTAAAAAATCCAATCCTACATGACCTAACTTAAAATAACGACAGAAATGATGATGTTATTGGATTTTATGTAGACCTATTGGTTACTTCACAAACAACCTTCAAACTCGAGTGCACATAATATTTTGGTCGACAGGAATTGCATGGGAGGGAATCGAACCCTCATCCCCAAAGGCGTTAGGTACGACTTTCAGCACAGGCAATGTAATGAACGTCTCCATACTATTATTATGAGCACCATACCGTAACATTCTGCGTTACAAACCGCAAATTCGAATTTATGACTTAGTGGCTGGCCGGGAATCGAACTCTCGACCTCAAGGGCGTTAGGTGTGACTTTTCTCACAGCCTACGTAGGAACGTCTTCATACTATTTTTATGAACACCATACCATAAAATTCAGGGTTACACACCGCAAATTCGAATTTATGACATAGTGCCTGGCCGGAAATCGAACTCTCCAACCCAGGGGCGTTAGGTGTGACTTTTCGTACAGCCAACGTAAGGAACATCTCCATACTATTTTTATGAACACCATACCGTAACATTCAGGGTTACACACCGCAAATTCGAATTTATGACTTAGTGCCTGGCTCGGGAAAAGAACCCTCGTCCCCAAGGGCGTTAGGTGGGACTTTTCGTATAGCCAAAGCAAGAAACATCTTAATACTAATCAAATCAACGCAACACCGTACGAATCCAGGTCATACATCGCAAATTCGATTATTCCACTTAGTACAAGGGAGAAGAATCGAATCTGATTTTGGTTTGCTTGATCAAGTCCAACATTATCAGCTTGGGATATTGAGAATTGAATTTTAAAAGTATACTAGTTTGAAATGTAAATGTGGCTTAATGTGGCTATCGGCTTGCCGACGAATATATTTGGATCAGATAGTAGTACGGACGGGGAATCCCAGCATCTCTTCTCTCGAGTACACAGACCTTGAATGGGGGTTTGTAGTCGTGTAGGAGAATGTCTCTGAATTATTTTTTTAAAAACTGATTTATTTGTAAAGTTAGTTATCTTACAATAAGCCCATTGCGTCGTAATAATATTTTTATTAGTAACTTTTAAAGCAATCGAAGGTTTTCACAATCGACTAATTCGATTATCTTCAGTCGACTGGTGCCCAACTGATATACGCTTAGTCATTAGCAGATCGGTTCTTGTTTACTGCACCACGAGACTTATAATCTTTAGACTTATAGCCTAATCTGTTAGTATCGTTTCTTTACAAATTCAAGAATGGATCCACACACCAGTTTCATGGACCTTGCGCTAATGCTTGTAGACGAAGAGAAGTGTATTCAGTTTTTATACGACTAAGGACTGCTGAGAACCAGAATGCTGTGCTCCGAATGCGACGCCCCTCTTCATCCATTACCTGTGCGTGGGAGACTATTTGAAGAGTTCAGATGCAGCAGAGGTCACGAAAAGGTTTCGCAGTCCGTTAAGAAAGGGACTTGGCTGGAAAAATCGAAATTGCCTCCGTCACAAATCATTCTGGTGACCTACTGTTTCGCCCGTGGATTTGATTACAAGGAAACTCGAACGCAGTGTTCCGCAGGTGGTCGTGTTATGAGCAATCGGACAGTTGCGGACTGGTTTAGTTACTGCCGCGAAATATGTGTGCGCTCAATGGAACACAAATATAACACCAGAGGAAGAATTGGTGGCCCAGGCCACATCGTCCAGATAGATGAATGTAAAATTGGTCGGCATAAACATCATCGTGGGCGGCCTGTCGAAGGATCATGGATCCTTGGCATGATTGACACTACAACGAATGAAGTTCGGATGGCTGTGTGTCCTAATAATCGGAGAGACGCCGGCACACTCTACCAACTCGTAACACAGCATGTAGAGTTGAACACCACAATTCATACAGATTGTTGGAGAGGTTATAACGGATTGCTGCCTGGAGGATTCGCCCAGCATCTGACTGTGAATCATTCTGTAACCTTTGTGGATCCAATTATGCGTACCCATACCAACAATATAGAGTCACGTTGGCGAACACTGCGTCGACGTCTTTCGAGGGGGGGAATTCGACGTAATGCAATCGATGTGCATCTGATAGAATATCTGTGGCGTCAGGACTGTGCAAATAGGAACGCAGACCCTTTCCAGGAAATCATCGAAGACATTCGAGAGGTGTACCCCGTTGTTTAAACATTCGTCAGGTAAGTTATAGCCTTACTTGTGTTTTAATGTATTTATGTACAACTGTTCTGTTTGGCTGAACTATCAGAGAACCGAGGGCAATATTAATTTAAGTCCGTAGCTTTGACAAGATGTGCACGAAATGCCATAATGTTGCATTGTAAGCAACATACCGTAGTGATATTGTTGTATTCGAAAGTTCTGTGAGTCACATGGTGAGTGATCTATAAACTCGCATCATGATGTGGTTTGCTGTCTCACAGCGAGAGCATGCTTTTATGGCGGAGTTTCCGCTAATATATTTATAACCTATTAGCCGTTAGGCATTGTGTGGGACAGGGACTTGCCACGCATAGGAACATTTGCCTGGAGTGTTAGCTCCATATCCTATTAATTCAGGTTTTTGTCATAGGATTCTGCTAAAGTTGAGCCACATCTGCCCTTGCTAAGCGCTGGTTTAATGAAACGATGGTATCCCATTACGTAGATTGGAAGCGAACTGTTAATCTCAGTGTGTGTTTCTTCTTTTCTCATTTCTCAGGGCAGGAGACACTCCGCAGGTTATACTGGTGTACAGTTGTCCAGTAGAGGGACCAGAGAGCCTACAGGCTGGATCAGTTGTCCGATGAGTGAAATAACTACGGTATCCTATTTTGGCAAAGGTAAGTTATTGATGAAAGTTTGATATCGTAATTAATGATGTGTATAGGTGAAGCCAATATACCAGTCTTCGGGATGATATTTAGCGTGCTATGTAGGTTTTGAAGAATGGTAGCTAGGGGGTCTGGGGCGTAAGCCCCAGGTTAGGTTTGTTTTTGTATGTAAAACATTAATAAGATAGAATTTATGTCCGCTACTAGGTTAGGTACTGCCTGGTCGAAACTTAATGCTAGTACCATAAGCAAGGGGGTCTGGGGCGTAAGCCCCAGGTTAGGTTTGTTCTTATATGTAAAACATTATAAATACATAAATAAACACTGTAATTGAGTTCACTTTCCACTGAGTATAATGATTTCATAAATCATGTGCGAAATAATACCAAACGCGTGGGGTTGGCATTACTGACTCAGTGAGAAAGATGGAGGGCAGAACTCCGGTTTCAACTATATAAGTCGTGTTGCTATTTGGGCAGGATGGTGGGTCTATGGCAGCGGAGCAGTAAACATCTAATGCTCAATCCTCTCCTGATATCCTCCCGACTACTAAATCAGGTAATTTCAGTTTTTAAAAATTTGTATACAAAGGATGGGGTCTGGGGGCGTAAGCCCCAGGTTAGGTTTGTTTTTATATGTAAAACATTATTAATACATTAATACATAAATAAACACTGTAATTGCGTTCACTTTCCACTGAGTATAGTGATTTCATAAATCACGTGCGAAATATAGTACTATGTAGGTTTCGAAGAACGGTATTTAGTTTCATCACCCTCCTTTGAAGAATACACATACAGTACTGGGGCATACCGTTAGCAAATAGCCTGTAAAAATAATAGCGGAAACTCTTCGCCAAAACTAGCAACAGCGCTCCCCAGCACCTCCTAGTGATCCAAGGATCAGCTGATTTAAAACCAAACACTGTAAGACTTATAGACATGTAGATGATTTAATTATCCAATTGTAATGGTTGGTAAGGGGAGTATTTGAGCCATATAAGGCTGTAATTTATTATAAACAACAAAGTGAACTGAAATCTTTATTCAAATTCCCAGGCAATAAGGAAATTTAAGTAGGAATTCATTGTAATCAAGAAGCCTACCATTTTACCGATATTTAATTTCTTTTAAAATGGAATGCCAAGCATACCATAACTAATGTTAACTTTTTTAGTGCAGGGAGTGTCCGAGAACATGATCGGCTCGCCCAAGTTTTGTATCTGCCTCTATGTGGAGCTACACGTACCGTCGCGTATGGAGTCTTATCTGGGGAGGAAAGTGTGAATGGAAGGTAGCGGCTGTGGCCTATAGTTAGGGACCAACCCTGGCATATGACTGGGAGGAAGATGGGAAACCAGAGAAGACCATCTTCAAGGTTGCCGGCGGGGGGATTCGAACCTCCTCGCCTCCCGGATGTGAGCGACTGCCAGCAGTAATGCCCTAACGACCACGGCTAACTCACCCAGTATTATGGCAATATTGCTGTGGGATAGCCAACAGAAGCAAGTGACCAGGTGACCTTATTAGTTAGTGATAGTTGCAGTTGTTGCTTCATAGTAGACTTCAGCCCTGTACACTCCATGATTGTGTGTCAGCTGTGTGATAAATTGTGTAATTATGATGACATTGCCTGAAGGTGCAGTGGTCCTTGCCTCTCGCCAAGGCTTGATTCAATTCTGGTTAACGCAGGATATAGGATTACCGAAGTGAAAAGTCACGTCCTGAGGCTTGGATTCCACATTAAAAAAGAGGACCCAGGGTCATGATAGTGAGATAAACTGTCCCTAAACTGACAAAAAAGAAGAAGAAGGTTGATGACTGGGATTGTGGATCTTGTGGTTGCAGTTATTCTGAGGATGTAAAGAATAAATCCGGGGCTCAGTGGATTCAGTGCAGTTTCTGTTTGATCTGGTATCATTCGAAATGCCAGCACACATTTGAAGAGAATGACGATGTCTTCATGTGTGATGGATGTCAGATCAGTTCTGATGAAGACTGAATAAACAGTATTTAGTCTAGAACCATGTTGTTTTTGTCATTACTGTTTTTTTTTAATATATTTAAATATTGGAGTTATGATCTATTTCAATAAATGTGTATTATAAGTTTTCGTTGCATTCCTTAATATATTTATTTAACTATCACGAAATTATCAAGGTGTTGTCACGATATTGCCAATGATATCACGAAATAACCAACATATTCCTTTCAAGGCTCAACTGATTTTAAATCGAAGTCATGTGTATTTAATTTCAACTTTATCCTTGATGCTTTGCGCACCAACATTGTAGCTTCATGAAAAGTAACTCATAAAATTTTGAAATTATTTTCTTACCCCTTTAAATGAAATATTCCTAAAATTATCATGAAATTACCCAGGTTTACCGTATTATGATAATGATATTGTCATATGGGCCCTGACTAGGTTACATGTCCCTACCTCCATTGATAGCACTTAAAGAACAATACTAATCCTGAAGTGATACAACTATACAATAAAATCCATTATTCCAGAATATTCTTCATAAAAGATGTCAATTGTATTTTTTACAGGAACTACAACATTGATTCACCCCATTCACAGGATTTTCTTCCACGAATGGGGAGCTGGGAGCAATTTGGAGTTACCCTCTCCTACCCACTCTTTGTCAACACCCACCCAACAGCAGCTGAGCAGGCAGTGGCAACTAGTCATCCATAAGACAAGCATGGTCCATGTGATAAAAGGGTAAGTTTGCTATGACACAACATCACATTACACTGAATTAAATTAATATCCCACATCACATCACATAAAAAAGGAACTTTCTTTCTTTCTTTCTTTCTTTCTTTCTTTCTTTCTTTCTTTCATTCTTCCTTTCCTTCCTCTCCCGTTGTCAGTAAGTCAGTCCAAACATGGTCACTGACTTCTAGAACAACACTTAATAGGACATGATACCAAGCTGTCCATTTACATCCTTGGGCTAAACATTCCCAGAAGGGATGTCAGGATTTAGACTAAGTCAGTAGGTTTGATAAATGCGCATACGTTACATAGTTACTCTCTAGCAGATGGGATGAGAAAATACCAACTTAAAACAATTTTCTGTAGAGACCCGAGATATTTGTGTTGTGAGAGCGGAATATACTAGAGGGAATATGCAAAATCCAGAATATTTTCTATAGTACTGGCATGGCGAATAGAATACAATAGGTTTGTTCCAACACGAAGTTCTGAACTGATACCACCTTTGTTTAATGCACAGGTGCCAATTAAGAACGAGTACGGAACTAGTTCGTGATTTTGTTTGATGGACCACATGGAAGTGGACGTAACCTGAAACAACATGTATGTGGCAGAGCCTTTTTCTGTTATCCCTTAAAAACTAACAGGCTGACCACCTCGCTGTGTAGCGACTAGCGATCTTGGCTGCGCGCCGGAGCTCCGGAATTGATTCACGGCTCTGCCAAGAAATATCAATTCTGGTGTGAAGTTTGGAACGGGGTTCACTCAGCCTCATGAGGCAAAACTAAGAAGAGGAGCGTTTGATTCCCACCTCAGTTATCCAGAAAGTGCTGGGATATTTCCTAATTCATTGCCACGGCTGCCTCCTTCCCAATCATATCCCCAATTTACAAATACACAATAACATCACACAAATTTCACACACACACACAAATACGCGATGACCACGATGTCACAGCCCCTAATATACGGTAAGCAACAACAACGACAACAAACCATCAGGCAGAGAAAAATTGGTGTAGTGGCGGGCATCTACAAAGTGAGAGAAAACTTCTGGATTTGAAAATACTTGTTTTATTCAGTATTTACTAGGCATTCTGATATTCTTCAAAAATATCTATCCGGATCGTAATAAAATACTCTAAAAATGGAACCTCTCTGCACTCTCTCTTTCTTTCTCGATCATCTCTAATACGGGATTTCACATTTCTAAAAAAAATCTTGGTGCCCACTTTGAGTCCTACAACCTTCTCAGGAGATACATTAAATTCTAAGTTGTCATCCTCTTCATCTGCGCTTAAATCATAAAAGATGGCCCCTGTCAATTCCAGCACCCTGGCGTCTCTAAAAGCCAGAGCAGTTAAAAGGGACGTAAAAAACAATAACATTATTATTAGACATCGCAGTGACACAGGTTATCAAGCAAATGCTATACACACCCAAGTACATGGGGATACATTACCACGATGTCACAAAGCCCCTAAATAATCAACAACTATTATTATTTTAGTCCTATTATTATTAAGTCAGATTATATAATTCTTCATTTTAGGCAAGGATAGCACGAAGTACTGTAGAACATGGAACCATGGAAGGCTACTCAGACATGGCCCCACAATATTCCGACTAAACAACCTGATGTTGTAAGAATACTACAGGGTGCCAGGAAATGTTCTCTGCAGAGGCTACGTACAGCTGCGAGAGGTTGCGTCATCTGTTTAGTTGGCAGCACAGTGTCCCTGATAGGGCGAAGGCCACATGTGTGGGCTGTCGAAATCGTCAGTGCGCATGGTTAGATTATTGTAAGAGTGCAACAGTATGTTATGAATGGCTGTGGTGAGTATAAAGTTTACTGTTTGTTTGTTATGATTAAGGCTCGGATTTTTAGGTGCTAAAAATCGGGAAAATATTTATTTTTTATGTATTAAAAATACCTGAAATATGCGCCAAAAAAGTTAAAATATTTCGTTATAATTTAGTTTATTACTGTGAATATAAACAATATGCAGTACTCACGAATGCAATTTATGCTATGCCACACTGACTACTGAAGAATTACAATACACAACGAGATACATCTTCAGGTTGTCCATCACAAATGACGACGATAATCACAAAACACTTATTCTGAAGGCGCGAAACTGCACCAATATGTTTCTTTCCCTTGAAGCGTTGTGTAACTTGAGACCGCTGTTCAGCCTTGATTGCTTGCCCGCATGGTTGGCAGAACAGAACGCCGCCATCAGAAGTAAAATTATCTTTAAATTCTGCAACAGACGATAACTTGTAGTTGCTTTTAGCTTAGGCATAGTAGAACTGCCTTACACTTCACAGTGCCAGAAATGAACTGCATGTGAGTGGAAGGTCTAGCACGTGGTGCTATATGGCTATGGACAAGGAAATCCCCGGCTTCCACAGTGAGTGACACGGGGCGACAAGTTCAGTATAACACAGTTGCAAGCTGACATACGCTCTGCATGAAGATAACATAGCTCACAGGTTCTTCGCCGTTGAAGTAACACAAAACAAAAATGCAATAAACTGATTTCTAAAATAATGTAAATATTATGTCTTTTTATGTGCTAATGAGTGAAAAGTAGGAATTTATGTGTTTATATAAAAAATGCTTAAAATATGTATTTACAAAAAAAAATATTTATTTACCTAAAAATCCGAGCCCTAGTTATGATACAAGCAACAGCCGTGCTGCTACCGTACTATAGTGGTGAACATGAAATAAGACTTTGCATACAAACTCAAACCTAACCTGGGGCTTATGGCCCGGAACCCCTTCCTTGTAATGCAAGCAGTAATTTATTGTCCAGACAGTCTCCTCTAACCTACTACCGGCCAATGGTTTCGTCCAGACAGTCTTGTAACCAAGTAGCGAGCAATGCAATCGTCCAGACCGTCGTCTAACCAACTAGCGACCAATGACTTTGACTCACCCAACTTAAGTACATTACTAAGCTTTGGTACATCAGTAACTTTCGTCCAGTCAGTCGAGAGCTAAGAGTGAGCTGTGAGATATTGTTGGTAATCTGCAAAATTTCGCATCTGGGTTGCATGCGCAGTGCATATCCTGTGCAGATGAGTATTTTACAGAGTTGTAATATAGTTTGGTCGTACATGTCTTCTGGAAAAGAACTGCCGATCTTGGAATCTGACACCCTCAAATTACAAGGAGTTTCAAAAATAAAATATTCTTCTTCTACGACATCCTAGTCTTCTCAAAATAATAATAATAAACTTTCCAATTTCAAATTCAAATCCCATTCCTTATTGCAATAAAATATTTTAATCTATACAACTGACTCAACTACTTCTATAGTTCTGTAACAACTTCTATATTTCTAATCTTTCTATCCTAAATTCTATCACGTACGGTATTTACAGGCTTCATCCATTCCTTCTTGTGTTAATTCTGGACAGTGTTTCTACCATGAACATTTCTATCTCATCTATCGTTGCTATCACATAGTCGTACTTGTTCATACTCGTCACATCAGGTTAACTTTCAGCCAAGTGATTACGCTAAGCAAACTTTAAATCCAAATCCTTGCTAAATTTTGTTAATAATAATGTAACAGTTAAGGGATATTCAATTCTTCTTCTACTTCTTTACTTAATCATAGTGGATAATGTTAATTATAGACTTCCATTAAAGCATCCTAGTATTATCTCATAACGCATCCCAAATGCGAAGAGGGGCTTTGCTCCATTCAGCGACTCCCTTCAGTGTACTGTAAATATAGTGTAAGGCACTGATAAATAAATATGAAATGAAATGAAAAATTTGCTTATTCCAGTATAGCACGAATGTTACCTTCACTTTGTAACTGTTCTTTTAATCGGGGTCATGGTTGTTGTAGCACAATGAGGGAAACGTTTCTCTTACAAACCACAACTCTCTCTGGCTTGGACACACCTCCTTCAGACCTGATACACTCATGCAATTTATATCTTTCACCTTACTCTACTTGCCTCCAATGCAATTATTACTAGCACCATTCCAAGCACTTCATCAAAACACTTTCCTCAAAGCCTTTCTCCATTTATTGTCATAAAAAGAAACCATATCATATCCTCCAGACAACACCAGACCATCATTAAACTTAACCCAACCTTCCAAAAAAACATCCCTTCTCCCCTCTTATTTTCTACGATCCTCATAGAAAATCTCAACAGATACTAAGACTTCCCTTCATCTTTACAAAACATAGCCTATAATTATAATTTTACACAACCCAAAAATGAAAACAATAAGAATCAGAAACAATTGACAATCATAAAAAGAAATATCTTAGCAGATAAGGAACTCAAATGAGCATGGCCCCTCCCACCTCACTGCCCTTGTTAAGCACAACTGGTCTAGAATTATAAGGGAGGCAGTTGAAATTCGTAAAAATCCCAATAATTTTAACAGAGACACTGGATATCAGTAAAGTGACACTTGGCTACCAGTTATTAAGGATCTAGGGAGATAGTTCCTCTCAGTCTCTCTGTTCTTCACATATTGAAAATTGTACTTTTTCCCTGTAGGGTTCAGAGCCTGGATTTGATCTCCTTTGTTCGTCACTGGGGGAGTTTCCATCTGTTTTTTCGTCGTTGACTGTATGACGTTTTGGTATCGTTCAGATACACTTCCCCTTTGTTTATGTTTCCTTATATCCATCTAACCCTCCCACCTCTCCCCCCCCCCCCCCCCCCGCCTCATTCTTCGAGGAGTTTCTATATTTTCACACCGCCCCTTTTACCTTCTCGTTACTCTGTCCGCCGTTCCACCATGGTCCATACAGTAATTTCTGGCAGCTGCTCTCTGGTGACGAACAGAGGAATTTATATATAATTTTTTGTAATCTCATTGATTTACTTTCTTTGGCCACATTGTTTATTTCCATTGAAAAAGGAGGCAAGTTTCTCCGAAACGTATGGTTCAAATTAAAAATACACACGGCATTAGCCCAAAAGCATGAATTATTTATATAACAATCCGGGCCGTGAAAGCCTTAATATGCAAAAAAAAATCCCATAGCTCCATGCACTAGATTCCCTGCCCTGACCCAGCAGCAAGATGTGGCCTTGCTACTAACCTTAAAGTAACCTAAAAATGAACAGTGACAACATATTGAAGTACTTTTATACATGTCATTGATTGTGTCAATACTCTATATAGCTCGTCATAAATTCGTTACGTATATAATGGTCAACAACATCTACATTGTTGAAGATATATCTTTTCAATCCCAATACTATTCCTTTCACAACAATAGCAGATCCTTACTTCTATTACCATAACACATACCGGTACTTGTTTTTCTGCTGTAATATACCTTACATGCTTAAATGTTCATGCTTCCCCTACACTTTATTTATATTCCTTTATTTCGTAAAATGCTGTTTAAATTTACATCATCATTTATTATTTACTAGCTATACCCCGGCATGCGTTGCAATGCCAATCAAAGACAGATAAAAAGAAAGGTAGATAATAATAATGTTATTGGTTTTACATCCCTTTTAACAACTGCGGCTTTTTGAGACGCCAGGGTGACAGAATTTTGGCCCGAAGGGGATCATTAACGTGCATAAAGAAAGAATAAAAATAAGTGTTTGAATTGTAATTTTGTTACATCTAGGTCATTTGCCCTTAAATGCAAGGGGGCCATGTCAGTAGATTTACTGCAAGTTAAAGGTCCCCTTCGGGCCAAAATTCCAGCACCCCGGCAGTTGTTAAAAGGGACGTAAAAGAAATAACATTATTATCCTCCTTTCTTTCTATTTGTCTTTGATTGGCATTGCAAAGCTTGCCGGCTATAGCTAGTATTTAATAATAATCTCTACTTAGTACAAAACAAAGTCCCCGATTCTTAGATGTTCCGGGTAATCTCGAGATCCTCTGGATGGATTTTGATGCGTTTTTCACCACTGAAAAGGATTTCTCGAGGAAGGTTCCTGTAGAAAATAATTTATTTTAGACCATAGGAAGCCGAGCAGTAACGATGTCAGTGAATCGAGTCGGTAAAAACCTACCGTCTGTGCGCCTTTTAACCTTACGCTGGGTTGTATTGATTAGGCAAAGCAAAGCCCACTCCGCACAGGCCATGGAGGCCCTGGGAGAAGTGGAAGGTAGAGTCTTCCACTATTTATGACATTGGCACTGGATGGGATGGAGTTGTCAGCTCCATGCCCGGCCGTTTTTGCTCCCAGGAATTACCCTGGTACTCATTTCTGGTGTAGGCTGAGTGAACCCCAGGGCTATATGCATTTCCGAAAGTGGTAGTTTTGTTTCTAAAATCCACTACTGGGTGGAGATCGAACCCACTCCCTTTCAGTTAGAAGCCCAGTGCCACTACCGACTGCGCCACGCAGCCCTAGGGTTGACAAGTTTAGCCTACTGACTGAGTTATGAATGACCATATTAACATTCTACTGTAAGCAAATGCGGTGGCGCAGACGGTAGCATGCTGAGCTTCTATGCCCAAGATCGCGGGTTCAAACCAGACCGAAGTCGTCGGATTTTTTAAAAGCGTTAAAATCCCTCATTATGCCTTCCTTCGGAGGGGAAGTAAAGCCAGCGGGCCCATGTCATTGATTTATGGCATGATAAAAGAACCTTCCACTAACTTCAATTGTGTGTAGCTATATTTGTAGGTTAGATTTGATTAACACTACAAGTTCCAACGTTCGTCGCCAGGTGCTGCTTGCAGTGGCATCTAGTAGCCTAGTTCACAGCTAAGTGTTGTGGTCTGTAGCATTTGGTAGCAAGAGTAGGAACTGCTTGAAAATCATCGTCTGCAGTCCTTACCTGAATTACAGATAACACACTTTAATACAGCCATCACAATTGACACCGGTTATAAGAAAAATTCTACACACAACCAAGGTACACGGGGCTACATGATCGCACTGTCATAGCCCCTAAACTGAGGAACCGTTCAATCCTACTGTAATAACCATTCTCAATAAATTATACCAGTGTTCCAAATGACGCTCTCTCCTCTCCTACCAATATTCCTATTTGAAATTATGGTAAATATCGCTGATCATATCTGTCTAATAGACTCTTAAATAATCCATAAAATTCCATAGAATGTTCCTCAATATTATCCATAAACCTTATTTGTGTAGTTCAGAAATTTTCATTAACCTAAATTCACAAGTTCATGTGTCTAAAATTCCAACTATTGTCTCATAAAACTTGCATAAAATTTTCCACTCGATAAAGTAATGTAAATTACCTTCATTAAATAACAGTCACTAAACTTGCGTTGTATGAAAACATCGTTAAACTATCTATAATCTCTTCACAATAAATCAATTTAATCATTCTAAAATAGTAGTGGCCTAAAGTCATTGATACTCAAGCAAAATACGGGTTCGGGGTGTAGTGACGCAGCAGTCTAGCTGTTGACCACTCGCCAAGGTGGACCGGGTTCAATGCATGTGCGATTTTCGATGTGAAATGCCATGTCCTGTCGTTCGGATTCCGCACAATAAGGAGGTCCGTGGCTCATAATCGCACGTTTGATGGTCACGTAATACTAAAAGCTCCCTTCCTTCAAAATATGGGTTCAGGGCATAGGTATTTGTTCACTCCGTCGACGTCAATTTCTTCAACAATGTTGAACAGTAGCAGGCTCGGGGGGCCGCCCTATAGCATTCCGTTCGTTTTTTCAATTGATTCGGATTGGACTATGCTATCAACTATCTGCATGTTGTTCTTGTGGAGGATATACTTTGTTGGTCTAGTGTGATAGTGTTCTTTTCCTATCATGCTTCCTGATCGGAGTGTTTCTATGGAATAGATCGAACACCTTGGTGTAGTCGACTAACACTACCCACAGCTTTCACCTATCATGTCTCGGAATGCTTTCTACGTTGTTCTATGACTATCTGCTTCGTTTCTTGATCCACCAGCGGGGTCCCATTCACTCCATAATTCTCAGGTTATGATCAGTATTGAATTTGCTGTTTAGAAATTATTTCTTCAGGAGACCCTTTAACAGTGTGACACGATCTGGTTGACTTTTGAATTGCAGCACATCGGGCACCTTATTTCCAGGATATGCCATGATGGTACCTAACAACATACCTCTCCGAATTCTAATGCTGATAAGAAGTAATGTACATGTTCCTGTCCAGACACAACTATTAATCAACTGCCTCCTACTCCATCTTTAATTTATTTGTTAATTTTGTTACAGGTCTCAGAGGTCAACTTACAAGAGCTTAGATGTCTGGGCTTTGCTGTGCTCAATAAACACCACGACGGGATACACCTGACAAATGTCTTTGATGATTTCTTGGAAAGAGTCTGCTTTCCTATTGGCACGCGTAATTGAATAGACAAAGGTTACAGAATGATTCACTGTCAGATGCCTAGCGAATCCTCCAGCAAGCAAACTATTATAACCTCTCCAACACTCGGTATGAATTGTGCTGGTCTACTCTACATGCTGTGCTTCGAGTTGGTAGAGTATGACGGCGTCTCTGTTATTATTAGGACACACAGCCATCCAAACTTCATTGGTTGTAGTGTCTAATATACCAAGAATCCATTTTCCTTCGACGGCCCGTCCACAATGATATTTCCACCAACCAATTTTACATTCATCTATCTGGACGATGTGCCATGGGCCACCAATTCTTCCTCTGTTGTTATACACATATTTTGCGACAGTAACTAAAGCAGTCCGCTACTTTTCGATTGCTCATAACACGTACAGCTGTGGAACACGGCGTTCGCTTTTCCTTGTAATCAAATCCACGGCCAAAACAGTAGGTCACCAGAAGGATTTGTGACGGAGGCAGCTTCTATTTTTCCGGCCAAGTCCCTTTCTTAACGGACTGCGTAACCTTCTCGTGGCCTCTGCTGCATCTGAACTGTTCAAATAGTCTCCCTCGCACAGGTAATGGATGAAGTGGGGAGTCACACTCAGAGCAGAGTTTTTTGTATCTCAGCAGTCCTTCGTCGTGTAAAAACTTAATACACTTCTCTTCGTTGACAAGCATTGGCGCAAGGTCTGTGAACTGTGGACAGTACTCTCTGGTATGGGGGTTGAAGTTGCTCACGTCCGTAGGTTTTACCTTCAAGAACCCTACACGTGACCCCTGGGTGGTGCTAATCGAGCAACAGTGATCTGGCAGCAGGACTGATCTTCTTGGAATCAAAGTTACATCAGGGCCACAAGACAAGGAATATTGGACCTAGCCTCAGGGTTTGCCAGCTCAACAGGAAGGTTGGAGCAAATCAAATGTGAAATATTATCCAAGTCAACTTGGGTGATCAGAAAGACTTTCACGATGTTACAACATAGGACCTTGAGTGGATAGCTGGTCTGAATGTTAAGACTATAATTCTGTGTTTTGATCATTTTATTATTTAAGCATGATGTTCTATTTATAAACTGTTTATATTTGTTCCTGTAACCTTTTCTTCCATGTATACTGCATACGTTAGTCTGGCAACCGATGGAACTACATTCGGAGAATAAACTCTGTGCAGTGTACCAGCCCAGTGGACAGTACTGTCAGGCCTGGTTAACTTTAGTAATAATAACTATTATTCATGGTCTTCGTTGTTCGCAGTGTATTTCAGTTTGTTTGTAGTTTTCAATAAAGTGTGTGTATTCAAGGTGAAGCTACACTGCCATCTGCAACCAAAGGTGGAAAGCATATATTACAGCGGGCGGCGGTCTCCGCAGTGCACGTGCTTGTCAGTTCCGTTGTCCTGAGTGAATGTAAAGCATTGTTATGCAGAAGAAGGTGCTTTTATTGAAGATAGGAGATTAGGACAGATTGGAATAAAGTTGATATCTAAGTTTTATAATGATTTTAGTCACTGAGTAAATATATTTCAGGTAGAAAGTAAATAATTGTGCTGTTTACGGTGTTCACCATAGATTCGAAATTATTTTCATTACAATTTCTGTGTTATAGTAAGTGATATTTTGAAATTACTGAATTATATTTCAAGCTTACTAACTCCCAACATTCCAAAAATCCTTTCATTTATCTAGTGCAGTTTTTGGCAAAGTTGTCGTGTTGTTTGGGCGTTAGACTTAACAGGCGAGCCGGCGAGCGAAAATCCCCGTCACATATAAAACAAAGTCCCTGTATGTACTATAAAAAATTCATTTTAAATAAACCTCATTAGTGATAAGCGCAGTATCAACATTACCTGTAGGAGGACAATTTTTACTCCATTGCCCACATAGGAAAACCACACCCATTGAACAGTTCCGTATTTATACCCCTCTACCACTCTGTAACAGGAATGATCAAATAAATTATATGTATACCCCAGGTCTTTTGCACTATAAAGGTTATAGAGGGTCAGATGACCTTGCTGTTTCGCCCCTTCAAACATCAACAAACAATGTATCTAAAAAGTAAATAAAAATTAAATAGATTATTTATTAAGATTCTTATGTTCCCCTATTCCTACTAACCTTGCTATATCGACAACTTAACTTTCTGAAAATCACGACTATACAGCTAACAACAGGGGTACCCTAACTGGTTTGGAATCTGGAATGAAAGGTACAGTACGGATCTCGCTTGAGAGCTAGGCAGAGAAATGTAGCCCCTGGGGTCGAGTGCCAAATGCATTTTGCCCTTACTTCCGAGCGCTGTGTCTACTTGTTCAACTAATTGCACAACAGTGCACTACCGTGTCTGTACTTATTCTGCACCTCACCCTCAATCACAAACAAGGGAGCTCCACATCCTACAGGAAGAATACCCCAGGTTTGAACACTTGTGGTGAATTAGATGTTCATTATAATTTGACGTCTGGAGTAAAATAATTTTATTACTTCAAAGCATGCCTATAATATTTCTGCTCAGAAACTTATTTTTATGGAACTTAGAGCATCCAGAGTTTAGAAAAGACGGTGGAGCCTTATGGCGACAGTGTTGCTACCTCTAGGCAGAGGTAGCACTGACGTCGGACGTTATGTTCACCCGCTTCGAGTACTGTCCTTTCATAAGTTAGCGACACAACACAACCCCAGCAGCTGCCTAAAGTAGAACAAGCACAGGAAGGAAAAGTTTTGCAGGTGTTAACGGATTGAACCAGTATTAAGGATACCCATACCTGCCAACTTTCAAAAATAGAAATCCAGAAGATCCCAAAGCGCAAAAATTTAACGCGTACATGCGTCGCAAGGTCTTAAAAATAGCTATAAAAGACTACATGGAAAGAGATTACAAACTCTTGGTGATGTGAGACTATCTAATTCATTGCGCCAGTTTCCAAAAATTCTGAAAACTGATGATATTGTTTCTTACTTGAATTCATCACGAAAACACTAAATCACACAAAAATTTGTCACACAGTTGAACGAATACCAGAACTACCAGACTTTCAGCGTAATGTCAAACACAAGGAATTAATGACAAAAGCGCAGCGATAATCTGCGAGACGGGATTATCGATAAACTTTACAGGGGGTCTACTGTAAGGATGAAGTAAAAATTAGTTATTTAGCTACCTTTTATTTAATTTTAGTTACATTTTAATTCAAGATCCGTCTGCCGTCGGCAACCATAGAAGCTCATCGCGCGTGAAGGAAAACAACAATGAACTGTGTTTAAAGCAGTGAATAAGATTCACTTATGGTGTCATAAAAATTTAGATAAAAATAAATAATGGATATTTAATATCAAATGAGATGATTCAGCAAATATGCCGTCTTGTGTACAAGTAGTTATGATTACCAAGAAGTTGCTCTGATCTTGGCCGTTTGGGGAGATTTCCTTTGTCCCTGCGGTAGACCACGAAGAAATATATGCGACGTAACGTGATCGTCACCGAATTATGTCTTCGCAGTCAGTTACGGAGAAATATCGAGACGTTACACGATCGACGCTGGTCTCAACCGTTTGACGCGATTCGTAGTTTTTTAGATAGAACACGGAGAAAATCGCGATTACATAATCGGTGTCACTTTTAGTCGTTCGACGAGATTTCTATTGTCCTTGAGGTCGGGCACGGAAACATATGGTAAGATATTATTACGCAATCGGTACCGCTTGCTGTCCATTTGACAAGAATCCAGTTGCACTCGTCATCGAATGCGGAGAAATATCGCGAAGTATCACAATCGCTGCCGCTCTCGGTCGTTTTACGAGAGTCACGTTGTCCTCACGGTTGCACAATGAGAACGCGATATTATGCAATCGGCACCGCATCCGGCCGTTCAACGATTATCTGCCGTCTATCTGTCTTGGCAGAATGGCGGAGGCGAGCTCGAGGTTGGGCATGGTTAAAATTCACGAGCAGTTATGGACATGTTGTATGATCGGCACCTTGATTTCCGCAGTCCTTGAGGACATAAGTTCGCGGCCGGGCACTGGTTTTATAATTTTACGCAACTGGCGTCGATCGTGGTCCGTTTGACGAGATTCCCGCAGGCAAGTCGTGCGGACAGGATGAACGTTCGAAGTAGATATCGGTTATTATGAATTATTCAGAGAGGATTGCACGAATAATCCGACAAGAGGGCACATTTTCTTTCGAATTCAAATTGTACAAGTTTTCGAGATAACCGGTTAGATTATATATCCAATGGAACCATAGTTCTAAGGAAAAATGGACATATAACGGAGTTTCGAATTAACCACACTTGATGTCGCAAATTCACTAGACGGATAGTTTTTTAAAATATAGTCTGTATTTCGAAGCATATTTGCGATAATTTTTTGAAACGGTATCATTTCGCAAGATTGCGACAATACATTATATCGCGTTATTTCTAGAATTCAATTTGATATACACAAATTTAGAGGCCAATAACAGAAGTGAGTGGTTTCTGTTGAGTTTCGGAAGTTATTGCGAATAAACGTCTCGCGAAAAGTCAGGTTTCCGATTAATACAGAAAAATATTTCACACAAAACTAAACTCTTCTTGATGCCGAAAATAAACGTTGAACCGATGTATACAGCACCACTGAAGGAATCCTCAGTATGCATTTCCTTGAGGTCGTGCACGGGGAAATATAGCTCACGCAATCGGCGCCGCTTGCGTGAAACTCGCTTCATCGCATCTGCGAGCCTAGCGGCGCGGGTTTAAATGATTTTAACAGACCTCGGCGAATTTTCGTTACCTCCAACTATCCAGACATAAGAATTAGCTACTTTTCTTTACCTTCATAAAATTAGCTACTTTTTCGTTACTTTTCGTTACCGGTAGACACCCTGAGTCTTATCAGTCGATTTTCAGTCGAATTTAAACACTCGAATCTCGGAATAGGAGCTATTATCAAAAATCAAAACTGAAATGCGATTTGGAAGCAGAGAACGGGAGAAAGCTAGGGAGTTGAAAATCCGGAAAAAAAACTATGTTAATCCGGAGAACCGGAAAACACCCCCAAAATCCGGAAACCTTCCGGGAAAACCGGAAAACTTGGCAGGTATGGATACCGTACGCGTACGTGAAGAGAACCAATAACGACATTCAATTCGTTGTGATATGACCCATTACTGATTGACAGATGTCGAGAGCACAACCCTTCCTTCCTTCTCGGATGTACTGTATGCTAACGATGTTAACTATTTTTACGTCAGCAATACTGTTGATCATAACTTTTTTTGGTATTAGTTAGGCTATATTTTAGTTTCTTTCAATTCTATTCTTGTTGTTTTGTTTAGATTAATATTCGTAATATTGTAGTGAGTTAGCCATGTTTAGATTAATATTTGTAATATTGTAGTGAGTTAGCCATGTGGTTAGGGGCGCACAGCTGTGAACTTGCATTCGGGAGATAGTGGGTTCGAACCCAACTGTCGGCAGCCCTGATTCGATCGAACAGAAAATAAAACAGACATACAGTACAACAAGAACACCAATGACGGATAGTGCTTCAGAACTTATGTTGCCGGAGGAACTGAGCACGTGCTCCACTCCGGGCGAGCATGCAGCACGGGACGAGGATGTTCTTTCCAGCGTGCTAACCTCGAAAATGTTCAAATCACTAAGACGTAATATAAACGATACTTGTATGCAATAACAAAGGTAATCAGTTGGCAGATATTTGTAGGAAGCTATTATGACGAAAAATATATATGTTCTGAGTTCTTTCATGTTAAAAGGTGAGATAACAAAACCAGTGGTGGGGTTTCCCTTAAAAGTAAAAGCCCTTAAGACCCACAGTCTTTTCTAAACACTGGATGCTCTATAGTTCCCCTCCGAGCGTCTGACAAAAAAAAAAAAAAAAAAATGCATTTGAACAAATTTGCACCGATATATTTGAGATGTATGACCTGGATCTGTGTAGTATTCTGTTCATAAAAACACAGTAGTTTAAAAAAAATCATACATCGAATATGCGAAACGTAACCTGTGACGTCTTTATGTTCAAGGGTTCGATCCACTTTCCTGAAGTCTATAGTAAATTCGAATTTGCGATGCATGAACCAGGCACGGTTATGTGATCATAAAATTAGCATTAAGACGTTTCTTGCATAGGATATGCGTAAAGTCACACGTAGCACCCTCCTCGAAGTTAGGGATTCGATTCCCCTCCCTTGTACTAAGAAGAATAATTGAATTTGCGATGTATGACCCGGATGCGTACGGTGTTATGTTGATTTAATTAGTATTAATACGTTTCTTGGTTTGGATATGAAAAAAGTCACCCGTAGCACCCTTGAAGTTCGGGATTCGATTATCCTCCCATGTACTAAGTGGTATAATCGAATTTGCGTTGTATGACACGGATTCGTACGGTGTTGTATCTGTATTAAGACGTTTCTTGCATTGGATTTGCGAAAAGTCACCCGTAACTATCTAGAATTTCGGGATTCGGTTCCCTCCCAAGTACTAAGTCATAAATTCGATTTTCCGGTGTGTAACCCAGAATGTTAAGGTATGGTGTTCATAAAAAATAGTATAAAGACGTTCCTACGTTGGCTGTGCGAAAAGTCACACCTAACGCCCTTGGGGACGAGGGTTCGATTCCCTCCCAGGCACTAAGTCATAAATTTGAATTTGCGGTGTGTGACCCGGAATTTTACGGTATGGTGCTCATAAAAATAGTATGGAGACGTTCATTACATTGGCTGTGCAGAAAGTCATACCTAACGCCCATGGGGACAAGGGTTCGATTCCCGTTCCAGGCACTATGTCATAAATTCGAATTTGCGGTGTGTGACCCGGAATTTAACGGTATGGTGTTCATAAAAATAGTATGGAGACGTTCATTACATTGGCTGTACAGAAAGTCATACCTACCGTCCTTGGGGACGAGGGTTCGATTCCCGGCCTGGCAATAAGTCATAAATTCGAATTTGCGGTGCATAACCCAGAATTTTACGGTACGGTGTTCATAAAAATAGTATGAAGACGTTCCTTACGTTGGCTGTGCGAAAGACCACCATAACGCCCTTGGGGTCGACAGTTCTATTCCCGGCCAGGCACAAAGTCATAAATTCGAATTTGCGGTGTATAACCCAGAATTTTACGGTACGGTGTTCATAAAAAAAAGTATGAAGACGTTCCTTACGATCACTGTGCGAAAAACCACACATAACGCCCTTGGGGTCGAGAGTTCGATTCCCGGCCAGGCACTAAGTCATAAATTCGAATTTGCGGTGTGCAACCTAGAATGTTACGGTATGGTGCTCATAAAAATAGTATGGAGACGTTCATTACATTGGCTGTGCAGAAAGTCATACCTAACGCCCTTGGGGACGAGGGTTCGATTCCCGTTCCAGGCACTATGTCATAAATTCGAATTTGCGGTGTGTAACCCGGAATGTTACGGTATTGTGTTCATAAAAATAGTATGGAGACCTTCCTTACGTCGGCAGTGTGAAGAGTCACACGTAACGCCCTTGGCGTCGAGAGTTCGATTCCCGGCCAGGCACTAAATCATAAATTCGAATTTGCGGTGTGTAACCCAGAATGTTACGATATTGTGTTCATAAAAATAGTATTCAGATGTTCATTACGTTGGCTGTGCGATAAGTCACACCTAACGCCCTTGGGGTCGAGTGTTCGAGTCCCGGCCAGGCACTAAGTCATAAATTCGAATTTGCGGTGTGTAACCCTGATTGTTACAGTATGGTGCTCATAAAATTAGTATGGAGACGTTCATTACATTGGCTGTGCAGAAAGTCATACCTAACGTCCTTGGGGTCGAGAGTTCGATTCCCGGCCAGGCACTAAGTCATAAATTCGAATTTGCGGTGTGTAACCCAGAATGTTACGGTATGGTGGTCATAAAAATAGTATGGAGACGTTCCTAGCAATGGCTGTGCGAAAAGTCGAACCTAACGCACTTGGGGACGAGGGTTCGATTCCCGAGCCAGGCATTAATTCATATATTCGAATTTGCGGTGTGTTACCTAGAATGTTACGGTATGGTCTTCATAAAAATAGTATTCAGATGTTCATTACGTTGGCTGTGCGATGTCACACCTAACGCCCTTGGGGTCGAGAGTTCGATTCCCGGCCAGGCACTAAGTCATCAATTCGAATTTAGGGTGTGTAACCTAGAATGTTACGGTATGCTTTTCATAAAAATGGTATGGAGACGTTCATTACATTGGCTGTGCAAAAAGTCACACCTAACGCCCTTGGGGACGAGTGTTCGAATCCCCAGCCAGGCACTAAGTCATAATTTCGAAATTGCGGCGTGTAACCCAGAATGTTACGGTATTGTGTTCATAAAAATAGTATGGAGACGTTCCTTACGTTGGCTGTGCAGAAAGTCATACCTAACGCCCTTGGGGACGAGGGTTCGATTCTCTTTCCAGGCACTAAGTCATAAATTCGAATTTGCGACGTGTAACCCGGAAAGTGACGGTATTGTGTTCATAAAACAGTATGGAGACCTTCCTTACGTCGGCAGTGTGAAGAGTCACACATAACGCCCTTGGCGTCGAGAGTTCGATTCCCGGCCAGGCACTAAATCATAAATTCGAATTTGCGGTGTGTAACCCAGAATGTTACGATATGGTGTTCATAAAAATAGTATGGCGACCTTCCTTACGTTGACAGTGTGAAAAGTCACACCTAACGCCCTTGGGGACGAGGGTTTCATTCCCGAGCCAGGCACCAAGTCATAAATTCGAATTTGCGGAGTGTAACCTAGAATGTTACGGTATTGTGTTCGTAAAAATAGTATTCAGATGTTCATTACGTTGGCTGTGCGATAAGTAACACCTAACGCCCTTGGGGTCGAGTGTTCGATTCTCGGCCAGGCACTAAGTCATAAATTCGAATTTGCGGTGTGTAACCCAGATTGTTACGGTATGGTGCTCATAAAATTAGTATGGAGACGTTCATTACATTGGCTGTGCAGAAAGTCATACCTAACGTCCTTGGGGTCGAGAGTTCGATTCCCGGCCAGGCACAAAGTCATAAATTCGAATTTGCGGTGTGTAACCCAGAATGTTACGGTATAGTGGTCATAAAAATAGTATGGAGACGTTCCTAGCAATGGCTGTGCGAAAAGTCGAACCTAACGCACTTGGGGACGAGGGTTCGACTCCCGAGCCAGGCATTAATTCATATATTCGAATTTGCGGTGTCTTACCTAGAATGTTACGGTATGGTCTTCATAAAAATAGTATTCAGATGTTCATTACGTTGGCTGTGCGATAAGTCACACCTAACGCCCTTGGGGTCGAGAGTTCGATTCCCGGCCAGGCACTAAGTCATCAATTCGAATTTGCGGTGTGTAACCCTGATTGTTACAGTATGGTGCTCGTAAAATTAGTATGGAGACGTTCATTACATTGGCTGTGCAGAAAGTCATACCTAACGCCCTTGGGGTCGAGAGTTCGATTCCCGGCCAGGCACTAAGTCATAAATTCGAATTTGCGGTGTGTAACCCAGAATGTTACGGTATGTTGGTCATAAAAATAGTATGGAGACGTTCCTAGCAAAGGCTGTGCGTAAAGTCACACCTAACGCACTTGGGGACGAGGGTTCGATTCCCGAGCCAGGCATTAATTCATATATTCGAATTTGCGGTGTGTAACCTAGAATGTTACGGTATGGTGTTCATAAAAATAGTATTCAGATGTTCATTACGTTGGCTGTGCGATGTCACACCTAACGCCCTTGGGGTCGAGAGTTCGATTCCCGGCCAGGCACTAAGTCATCAATTCGAATTTTCGGTGTGTAACCTAGAATGTTACGGTATGGTTTTCATAAAAATGGTATGGAGACGTTCATTACATTGGCTGTGCAAAAAGTCACACCTAACGCCCTTGGGGACGAGTGTTCGAATCCCCAGCCAGGCACTAAGTCATAATTTCGAAATTGCGGCGTGTAACCCGGAAAGTTACGGTATTGTGTTCATAAAATAGTATGGAGACCATTCTTACGTTGGCAGTGTGAAAAGTCACACCTAACGCCCTTGGGGACGAGGGTTCGATTCCCTCCCAGGCACTTTGTCATAAATTCGAATTTGCGGTGTGTAACCCAGAATGTTACGGTATGGTGTTCATAAAAATAGTATGAAGATGTTCCTTACGTTGGCTGTGCAGAAAGTCATACCTAACGCCCTTAAGGACGAGGGTTCGATTCTCTTTCCAGGCACTAAGTCATAAATTCGAATTTGCGACGTGTAACCCGGAAAGTTACGGTATTGTGTTCATAAAATAGTATGGAGACCATTCTTACGTTGGAAGTGTGGAAAGTCACAACTAACGCCCTTGGGGACGAGGGTTTGATTCCCGAGCCAGGCACTAAGTCATAAATTTGAATTTGCGGTGTGTAACCCAAAATGTTACGGTATGGTGTTCATAAAAATAGTATGAAGATGTTCCTACGTTGGAAGTGTGGAAAGCCACACCTAACGCCCTTGGGGACGAGGGTTTGATTCCCGGGCCAGGCACTAAGTCATAAATTTGAATTTGCGGTGTGTAACCCAGAATGTTACGGTATGGTGCTCATAAAAATAGTATGGAGACGTTCATTACATTGGCTGTGCGAAAAGTCATACCTAACGCCCTTGGGGACGAGGGTTCGATTCTCTTTCCAGGCACTAAGTCATAAATTCGAATTTGCGACGTGTAACCCGGAAAGTTACGGTATTGTGTTCATAAAATAGTATGGAGACCTTCCTTACGTCGGCAGTGTGAAGAGTCACACATAACGCCCTTGGCGTCGAGAGTTCGATTCCCGGCCAGGCACTAAACCATAAATTCGAATTTGCGGTGTGTAACCCAGAATGTTACGATATGGTGTTCATAAAAATAGTATGGAGACGTTCCTTACGTTGGCTGTGCGATAAGTCACACCTAACGCCCTTGGGGTCGAGTGTTCGATTCCCGGCCAGGCACTAAGTCATAAATTCGAATTTGCGGTGTGTAACCCAAATTGTTACGGTATGGTGCTCATAAAATTAGTATGGAGACGTTCATTACATTGGCTGTGCAGAAAGTCATACCTAACGCCCTTGGGGTCGAGAGTTCGATTCCCGGGCAGGCACTAAGTCATAAATTCGAATTTGCGGTGTGTAACCCAGAATGTTACGGTATGTTGGTCATAAAAATAGTATTGAGACGTTCCTAGCAAAGGCTGTGCGTAAAGTCACACCTAACGCACTTGGGGACGAGGGATCGATTCCCGAGCCAGGCATTAATTCATATATTCGATTTTGCGGTGTGTAACCTAGAATGTTACGGTATGGTGTTCATAAAAATAGTATTCAGATGTTCATTACGTTGGCTGTGCGATGTCACACCTAACGCCCTTGGGGTCGAGAGTTCGATTCCCGGCCAGGCACTGTCATCAATTCGAATATTCGGTGTGTAACCTAGAATGTTACGGTATGGTTTTCATAAAAATGGTATGGAGACGTTCATTACATTGGCTGTGCAAAAAATCACACCTAACGCCCTTGGGGACGAGTGTTCGAATCCCCAGCCAGGCACTAAGTCATAATTTCGAAATTGCGGCGTGTAACCCGGAAAGTTACGGTATTGTGTTCATAAAATAGTATGGAGACCATTCTTACGTTGGCAGTGTGAAAAGTCACACCTAACGCCCTTGGGGACGAGGGTTCGATTCCCTCCCAGGCACTTTGTCATAAATTCGAATTTGCGGTGTGTAACCCAGAATGTTACGGTATGGTGTTCATAAAAATAGTATGAAGATGTTCCTACGTTGGAAGTGTGGAAAGCCACACCTAACGCCCTTGGGGACGAGGGTTTGATTCCCGAGCCAAGCACTAAGTCATAAATTTGAATTTGCGGTGTGTAACCCAGAATGTTACGATATGGTGTTCATAAAAATAGTATGGAGACGTTCCTTACGTTGGCTGTGCGATAAGTCACACCTAACGCCCTTGGGGTCGAGTGTTCGATTCCCGGCCAGGCACTAAGTCATAAATTCGAATTTGCGGTGTGTAACCCACATTGTTACGGTATGGTGCTCATAAAATTAGTATGGAGACTTTCATTACATTGGCTGTGCAGAAAGTCATACCTAACGTCCTTGGCGTCGAGAGTTCGATTCCCGGCCAGGCACTAAGTCATAAATTCGAATTTGCGGTGTGCAACCAAGAATGTTACGGTATGGTGCTCATAAAAATAGTATGGAGACGTTCATTACATTGGCTGTGCAGAAAGTCATACCTAACGCCCATGGGGACGAGGGTTCGATTCCCGTTCCAGGCACTATGTCATAAATTCGAATTTGCGGTGTGTGACCCGGAATTTTTCGGTATGGTGTTCATAAAAATAGTATGAAGACGTTCCTACGTTGGCTGTGCGAAAAGTCACACCTAACGCCCTTGGGGACGAGGGTTCGATTCCCTCCCAGGCACTTAGTCTGAAATTCGAATTTGCGGTGTGACCCAGAATGTTACGGTATGGTGTTCATAAAAATAGTATGAAGACGTTCCTACGTTGGCTGTGAGAAAAGTCACACCTAACGTCTCTGGGGTCGAGAGTTCGATTTCCGGCCAGGCACTAAGTCATAAATTCGAATTTGCGGTGTGTAACCCAGAATGTTACGGTATGGTGGTCATAAAAATAGTATGGAGACGTTCCTAGCAATGGCTGTGCGAAAAGTCGAACCTAACGCACTTGGGGACGAGGGTTCGATTCCCGAGCCAGGTATTAATTCATATATTCGAATTTGCGGTGTGTTACCTAGAATGTTACGGTATGGTCTTCATAAAAATAGTATTCAGATGTTCATTACGTTGGCTGTGCGATAAGTCACACCTAACGCCCTTGGGGTCGAGAGTTCGATTCCCGGCCAGGCACTAAGTCATCAATTCGAATTTGCGGTGTGTAACCCAGATTGTTACAGTATGGTGCTCATAAAATCCCAGAATGTTACGGTATGGTGTTCATAAAAATAGTATGAAGATGTTCCTACGTTGGAAGTGTGGAAAGCCACTCCTAACGCCCTTGGGGACGAGGGTTTGATTCCCGAGCCAGGCACTAAGTCATACATTTGAATTTGCGGTGTGTAACCCAGAATGTTACGGTATGGTGTTCATAAAATTAGTATGGAGACGTTCATTACATTGGCTGTGCGAAAAGTCATACCTAACGCCCTTGGGGACGAGGGTTCGATTCTCTTTCCAGGCACTAAGTCATAAATTCGAATTTGCGACGTGTAACCCGGAAAGTTACGGTATTGTGTTCATAAAATAGTATGGCGACCTTCCTTACGTTGGCAGTGTGAAAAGTCACACCTAACGCCCTTGGGGACGAGGGTTTGATTCCCGATCCAGGCACTAAGTCATAAATTTGAATTTGCGGTGTGTAACCCAGAATGTTACGATATGGTGTTCATAAAAATAGTATGGAGACCTTCCTTACGTTGACAGTGTGAAAAGTCACACCTAACGCCCTTGGGGACGAGGGTTTCATTCCCGAGCCAGGCACCAAGTCATAAATTCGAATTTGCGGTGTGTAACCTAGAATGTTACGGTATTGTGTTCATAAAAATAGTATTCAGATGTTCATTACGTTGGCTGTGCGATAAGTCACACCTAACGCCCTTGGGGTCGAGTGTTCGATTCCCGGCCAGGCACTAAGTCATAAATTCGAATTTGCGGTGTGTAACCCACATTGTTACGGTATGGTGCTCATAAAATTAGTATGGAGACGTTCATTACATTGGCTGTGCAGAAAGTCATACCTAACGTCCTTGGGGTCGAGAGTTCGATTCCCGGCCAGGCACTAAGTCATAAATTCGAATTTGCGGTGTGTAACCCAGAATGTTACGGTATGGTGGTCATAAAAATAGTATGGAGACGTTCCTAGCAATGGCTGTGCGAAAAGTCGAACCTAACGCACTTGGGGACGAGGGTTCGATTCCCGAGCCAGGCATTAATTCATATAAGTTATTCGAATTTGCGGTGTGTTACCTAGAATGTTACGGTATGGTCTTCATAAAAATAGTATTCAGATGTTCATTACGTTGGCTGTGCGATAAGTCACACCTAACGCCCTTGGGGTCGAGAGTTCGATTCCCGGCCAGGCACTAAGTCATCAATTCGAATTTGCGGTGTGTAACCCAGATTGTTACAGTATGGTGCTCATTAAATCCCAGAATGTTACGGTATGGTGTTCATAAAAATAGTATGAAGATGTTCCTACGTTGGAAGTGTGGAAAGCCACTCCTAACGCCCTTGGGGACGAGGGTTTGATTCCCGAGCCAGGCACTAAGTCATACATTTGAATTTGCGGTGTGTAACCCAGAATGTTACGGTATGGTGTTCATAAAATTAGTATGGAGACGTTCATTACATTGGCTGTGCGAAAAGTCATACCTAACGCCCTTGGGGACGAGGGTTCGATTCTCTTTCCAGGCACTAAGTCATAAATTCGAATTTGCGACGTGTAACCCGGAAAGTTACGGTATTGTGTTCATAAAATAGTATGGCGACCTTCCTTACGTTGGCAGTGTGAAAAGTCACACCTAACGCCCTTGGGGACGAGGGTTTGATTCCCGATCCAGGCACTAAGTCATAAATTTGAATTTGCGGTGTGTAACCCAGAATGTTACGGTATGGTGTTCATAAGAATAGTATGAAACGTTGGCTGTGCCAAAAGTCACAAGTAATAGCCCTGGGGACGAGAGTTCGATTCCCGTGCCAGGCACTACTGTCGACCAAAGTATTTAGTGCACTCGAGTTTGAAGGTTGTTTGTGATGTAACCAATAGACCTACATAAAATTCTTTAACATAATCATTTTCGTCGTTCTATTTTACGTTAGGTCATGTAGGTTTGGAATTTTTAATATATATTTTAATATTTTTATTGCAGTTGGAACACAAAAAGTGCACGTTTTTAAGAGTGTTTCAACCATGCGTCACATTTAAGAATTAATACCTCAAAAACCCGCTTCATGAACAGCTGTGCGCCCATACACATCATGGCGCGTCTAGCTTGGAATTTGCGTTGTATGATGTGTTCTTCTTTCTTGCTATTTTCTTTGCCTTCATAGAAATAACAGATGACTGCTGTTTCAGTGAGCCAAGAGAGTGCGTGGATTGTGTTGCTATTGAGTGTAATTCCATTACTTCCGGTACTTCATTTGTTCGCGGGGCTCGCGCCTGCGCATTGGATTGTTCTACGGACTTGTAAAATATACACATCATGGCGCGTCTAGCTTGGAATTTGCGTTGTATGATGTGTTCTTCTTTCTTGCTATTTTCTTTGCCTTCATAGAAATAACAGATGACTGCTGTTTCAGTGAGCCAAGAGAGTGCGTAGATTGTGTTGCTATTGAGTGTAATTCCATTACTTCCGGTACTTCATTTGTTCGCGGGGCTCGCGCCTGCGCATTGGATTGTTCTACGGACTTGTAAAATCTGAAGAAAATGTAGTAATAGATGTTTCGGAACTCTTGCATTGTCCGGTATCCACCCCCATGAATATCTGCAAAATTTACTATAGCATTGGCTAATGTTACTAACATACAGAAGTTTAATATTTTATCGCTAAAGGGTGTTATTGCATTTTTTAGTAGTGCCAACATTATTGGTTCCGGACAAATGGTTTTCGTCTAGACCAATAATGGTTAGTTAGCGCAGCCCGCGTGAGCTAATATGAACCCCCCTGTTTTTTTTTCACGCACAGTGGGGATAGTCATGTAACAATAATCTTTATCCAGGCCAATGGTTTTTCCTAGTAGTTCAATCAGTAATTTTCACCAATAATTTCGTCCAGTCAGTCGCCAAACCTCGCAACAGGGGATTGCGGTGAAGTGAAGTTGCAATCCAACGTGGCAACGTGTTTTTTGGTTAGTTTATTACTTGAAAGTTAATGTTCACAAATTCCTTATTTTGAAAGTGTTTTCGTGGTGTTTGTTAATAGCAGTTGGCTTCAATACCGTGGCACAGTACTACCCTACCAGTGAATTGTTACCGGTGGCAGAAATCTGAACTAATGCGCTCCACCCGGCCACACGCCTGCGATAGACGTGCAGATGTCGCCAGCGAAACAACATCGTGTGTCACTTGTGTGTAGGGATTAGGGATGGGCGCGACTGAAGCCTGGAATCGAGAGTGTCGACTCAATCGACTCCGAACACCGGTCTCGGTTCGCATGAAGCCTCGCGACTCCACGTTAATCTGATGCGTATTGCGGGGCCGCTTCGCATGAAGCCTCCCGACTCCAAGCTCACGTGATGGGTATTGCGGGGCCACACGGTCCCTTCGCATAAAGCCTCGCGATTCCAAGCTAACCTGATGAGTAAGGCCCGGATAGTTATGTGTTTATATATATTTAATTTTACTAAATATTTTCTATTTATTTACATATATTTGCCGTTTTTATAAATAAATACATATTATGGCGAATTTATTCGTAAGTAGGCTACATATTTCCTGTATTTGGTGGTATGTTGCACTCCTTATATAAATGCTGCCGACATTTAGGACCCTTGGCAAATCCATTAATTTGCCTCTCTATTTCGTGAATGTACACCTGTCTCTGTATTGTAGTAGTATTTCAAGACAGGAATTCCCTGGCCATTAAGTAGACTATAGCAGGGGGGGGGGGGGGGGGGGGGGGGGCTGGAGAAGACTCGCGACTCCAAGCTCCCCTGATGAGTATTGCGGGGTCGCTTCGCATGAACACTCGCGACTCCAACTCACCTGATGAGTATTGCGGGGACGCTTCGCATGAAGACTCGCGACTCCAACTCAACTGATGAGTATTGCGGGGTCGCTTCGCATGAAGACTCGCGACTCCAACTCACCTGATGAGTATTGCGGGGTCGCTTCGCATGAACACTCGCGAGTCCAAGCTCACCTGTTGAGTATTGCGGGGCCGCTTCGCATGAACACTCGCGAGTCCAAGCTCACCTGATGAGTATTGCGGGGCCGCTTCGCATGAAGACTCGCGACTCCGAGCTCACCTGATAATTATTGCGGGGTCGCTTCGCATGAACACTCGCGACTCCAAGCTCATATGATGAGTATTACGGGGTGGCTTCGCATGAACACTCGCGACTCCAAGCTCACCTGATGAGTATTGCGGGGCCGCTTAGCATGAAGACTCGCGACTCCAACTCACCTGATGAGTATTGCAGGGCCGCTTCGCATGAACACTCGCGACTACAAGCTCATCTGATGAGTATTGCGGGGTCGCTTCGCATGAACACTCGCGACTCCAAGCTCATCTGATGACTATTGCGGGGACGCTTCGCATGAAGACTCGCGACTCCAACTCATCTGATGAGTATTGCGGGGCCGCTTCGCATGAAGACTCGCGACTCCAACTCACCTGATGAGTATTGCGGGGCCGCTTCGCATGAAGACTCGCGACTCCAACTCACCTGATGAGTATTGCGGGGCCACTTCACATGAAGACTCGCGACTCCAAGCTCACCTGATGAGTATTGCATGGTCGCTTCGCATGATCACTCGCGACTCCAAGCTCATCTGATGAGTATTGCAGGGCCGCTTCGCATGAACACTCGCGACTACAAGCTTATCTGATGAGTATTGCGGGGTCGCTTCGCATGAACACTCGCGACTCCAAGCTCATCTGATGAGTGTTGCGGGGACGTTCGCATGAAGACTCGCGACACCAACTCACCTGATGTGTATTGCGGGGCCGCTTCGCATGAAGACTCGCGACTCCGAGCTCACCTGATGAGTATTGCGGGGCCGCTTCGCATGAACACTCGCGACTCCAAGCTCACCTGATGAGTATTGCGGGGCCGCTTCGCATGAACACTCGCGACTCCAAGCTCACCTGTTGAGTATTGCGGGGCCTCTTCGCATGAACACTCGCGACTCCAAGCTCACCTGATGAGTATTGCGGGGCCGCTTCGCATGAACACTCGCGACTCCAAGCTCACCTGTTGAGTATTGCGGGGCCGCTTCGCATGAACACTCGCGACTCCAAGCTCATATGATGAGTATTGCGGGGTGGCTTCGCATGAACACTCGCGACTCCAAGCTCACCTGATGAGTATTGAGGGGCCGCTTCGCATGATCACTCGCGACTCCAAGCTCATCTGATGAGTATTGCAGGGCCGCTTCGCATGAACACTCGCGACTACAAGCTTATCTGATGAGTATTGCGGGGTCGCTTCGCATGAACACTCGCGACTCCAAGCTCATCTGAGGAGTATTGCGGGGACGTTCGCATGAAGACTCGCGACTCCAACTCACCTGATGAGTATTGCGGGGCCGCTTCGCATGAAGACTCGCGACTCCAACTCACCTGATGAGTATTGCGGGGCCGCTTCGCATGAAGACTCGCGACTCCAACTCACCTGATGAGTATTGCGGGGGGCACGCGGTCGCTTTTTTTCTGAATCTCTCATTATTATTATTATTATTATTTACAATCATTGTTCCAAATTGTTGTAATATTGCACTTTAGGCAGGTTGTATTACTATTATTGTTATAAATAATAATCATCATAATAAACACAATAACAATTACACCTACAACATTACCGATGATAACCTGAAACAATCTTCCATGTTTGCTGGCTAATAATCCTACTGTATTCATCGTAACACAAGGTATAACAAGACCGTCACAATATGAGAGGCCTGTGCGCACATCTTAAACAAAGCAATTAACAAACCATAACATAGGCCAAATCTTACATTAATTTAACACCCAACATTTGTTATTTGAGACACGTAAATGAAACACCCTATACTGAAAGTAAAAATACACACACAGTGCCAAGAACTTCGTAATTGGTATTCGTCATTCCTATTCGTCATTCCATATAACGATCCTGCCGGAAAAATAAATATCCCATCACTATGCAGCATATTCTCATACTGTAGAATCCTACAGTAGATCATAACAAAGAACGACTATGCATACAATCATTCTGTTGAATCGTTTTGCAGGTTATAATAGCTTGCCATGCATTTCAATACCAAAAAAGTATAACTGGCAAGCTAGCAGCAAGATTTTGTCAGCTGTATTGTAAACATGCCGCAGCGATGGCGAACAACGTTGCTGCTGGCGCTGTGTGGCATACATGTTCAAGCAGTTCCAAAAACAGATGTTAGATGGCGTTAGTGCATCAGTGGAGTCGAGACTGGAGTCGAGAGTATCGGTTCCAGCGGCAGCAGTCTCGACTCTTCGCGACTCCGTTCGCAACCCATCCCTACTGATATCAAAGACTATGTCAAAGATACTGCACTACACTCTTGTGCTTGCTGCCAACACAACAGTATAAGCACGCAGACCAAAGGTCACAGTGGCACTGACGCACAACCAGGGAGAATCAAAGTCAGGGACATGGGCACCCGCAGGCGGGGGGCAAGGAGGGGCCATGCCCCGCCACAGCAGAATCCCGAGAATATTTCGATTGTTCATTATCGCACCGGTTTATTTCATAAATTGAAGTTACTGATAAATCCTCCGTTTTATTTAACGTAGTAATTTGGGATTATTTGAAATTATTTCCAGTTATTTAGAAAATCGTCGAACTGGACTAATATAACCATTTTAATGAACTGCTTGATTTTTATTTTTGTCGATACTTGGTGATACAACTACATTTTACCTGTTTTTAAGAAATGAACAAAACATGACAAAGCAGATTGTGGAAATTACAGAGGAATAGCACTGCTTAGTATTGTCTATAAGGTATTAGCAAAGATCAATGCAGGAAGGCTGAGAACCTACGTGGAAGCATATTTAGGGGATTACCAGTGTGATTTCAGAAATAACAGGTCCACTACTGACCAGATCTTTACTATCAGGCAGATTCTGGAGAAGTGCTATGAGTACAATATTGATGTACACCAGCTGTTCATAAATTTCAAACAAGCATATGTTAACATCAGGGGAGATCAGTTATGGAAGGCAATGCAAGAGGCAGGAGTATCTGCTAAACTTATAAGACTGGTACACATGACATTAACCAAAACCAGCTGTAATGTGAAAGTGGGAGGTACCGGTATATTATCAAACACCTTTGAGGTTAATCAAGGATTACGTCAGGGTGATGTAATCTCTACACTCCTACTCAATATTGCCTTAGAGAAACTCATGCGAATGACACAAGATTGCAACCCAGGGGGAACATTATGGAACCGAGTGACACAAGATCTCGCATATGCATATGATATTGACATAAAGGCTAGGAGGAAGCGGGATCTTGAAAGAAAACTGGGAAAGTTAGAAAAGTATGGCGCTGAGATGGGGCTAAAGATAAACCAGTCAAATATCAAGTATATGCTGGCATCCAGGAGAAAATACAGTGAAACGACAAAAGTGCATTTAAATGGCAATGGATATGAACAATGCAAGGAATTCAAATATCTTGGGTCAATAGTAACAGAAAATAACAACATAAGAGAAGAATTATATACCAGAATTGCAGCTGGTAACAGGAGTTACTATGCGTTAGGCAAGGTATTCCAGACGAGATGCCTAAGTAGGAATCTGAAATTAATTATCTATCGCACAGTAGTGAGACCGGTGGTGACCTATGGTTCAGAGGCATGGAGTATGACGCAAGGGGATGAGGAGTTATTACGAAGATGGGAAAGGAAGATACTTAGGAAAATATATGGGCCAGTGAATGATAGTGGATTTTGGCTAATCAGAAACAATAGAGAGATCAGAGAACTATATTTGGATGACGTAGAGGATGATCTGAGGAGAATGGGAGTAAAACAAGTAGTTCCGTGAAGAACTATATAGCCTATTTTCATATGAAATATATGTATGTGCAAATGAAGGGCTCGCCCTTCTCTTACGGATTACCTCACATATCCTACTTATGTTAATATCCTCTATCAACATACAAAATTTCAGTTTGATTGCTGTAATAGATTCGTAGATATTGAGAACCGACTAAATATTGCGGATGGTCGCCATGTTGGATTTTTATATATGTAGGTCTGATAGTTATGCACTGTTATATGAAGATTATTGTGTACGTGTAGTAATCAAACTTCAATCGCATGATTAGGACACAAGAAGTAAAAACGAGATTTTAAAATTTCGCACAGCTGCCATCTTGTGGTTATGGAAACAATTGAAATAAATTAGATGCCAGTGGATTAACATTTGTATAAGGATTTACTGTACCACGTTTCACTGCACTAGGATGGTTAAATTGCGAGAAACGTCCAAGGGAATATTTATACTTCGCGTCGTCGCCATGTTGGATTTGTGATTACCAGGTTATTGAAAGCCCTAGAGGTGAACGTATGTTCATAGCCCCCATGAATATAAAACATTCAGTTTGATTGCTGTAATCGATTCGTAGATATTGAGAACCGTCTAAATATTTCGGATGGTCGCCATGTTGGATTGTTATATGTATAGGGCCTAGAGTCATGATCTTATAAAGGAAAATTATTGCGTAGGTTCATTATTCAAACTCTCACTTCGATCACATGATTACGACACAAGAAATAAAACCTTAATTTTAAAATTCGCACAGCCGCCATCTTGAGGTTATGTAAACAATTGAACTAAATTAGATACCAGCGCATTACAATGTGTATAAATATTTGCTGTACCAAGTTTCATTGCGTTTGGATCATTAAATCGCGACAAAAGTCTATTTAAAACTTTCAACTTCACTTGGCCACCATGTTCGTTTTGTAGTTAACCGGTTTTTGAAAGACTCATAGATGAACTTCCAGTAGTGCCCTTTATCTCCGTACAAAATTTCAGGGTACACCGGTAGAATATTAGTTTCAGAGATATAGAATGCCGGTGAAATATTTCGCACAGACCGCCATCTTGAGTTTATGTGAACAATTGAACGAAGTTAGATGTCGGTGCATTACAATGTGTATAAACAAATACTGTTCCAAGTTCCATTGCGTTTGGATGGTTAAATCGCGAGAAACGTCTATTTGAAAGTCGCAACTTAGCTTGGCCGCCGTGTTGGTTTTGTAGTTACCAGGTTTTTAAAAGCCTCATAGGTGAACGTCTAGTAGTTCCCTTTATCACAGTACAAAATTCCAGGGTGATATCGGTCATAGTTTCGGAGATATTGAATGCTGGTGAAATATTTCGCACAGCCGCCATGTTGGATTGGTGAAACTTAACAAAATTTGATGGGCACGGTCGGGGTCGTCCGGAATAGTGCTATGAACTTACCGAGTTTCATTGAAATCGCTCCAGCCGTCTAGAATTTATTGGGGGCACACACACACGAATCACACACGCACACACAGACACACGGACAAAAGGTGATCTTATGAGCCTTTTTTTTTTTTTTCATAAATGAAAATAGGCTAAAAGTGGAGAACCAAGGCCGTGATCCGAGAGGAGTGGGTGAAGATTGTCCTGGAGGCCAAGGCCCTGCATGGGTAGTAGCGCCAAGGAGTAAGTGAGTAAGAAATTAACATTATGACAATGGTTCACAAAGAAAAGCGAACTTCCATGGACAAAAACTCTGAACTAAAAAACATTATTCCTCCTATTAATGCCATAAAAACCGGTACCCAACGGTTTCAGAGCAGCCAAATAATGAATATCACGAAGCAAGTAAGAAATGAAACGAAAATTGGGGAGGAGGGGAGACACGTCCCATCATCCCCCCGCCCTGGAAGAAAAAAATCTGTGGCGCCCATGGTCAGGGAAGATTACAAAACCAGTGCTCGCCACTTCAAAACTTCCCAGAATAAAAATAGTTTGGGGTGCGGCTGTACACCACCTTACTCATCCAGGGTTTAAGGCCGCTATGTCACAGATAAGGGTCAATATATTTTTCTGGCATAACACCTCCAAGGAAATGTGTACGTCCCTCAAGCACATCTAAAAACTCATTAAGTTGAGAGACGTTAAATATTTGTTATTATTATCGTGATAACAGTATTAACGATTTTGGAAGCATAACCATGACTTGTAGGCAGCCCAGTTATCCATGATAGCGTCAAGTCCTCCGTTCTTGCCTCTTAATCACATACTCGCATTAAATGTCCAAAAATATTGAAAAATTCTCAATTGGCAATTTCTCCTTACTTGGCTACCATTCTCTGCATGCCGGTCATTTCTTCTGGAACTACAAACACTCACTCACGTATTAGAGAAGAGGATTTGTCCAGTGTTGCACAGCTGCACGTAATTCTGCCCAGTCTCACTGCTTGCTCTCAGTGGTTACAATGGAGAGTTGACAACACTGTGCACCGAACTTGGAAAACCTTGGAATGTAAACATATCCGCCCACCTATAAGAGCACGCGCGGAACTTTCCTCCGCGTTGGTTTGGGCTCACAATAAACAAAGTTAAATTTGATCAATGCCTTAATTATTTAGCTGTAAGTAAAATAACACGTTTTTGTATCATAGGCATAATATGCATTTGCACAAGCATTATGATACAATACCAATCCTTTGTTCATGATATTACCAATGAATATGTTGTTATAAATCAGCTATTTTTCTAGGTTTGCGCCGTGTCTTGTATGGGGTTTCGCCTAGGAACACCAAGCTGGCTCATCAGCGGGCTCTTGTTGCCCATGCCCGGACCCCCACAGGAGCAACGAACTGCGCGCTACCTTCCTTTTAATGAAGCGCACCTGCGCCTCTTTACTGCGAGAGCTAAAAGCTCAAGCAGCCTTAACCTCCCTAATGAGGCTTCCAAAAAGATGGTATATTGGCTTTCATGGCCAGTGAATTAAAACTCAGGAATTTTTGTAGGTTTATGCCATGTCTTGTGTGGGGTTTCGCATAGGCTCTAGAGTTAAGGAAAAATGTCCAACCTCAAACTCAACGAAATGCGCAATGGCGAGTTGGCTGCGAAAGAGAGCTGTGTGCTTTCCCGGAGATTTGAGAAAACCTGATCTTTACAAGCTAGCCAAGTTGCATAAGCCGCCAGATCCTAGTTACATTATTGACAGTAAAGTGGCAGAAATGGGACATAAGGTTATTCGACTTCCTCCATATCATTGTCAGTACAACGCAATTGAAATGGTAGGATAATAATTTTAATGCAGTCAATGGCCATGTATTTTCTTTCCAGGACCGGTCAGGGAAGGAATTTTGGAAGGAAATCGGCCGTGGACCTATTGAAAGGAATCGTCTCGGCATTTGCCTAGTGGTGGAAATCGGAAACCATTAAACCATTTTCAGGACGGCCGAGGTGGGACTTGAACCCAGGCTCTTCCGATGACAGCGAGGCGTGAGGTAGCGCGTTAGCGCTCTCGGCCTGCGTGATCGTAATTGAAATGGTATGGGCCTACATAAAATCGTATGTTCAAGAAAGAAACCATACATTTAAAATTCAACATGTCGTAAAGCTCATTACCGATGCTGTGACGGCGGTGACACCAGAGCTGTGGAGTAGGTGCGAAACCCATCCAAAGAAGACAATAGAAGAGGAATGGAAAAACGAAGGACTAGAAGAGGAAAGTGTCAAAGAGTTCATCATAAACTTGTGCCCAGGAGACTGTGACTGTGACACTGGAAGTGATAGCAGCTCGGCTGAAGATGATCATGTTTGCTCATTACTACTGTAAACGTCTATTGTAAATCTACTGCTGTACAAGACTAAATCGAAGTATTTTTATCTTTCTACGTCTTTTATCGATCTTGAGAGATATCTTTATTGGAAGAGTCACGAATTTTTCAAATTGCAATTTGGTTATTTTCTAATCACTCAATTTTTCAAGTTTTTTTATTTGGGCGGCATCGGTGGCGTAGTCGGTAGCATGCTGAGCTTCTATGCCCAAGATCGCGGGTTCAGATCCGGCCGAAGTCGTCGGATTTTTTAAGAGCGTTAAAAATCCCTCAGTATGTCATCCTTCAGAGGGGAAGTGAAGCCGGCGGTCCCATGTCATAGATTTGTGGCATGTTAAAGATAATAATAATGTTATTGGTTTTACGTCCTTTTTAACTGCTCTGGCTTTTAGAGACGCCGGGGTGCCGGAATTTTGCCCCGAAGGGGATCTTTAACGTGCCAGTAAATATACTGGCACGGCTCCCTCGCATTTGCTCACCCTCAAATGCCAGCTGACTGCGCCAGGATACGAACCTGCAACCTAGGGCCCAGTAAGCGAGAACGTTACCGCTGAGCCACGCAGCTAGCCAACATGTTAAAGAACCTTCCACTAATTACATCTGTGTGAAGCTAAATTGTATAGGTTAAGAATGTAAACAACGCTCTTAGGTGCCTACGTTCGTTGCCAAGAGCCGACTGCGGTGACGTCTGGTAGCTAAGTTCTGAACTAGTAGTCGTCGACGGTGGCGTTTGGCAGCAAAAGTAGGAACTACTTGATTTTTTTTTGTCATGTAGCCTCCTGAGAGGCCGAGTGCAGGTCTTTCTAATCGACGCCCGTGGGCGACCTGCGCGTCGGGATGAGAGATGGAATGGATGAAGATGAATGAAACTGGGCAAGGATGTGGAAGGAAGCGGCCGTGGCCTGTCAGAAGGTACTGTCCCAGCATTTGCCTGGTGTTGAAAATGGGAAACCACGGAAAACCATTTCAAGTCAGCCGACGGTGGGGCTCGAACCCACGCGTCTACAGAGTCTGCAGAGAGCTTGGCCCCTTGACCTAACGCAGCGCTTTAGCCCGCGTAGCCACTACTGTCGGTTACTTGAAAATTGATCGTCTGCAGTGCTTACTTGAATTAATACAGATATACACACTAATACAGTCATCACAATTAAACCTGTTATCAGACAGATTCTACACACACCCAAAGTACACGGGGCTACATGACCGCATTGTCGCAGCCCCTAAACTTAACAACCAAACTTTCTTTATTTGTTCGAAATTTAACTAGTAGTTGCAATACTGCCATAAATGACATGTAATAAATGACAGTTTAAGAAGTAAGAAGTCCGAGTTTGGACTCATTTTCTTTAGAATTTTATGTAGAATTCAAAAAACCTGAAAATTTTAAATTTAAAATTTAAATAAAAATAGTTTTTGTGCTGTAGGACAGCGCCAGTAGGTGAGTCATTGTTGACCACTGGCCGGTCGGGCGAGCGGGTCGAACAGTGAGGGAGTGACTTGAGTTGAGTTCCGAGAAGTCCCTTAATCCTCTGGGAATCATGGCCAAATGGAAAGACTAGGAGTGGCCACTCGGTACTTACTGTGCGACCGACGCGGTGAGGTACGGGCGCTGTCTATTGAAGGATTATATAAAAGGGTCTATAATGGACCGAAGCCAAGGAGGGTTGTATTTCATTTCACATTCCTCTCGTCAGCACCCTTAAACTTCTTTTGCTTCAAATGTGGTTGTAATAAATTCAATATGCTAGTGACTTTGTCATCTTGGCCGACAAGCCTGAGTATTTGAATGAGTTTTTGAATGGTATGGACTCCGTCTTACGGAAAGAATTCATGATGAAAATAAATAAATAAATAAATGTAAAACATAAATACTGGAATGCAGCCGAAATAAATCAGAAACCTCTATGGAGATCAAATTGGCAGGTGAAAATCTGAAGGAAGTAGGAGACTTCTGTTACTTAGGAAGCAGAATAACCAGTGATGGACGAAGCAAAGAGGATATTAAAAGTAGGTTGGCTCAGGCAAAGAAAGCATTTCTACAAAAAAGGAATCTGCTGACATCGAATATAGATTTAGGTATTAGGAAGTCATTTTTGAAAGCATTTGTCTGGAGCGTGGCGCTCTATGGAAGTGAAACTTGGACTATTGGTGCAGCAGAAAAGAGGAGAATTGAAGCATTTGAAATGTGGTGTTACAGGAGAATGATGAAGATCAGTTGGGTAGATAGGGTTACAAACAAAGAGGTATTAAGACGAATGGGAGAGGAGAGATGTTTCTGGCGACTGCTAATGAAGAGAAGAGATAGGTTGGTAGGACACATACTAAGACACCCAGGAATAGCAAGCTTAGTTATGGAAGGAAGGGTCGAGGACAAAAACTGTAGGGGTAGACCAAGGTTAGAATATGTTAAACAGATTGCCTCGGATGTAGGGTGTCGGAGCTATGTAGAGATGAAACGATTAGCTCAGGACAGGGAGACATGGAGAGCTGCATCAAACCAGTCAAAAGACTGAAGACTCAAACAACAACAGTGACTTGCTTAGAAGCCTCCAAGTTTCTTTTTCGAAAGTAATACTGGCAAGCTTGCAAATATGGTTTACCTTTTCTTCAGAGCAAGGATAAAATTTGCTATATTATTTATCTTATTAATATTGCAAATATGAAAATACTGCAAATATATTTGTATAAAGCATGTAAATATTGTAAAAACGAAATGTGGATGTAAGTTGTGCCAATGAGGCATAAAATATGTATGTGGGGCTTTAATTTTTCACCCTTTTCCACTAGGCCTTCCATACTTCCAGTATGATTTATGATAAAAAATAAGAAGAAGAAGGAAGAAAGAAAGAAAGAAGGAAGGAAAGAAAGAAAGAAAGAAAGAAAGAAACAAACAAACAAACAAACAAAAAGAAAGAGCCATCGTTGACCCATGCTGAGAGCTAAGAGCATAAAATATAATTTACTTTATATTGAACCATTTCATTTAAGCCCTCGGAAGCCTCCGTGGCTTAGGTGGCAGCACGCCGGCCTCTCACCGCTGGGTCCGTGGTTCAAATCCCGGTCACTCCATGTGAGATCTGTGCTGGACAAACTGGAGGCAGACAGGTTTTTCTCCGGGTACTCCGGTTTTCCCTGTCAAAATTTCATTCCAGCAACACTCTCCACTATCATTTCATTTCATCTGTCATTCATTTAATCATTGCCCCAGAGGTGTGCATCAGGCCTCGGCAGCCGGCACAGTTCATATCCTCGCCGCTAGATGAGGGCTTCATTCATTCCATTCCTGACCCGGTCGGAGACTGGAAGCAGGCTGTGGATTTTCATAGTGAATATTTTCGGGGTGGTCGTGTCCTACTGATAAATTTTTGAGGAAGAAGGGGTGGGGGGCTGAAGAATAGAGTGCCCTACTGAAGAGATTATTATTGATTCTTTAGGGGCTTTGCGACATCGTGGTCATGTAATCCCGTGTACTTGGGTGTGAGTAGAATTTGTCTGATGACCTGTCCTACTGTGATGTCTGTACTAGTGTGAGTATTTGTAGTTGAGGTAGGATTGGGTAGGAAGCGCCTATGATACCGAATGTACCCCGTTCGAGCCCTCAGACCAGAATTACATTTCTTTAAAGAGCCGGGAATCGAACCTGGAACGCCAGGGCGACAGCCAAGAATGCCAGCCGTTACACCACGAGGCAATCCATCGAAAATAACTGTCATACCTAATTATGTTGTGAGTAGAAACCCACGAAACTTCATGGCAGCGCTATATTGAGGCGTACTAAGCAAGATGAGGTTGTTCTCTATTATGCGTCTCCGAGTCAGTGCAGCAGCTGTCCGCACATTATATTTCTGCTGCTGACGACTGTTGTAATTCTAAGAATACTTAGTGTCATCGACTTGTCGATTTCTCTACTCTATTTACGTGACGTTGCCCCTCATGTTGGGGCTCGGGAGTTTGGACGATACGGTATACTCGGCCGACTTAGACCTGATGCAGTCAGCACATTCCATTATTACTTGGCAGACTATTGTCAGTTTATGTACTTCTGCAGTACTGTCGAATTATTTTTGATGTGTAACATCTTTCCGCTCGGTTGCTGGATAGTTTTGTGGGAGTGATTTTGAAAATTGGGGACGTAAGTGGATCGGAACGATTGTTTGTTGTTGATGCTCTCTTGCAGCGTCATGGGCATTCCTTTTTGAGACTTCCCTCCTATCATCCCGACCTTAACCCTATTGAACTCTTGTATTTTTACTTTGCACGATCTGTAAACCATTTTCAATGTGTTTTGAGAAAGCAAGAACATGCGAAATTGACTCGAAATGCGAAAATTATACCAAAATGCTACATAAATACGAATTTTACGATTTTTAAAATTTAACGTGTTTTATTCTTTCTTTTCTTATGGAAACTTGCAAGTGAGGAGTTTGTGCACCCTTGAAATGTTTATGACGGTTTGACCACCAGTCTGGAATGCTAAAAGTCATCTCGCCTGCACCTCGTTGCCCGCCCGTCGATTCAGGCGCGGATCTAGAGTTTGGTTTTGGGGGGGGGGGGGGGTCAGAGAATCGATCTAGAGTTTGGCTTGGGGGGGGGGGGGGCGGTGGAGGGGGGGGGGGGTTGGTGGAGGGGGAGGTCAGAGAATCGAAATTGTTAAGAAATATTGTATCACTAAAAACGCAATCACAAAATAACCAAACGTACAAAACCAGACAATTTTTTTTGCAAGCTTCATGGATAGAAATTTGATGCGTTTAGCGCACCAAAAATATTCGTACAAATTGCAACGGCGTGTTTTGCGACTTTTACATCGAGCTTCGAGAAAAGGATCAAGGTACGTAACAGTTTCGGCAAGTCGAGTTGGTACCGACAAAGGGAGAAAGTCACAGCTTAAATTGCCAACCAAGCTTGCAGTTTGGACGTCGGCAAAAATTTTTGGTGCGAAAAAAGCCCCAGTTTCCTATCCGTGCATTATTCATCGTGACATCACTATAAACATCGATTAGGTAATCACAAGGTTTGCTAAACAAAATAGACGAGTTGATTTTGTTGTATAACTAATAGTTTTTATACAAGAGGTTAGAAGTTGTAAATATGTACAGTTGTAACAGAACATAATAATTACAATAAAGATAATTCAGTATTGAATAAAATGAAAAAAAAAACTGTTTTTCAGTTAAAATTCGTTAAGTTTTATTTGTCTGGTAATTGTGTTTTCGTTTTTTGAGTTTGCAAAAAAAGTTGGTCTCCGTTTGGGGGGGGGGGGGTCATGACCCCCGTGACCCCCCCCCCCCCCCCCCTTGAATCCGCGCCTGCGTCGATTTCATTCCCTTCGCGTAGGTCAAGTCAACAAGTGCTAAGATGATGGGACCGAAAATGACTATAAAACAGATGTAAGATGTCATGACTTGCATGCTCTTGCCCACTGTGGTGAATATTGAAACAAGATTTTGTGTATTTACTCTGTACGTATTATTCTGGTTTTGCATCAGCATAAATTCCTATTTTTCTGTTTAATGCTAGCCTGTGGCAATCGAAAAAAAAATGAAAAATTATTGTTTTGGCGTTTTTAGTTATTTACAATGTAGAGAACAAGAATTTGTCCAAAAAAAAGTGGAAAAAATATGGAAAATTGTAATTTTATAAGTTACAAATGACTATGCTGCACCATGAATAACAACGCCCACTTTTACAGAGATTTATGATTGTGCGTGTAACTTCTGAACTATTATAGATTGATTTCTGAACTCTCTTCTTGTCTGCTCTGTTGAGCGCAGACTTTGTGTTGGTAACTATGACAACTTCCTGCATTGTTTATGTTACTAGTGGATACTGAACATCGTCATAATATTATAATCACTGTGATTTTGCACTGACCTATTGAAGAAATATTGTTTAAGGGGAGGAACAGCGAGGTCATCTGCCCCAATTATTAATAATTGAATCGTTGATTTGAAGAGGGAAACATGTCCACTTATTTGCAAACAGATAAGTCAGAATACGTATTTATTTTTATTGTTTTTATTTACTTATTTATTTGTTTACCTATTTATTTGTTTATGTGTGTATTTATTTATTTATTTATTTATTTAAAAGCTAAAGGAAGTAGGAGAAACAAAATAACCAGTGATGGACGAAATGATGCAAGTTATGGGACGGGAATGTTCTAAGAATTGTCAGTGGTAACAAAATGTAATTAAAAACTTCAACCTCATTTTTCTCAGTGTAACTTTTTTCGCTACTTTGGTACCATTTGTAAGAAAACTAATAAAGATAGGTCCATGATTTCTTTTTAATGTATCAAGATCATCCTAATGAAAGCTTGCCACGGTGGGTGAGTGGATAGCGTGTCGGTCTACTAACCCCCAGATTGCAGGTTCGATTCTGAACGTGGTAAGTGATTTTTGAAAGGCGGCAAAAATACGATACGCATGTCATACGATGTTGGCATGTCAAAAACCCCATTTGAAATCAGTAGGCGGAGTTCATAATGGCAAAATTAATCGCGGGAGTTTCCGCCAACACAAAGTTCCTCATTTCTCTACTAGAAAGCGCTTTAATGTTCAAGGAGCTTGGACATCTAACATCTAACCTCCTTGACTTCATAGTCAAGGAACAACGAAATTCGACATGCAAGCTACCCTCTGGGTGTCAAATAACAAAGCTTGCACCCGGCACCGAGGCCATACGATATATATAATAATCTTAAGGAACAGTAATAAGAAGTGATATAACTTTTAATAATATACAAAATTAAATATAAATAATTTTCAACATAATTTTGGATTAAAATATCGTACCTTAAAAGAAAATTCATATTGGCAAAAGTATTTCGTTTTTGTCAATAATCCTTCTTATTATTGCAGATAATTATCCAAACAGTAATCCCTGAAAATTTCAATTGGCTAACCCTAACAGATTTTGAGTAAAGTGTGCCAAACACTAGAAGATTTAAAATGGGCGAGATAGGCAGGCCTTTCTTACCTTAAAATAAACGCACAATCACAGTAATTCATGCATTCAAATCTCGCCATTAAACTTTACTTTTACACACATGATTTTAATTTCACATTAATGCCATTCTTATCTCTTTTTTTATTTAGTCAATTTACCCTCTAGGTTGGTGGTTCCCTCGGACTCAGCGAGGGAACTCACCACTACCGCCTCTATGGGCAGTGTCCTGGAGCCTGGAACATCTGGTCGGGATGGATACAACTGGGGAGGTGTGATCAGCACTTCGCCCAGGCGGCCTATCCTGCAAAGCGAACAGGGGCCTCACGAGGGATGGAAGATTGGGATGGATAGGCTAGGAAGAGGGAAGGAAGCGGCCGTGGCCTTACAGTAGGTACCATCCCGGCATTTGCCCGAAGACGAAGTGGGAAACCACGGAAAACCACTTCGAGGATGGCTGAGGTGGGAATCGAACCCCCTCTACTCATTTGGACCACCCGAGGCTGAGTAGACCCCGTTCCAGTCCTCAGACCACTTTTCAAATTTCGTGGCAGAGCCGGGAATCGAACCCAGGACCTCCTGGGCGGCAGCTAACCATCCTGACCGCTACGCTACGGAGGCGACCTATCTCGCTATTAAACTTTACTTTTACACATTATGATTTTAATATCACATGAATGACATTTCAAAATGCATTACTCATTTCCCAGATACCGACAGCAGTGGCTACGCTCGCTAAAGCGCAGCGTTAGGTCATGGAGCCAAGCTCTCTGCTAACTCGGTAGACGCGTGGGTTCGAGCCCCACTGTCGGCCGTCCTTGAAATGGTTTCCGTGGTTTCCCATTTTCAACACCAGGCAAATGTTGGGAAGGTACCTTCTGACAGGCCACGGCCACTTCCTTACACATCCTTGCCCAGTTTCATTCACCTTCAACCATTCCATCTCTCGTCCCAACGCGCAGTTCGCCCACGGGTGTCGACTAGAAAGACCTGCACTCGGCCCCTCAGGAGGCCACACGACAAAATAAATCCCAGATTTAACACAAATTGCATGCTTTTTCCTTCCAAAATGCTAAATTGCAAATGCTTAAAAGCTAAAAAATACTAAATGTTCAAATCAAGATGCTAATTTTCTGATTTCAAAATGCTAAAAACCACCATAGTCTTGGCCATTGGTAAGAGCATAGCCTGACTGGTTCAGCCTAAAGCGCCTGTTGTGCTACTTTATACGACATTCCGACACCGCAATATTACCACCGTGGTCTCAGATTCAAGTAGTTTTAATATTGCCGTCTTCTGTGGTCTCGGGGTAAGTATTGAGACTCCATATTCAAAGGTTCGATTCCCGGCTTTGTCAAGAAATGTAATTCTGGTCTGAGAGTTCGAACGGGGTACACTCAGCCACATTAAAACTGAGAAGATAATGGTTTCATTCCCACTTCAGCTTTCATAGAAGTGGTTTTTCGTAGTTTTTCATTTCTATTCCAGGCAATGCTGGGACTGGTTCCTAACTTAAGGCCATGGCCGCCTTTTTCAAGTCCTAGCCTAACAAATACGCACACTACTGTATTACAGCTATCACAACGACGGTGATTGTCAGACAGATTCCACCCACATACAGCCAAGAACACGGGCCTACATAACCACGATGACGCAAAGTCCCTAAATAAATCAGCAACAACAACAATAACTGATTTAATATTTCTGGTATTATACCTCATTCGATGACTAGCTGTGCGTACCCGTTTAGACGAATCCAGCTGTTAGTTAATAAATAAAAAATAGCTTAACAAACACGATGTTCAGTGATGAACAAATCATCTATCCTCTGTTGATTGTTGTTGATTCATTTTAGAAGCAAGGGGCATCTTTGTTATCAACTCCGTGTATATGGTATGTATTGAATTTGACTGATAATCCATGTTATTGTGGTGACGGTGGAGTTATGCGTAATAAAACATTTGTGCCCAGGATTAGGTTAAGTTTGTTGCTATCTCTTGACGAATGTTATATTTTTTGCATTTGTTTGTTGGTACAGGCTAGAGGAAAATGTGAGTTTTCATTGATGTATCAGAGATTAGTATGGTAGCTACTGAGGCAGGGGGTGCTGAGGGAGCTCCAGCCCCCCCCCCCCAAAGAAAAGCCAATAAAAATTAAGAAAGTGTTGCTTTGGTAAGAGCATAAAATAATTGCAAATTTGGTTGTACCCTAATCTTAACTTATTGGCTATGTTATAAACAATATTAAGATTGAAATTAGACTACCTCGTGATGTAGTGGCTAGCATCCTTAGCTGCGCCCCGGAGGTCCGAATTCGATTCCCGGCTCAGCCAAGAAATTTTAATTCTAGTCTGAAGGCTGGAACGGGGTACACTCAACCTTGTGAGGCAAAACTGTGAATTCCACAGTACGGTACTTTTGAGCAATACATTATCAACTTGCAAAAGAAAACTGTTTACCTTTCTGCTTAGTAAATTGACAAATATTTAGATATTTGCCATTTATACTCGATAGATCACAATAGAAAATTCATTAAGTATAAAATTTTATTTGTCTATTGTGTTGTATTTTACAACTTTTATTTGTATTACCAGTAAGTGTAGGCTATAGGTAACGGGCCCAATAGTGGTCACTGCTTCATTAGTGGGCACACTGGCCTTAATTCTCTTAAAATAAGACCCTCAGCCATCAGTTGTTATTAAAATGGACGAAAGTAGTAGCCTACGACATCTAGCGGTGATTGTAAGTACTATTAGCTTCATGCTGCATCATGGGAAGAAGTTGGGGAATGCTTACAATGGCGTCAGCTCTCTCTCTGTTGAAGTGCAGTGATATGTTGTTGATTTGACTAAGAATATTGGTAAGCATTTATTCTTTTTTTTTCTAAATGTAAGTTATTGACGGCATTTACTCATATGCTATACCGATACTTGAGAATGTATAGGTTAACGTTTGAGTGTGTCCTGAGTAATAAATCATGTGCACGACGCGTTAGGCTTGGTGTCCACTATTCCAGCACTGAATTGGCGATTATCGGATAGTGGACACCAAGTTATTGGTGTTTCACGATATAATATGTTCTTCTAACTGATACTCCCAAATAAGCTTGCAGTAACTTATAGACTATTCTATAGTGATTTAATTAAGTTTTGATGCGAATAACTAATAGTGGACACGGGGTGTCCACTATAGGTTCACTAACTGTCCACTATACCATCAGCTGATTTTGTTCCCCTATTTTGCTCTAAACATCCTGTAGTCCATATCCTCATTTCTTCTATCCTATCAATGTGTCACGTAATTTTAACATTCCAACTATTGTTCTCATTTAGGACGAAGCATGCCTCTTCCAAGGCAAGCTGGTGGGCTTACGAAAATGATCAAATGGAAAAAGCAGCAAAAGATTTTGCCCAAGGTGTCCCTCTATTGACTGCAGCCAAAAATCATGGAGTACATCGTACGAGCTTACGTAGATATGTGCAGGGAGGTGAAGACAAATTCAAAACCATGGGACGCTCTCCCGTGCTAACCAAAGAAGAGGAAGAGACGCTAGTATTGTGAATTTCATCTGCCGCTAAGGCTGGTTTCCCAGTTAGTAGGAATGATCTTTTAGATAGTGTTCAGAAACTGTTGAAAGACTTGAACAGAAAAAATGATTTTGTGAATGGTAGGCCAGGACGTTCGTGGTATGAATTTTTTTTGAAAAGGAATCCCGCTATTTCTACTAGGGTAGCACAGAACCTAACAATCACGAGAGCATCAGTTACAGCGGAAAGTCTAAACAAATGGTTCTCAGAGGTTTTTGATTATTTAAAAGAAAATGGTTTGGAAGGAGTTTTGCTGGAACCAAACCGTGTGTACAACGCAGACGAGAGTGCCTTTTTCTTAAACCCTAAGGGAAGTAAGGTGCTGGCAATGAAAGGTGCGAAAAATGTGTACCAACAAATAAACTCAAATGAAAAGGAGTGTATAAATGTATTAATTATGGCAAACGCTGATGGACAGTTAGGACCGCCTCTAGTGGTGTTCAAATATGAACGTATTCCCCAAGAATTAGTGAACAGCGTCCCGGGAAATTGGGGTTTAGGAAAATCAGAAAATGGTTGGATGACAGGTGCTCTTTTCTTCGAACACCTGACAAATGTATTTCATCCTTGGTTGGCAAATAATAAAATTCCACGCCCAATAATTCTATTTGTGGATGGACACACGTCACATCTAACAGTGCATACAAGCCGCTTTTGCCATGAGAATGGAATAATTCTTGTCTCTTTATTTCCCAATGCTACACATCTTTTACAACCCATGGATGTAGCTGTATTCCGTTCTCTTAAAGAGAACTGGAAACAAAAAGTCCATGAATGGCGCCTTGAAAATGTGGAAAATCCTATTCTGAAAAAGAAAGATTTTGTCCTCTATTGAAACAAGTTCTCGATGACAAGATATCACCCATCATAATACAAAACGGATTCAAGAAATGCGGATTAGTGCCCTGGGATCCTTCAGCACCATTTAAGACCATCCGAAAGAATCCACCATTGCCTGTTACAGTACAGCACAACCAAAGGCAGCTCGAGGCATCCCTTAAAATTTTGGAGGATTACATTGGGTATGACAAGATTTATAGATTCAAACTATGTTCAACTTGGACAGGCCCTGATGAGGACAAAAGTCTCTTCCTCGTATGGTACAAAACGAAGAGCGATATTTCAAAGAGGGAAGTAGTTCTGATTCCACCTGAAAATGAATATCAAGAGATTGCGTCTTTGCTATCATTTGAAGATGAGGGAAATCAACATCCCTCGGCAGAGACTTGTGAAACCAGTACAGTTGATGATTGTGAGGAGACTATTTTGTTGGATGTTACGAGTAACAGTATTAATATCAGTTGTGACGGAGGGGCCAAATCTCCAACAGAAACGGAGAACATTGAAATTCCAAGTCCGTTTAAAAGATCAATGTACTGGCCGGAAGAAAATAAAAAAAAGAACTATGACAAAACGGAAGAGGCTGTTTGCACCTCCGGTGGTGACTTCAGACAAGTGGCGTGAGCACAATGAAAATAAACAAAATAAAAAAGAGGAATTGGAAAAACAGAAGGAAGAAAGAAAACTGCTGAGGCAGAAGAAGAAAGAAGAAAATGAGATGATGAAGAAAAGAAAAGCAGAAGAAAGAGCAATGAAGAAGCGGGCTATTCCTAAGAAGACAAAGAGGAAAAAGACGAAGATAGTTTCCTCTGAAGAGGAAGAAGAAGATTCTTGGAGGCCATCTGGAAGTAGTGCCGATGATATTAGTTTTGGGGAAGAAGAGGACGATATTGTATTAGAAGAAATGGAGCCTAACATTGCTAACATAGCTTTAGAAACTCGGGGAGAAATTGAATCTGAGACTTTTCTTAAAGAAGTGCTTCATGATAAAAACCAGATTGATGACAAGGCAATGTCTACAAGAAATAAGATATTCATAACTCCTTGTAAGCCTTCAACTTCAGACGTAGTGAATGATTGCGTCGATGGACAATGGTGTGAACTTTAGGAAAATTAGAAAAAGAGAGCAATAGATCAAGACAAGGAAGTGGAGCAACCGAGAAAGAAAATAGGGCTAATAGATGAACCAGCGCCAAAGACTAAGGGTAATATTCAGGTAATCAAGAAAGGAAATACACAGGACATAACTAAAGACAAAGAATTTGAAGAAGAAAGGAAAGAACCGAAAGAAGATGAAACCATAAAAGTACAAAATGTTTGTGAAAGTGTAGCCTACAGGGGATTGAAGAGTGCGGGAATGAGTCATTTGCCGAAGGAGGTGAAAACGTGGTGGCTGAGAAGAAGATGAAACCATAAAAGTACAAAATGTTTGTGAAAGTGTACAGGGGATTGAAGAGTGCGGGAATGAGTCATTTGCCGAAGGAGGTGAAAACGTGGTGGCTGAGAATGTTGACTTTAGTAAAGGAGACTTTGCTTTAATTTCTTTTAGTGGAAAGAGAAAGGAGTACAAGGCTGTATGTCAGATCAAAGAACTGCATAGTGATGTTGAAGCTAGTGTAGTTGTTCTTAACCACTGCAACCGCATGAGAAATGTTTTCGTTTTGAGTGACAGAGAAATAAAAAAAAAGTCAGTGTGTCTCAGGTTGTCTCGAAATTGCCAGTGCCATTAATTTTTGGTACCCTGGACAAACGTTACCAGTTTTCACACACAATTGAAGTTGCGTAACTTTATTAGAGTGGCCATAAGAATACGAAGATTTCATCATGTACGATTTTTCTCAATATTTCAGTTTTCTGGTGTTGCTACTACGTTCCTGCTGGAGTTGAATTACATTCCAAAGTTGTATTGAACCTGTAACTATCATATTATAGTATTACTTTTGTCTTCAATATTGATTTTAATAAATTCCGCTGTTTTTATACTGTGTCCATTATTGGTACATTGAAGTGTCCACTATTGGTTTTCTGCTATAATTTTGTGTCCACTATGCCAACATTTTTGATAATGAGTAAAAATTTATTTAAAATATAGAGATATATTATCTTTTACTTTTGTGTGTGTGCACCTTTTAAGGGAAGAGTTGACACATAAGAAAATGCATACCAAAAGATTTAAATGCCATTAACAAGAATTTAATTCGGAAAAATATGGAAAATTTGTCTTAATGTGTCCACTATTGGCCCCGTTGAATCTTATCTAAAATAATTACACAAAGTAAGATATTGGTTGATATTTCTGGGTATTGTGCGGTGACAATCCCCTGAGAATACTCACAATTTTCCATGATAGCCAGCCCCCCCCCCCCCCGAAAAAAAATTGTATATACGCCCCTGTACTGAGGTAGGATACGAGGTGCTGAATAATGGCATTTGAGGCACAGTTAGTGCCTGTGGATGTTGTGAAAGGTGCTACTAATAGGATTAGTACAAGTGGCCACATTCATATGTCTGCCGGCGACGCAAGTCATCACTTCCAGGAAAGGTCTATCGACTGTACTAGCCCCAGCAAAAACATTTCTCAAATCACTACTGTCATTATTAGGGCTCGGACCGATATGCTCGATAAAGATATGCTCGAAAACCATGTGTTTTATGCTCGATAGATATGCTCAAAAACCCCATTATATGCGGTTAAATATGCAGAATATGCTCAAAAACACCGTTAAAAATATAGAAAGGAAAGTGAAACGAAAAAAAGAACAATAACATACCCTTATATACGAGCTTTATTTTCTAATTGTATGTATGATACACTGCGATATACTCGCATTCAAGTTTCAAGTATATAGCCTATAAGAGAAGTTTTCTTATAAAAGTTACAGTTTATAAGTTCATTTACAAAATTTTCAGAATTAGGCGAGTCCATGAAGTAGATCTGCATTGGTCTGTACAACAAGAATTTTTTCTATGTTTTCAGTTTTGAATGATTTTCTTAAATCAATCAATACAAGTTTCAATGACGCGAACGACCTCACCAAAGGTTAAAAACCTGCGGGTCTATTATTCGCACCAGATAGGCTTTTCAATAATTATTTCTTTTTTCGAACCTTAAGAATGGTCAGGGCCCGAATTTGGGGGGGGGATCGAAGAAGAACAAACTATTTAGACGAAAACCAAAAGAATATGCATTTATATGCTTCTATTCTGAAAACCGCGGTTTTATGCATTTATATGCTCGATAAATTTCAATTCTGTTGGTCCCAGGAGAGGTGAAAATACCACCGAAAGGCTTCTTTCAATGTGTACTATTCAGGAAAAAAATATGCAAATATGCTCGAATCCGAGCCCTAGTCATTATGCTCTTCTTTCTTCGTTTTGCCCACTTAGGGAGCGCGTTTGAACTTGTTGACTCAGGTTGATGGAACCGGGTGAGTTAGTCGTGGCGGCATGACTGATGGCAGTCGCTCACATCCGGGAGGCGAGGAGGTTCGAATCCCCCCGCTGGCAACCTTGAAGATGGTCTTCTGTGGTTTCCCATCTTCCTTCCAGGCAAATGCCGGGGTTGGTCCCTAACTATAGGCCACAGCCGCTACCTTCCAACTCCTCGTCCTTACATTCCAACTTCCCTCCTTCCCTCCCCAACGGTACTTGTAGCTCACCAATTGGGTGTCCGTCTCGAAGCAGCTACACAACTGGCGAGCCGAACATGTCCTCGGACACCCCGGCACTAAAAGCCATACGAAAAAAAAGAAAGAAAAAAAAAAGGTTGATGGAGCTTTCTTCTCCTCCCAAAATCTCCTCACAAACTCACTATGCCCCTTCTTACGTTCCTCCGTCCTTTTTTTTCCCAGTGGTCGTTTTAACTTTTTCGGCGAAAGAGTGATTTGTAACTAGAGTTCCAAAAGTCTTGCGATTCATGATGATATCTTCTGTAATATTTATTTCTTTTAAGTCCTGTTTGATTTCTTCTAACCAACTGATTTTGACCTTTTTTGAATTAATTATATCAAGCAGTCTTTTTGCATATCTGTTGTTTTCCATTCTGCAGATGTGACCATAAAATTTCAATCGCCTCTTATGCACGGTATCAGTGAACTTATTGATTACTGTGTACAAGTCTGTGGTTTTCCTTTTAATCCATATATCATTAACAAATACGGGGCCATATATTTTCCTGAGAATTTTACGTTCCTGGATTTCAATTTCACCAATTTGAGAGTGGCCTCCTAGAGATATAGTTTCGGAGGCGTACAATGCTTCCGGAAGAACAACTGTCTGGTAGTGCCGTAGTTTTGCATTTCGTGATTCCATGTTATTCGGTATTCTTTCTGGAGTTTGGTATCTCTTTCTAAATGAGCTTTCCTGTCAAATCCAGATGGTACAATAATTTCTCCTAAATATTTGAAGGAAGGTACGTGCCTAATTATTCCATAGTTGGTCTGTAGTGGAGATCTTGGGATATTCTGGTGTCCATTTACCATGAAATGCGTCTTCTCATACTACTTACTGTCATTATTATTATTGTTATTATTATTATTATTATTTACATTACCATAATTGATTTTTTAAATAAACATTGTGTTTTTCGTTTTTGAGCCGGGGAAATGGCACAGTTGTCAGAGTTGTCCATTTAATGTAATTCGTGCTAAAGTTCCAGAGCTCTTTACGTTTCTAACTCAATCTTGGGGGAAAAAATGCCATTTTTCTTCATACATTCCTGAAAGGAGTAAGCTATGGCCTATTTTTGTGGTGCCTGAACACGTTTAGAACAACTAAAATGGATTTTTTTAAATGCACAGTTATCAAAATCTTGAAGTGAAAGAACAACCAATAAGAGAAAAGAAAAAGAAAGAAAGTGACTAATTAACTTTAAAAAAGTAAATTAATAATTAGTTGGGCAAGCTAAATTCCACGGTTGATGATGATGATTGAAGTTTCAAGGGGCGAAACAGAGAGTAGCTTTCTTTTTGAGGAGGGGGATTAAAATTTGCAAGCTTTATAACGTAATTCCACATTTACATCACAGGTTGAATAAAAATGGAGGGCCCCGGAGGACATTGTCCTAAGGCCCGTGATCGCTCTCTATGGACCTGCTTATATCAGATGATTCACTCGCTAGAGAATCCCAAACAATCCAAGGACGCAACGAAACACTTTTTCACATACGGTAAGCTATTACAAGTAGTTTCGTGAAGAGCTAAATAGCCTATTTTCATATATTCTACTTATGTTAATTGCCTCTATCAACACACAAATTTTCAGTTTGATTGCTGTAATACCTGGATAGATTCCTAGATATTGAGAACCGTCTAAATATTTCCGATGATGACCATGTTGGATTTTTATTTATAGGCCTTAGAGTTATGTACTATTACATGAAGATTATTGTGTAGGTGTATTATTCAAACTTCAATCGCATGATTAGGGCACAACAAATAAAAACGAGATTCTAAAATTTTTCACAGCCGCCATCTTGTGGTTATGAACATAATTTAAATTAATTTGATGCCAGTGGATTAAAATTTATATAAGCAGACATCGTACCAATTTTCACTTGGCTCGGGTGGTTAAATCGCAAGAAATGTCCATTTGAATATTTAGATTTCGCGTCACCGCCATGTTGGAAATGTGCTCATCAGGCTATTGAATGTCTCACACACGGACGCACACACACGCACATACACGCACACGGACAAAAGGTGATCTCATAAGCCTATTTTCTTCACAAATGAAAATAGGTTAAAAATGCCATGAACTTGGGATTTGCTCTCAAAGAAGTTTTGAAACTTCGTTTCAAACGTTACCACTGGAAGTTTATGTTTTATAGCACGCTCGAATAACCTTGCTAAGGTGTTAACCGGTGATATTTCGGAATTGGTTTACTTATTATTGGTGTGTTTCGTAGTTGTATTCAGTACCACTTGTGGCACAGCACAGTGCGTGAATCACATCAACGAAAATGTCACTCCAATTTGTATATAATCATCCTAGATATGTCAGTTTGAGTCTGTTCAACCAAGGGATATAGAAATATTTTGAACCTCTAGTTCTCGTAAGAGAATTGTCCCTGTATTCAGTATTTCCATTTAATTTCATAAATAATACTGTTTCCCGAATAACACACAATACACCAAATCAAAAATAATTCAAATGTAAATTATATTAATTAAGCAGCTTTATAGAATAGAATAGAGAACGTTGCAAAACATACCTAGAATTAATTTTGTAAACCACTTCCGATTATTTTCATAAATGCTCAACTCCACACTCATCATCACTATTTTCTTTCTTCTCTTCTTGATCATCATCTTCACTCTCGCTACCTCTTTCCTTCAAGGTTGATCACGATTCTTTCTACTTCGTAGTTTAAAACATGTTCTCTCTCCAAGTATTCCTTCTCTATTTTCTCATCATGAGTGCACACTTTCATCCATTCTTCTTTACCAATGCTCTGAATTTGTTGTTCCATTTTAAATGTTGTGTTGTGCTGAGCAACCCGTCCCAAATACAAGTGTACAAGCTTTAATGAGCATTTCGCGCTTTATTGCATTTGCGAAAAATCACCACCCGTAGCCGTCGGGCTCCGTGGCTAAATGCTTAGCGTGCTAGGCTTTGGCCCGAAAGGTCGCGGGCACGATTCCCGGCTAAGCTGTGGGAATTTTAATCTCCTTTGGTTAATTCCCCTGGCTTTGGGACTACGTGTTAGTGACGTCTTCATAAAAAAATGAAATATGGAAAAAACAAAATAGAAAAAGTTAGAGAAAATATAGAGTAAAAGTTTATTTAAGTCAGAGAGGCACTTGGAATATAGAAACAACCGGTTTGCTGTTTTCTGGGCTACACAACAAATATGGTGGGGTCTGTGCTGACCCCCATTTTCAGATCGTTGTGACAATAGTGTATATATATAATTTTCAAAATAAAAATATGTATTGTCCGTTGAGCCATTATATATTTAAACACAAATTGTGTTAAAGGTTCTGGCATAACTCAACAAAATGACAGCGTTTCGCCCCGGTGTGCCATTGGGCTCTTCAGTTGGTTAAAGCACACCTCACCAAGACACTGTCTAGTACACACTGGGAAGGCCATTGCAAGATGTATTTGATACAGGTGTATCCACGTCACGAGCAAAGCCAGTACACTGTGGGAGTCGAAACTCCACTCCAAAGCAATTATAACCTTACCTTGGCATTGAATATATAATTTTCAAAAGAAACGCTGTCATTTTGTTGAGTTATGCCGGAACATTTAGCACAATTTGTGTTTAAACATATAATGGCTCAACGGACAATACATATTTTTCTTTTGAGAATTATATATTCAATGCCAAGGTAAGGTTATAATTGCTTTGGAGTGGAGTTTCGACTCCCATAGTGCACTGGCTTTGCTCGTGACGTGGATACACATGTATCAAATACATCTTGCAATGGCCTTCCCAGTGTGTACTAGACAGTGTCTTGGTGAGGTGTGCTTTAACCAACTGAAGAGCCCAATGGCACACCGGGGCGAAACGCTGTCATTTTGTTGAGTTATGCCGGATCATTTACCACAATTTGTGTTTAAATAATAGTGTATATATTTTCAAAGGTCTTTAACTTACTGTAAACATTACTACGCTTTTAAAATCATCGTGTAATTTTGAAACATAATACTGTTACGGCTGTGAGTTTGTTTCATCGCTCGCCGCATGAGTCACAACAGCCCCCGGGCTGGGCTGTGCTCTGCCTCAGTGTATTGCGTGCGCCTTACGCAACAGGATTACTAAGACAAAGGGATGGTCCAGAATATTCGTGACCCAGCCAGTGATGGAAACCTCGAGAAGCCGTGAACCCTGGATGGGTGTAGAAGCATTTATTGAGTCACCGGCCTGCTACATAAGAGCGACCTGTCAAGCAGTGAGTGTGTGTTTTTCGAGCTAGTGCGAGCGCTTACCTTGAGCGACAGTTGTTGGCGACGTGACTTGCGAAACCCCTAGTGAAGCTGATTCTCTTCACCGCGGGGGAGTGAGAAGCATACAGGGGATTGCCTGTGTTTTGAGCGAGTGTGATTTCACTGAGCGACAGAGGTATTGTGGCGAAGTGCCGTGCGAGTTACGAAATCCAGTGACATTGTTTCCCAGCTTGTGGACAGCGAAGCAGTGTGTAGCAGGTTATCGTAAGTAACTGTAGTTTGTGTACATAAGGAAGAGGTGCAGGTATTCCTAGCGAGGACACGGGTCTCATTAGTGGAGGATTAGCTGCATGACTAAGTGAAAGGGGCAAGAGCGCTCCATAAGGAAGAGACTTGAGGAAACTAGAGTAAGGTTCTAATTGCTTGTATTTGCTTATGAGTGGTGTATCTTTCTGGCCGCAATAAAGTTAATTATTTCTTTAAAGGAACAATCTGTGTTGTGCTTCAACCCACCGTAATCCAGTTAACAAAAGTGCCACTAGGGGGGTGGCACGTAACAACTGGTGTCAGAAGCGGGATTACGAACTCAAACACAAGCACAACACCTGACGGTCCGGGTTTCAAAACCCGAGCAGGTCATTTTTTTTAATTTTCCTGTGAGTGCATGCCCTTTACAAGACAAACATCTAAAATGGAAGCGCAATATGCAGCATTGCTAGAAAAGTTAAGTGGCATGGAAGCCAAGATGGAAGACGGCCAGAAGAAGATGGAGGACGGCCAGAAGAAGTTAGCCGAGGACCTAATTGCCAAACTAGAAGACGGCCAGAAGAAGATGGAAGACGGTCAAAATAAGCTAGCGGAGGACCTGAAGAGGATAGAGGACGGCCAGAAGAAGATGGAAGACGGTCAGAATAAGTTGACACAGGACCTGAAGAAATTAGAACTGGGTCTGCGTGAGGAAGTCACGGCAGTGGAAAAGAAGTTCGACGCCTTACAAGTGGAAGTTGCCGAGCTGCGCCAACGCCCGCTGATGGGGGTGGAGGAGAAATTCAACGCCTTACAAAAGGAATTTGCCGAGCTGCGCCAACGCCCACTGACGGGGGTGGAAGAGAAATTCAACGCTTTACAAAAGGAAATTGCTGAGCTGAGCCAACGCCCGCCGACGGGGATGGAAGCGAGATTCAACGCTCTTCAAGAGGAAGTTGACGAGCTGCGCCAACGCCCGCCCACCGTTACACCGGGAATATCAGGAACGGGACCTAGCAGAGTGACGCCCCCAACCTTCGACGGAAAGGTCCCGTGGAGCACCTACTTACGTCAGTTCGAGGCAGCCTGTTCTATAAACAACCGGAACAGCACGGAAAAGGCTACAGCTCTCATTGTAGCGCTGAGAGGGGACGCCCTTAACGTCCTTCAGGCCATCCCGACTGGATCCCAGGACTACGCTTCACTAATCGCCCATACGGAGTTCCGATATGGAGATAATCATCTTCAGCAGGCCTGCCAGATGCAGCTCCGGACCCGGGTACAAAAGAACGCGGAAACCCTGCAGGAGTTCGAGATGGACATCGCCCGCCTCGTAAGGCTCGCCTATCCAACAGCGCCGGCCGACATTCTGGAACAGATTGCGACGCCGACCTTCACCGACGGGCTACGGGACTCGGACACTCAACAGGCGCTGCGACTCGCGCGCAATAAGACCCTGGCAGATGCGCTGAGCCACGCACTTGAGTTCGAGACGGCAAAACAGGCATCTAGAATGCACGCGCGGGTGCGTCAAGTGGACTTCGACGAACCAGTAAAAACCAACGAGACCAAGCCCCTGGCCGACGAATTGATGGAGGCGCTAAGCCGTTTCTTCGATAGTCGCGGCGCCACCAGCAACGACACCGCTGGAAAACAACCGGAGAGGCGGCCCGAAAGAGGACTACCGACTTGCTGGACCTGCGGTAAGAAAGGCCACCTGAGCAAGGACTGCGGTGATCGCCGCCGCCGAGGGTATCCGACGGGAAATCAGTCGTCTGAAAACCGCGCGGCCCAGGGAAACGAGTATTAGCCAGCCTTGGGGGGCAAAGGTTGGCTTGTGACAGTCGTCAAGCCCCGGCAGTCCAAGTTCGTGTGACGAAGTTACGGAGGGATAATAGCAGCCTGATGGTCGACGGAGTCATCAACGGAGTGAGCTGGCACATGCTGATCGACACGGGAGCGTCGAGGACCATCGTTAATCCCACCGTGATCCCGAGGTGGAGAGTGCAACCCACACAAAGGAACCTCCAGCTAATAACCGCGACTGGAGAGACTGCACCGGTACATGGCGAAGCATCACTGGAGTTCGTCATTGGTCGACGGGCGGTGAAGCATCCAGTGCTTGTGGCTGACGTATCAAACGAAGTGATCATCGGACTGGACTTTCTGGACCAGAACGACATCATCTTGGACCTGAGTACCAACACTCTGCACTTCGGAGGTGAGGAACTTGCTTTGCAACCAGCACACGAGTCCATCACCACACGACGAGTAAGGCTGAGAGAAGACGTCATCGTTACCGCCAGGACGGAGGTCAGCGCTGCCGTAATTGTCGACGGAACTGCTGAGGGAGTGGCGGCTGTCATCGAGCCAAAATATGAGGAGATCCAGACAAAAGGATTGCTAATTGCCAAGACTCTCATCAACACGACGTCTCGGCCGTACGTCCGCCTGTCCAACCTGAACGACTACGACATTACGGTTCACCCGGACACCAACCTAGGAGTCTGCGAGCCCGTTACCTGGATTGCCCGCATCACAGATACGACGGACGGACACCTGCGGACGGACAACCGAAGAAGACGCGCACTGCCAGAAGAACTACAGAAGCTGTAACAAGGATCCCAGGACCATTTAGACGAAGAACAATCACGCCATCTTCAGGACCTGCTACGCGAATTCCAGGACGTCTTCTCCGTGGGGAGCAAAGACTTCGGCCGGACAAGCTTGGTCCAGCACAGAATCGACGTTGGGAACAACGCACCGATTAGGGCTCCATTTCGACGTGTCCCGCCCGCCAAGCAAGCCGAAGTCGCCGGATGGTAGAAGAGATGAAGGAGCAAGGGGTGATCGAGCCATCACATAGTCCTCGGAGTTCTCCGGTCGTGTTAGTGAAGAAGAAGGACGGTTCCACCAGGTTCTGCGTGGACTACAGGTGGGTGAACGACGTCACGAAGAAGGACAGCTACCCTCTACCCCGGATCGACGACACGCTGGACACCTTATCAGGATCAAGATGGTTCTCCACCTTAGATTTGAAGAGTGGCTACTGGCAGGTGGAGGTCCACCCTAAGGACCTCGAGAAAACTGCGTTCTCTGTGGGCAGCGGGCTCTGGCAGTTCACCGTCATGCCATTCGATCTGTGCAACGCCCCTGCGACTTTCGAAAGGTTAATGGAGTCCATTCTGAGGGGACTACACTGGAAGACCTGCCTGGTCTACCTAGACGACGTCATCGTTCTGGGAAGATGCTTCGAGGAGCACTACAGCAACCTGAAGGAGATCTTGATGAAGCTACGGGCTGCCCAGCTGAAGTTAAGCCCCAAGAAGTGTCAGCTCTACCAGAAGCAGGTCCAGTATCTTGGGCATATTGTCTCCGAGGAAGGGGTGCGCACCGACCCAGAAAAGTCCGCAGCTGTGAGGGAGTGGCCAGTTCCGAAGGACAAGTCCCAACTACGAAGCTTCCTGGGACTCTGCACTTATTACCGTCGCTTCGTGAGAGGATTCGCCGACATCGCCAAACCACTGCATCGACTGACTGAGAAGGACCAACTCTTCACGTGGACAGCAGAATGCCACAGTGCCTTCGAACAACTCAAACAGGCTCTGTGCACCGCACCTATTCTGGCCTACCCCAGACCTGGAACAAGGTTCATCGTCGATACCGATGCCAGCGACTTTGGTATAGGGGGAATCCTGTCGCAAATAGTGGACGGCGAGGAGAGAGTAGTGGCCAACTTCAGCAAAGCCTTGTCAAAGCCAGAGAGGAACTACTGTGTCACCTGGAAGGAACTGCTCGCCATCGTGAAGACCATTGAACACTTCCACAAGTACTTGTACGGGCAAGAATTTCTCATCAGGACCGACCATGCATCCCTGCGGCGACTCCTGAACTTCAAGCAGCCGGAGGGTCAACTCGCGCGGTGGTTAGAGAGGCTTCAACAGTACAACTTCGAGATCCAGCACAGGAAAGGCCAACTGCATTCTAATGCCGATGTCCTGTCACGAAGACCGTGCCCCGAAGACTGCACCTTCTGTACTAGAAGGGAGGAGAACACCGGGATACAGTGCCGACGGACTACCGTGGAACTTCAAGGGAGCTGGAGCCGCGAATCTTTCACGCGGGCACAAGCAGAAGATGATGACCTGGGACTGATAGCCGAATGGAAGAGGGCCTGTGTCCCCAGACCCGGGTGGAACATTGTGAGTGACTGCAGCCCAAATTTTAAATCCTACTGGGCACAGTGGGACTCGCTGGTTGTAAGGAATGGCCTCATCTGCCGTACCTGGGAGAGCACCGACGGGAAGACATATCGGGAACAAGTCGTCGTTCCAAAGGCCATGACGGAGGAAGTCCTGAAGGAAGTTCATGGAGGATCATCTGGTGGACACCTAGGGATAAAGAAGACCCTGGAGAAGCTGAGAGAGCGGTTCTACTGGATCGGATGCCGAACAGACGTGGAGAACCACTGCGCGAGGTGCCACGATTGCGCAGCCAGCAAGGGCCCAGGACGAAGACGACGGGGTCCACTGAAGGCCTACAACGTGGGCGGCCCCATGGAGAGAGTGGCCATCGATGTTGCTGGGCCATTCCCGTTAAGCGAGGCAGGGAACCGCTACATATTGGTCGTCAGCGACTACTTCACCAAATGGCCAGAGGCATATGCGCTCCCTAACCAAGAAGCCGCGACGATCGCAGAGACCCTGGTGAAGGAATTCGTCTGCCGGTACGGAGTACCCTTGGAGCTGCACTCCGACCAAGGGAGAAACTTCGAGTCGCAGGTGTTCCAGAACCTATGCCAGCTGCTGGGAATCCGGAAGACAAGGACGACGCCGCTACACCCTCAATCCGACGGGATGGTTGAGCGATTCAATCGCACCATCGAGAACCATCTCCGAATAGTCGTCAGCGAGCACCAGAGGGATTGGGACAAACATCTTCCACTATTTCTCCTGGCCTACCGCGCCGCCGTGCATGAAGCCACCGGGTGCACACCAGCCCGGGCCATGTTTGGGAGGGAACTCCGTCTACCTGTCGATCTTGCTTTCGGCCGACCTGGGAATGATCCGGTCCCGGTAAGCCAGTATTGTCAAGAACTGGTCGACCAACTGGAGAACGTGCACGCGTTCGCGAGGAGGAGACTGCGGATCGAGACCGACCGAATGAAGACCCGATACGACCAACAGACGGATGCCGGCGGATTCCACGAGGACGACCTGGTCTGGCTCTTCAACCCATTATTGAAGAAAGGCCTGTCACCCAAACTGCAGAAGTCCTGGGAGGGCCCGTACCGAGTCGTGAAACGGATCAACGATGTCGTCTACAGGATCCAGCGGAGCCCGAGGTCGAAGATGAAGATCGTGCATCGAGATCGCCAGGCAGCCTACGGAGGGACACAGACGGACCAATGATTGATCGGGACGATCAGCCTTTTAGGAAGAGGGTGGTGTTACGGCTGTGAGTTTGTTTCATCGCTCGCCGCATGAGTCACAACTGCCCCCGGGCTGGGCTGTGCTCTGTCTCAGTGTATTGCGTGCGCCAGACCAGCTGAATCCGCTTATACCTGCTTCTACCGGAATGAAATATTGTTTCTTTTTCTCGCTTCCCGCTTCGCCCGCTCGGTCAGTTTGGTGTCGCATTTCCGACACAGTGGTTGCTCTGGTGTTTTTCTTAAAGAAATATTAATTTAAAAGGCAAGATGGAAGTGGATAAAGACATTTTGATTTCTAAAGTGTTTTTAAAACGTGTAATATGGGACAAATGGTTGAAGGGCCACTCAAATCGCAACATGGTGGACAAGGCATGGCAGGAGATAGCTGTCGAAATGGGGGTAGAAGACGGGAAGTGAGAAATTTACAAAATTTATATTAAATTTGTTAAACATACATACATAACCTTAATGCACTAAACATCTTTTTGAGGAACTTACTACCCAACATACTAGTCATGTAATAACCGGTGTAATTATTTTAGCAGATTTAAACATCGTCAAACATAGCTTAAAGAATATTTGTCAAAGTATTGTGCAAATGTAGCTCTTATGTTTTCTGCCTGAGTAGGAGGCCTCCCTCTTCTCTCCCAACGAACATTGTGCCCTGCAATGTGGACGTCTGTGAGGTGTCTTTCCAGTCCCTCTTTGTCAATTACTATGTTGTGTAAAACACAAATGCACTTCACGATTTTATCAGCAAGATCCACTGACGTTTCTATTGATTTTGAAAGAATGCGCCACTTCGAGTAGGTTATTCCGAATGCACATTCCACTGTCTTTCTGGCACGTGATAAGCGGTCATTATACCTTCGCTTTGTTTCATTTAGTCCTTCACGTTTGTACGGTTTCATGAGGTATGGGAGCAAAGGGTATGCCTCATCTGCAAGAATAATAAAGGGAGCTTCCATTTGACTGTGTGGCAAATGTCCGGTTCTGGAAACTTGATATACTCATTTTCAATGAAATTGAATAGATCAGATGCTAAATAAGTTCCTCCATCGCTCTGTTTCCCATATCCTCCTACATCAACAACAATGTACTTTTAGTCAGCATCGACAAGGGCCTGAAGAATTAAGGAAAAGTACTGTTTATAATTGAAAAACATAGACCCAGACTTGACCGGACAAATTAAACGAACGTGCTTCCCGTCTAAACAACCAGCGACGTGTGGAAAATTCCTGATATCATAGAATTTTGTTGCATTTCTTTTTAGCGATTCAGTTGTAGGTGTTGGCATATGTATCAAGTGTAATTCATCCCATATAGCTCCCACGGTTTCTTTGACGATTGCAGCAACAGTTGACTTCCCCATCCGAAAACTGAAGGCCAGTGCTCTGAATGATAATCCCGTTGAAAGATACCTGAAATGAAAGGAGATAAAACAACTAATAATATTTGCATAATAACTGTTGAAGTATTTCATAAGAAGTTTGATAAATAAATTGTTATGACCTACAAGAAAAAATTTAATTTATGATTAAAATGTAATTCGCTCTTGAAGACATTTCGAGTATAAATCATTCTTTCTTTTGCAGATGGGGTTCTAAGGAAAAAGTGGAAATACCTTAGAGACCAATTTGCCGTAGAAGTAGGGAAAGTCCCTCCTCCTCGTACAGGTGAACCTGGTGATCGTCCTACATCCAAGTGGCCTTACTTCAAGTCACTAATGTTTTTATTAGGCATAGTCAAGCCTAGAACTTCTTCAAGTAATTTGAGAGTTTCAGAACATCAAAATGAGAACGTTGAACTAGTGGCTCACAATGACAATGAAACAGAGCCAACGACAGTTGTTCAGGAAACGGAAAGTCTAGTTTTGGATATCGAACATGGTTCTCAGGAAACAGAGCCGGATGATTCCACAAGGACAAATTCTCCGTCTTCAGAGAAATTATCACGAAAAAGGAAAAGAGCCGACGGAAATACTAAATACAATCAGCAAATTTTATCCCTTGAGGAGAAAAAGTCTTCCCTTTTGGAGCGTCTCATAAATGAACGCGGAAGTAATACTGACAATGATGATGCACTGTTTTTTCGAAGCCTTTTGCCTCATGTCAGCAAAATACCGCAACACCTGAAATTACGATTCAGAAATAGAGTTCAACAGCTAGTTGACGACTTTGCCTATGGATCTGATAGTCCAATACAGTCCAACCACTTCAACCCACAGCCACGACAGTCGATTCAACAATACAGTGCCGAATATATTCCAAGCCCTGGTTCTTCTCATACATTCAGTAATTCTTCAAACTCTGGTGCATCTGCTGCACAGCCGCAAGATGTGTATGAGGATCTGCACAATTTATCAAATGAACCATGGTGAATTTTAGGAGAGAAAATTTTATTTTCTTCACATGAAAGAAAATCATTTGCAAATCTTTTTGAAAGTTTTATTTCTTACTTTATATTCAATGTGGTTCTTGTATTTTGTGGGAAAGTGTTACATGTTTTAACTACAAGAATGACTTTATTTTGCCCCCAGTGTTGCTAGTAATATAAGTAAATTTGTCTCACATTCTATTCATGCATACAAATAATTTGTTTTCATAATAAAATACAATTATCCTCTATTTCTTTTTTTTTAACATAAATATAAATCTGAAAACGCAAACGTCAGGAATATGATCAGAGATGACTGAAACGGATTACTGTGCAAACATTTTTATTTATTTCAATGACTAAAAATTTGCAACTGTCTGAATAGTTTAATTTTCTTTGAAAATTCGTGAAAAAAACACCATAATATACATCACTTGTTGAAAAACTATCAGTGTATTAAAAAACGAATAAATGTGCCTAATAAATCTACCAGGTACTTAATAATGTACTTTATCACAATACTTACGTCTATTAAAACGAATAAGTAACGAAAAGACCTACCTTAGAGTTACCATAAGGCGTTCTTCAGGGAGAATTCTCTGTTGATGAAAGTTGCACCACTGTTTTTCTAAACAGTATTCTATTTTGTTCAAAATATACTGGAACGTCTCATTCTCCATGCAGAAATATTCGTAAAATTTTGCGGGGTGGGACTTCAGCTGTGGAAACAACGTATGGTATTCGCCAACTTCACGGCGAGACCTATTAAGTTCATGAACGTGGGTAGTTCTTTCTTGTTTAAGTTTAAGATGTACATTATCGCTAGCTAATAAAACACACAATAGATCCTCACGGGATAGCTCCATGATGCCAACTGTTTATAAAAGGTCGGAGCGAGACGTTCCCGTTAGCGGTGCACTATAACCACCACCTGCTACAATCCCGCAGGTTCAGGAAGCGGGAAGTCTGCCGCAGATTTAAGTCGGCGAGCGGGAAGCGGGAAGCAGGTGCACTGAGGACGTACCTTTACGCAACAGGACTACTGGGACAAAGGGATGGTCCAGAATATTCGTGACCCAGCCAGTGATGGAAACCTCGAGAAGCCGTGAACCCTGGATGGGTCTAGAAGCATTTATTGAGTCACCGGCCTACTATATGAAAGCGACCTGTCAAGCAGTGAGTGTGTGTTTTTCGAGCTAGTGCGAGCGCTTACCTTGAGCGACAGATGTTGGCGATGTGACTTGCGAAACCCCTATTGAAGCTGATTCTCTTGACAGCGAAGGAGTGAGAAGCACACAGGGGACTGCCTGTGTTTTGAGCGAGTGTGATTTCACTGAGCGACAGAGGTATTGTGGCGAAGTGCCGTGCGAGTTACGAAATTCAGTGACATTGTTTCCCAGCTTGTGGACAGCGAAGCAGCGTGTAGCAGGTTATCGTAAGTAACTGTAGTTTGTGTACATAAGGAAGAGGTGCAGGTATTCCTAGCTAGGACACGGGTCTCATTAGTGAATGATTAGCTGCATGACTAAGTGAAAGGGGCAAGAGCGCTCCATAAGGAAGAGACTTGAGGAAACTGGAGTAAGGTTCTAATTGCTTGTATTTGCTGTTGAGTGGTGTATATTTCTGGCGGCAATAAAGTTAATTATTTCTTTAAAGGAACAATCTGTGTTGTGCTTCAACCCACCGTAATCCAATTAACAAAAGTGCCACTAGGGGGGTGGCACGTAACAATACCTAAAAGTTACACATGTTTCTAAACGAGATCAACATAGTGCAACACAGACAGTATCCGCAATGGTAGTGAAACCATACACGATTCTGGGAGTAAATACACCAAATTTTCAAGATATGAATAAATGTACATCAATATACAACAGACATGTTTTCGACACATTGTAGTCCTTGTCTTCCCTCATGTCACAAGGAGTCCAACTTCCTACTTTTCAGCACAGTCCTCACACATGACTATAGTATGAGAATGTGCCTTGCACATACTCCTACCACACTTCTCACAGACATACGGGCGGGGCCTTTCTGACTTGCGTACGAAGGCACAAATAGCACCTTTTCCTCTTTGTTCCGCCCTCAGCTGAGATTGGTCGTCTATCATCTGTCTAGCATTGGTCAGAATCTGATGAAGCTCTTATTACTAGAATAAATGTACTGCTTCTAATTCACTGTCATTTTCTCCACTATTGGATTGTTGCAGATAAGTTACAATGCCCAGGTCAGATAAACTCCTGGACATAATTTCAAATAAAACAACCCAATGTTGGCAAAATACAATGTGTGCAAAACTACTGTGCTATCGTAGGGTCCCGGTTTCACAGTAATTGTTAGCACTACCTTCCGAACCTGACTAAATATCAATCCATATTAAATCACCAATCACGTGTAGATAAAACGTAGTTTTTCGTTTAGCCTTGCATTGCTATGAGCCTCATAAAAAGCCATATTTCATACTGCTACGACCACCCAGGCCCGAAAAAAAGTCGGTTTACAAAATTAACAAGAACTATTTTCAGAACATTCAGATCACATTTAAAACTCCTTACACACGTTAACAATAAGTTCCTTCAAGACGTATTAAAGTTTCATTACGATCCGATTAATACTTTTAATCTTTCTAAGTGAGCGTTCCTTTAGACTTGGTAAAAAAAACTGGCACTCTTTTGTTTTATTTATCGTATGGCTTTTAGTGCCGGGAGTGTCCGAGAACATGTTCGGCTCGCCAGAGGCTGTAGCTGCTTCAAGCGGACACCACTAGGGTGAGCTACAAGTTCCGTTCAATTTCAAGTAGTTCCAACTTTTGCTACCGGATGTCACTGATACCTAGTGGTGAACGTTGGAACATTGATAGAGCGTTCCATCGAAATCTAACCTAGAAATTTAGCTGCACACAGGTTTGGTCTGTGGAAGAATCTTTTACATGCCATAAATCTATGACATGGGACCGCCGGCTTTACTTCCCCTCCGAAGGAAAGCATACTGAAGGATTTTATCGCTCTTAAAATATCCGACGACTTCGGCCGGGTTTGAACCCGCTATCTTGGGCACAGCAGTTCAGCATGCTACCAACTACGCCTCCGAAACCGCACCTTTTTTGTTCAATCAGCTATACAATTTTAACGGGTTGCAATACAAATGTTTACTCTACATAGCTATATGCAGAATAAAATTAGGAACAATTTGGTGTAAGCAGGCGCGGCTCGCCAGGCTAGGCAGGGTAGTCAAAGCCTATCTGGACATATTTGAAAAGATAAAAACCGTCAACTATATTTATACTGTACTTAATATTTTCTCATTATATGCATATTAATGAAATGTTACATTAATATATTTATACTGTTCATAGTGTCTCAGCCGACATTTTGTATTTTCAAACTGTCCGGTCTCAATTAACGGGGGTAACTTTGTGCCTACCGGGTAACTTTGTGACAAGACTTTATGTTACTGTATTTTGTAAATCCCAACATAATTGACCTTACTTTTGGAGGGCAAATCATGACCAGTTGGATGCCACGATTCGCCCGCCAAAATTAAGGTCAATAGTGGCGGGATTTATAAAATACCGTAAAATAAAGTCTCGTCACAACGTTACCCGACAGGCTCAAAGTTGCCCCGCTTACGGTAGTGTATGCTGCCCGCCCTTTAAAACTGAACGCCAAACCACTCAACACAACTCGAGAGTGACGTACGCAACAAGATCTCTTCGCAGGGCAGGCAAACTCACAATCAGAACTGGTCTACACACTCATCTGTGGTGTGCTTGGCGCATGAATGAGCATTGATACAAACAACATAGCACATGTCCGTACTCAACACTTTGCCTGCCCTTCCGATCGGTTACGTTACAGTTCACGCCACGGTTTTTGGCCGGTGAGCCCCTGTTCCACAGTCGTACAGGCATGTGCAGTTGATATGAGAGTTGCTTTCCGTGCAACTGAAAACCCGCGTATCAATTGCACATGTCTGAGGTTCACCGACTGCCCTTTGTCCGACTGTGTAACCGGGATTGACCGGTCAAAAACTGTGGTGTAAACTGTAATTACCGACTTTCTTTCTTTCTTTCTTTCTTTCTTTATCGTTTAGGCTAGGAAAGCATTTCTACAGGAAAGGAATCTGTTGACATCAAATATAGTTTTTGGTATGAGGAAGCCATTTTTTGAAAGCCTTTGTCTGGAGCGTGGCGCTCTATGGAAGTGAAACTTGGACTATTGGTACACCAGAAAAGAGGAGAATTGAAGCGTTTGAAATGTAGTGTTACAGGAGAACGATGAAGATCCGATGGATTGATAGGATAACAAATGAAGAGGTATTAAGACGACTGGGAGAGGAGAGATGTTTCTGGCGACTGCTAATGAAGAGAAGAGGTAAGTTGGTAGGACACATACTAAGACACCCAGGAATAGCAAGCTTAGTTATGGAAGGAAGGGTCGAGGACGAGAACTTTAGGGGTAGACCAAACATGACCAAATGTTAAACAGATTGCCTCGGATGTAGGATGTGGTAGCTAAGTAGAGATGAAACGATTAACTCAGGACAGGGAAGCATGGAAAGCTGCATAAAACCAGTCAAAAGACTGAAGACTCAAACAACAACAACAACATACGCCTACTTAGGACCACGGGGCTCGTATCTACTCTTCGATAAAGTTGTTGCTTTCTTCTTCTTCCAATAGTCTTTTATTTTTATTTATTTATTTAATAATTATTAGATACAACCATGAATAGGTCATTTTACACTAATATTTTAACAATTTTAAATAATATTAACAAAACAACAACAACAATAACAGGTAACAAATGGCAGTGATGGCAGCAAGGGACAAATCTCGGGAAAGACGTAGGGAATGATTGGGGTAGCGGGTGATTAGGAGGGTGAGGGGGTAGGGATTGAGGATGAAAGGGATCTTCTAATGTTATGTTTGAATGTTCTATAGTGAGAGAATATGTCAATATTTGGAAGGGAGTTGCTAAGGGTTGGCAGACGGTGGAAAATAGAGCGCTTCTGTACTTCAAGACGTGGGCGAGGTATGTGGTGTAAATGGTTCTGACGTGTTGAACGGGAGGGAACGTGGAGTGGGAAGTAGCTTAGTAGCATGTTACATTTTGTGTATCCATTCATAATTGTATGTAAGAAACACAGGTCAGTAAATTGTAGACGGCTTCTCAGGTCGAGTACATTGAGCTGATTTAAAATGTCGGATTTGGCAAAGTGCCTTAGTGAACGATTGCGAGCTTTGACTATTGATATGAAGAAATTAAAGACACTGTTCAATTTAGAAATATTGGTTATTGCCGAGGCAGACCAAATTGGAGAAGAGAAATCAAGGATAGGGAGAACATATGTGGTGAAGTATAATTTTAGTGCAGTGAGGTCTTTAATTTCTGTGAACCTGTATAGAATGCCGAAACTGCGCATTGTGCGAGATTTGATGTGGTCAATGTGGGGAGAGAATGTCAGTTTATCGTCGTGAATAATACCTAAATCTCTTACCTGAGAAGCCGTATCCAATTTATTTCCACAAATTTTATAATCGGCCTGATTTCCAGATTTCAGTAGTGAAAAAGACACTGTGAAGCACTTTTTGGGATTTGGAGATAACCTCCATTTGTTGAACCAGTCAGTACATGCATTCACTGCTTCCTGGAGCTCAGTGCGGTCGTGAGAACTGGAAAGTTTTCTGAATATCTTCAGGTCATCAGCGTACAGAAGAATGGAACACGGAGAATTTTGCACACATGTGTTTATATCGTCCATATACAGCACGAAGAGAAGGGGTCCCAGGATACTGCCCTGAGTTACTCCTGATAAGACTGGGAGCCAGGATGATACAGACCCTGGAAGCACTACCCGTTGTTGCCTATTGGACAGGAAACTTTGTATTAGGGACAGGAAGGATCCATGTACGTTGTATCGTGAAGCAAGCTTGTGGAGGAGAAGGAAATGGTCACGGAATCAAATGCTTTGGCCAGGTCAACGTAGATTACATCTAGCTGAGATTTTTGTTCAATTGCAGAAATTATGTGATGGTTCAGAACAGTCAGATTTGTTAAACATGATTTTCCAGGGACGAAGCCATGTTGTTCTTCTGAGAGGTGAGGTTTGGTGAAAGTGAGGAGACGGCAATGTATTATTCTTTCGAAGACTGAAGAGAGTATAGGGACGATATATATAGGTCTGTATGAGGAAATTTCGTGCTTGCTGCCTGATTTAAAGACAGGTGTGACGTCAGCTCTTTTCCATGAGTCGGGAAAAGTGCCGGATGTCATGCACCAGTTGAGTATTATGGACAAGGGGATGCTGAGAGATGCAGAGGTGTTTTTCAGGAATATAGGGCTTATGTCTGATGGCCCAGTAGATCGGTTTGCGGGCAGACTTTTTAAGATATTTTGGATTTCATCGGGGGTCGTTGAAATTTGAGACAGTGAATCAGAACCGACGCTAGTAAGTTGAGGGGGACTGGGGATTGGTACAGGAACTGAAAAGGTTGAGTGAAAATATTCATTGAAATGTGTGGACCTCAATTCAAATGGGATTTCTTCATTATGGAGGTTTAGGTTAAGTGGAATTCTAGGAGTCTTTCTACGGGATGATATAAGTGTCCAGAACTTCTTCGGGTTATTCTTGAGATTTCCTGTTATGGAAGAAATGTAGCGGTTGTAATCTTCTGTCATATGAACTCTTGAAATTTTCCGTAGGTGAGTAAAAACATTGCGAGTATGAGGATTAGGGACTGATTTCCACAGTGACCATGCACGAGTTTTGTTTTGGAGAAGGAATTTGGTGTTTTCGCTTAGCCAGTGCGGATATTTGTTGGATTTGGGAACGGAGAAAGGCACGTGTTGTTTATTGGCCGAGTAGACTAAATCCTCAAACAAGGCCACTGCGCTATTTACATCTCTCTCAGCTCTTAGCAGGCTCCAAGGAAGAGATGATAAATCTTGATTGACAGCTTGCCAGTCGACCTTCCTCCAGAGAGGGAATGTTTTCTTCTTGGCAGGTGGGCTGTTTTTTTGTCTGCAGGCTGGGACGGGGAGGGAGGTTTCTATTGAACTGTGGTCAGTGTTCAGGATATTTCTTCCAACTGCCACGGTGACATCACACAGTGTTGAAAATATGAGGTCCAGTGTTTCAGATTTCCTTGTAGGATATAGGTTGAACTGTTTCAGGTGAAGACCGTTTATAAAATTAGATAAGATGAAAGTATCAATTGGGGGAGAGTTTATGGTACCATTGTCTATTGATGTCCAGGAGATATGTGAATTAAAATCACCTAGTAACACTATTTCATTTTCTTGGTTGAGGGCAAGAACAGTAGAGTTGAAACATTCTTCTAAGGTGTCAATTTTGCTGGTAGGTGGGCGGTAGAAGCAACCTACGAGTAAATTCTTCCTTTTTGGGATATTAATCTCGACCCATATGATTTCGCAGGAAGTTTCTAAGTCAGGCCGATGTTTTGCCTTCAGTTTGTTATGAACTTCATTATCTGACTGAGTCAGTCATTTTTCTTCTGCCCACTTAGCTCCAGTAGTCTTCTTACTTGTAAGGAACGTTGGGTAAACGCCCTGGCGGGACATCAGACAGTCACGAGTTTGTTCCAGTGGGATATCTAGTTGTTCCTTATCTGACTTAACTGTTTTAGAAGCCTTGCCTCTTCCTGTTACTGTGAATATCCTGTTGGTGAGTCTTTCAGAATCCAGACGTGCCAAGTGTCCATAAAAGGTCAGGCGTCTTTCCCATATAGACGTGATGATGTCTTCATGGCTGGGCTGTCGCGAGGATGCGCGGGGCCTGGCGCGAGAATGTGCGTGGGGCCTAGTAGCCAAGTGGGGTGGGGTAGTAAATGCAAATTTTAGACTGTAAGTGGCTGTGTTGTACGGAGAGTGATGTTATAAAATAAATTAAAATTTTAGGCTGGTTAAAATTCATTTTATCACATTTCTAGTTTCTAAACAAACCTCAACAAATAGGATAAGCATAAAATTGGATACAGGAAGCCCCTGATCAGATAAACGCAACAAGCAAAATCAGTGGAAACCTGATATAATGAACTAACACAGGTGATTTATTTGGCATAAATAATATACGAGTAATATGGAAAACGAAGCATGTGCTTGATGTACTTTCTTAACCAAACGCACATAATTAATAATAATACGCAATCATGTTTACATATTTCAACATTTCTGCGGCTATACAGTTTTTCATAAACTAAACTACTAAAAGTGCTATAAGTCCATTTTCATCGATAAATATGGGTTGAACGGTCCCTTTGTTCGAGAAATAACATAGTTTACAAGGCAGGCTTTTTTGCTTTAAAAAATCTGTTTTTGTTTAGAATTTAGAGCTTTTTACTTATGTAAAAGGTGCTTTGCGGGCCATTGCTGGGGCAAAAGTGCTGATAAAATCGTTCATTTCTAATTTTTTGGCCGTTTCACATTCGATTCACAGAGTAACCAAACCGTTCAGACGCTCCTGCGCCATCTTTGATCGCAAATAGTTTTTGATTAGTTTCAAAATGGAAAAACTGCTTTCCCCTGACGCATCCGTTATAGGAATTGTAAGCATAATTCGATAGGCTGATAAATTAGGATAGGACTCCTTTTTCCGGGCTAAGTTCTGTAGTGCACCTAAAGCACTTTTTACAGATGACGGATTAGCGTATCTAAATAATTGTAGCTCCAGAAAAAGGTCTTCTGCATGCAAATCTTCAAGCTCCCCGTCTTTTAGAAAATTAGAGAGTGTTTGACAATGGTCTTTCAATTGCTTTTCCTCCAAATTGGAAAGCTTGGAAGGATCGCAAAGAAATCCAAAGTATTCCGAAAAAAAAACTCCGTTAAATCTATTTTCTAAGCAGCTCAGTGCAGTATCTACGGCAGACAAAAAGTAATTTACTCGAAATTTATTTTCAGCTTCTTTTTGAAGTTTCGTTTTTTTCCACCTGTTGATCATTTTGCTGATTTATTTCATCAAAGAACCTTTTGCGATTGCCTTGACGGCGAATAGAAAATTTCTTTTCATAGCCCAAATTTTCCATTATTTCTCTAGCGGTGGACATTGCACTGTTAATGCCAGTGTTGCGTTAATTTTAAAAAAATACTTTAGGCCCTGAAGTTGGGTTAAAGCCGTATCTAACGAAGTCTTCTCAGATTGGAGAGTTTTACTTGTTGAGTTCACAGAAAATAAAATATCGTACCAGATAATGAGGCTTAAAACAGATTCATACGAACTTGTATGAAGCAACAAAGATTGGGCCTCTGACCGGGTAACAGGATCTTTGGTAGTTTCTGCCACTATTTTCTAGAGCTTCGTTTACTTTGCCTAACTGGTACCTGATGGGCTTGACACTGTCAATTCTACAATCCCATCTCGTGCTAGATAAAGATTCTAGTGTGAGGCGGCCAGGACATAGTTTGCACAAAATGTCCCATCTATCCGTGGAAGCTACAAACAAAGTGTGCAGACGCTGAACTATACCAAAAAATGTCATAGCGTCCTTATTGCATTTAACCATGTCACCCAAAAGTAAGTTAAGAATATGTGTAACACATGTCATCAACATTGCTCGTTTATTAATATTTTTTACTCGCGTTCGTACTCCCTTATGCTTGGCCTTCATATTAGCACCGTTGTCATACCCTTGTCCCCTACAGTCCATGATATCAAGATCATTATCCTCCAATACTACCTCTGAAACCTCAGCTAACCCCTTTTCCGTAGTGTCGTGTACCTCCAAAAACTCGATGAAAGATTCGACAATCCTTGGAGTTTCTGCCATCATATCAACACAGCGGAAGGCCAAGGTCATTTGCTCCTTGTGGCTCACATCGGGCGTACAGTCGAGAATAACCGCGTAATATTTGGCGACACGAACAGCATTCAGTAGTTTTTCCTTCGTATCAGCGCCTTAAGAAAAGGAAAAAGAGGAAATTATTAACATTTTCGCTAATTCCATTTAAAGAACCTACCTAATGTTTAAATTTAGTTTAGCTTTAACTTACCTAACATCGAAATTATATCGTTTTGTATTTCGGGACCGAGAAAATGCACGTGGATTTCATCATCACGCACCCGCCGAAGATGTTCCTTCATTGGCCCGCATTTCCATCAACTTTAGAAAATTCCAATTTTCTCCCTCGAACAGTTTGCTCGAACTCCCTCGAAGGGCAGAATTTGTCTCAGCCAAGTATTGTACTGCTGCGATGATTCATGTGAGTACATCTTTCCAGTGTTTCTTTTCCGCCTTGACCATATCAGCATGCGCCTGATGTATGGTGGAGTGTTTTTTAATTCTTGCGCTAAGGTCCGTCCATTTGGCGAAAGACTTGATATGGTCTGCCGATTGCTGGTGTGACTTTAGGCTTCTTTTGAACTCGGTGTCATGTTTGTCACTTGAATTCAACACACTCGCACTTTCATCACAACAGCACCGCAAGCCCCTATTGAGGCAACTTAGACTGAACTAATAAGCCACATGCAAGCTGCTTATATACAGTAATCGAATATGCGAGAACAATAATCTAGAATTTTCTACAGAAGTCACTTTAAAGTTGAAGTTGAATAATTCGAGAAAAATTGGAAACGTGTTCATGATGCCGGTAGCGAGGATTGAACCCTCGCCACGCGCTTGGTGGGCGAACACGGTATCCAATACGCTACCGAGGCAAGTGCTGAGCGAAGAGGCGAGACGGCTATTTCCGCTGCGCCGGCTGGTCCGCAGCAGTGCCTGTCCGCAGGAGAGCGCTGCGAGGAGTATCTGTGCTGTCGCTACTCCTTTTTCTGATTTTGGGCCGCCACAAGCCCTTTATTATTAAAGACAAACCATTGGAGAAGTTGAAAATGGAATCTGTTACTCATATTCCGAGAAGATGTGACGTCACTTTTGTTTGGTAGATCGAGGACCGACCCAAGTTTTGACAACAAATTGACTTTAATTTTGACTATCCAGATCCAAGTAATTAATACCCCCGGGGGGTATATTTCAAAAACTGTCACTGTATCACAAATACATGGAGGGCTCTATTGTTAATCAAAGCTTACCTTTCGCATGTGAATAAATGAGCCAATCTCGTTTCGTATTCTCCCCATTCGGTTTCTTTCCAAAGCATAAATTTGGGAGCAATAACTTGAAATTGATTCCTTATCATATCGACGCTAGGCGATTCTAACGGTCCAGTCAAATTTTGGCAATTTGACGGACCATGTGTAACCCAAAACTGTATCTCTTCACTGGTTAATTTTCCCCTATGTCCTGGATCAGTGAAACGGTTCAATTTTTCGGCATCTGGTTGTCCAGCTTCATTTTCAACTTCGAAGAAGAACTGGATGTTTGAGACCTTGAAATGACCGGATTATTATCCGGGTCTTCTGCGTGACCAGTGTTAGTTTTGTCTTGCTCCTTTGATCCATCGCTAGTGGCAGATCCTTGATTTTCCTTTCCGAAGGAAAAATTCAGTCAGTTTTGGCACTTTCTCTAACACCACACTTTCTCGGTAATTTTTGTCTTTGGCAAGTTTTCTTTTTTGAGCATCACTCAAATATGTACGTGAAGACATTTTTGAGTTAGAGTTTTAATTCAAACCGATACACAGACAAAACTGTTCATCGAACACTAACGAATTAAAATTGTCGATCACAAAACCGTTGATTTGAAGTCTGAACTCAAGCGGGAGCACGTTACTTGTTTCCAAAATTACTCTGCAGACCAGAATGCCAGAATTTGGAAAAACTCTTTCGGAGCTTATCTATGGCTAATAAAGTGGAGGGGATGGGGGAGACGGGGACTTATCAGTAAATTCAAATAGTCATGGCTTTTGGGAATTTTGGGACCCGACCGTGGGAGTATCAGTTAATTAATTGCTTCCAATCCTTAAACAATAGAGCAAACAGAAAGTTGAAATTTCGATTGACTTGGAATGTGTCAAACAATAGTTAAGTTATTTATGAATTGGAAGTAGATGAAGTTTATGGGAAAAACCCGGGCAGAGAGAATTTACGAAAAGCATTTTACGAAGTATGAACCAAGAAATTAAACTGTAAAATTAGAACTTGAATTTTAAGTTTCACATTTTCTTTTTCAGTACCGGTACCTAATTTATTTGACTTTTTTCCACACACATAAAAACCAACAAATTGTTTTCTTCTATTTTTTTCAGTGGATATTTTTTTTTTCATTTTTGGGGGCCCCAGGCAATTGCCTATTGTGCCTTATGGTTAATCCAGCACTGAGTAGCTGTAACAATACTCAGTTAGGGAAGTATGTCCCCTTTTCTGCCAGGTTCCATCCAATGCAATGGCTATGTCAGTACAACCTTCATTACTTCTCACAATTTCCTTTACTGCATCTTGCATAGTTTCCTCACTGATTTCTGTTATGGCTTTCTCCAACTTTAGGCCTAGCTTCTCAAATTTCTTTGGAGGTGGAGGCAAATTCATCACAGCACAAAACATTTTTCCTGCAGTCATTCCTTTCCCAATGGAACGCAGAGCATAAACAAGTCTAGTGTTGATTTCATATGGGCCATTCTGTTCTGGTTTAGATGAAGTCATAAAAGAAACAACAGCGGAGCACTTTACACATATAGGGGAGGATGCTGTACCTGGGGACATCTGTACCTAGGGACACTGCGGTTATTAAATATAAATTTGGAGAGAAATTAAGAGAAATGTGGTTGGTCGCACTGACGTTAATAACGTCCGACTAGCTAACGTGTTTTAGCGGGTAATGGCTGACGTTTTGGGCGGTCAGTGGATGAACATTGTTTTCAGCGTCTTAAGGTTGGAGATTTTATCAGAGGTATTTTTTTTTTATGAAGCTACATGGATTTTACTTACATTATGTTATTGCTGTGTTCAAATTGGTAGTTTAGTTGCATTCATCATGATTTTTCCGGCTGTCCAACTCTAACCTATAACAAGTATTGTCGCATTGAATAAAAGAAGTAGGGATGATGTACCAGGGGACAGTGTACCTGGGGACATGTCCCTAGGTACATCATTGTAAACAGTATTTTTTGATTTTCCTCACTGACTAAAATGCCTCGATGTAAGTTGGGTGTAAAGCGCCCAGGCCTGGCGGGAAGCTGTCTAGAGCAGTTTGGGATGTACCGGTAGTCGAAGAAAATTTATCTATACGTGCTGCAGCAACAAAATACAATGTTCTATTCCGTCAACATCATCAGATTCAATTCCTATGACCTCTGGCACCTGTGGGACACTTGCCACCAGCAATACGGATGATGCATCTGCGCACAAACTGTCACCTTCTGTATTTCGACCACTTCCGAAAGAAATAGGCACTACTACCGTACCAGCAAAAGAGGATGTCACCGCAAAGGGAGAGCTCGAGTGCTCACTAACACTCCAGAGAAAGTCGAAATAGAAATCAGGATAACAGCCAAACCCTACACGAAAATCCGTGAAACAACCAAGGAGAAGACTGATGAAAAAGGAAAAGAAAAAGCTATTTACAATCAAGGATAGTGAATCTGAGTTGGAGGATATTTCAGTGGACTTAAACAGTGATGATTCTTCAGGGCTGGCAGATTTGTACAATGAAGTTCTTGCTGTCGAAATGGAACAAGATTTAGAAAATCAGGATGTCTGTGTAAGGGATTTTGTACTGATCAATTTGATTTTAATAAAAAGAAGAATACTATCAAACAATACATTGGTAAGATCTATGGCAAATAATCAGGAGGAGAATACCCTATAGTGTGCAGTATCTGAACAAAACAAAATCTATTGGTAGCTCCTACTTCACATTCACAGACTGTTCGGAGGTTTACGGTCTTCTTTTTGAAGATATTGTAAAACTTCCTCCTACAAAACATTTTGTTGGTTCATCCTCCAGAAATGTTACGAAATATGTGTTCCCTGTATCTCTTAATGGTTATACCTTATGCAACGTTGTGCTTTCATATTCTAAGGCAAATCACTGCAGTCAATGTGCTTATGCCTTGAGATTTTCCTCAGAAATTAATCAATAAATTAATTGTAAATAATGTAGTGGTTATTTCTACAAGTTTCTTAAATAACAGTAACATTATCATACATAAATTCCCCATAGAAAACCTTTGTCCCTAGGTACATCACCCACTGTCCCAAGGTACATCAGCCCTATGTACCTGGGGACACATGACAGGGGTGTAAGAAAATAAAATTTAAAAATTTGTTATCGTAAATAACAGTAATTATGTTGATCAATAACAAGCCAAACACTTACAGTAACAACTTACAGTATTTGGTTTCCCCAGAAAATACAAAACGATATTGTTAAAAAATATATTTTAAATAATTGTCCCTAGGTACAGCACCTTCCCCTAAGATCTAAAGACACTGCCAGGCCTTTCCTTGGCTTGTCATTTTCTTGAAGCGGAACACACTCAACTCCACCACATTGTCTACATTGTACAAAATGAAAAATTGTGTCGGATGAAATATCTAAATTAATTATAACATTACCAGACTTATCAGTGTTATCTGCAAATTGATTGTATTCTCCCCTGAAAGGCGACATTTTTTTCTTTGATGCTCTGGTCACAACTTCTAACTTACTTCTGGGTCCTGGAGTGTTAGGATCCTGTACAATAACCTCACAAATTGCAATCTTATTGAACTGGTTTCCTTTATATCGCCTCTTCTTGAATACACCTTTTGGTTTGGTCATTGTGTATGCACAAGACTAAACTTTATTGAATTTATACACAATGCACTCACAATATTCCACACAAAACCTTGATATACTTATTTTACCGCTCAACCACAATGTGTTTACTAACAGAAACAAACAAATGAGCATCGCTGTGCACAGTCTGAAATATAGCCACTACAAAACTGCCAAGAAAAACTTTCGCTAAGGCATTAAATGTAGGGATAAAGTCGGTATCGATTCGCATTAGAAAAAATAATGGGCGGGGCAGCCCATCATGCCTTACTTTTAAATGGTTTTTAAATGCTCTAATATGAAGGTATCATTTAAAAAATTATATGATCTTGTAGGGTACATTTTCAACTATCAAATTTCATAGAAAACCAAAAATCGATTTTTTGACCCCATGCCCTGGGGAGATCCCCTTAAACACATAAACAAACACACAAACTCTTCAGCTTTATTATATTAGTATAGATTTGTTCCTTTTGTTTCGATTGTTCTATGTTTTCAAAAATTATATTATGGTGCGGTATATGATATCTTGCCTTTGTCTAGTGTTCCTGGTTGGTGATTTGTTTTCATGCCACGGCCCGAGACTAGTGAGATATGTTGTGCTCTAACCTAGGCTATATTCTGTTCGTAAGCATCTGGCTTATGAGTTGGCGCCCTCCCGGATATTATTAATATTTATACGTAGCCTAACGTTACAATCTAAAGGAAGTAGGAGACTTCTGTTAGTTAGGAAGCAAAATAACCAGAGATGAGCGAAGCAAAGAGGATATAAAAAGTAGGTTAGCACAGGCAAGGAAAGCATTTCTACAGAAAAGGAATCTGTTGACATCGAATAAGATTTAGGTATTAAGAAGTCTTTTTTGAAAGTATTTGTCTGGAGCGTGGTGCTCTATGGAAGTGAAACTTGGACTGTTGGAGCAGCAGAAGAGAGAAGAATTGAAGCGTTTGAAATACGGGTTTACAGGAGAATGATGAAGATCAATTGGGTAGATAGGGTTACAAATGAAGAGGTATTAAGACGACTAGGACAGGAGAGATGTTTGTGGCGACTGCTAATGAATAGAAGAGTTAGGTTGGTAGGACACATACTAAGACAACCAGGAATACCAAACTTAGTTATGGAAGGAAGGGTCGAGGATAAGAACTGTAGGGGTAGTCCAAGATTAGAATATGTTAAACAGTAGGGTGTGGTAGCTATGTTCAGATGAAACGATTAGCTCACGACAGGAAAGCATGGAGGGCTGCATCAAACCAGTCCAAACAACAACATCATTATCCATAATGTAGAATTTTTGGCTTATGCCGTGTTTTATTTAATCAAACTCGACGCGTTTCGAAAGAAACCATGTCTTTCTTCATCAGGAATAAACGGAAATACAACTAAATTGTTGCTAAGAGAAAGCAACAAAGAAACTAAAAAAGGGTGCCCTAAGATGGACGCCATTTTATCCCCATGTTAGGGACAACGAAAAGCAGCAGTGTATTACTTTCTGGAGGTTGTAATAATAGGTTGCCAGGACTCTCTGAGATTGTAGCCGGTGTTGTGGTTGAAATTATCTGGGTGTTAACGTATTTCAACCGCCTCCCTGATGATTCTGGGACGATATTGCTTTATACGGGCAAGAACATCCACTCCTTGGAACATGACATCATGGCCAGGTGTTAAAGCATGATCAGCAACAGCTGATGTATCAGGTTGAATGAGCCTGATACATCTATTATCCTCCCTATATTACCCTATATTATACCGCTAAGGTCCCATTCCAGTTTTGTACCGGAAATAAGGTCCTGTTAACACCAACCTACACATATGGGTACCTACAGGTTCCACATAACCCCATGTGTGTCCGAAACGCACTCACTTCCTCTTTAAATGCCTCACAATTAAATAAATACCTTAAAAATGGACATTTACAGTGGGAGCACCATAACCTGACGAGCCTGCCGCTAGAGCGCAGAGCAGTGCGGCGGTGGCAGCTATCTCGCGGGAGCGCGGCGTACTGCTAGGCGAGCCTGCCGCTAGAGCGCAGGGCAGCGCGGCGGCGGCAGCCTCACGTTGCGAAAGCTCGCACGGACCCACTAGTGTTCCTTAATGCGAGTGCATATTGTTCTCGAAGTCTGCCCGATATAAACATGGCACAAGTACAGGGAACTCTGTAGATACCCGGCTGTTGCAATTTAGGCAAACTGGTCGCAGGAGTTGCCTAATCTTAACAGAAGTTCCAAACATGTTGTACCTACGTAGGATTTTAGCAATACGATCCGTCGTGTTATGTATGCACGGTAGGTAAGCAGTTCCTCTTACATCATTTTTCTCAACGGACGTCCTATTATTATTCGTTGGTTTCAGAACCGTAGAAATCATAGCTTTGCTATAACCGTTGCTCTCAAAGGTGGTTCTCAAGGTATTAATTGCTTCTTGTAAAGAAGACACGTCACAAATACTCCTAGCCCTGGTAGTTAGAGTTGTAAGGATACCATGTTTCTGGTCAGGGTGATGGTGAGAATTTCCGCATTAAGAAACATAATAGATGTATCAGGCTTTCTAAATGAAACCTTGTTATTGTCACATTGCATTACATTTCATTTGCATATTCCTTGTTGGTGCATACTGTTTCTTGAAGATACTTAGTTGAGTTTATTCTCGACTTATCCATATATTTTGGCCCATCAATGTCCAAGTATTTCTTTCAACCTATAAATATACTTGGCAAATTGAATTATGATATGAAATAAATCACCCGTTTGGACAGCTAGTTCTGCAGAGCTAACCTAGAAGTAGGATCCTCTGGTTTAATTCGAGGTTAGATAGTTAGTTAGATGGTTTTATCATTTATAAAACATATTTACGGTGTTCGACCATCTGGAAACAACATATTGTAACCACAAATATATTTCAACAGGACTCTTTATATGGTTAGATGACTTCAAAAATCTTACGCATTGTTCCATATCAGTATGCCTGGCTGGAAACATCCCATAGCATCCATCAGCGACATCCGTTTCAATATATAATAATAATAATAATAATAATAATATCATATGGCCTCGGGTGCCGGGTGCAAGCTTTGTTATTTGACACCCAGAGGGTAGCTTGCAAATCGAATTTTGTTGTTCCTTGATGAAAGTCAAGGAGGTTAAATATCTAAGCTCCTTGACACTATAGCGCTTTCTAGTAGAGAAATGAGGAACTTTGTGTTGGCGGAAAATCCCGAGATTAATTTTGTCATTATGAACACGGCCTACTGAATTCAAATGGGTTCTTTGACATGCCAACATCGTATGACATGTCGTAATTTTTGCCGCTTTTAAAAATCACTTACCCCGGCCAGGAGCGAACCTGAAAGCTTGGGGGTTAGTAATCCGACACTATAAACAGTCATCCACCGTGGCAAGCAGTATATTATTATTTAGCCGTATTGAATAAATCCAGTCTAATATAGGCCTAATATAGAAAGTTTGGTTTCAACTAGAACGTTTTTCAAGGTTAGAGGACTTTATCAGTCGAAAATTGTTACGCATTTCACCAATTCTTTATACGTGGAAACAACACCTTTTTGCAATCAACAGGAGATCCGATTCATTATATTGAACCATAGTGAAGAAGTATAATGTAGACAATCTATTAAGGTAGATTTATATTAACTTTAGTCTTGTTTCGTTTATGTATTTTTCTTGTTTTTTGTGACCTTTCATTTTATTTAAATTTTAATGTGTACTTTGTAAAGATATCCATTTTCACTATGGCATTAATTGTTAACATAGTTTTTAAGATTGTTTTATTATTTCAATCTACGCTGACGATTATCATTGTATACCGAAGCATGTACGTATTAATTTAAACATTAAACGTCTTTTAAGTGTTTGACAAGGTCGCTATTATAATTTGAGATTAATATAATGAAAACCAAAATGTTAATGTATAGTCTATATCATTTTAAAAATATAAAACAGGTTACAATGTTAATATTGAGAGCTCTCCGTTTTTTTTTTTTTTGACGGAGGTCCATGTTTTATTCCCGGCTCTGCCAAGAAATTTAATTCTGGTCTATGGGTTGGAACGGGGTACACTCAGCCTCGCGAGGAAACACTGAGAAGAGATGGGTTCAATTCCCACCTCAGCCATCCAGGAAGTTGTTTTCTGTGGTTTGCCCACTTCTACTCCAGGCAAATGCTGGAAGGTTCCTAACTTAATGTCACGGCCACCTCCTTCCCAATCCTCCAGTCTAGTCAGCAAGCCTCTGTTTGTGAACAAGTCACCTCCATGATCTCCTATTAGCAGTTAGCACTGCGGCCTCCTCTGCTTCTACACCTCTCACTTTGAAATCATTCAACACTGAATCTAACCATCGCCTCCTAGGTCTTCCTCCACTTATCTTACGCTCTACAGCCGAACTCATTAACCTCTTAGGTAATCTCTCCTCCCCCTTTCTCTTCACATGACCCCACCATCTGAGTCGGCTCATACGAACATCTGGCGTGTTTATTTCTAACTTATCCAGTTTCTCTTCATTTACATACAACAATAGGCTACTTAAATATTCCGTCTATAAAAATAGTTTCTCTTTTACACAAGTATTTCAAATTTGATGCAGTAGAAAACATAATAATGTTATTCTCTCTGTCTTTTACCAGAAGCATATTTTCTTTTAGTCGGCCCCGTGGTGTTGGATAGCGCGTCTGCCTCTCACCCGGACGCCCCGGGTTTGATTCCCGGCTCCGTCAGGGATTTTAGAAACTGACGTTAGGGCTGGAACGGGGTTCACTCAGCCAATATTAAGGGCCGAGGGGACCCGATGCGCTGATCACGCGTCACCCCAATATCGGCAGGGCAGCGGTCTCTTCGTAAGCCTAGGCCCTTCACGGGCTGTAGTGCCAGGGGTTATTATTATATTTTCTTCTAAGTTCGATCGAATGTCCATAATGGCTAGAGTATCATGAACTTCTTGCTTATTTTGAGGCAGAGGTGGTAAGTTTCTCAGTCGCAATATTATTTTAAATCCTCTCTATGCCACTTGATAGTAAATTATCAGACAAGTGCTTAGGGGTAGCAAGTATATCCTTTCTCATTAACTTCGATGGCCGTTCACATATATTGTCTCGTACATTTCTTTTTACACTGTTCGAAATAAATTCTTGATTAATCGTCGTACATGGTTCGTGATTGTGAGACTCACATAACAGAAAGTTACCACCATTTGTAAATAAATGGGCAGAACATTCCTTGACACCTCCACTGTTGGCCCCATTTTGACAACTCACGCTTATGAAATTTATAGTTCCCTATAATACTCAATTCTCCAACTCTTTGACTGTACATGGATAACATGTTCGCTGCACTGATTATATCTACAGAAACCCCAGGGAGTCGAGGCGTATGTAGCTGTCAGTCAACTCATGACTTACAAACATTTCAGGAGAGGTTGCCTACCCCCACTCTCTTCCCAAACCCATTAGCGTGAGCTGACAGGACTGTTTGGGTTTAACCTAATCAGCGGAGTTCGACCATCCCGGCTCATTCAACCTGATAAATCAGCTGTTGCTGATCATGCTTTAACACCTGGCCATGATGTCATGTTCCAAGGAGTGGATGTTCTTGCCCGTATAAAGCAATATCGTCCCAGAATCATCAGGGAGGCGGTTAAAATACGTAACACCCAGATAATTTCAACCGCGACACCGGCTACAATCTCAGAGAGTCCTGGCTACCTATTACCAGAACCCTCAGAAAGTAATACACTGCTGCTTTTCGTTGCCCCTAACATAGGGCTAAAACGGCGTCCATCCTAAGGCACATTTTTTTAGTTACTTTGTTGCTTTCTCTTAGCAACAATTTAGTCGTATTCCCGTTTATTCCTGATGAAGAAAGACATGGTTTCTTTCGAAACGCGTCGAGTTTGATTAAATAAAACACGGCATAAGCCCAAAATTCTACATTATGGATAGTATCACGGGACGTGAAAGTCTAAATGATAACAACATCATTAGGCGCGTTTTGGCGTTCCGTTTGGTATACTTTGGTAAATACAAAAGCTAACCAGACCGTTTTGGCGAGCTTTAGTTTTAAGTCGGGTATAGTTTGGAACCAGGCTCTTGAAATCAGTAACCAAGCTACTACTGCGGTTACTGAAATTTTAATCCCTTTAGAAGCGCCAATTCAAACATAATCTGAAACTAGTATTGAAAGTACGAGATATGAAATCATATTTGAACTTGAATCACTCAGCACGTAACAAATGAAATCATATAATATCAAATTCCTAGTGGTATTTGCAATGCTATATTTGACGATTTCGAAATCGAGCGGTTGTGACGTTACTTGGTCAGTTGATATACGGCCAACGTTATTTTAAGGATTATGGTGGCTCTTTTAATACCGTATGTAGCGCGCGACGAATCTCATCAATTGTTGCTGTTGCCTACTTTTAGAAACTGCAACATCACGGTCATATAGCCCCTTGTATTTTTGGGTGTGTGTGGAATTTGGCTCATACCATATGTTATTGTGATGGCTGTACTAGAGTGTGTTTTAATTTGTCAATTGGTGATAGGATTGGGAAGGAGTTGGCAGTGGTTATCCCAGCATTTGCCTCGAGTAGAAGTGGGAAACCACGGAAAAATCCACCTCCAGGATGGCTAAGGTAGGAATTGAACCCTCATTTCCTCAGTTTAGCCTCACGAGACTGAATGTAGGTACCCCGTTCCAGCCCCCACTCCACAATTCAAATTTCTTGTCAGAGCCAGGAATTTAACCCGTACCTCCGCAGTTGAACCGATCGGCTATGGTCACCATTGAGCCTTCTTTTGTCAAATACTACCATATTAAATTCCAGTTTTTTCCTAACTACCATTCAGGGGCGGCGCGAGATATAAGCGAACTACGCGGCCGCGGGTGGCGCCGTGAGACGGGGGGCGCCGCGGCGCACCGAAATATCAAGTTACGGGTGGCCGGAGCTAGTTAAACATTACGAATTCTAATTTTTACAACATTAACAAACTTTAATGTTTACATTATAAACAATGCAACCAGATAACATAACCATTCTGTTTATGTTTCGTCTTTTCAGTTTTACTTTACTATTTCACTACAAATATAACGAAATAATATTTGAAAATTTCAGCATAACCATTTTAAAGAGTTGCCGATTTACGGGTGATGCTACTTATGGAACAAACTTAGAACTATTACGGAGTGCCTGGAGCCGTTCAGTCGAAGTATGACCGCTCGCCATTCACGAAAGGGAGAATACCCCTTCCACTAATGACTTCGACTCGTCCGCGTGACTCATACGTCTCTTGTCTTTATCCGCTCAGTGGCTCAGTAATGCCAGCTAGCTGACAGCCTTCACTCATCGTTGTAGTTTGTAGTGTGTTGATGTGTTGACGTAAGCTGCACTGTGTTATTGCCCTTTCTTATTTGAGGGGATGATTTTTTAGACACACGAAATGTCTAGTAATAAAAATCCATCAGGTGCATTTCACCGTAAAAGAAAGTTGCAGCATTCTAAACAAGATGAGAATCAATCTAAAGCGCTGAAAAGGTTTTTTGCGCCTTCGGCTTTATCGTCATGTGCAAAAATGAACGACGAAACAACTAAGTTAACTGAATCCGTTTATAACGATGAGGATGACGACAAGTTACCAATATCAGAGCTGCCTGGACCATCAATGTTCCTTAATTGAAATATCCTCATTTGCTAAAAATTTTACAAATCTTACAACAAGAGTCATTTGCTCGGTGTGGCTAATGTCTGGAGTACAGTCTAATATAATAGAATAGTACGTTGCTTGCTGTATCTGTTGTAAAATGTTTGCTTGAATCTTGGCCGACAAGAAGCTAACAAACTCATTTTGGATACTCTTGCTCAAGTAGTGTACGTGTGTTTCTTTTGAACTTATTCTTCTCACATGTTCAGCCATAAAACCATCAAATTTAGCTATGTGTTCTACCAGCTTTAAGAAATTTCCATTATTACGTTCAAATAGGGTGTCTTTTTCCCATCTAAAGGCCAATCCTCGAGTTCCCAAAAATTGTACAATACATAGTAGGCGTTTTAGAACTTGATTCCAATGTTCAGTTTCAGCACGAATAAGTCTTTCATTTTCCACGTCAATAGTTTTCTTTAAACGAAAACGTAAAGAGAGTTCGCGCCAACATTTACAGTTTTGAATATGAATAGGGGATTTCTCATGACTGGTCAAAGTTTTGCTAAAGTTTTGCCAGTCAGAATACCCTTGGCCACCAGCAAGAAGAGAATTATCATTTCCAAAAAGTTTGCAAGCAAAACAAAAAACTGCGCTTTTCAATATGGAATATATTAACCAAATCCTGCGGACTTGCTCTCCGTTGCAAAGCTTCCTTGTGTAATGCTTTGAGGAAAATCGCCTACCATAAAGTTCCTCAGGAAATTCTTGGTCTGTGACCTGCTGTGGTCCTCGCTCAACAAGAATTTTGCGTACATCATCGTTTATTTTAGGTGGCAATTCTCCACAGTCATTTGAAAAAACTGATGACGTTTCTGCGCTCAGTTTCTGCAAATAAACCACCGACTTTGAAACTTTTTTCTTTAGCTATACATAGTTTAAAAGTCGTAATACATCGAGACCTTAAACTTTGCATTCATAATTATGGGTACTTGATGAGTACATTAAACCAAAATTTTATTAACTTAATATTAATAAATATTTCTATTTTCAAAAAATATTTTTATTTCTAAAAAATGGTAAGAAAAAATGAACATATTCAAACTTTTAAAAATAAGTAGTACCGTATAAACTTTTATAACAATTTTCGTTTATCAGGAAGATATGGATGTAGTAAGTTAATAAGTATATAAAATTTTGGAATAGTAGGTTCAGTGGTTTTATTTGATATGTACTTAAACTTTGAAGAAATCTTCATTAAAAAGCATTGAATTGGAAAAGGTACAGTCTCCCCTTAATACAAAAAATTTAAGGTGCCCCTTTTCCTTCTCTGCCTTCTTACCTCCTCTCAAACTAACAGAGGCTAAACTAACTATGGACTACTAGGCCTAGTTATATTTTAACAAAACCTGTACTCCGTTAACTAAGATTCATTTTACACCATTGTAAATTGTAATTCTTAAAGAAATACCTAATAAATAACCCATTGTATTGTATCAACATAAACTTCCAGTTTCAGTTTCCATGGCGTGTTGACTTGTAGACGCCAAGTCTGTAAGTTCTGATGAATCCTCGTCAACACCTTCGGTCCCGGTTATGTCATAGCCAATTGGTAGTGCCAATGGTGTTCCTGTAGTCAGTCACCCAGCTGGAGCCTTGTCTTTTATAACCAAACGTGGTTATGTGGACATTTTTCCAAATGTTTTTGTTGCATTGAGGATTCTGCTAACGCTCCCAGTATCAGTGGCCAGCGGAGAAAGAAGTTTTTCGAAGTTAAAACTTATAAAAACATACCTGCGATCAACTTTAAGCCAAGAGCACTTGAGTGAACTATCTACTTTGGCCATTGAAAATGATTTGTTAAATGAAATGGAAACAGATTTGCTGCTGACGAGTTTTCTAAAGTGAAAGCCACCAAAATCTCGTTTTAATTTTAAAATATTTCAATAGTGTGCAAAAAATCAACAATAATTGTCATTCTATGTAATAATAATGACCTGTAAATAAATGTTTGGTTTTAAGTTATTTTTTGTGTATCCCTTTGCCTTTTACCTTTTGGCCATATAACACGTTTAGTAAAAACAGTAAAGGTACTCTGATGAGTATAGGGGGCGGGGGCAAAATGTTATTTGCTTACACTACAAAAAGACCTAGGGCCGGCACTGCTACCATTTCTCCCCCTTATGAGCGCACTACTGTGACTATGGAAAGTCTCGTGAGTCACCCTAAACTGAATATGAAAATCAGTTTCACTGAACAACGATATCCAATATTCGCTAGGCTATAGGCCTACAATAAAGGTATTTAGTGCCCGTTCTCTTGACGCATTCAGAGCCATTGCGATATTTTTAAAATTAGGTTCGCCCTCTATATATTGTAGGAAACATATCTGGTCGACATCATCATCTATTCACCATATCAATTCCAATACCAATATGTATTCACCATGTGTTAGGTAGTCAGCCCGAAGGCTGGTTGGATCCTCAAAAAGTACCGCCGTTACGTTATGTGAGTAGATACCCACAAAAAACCAAGGCAGCGCTATTTTGAGGCGTTCTAGGCAAGAAGAGGAGTGAGGTAGTTTGCCATTGCTTTCCTCACTGAGTCAGAACAGTAGTCCTAACCCTATGAGTTGAACCTTTCACAGCATTCACAGGCACTGACTGTGCCCTGATTGTCATTACTCAGCACCATCCATACCTCAGTAGCTTCCATATAATCACAGCCATGAGTGAGACTGAGACATCGGTGAAAAGCCACATTTTACTCTAGCCTGTGCCAACTGACAAATGCAAAAGTACTGTATTCATCAAGAGATGGCGAACAGGCCATTTCAATTCCAATACATCTTTCGCCGCCATATTGTACGGTACGGTAACTTTTCTTAACCAATTTCGTTTTGGCGAGTGTAACCGCAAACTGTAACCAAACCTAACCCACGTTAAAACCAGAGGGAGCGCCAAAACACGCCTATTATCTCTCAACAATGTCTAACATATCTGGGATTGTTGCGGTTAGCCATGGATACTTCCGTATCATGAACATCATCAATTGCACGTATGGGCTTTTAAGGCCTACAGCAGAAGAACAAAACAAAGAAAACGAAGAGAAAAAGTGGTAACAAAGGAATCAGTTACGAAGGAGGTGGTATCTACTGCAGATAGCATTCCAACGCTGCCATACTTCAGTATAGTTATTTATTAGTATAAAACCCCGTGCTTCGCGTCAATGTGTTCGGCAAAGCCTCGAACAGAACATCGTTTAAATATATCACACATCATAACCCGGTAAGTGTTATATTAAATAGGCCTACCCCAAGCGCTCACAACTCATGGGACACGCGTTAACGATAACGAGATCCCAGCTGAGTCCGGCACTGCTTCCACTTACTTGTGCAGGGCTCCTCTCTATCACCTTTCCTGTCGGCCTCCCCTGGTCAACTCTTGTTCTCTTCCGACTCCGAGAGGGCATGATGATGCAGTTGTCAAGCTAGCTGCTTGCCTCTCACCAAGACGAACCGGGTTTGATTCCCGGTGAGTGCATGTGAGATTTTCGAAGTGTAATATCACGTCCTGAGAGTCGGATTCCACGTAAAAAGAATGGAGGTCTCATGTCTCATGTTCACGAGATTCGCTCTCATAGGTCCACCACCGACCATCTGGTGCGACTTGAGAGCGCCATACAGGGGGCATTTCTCCGAAAGCAGCACCTAGTCACGGTTTTCTTTGACCTTGAGAAAGCCCACGACACCACATGGTGCTACGGCATCCTTTCCACCCTTCACAAGTGGGGACTCCGTGGTAATCTACCGACTTTCATTGCGAATTTCATGTCCGTCCGACTCTTCCGTGTAAGGGTCGGTAGGACATTATCACAATACTATACTCAGGAAGATGGAGTTCCTCAGGGTGCTGTGTTGAGTGTCACCTTGTTCGCGATTGCCATAAATGGCATTGTTGCCGCCGTCGGTCCTCGGTAGTTCCATCGCTGTATGTAGACGATTTAGCTCTGCGTTACAGCTCTGGAAGTATGGCAGTCGTGGAACGGCAATTAAAGCTAGCTATCAACCGGGTCGACAGGTGGCTCCCGACCGGGGTTTTCGTTTTTCAGCAGCGAAAACCTCCATCGTCCATTTTTGTCGGCTCCGGAGGCTACATTTACACCCTGAACTACATCTCAGGGATGCTGCGTTGCCGTTGGTTGACACTTATCGCGTCCAGGGGCTTCATTTTGACAGCAAATTAACGTGGCAGCACCATGTACGGCAACTTAAAACGGCGTGTCTCAGGAAACTGAACATGTTCAAGTTTCTTAGTGGCACTAAGTGGGGGGCTGACCGTGCGGTGCTGCTACGGTTCTACCAAGCCCTCGTTCTGTCCCGGCTAGACTATGGTTCTGCGGCATACGGTTCAGCAAGGCCGGCAACCTTGAAAATGCTAGACAGTATCCACCATAGTGGCGTTAGGCTGGCTACCGGTGCCTTCCGGACCAGCCCGATACCTAGCCTACTCGCCGACTCGGGTGTTCCACCTCTAAATTATAGACGCTAACATATGCTTTTAGCATATGCTGCCAATGTGCGTCAAATGCCGCAACACCCGAGCTATCAAGCTCTCTTCAGTACCCAAAACCTCCAGAGGTACGCCAACCTGCCTCGTGCCACTCGGCCAGTTGGTATTAGACTTGATAGCTTGTGTACTAAAATAGGAGTGGCTGTAGGTCCCTGTATGATCCGGACACCTATTGAGCAGTGGCGGCCGACAGACTCTTAGGCCGGGAGGGCGATCACAGTATTTTTCCCCGCACCTCTTCATAAATTGATAGAGGACAAAAAGAGTAAAATCGAGTTACTTTTATATGCAATGAAAATATCGCGTTTTTATCATTTAGTATTACAACTGTGATTTCATATGGTAACAACACTGAGAACCTGATGTGAAAATTACATATAAACGAAAACGCAAAACGTGAATCCCAGGGAGCTTGTGTTTTGGGTCTCTTTCTTTATCATAGCATTATCCTTGTGAGCTCAAAACTTGACAAATCCCAGTTTGCATGAATACACGAATTAAACAGCGATTTATCCAGTACATAATAACATAGAATACCGTATACAATATTATTCTTTTAATAACTCCAAACTCAAGCCTAAAGCGTTGGCTGTTAAAATGTGGACATTGGATTATCACTTGAATTCGGCATAGAACAAGAGTTTTTTTCTTTTAATATTCAAATTTGGAAATATACTTTAATATGCAAATTTGGAAATATACATGTGCCAGTAACAATCAATGCCAGTGTTCGAGCTGACAGATGAATTTTAGGAAAATGTACCTCCCGAGTCACATTATGTTTCATTTTCATTCATTACTAGACTGTTGAACTGCTTTTTACTCTGATAGATCACTTAACTTTCTAGCAGAGAGTGAATTTAACTGCAAATTAAAAACGGGAATAATAATAATAATAATAATAATAATAATAATAACGTGGCAGGAGTTTAAGCGTAACATTTATTACACATTGACAGAGTTTGAGAATTCTTGCCCAACTCTTTACTTTTACAGTTTTTAGTTTGAATACGGTTATGAATGCAATGACGTAAAACATACTGGTTATGTCAGGAAATAAAAGAAAATCTTGCAACAATGTTTTTCCATAGGATATATCATTGTTGGCAATACACAAACTATGAAAGATAAGAAAATTACCAGGACAGGAGAATGTTCAAGTAAATAGACCTACCTTAATTGACTCTCTTGAAGATGAAGTCCATTCGCCGCTCTTTTTGCTCAGCAAAGTGGTTTATTACAAGCTCATTGAAGTCATTTGTGACCAATAGGTTCTTCTCAATAGAGCACATAGCTAAAGCGCACAGACGGTCTTCTTTCATTGTATTCCTACTAAAAGTTTTTATTCTTTTCAAAGTTGAAAAGCACCTTTCACTCTCTGATGTTGTCATGGGAATTGTGCATATAATTCGCAAGAGTTTTACTGTCTCAGGTAACACTGTCGCAAGATTGTTTTCACAAATGCAGGAAAGAAGTGTTAAGGCACCAGATGCATTTTCAAACTCATTTCTGCTGTATAAAACTATTAATTCCTGCCTGAGTTCAAGTGGATTTAAAGTGAATAACTTAGCGACCATTTTACATTCAGAGTCAGGAAACGACACTCTAAATTTTGAAAATAAGCTGGGCTGGAATAGCTTCGCTGCTGATAAATGCTCATTAAAACCGAAACGATCGGCAATCCCAGTTAAAATTACGTCGCACACCTCTTTTGCCACGACCCATTTGCTGCTGTCAAATCGAGCACGCTATTCACTAGTGCCCGGGTTTGAACAACACACGCTATGCTCTGCACCCCACTGATCGAGAGAATTTCTAATATTCTGAATCGAGGACTTGAAGGTAGACACGTTCTTCAGAGCCTTTACACTGTCAATTTCCCTGTGCTGAAGTTCATTGAATAAAATATCAGCATGTGGCATAATTTTACTAAAAAGTTCGAGCCAAAAGAGAAAGTCCTGATCTTTTAAAATGTTTCTCAAACCTGTTGCTTTTCTGGTTGTCGAATAGTCATTACTGTCATCGTCCACAATCTTCTCTAGACACTCAATAAGTTCATTTTTGTAAATGAAGACAGTTCGTACGCATCGTGCCCTAAAATTCCATCTAGTGGCGGCATTTTTCGGGATCCGTTTCTTGACGATTTCATCTAGTACGGCTGTCCGTTTGGAAGATTTGGAAAAAAAATGAGGAAAATCCCTCTAAATTACTAAAAAATATTTTTACCTGCTTATTTTGGATTGCACAACGCTCGATGATCAAGTTCAATTGGTGAGCATAACAATGAACAAAGTGCGCATTTTTGTACACGACCTTCATTCTTGCCTGTACACCCGTGTGTTGCCCGCTCATAACACTCGAACCATCATAACTCTGAGCTATTACTTTTTCAGGGAACGTATTCACCTTCAATTTCTCTAGTTCGGCAAATAAAGCTTGACTAATTCCATCTGCAGTATGATCTCTGGGCAGCACGAAGCTAACGAACCTTTCGTTAATTTTGCCATCCAGTTCATATCGCACAATAAAAACAAGCTGAGACAATGTAGCACAGTCAGTGGTTTCGTCAGCCTCGATCGCTAAATATTCTGTCCGAGATATTTCGTCACTGATCAACTGAAGGCACACAGAATAGATTGAATCGAGAAGCTCGTTCTGTATGGTTTTAGAAAGTCCCAGAAAAACACGACTATTTGTTTTTTCTATGTGCTCTTTCAAGGTAGAGTCTAACTCGGCCATTAAACTAACCAACCCGCGAAATATTCCAGGATTGTCGGATGAATCGGTTTCATCGTGTCCTCGCAGTGCGAGCTCAAATTTTCCACAAAACTTAATGCAGTCGATCAGTTTACTGAGTATGTAACGGTTTTTAGAGACGTCCTCATTGAACTGCTTAATTTTCAGTCTATACGCAGTGTCTAACTGACATCTGATGTCTACCTTACCCAGCATCGCAAACTCAATGCTATTGTTTATATGCTTTTCACTAGATTTATGTTTCTTAACTTTATCATTCAAGTGTTTTAAGTCCGTAACACCAGCTGATGTCCACACAGGATCGCCAGAATTCATAGCCAAGCATGTGAAGCAAAAGAACGCGTTTCTTATCTCACATCCGCACAGCCAGTCTGCATGATTGTACAATGTGCGATTGAATTTTCTGGTATAACCAGCTTTGCTTTTGCAAGGGTTCTGAACCTGTGAAATGACTAAATCAGGTTTCGGAGGTCCTAACCTTTTTAGTTCTAATTTACTCTCAAAAGAAAGTTTTCCGCGATTTAAAATAGCGTCCACAGAATTCATTTTGAAATGAAGAAATACTTAATCACGCTGAGATTCAACTCTAGAGCACAGCCGTAACAAGAATTAAAAATAATTACGGTGCCGTATTATTATTATTATTATTACGGTATTATTTTTTTTATTTTATTTTTATTATTAAGCACCGATAGAGAAATCACAGAGTATCACTTTCGCCACAAGCACTTCCAAACCACAGTCGCACCGGTAATTTTAAATAAAGACACTACGTACAAAGTATAATGACTTACCAACACCGAGATTGCAACTGCTGAATATTACCACCGCTTTAAGACTTTCCAGCACGAAAGCGAAATAGCTCACTGGTGCCAACCTTCACTAACCGCAGGATGCTAACGAGAGGTCCGTGTTGCTTCATCCTTGCAATTTGAATCGAGATCCCTGGTCTCAGATGCTGCAATTTAATATAATTATATATTTTTTGTGTTCAAAGATAAAGATAATGATACTACATCATAGATTATTGTTATTTAATTTTAATTTTTATTATATTCAACCATGGAGATTTCTTTTATTCATCCATCTACTTTATTTGCTAATGGGGTAATTCCCCGGCTGGGCGCATGCACAGTAGAGGGGTGTGAGAGGAAATGCTGCTGCTGTTCACTGTTGTCAAACCTGTGTCACAGCGGGTTGGGATCAGGCGACAGTGCTTGTCTAATGGAAGTTCAGCGTGCGGAAGCTGACAGCTGAATGATAATAATGACACATCTGACAACCCTGAACGACCTACTTCTTATTGGCTTCTGATGCTAGTCACAAGTTTTCTTACTAACCAATAGTAGTAGATACTGTTGCATGACGTCTAGAGTAGCGAGGGGAGATGACGTATTTACCGGTGCTACAGAGCTGTTAAGGACTCCGCCTGGCTTCAAGACAACTGCCCGCACACCGCGACCACAGATTACCCCTCTGGCAGCCTGAAATCGCACCAGTCTCCATACTCCCGCACGTCTCAACCCCCCTCGCCCGAGCACAATCTTAGGGCGGAAGGCCAAGAGTCCGTAACTCCATACTGACCAGTGTGCTGTGGTGTGCTGCGCGCTGACAAAGCGTGATACCACCAACACAGTCTTCCTGATTGATAGAGCTACATGTAATTTTCTTAGCATTATTAGAATTCAATTTTTGACTTAAAATATCAAGAGAAAATGTAAATTCCTTTTCGTTCTCTAGGAAGGACACCGTCCTGGAGTCCTTATGGGCCAGCCGCTACTGCTATTGAGGTGCCTCCGTGGCAAGTGCCGCGTTCGGAAATTCGGTTAGATATGCACCGAGGTCCTAAGGTGAACACGGATGCCTCCGTTTATCGGAGGCAGTTCCACAGCATAGTTCACCAATTTCCGGTAGCTGGTATTCTCTACACGGATGGTTCGAAGGTGGACGAGAAAGTGGGTTGTGCTTACGTTATTGATGGTGCAAATACCAAGATCTCTCTGCCTGAGGCCTGTAGTGTGTTTACTGCGGAGCTCGTTGCCATCTATGAAGCTCTGCAGTTTGCTCTACAGGATGCACGAATCCACTTTCTCGTGTGTACCGACTCTTTGAGTTCGTTGCAGTCAATTGCTACATGTTTCCCACAACACCCCCTAGTGCTGCGAATCCACAACCTACTAGCCTGGTTGTGCCGCGCTGACACTCGAATCACCTATCTGTGGATTCCAAACCACATGGGAATTGCGGGAAATGAGTTAGCGGATCAAGCTGCAAAAGAGGCGGTATCACTACACCTCGACCAATGGAGATACCCGCTAGAGATATTCGCTCTCAGTTACGCCTACAAGTTCTGGCATTTTGGGAGAGTCAGTGGCTAGCTGACCCACTGCCCAGTAAACTGAGAGTGATCAAGGGAACTGCTCGTGTGTGGCGGAGCTCTTTCCGGTCACGGATAGAGTCCGTCATTTTGTGTAGGCTAAGGATAGGTCATACAAGATCCACCCACTCGTACCTAATGAGAAGGGAAGATCCCCCACTTTGTACCTGTGGAGCCGTTTTCACCGTGGCCCACATTTTACCGAGTGTGTGGATCTTGCTGACTTACAAAGAAACCTTGGTTTGCAGATGACACTCAAACTTATATTAGCCGATGACGCGGTGGCTGCTGATCGCGTTATCCGCTTTATAAGTGAGAGTGGGTTAGGGCCAGCTATCTAAATTTTCCAGTGTAAATTGACTCAACGTCTTGTTCGTTTTTGAATGATAATTTTTTTTTGTTTTTCCGTAATTTTTGTTTATTTTTATTTATTTTTATTTAATTTTTTGTTTTTGTTTTATTAATTTTTGGTCTTTTAAATTTAGGTGTCCTCAAATTTTAAATTCAATTCCAAATTTGTATTCTTTAATCTGTGTTAAGAGGGGAAGATGACCTCGTAGTTTCGCCCCTTAAAACAAAAACAACTAACTAACTACTGTCATCGCGGCAAGAGATGGCAGTTGAACACGCTGTGACGGGGTGCGGGGTCTTGCAGTACGCATGCGCGGAACGCATATTCCAAACTTAAATATATCGGTTTCCCGCATGCCAATGGTTGTCATTGTTGCAGGCGACACTCATCCAGTGAAAGAAGGAATGCGCTGAGTGAGTGAAGCAAGTAGTGACCAACTGAATGTTTTTGGAATGCGCGATACGCCGTGAGCGGTAAGACCTCTGCAGTTCATACCCGACTGCCATCTCCTGGCGAGATATCAGTAACTAACTGTTCACGAGATTCACGCTCATGTAAAAAATTACAAGCTTATTTCCTTTCTTTCCGACCTCCGACTGTATTAGGAGGGTATCCGAGGCCTAGGGTGTCTTTCACTTTTCCGCCTTAAGTGGCACTTGTCTCATCTTTCCGAATACCCTCATTCTACGTGCGGTCAAACGTCTTCTTTTCTTTTCATGTTATCTCCTGCCTTCTGCTCAAGGTCCTAAAGCAGAGGTCCTCAAAATGGGGGGGGGGGGGGGGGGGGGTGCCGGCTCTGATTGACATATTGGTATCTCATACTATGTAACAAATATTGCTATCCTCATATCTATGAATCTAGCATAGACAGCAAGCTCCCAGGAGCATTCAAGATTAGGCCTAATCAACTCGTACATTTGCTGTCCTATTTCACAAGAACTGACCACTAGATCCTGCCAGCACGAATTCCGAGAAAAGGTGTAGAGCAACATTTCCCACACCGCACCCTTTCACTCACCACCCGCAGCGATATCTCCTTACCAAACACTTAACAACCACTAAAGGCAACAAGCCGCTTGACAATGTAACCGCCACTGCCTTACACGAATAGATTCTTATATTTTTGTCATCGTCGTCTTTGCAGTCAGTTCAAACACTGTGAGTAATAATAATAATAATAATAATAATAATAATAATAATAATAATAATAATAATAACAATAATAATAATAATAATAATAATAACCCCTTGCATTACAGCCCATGAAGGGCCTAGGCCTACCAAGCGACCTCTGCCTAGCCATTCGGCCTGCAGGTATTGGGGTGACACGTGATCAGCGCATCGGGTCCCCTCGGCCGTTAATCTTGGGGCGCTGCCTCACTGTCAGACAGCTACTCAATTGTACTCACGAGGCTGAGTGCAGCCCGTTCCAGCCCTCAAGTCAGTTTCTAAAATCCGTGACGGAGCCGGGAATCGAACCCAGGGCCTCCGGGTGAGAGGCAGGCGCGCTACCCCAACACCACGGGACCGGCCAAAGACAGTGAGTGAACAGGTGATTTCTAGTAAGGGTTGAGTGGAAGTGGTTAGCCCGATTTGCAATAAACTGATACAAGTAACGTCATCACAATTTTCTTTTAGAAATATTTGTTGGACTTTGATGTGCTCTAAGAACAGTAAAATGGGTGTTATTATTATTATGTTAACCGGTAGTTGCAGTAATTAAATATAAGCAAATACTGTAGATGTTGTGATCTGTTTTTATTTTGTGTGAAGTGCTAAGAAAGGAAAGAAGAATAGGGGAGGGGGGCTAGATATTTCATGTTTCAGAAGGGGGGGGGGGGGGGCAGAAAAAGTTTGAGAACCCCTGCCGCCCAAGGAGGCCGAGTGCGTATAGTTCCACCTCTTATGCATATGAACCGAGTCTGAGTTTACTCCTGGGGTCTGGCGTTATGCGATACGGAGACGGCGAGTGCGTGACGTCATGCAGCCACCGCGCGGGAAGCCTAAGTTAAAGGGTAAAGGTCGATTCTCACTATACGTTACGTAACCTTTCCGTTTCCTTTCCATCACATCATCGTGCATGAAAGTGTACTGTATTTTAAAGAGTACATGCACACTGCACGTTACATACACCTTCCGTGACCCTTCCGTTTCCCGACAGGATTGTTTGGCAGCAATGTTTACGGAACGTATGCGGTCACTTATTGACAGTGTGCACTAGCAACCATTTCCATTCCGTGTCTAGAAGGCGTGTTGTGGCGCTGTGTGTTTATTCACTGGCATTAACCTGGGTTAGATTTGGTTACAGTTTGCGATTACACTCCCCAAAACGAAATAGGTTATAACTTAAGAAAAGTTAGCAATATGGCGACGAAAGATGTATTGGAATTGATATGGTGAATAAATAATGGTATTGGAATTGATATGGTGAATAAATAATGGTATTGGAATTGATATGGTGAATAAATAATGGTATTGGAATTGATATGGTGAATAAATAATGATGATGTCGACCATATGAATGTGTTTCCTACAATATATAGAGGGCGAAACTATTTTTAAAAATATCGCAATGGCTCTGAATAATTCCAGAGAACAGTATCCCCCCCCCCCCAGGGGCTCACATCTAGTGGGACGTGGGTTGGCGACCACGGGACCCCAGCTGAGTCCGGCATTGCTTCCACTTACTTGTGCCGGGCTCCTGTCCGTCTTCTTTCCTATCGACCTCCCTTGGTCAACTCTTGTTCTTTTCCGACCCCAACGGTATTAGGGTATCCGAAGCCTAGGGAGTATTTCACTTTCCCGCTTTAATTGGCCCTTGTCTCATCTTTCCTGATCCCGCACTGTTTTTGTTAATTGGCTCCCCGTGTATCTAAATTCCCTTTAGTTTTTTTTTTTAGCATCTACACTCCATTTTGTGGGTATTTTCAATCTACGTTGCATTTTGTAAGTCTTTTCGATCTAAGTTGCATTTTGAGAGTGTTTTCAACCTCAATTGCAATCGTGAAATATAAAATTACAAAAACCATAAAGAATTTGATATTAGCCTATATGATTTCATTTGTTGAGTGCTGAGTGGTTCAAGTTCAAACATGATTTGATATCCGTACTTTCAATAGTAGTTTCAGATTATGTTTGAATTGGCGCTTCTAATGTGGTTAAAATTTCAGTAACCACAGTAGTAGCTTGGTTAGTACTGTAATTTCACCACCAGACTATACCCGGGTTAACATCAAAGCTCGCCAAAACGTTATGGTTAGCTTTTGTATTAACCAAAGTATACCATACGCCAAACCGCGTCTTATATTCCAGCATCATGGACGAAAAATTGATTGAGCATGTAAGAAAATATCCAGCGTTGTATGATTTTCTGTATTTCGCTCTTTTAACATATCATGAACCCATTTTCTTTGTTTCCTCTTTCTTGTACTACGCTCCTCCTCGTCTACAATAATTATAGAACATAGAACTAATTTTTTTCTGTACCACATTCTGTCACTAAGTCCTGAAATTGCTAACTTTTCTTATAACCTGTTTCGTTTTGGCGATTTTGCGGTTACCGCAAACTATAACCAAACCTTAAAGCCAACGGGAACGCAAAACCACGCCTTCTAGAAACGGAACGGAAATGGTTGCTAGTGCACTCTGTCAATAAGTGTCCGCATACCTTCCGTAAACATATCGTCGTGACAAGGAACGGTACAGTATTGTGTGAATACAGCAACTTTTAACGCAACGGGTATGGAAAGGAAACGGAAAGGTTACGTAACGTATAGTGTGAATCGACCTTTAGTGAGTGCTAAGAAAGGAAAGAAGAATAGGGGGGGGCTAGATATTTCATGTTTCAGAAGGGAGGGGGGCAACAGAAAAAGTTTGAGAACCCCTGCCCAAGGAGGCCGAGTGCGTATAGTTCCACCTCTTATGCATATGAACCGAGTCTGAGTTTACTCCTGGGGTCTGGCGTTATGCGATACGGAGACGGCGAGTGCGTGACGTCATGCAGCCCCCACGCGGTAAGCCTAAGTTAAAGGGTAATGGAGTCTGTTGAGTCTGAGTTTACTCCTGGGGTCTGGCGTTATGCGATACGAAGACGGCGAGTGCGTGACGTCATGCAGCAGAGTGCACCTCCCGCTCTCCGTTTCCCGCGCAGTAAGCCTAAGTTAATGGGTAATGGAGTCTGTTGGAAGAGTCCTGGGGCTTCGATCGAAGCGAGAAGCCCTCCTGAGCCTTTCTAACATGTGTAGCATTTGTTGAATGTATCATTTGAAATGATATAAAGTCTAGCCTTTCAGACTGACTGTATCTTTTTTGTTTTGTCAGGGGCAGATGACCTCATCGTTCCGCCCCTTAAAACCTCAATAACTAAATAACTCTGTTTTGTATATTTCTTATTCTACTAGCCTATAGAGAGTAGTTAGTTATTGTGTTTATTATATTAATTATCGTATGGCTTTTAGTGCCGGGAGTGTCCGAGGACATGTTCGGCTTGCCTGAGGCTGTAGCTGCTTCTAGCGGACACCCATAGGGTGAGCTACAAGTTCCATTCAATTTCAAGTACTGTAGTTCCAACTTTCGCTACCAGATGTCAATGATACCTAGTAGTGAACGTTGGAACTTTGATAGAGCGTTCCAACGAAATCTAACCAAGAAATTTTGCTTCACACAAGTTTAGTCTGTGGAAGGATCTTTTACATGCCATAAATCTATGACATGGGACCGCCGGATTTACTTCCCCTCCGAAGTAAGGCATACTGAATGATTTTAATTAATGCTCTTAAAAAATCCGACGACTTTGGCCGGGTTTGAACCCGCTATCTTGGGCACAGCAGTTCAGCATGCTACCAACTACGCCACCGAAGCCGCTAGTTATTGTTTTAAGGGAGTGGAACAGTGAGGTCATCTGCCCCTCAAAGTGAGTATAGTTAATTGTTGTAGTAGGTAGTTTTCTTTTTCATATTAATTTTCGTACTCATTCATTTCATTATGAGCCGATAACCGTGTGGCATAATTGCACCCGTCCTCATTTAGAGTAATTAGTATTATTATTATTACCGGTCTAAGTAGTGAAATGACTCTTCAGTGCCAGTTATTGCTAGTATGAAGCAAGGCTGATAGTCATATCGCTCGAGGCAAACATATGTACTTAGGACAGGAAGCTTGGCTAATAATGTGCCGCTTCATAAACAGAAACTTTCAAAGTGGTAGTCATCTCCGGTCCATGTTTAACTAACCTAATGACCAGAGAGATAATTGTCACTGGTTAACATTAATAAGTAATTTCCAAGTAATCGAGGTCAGGGAGTGCCCTGTAGACTTACTGTAATCAATAAGAGTGGTATATAAGATACTAGAATATTATACTCATTGTCTTTTGTGAACTAACATCGCTACTACACGCAACTGTACCATCTTTGAAGGCTTAACTTGAAATATCTACTTGTGGAAATAAAACCTATCATCTTTACTCTTCGACTTCTAATTCTTTCAACGTCTCTTGGTGGTAGGCTCTTGCCAAGGCAGAGCCCTTACTCAACTACTCTTTCGAAAACTCATAACATCCAAAATTAAATCAAGTGTCACGGCTGGCTACGCGACATAAGATTTTGGTGGCAGCGGGTGGATATACTTCAAGAGATATCTTCTGGCTAAAAGAAACTATTCTTAATAGCCAAAACATCTATTTCTTTCAAACTTCAAAATTCTTTCAGCGATCTACATCGAGGTGCCTGGTCGCTAGTACTTCACTGGTCTCTCCACCAGGGACTGGGAACGTCTTTTTCTTCCTCTAACCGAAGGCCGACGCAGCCCGTCCGTCTTCTGGCGTCGAGAAGGTGTCAACTTCCGAGCGATCATCAGTTGGGGTTCTCGAGGGAACGTGCGCAACCCAGCAAGCCTGCAGCTATCCTTCTTCGCGGTGGTGTTCGACTACGGGGGCAGCTCCGAGGAGTGATCTTCTCCCTTATCTTCTTCCCAAGTAAGTCTTCTGCATTGTTGTATCTGGCATTGTATTTAAATTTGTAGTAGCAACAAATATGTCTCTAAACAAAGCGAGAGCACTTGGAGATCCTGAAATAGAGGAACCAGCTCAATACAGAGTTGTTAAAGTAGACACGGCAGTTAAATTATTAAAGTCAACTTTCAGTGGTAATCCTAACGACTTGCAAGAATTCGTAGATAATGTAGAAAATGCTTTTAGTATTTTAAATCCGATTGACTATCCAACATTTTTGAAATTTGTACTAGCACACATAACGGGTGATGCAAAAAAAACAGTTTTATCCTTTCGCACTATACCTGAAGAATTTCAGACGTGGGAAACGATTAAAGACAAATTAGAGATTAATTATGCAGTTCAAAGAACTCTTGATTTTTATGCGAATAAATTGTTCACGAGCAAACAGTATAATAATGAAAGTGTAACTCAGTGGGGTAACAGAGTAGAAAAAGCGACAACTGAACTAAATAAAGCTTTGGATAGACAAATGTTAAATTGGACTTTAGAAATGCAAGAGGGAGGTAACAGAACCATTTCTCTTCTAAGTAAAAGTTGTTTTATACAGGGATTATATGACGAATCAATTAAAACACTGACTAAAGTTAAAGGTGAAGAGAAGCCGTTTAAACAATTAATTGAGATGGCAGTTGAGGAGGAGAGTGCTAGGAGACCTAGAGAAAGAACATATAACAGTCCACACCAAAACAGAAGTAGTTTCTATGGGGCAGGTAGAGCAAGCCGCCCACAGCAAAATGTACGAAGTGGAGGTGGCATTAGTACCTCTTTTGCACAGGTGAAAAGAGAACCAGGGGTTAATGCAACTACAGCGGTTATTTGCTTCCGTTGTCAGAAACCTGGACATGTGATAAGGGAATGCAGGGGCAAACCTTTTTGTAGTACGTGTAAAAAGAGTGGACATGTAACCAAAGATTGTAGGAACAATCAGGGAAACCGGCAGTAGGGCTGCCTGAGCGACCTAGGTTCAGTCCAACTCAAGAGGCAAATATTAATGGTTGCAATACGATAAAGCTAGCTAGCGAACGAAGTGAAGTGAATGTTGAGAATAATGAGATTTATGAAGTGAATAATGAGAGTAATGATAGTAAGAAGTTAAAACAGCGGGAGAGCTGTAGATGAAAATCCGTACCTAGTATATATATTAAATGATCACTTACCAGGAGGGTATGGTGAAGCGCTGATTGATACTGGATCACAAATATCCTTGGTTCGAGAGAGCAGTCTAAGAAACATTAAAGTAAGACATGTAGATGTATCTCTTAGAAGTGTAACTAATGAAATATTTCCAGTAAGAGGACTGGTACATCTTTCAGTAAATAACGTTCAGAATGCACAAGAATTACCATTCTATGTGATTGATAAATTGCCTTATAATGTTGACATGCTGCTTGGACAAGACTGGCTAGAGGACCATGAATGTGAAATTAGAATTCCTTGGAGGAAGAAATTCTTAAAATTACCGCCATTTAGTGAGACCGTAGTTCAATTCCCGACAGAGGAACAGGGAACACGACATTGTGCGAAACAAACATTAGGAGATAAAGTAATATGTGCAGAGAGCATAGTTCAATGCGAAAACGGTAAATATTGTTGTTTGATAATTAATTGTAATGAAGATGAAACTCTTATAGAACAAACACCCGAGTTAACAACTATAAGCTTGAAAGAGAATAAAACAGTAATCAATGTAGAAAATCGAAAAGAATTACTACTCAGTAAAATGCGCCTGTCACACATAAAGGAAGGTGCAGACGAAATAAAAGATATTTGTCTAGAATACAATGACATTTTTCGTTTACCAGGAGATAGATTAACAGAAACAAAATCCGTAAAGCATGTGATTCCAACACCTTCAGTAATTCCAGGTAGGGAAATAACACTTAAAAATTATAGAATCCCGGAACAACATCAAAATGAAGTAAATCAACAAGTAGATGAAATGTTAAAACAAGAAATAATTAAACCTAGTAAATCCGCGTGGAACTTTCCAATTTTGGTAGTCCCAAAGAAACTAGACGCGTCAGGAATTAAGAAATGGAGAATCTGTATAGATTTTAGAAAACTAAACGATCTCACAGTAGGAGACAGTTATCCACTACCAAATATTCAGGATATACTTGACAAATTAGGAAAGTCAAGATATTTTTCTGCTTTAGATTGTGCGAGTGGATATTGGCAAATTCCAATAGCACAAGAAGATCAATGTAAGACAGCTTTTAGCACTCAGAAAGGACATTTCGAATTCAAAAGAATGGCATTTGGTTTGAAATCAGCACCAGCTACTTTTCAAAGATTGATGAATACAATACTGAGCGAATTAGTAGGATTACGCTGTTTGGTATATCTCGATGATATAATTATCTTTGCAGAAACACTTAATGAACACCATACGAGGCTTAGACAAGTTTTGCAAAAACTTAGAGAACATGATATTCAATTAGAACCAGATAAATGTGAATTCTTAAGGACAGAGTTACAATATCTTGGTCACATTGTAACTTCTGATGGAGTCTCTCCAGACCCTATGAAAATTGAAGCTATTATAGCATTTCCGACTCCTAAGACACCAAAGGATATCAAATCATTCATTGGACTTATAGGATATTATAGGAAATTTATATCACAATTTAGTAAAATTTCAAAACCACTAAACGATTTGCTAAAGAAAAATGAAATTTGGAAATGGGAGATTGAACAGAGAGAGAGCTTTAATAAATTAAAGGAACAGATCACAACCCCTCCAGTTTTAAAATTTCCAGATTTTACACAGCCGTTCGTGTTAACTACAGACGCTAGTAATTATGCGATTGGAAGCATATTAAGTCAAGGCGAGATAGGCAGTGATAGACCAATAGCATTTGCAAGTAGAACCTTAAATAAAGCTGAAATTAACTATGCAACGATAGAAAAAGAACTTTTGGCCATTATGTGGGCATGCAAACATTTTCGTCCATATTTGCTTGGAAGAACGTTCACTATAGTCACAGATCATAAACCTTTGACATGGGTATTTAATGTAAAAGACCTGAGTTCACGTTTAATGAGATGGAGACTTTTGTTAGAAGAATATCAATATAAAATTGTATATAAAGCAGGAGTAAAGAATGTTAATGCAGACACATTGAGTAGGTACCCAGTGGTAAATAATATTCAAGACACTAGACAGGAAATCCCGGAGGACAGAAAATTAAAATTGCTAAAGGAGATGCATGAATGTCCAATAGGAGGTCATCAAGGCGTACAGAAAACGTATGAGCGCTTGAAATTATATGTATCTTGGAAGAATATGTTTCGAGACATAGAAGCTTATATTAAAAGATGCCCAGTTTGTCAGTTGAATAAGCAAACGCTTCCTAAAGTGAAAGCAGAATTGCAAGTAACAGATACACAAGATCAGTCATGGGACAAGATTTATTTAGATATAGTATGACAGAGATATAGTATTCTCTATGACAGAAAGAGAGAATAAATACCTTTTAACATGTCAAGATAATTTGAGTAAGTACATTATTGCTATTCCAATTGAGAATATGACAGCAGAAACAGTAGCCCGAAATTTCATATTCGAGGTAGTATTAAAATACGGAATTCCAGGTCAAATCTTGACAGACCAAGGAACACAATTCATGAGTGAAATGTTTGTGCAATGTTGTAAACTATTAAAGATTAAGAAACTTAATACTAGTGTTTATCACCCGGAAACAAATGGTAGTTTGGAAAGATCACACAAAGTACTAGTAGAGTACTTGCTTTGCTTTGGAAACAAATTACAGAATGATTGGGATCAATGGATTCCATTTGCTTGCTTTGCGTACAACACATCACCACACAGTGTTACAAAATTCACACCCTATGAATTATTATTTGGTAGAAAAGCCAACATACCAGGACAATTGCAAAAGATTCCTCAACCCTTGTATAATCACGAGAATTTAATTCATGATATAAAGCAAAAATTCCAGACAGCATGGCAGCAGGCAAAGGAAAGATTACAAATAGCTAAAGTTAAACAGTGTGATAAAGTAAATGAAAATAGGAAAGAAAACTATTACAAACTTGGAGATTTAGTGTTGGTAACTAAAGAGCAGAGACGAAAGCTAGATCCTCTATGGGTAGGACCATATGAAGTAAAAGAGATAAAGGGAACAAATGTTACTCTAATTAAAGTAGGTACGGTAGGAAAAAAGCAAATTAAGACACATATTAATAGAACGAAACCATATGTTAAACAGACTTGATCTAAACATGATGGTGTGCAGGAACGTGCTTAAGCTTCTGATAATGACTTGGTGGTGGACAGCAGGACTAATAATGACTTGGTGGTGGACGGCAGGACTGATAATTACTTGGTGGTGTACAGCAGGAACTCTCAAGATGGGAGCCTACGCTATGAAAATAAGTCAACGTACAGGACTAGATCCAGAAAGCATGGATCTCAGTAAGGGATCATACATAACTGAAATTAAAAGTCAAACAGGAGTGTATTTTGATAATATAGGCAGTATATATTTTTACCCGACGGAATGGAGTTTTGTAAATTATGTAGATTTAAAACATGTAAGAAATTTATGGAAAAGAACTAAAGATCAAATAACATCACTTAATGAGATATGTACAAGACTGAGCAATGAGACTTGGTTTGCTTATACTGATTGCAAACCCAGTACTCCTTATTTCCAATCTAAAAGACGTGTAATTGACAAACTTAAAGATATTTTAATAGATCTAATGGGAAAAGATTCTAACTCGAGAAAGAAACGAGATTTATTCGGTTTCGGTGGCAAAATATTAAAATTCTTATTTGGAACAGCCACAGAAGATGAAGTTATTGCAAATTACGAACACATAGAAACAATGGAAAAGGATCATTTAGAATTTTTGAGAATTGCATCAGAGCAATTACTAGTATTAAAATCGACTATTGTTACAATGAACACAACTTTAAGAGACGTGTCATTTAATGAAAGGAAGTTAAAAGAAGCTTTGAAAATTTTAAACAGTAACATGACAACACAGAATAGAGAATTAAAAAAGGAACTTGATACTAGTCTCGTATTAGACGAATTAATTAAACAAATTGAACGCGGAACAGAGGAATGTCAACACACATTTGACTTATTAATAGATGTATACTTACATGCTCAGGATGGTGTTCTCCAACCACAGATAATTACAATTCAAAAGATAAGAGAAGTTCTGAATCAACAAGCGATGCCAGAGTCGACAATGTTCCCTCCCTTCACTTCTTCCGAACTCCTATCATTAATTCAACCAACTATTTACACCCAAGGGCAATATCTAGTGTATGCAGTGAAAATACCTTTGGTATTAGAAACAAAATTTGTGTTACATAAGGTAATACCTTTCCCTGTATTAATGAAATCAAACTCAACAACTAAAGTGTTAAATGTTAAAAAAGAATATATCTTTGTGGATATGTTGAATGAAAAATATGGACATATTACTCAATATGAACTTGATAAATGTCTTCAACCTAACAATTTAAACTATGTGTGTGCAGAAATTACGCCAATAGTCACATATATCCCTAATACGGACTGTGTATCTACATTACTGCACCCTAATACCTTGCAAATTCCAGATACTTGTGTATTTAATTACTTACCTTTAAAGGAAATTATATGGTTACCTCTTTATAGAAGTAACTCATGGCTATATGTAGCACCAAAAATGGAATTATTCACAACTGTTTGTCAAAACGGTGGAAAACATTCAGATAGATTACATGGAAGAGGCATACTTACCTTAAGAAAGGATTGCAAAGGATTAGGTAGTAAAACTACTTTATTTCCATTTTCACATCATGAAATGAATTTAACCAAGGATGACATATTCCCATTCATTGACGTAAACATTGATTGTTGTCTATCCCTTCCAGACCAAGAAATAATAAAGGATGTCCCATTAGACCTACCTTTATCCAATATAATGTCATCAGTAGATGATTTAAGAACAGCAAGCTTTAAAATAGATGAGGTAAATAAATTTATTGATGAACAAAAACTTAGAGAGGAACAGAGATCCTATCCATGGAAAAGAATTGGTACTACATGGTATACATATGTATTATCACTTCTCTTATTTATAGGTATATGGTTATGTGGATGCTGCTGTTGTTCAAGCTGTAGAAAATGTAGTTTTTGGTTAATTAATCAATGTTCCCCTAAGAAGTGGTGGAACGATTCTCATCAATTTTGCACTAAAATCACTGTTCATAATGTAAACAAATTTAATATTTCAAAAGATGATATTTCGAAAGTCCCAGAGAGGCAAAGTTTAATGGCTATACCAAAACTAACTGATGTAATTGTAAATCGACCAACACGATCTGACTCAATACGTTCTTTGCCTTCAGCTCCAGAGTTATCAGAGTTGCAAGAAACTAATGTAGATGAACCTACGGATCATCCTTTAAGGAGGTCCAACAGACTTAAGAAGAGAGAATTTTGGTCGATATACAAAAATTAAGATATTCATAATCTGTAATTTTTGTCTTGAAGAGGGGAGGTGTGGCATAATTGCACCCGTCCTCATTTAGAGTAATTAGTATTATTATTATTACCGGTCTAAGTAGTGAAATGACTCTTCAGTGCCAGTTATTGCTAGTATGAAGCAAGGCTGATAGTCATATCGCTCGAGGCAAACATATGTACTTAGGACAGGAAGCTTGGCTAATAATGTGCCGCTTCATAAACAGAAACTTTCAAAGTGGTAGTCATCTCCGGTCCATGTTTAACTAACCTAATGACCAGAGAGATAATTGTCACTGGTTAACATTAATAAGTAATTTCCAAGTAATCGAGGTCAGGGAGTGCCCTGTAGACTTACTGTAATCAATAAGAGTGGTATATAAGATACTAGAATATTATACTCATTGTCTTTTGTGAACTAACATCGCTACTACACGCAACTGTACCATCTTTGAAGGCTTAACTTGAAATATCTACTTGTGGAAATAAAACCTATCATCTTTACTCTTCGACTTCTAATTCTTTCAACGTCTCTTGGTGGTAGGCTCTTGCCAAGGCAGAGCCCTTACTCAACTACTCTTTCGAAAACTCATAACATCCAAAATTAAATCAAGTGTCACGGCTGGCTACGCGACAACCGAGATGTTAGGCCCCTTAAAACTACACTTGTCATCAGCAATTGTTTTATTAAGGCAAGCTTTTACATGGCTCTTAATCCTCGGGTCCTCCTTTTGTACGTGAAATTCAAACCTTAGGACGAGACTTGGAAAGCTTTAAAAATATCTCACATGCATTAACCCTGGATGAGTAAGGTAGGGTGTATTCTCACCCCAGAGTATTTTTATTCTGGGATGTTTTGAAGTTGATAGCATTGATTTCTCTTATCATCTCCACCGGCTTTGTTTGTCTCGCTAGCGGGTAGTCAGTGCCACTTTGATCTTTGGTCTGCGTATTTATCAGATGCCTGGGCACAGACCTTGGGGTGGTGTCGGTGTCGCACCCCACCTTATTCAATGCAATGCAGACTTTCACTCACAGAAGGAGGCTGTTTTGCTTAACTGGAAGTGGCCTATTGTGCTCGGCACGGACGGTGTTCTTTGAAGTTTTATGAGGGTCTCGTTCCGGACCGAAGACAAGTACCGAGGTATATTCCATATTTGTATAATTTAATTTCTGTTAAAAGGGCAGATGATCTCGTAGTTCCACCTCTTAAAACAACAATAACTATAAGTATAAGAAGGAGAGTTGTATTAACTTCACACAACAAATTTTGATATTTTCACGAATTTTGTGGTGAGGACAACGTCGTAAAGATTGTTATCCTACTTTTCACATTTTGTAAAAATGTGGAAAAAGTAGACATGAGATCGTTCCGGTCAAATGTCTGTATGTCCGTGTGTTCCCCCCTCTGTCAACTCCTAAACGGCTGCACCTATCGAAACCAAATTTGGTATGAGTAAAGATCTTACCTGAATATCGCACGGCCACATTTAAAAATGATGTCAGTGCAAACAACTGCTGAAAAATCGCAATTGAAATTTGAGCTCCATGCTGTATATCTCGGAAGATATGCATGGGATATATTCCAAAATTGGCACACACATACATAATTACATACCAGATTAATTTCCATGAGGTCATACATGATAGTGTTGCCAACATGAGTCTAAGCCTGCTGATATGTCCAAATTGTAAATGCATGTATCTTCTATACTATCAATTGGATTTCAACCAAATTTCGTATCTACTATATGTACCATAACAGATATGACTATGCGTAACCTTAAGAGCAACCACGGCTGTCAACCGTTGGTAAAAAGCTCTCTCTATTTAAAAAAAAAATCCTAATACCAATATCAGAAAGTATGCAAGCCAACAGCTCGAAACTTAGCACACGTATAGTACCCTACATGACTTTCTACACATTAATTTCAGTAACTAATATACAGTCAGTGCTGCCAACATAATTCTAAGCTTGCTGATAGGTCCATTTTTGTTTTCTCTTTTAAAAAAATCCCTCAGTATGCCTTCCTTCGGAGGGGAAGTAAAGCCGGTGGTCCCTTGTCATAGATTTATGGCATGAAAAAGAACCTTCCAATAACTGCACTTGTGTGAAGCCAAAATTTGTAGGTTAGAATTGATACCGCTATATTACTTCCAACGTTCGCTGCAAGGTGCTGGCTGCTATGGCATCTAGTAGCCACGTCCGAAGCTAGGTGTCGTGGACGGTAGCATTTGGTAGCAAATTAGGAACTACTTGAAAATTGATGGTATGCATTCCTTACCTGACTCACATATAACACACACTAATACAGCCATCACAATTAACACAGGTTATCAGACAAATTCTACACACACCCAAAGTACACGGGGCTACATGACCGCGTTGTCACAGCCCCTAAACTAAGCAACCAACCAACCAACTGTCTTGTTCTGAAAATGATATAAACCTTATTTGTAAGCTTGCCATTATTATTTTCGAAAACAAATAAGGACTGCTAGTGACCCATGATGGGAGTGGAGACCATAAAATATAGTAAAACTTGGTAGGATGGATCCATCACCCTAATAGTAAAATTACGTGCATGGACGCGGATAATTTTTGAATCGTGGAATGAAAGATATACTGTAAGGTGTAATGGAGAATTATTACAGAAGTAGAAGCTTCTTAATACAGTATCTCAGAAATAAGCTTACGAGAAAAGGAGACATGAAAGAAGAAATTTCAAAGATGATAAAACATTGCTGAAAATTGTATTTTGTGTGTCAGATATATAATTCGAAATTGGGAAATACCTAAAAGAAAACAAAGATAATGATACCAATTTTGACCTATGGATCAGAATGTTGGACATGGACAAAAAAATATCTAAGTAGATAGTAGTTGGTAGCATGCTGAGCTTCTATGCCCATGGTCACGGGTTCAAATCCGGCCGAAGTCATCTGATTTTTAAGAGCGTTAAAAATCTCTCAGTATGCCTTCCTTCGGAGGGGAAGTAAAGCCGGCTGTCCCATGTCATAGATTTATGGCATGTAAAAGAACCTTCCACTAATTACACTTGTGTGAGGCTAAATTATAGGTTAGATTTGACTAACGCTCATAGGTTCCAACGTTCGTCGCCTGAAGCTGACTGTGGTGGTATCTAGTAACCATGTACACAGCTAGGTATCGTTGACGGTGGCGTTTGGTAGCAAAAGTAGGAACTACTTGAAAATTAAATGACTGCAGTCCTTAGATGAATTAAGAACAGATAACACACACTATTACAGCCATCGCAATTAACGTCGGTTATCAGACAGATTCTGCACACACCCAAAGTACATGGAGCTACATGACCGCGTTGTCGCAGCCCCTCAACTGAGGAACCAACCAACCAACCAACCTAAGTAGATTACACGCTACCGAGATGCCTTTTCTACCCAGGGATCCTGGGTAAAACGAGAAGGATCAGACAATACGACACACGTTTCAGGTCAAATCAAGACCTTACAAGAAACTATGGAAAAAAATAGGTTGAAATGGTTTGGTCAATTAAAAAGAATAGGAAAGTTGAGATTACCAAGAAGAGCTCTGGAATGGACAGAACTTGGAAGAAGACCCATTGGAAGACCACAAACAAGATGAAGAGACCAGGTGAAGGATGATGTGACCCGAAGGCCGAAGAGGAATACAGTGGGAGGAAATGCTGAACGATATATTGTGGGAGAAAAGAGAAGATTGGAGGAGGCTATCTGAACGAACTGCGAAAACAGAAACGTTTAAAAGAAGATATAATATCTCATTGGGGAATTTAAAAAATTGAGTGTGGTGTCTGTAATTTTGAAACAAATTCTGGGTATATTTGCTTTGCTGATTTCAAAACTGCTGTCCATTTTGTTCTAGCAGCTCTAGTTTTTTAATGATATTATTGATTTTGTGATAATTTATTACAGTACGGTAACTTAGAAATTAGGATCACAGTAGAACAGCACTGTGGACGATGAGTACGCATGTTGTTGGAGCCTCCAACGAGAATTACAGAAATATCACACCGTAGTAAATCACAGAAACGTGGATTAAGCCATGTGTCAAACTGGTGTCATACGTGTGTTGTTCTTTTTATGCAAGGCATTGCGTCATACAGAAGAAACATTGGAGACGTATTCACCGTGGGTCCTATTTTTGGCGAATGTGTGGATCTTGCTGATCTACGAAGAAACCTTGGCCTGCAGAATACGCTCTGTCTTAACCGACGAGGTTGTGGCTCCTGATCGCATCATCCGCTTTATAGAAGAGAGTGGGTGACGGCAAACAATCTAAATGCCCAAGTCTTACTTCACTCAAGGAACTTGTTTTCTTTAACGTGTATTTTTGTTTGTCATTAGTTTATAATTAGCTTACCACGGTGCGTGAGTGGTTAACGTGTCAGACTACGAACCCCAAGCTTGCAGGTTCGCTCCTGGCCCTGATAAGTGTTTTTTTTGAAAGGCGACAAAAATCACGACATGCATGTCATACGTTGTTGGCATGTTAAAGAACCCATTTGAATTCAGTAGGCCGTGTTCATAATCGCAAAATTAATCTCGGAATTTTTCGCCAACACAAAGTTCCTCCATTCTCTACCAGAAAGCCCTATAGTGTCAAGGAGCTTACATATATATAACCTCCTTGGCTTTCATAGCGTTCCAAGGAACGACGAAATTCGACATGCAAGCTGCCCTCTGGGTGTCAAATAACAAAGCTTGCCCGCGGCACCCGAGGCCATTATTGTTCTAATTATTAGTTTTATTTTATTCTTTGTTTTATTAATATAAAGCTGATATCGTATTAGGTTCAATTGTGCGAAACTAAATTTGCAGGTTAGATTTGATTAACGCTCTGTTATTTCCAACGTTCACCGCCAGGTGCCAGTTGCTGTGGCATCTAGTAACCAAGTTAACAGCTAGGTGTCGTTGACGGTAGCATTTGGTAGCAAAAGTAGGAACTACTTGAAATTGATCGTCTGCAGTCCTTATCTGAATCACAGATAACACACACTAATACAGTCATCACAATTAGCACCGGTTATCAGACAGATTCTACACACACCCAGAGTACACGGGGCTACATGACCGCGTTGTCACAGCCCCTAAACTGATGAACCAACCAACCATCGTATTAGGTATCCACCTCAAAATGTTAAACGAATACAAATTTGTTTATTCAACTGTGTTACGAGGGAAATATGACCTCGCTATTCCACCCCGTAAAACTACAATCAACATCAAAATAGTATTCTCTATACACTGCCCTCCGAGTGACCTGGCGCACAGATATGTTTTCTAATAGTTCGTTGTACTCAACTTCTATCTCTACCTCATCCCTGTGATAGCGCTGTTTTGTTCCAATCAGTTGAGTGGAAAAACTGCCTAGGCTACTTGGAAGTTCTGGTGCCACTTTTATCTGCCTGTGTTACAATAATAGTTTAGTCTTAACGCTATAATCATCATAGTTGGTCGTGATGTGAGCTCAACAAACCGTGCATCTAACAACGAGTGCGTAACCATAGTGATTATGAATTATTTATTAGTTCAACTGCGGGAGAGTCAGTTGCTCCACGTCGAAGAGTTCATGCTTAGGCTCTACCCAGCTACATTTTCAGCCGTAGTAAACTAGATAGTCGACTAATATTCCGGATATGACGTCACAAGTCATAATCGAAACCTCGCTATTTTTAAATGACATCCGGGCGGTGTAAATACTAGACTATAATACCGTCCAAATAAAATGGGCCACTAAGTCCTGCATGTGCGGCCGAATGGTTAAGAGAAAACTAACATCGGGCAATGTTACGGTTAATTTCCAGCCAATACCCCGTCCTCATGTTTATTAGATTATACTGAGCCCGTATGGCTCATGTTGGTGATAACTTCAAGGAGCATGGGTTGGTAATACATCCACCGATGGATAGAACGCACCGTGGAAGCTTTGAGCTAGTTCCTACCCTTATTTTGACTCTGGTATTGCATTCCAATCTTCTAACTGGGGGGAAGTAATTTGTATATTCAACTAAGTTATGATATTATACAATTTTTACAACGTCATTCTGCATATTTTTCCACATCATGATTGGTTTATAGATTTATGGAGACGTTGGATCTCAGTTTTCTCGCAGACATGCGAACGAGGGTTGATTAGTCGCTACACGACTTATTAGGTTCCTTCATGAATTCAGAACCTAGTCTAAACTAACGTCACAACCGAGTCTGCTTGACTATTGTGCAGACGCACTGTCGGGAGAATTTCCTTGTGAATTTGGATTTGAAACATATATGTGTGAGTTACATTTAATAATATCGCTAATATTGTAGCGCAATGACGTACCGTCCGTTTGGAGTGCGATAGAAGTACGCTGGAAATGTGAAAAAGTGATTTTTGTCAAGCACATTGCATTTTGTGCGACCGCATGGTACCAGAAATATATTACAGGAACTGTGTGAATAACCTAAACCGATTTGTAATAATGTTGAACTGAAAACTGTGCAGAAACAATTCTTATGAAATCATATTTGTGCGCGATTGCAATGATTTGCAACGATATTGATCGCAGTAATAGCGTCAGTGAGTTGAACACCACTCGCTTGTTCGTTACAGCCAGTGGCAGACACAGAGACAATTTAATATCAGTCTGCAACAGTGTAGAGCCAGTGCTTGGCTAAAGTTCAGTACAATATATGGTAAATTATTCTACGAGACGCCAATATGAAATGCTTTAATAACCACGAGGACGAGACTTCCATCAGCTTTAACATGACGTCCGTGATGGAGTAAATTACCCCGTGAGGGGGATGCTTGGAGCAGATATCCAATGATGAGGAGGAAGAAGAAACGATGGATTCAAAGGACGCAAAAGGATCAAAGCCAGGACGTGGTGATGACCCTATAATCCCAAGGTAGCTTGAGATCCAGTTCGTCGACCATGTGAGTCCAGTAATTTCTGTCTGTTCAGGTCTATCCTTCAGTTGAGTAGTTGTAGAACCGCACTCGATAGCAACCATTTAGGTAAGACCTATTCTTAATATTACATTTAATGATTTCTAGCTTTGCAGACAGCCCTGGTCTTATTTATTAGTTCTTGAGACACCCTGTGGCACATCTATGCCATGTGCAACCTGCTGTGCACTATTGTAACTTGGAGAGAATTAGTTATTGTTGTTTTAAGGGGCGGAACTACAAGGTCATCTGCCCCTAACTTGGAGAGACACACATGAATACTTATAGCCCTCACGAGCTATATTTTCAGCCTGTGATGTTAATAATCTTTGATATTTGTGGAATGCAGAGGCACCCACTTATGTATTTTATACACTCCTAAATTATGGCGTATCATTTGACGGAGAGAAGATTCACCCGTCGCCTTATGAATGGTTAATTTTGATTTTTGTGAAGCTTAGAAGCCACTTCATTCCAGAGTTTGGAATCAGTAGAATTGGTGCATAAGGTTTCAGAAACCATGTATTATTCTTCGCTAATGTCACCGTATCATTTCACAATACGGGGAAGTATAGGAGTTGTTGATTAAGTTTATTTTTGTGTCGAGGAGGGCACCAAACGTTTTCAAACCCTACTATGAGGTGTATTGAGAGTGGAGAAAGTGTGAGTTACCTTCAGAGCATAGCATGAAGGTGATAGCAGTATCTTTAGATTTCAAAGCACCTGGAGTGTTTAGGAATATCTGTGATTTTATTCTCTTTGATTTCAACTTTCGATATTCGGGAGAGCTGAGTGTGAGACTAGTTCCTGCATTAATGGACATGTAAATAAGTGTAGCCTATGTATTTGAGACATATGAACAACTGTCGTTTGTGAGCTCCAAAATATACTACAATGCATTCTGATTTTTGTGAAGGCAAGACTGCATTATAAACATTGTCACAGCAGTGAGTCAAGGTGTGTGGACCTGTTGACTCAAGGCCGCGCTGCCAGTTATTAGCTGTTGTTACCCAGCATTCATAGTGAATCTTTAGCGAGACGACTGCTGTAATATTGACACAAGAAGAATTGTTCCACATGAAATATTAGATTTCAATGCTAAGTTATGGTACAGATTTAGGACACAGCTAGTCGCTGGAACCCATTAAAAAACTGTTACGTAGCTTTGTGTTTTGGGGTGTGTTTCCTTGGTCATGTCTAGGACTCCCCCCCCCCCCCCCACGTTATAACCTGATACACCCCCCCCCCCCTGGCCTGAGGGACACATCCGATTCTCTCGGAGTGTGTGTTTGGAGGATGGGGGTGTCTGGAATGTCATCTGCGATTGGTGGTACCCTGATAATCCCGTCTGACGGGCACATCTGCTCGAGTTCGTGCTAAGGCTCTACCCAGCTACTCTACATTTGCAGCCGTAGAGAACTGGATAATGTTGACTAATATTCCGGATATGACGTCACAAGTCATAATCCAAAGCTACATAGCAATCAAGTCTGTAGGAGCTAGTGAAGGAAAGTGTTTGATTGTCGACTTGTACAAAGAATTTATAGAAGTAAGTACCGTACCGTAGTATTTTGTCTTTGACTTTTATTCGAAGTAAAAATCTCATCAGTAGACAGCAGAAGTCCTCACCTGAATTACAAATCCTATCACGACACAGGTTATCCGACAAAAATCCATACACACCAAAGTACATGTGGTTTAATGAGCACGATGGCCAAGCCCGTTAAATGAATCAACAACAAAAACAAGAATCATAGTAGACCTCTAAGTTAGACTACAGGTTCTTTAAGAGTTAAAACTCATAGTAGCCAATAGGAAGCTTTTAGTTTTACGTGGCCGTTAATCATGCGATCCTGAGCCACGGGACCTCCTTTTTTCGTGGAATCCGAACGACAGGACATGGCATTTCACTTCGAAAATCTCACATTCATTGACCGGGAATCGAACCCAACCCACCTTGGTGAGAGGCCAACAGCTTCACCGCAGTGCCACCACGCCCTCCATAGTAGCCTATAGTATATCATTATTATGAACAGTGCAAAGCATTAATAATTAAACGGAAATACAAATCTAATACCGTACAGGAAAAATAAGTTAAACTGGAAAATAGACACTAAAAATAGACTTGGATTGGAAAATAGACGCTGATGTCAAATAGGCATTTTAGGCAATACAACTCCTTTATTTAGACCTAAACGTTCATGAAACATGTAAATTAAAAAGGTGAGGCATGTGTATGTTAAGAAAAGGTATTTGCCTGAACTTCGATGTCTACTCATCAGGAAAAGTTAATAGTCTACAGTTAATACAGTTAATACAGAATGTTAGTATTTTTGTTTGTAGAATTGCTTTATTACTTTATTCTGAATAGGAGAATAAATCATAATAAATCAATTCTTTACTTGTCTTATAGACGATGAAGTTATTGATAAAATTAGCCACCTTGTGGCTACACTGCGTTCTGCTGCACGGCTGAAAGCAACGGGAAACTACAGCCGTATTGCTGTTCCCAAGGATATGCACCTCTCTATGCATAATTACATGTGATGATGGCCTCCTCTCTTGTAAAATTTCAATCCGGAGATACACTAGGTCCCGTTCGGATCTCCGGGTGGGGACTACTCGAGAGGGGTTAACATCAAAAGTGACAAAGAGGAAATCTGATATTCTACGGATCGGAGCGTGGAGTGTTAGAAGTCTGATAAGCAGTGGAAGGTTAGAAAACTTAGAAAGGGAAATGGATAGGTTGAGGTTGGATTTGGTTGGGATTAGTGAAATGCGCTGGCAAGAAGATAAGGACGTTTTGTCAGGAGACTGTAGAATCATTAGACGTCTGAGAAATGAGGTTAACTAGAAGTGCAAAGAAGCAAAAGAAGAATGGTTGAAAGACAAATGTGCAGATATAGAAAATTGTCTGAAATTAGGAAAGGTAAATAGAGTTTATTGAAGGACTAAGAGTACTTTTGGGGGAAGGAAGGACTTAGATGGAAAACCTCTAAAGAAAAGGTTGAGAGATGGAAAGCTTACATAGAGTGCTTGCTTAAGGGAAAAGAGATTGAGAATCATGTAATGGAAAGGGAAGAGGAAATTGATGAGGATGAGAAAGGAGATTTAATATTGAGATCAGAATTTGACAGAGCATTGGAAGACTCAAGCAGGAACAAAGCACCAGGCATAGATAATATGCCGATTGAGTTGATAAGCTGCATAGGCGATGAAGGTCTGACAAGGTTATTTCACTTGGTGCGTAGGATTTATGAGACAGGTGAGGTACCATCTGATTTCAAGAAGAATGTTATCATCCCTATACCGAAATAAACAGTAGCTGACAGATGTGAAGATTACCGCACAATCAGCTTGATCACTCATGCTTCAAAGATCCTGACTAGAATAATTTACAAGAGGATGGAAAGATAGAAGAAACGGAGTTGGGTGAAGACCAGTTTGGCTTCAGGATAAACGTAGGAACAAGAGAAGCTGTACTAAGTCTTAGACTGATTTTAGAAGATAGAATAAGGAAGGATAAGGGAACGTTCACGACATTTGTAGACATAGAAAAGGCCTTTGATAACGTTGATTTGAGTACGTTGTTTGACATTTTGAAAACGATTGGAATAAAGTACAGGGATAGGAGGGTGCTCTACAATCTATACAGAAACCAGACAGCAGTTATTCGTGAGGAAGGACATGAGAGAGAAGCGGGTATTCAGAAAGGTGTAAGGCAAGGCTGCAACTTATCACCCAATCAATCAATACATTGACACGCAATTAAGAAAATGGAATACCTCAATATATAAGTAAAGATTCAAGGAGAAATAATTTCAACTCTGAGATTTGCCGATGACATCGTCATCTTAGTCGGCACACCAGAGGATTTGAATAAGTTTTGAAATGGTATAGATTCTGTCTTGAGGAAAGAATTCATGTTGAATATTAATAAATGTAAAACAAAAATATTGGAATGCAGTCGAAGGAAATCAGAAAACCCTATGGACGTCGAATTGGCAGGTGAAAAACTAAAGGAAGTAGGTGACTTCTGTTACTTAGGAAGCAAAAAAAAAAAAAACAAGGATTGACGAAGCAAAGAGGATATAAAAGTAGGTTAGCACAGGCAAGGAAAGCATTTCTACAGAAACGGAAGCTATTGACATCGAATATAGATTTAGGTATTTGGATGTCAATTTTCAAAGCCTTTGTCTGGAGAGTGGCGCTCTATGGAAGTGAAACTTGGACTGTTGGAGCAGCAGAAAAGAGGAGAATCGAAGCGTTTGAAATGTGGTGTCACTGGAGAATGATGAATACCAGATGCGTAGACAGGATTACGAATGAAGAGGTATTAAGGCGAGTGGGAGAGGAGAGATGTTTGTAGCGACTGCTAATGAAGAGAAGAGGTAGGTTGGTAGGAGACATACTAAGGCACCTAGGAATAGCATACTTAGTTAAAGAAGGAAGGTTCGAGGATAAGAACAGTAGGGGTAGACCAAGGTTAGAATATGTTAGATTGCCTCGGATGTAGGGTGTGGTAATGTAGAGATGAAACGATTAGCTCAGGACAGGGAAGCAAGGAGACCTGTATCAAACCAGTCGAAAGACTGAAGACTCAAACAACAACAACAGAGAGAAGGTGCGGAACACAGCCTTCTTGTGCATCTATTTGGCACCGGCATGTTAGACTAGTGTGCTTCAGAACAGAAGTCTATGGAGGAGGCCATGCTTTAAGCTGCGTAGTGAGTAGTTTTTGGCAGCCAGTTAATAGTTATTAACTTGAGCTTTGGGATGTGATCTGACTAACTAATGCCAGTGTCATTCAATGAATTTCAGATCCGAATAACTAGATCATCATGGAAGTCATCCCACACATTCCTCTCAAGCCATATCGAATCTTCTGTGCCTCATAGGTTGAACATTTCACAGGACTGCATCGCCAACTGCAAAGATGGAGGATCATGAAGAGTCATGAGGTACAGGGAGACACTTTTGCTGGAGCGGGGCCGGCTGCCAGGTGCCGGGCGTACACCTTCCGCCAGGCAGCCGAGCTCGGTCCGCGGATTGCGAGCAGGTGGAAACCGTAACAAAGTACATTAATTAATGGTAAATTCACCAGCAAATCATGATTAAAGAACTTACCTTTTCGCAGAGGATGCTGAGGGTGTTCTCCTTCAGCTTACAGATAGGCGTTGTACCGTGTAAATAAATTAGCCTTCACACCTTGCAATTCCCTTCTGTTGTGACGGATATCTGCTGTCGTATATTGTTCTCCAGCTCCACTAGAGTTCGGGTAATTGATCTGTACACTTTGTATTTTAAACTACCCCACAATTAGACATCAAACGGGCTTAGATCCGTGCTTTGATTAATTACAGTAAACACACAAGGGGGTACAGGATTTGCTGCATAATATAACGATAAGTAAGTTCTAACCTTTAACTGGTGACGTGAGGTCATCCAGATTCACAAGAAATAAAAATAAACATCTGTGCTTCTTTAATAAAATCTTGCAGGAAGTTGTTTTTTATGTTACCTTCTTATCTGTGCGCTGACACTTCTCACCCTCGTTGATGAAAGTTTAGTGAGTTAATGACTTAACTGACCCTGGTTCTCTCGCCTTCGCGCAATCTGCGGACCGAGTTTAGTTGGTTGGCAAAGGGCGTGCGCGCCTGGTGGCTGGACGCTCGCCACGCTGCAGCAAAATAATCTCACTGTAGTATTCAACAAAGATTCAGCATGTGCTTTCTAAAAGGGTAAGTGTTAAGTTTATTTATTGATATCATGTGTGTGTGTGCCATACAGTAGTCTAGTCTAGGTATTTTGCTATACGGCGCCATGTCAGTGAGGAGCTTACGTGCCCATAACTGGGCTCCCGTTGGTTGTGAGATTGCGTTACTCTCCGAAGCCCTCCCTGTCATGTATGTGTCTGTATGTGAGTTAAGTTTGTCGCTTAACAGTCTTCTTTAGTGATGTACTAAGAAGTCGTTGCTACTGCTAAGTCAGTAGGTCTCGTGGTTCTTTCTTCTGATGAGTAGTATCTGCTTTCTATGAATGAGAACTCGTTGGTTAGTTTGTAGAAGTATTTATTAATCTTTGACGATCCAATATATACAAGTTAACACCAGTCAGACAACCTGTTTAGTTGCTGCTGTTGGAAGAGGACCTTTGCTTCTCAGCCCAGGTCTTTTATACAAAATCCCTTCATAACAAAGTGCGTCACAGTGGAGGGGCGTACTAGATAACATGTATATGGAAATATATATCTTACAGGATATGGACTCATGTCTTTGATAACAGTTCCGTGAATTTGATCACTCATAGCTGTTGCTGTTAATACATCTGGAAATAACAGATTAAGTAATCATATGAGGAAATGTGCAGGGCCATTTCCTTAGTCCTTCTAGGAAGTATTTGATAAATAATAATCTACAGATAGTAAACCACATGTGTTGAAGATAACATGTTTGTGAAGGAATCATTTCCTTGTTTCCTAGAATGAGCATTGTTCCAGTTAACACGTTGATAATAGCATTACATTGTGCAATGGTGTTCCTTCTATAGGAAGAATGACCATAACCTATAGTTTAGAATGGAGTCTGGGGTTCGACCCTGGACGGGATACATAACTTGTGTACCTATGTGTGTCATCAGAAGTCTCGGTTACTGGTATCAGGAGCACAGCCATGTCAGTGAGGAGGTTACGTTCCCATAACTGGTCCCCCATTGGATGTGAGACTGCTGTACCCTCCAATAGACTCCCTATCATGTGTGTGTTAATATTGAATTATAGTCAAATGTTGTTTGAACTGTACTGAGTGAATAAAGCGGAGGATTCTCACATGGTTCAGCAAGCTCGGGCAGCCTAAACATCAACTCGCAGACTCAGCTATATAAGAGAGAAATAAAATAAATATCTGTATACTAACACGGTCCGTAATCGATAAATAAGAAAATACTATTGCCGAGATGAAGGAACAGCAAACAATTTTCATAGCACAGATGCCACGCTACAGAACCAAGAATTATTACATTCATTTCATTGAAGTACAGTATTTTAAGACATTAATGAGAAAATAAGAAAATGATATGAGAGAGAGGCTGCTACTTTTCACCCATACTTTTCAATCTATAGGCAACATTGAACAAGCAATGATGAAATTTAAAGTAGAAGTAAAGTTTCAAGGTGAAATAATTCCAATTCTGAGATTTACTGATGACAATGTCATCTTTGTCGATTCACCAGAGAATTTGAATGAGTTTCTAAACGGTATGGACTCACAATCAGTTCTGAGGAAAGACTTCATTATGGAAATGAATAGATGTAAAACTGACAAAATGGAATCCAACATGAAGAAATCAGAAACGTTTGTTGACATCATAAAAAAGCTAAAGGAAGTAGGAGAATTCTGCTACTTGGGAAGCAAAATGAGCACTGAAGGTCGAAGCAAAGAGGATAGGCTGACACGGCAATCAAGAAAATTGCTCTTCAGTCAGTCAACACAAGAGTGCCCAAATAGATTGGACAGAAAGTGACGATTATTATTATTATTAAATTTAAAAAGTAAAGTAGCATTTCTATAGAAAAGAAGTATGTTGCCATCAGATACAGATTTAGAGAGTAGATGTTACTGTTTCGTCACCAAATGTTAAGCAAACGTGTTCCAAAGCTGCGTAGTGAGTAGTTGTTCAACTACCCCACAATTAAACATCAAACGGGCTTCGATTAACTACATTAAACACGCAAGGGAGTGCAGGTGTTGCTGCATAATGTAACGATGTAACTGAGTGAGAAAATTTTCAACGTCTTCTGTGGAAAGGTAACGGGTGACGTGAGGACTTCGTTCACTCGACGCCAGATTGCGCTCAAAAACGTTCTTCAGCTCTCACTAACCTCCCATTAAGAAAGAAGAAATGTTTGTATTGCGTGTTATAATTATTTTGCTCTCTCATGTTTGTCATTGTGTTTCTAGTCAAAGTGGCTCCCTACGTGGGAAACCCTATTCTTCATGTTAACTAATGGTTGATAATTCAACTCAACGTGGGTTTGATCTTGTAAAACTTCACTCTTTTATAAATCGTTCATTTGGCTCAACGTGGGATCATTCTATTTACGTCATTTAACCTTTTGCTGGGTTAATACATTTAACTTCTTCGTGAGACCCATACTTCGCCCCATTCAACTGGGCCAGAAACTTTGTACAAATTCAACAAACAATTTGGCAAGAGTGCATCAAGATTAAAATGTTCATTTCATGAACATTCAAACATAATCAACACTCAAATTGTGTAGAAGAGCCACTACCTCGTTGTGTCATCCTGCTCTAGTTCGTGTTGCGTAACAATACAATACCTGAGAGTGTCGTTCTGCTCTTGTGCGTGTTGCGTTACAGTTTACTATGTGACAGTCTTCCTCTTCTCGAGTTGGTGTTGAATTTCAATACACTACCTGATAGTGTCCCTCTGCTCGTGTTCGTGTTGCGTTACATTACAATAACTGATTGTGTCGTTCTGCTCGTGTTGGTGTTGAGTTACAATACAATACCGGATAGTGTCGCTCTGCTTGTTTTCATGTTGCGTTATAGTACAATAGCTGACAGTGTCGTTCTGCTAGTGTTCGTGTTTCGTTACAATTTACTATGTGATAGTATCCCTCTTCTCGTGTTCGTGTTGCGTTTCAATATTATTATTATTATTATTATTATTATTATTATTATTATTATTATTATTATTATTATTATTATTATTATTAAGCCTCCGTGGCTTAGGCGGCAGCACGCCGGCCTCTCACCGCTGGGTCCGTGGTTCAAATCCCGGTCACTCCATGTGAGATCTGTGCTGGACAAAACGGAGGCAGACAGGTTTTTCTCCGGGTACTCCGGTTTTCCCTGTCACAATTTCATTCCAGCAACACTCTCCCCTATCATTTCATTTCATCTGTCATTCATTTAATCATTGCCCCAGAGGAGTGCGTCAGGCCTCGGCAGCCGGCACAGTTCATAACCTCGCCGCTAGATGGGGGCTTCATTCATTCCATTCCTGACCCGGTCGGAGACTGGAAGCAGGCTGTGGATTTTCATTATTATTATTATTATTATTATTGATGTGTAACATCTTTCCGCTCGGTTGCTGGATAGTTTTGTGGGAGTGATTTTGAAAATTGGGGACGGAAGTGGATCGGAACGATCGAGCTGGCAGTGGTGGATCAAACGGAAGTATGCACTGCCCGCTCGATCGATCAAACGGAAGTGTACTAGCTGGCAGTGGTGGACAACGGAAGTATGCACTACCCTCTCGATCGATCAAACGGAAGTGTACTAGCTGGCAGTGGTGGACAACGGAAGTATGCACTGCCCGCTCGATCGATCGAATGGAAGTGTGCCCTAGCTGGCAGTGGTGGATCGAACGGAACTATAAGACGCACTGCCAACTCGATCGATCCAGCTGGCACTGGTAATAGAAACAATCAGCACGTGGTGTCGAAAATTGATACCATGACGCACTCTCGGCCATGTGGAATGTATATGACATACTGAACGGAAAACGCTCATGCGAACTCTGGTGTCAAGTGATTTAAACAAATGACATTGTACATGTTCAAAGCCTTCGTATCAGTATTTAAATGGTAAAATGCCTTAATATCAAACATTGTAAGTAGTCGGCATTGCATTGGCATAAGGCATTTTAAACTCAATGTCACTCAGGAACATTATCGAAACAAGCAAAATATAAATGAAACTTAATTCCGTAATGCAGTATTATTGGAACGTGGAAATAAGTCACCATCTTGTGCACAATATTTGCGTAGTCGAAATAGCCGTGGGGTTATTCGTATGACTGTGAATCAAGAGATATTGGGTTCGAATCCTGGGTGGGGTAGATACTTTTGCTATCAGATTATCATTTTAAACGATATTTATCATATCAATATGACTCATTTTAACAGAATCCATATGAAATTACGTGTTGGTCTGTGAATCAAGAGGACCTGTTTATAAGGAATTTAAGGTTATGAGCGGTGTCGCGTCTATTAATCAAGTTGATCCAAATCGTATTCTTTATTTAGGATAGTGCTGGTGGAAGCTACAAATCATCTAATAAAATGAGTTCCGTATTATAAACTACAATATCTGAAAAACACTGCCTTTTATTTGTGCCAATAATACTATAAAATACCGGTGTATCAACAATTCCACGTGAGGTTTCTTCTATGTCAGATGTTACACATCATATGCGACTACTGTAAGGCTCGTATTTTTTTAAATTATTATTCTTTATTTGATTCACCCAACTTTGGGGTACATGAAATCAATCACTTTTTATTGTTTTGTGCTTTCCTTTTGGCCCAGTATTGCCTCATCCTTTGAGATCTTGCTTCCCTTTCTTCGGCAGAGATGTGGATCGTACGCTTTTGTTTGAGTTTCACTTGGAACCGTTGCTTCTTATCCTTGGTGACGGTTTTGGCTGTTTTGTCCATGAGCATGGTGTCTGTAATTTTGAGTTCCAACAGGTCTTTCTCGGTTTCCTTAACCAAAGAGTTTTTTTTTAAATTACGGAAGTGGTCGAAGACTTTTTTGTTTAATCTATTTTAATTCATCCGGAGGATGTGCCCACAAAAATCAATTCTCTGTTTTCTTATTATGTCCGAGATTTTTTCATTTTTTTTAGTAAAGAGTTTCGTTCCTGACATGGATTAATTCGTTGTTATGGAATTTGGGGTCTAAGATTTTGCGTATTATCTTTCTTTCCTTGACTTCCAGCCTTTCAAGCGGTCCCTGGGTGGTGAGAGACAATGTTTCGGCTGCATATAAGGCTTCTGGTTTAATTACCGTGTTATAATATTTTATCTTGGTATTCCAGGAGAGAGACTTCTTGTTATAAGTGTCCTTCGTAAATTGGAAGGCCAATTCAAGTTTATTTCACCTAGATTCCATTGCCTTTTTCACTAGCGCATTCCAGCCGATCCATTTCCCAAGATATTTAAATCCTTTGACGATGTCTATGTATTGTTTGCCCACTTGAAGCTTTTTTGGTGTTTTTTTATGTTCGACATTATTTTGGTCTCTTCATCTGAGATTTTGAGACCCATTTTTAACGCTTACCTCTGGAGTTTGAGGATCTGTTCCTTGGCTTCTTCCCATGTCTCAGCTAATAAGGCAATGTCATCAGCAAAAGCTAAACAATTGACCTTAATGACTTTCTTTTTAGTTCCTATTCTGATTCCACTGTGGGTCTTCACATTCCACTCTCTGACTACTTTTTCTAGGGCACAGTTAAATAGCCGTGGGGAAAGTCCATCTCCTTGCCGTAGACCTACACCTGTTTTAATCTCAAAAGGGGTGGAGAGTTCCCCCATGAATTTAACTTTGGAGAATGTATTAGTTAGTGTTTCTCTGATTAGGTTTGTAGTTTTGTTATCGAGGTCTAGTTCTTTCAGGACCGAGAATAAGGATCCCCTATCTATAGAGTCGTATGCCTTTTGGAAGGCAATGAAAGTGATAACATACGATTTAGCCCGTGATTTTTGGTAGTTCATGATGTGTTTGAGGTTGATAATTTGTTCCGGACAGGATCTCCCTTTCCTGAAACCCGCCTGGTATTCCCCCAAGTTGATGGTCTAGTTGAGGTTCTGCTCTGTGTAGTAGGACTGTGGAGAATATCTTGCATGTTACGTCAAGGAGAGATATCACTCTGTAGTTGTTAGGGTCTGTTTTGGATCCTTTCTTATGAAGTGGATGTATAAGGGCTGTTTTCCAGTCATCTGGGATTCTTTAATGAATCCAAATTTCTTCAAAGATATTTCTGAGAGACTATATAGAATTTTCATTAACATTCTTCCAATGTTCAGCTGTGATTTGATTTTCTCCCGAAGCCTTATAATTCTTAAGATTCGATATTATTGAATGGAGTTCTTCAATGGTTGGACGTTCTGAGTCAGGATTGGTTGATGTGGATATATGAAAGTCCATCTTTTCTATGGGTTCCTCACAGTTAAGATTTTCTAAATATTCTGCTAATACTTTGCAGTTGTCTTTGTTGTTATGAGCAACATTTCCTTCTTTATCCTGGAATTGTAGAGTTGGGGGACTGTACTTAGTCAATTTCTTCTTAAAATTCCTATAAAAGTTTCGTACATTGTTTCTGTGAAAGTCTTCTTTAATTTGCATAAGTATGTGATCATCTCGAGTTTTTTTATTCTATTAAGATTTTTAGTCACTAATTTTCTAACATTTACGACATTTTGTCTGTTATGGTCGTTTTTCTGTGATTGCCACTGGTACCATGCTTTCCTTCTTAGTTCAGACTATCACACTCTTCCGTCCACCACGCATGTTTTTTGATTTTAGTTAGTGGAGCAAGTTGTTCTGCTTTAATTATTAGACTTTCTTTTATTTGATCCCAGCCTTGATTTTGTAAATCTGCAGTGGCGATTGAAAACTGTTTTGAGTTCATAATCTTTTCAGGATCGTATTTCCTACGTTTTAGTCTGTTAGAGCGGATTTTCCTATTGGGGATGATTCTGAGTTTTATTTTAGAAAGATAGTGATCAGAATTTAAGTTAGCACCCCTGAGTACTTTGACATCTTGTATTTCTTTATTAAATTTCCTTTTAACCGTTTTACTGTTTTGCAAGGAATAACTCGCTGCAGCTTCAACATCAATCCTTGTCTCCCCATAGTATCATAAGCGGCCTTTAGATCTACAAAGACTGCCGATGTTTTAGTACCCCATTGAAAACCGGCCTCAATGTGAGTTGTTAGTGCTAGGACCTGATCGACACAGCTACGGTTCTGCCTGAATCCTGCTTGCTCTACCGGGATCACTTCATTAATGGCTGAACTAATCCTATTGTATACAAGTCTCTCAAGGGGTTTATAGCAGACATTCAGCAATGCTACTGGTCGGTAGCTATCGACTTGGTCTTCCGGTTTACCGGGTTTTAGAATTGCAATGATCTTGCTTACCCGGAATTTATATGGCAGATGTCCAGACGATAAGATATTTGAGTAGAATTTAGCCAACCAGAGCCTTGAGTTTGGACCACTATGTATCAGAACTCAGGAAATATCCCATCAAAGCCAGCAGCTTTACTTCCAGATGTGAAAATGGTTCCCAGTATGTAGAGTTCTCCTGCAATTTGCTTTTCTGTTGTTTAAGCAACTTCTTTACTTGGATGGTATGTTTCTTATCAGAGGGCGCTCGTGACATATTAACAATATGTTCAGCTACTCGGTTGGGGGTGATGCAACCATTTCTCTTGTGGCAGGTTCTGTTTCCGGTTAGTTTCCTGAGAAGACTCCAGGCTTTTCTGCTGGACTGTTTGAAGTCCATAGTCTCAACCGTGTTGTTCCAATTCTGCTGGCAAGATTCATCTAAACTCAATAACAGAGCACTTGCTATTCCAGGATCTCCACCCTGTAAATAAATACTCCTCATAGAGTGTCTCACAAGTTTCATTCCATCCAAGGACATACTCTTTATGCAACCCTCTTTGAATTTATTTCTTGGCAATTAAGATAATAAGTCCAGCAAAACGTTCGTAGTTAGACTGGGTAGGCGGTATGAATCGGACACATTTGTCAAGATCGTCTGAAAACCAATTCCACTTGGATTTATTGAAATTCCAGTGCAGTCGAGGCGTGCCTTTAAACAAGGGTATTTGTATTCCTTTAGTTATCATGACAGGTCTGTGTTGACTGTGGGGGAAGTTTTCCGTTACTTTCCTTGTAGTTGGTAGAACAGTACCATTTACATCTTCAGTGACAAAGCAAAGATCAGGATTGTATTCTCCCTTCCAGCGGGCAGATTTAATGGTTCCTCTATCTTTCACATCGAAAACCAATTGTCGATTGATAGCTTCAGCCCAGGTGACTAGTCGAGAGCCACATTCATATGTAACATATTTCCAATTCGGATGGTGACTATTGAAATCTCCAACATATATTGCTGGATGACTTTGAATAAAGAGCACTTCATTTGGCCAAGCCTCAGATGGTGGTTTATACACATTTACCACTTTGGTTCCCGATATGTCAACAGTTAGTACATGAACATCGTCAGTCACCGTAGCTGAAATGAGCCGAACATCCCGTAGCTTCGAACGAGCATAGGTTGCCGTCCCATACGTCCGGGGGTAGATTGCCCCAATAGCGATGTAACCAGGGATCTTTCTTCTCGATCTTAGCTGTTACTCAGTCGCAGTATGAGTTTGTTGAATGGTCATCATATCGATGTAGTTTTCAAGAAGAATTCTAGAAAGAAGTCCAATCTTCGATCTGGATATACCTTCGATGTTTATTTGGCATATTCGTAAAGAAGGTCCTAGTATCTTTGCAGGTTGTCCCTGAAAAGGACCGTTTGCAGAAGTTCTCTCTGTGTCCATTTGGAAAGACGATCAACGACTGTTGATAGTTTGGCCACCGATTTGTTGTTGTTCGCCTAGCACCTCTCGGGGAACACGTGCAGGGCAATATAGAGGTAAATCCCGAAGACGAGAGCAATGTTCTTTCTCCTGCGATTCATTACATTACCAGATAGTGTCTCTCTGCTCGTGTTCGTGTTGCGTTACAATACACTACCTGAGGACAGTTGTATTGTACGTGTTCGTGTTACGTTACAATACACTACCTGAGGAGAGTTGTATTGTACGTGTTCGTGTTACGATACAATACACTACCTGAGGAGAGTTGCATTATACATGTTCGTGTTACGATACTATACACTACCTGAGGAGAGTTGCACTGTACATGTTCGTGTTACGATACAATACACTACCTGAGGAGAGTGGTATTGTACGTGTCCGTGTTACGATACAATACACTACCTGAGTACAGTTGAATTGTACGTGTCCGTGTTACGATACAATACACTACCTGAGGAGAGTTGCATTGTACATGTTCGTGTAACGATACAATACATTACCTGAGGAGAGTTGCACTGTACATGTTCGTGTTACGATACAATACACTACCTGAGGAGAACTGTATTGTACGTGTTCGTGTTACGATACAATACACTACCTGAGAAGAGTTGCATTGTACATGTTCGTGTTACGATACGATACACTACCTGAGGAGAGTTGCACTGTACATGTTCGTGTTACGATACGATACACTACCAGAGGAGAGTTGTATTGTACGTGTTCATGTTACGATACAATACACTACCCGAGGAGAGTTGTATTGTACGTGTCCGTGTTACGTTACAATACATTACCTGAGGAGAGTTGTATTGTACGTGTTCGTGTTACGATACAATACACTACCTGAGTACAGTTGTATTGTACGTGTCCGTGTTACGATACAATACACTACCTGAGGAGAGTTGTATTGTACGTGTCCGTGTTACGATACAATACACTACCTGAGGAGAGTCGCATTGTACATGTTCGTGTTACGATAAAATACACTACATGAGGAGAGTTGAATTGTACGTGTTCGTGTTACGATACTATACACTACCTGAAGACAGTTGTATTGTACGTGTCCATGTTACGTTACAATATACTACATGAGGACAGTTGTTTTGTACGTGTCTGTGTTACGATACAATACACTACCTGAGGTGAGTTATATTGTCCGCGTCCGTGTTACGATGCAATACACTACCTGACAGTACCTGCTCGTGTTCGTGTTGCTTTATAATATACTATATGATTGTGTCGCTCTGCTCGTGTTTGAGTTGCGTTACAATACAACACCTGATAGTGTCACTCTCCTCGTGTTCGTGTTGCGTTGCAATATACTATCTGATTACTTGGCTCTGCTCGTATTCGTGTTACGTAACAATACAATATCTGGTAGTGTCGCTCTGATCATGTTCATGTTGCGTTATAATACACTATATCATTGTGTCCCTCTGATCGTGTTCGTGTTGTGTTACAATACAATACCTGATAGCTTCCATCTGCTCGTGTTCATGTTGCGTTATAATACAATACCTAAGAGTGTCGATCTGTCGTGTTGCATTAAAATACAATACCTGACAGTGTCGCTCTCCTCGTGTTCGTCTTGCGTTACAATACACTGCCTGATAGTGTCCCTCTACTCGTGTTCGTGTCGCATTACAATACGCTACATCATTGTGTCGCCCTGCTCGTGTCCGTGTTGCGTTACAATACACTACCTGATAGTGCTGCACTTCTCGTGTTCATGTTGCGTTACAATATAATATCTGATAGTGTCGCTCTGCTCGTGTTACGTTATAATACAATACCTGACAGTGTCGTTCTGCTCGTGTTCGTGTTACGTTACAATATAATATCTGATAGTGTCGCTTTGCTCGTGTTCGTGTTACGTTATAATACAATACCTGACAGTGTCGTTCTGCTCGTGTCCGTGTTGCGTTACAATACACTACCTGATAATGTCGCCTTGCTCGTTTTCGTGTTATGTTAATATACACTACCTGATATTGTAGCTCTACTCGTGTTCGTGTCGCGTTACAATACACTAATTGATAGTGACGCCCTGCTCCTGTTCGTGTGGCGTTACATTACACTACCTCATAGTGTCACCCTGTTCATGTTCATTACAATACACAACATCATCGTGTTCCACTGCTCGTGTCGTATTGCGTTATAATACACTACCTGATAGCTTCCATCTGCTCGTGTTCCTGTTGCGTTACAATACATTATCTGTTTGTGTCGATCCGCTCGTGTTCGTTTTGCGTTACAATTAACTACCAGGTAGTGTCGCTCTGCTCGTGTTCGTGTTACGTTACAATGCCATACATGACAGTTCTCTTCATGTGTTCGTGTTGCGTTACAATACACTACTTGATAGTGTCCGTATGCTCGAGTCCGTGTTGCGTTGCAATACACCATCTCATTGTGTCGCTCTTCTTGTCTTCGTTTTGCGTTACAATAAAGTAACCGATAGTGTCGCTCTGCTCATGTTCGTGTAGCGTTACAATGCAATACATCACAGTTCTCTTCTTGTGTTCGTGTTGCGTTACAATACACTACTTGATTGTGTCAGTATGCTCGTGTTCGTGTTGCGTTACAATACACTACCTGAGGAGAGTTGCATTGTACGTGTCCGTGTTACGATACAATATCCTACCTGAGGAGAGTTGTATTGTACGTGTCCGTGTTACGGTACAATATCCTACCTGAGGAGAGTTGCATTGTACGTGTCCGTTAGGTACAATATCCTACCTAAAGAATGTTGTATTGTACGTGTCCGTGTTACGATACAGTACACTACCTGAGGAGAGTTGTAATGTACGTATTGTGTTACAATAAACTACCTGATAGTGTCGCTCTGCGCGTGTTCATGTTGCGTCACAATTGAGTTCCTCTGCTTCTGTTCGTTTTGCGTTACAATAAACTAACTGTTTATGTCGCTATGTTCGTGTTCAAGTTGCGTTATTATATTATACCTAATAGTGTCGATCTGCTCGTGATCTTGTTGCATACAATACACTACATGACGAGAGTTGTATTGTACGTGTCCGTGTTACGATACAATTTTCTCTACATGAAACGAGTTGTATTGTACGTATCCGTGTTACGTTACAATACACTACGTGAAGAGAGTTGTACTGTACGTACCCGTGTTACGTTACAATACACTACCTGAGGACAGTTGTAATGTAGGTGCCCGTGTTACGTTACAATACACTACCTGAGGACAGTTGTATTGTACGTGTCCGTGTTACGATACAATACACTACCTGAGGACAGTTGTATTGTACGTGCCGGTGTTACGATACAATACACTACCTGAGGACAGTTGTATTGTACGTGCCCGGGTTACGATACAATATCCTACCTGAGGAGAGTAGCATTGTACGTGCCCATGTTACGTTACAATACACTACCTGAGGAGAGTTGTATTGTACGTGCCCGTGTTACGTTACAATACCCTACCTGAGGAGAGTTGTATTGTAGGTGCCCGTGTTACGTTACAATACACTACCTGAGTAGATGTATTGTACGTGTCCGTGTTACGATACAATACACTACCTGAGGACAGTTGTATTGTACGTGCCCGTGTTATGTTACAATACACCACCTGAGGAGAGTTGTATTTTACATGCCCGTGTTACAATACACTACCTGAGGACAGTTGCATTGTACGTATTCGCGTTACGATACAATACACTACCCGAGGAGAGTTGTATTGTACGTGCCCGTGTTACGTTAAAATACACTACCTGAGGACAGTTGTATTGTACGTGTCCGTGTTACGATACAATACACTACCTGATGAGAGTTGTATTGTACGTGCCCGTGTTACGTTACAATACACTACCTGAGGACAAATGTATTGTACGCGTCCGTGTTACTATACAATACAATACACTACCTGAGGACAAATGTATTGTACGTGCCCGTGTTACGTTACAATACACTACCTGAGGACAAATGTATTGTACGTGTCCGTGTTACGTTACAATACACTACCTGAGGACAATTGTATTGTACGTGTCACTGTTACGATACAATACACTACCTGACAGTGTCGCTCTGCTCGTGTTTTCGTGTTGCGTTATAATACAGTACAATACCTGATAGTGTTGCTCTGCTCGTGTTCTTGTTGCGTTATCATACACTATTTCAATGTGTCGCTCAGCTCGAGTTCGTGTTGCGTTACATTAAACTACCTGATTAGGTCGCTCTCTGCGTGTTCATGTTGCGTTACAATTGTGTCCCTCAGCTTGTGTTCATTATGCGTTACAATAAACTATCTGTTTATGTCACTCTGCTCGTGTTCGAGTTGCGTTACAATATTATGATTGTGTCGTTCTGTTTGTGTTCGTGTTGCGTTAAAATACAATACCTGTTACAGTCGCTCTGCTTGTGTTCATGTTTCGTTATAATACAAGACCTGACATTGTCGTTCTGCTCCCCTTCGTGTTGCATTATAAGACAATACCCGATACTGTCACTCTGCTCGTGTTCATGTTGCGTTATAATACAATACCTCACAGCGTAAATCAATTCGCGTTCGTGCTATGTTACAATAAATCACCTGATAGTTTCCATCTACTCGTTTTCCTGTTGAGCTACAATACATTACCTGATTGTTTCGCTCTGCTCGTGTTCGATTTGCGTTACAATACACTATCTCATTATGTTGCAATGCTCTAGTTCGTGTTCAGTTATAATACACTATCTAATTGTGTCGCTCTGCTAGTTTTCAGTTGCGTTACAATACACGATCTCATTGTGGCCCTCTGCTTGTGTTCGTTTTGCATTACAATAAACTAGCTGATAGTGTCGATCTGCTGGTTTTCGTGTTGCGTTACAATACAATAAAATGCATCATAGTTCTTTTCGAGGGTTCGGGTTGCGTTACATTACACTACCTGATAGTGTCCGTCTGCTCGTGTTCGTGTTGCATTGCAATACACTGCCTGAGATGTTACACTCTGTTCGAGTTCGTGTTGCGCTACAATACAATTCTGATTGTGCCGCTCTGGTCGTGTTCATGTTGCGTTGCAATACAATACCTGATAGTGTCCCTCTGCTCGTGATCGTGTTGCGTTATAATACGACACCTGATAGTGTCACTCTGCTCATGTTCGTGTTGCATCACAATAAAATACATCATTGTGTCGCTATGTTCGTGTTCATGTTGCGTTACAATACAATACCTGAGGGGCGTTGTAATGTACGTGTCCGTGTTACGATACAATACAATGCCTGAGGAGAGTTGCATTGTACGTGTCCGTGTTACCTTACAATACACTACCTGAGGGGAGTTGTAATGTACGTGTCCGTGCTACGATACAATACACTACCTGACGAAGTTGTATTGGAACATGTCCGTGTTACGTTACAATACATTACTTGACAGTGTCGTTCTGCTCGTGTTCGTGTTGATTTATAATATAATACCTGATACTGTCGCCATCCTCGTGTTCGTGTTGCGTTATAATACCTTTCCTGACAGTGTCGTTCTGCTCATGTTCGAGTTAGGTTATGATACAATACCTGATAATGTCGCTCAGCTCGTGTTCGTGTTGCTTTATAATAAAATACCTGAAGAGTCGATCTGCTCGTGTTCGTGTGGCGTTAAAATATAATACATGATTGTGTCGCTCTGCTCATGTTCGTGTTGCGTTACGATACAATACCTGATAGTATCCGTCTACTCGTGTTCGTGTTGCATTGCAATACACTGCCTGAGAAGTGACACACTGTTAGAGTTCGTGTTGCGTTACAATACACTACCTGATAGTGTCCCTCTTCTCATGTTCGTGTTGCATCACAATACAATACATCATTGTGTCACTCTGCTCGTGTTCATGTTGCGTTACAATACACTACCTCATTGTGCTCCTCTGCTCGTTTTCATGTTGCGTTACAATACACAACCTGAGGACAGTTGCATTGTACGTGTTCGTGTTACGATAAAATACACTAGCCGTGGACACTTGTATGCACGTGTTCGTGTTACGGTACAATACGCTACCTGATGACAGTTGTATTGCACTTGTTCGTGTTACAATAAAATACACTACCTGAGGACAGTTGCATTGTACGTGCCCGTGTTACTATACAATACACTACCTGAAGACAGTTGTATTGTACGTGTCCGTGTTACGATACAATACACTACCTGAGGGCAGTTGCATTGTACGTGTCCGTGTTACGTTACAATACACTACCTGAGAAGAGATGCATTGTTGGTGTCCGTGTTACGATACAATACACTTCCTGAGGACAGTTGTATTGTACGTGTTCGTGTTACGATAAAATACACTATCTGAGCATAGTTGTATAGTACGTGCCCGGGTTAGGTTACAATACCCTACCAGTGGACAGTTGTATTGTACGTGCCCGTGTTACGTTACAATACACTACCTGAGGAGAGTTGTATTCTACATGCCCGTGTTACGGTACAATACACTACCTGAGGACAGCTGCATTGTACGTGTTCGCGTAACGCTACAATACACTACCTGAGGAGAGTTGTATTGTACGTGCCCGTGTTACGTTAAAATACACTACCTGAGGACAGTTGTATTGTACGTGTCCGTGTTACGATACAATACACTACCTGAGGAGAGTTGTATTGTACGTGCCCGTGTTACGTTACAATACACTACCTGAGGACAATTGTATTGTACGTGTCCGTTTACGATACAATACACTACCTGACAGTGTCGCTCTGCTCGTGTTTTCGTGTTGCGTTATAATACTGTACAATACCTGATAGAGTCGCTCTGCTCGTGTTCTTGTTGCGTTATCATACACTATCTCAATGTGTCGCTCAGCTCGAGTTCGTGTTGCGTTACAATAAACTACCTGATTAGGTCGCTCTCTGCGTGTTCATGTTGCGTTAAAATTGTGTCCCTCAGCTTGTGTTCGGTATGCGTTACAATAAACTATCTATTTATGTCACTCTGCTCGTGTTCGAGCAGCGTTACAATATTATGATTGTGTCGTTCTGTTCGTGTTCGTGTTGCGTTAAAATACAATACCTGAGACAGTCGCTCTGCTCGTGTTCATGTTTCGTTATAATACAAGACCTGACATTGTCGTTCTACTCCCCTTCGTGTTGCATTATAAGACAATACCTGATACTGTCACTCTGCTCGTGTTCATGTTGCGTTATAATACAATACCTCACAGCGTAAATCAATTCGTGTTCGTGCTATGTTACAATAAATCACCTGATAGTTTCCATCTACTCGTTTTCCTGTTGCGCTACAATACAGTATCTGATTGTTTCGCTCTGCTCGTGTTCGAGTTGCGTTACAAAACACTATCTCATTATGTTGCAATGCTCTAGTTCGTGTTCAATTATAATACACTATCTCATTGTGTCGCTCTGCTAGTTTTCAGTTACGTTACAATACACGATCTCATTGTGGCCCTCTGCTTGTGTTCGTTTTGCATTACAATAAACTACCTAATAGTGTCGATCTGCAGGTTTCCGTGTTGCGTTACAATACTATAAAATGCATCATAGTTCTCGTCGAGGGTTCGGGTTGCGTTACATTACACTACCTGATAGTGTCCGTCTGCTCGTGTTCGTGTTGCATTGCAATACACTGCCTGAGAAGTTACACTCTGTTCGAGTTCGTGTTGCGTTACAATACAATTCCTGTGAAATGACGCTGCGCTCGTGTCGTGTTGCGTTACAATACAATACCTGATAGTGCCGCTCTGCTCGTGTTCATGTTGCGTTACGATACAATACCTGTGAAATGTCGCTGCACTCGTGTTGGTGATGCATTTAATTACACCACTTCATTGAGTCCTTCTACTCGTGTTCGTGTTGCGTTACAATACACTACCTGAGGACAGTTGTATTGTACGTGTCCGTGTTACGATACCATACCCTACCTGAGGATAGTTGTATTGTACGTGTCCGTGTTACGATACAATACACTACCTGAGGACATTTGTACTGTACGTGTCCGTGTTACGATACAATACACTACCTGTGGACAGTTGTATTGTACGTGTCCGTGTTACGATACCATATCCTACCTGAGGAGAGCAGTATTGTACGTGTCCGTGTTACGATACAATACACTACCTGAGGACAGTTGTAATGTACGTGTCCGTGTTACGATAAAATACACTACCTGAGCACAGTTGTATTGTACGTGTCCGTGTTACGATACAATACACTACCTGAGGACAGTTGCTTTTTACGTGTTCGTGTTACGTTACAATACACTACCTGAGGAGAGCAGTATTGTACGTGTCCGTGTTGCGATAAAATACACTACCTCAGGACAGTTGTATTGTACGTGTCCGTGTTACGATACAATACACTACCTGAGGACAGTTGCTTTTTACGTGTCCGTGTTACGATACAATACACTACCTGAGGAGAGCAGTATTGTACGTGTCCGTGTTACGATAAAATACACTACCTCAGGACAGTTGTATTGTACGTGTCCGTGTTACGATACCATACCCTACCTGAGGATAGTTGTATTGTACGTGTCCGTGTTACGATACAATACACTACCTGAGCACAGTTGTATTGTACGTGTCCGTGTTACGATAAAATACACTACCTCAGGACAGTTGTATTGTACGTGTCCGTGTTACGATACAATACACTACCTGAGGACAGTTGCTTTTTACGTGTTCGTGTTACGTTACAATACACTACCTGAGGAGAGCAGTATTGTACGTGTCCGTGTTACGATAAAATACACTACCTCAGGACAGTTGTATTGTACGTGTCCGTGTTACGATACAATACACTACCTGAGGACAGTTGCTTTTTACGTGTCCGTGTTACGATACAATACACTACCTGAGGAGAGCAGTATTGTACGTGTCCGTGTTACGATAAAATACACTACCTCAGGACAGTTGTATTGTACGTGTCCGTGTTACGATACAATACACTACCTCAGGACAGTTGTATTGTACGTGTCCGTGTTACGATACAATACACTACCTGAGCACAGTTGTATTGTACGTGTCCGTGTTACGATACAATACACTACCTGAGCACAGTTGTATTGTACATGTCCGTGTTACGATACAATACACTACCTCATGACAGTTGTATTGTACGTGTCCGTGTTACGATAAAATACACTACCTCAGGACAGTTGTATTGTACGTGTCCGTGTTACGATAAAATACACTACCTCATGACAGTTGTATTGTACGTGTCCGTGTTACGATAAAATACACTACCTCAGGGCAGTTGTATTGTACGTGTCCGTGTTACGATACAATACACTACATGAGGAGAGTTGTATTGTAGTGTCCGTGTTACGATACAATACACTACCTCAGGACAGTTGTATTGTACGTGTCCGTGTTACGATACAATATACTACATGAGGAGAGTTGTATTGTAGTGTCCGTGTTACGAAACAATACACTACCTGAGGACAGTTGTATTGTACGTGTCCGTGTTACGATACAATACACTACCTGAGCACAGTTGTATTGTAGTGTCCGTGTTACGAAACAATACACTACCTGAGGAGAGCAGTATTGTAGTGTCCGTGTTACGTTACAATACACTACATGAGGAGAGTTGTATTGTAGTGTCCGTGTTACGATACAATACACTACCTGAGGACAGCTGTATTGTACGTGTCCGCATACGATGCAACACACTACACGAGGAGAGTTGCACTGTACATGTTCGTGTTACGATACAATACACTACCTGAGGAGAGTTGTATTGTAGTGTCCGTGTTACGATACAATACACTACCTGAGGACAGCTGTATTGTACGTGTCCGCATACGATGCAATACACTACCTCAGGATAGTTGTATTGTACGTGTCCGTGTTACGTTACAATACACTACCTCAGGACAGTTGTATTGTACGTGTCCGTGTCACGATACAATACTCTACCTCAGGACAGTTGTATTGTACGTGCCCGTGTTACGATACAATACACTACTTGAGGAGAGTTGTATTGTAGTGTCCGTGTTACGAAACAATACACTACCTGAGGACAGCTGTATTGTACGTGTCCGCATACGATGCAATACACTACCTGAGGAGAGCAGTATTGTAGTGTCCGTGTACGTTACAATACACTACATGAGGAGAGTTGTATGGTAGTGTCCGTGTTACGATACAATACACTACCTGAGGAGAGCAGTATTGTAGTGTCCGTGTTACGTTACAATACACTACATGAGGAGAGTTGCACTGTACATGTTCGTGTTACGATACAATACACTACCTGAGGAGAGTTGTATTGTAGTGTCCGTGTTACGTTACAATACACTACATGAGGACAGCTGTATTGTACGTGTCCGCATACGATGCAATACACTACCTGAGGAGAGCAGTATTGTAGTGTCCGTGTTACGTTACAATACACTACATGAGGAGAGTTGTATTGTAGTGTCCGTGTTACGATACAATACACTACCTGAGGACAGCTGTATTGTACGTGTCCGCATACGATGCAATACACTACCTGAGGAGATCAGTATTGTACGTGTCCGTGTAACGATACAATACACTACATGAGGAGAGTTGCACTGTACATGTTCGTGTTACGATACAATACACTACCTGAGGAGAGTTGTATTGTAGTGTCCGTGTTACGTTACAATACACTACATGAGGAGAGTTGTATTGTAGTGTCCGTGTTACGATACAATACACTACCTCAGGACAGTTGTATTGTACGTGTCCGTGTTACGATACAATACACTACATGAGGAGAGTTGTATTGTTCGTGTCCGTGTTACGTTACAATACACTACCTGAGGAGAGCAGTATTGTACGTGTTCGAGTTACGATACAATACACTACCTGAGGAGAGCAGTATTTTACGTGTTCGAGTTACGATACAATACACTACCTGAGGAGAGCAGTATTGTACGTGCCCGTGTTACGTTACAATACACTACCTCAGGACAGTTGTATTGTACGTGTCCGTTTTTCGATACAATACACTACCTGAGGACTGTTGTATTGTACGTGTCCGTGTCACGATACAATACTCTACCTCAGGACAGTTGTATTGTACGTGCCCGTGTTACGATACAATACACTACTTGAGGAGAGTTGTATTGTACGTGTCGGTGCTACGTTACAATACACTACCTGAGGACAGTTGTATCGTACGTGTCCGTGTTACGTTACAATACACTACCTGACAGTGTCGTTCTGCTCGTGTTTTGTTGCGTTATAATACAGTACAATACCTCACACTCTCTTTCTGATCGCGTTCGTGGTGCGTTGAAATATACTATAAGATAAAGTCGCTCTGCTTGCGTTCGTGTTGCGTTACAATAAACTACCTGACAGTGTCGCTCTGCTCGTGTTCGTGTTGCGTTACAATACACTAATCGATAGTGTCCCTCAGCTCGTGTTCGTGTTGCGTTACAATGCAACACCGGATACAGTCACTCTGCTCGTGTTCATGTTTCGTTATAATACAAGACCTGACAGTGTCGTTCTGCTCTCCTTCGTGTTGCATTATATGACAATACCTGATACTGTCGCTCTGCTCATGTTCATGTTGTTATAATACAAAACTTAACAGTGTAAATCTGTTCTTGTTCGTGTTATGTTACAATAAATCACCTGATAGTTTCCATCTACTCGTTTTCCTGTTGAGCTACAATACATTACCTGATTGTTTCGCTCTGCTCGTGTTCGAGTTGCGTTACAATACACTATCTCATTATGTTGCAATGCACTAGTTCGTGTTCAGTTATAATACACTATCTAATTGTGTCGCTCTGCTAGTTTTCAGTTGCGTTACAATACACGATCTCATTGTGGCCCTCTGCTTGTGTTCGTTTTGCATTACAATACACTACCTGATAGTGTCGATCTGCTGGTTTTCGTGTTGCGTTACAATACTATAAAATGCATCATAGTTCTCTTCGAGGGTTCGGGTTGCGTTACATTACACTACCTGATAGTGTCCGTCTGCTCGTGTTCGTGTTGCATTGCAATACACTGCCTGAGAAGTTACACTCTGTTATAGTTCGTGTTGCGTTACAATACAATTCCTGTGAAATGACGCTGCGCTCGTGTCGTGTTGCGTTACAATACAATACCTGATAGTGCCGCTCTGCTCGTGTTCATGTTGCGTTACGATACAATACCTGTGAAATGACGCTGCACTCGTGTTCGTGATGCATTTAAGTACACCACTTCATTGAGTCCTTCTACTCGTGTTCGTGTTGTGTTACAATACACTACCTGAGGACAGTTGTATTGTACGTGTCCGTGTTACGATACAATACACTACCTGAGGACAGTTGTATTGTACGTGTCGGTGTTACGATACAATACACTACCTGAGGACAGTTGTATTGTACGTGTCCGTGTTACGATACAATACACTACCTGAGGACAGTTGTATTGTACGTGTCCGTGTTACGATACAGTACACTACCTGAGGACAGTTGTATTGTACGTGTCCATGTTACGATACAATACACTACCTGTGGTCAGTTGTATTGTACGTGTCCGTGTTACGATACAATACACTACCTGAGGACAGTTGTATTGTACGTGTCCGTGTTACGATACAATACACTACCTGAGGACAGTTGTATTGTACGTGTCCATGTTACGATACAATACACTACCTGTGGTCAGTTGTATTGTACGTGTCCGTGTTACGATACAATACACTACCTGAGGACAGTTGTATTGTACGTGTCCGTGTTACGATACAATACACTACCTGAGGACAGTTGTATTGTACGTGTCCATGTTACAATACAATAAACTACCTGAGGATAGTTGTATTGTACGTGTCCATGTTACGATACCATACCTAACCTGAGGATAGTTGTATTGCACGTGTCCGTGTTAAGATACCATACACTACCTGAGGATAGTTGTATTGCACGTGTCCGTGTTACGGTACCATACCCTACCTGAGGATAGTTGTATTGTACGTGTCCATGTTACGATACAATACACTACCTGAGGATAGTTGTATTGCACGTGTCCGTGTTAAGATACCATACCCTACCTGAGGATAGTTGTATTGCACGTGTCCGTGTTACGATACCATACCCTACCTGAGGATAGTTGTATTGTACGTGTCCATGTTACGATACCATACCCTACCTGAGGATAGTTGTATTGCACGTGTCCGTGTTACGATACCATACCCTACCTGAGGATAGTTGTAATGCACGTGTCCGTGTTACGATACCATACCCTACCTGAGGATAGTTGTATGCACGTGTCCGTGTTACGATACCATACCCTACCTGAGGATAGTTGTATTGTACGTGTCCATGTTACGATACCATACCCTATCTGAGGATAGTTGTATTGCACGTGTCCGTGTTACGATACCATATACTACCTGAGGACAGTTGTATTGCACGTGTCCGTGTAACGATACAATGCCCTACCTGAGGAGAGCAGTATTGCACGTGTCCGTGTTACGATACAATACACTACCTCAGGATAGTTGTATTGCACGTGTCCGTGTTACGATACAATACACTACCTCAGGATAGTTGTATTGTACGTCTCCGTGTTGCGATACAATACACTACCTCAGGATAGTTGTATTGCACGTGTCCGTGTTACGATACAACACACTACCTGAGGACAGTTGTATTGTAAGTGTCCGTGTTACGATACAATACACTACCTGAGGTCAGTTGTATTGTACGTGTCCGTGTTACGATACAATACACTACCTCAGGATAGTTGTATTGTACGTGTCTGTGTTGCGATACAATACACTACCTCAGGATAGTTGCATTGCACGTGTCCGTGTTTCGATACAATGCCCTACCTGAGGAGAGCAGTATTGTACGTGTTCGTGTTACGTTACAATACACTACCTCAGGATAGTTGTATTGTACGTGTCCGTGTTACGATACAATACACTACCTCAGGACAGTTGTATTGCACGTGTCCGTGTTTCGATACAATGCCCTACCTGAGGAGAGCAGTATTGTACGTGTCCGTGTTACGATACAATACACTACCTCAGGATAGTTGTATTGTACGTGTCCGTGTTACGATACAATACCCTACCTGAGGATAGTTGTATTGCACGTGTCCGTGTTTCGATACAATGCCCTACCTGAGGAGAGCAGTATTGTACGTGTCCGTGTTACGATACAATACACTACCTCAGGACAGTTGTATTGTACGTGTCCGTGTTTCGATACAGTACACTACCTGAGGAGAGCAGTATTTTACGTGTTCGTGTTACGTTACAATACACTACCTGAGGATAGTTGTATTGCACGTGTCCGTGTTTCGATACAATACCCTACCTGAGGAGAGCAGTATTTTACGTGTTCGTGTTACGTTACAATACACTACCTGAGGAGAGCAGTATTGTACGTGTCCGTGTTACGATACAATACAATACCTCAGGACAGTTGTATTGCACGTGTCCGTGTTTCGATACAGTACACTACCTGAGGAGAGCAGTATTTTACGTGTTCGTGTTACGATACAATACCCTACCTGAGGATAGTTGTATTGCATGTGTCCGTGTTTCGATACAATACCCTACCTGAGGAGAGCAGTATTTTACGTGTTCGTGTTACGTTACAATACACTACCTGAGGAGAGCAGTATTGTACCTGTCCGTGTTACGATAAAATACACTACCTCAGGACAGTTGTATTGTACGTGTCCGTGTTTCGATACAATGCCCTACCTGAGGAGAGCAGTATTGTACGTGTCCGTGTTATGATACAATACACTACCTGAGGAGAGCAGTATTTTACGTGTTCGTGTTACGTTACAATACACTACCTCAGGACAGTTGTATTGTACGTGTCCGTTTTTCGATACAATACACTACCTGAGGAGAGCAGTATTGTACGTGTCCGTGTTACGATACAATACACTACCTGAGGAGAGCAGTATTTTACGTGTTCGTGTTACGTTACAATACACTACCTCAGGACAGTTGTATTGTACGTGTCCGTTTTTCCATACAATACACTACCTGAGGAGAGCAGTATTGTACCTGTCCGTGTTACGATAAAATACACTACCTCAGGACAGTTGTATTGTACGTGTCCGTGTTTCGATACAGTGCCCTACCTGAGGAGAGCAGTATTGTACGTGTCCGTGTTACGATACAATACACTACCTGAGGAGAGCAGTATTTTACGTGTTCGTGTTACGTTACAATACACTACCTGAGGAGAGCAGTATTGTACCTGTCCGTGTTACGATAAAATACACTACCTCAGGACAGTTGTATTGTACGTGTCCGTGTTTCGATACAATGCCCTAACTGAGGAGAGCAGTATTGTACGTGTCCGTGTTACGATACAATACACTACCTGAGGATAGTTGTATTGTACGTGTCCGTGTTGCGATACAATACACTACCTCAGGACAGTTGTTATGTACGTGTCCGTGTTACGATACAATACACTACCTGAGCACAGTTGTATTGTAGTGTCCGTGTTACGAAACAATACACTACCTGAGGAGAGCAGTATTGTAGTGTCCGTGTTACGTTACAATACACTACATGAGGAGAGTTGTATTGTAGTGTCCGTGTTACGATACAATACACTACCTGAGGACAGCTGTATTGTACGTGTCCGCATACGATGCAACACACTACACGAGGAGAGTTGCACTGTACATGTTCGTGTTACGATACAATACACTACCTGAGGAGAGTTGTATTGTAGTGTCCGTGTTACGATACAATACACTACCTGAGGACAGCTGTATTGTACGTGTCCGCATACGATGCAATACACTACCTCAGGATAGTTGTATTGTACGTGTCCGTGTTACGTTACAATACACTACCTCAGGACAGTTGTATTGTACGTGTCCGTGTCACGATACAATACTCTACCTCAGGACAGTTGTATTGTACGTGCCCGTGTTACGATACAATACACTACTTGAGGAGAGTTGTATTGTAGTGTCCGTGTTACGAAACAATACACTACCTGAGGACAGCTGTATTGTACGTGTCCGCATACGATGCAATACACTACCTGAGGAGAGCAGTATTGTAGTGTCCGTGTACGTTACAATACACTACATGAGGAGAGTTGTATGGTAGTGTCCGTGTTACGATACAATACACTACCTGAGGAGAGCAGTATTGTAGTGCCCGTGTTACGTTACAATACACTACATGAGGAGAGATGCACTGTACATGTTCGTGTTACGATACAATACACTACCTGAGGAGAGTTGTATTGTAGTGTCCGTGTTACGTTACAATACACTACATGAGGACAGCTGTATTGTACGTGTCCGCATACGATGCAATACACTACCTGAGGAGAGCAGTATTGTAGTGTCCGTGTTACGTTACAATACACTACATGAGGAGAGTTGTATTGTAGTGTCCGTGTTACGATACAATACACTACCTGAGGACAGCTGTATTGTACGTGTCCGCATACGATGCAATACACTACCTGAGGAGATCAGTATTGTACGTGTCCGTGTAACGATACAATACACTACATGAGGAGAGTTGCACTGTACATGTTCGTGTTACGATACAATACACTACCTGAGGAGAGTTGTATTGTAGTGTCCGTGTTACGTTACAATACACTACATGAGGAGAGTTGTATTGTAGTGTCCGTGTTACGATACAATACACTACCTCAGGACAGTTGTATTGTACGTGTCCGTGTTACGATACAATACACTACATGAGGAGAGTTGTATTGTTCGTGTCCGTGTTACGTTACAATACACTACCTGAGGAGAGCAGTATTGTACGTGTTCGAGTTACGATACAATACACTACCTGAGGAGAGCAGTATTTTACGTGTTCGAGTTACGATACAATACACTACCTGAGGAGAGCAGTATTGTACGTGCCCGTGTTACGTTACAATACACTACCTCAGGACAGTTGTATTGTACGTGTCCGTTTTTCGATACAATACACTACCTGAGGACTGTTGTATTGTACGTGTCCGTGTCACGATACAATACTCTACCTCAGGACAGTTGTATTGTACGTGCCCGTGTTACGATACAATACACTACTTGAGGAGAGTTGTATTGTACGTGTCGGTGCTACGTTACAATACACTACCTGAGGACAGTTGTATCGTACGTGTCCGTGTTACGTTACAATACACTACCTGACAGTGTCGTTCTGCTCGTGTTTTGTTGCGTTATAATACAGTACAATACCTCACACTCTCTTTCTGATCGCGTTCGTGGTGCGTTGAAATATACTATAAGATAAAGTCGCTCTGCTTGCGTTCGTGTTGCGTTACAATAAACTACCTGACAGTGTCGCTCTGCTCGTGTTCGTGTTGCGTTACAATACACTAATCGATAGTGTCCCTCAGCTCGTGTTCGTGTTGCGTTACAATGCAACACCGGATACAGTCACTCTGCTCGTGTTCATGTTTCGTTATAATACAAGACCTGACAGTGTCGTTCTGCTCTCCTTCGTGTTGCATTATATGACAATACCTGATACTGTCGCTCTGCTCATGTTCATGTTGCGTTATAATACAATACTTAACAGTGTAAATCTGTTCTTGTTCGTGATATGTTACAATAAATCACCTGATAGTTTCCATCTACTCGTTTTCCTGTTGAGCTACAATACATTACCTGATTGTTTCGCTCTGCTCGTGTTCGAGTTGCGTTACAATACACTATCTCATTATGTTGCAATGCACTAGTTCGTGTTCAGTTATAATACACTATCTAATTGTGTCGCTCTGCTAGTTTTCAGTTGCGTTACAATACACGATCTCATTGTGGCCCTCTGCTTGTGTTCGTTTTGCATTACAATACACTACCTGATAGTGTCGATCTGCTGGTTTTCGTGTTGCGTTACAATACTATAAAATGCATCATAGTTCTCTTCGAGGGTTCGGGTTGCGTTACATTACACTACCTGATAGTGTCCGTCTGCTCGTGTTCGTGTTGCATTGCAATACACTGCCTGAGAAGTTACACTCTGTTATAGTTCGTGTTGCGTTACAATACAATTCCTGTGAAATGACGCTGCGCTCGTGTCGTGTTGCGTTACAATACAATACCTGATAGTGCCGCTCTGCTCGTGTTTATGTTGCGTTACGATACAATACCTGTGAAATGACGCTGCACTCGTGTTCGTGATGCATTTAAGTACACCACATCATTGAGTCCTTCTACTCGTGTTCGTGTTGTGTTACAATACACTACCTGAGGACAGTTGTATTGTACGTGTCCGTGTTACGATACAATACACTACCTGAGGACAGTTGTATTGTACGTGTCCGTGTTACGATACAGTACACTACCTGAGGACAGTTGTATTGTACGTGTCCATGTTACGATACAATACACTACCTGTGGTCAGTTGTATTGTACGTGTCCGTGTTACGATACAATACACTACCTGAGGACAGTTGTATTGTACGTGTCCGTGTTACGATACAATACACTACCTGAGGACAGTTGTATTGTACGTGTCCATGTTACGATACAATACACTACCTGTGGTCAGTTGTATTGTACGTGTCCGTGTTACGATACAATACACTACCTGAGGACAGTTGTATTGTACGTGTCCGTGTTACGATACAATACACTACCTGAGGACAGTTGTATTGTACGTGTCCATGTTACGATACAATAAACTACCTGAGGATAGTTGTATTGTACGTGTCCATGTTACGATACCATACCTAACCTGAGGATAGTTGTATTGCACGTGTCCGTGTTAAGATACCATACACTACCTGAGGATAGTTGTATTGCACGTGTCCGTGTTACGATACCATACCCTACCTGAGGATAGTTGTATTGTACGTGTCCATGTTACGATACAATACACTACCTGAGGATAGTTGTATTGCACGTGTCATTTTTAAGATACCATACCCTACCTGAGGATAGTTGTATTGCACGTGTCCGTGTTACGATACCATACCCTACCTGAGGATAGTTGTATTGTACGTGTCCATGTTACGATACCATACCCTACCTGAGGATAGTTGTATTGCACGTGTCCGTGTTACGATACCATACCCTACCTGAGGATAGTTGTAATGCACGTGTCCGTGTTACGATACCATACCCTACCTGAGGATAGTTGTATGCACGTGTCCGTGTTACGATACCATACCCTACCTGAGGATAGTTGTATTGTACGTGTCCATGTTACGATACCATACCCTATCTGAGGATAGTTGTATTGCACGTGTCCGTGTTACGATACCATATACTACCTGAGGACAGTTGTATTGCACGTGTCCGTGTAACGATACAATGCCCTACCTGAGGAGAGCAGTATTGCACGTGTCCGTGTTACGATACAATACACTACCTCAGGATAGTTGTATTGCACGTGTCCGTGTTACGATACAATACACTACCTCAGGATAGTTGTATTGTACGTCTCCGTGTTGCGATACAATACACTACCTCAGGATAGTTGTATTGCACGTGTCCGTGTTACGATACAACACACTACCTGAGGACAGTTGTATTGTAAGTGTCCGTGTTACGATACAATACACTACCTGAGGTCAGTTGTATTGTACGTGTCCGTGTTACGATACAATACACTACCTCAGGATAGTTGTATTGTACGTGTCTGTGTTGCGATACAATACACTACCTCAGGATAGTTGTATTGCACGTGTCCGTGTTTCGATACAATGCCCTACCTGAGGAGAGCAGTATTGTACGTGTTCGTGTTACGTTACAATACACTACCTCAGGATAGTTGTATTGTACGTGTCCGTGTTACGATACGATACACTACCTCAGGACAGTTGTATTGCACGTGTCCGTGTTTCGATACAATGCCCTACCTGAGGAGAGCAGTATTGTACGTGTCCGTGTTACGATACAATACACTACCTCAGGATAGTTGTATTGTACGTGTCCGTGTTACGATACAATACCCTACCTGAGGATAGTTGTATTGCACGTGTCCGTGTTTCGATACAATGCCCTACCTGAGGAGAGCAGTATTGTACGTGTCCGTGTTACGATACAATACACTACCTCAGGACAGTTGTATTGTACGTGTCCGTGTTTCGATACAGTACACTACCTGAGGAGAGCAGTATTTTACGTGTTCGTGTTACGTTACAATACACTACCTGAGGATAGTTGTATTGCACGTGTCCGTGTTTCGATACAATACCCTACCTGAGGAGAGCAGTATTTTACGTGTTCGTGTTACGTTACAATACACTACCTGAGGAGAGCAGTATTGTACGTGTCCGTGTTACGATACAATACAATACCTCAGGACAGTTGTATTGCACGTGTCCGTGTTTCGATACAGTACACTACCTGAGGAGAGCAGTATTTTACGTGTTCGTGTTACGATACAATACCCTACCTGAGGATAGTTGTATTGCATGTGTCCGTGTTTCGATACAATAGCCTACCTGAGGAGAGCAGTATTTTACGTGTTCGTGTTACGTTACAATACACTACCTGAGGAGAGCAGTATTGTACCTGTCCGTGTTACGATAAAATACACTACCTCAGGACAGTTGTATTGTACGTGTCCGTGTTTCGATACAATGCCCTACCTGAGGAGAGCAGTATTGTACGTGTCCGTGTTATGATACAATACACTACCTGAGGAGAGCAGTATTTTACGTGTTCGTGTTACGTTACAATACACTACCTCAGGACAGTTGTATTGTACGTGTCCGTTTTTCGATACAATACACTACCTGAGGAGAGCAGTATTGTACGTGTCCGTGTTACGATACAATACACTACCTGAGGAGAGCAGTATTTTACGTGTTCGTGTTACGTTACAATACACTACCTCAGGACAGTTGTATTGTACGTGTCCGTTTTTCCATACAATACACTACCTGAGGAGAGCAGTATTGTACCTGTCCGTGTTACGATAAAATACACTACCTCAGGACAGTTGTATTGTACGTGTCCGTGTTTCGATACAGTGCCCTACCTGAGGAGAGCAGTATTGTACCTGTCCGTGTTACGATACAATACACTACCTGAGGAGAGCAGTATTTTACGTGTTCGTGTTACGTTACAATACACTACCTGAGGAGAGCAGTATTGTACCTGTCCGTGTTACGATAAAATACACTACCTCAGGACAGTTGTATTGTACGTGTCCGTGTTTCGATACAATGCCCTAACTGAGGAGAGCAGTATTGTACGTGTCCGTGTTACGATACAATACACTACCTGAGGATAGTTGTATTGTACGTGTCCGTGTTGCGATACAATACACTACCTCAGGACAGTTGTATTGTACGTGTCCGTGTTACGATACAATACACTACATGAGGAGAGTTGTATTGTACGTGTCCGTGTTACGATACAATACACTACCTGAGGATAGTTGTATTGTACGTGTCCGTGTTGCGATACAATACACTACCTAAGGACAGTTGTATTGTACGTGTCCGTGTTACGATACAATACACTACATGAGGAGAGATGTATTGTACGTGTCCGTGTTACGATACAGTACACTACCTCAGGATAGTTGTATTGCACGTGTCCTTGTTTCGATACAATGCCCTACCTGAGGAGAGCAGTATTGTACGTGTTCGTGTTACGTTACAATACACTACCTGAGGATAGTTGTATTGTACGTGTCCGTGTTGCGATACAATACACTACCTCAGGACAGTTGTATTGTGCGTGTCCGTGTTACGATACAATACACTACATGAGGAGAGTTGTATTGTACGTATCCGTGTTACGATACAGTACCATACCTCAGGATAGTTGTATTGCACGTGTCCTTGTTTCGATACAATGCCCTACCTGAGGAGAGCAGTATTGTACGTGTTCGTGTTACGTTACAATACACTACCTCAGGATAGTTGTATTGTACGTGTCCGTGTTACGATGCAGTACACTACCTGAGGAGAGCAGTATTTTACGTGTTCGTGTTACGTTACAATACACTACCTGAGGAGAGCAGTATTGTACCTGTCCGTGTTACGATACAATACCATACCTGAGGAGAGCAGTATTGTACCTGTCCGTGTTACGATATAATACCCTACCTGAGGAGAGCAGTATTTTACGTGTTCGTGTTACGATACAATACCCTACCTGAGGAGAGCAGAATTGTACCTGTCCGTGTTACGATACAATACACTACCTGAGGAGAGCAGTATTGTACCTGTCCGTGTTTCGATACAATACCCTACCTGAGGAGAGCAGTATTTTACGTGTTCGTGTTACGATACAATACCCTACCTGAGGAGAGCAGTATTTTACGTGTTCGTGTTACGATACAATACCCTACCTGAGGAGAGCAGTATTGTACCTGTCCGTGTTACGATACAATACCCTACCTGAGGAGAGCAGTATTTTACGTGTTCGAGTTACGATACAATACACTACCTGAGGAGAGCAGTATTGTACCTGTCCGTGTTACGATACAATACACTACCTCAGGATAGTTGTATTGTACGTGTCCGTGTTACGTTACAATACACTACCTGAGGAGAGCAGTATTTTACTTGTTCGTGTTACGATACAATACCCTACCTGAGGAGAGCAGTATTTTACGTGTTCGTGTTACGATACAATACCCTACCTGAGGAGAGCAGTATTGTACCTGTCCGTGTTACGATACAATACACTACCTGAGGAGAGCAGTATTGTACGTGTCCGTGTTACGTTACAATACACTACCTGAGGAGAGTTGTAATGCACGTGTCCGCGTTACGATACAATACACTACCTGAGGATAGCAGTATTTTACGTGTCCGTGTTACGATACAATACCCTACCTGAGGAGAGCAGTATTTTACGTGTCCGTGTTACGATACAATACCCTACCTGAGGAGAGCAGTATTGTACGTGTCCGTGTTACGATACAATACACTACCTCAGGATAGTTGTATTGTACGTGTTCGTGTTGCGATACAATACACTACCTCAGGACAGTTGTATTGTGCGTGTCGGTGTTACGATACAATACCCTACCTGAGGATAGTTGTATTGTACGTGTCCGTGTTACGATACAATACACTACCTCAGGATAGTTGTATTGTACGTGTCCTTGTTGCGATACAATACACTACCTGAGGAGAGTTGTATTGTACGTGTCCGTGTTGCGATACAATTCACTACCTCAGGACAGTTGTATTGTACGTGTCCGTGTTACGATGCAATACACTACCTGAGGACAGTTGTATTGTAGGTGTCCGTGTTACGATACAATAAACTACCTCAGGACAGTTGTATTGTACGTGTCGGTGTTACGATACAATACACTACCTGAGGAGAGTTGTATTCTACGGGTTCGTGTTACGATACAATACACTACCTGAGGATAGTTGTATTGTACGGGTCCGTGTTACGATACAATACACTACCTGAGGATAGTTGTATTGTATGTGTCCGTGTTACGATACAATACACTACTTGAGGAGAGTTGTATTGTAGTGTCCGTGTTACGATCCAGTACACTACCTGAGGACAGCAGTATTGTACGTGTCCGTGTTACGATACAATACATTACCTCAGGACAGTTGTATTGTACGTATCGGTGTTACGATACAATACCCTACCAGAGGAGAGTTGTATTGTACGTGTCCGTGTTGCGATACAATACACTACCTCAGGACAGTTGTATTGTACGTGTCCGTGTTACGATACAATAAACTACCTCAGGACAGTTGTATTGTACGTGTCGGTGTTACGATACAATACCCTACCTGAGGAGAGTTGTATTGTACGTGTCCGTGTTACGATACAATAAACTACCTCAGGACAGTTGTATTGTACGTGTCGGTGTTACGATACAATACACTACCTGAGGAGAGTTGTATTGTACGGGTCCGTGTTACGATACAATACACTACCTGAGGATAGATGTATTGTACGTGTCCGTGTTACGATACAATACACTACTTGAGGAGAGTTGTATTGTAGTGTCCGTGTTACGATCCAATACACTACCTGTGGACAGCAGTATTGTACGTGTCCGTGTTACGATACAGTACACTACCTGAGGAAAGCAGTATTGTACATGTTCGTGTTACGATACAATACATTACATGAGGGGAGTTGTATTGTAGTGTCCGTGTTACGATCCAGTACACTACCTGAGGATAGTTGTATTGTACGTGTCCGTGTTACGATGCAATACACTACCTGAGGACAGTTGTATTGTACGTGTCCGTGTTACGATACAATACACTACCTGAGGAAAGCAGTATTGTACATGTTCGTGTTACGATACAATACATTACATGAGGGGAGTTGTATTGTAGTGTCCGTGTTACGATCCAGTACACTACCTGAGGATAGTTGTATTGTACGTGTCCGTGTTACGATGCAATACACTACCTGAGGACAGTTGTATTGTACGTGTCCGTGTTACGATACAATACACTACCTGAGGACAGCTGTATTGTACGTGTCCGTGTTACGATACAATAAACTACCTCAGGACAGTTGTATTGTACGTGTTGGTGTTACGATACAATACCCTACCTGAGGAGAGTTGTATTGTACGTGTCCGTGTTACGATACAATACACTACCTGAGGACAGTTGTATTGTACGTGTCCATGTTTCCATACAATACACTACCTGAGGAGGGTTGTATTGTACGTGTCCGTGTTACGATACAATACACTACCTGAGGATAGTTGTATTGTACGTGTCCTTGTGACGATACAATACCCTACATGAGGATAGTTGTATTGTACGTGTCCGTGTTACGATGCAATATACTACCTGAGGACAGTTGCATTTTACGTGTTCGTGTTACGATACAATACACTACCTGAGGAGAGCAGTATTGTACGTGTCCTTGTGACGATACAATACACTACCTCAGGGCAGTTGTATTGTACGTGTCCTTGTGACGATACAATACACTACCTGAGGATAGTTGTATTGTACGTGTCCGTGTTACGATGCAATATACTACCTGAGGATAGTTGTATTGTACGTGTCTGTGTTACGATGCAATATACTACCTGAGGATAGTTGTATTGTACGTGTCCGTGTTAAGATGCAACATACTACCTGAGGACAGTTGCATTTTACGTGTTCGTGTTACGATGCAATACACTACCTGAGGAGAGCAGTATTGTACGAGTCCGTGTTACGATACAATACACTACCTCAGGGCAGTTGTATTGTACGTGTCCGAGTTACGATACAATACACTACCTGAGGACAGTTGTATTGTACGTGTCCGTGTTACGATACAATACACTACCTGAGGACAGTTGTATTATACGTGTCCGTGTTACGATACAATACACTACCTGAGGACAGTTGTATTGTACGTGTCCATGTTACGATACAATACACTACCTGTGGTCAGTTGTATTGTACGTGTCCGTGTTACGATACAATACACTACCTGAGGACAGTTGTATTGTACGTGTCCGTGTTACGATACAATACACTACCTGAGGACAGTTGTATTGTACGTGTCCATGTTACGATACAATACACTACCTGTGGTCAGCAGTATTGTACCTGTCCGTGTTACGATACAATACCCTACCTGAGGAGAGCAGTATTTTACGTGTTCGTGTTACGATACAATACACTACCTGAGGAGAGCAGTATTGTACCTGTCCGTGTTACGATACAATACACTACCTCAGGATAGTTGTATTGTACGTGTCCGTGTTACGTTACAATACACTACCTGAGGAGAGCAGTATTTTACTTGTTCGTGTTACGATACAATACCCTACCTGAGGAGAGCAGTATTTTACGTGTTCGTGTTACGATACAATACCCTACCTGAGGAGAGCAGTATTGTACCTGTCCGTGTTACGATACAATACACTACCTGAGGAGAGCAGTATTGTACGTGTCCGTGTTACGTTACAATACACTACCTGAGGAGAGTTGTAATGCACGTGTCCGTGTTACGATACAATACACTACCTGAGGATAGCAGTATTTTACGTGTCCGTGTTACGATACAATACCCTACCTGAGGAGAGCAGTATTTTACGTGTCCGTGTTACGATACAATACCCTACCTGAGGAGAGCAGTATTGTGCGTGTCCGTGTTACGATACAATACACTACCTCAGGATAGTTGTATTGTACGTGTTCGTGTTGCGATACAATACACTACCTCAGGACAGTTGTATTGTACGTGTCGGTGTTACGATACAATACCCTACCTGAGGATAGTTGTATTGTACGTGTCCGTGTTACGATACAATACACTACCTCAGGATAGTTGTATTGTACGTGTCCTTGTTGCGATACAATACACTACCTGAGGAGAGTTGTATTGTACGTGTCCGTGTTGCGATACAATTCACTACCTCAGGACAGTTGTATTGTACGTGTCCGTGTTACGATGCAATACACTACCTGAGGACAGTTGTATTGTAGGTGTCCGTGTTACGATGATAAACTACCTCAGGACAGTTGTATTGTACGTGTCGGTGTTACGATACAATACACTACCTGAGGAGAGTTGTATTGTTCGGGTTCGTGTTACGATACAATACACTACCTGAGGATAGTTGTATTGTACGGGTCCGTGTTACGATACAATACACTACCTGAGGATAGTTGTATTGTATGTGTCCGTGTTACGATACAATACACTACTTGAGGAGAGTTGTATTGTAGTGTCCGTGTTACGATCCAGTACACTACCTGAGGACAGCAGTATTGTACGTGTCCGTGTTACGATACAATACATTACCTCAGGACAGTTGTATTGTACGTATCGGTGTTACGATACAATACCCTACCAGAGGAGAGTTGTATTGTACGTGTCCGTGTTGCGATACAATACACTACCTCAGGACAGTTGTATTGTACGTGTCCGTGTTACGATACAATAAACTACCTAAGGACAGTTGTATTGTACGTGTCGGTGTTACGATACAATACCCTACCTGAGGAGAGTTGTATTGTACGTGTCCGTGTTACGATACAATAAACTACCTCAGGACAGTTGTATTGTACGTGTCGGTGTTACGATACAATACACTACCTGAGGAGAGTTGTATTGTACGGGTCCGTGTTACGATACAATACACTACCTGAGGATAGATGTATTGTACGTGTCCGTGTTACGATACAATACACTACTTGAGGAGAGTTGTATTGTAGTGTCCGTGTTACGATCCAATACACTACCTGTGGACAGCAGTATTGTACGTGTCCGTGTTACGATACAGTACACTACCTGAGGAAAGCAGTATTGTACATGTTCGTGTTACGATACAATACATTACATGACGGGAGTTGTATTGTAGTGTCCGTGTTACGATCCAGTACACTACCTGAGGATAGTTGTATTGTACGTGTCCGTGTTACGATGCAATACACTACCTGAGGACAGTTGTATTGTACGTGTCCGTGTTACGATACAATACACTACCTGAGGACAGCTGTATTGTACGTGTCCGTGTTACGATACAATAAACTACCTCAGGACAGTTGTATTGTACGTGTCGGTGTTACGATACAATACCCTACCTGAGGAGAGTTGTATTGTACGTGTCCGTGTTACGATACAATACACTACCTGAGGACAGTTGTATTGTACGTGTCCATGTTTCCATACAATACACTACCTGAGGAGGGTTGTATTGTACGTGTCCGTGTTACGATACAATACACTACCTGAGGATAGTTGTATTGTACGTGTCCTTGTGACGATACAATACCCTACATGAGGATAGTTGTATTGTACGTGTCCGTGTTACGATGCAATATACTACCTGAGGACAGTTGCATTTTACGTGTTCGTGTTACGATACAATACACTACCTGAGGAGAGCAGTATTGTACGTGTCCTTGTGACGATACAATACACTACCTCAGGGCAGTTGTATTGTACGTGTCCTTGTGACGATACAATACACTACCTGAGGATAGTTGTATTGTACGTGTCCGTGTTACGATGCAATATACTACCTGAGGATAGTTGTATTGTACGTGTCTGTGTTACGATGCAATATACTACCTGAGGATAGTTGTATTGTACGTGTCCGTGTTAAGATGCAACATACTACCTGAGGACAGTTGCATTTTACGTGTTCGTGTTACGATGCAATACACTACCTGAGGAGAGCAGTATTGTACGAGTCCGTGTTACGATACAATACACTACCTCAGGGCAGTTGTATTGTACGTGTCCGAGTTACGATACAATACACTACCTGAGGACAGTTGTATTGTACGTGTCCGTGTTACGATACAATACACTACCTGAGGACAGTTGTATTGTACGTGTCCGTGTTACGATACAATACACTACCTGAGGACAGTTGTATTGTACGTGTCCATGTTACGATACAATACATTACCTGTGGTCAGTTGTATTGTACGTGTCCGTGTTACGATACAATACACTACCTGAGGACAGTTGTATCGTACGTGTCCGTGTTACGATACAATACACTACCTGAGGACAGTTGTATTGTACGTGTCCATGTTACGATACAATACACTACCTGTGGTCAGTTGTATTGTACGTGTCCGTGTTACGATACAATACACTACCTGAGGACAGTTGTATTGTACGTGTCCGTGTTACGATACAATACACTACCTGAGGACAGTTGTATTGTACGTGTCCATGTTACGATACAATAAACTACCTGAGGATAGTTGTATTGTACGTGTCCATGTTACGATACCATACCTTACCTGAGGATAGTTGTATTGCACGTGTCCGTGTTAAGATACCATACACTACCTGAGGATAGTTGTATTGCACGTGTCCGTGTTACGATACCATACCCTACCTGAGGATAGTTGTATTGTACGTGTCCATGTTACGGTACAATACACTACCTGAGGATAGTTGTATTGCACGTGTCCGTGTTAAGATACCATACCCTACCTGAGGATAGTTGTATTGCACGTGTCCGTGTTACGATACCATACCCTACCTGAGGATAGTTGTATTGTACGTGTCCATGTTACGATACCATACCCTACCTGAGGATAGTTGTATTGCACGTGTCCGTGTTACGATACCATACCCTACCTGAGGATAGTTGTAATGCACGTGTCCGTGTTACGATACCATACCCTACCTGAGGATAGTTGTATGCACGTGTCCGTGTTACGATACCATACCCTACCTGAGGATAGTTGTATTGTACGTGTCCATGTTACGATACCATACCCTATCTGAGGATAGTTGTATTGCACGTGTCCGTGTTACGATACCATATACTACCTGAGGACAGTTGTATTGCACGTGTCCGTGTAACGATACAATGCCCTACCTGAGGAGAGCAGTATTGCACGTGTCCGTGTTACGATACAATACACTACCTCAGGATAGTTGTATTGCACGTGTCCGTGTTACGATACAATACACTACCTCAGGATAGTTGTATTGTACGTGTCCGTGTTGCGATACAATACACTACCTCAGGATAGTTGTATTGCACGTGTCCGTGTTACGATACAACACACTACCTGAGGACAGTTGTATTGTACGTGTCCGTGTTACGATACAATACACTACCTGAGGTCAGTTGTATTGTACGTGTCCGTGTTACGATACAATACACTACCTCAGGATAGTTGTATTGTACGTGTCCGTGTTGCGATACAATACACTACCTCAGGATAGTTGTATTGCACGTGTCCGTGTTTCGATACAATGCCCTACCTGAGGAGAGCAGTATTGTACGTGTTCGTGTTACGTTACAATACACTACCTCAGGGTAGTTGTATTGTACGTGTCCGTGTTACGATACAATACAATACCTCAGGACAGTTGTATTGCACGTGTCCGTGTTTCGATACAATGCCCTACCTGAGGAGAGCAGTATTGTACGTGTCCGTGTTACGATACAATACACTACCTCAAGATAGTTGTATTGTACGTGTCCGTGTTACGATACAATACCCTACCTGAGGATAGTTGTATTGCACGTGTCCGTGTTTCGATACAATGCTCTACCTGAGGAGAGCAGTATTGTACGTGTCCGTGTTACGATACAATACACTACCTCAGGACAGTTGTATTGTACGTGTCCGTGTTTCGATACAGTACACTACCTGAGGAGAGCAGTATTTTACGTGTTCGTGTTACGTTACAATACACTACCTGAGGATAGTTGTATTGCACGTGTCCGTGTTTCGATACAATACCCTACCTGAGGAGAGCAGTATTTTACGTGTTCGTGTTACGTTACAATACACTACCTGAGGAGAGCAGTATTGTACGTGTCCGTGTTACGATACAATACAATACCTCAGGACAGTTGTATTGCACGTGTCCGTGTTTCGATACAGTACACTACCTGAGGAGAGCAGTATTTTACGTGTTCGTGTTACGATACAATACCCTCCCTGAGGATAGTTGTATTGCATGTGTCCGTGTTTCGATACAATACCCTACCTGAGGAGAGCAGTATTTTACTTGTTCGTGTTACGTTACAATACACTACCTGAGGAGAGCAGTATTGTACCTGTCCGTGTTACGATAAAATACACTACCTCAGGACAGTTGTATTGTACGTGTCTGTGTTTCGATACAATGCCCTACCTGAGGAGAGCAGTATTGTACGTGTCCGTGTTATGATACAATACACTACCTGAGGAGAGCAGTATTTTACGTGTTCGTGTTACGTTACAATACACTACCTCAGGACAGTTGCATTGTACGTGTCCGTTTTTCGATACAATACACTACCTGAGGAGAGCAGTATTGTACGTGTCCGTGTTACGATACAATACACTACCTGAGGAGAGCAGTATTTTACGTGTTCGTGTTACGTTACAATACACTACCTCAGGACAGTTTTATTGTACGTGTCCGTTTTTCCATACAATACACTACCTGAGGAGAGCAGTATTGTACCTGTCCGTGTTACGATAAAATACACTACCTCAGGACAGTTGTATTGTACGTGTCCGTGTTTCGATACAATGCCCTACCTGAGGAGAGCAGTATTGTACGTGTCCGTGTTACGATACAATACACTACCTGAGGAGAGCAGTATTTTACGTGTTCGTGTTACGTTACAATACACTACCTGAGGAGAGCAGTATTGTACCTGTCCGTGTTACGATAAAATACACTACCTCAGGACAGTTGTATTGTACGTGTCCGTGTTTCGATACAATGCCCTAACTGAGGAGAGCAGTATTGTACGTGTCCGTGTTACGATACAATACACTACCTGAGGATAGTTGTATTGTACGTGTCCGTGTTGCGATACAATACACTACCTCAGGACAGTTGTATTGTACGTGTCCGTGTTACGATACAATACACTACATGAGGAGAGTTGTATTGTACGTGTCCGTGTTACGATACAATACACTACCTGAGGATAGTTGTATTGTACGTGTCCGTGTTGCGATACAATACACTACCTAAGGACAGTTGTATTGTACGTGTCCGTGTTACGATACAATACACTACATGAGGAGAGATGTATTGTACGTGTCCGTGTTACGATACAGTACACTACCTCAGGATAGTTGTATTGCACGTGTCCTTGTTTCGATACAATGCCCTACCTGAGGAGAGCAGTATTGTACGTGTTCGTGTTACGTTACAATACACTACCTGAGGATAGTTGTATTGTACGTGTCCGTGTTGCGATACAATACACTACCTCAGGACAGTTGTATTGTACGTGTCCGTGTTACGATACAATACACTACATGAGGAGAGTTGTATTGTACGTGTCCGTGTTACGATACAGTACCTTACCTCAGGATAGTTGTATTGCACGTGTCCTTGTTTCGATGCAATGCCCTACCTGAGGAGAGCAGTATTGTACGTGTTCGTGTTACGTTACAATACACTACCTCAGGATAGTTGTATTGTACGTGTCCGTGTTACGATACAATACACTACCTGAGGAGAGCAGTATTTTACGTGTTCGTGTTACGTTACAATACACTACCTGAGGAGAGCAGTATTGTACCTGTCCGTGTTACGATACAATACCCTACCTGAGGAGAGCAGTATTGTACCTGTCCGTGTTACGATATAATACCCTACCTGAGGAGAGCAGTATTTTACGTGTTCGTGTTACGATACAATACCCTACCTGAGGAGAGCAGTATTGTACCTGTCCGTGTTACGATACAATACACTACCTGAGGAGAGCAGTATTGTACCTGTCCGTGTTTCGATACAATACCCTACCTGAGGAGAGCAGTATTGTACCTGTCCGTGTTACGATACAATACACTACCTCAGGATAGTTGTATTGTACGTGTCCGTGTTACGTTACAATACACTACCTGAGGAGAGCAGTATTTTACTTGTTCGTGTTACGATACCATACCCTACCTGAGGAGAGCAGTATTGTACCTGTCCGTGTTACGATACAATACCCTACCTGAGGAGAGCAGTATTGTACCTGTCCGTGTTACGATATAATACCCTACCTGAGGAGAGCAGTATTTTACGTGTTCGTGATACGATACAATACCCTACCTGAGGAGAGCAGTATTGTACCTGTCCGTGTTACGATACAATACACTACCTGAGGAGAGCAGTATTGTACCTGTCCGTGTTTCGATACAATACCCTACCTGAGGAGAGCAGTATTTTACGTGTTCGTGTTACGATACAATACCCTACCTGAGGAGAGCAGTATTTTACGTGTTCGTGTTACGATACAATACCCTACCTGAGGAGAGCAGTATTGTACCTGTCCGTGTTACGATACAATACCCTACCTGAGGAGAGCAGTATTTTACGTGTTCTTGTTACGATACAATACACTACCTGAGGAGAGCAGTATTGTACCTGTCCGTGTTACGATACAATACACTACCTCAGGATAGTTGTATTGTACGTGTCCGTGTTACGTTACAATACACTACCTGAGGAGAGCAGTATTTTACTTGTTCGTGTTACGATACCATACCCTACCTGAGGAGAGCAGTATTTTACGTGTTCGTGTTACGATACAATACCCTACCTGAGGAGAGCAGTATTGTACCTGTCCGTGTTACGATACAATACACTACCTGAGGAGAGCAGTATTGTACGTGTCCGTGTTACGTTAGAATACACTACCTGAGGAGAGTTGTAATGCACGTGTCCGTGTTACGATACAATACACTACCTGAGGATAGCAGTATTTTACGTGTCCGTGTTACGATACAATACCCTACCTGAGGAGAGCAGTATTTTACGTGTCCGTGTTACGATACAATACCCTACCTGAGGAGAGCAGTATTGTACGTGTCCGTGTTACGATACAATACACTACCTCAGGATAGTTGTATTGTACGTGTTCGTGTTGCGATACAATACACTACCTCAGGACAGTTGTATTGTACGTGTCGGTGTTACGATACAATACTGTGCCCTTGTATATAACAGCGTCGTATAAACGAGAATCAAACTTCGGGGAGCGTTCAGTCCGGATATGCTTTCACTAGAGCTCAAATACCAGACGGCTGCTTACAAATACAAGGACCATATGCAAAACTATAAACTAAGAAATGAGTGAAAAACAAATAAAATTACCACCATTTAATAACTGATTAAAAACAACAAAACATAAAAAAATAATATAAACAAAGTCCACCCTGAACTTTACTCCCACAGTACAATAATTTACACAGATCTGAGTGGCCTAGAAAGGTCCACTCCAAAGAATTAAAATTGTGGATCAAAATTCCACTTGTCTGATTAATATGTATGCACGCGTATAATTACGCTAGAGAAGAAATAAGTACTTTTGATGGAGATTTGCTCACAGATGGAACAGCCAATATGCTTGCAAACCCCCATACTGCAAACCATTATTATGGCTTTATGGGACACACTCGAAGGATATCTTACCAACAATTAAAATTTTACTGACACACGCAACCAATTAAAATTTATAAACTAATTGATCTCCATCGAGATCGCAGTGAGTCAGGAAACTCCCAGCAAAACAGAAGCTTGCCCAGTGGCTCAATTGCTCAACATATACATGACAACAACGTGGCCGAACATCGAGACCACCCGAGGTCAAAGAACATGACAATAATTAAACAAGAAATAAGATGCCTAAAATCCGATGATATTTACATGAAATAAAAGCATGAATAAGCTAACACGCTGGGACTCGATCAATCAAACGCGAACAGCGCCCATTTACCGATTACAATTCTTTTATCATTAAACAGGCTTTATTTTAATATAAGATAAACATTTACGAAGAACGGAGGCCTGGTCCGTGAATACTAATGAGCACAGCTTGCTCCTTATCTGATGGAGTGCGCCGCGTAGAAATACCTTCACTTACCACTCATTAGCGTCTGTGTTCAAAACCAGCCCTCCTTGTCGAAGCTTTGAGTCATGCTATTTATAACAAGAGACTAGACAGTCCCGTTCCGCCACCTGTCAATCGCGACACATAAATTCACACACTTCTTGTCAATTCCAAAGAATTGCAAGACATCGTAGAAGGGGATTCCAACATTTTCCTCGCAAGGATTAAATGCTTAACCTGGCCAAAGCTTCAGACAGAAACCAGGGTTCCCGAAAACTCCTATCCCATAAAACATATATTTGCAGACTCAACAAAGCATTTAGGGCAGAACACAACACAAATCTACCACGGGCCGACACTCCAATCAAATATCATAGATTTTGTAAACCAAGACACTAAAAGGGAAACTTCATCAACAAATAAAGTCATTGGGCATATGACCCCTCACTTAACAAAAATGCAACAAACGGCAATTAACACACAAGCCTGTGTAACAATAAAAATCTATACAATAAAAAGATTTCCCACCAATTCTATTATCTACTCTAGTTAATTCAGTTTCGCTTCTGTTATGATATCGGTTGCCAATTTGTGTCGCTTAGCCGCGCATTTTTACGGTAGCGAAGCGCACTGAGTACGCTTGCCCCGTGTACTTGACATCAACAAAAAAATAATCTTCACACAGATAGAATACATGCCACGTTGCTCATGAACTAAACTAAAGTGTGTCAGTACACAAACCAACTACAATAAAACACGAAGACAAAAATAAAATAAAATATTTACACAAAATAATATGTTCCCACAAAACCATAACCAGTTTGTCAAATAATTAAATTATTTAGTACTTATTCCTCTTTCTGCGTCGTCTCATCGAACATCGCCTGACATTCTCTCTCCAAAGTGTTTAGCTCATCTCAGACCACATGGAGCCGTAGAAACGTTGGTTCGATGTCTTCCTCTGGGTCTGGAGTTCCATCTTGACGTTGAATAAAAATAAAAAAATAAAATGTTATTTATAGTCACACGTAATTTTCTATCTAAATTTTGCCAATAGTTACTTTATTCACCATTTGTCTAGTGCAAAATTAAACGTAGACTTTCCCTACTAGTTGTAGTCGTGGGAGACTACTAAAATCTTACCGATACACAAATTTCACACTCAGCTGTGCGCACACAACTTTATTATAATATTTTCACTAATGACCCTCTCTGATAAATTTAACACAGTATATCTTCACGGTATGGAAAAGAATAAGTGATCACCTCACGGTGTCACCAAGAATCAACCTCCTCGTCACTCAGACGACAGTATTTATGTGAATTTAGCAAAAGGACGGAGGGAGAGGGAAATCTATCACTAACTTCTATAATAATGCGACTATTGGCATGCAACAGGTATCAAACAGTTTGAAAAATTATACAGGTCACAATGGGGCTATCGTGCTCTGGAATCGATCATAGATTTCGTTAATCCAATCTTTCCCGCTTTTAACTTCAAGCCGGCGTCAGACGCTCCCTTGGCGCTAAAATTGATGACCCTCTCTGATTGGTAGTTCATGACGTCAATATCGCAGTTTAGAACAGAAGCCTCTGTCCTATGATTGGTTGAAAGTTCCTCTCGTCTCTCTCATCCAGCAACTATCTTACTCGTAACGCTAGGGTGACAAAGAAATTACGGTCTGAAATGAGTCAGGACCCCAACACACCTTTGTCTGATAAAGTGTCTGTCTAACATTCCGATCTCGTCACTCCTTTGTTTCAGGACTGGGCACGTTCAAACGTACTGTCTCCACATAAGCTTGATATTTCGCAATCCAGTCTGGCCTTCCTGTATGATTCTGGCAGTAAAATCAGAATATAATGAAATGAATAATTAGAATCATTAATATGCGTAGCTTATTAAGGGTTCACAACTCCCTTAGTTGGGAAAAATCGAACTTAGAGATAAAGTCGATTTTTCTTCCCTAAGTCACATGGTGCAGATACTGGGTTAGCCTCCCTTCAAAGTGCTCAGTCAGTCCGCCTCTGCTAGTTGACAAGTGTTTTCCTCGTTCCAATGTTTACATTCTCGCCCATTCATTAGGACAATACCAGTCTGCTGCTCACTTGCCCAGCGCTTCGCCTGGGGCTATTTGTTGCTTAAAGACTATTCCCCTCTCTGTTGCTCGTCTGTCGACATACCTGTCAACTCTGCTTGCTTCAAGATGTAAACAGGCCAGACGCTAATCACTTCCTCGATGTCGTGCTGGCTTCTGCTTGCCCCCCGTTTACTTGCATGATGTTGGACGATCACGTATTTAATTCGCTGCGTTATTTCTGACTTCCCAAGGCTCTCTGGTGTGATAAATTTTTAGGTTTGCACTATTATATACAGACATGGTTCCTGTGCTTAATTCTTTGACTCGATATGCATTATTTCCAAGATTCCTCACTATGCTGAACGGCCCAACATACTTGGCACAGAACTTGTTGAATATCTTCTTTGCTGGATCAGATACAGCGGGTCGGCGTACGAGGACAAGCTCGTCTAATTCTAGCTCAGGATGGAATCTCTTGTTTCTCACGCGGCGCAGCCTCCTGTCTGCCTGGTTCCTCATATGCACTCTGGTGCGCTCAATTCTTAAATCATGAGCTATATTGTGATCTTGTGGGCAATTAATGATGGTACTCCATGATCTCTCTGGATGCTGATTCATGTGTAATACCATAGGAATCTGTCCTGTCGATTCGTGCTTCGTAGAATTCATGCACGTCTCTACATCCTTGATCTTGTCCACCCACTTGTGATGGTCGTTAGGAATGAAGATTCTCAGGTACTTAGTGACGCATTTAATTGCCCTTTCCGAGGAATTAGCCTGGGCGTGGCGTATGCTAGATAAAATGTGCTTTACGTCCATATCCTCCATTCCTTTTTTAAATTCGGCGCTCGTAAAGTAGCTGCCATGATCAGATAATATGAATTCTGGTTTTCCAAGGATGGGAATAACTCTATTTCGTATGCGGCTAAGTACTTGTTTTGAGGTAGTTTTCTGGATTGGGCAAAGTACAACAAATTTGGAAAAAACATCCAGACAAACTAATAGGTGTCGGCATCCTCGCCTTCCCTTAGGAATTGGACCGAAACAATCTAGTGCCACCATTTCACAAGGTCTCTGAGGAAGCAGTGGTTTGGGGTACTGTTTCATCAGATAATTGTTTGGCTTTGTCCTCTGACACGGGTCACATGTTTTAATAACCTCACAAATAGTCGTCCTCATGCGTGGCCAAGTAAACGTCTCCCCAATGGTCGATTCAGACTTGTCGATTCCAATATGGCCGAGACTTTCGTGGACATGCCATGTCAATCCTCGCTGTAATGACGCTGGTACCAAGATGCGATATTTAGAGTGCTCTGCATCCACAAATTTATGGAGTAAATTGTTAAAATAGTGAAACTTTCCTTCTTTAGCTCTGGCTTCACGAAATGCGGGTGTTCCTGGCGGCAATTCCCTTTTAAAATATTGGATCATTAGATACATCCATGGCTCCGCTTCCTGTTCTCTCTGGATTTCTCGTAGCTCCTCCAAAAATTCATGATCCTTGGGTGTTAATTCAATATGTTGAACACTCGCTGCTTCAACATTGTCAGGCTCAGGGTTCCTGCTAAGAGCATCCGGAATTACATTCATTTTTCCTGGGCAGTGCTCAATCTCGATATTAAATTGTTGTAAGTAAATAGACCAGCGTGTGACACGTTCACTAGCCATAGACGTTTTGAACAGAAACGTCAGTGCCTTATGGTCCGTCCTGACAACAATGGGGTACCCATAGATGATTTTTTTCCATTGTTGGAAAGCATGGAGAATAGCTAGTAGCTCCAGCTCTGTTACAGTGTAGTTGCGCTCGTGTTTCCTTAATCTGCGGCTGACAAATGCCAAATATGAGCGTTTGTGAAGGTTGGCCGGATCCTCTTGGTACAGCATAGCTCCCACTCCAATTAATGAGGCATCCGCCTGGATTATAAACTTGCGGCCAAAATCCGGATAACCGAGCTTGATACAATTTTCCAGCAAAAGCTTGGTCGCTTGGAATGACTTTTCGCAAACAGCATTCCAAAGCCATTTATTACTTTTTTTTAACATCTCCTGCATGGGTGCTACTGTTTCAGTATAGCCAGGGCAGTTCTCCTTAAAGAATCCCGTTACGCCTAGGAAAGCACGGATGTGTTTTACTCTCGTAGGAGTCGGGAAATTCTTTATAGCCTCGAGCTTGGCAGGGTTTGGTCTGACTCCCTCCTGGTCTATTATGTGGCCTAAATATAGAATCTCGCTTTTGAAGAAGTGCGATTTCTTTAAGTTGATTTTAAAATTTGTTGTTCTCAGATTTTCCAACAATTTATCCAAATTTCTCATGTGTGTGTCAACGTTGTCCGATGCCAGCAGGATATCATCAATGTAGCGAACGGTCATCTCTTTCACCTCCTCAGTAAGATTTCGATCTAAAGCTCGTATCAACGCACACCCAGCAGTTCTCACGCCGAAAGGCATACGGACAAAATAATACGTTTGGTTATCAAACAAGAAGCCCGTAAGTAGTTGTGACTTCTCATCTAATTCAATATGGTGGAAGGAATTTGTCAGGTCCACTGAACTATAAATACTTTTATTTTTAAAACCTTTTAGGACATCTCTGATAATCGGCGCCGTGTCGTATTCCGGAAATATAAGTCGCTGGTTCAAATTTCTGGCATCCAGACATAATCTGATGGAACCATTTGGCTTGGAAACTGCCAAAATTGCATTTAAGTAAGGTGTAGGTGCCTTCTTAATAACCCCTGCCTGCAACATGCCATCTATTATTTGTTTCACCTGGCTGCGATGTTTTTCAGGAATAGGATACAGTCTACTCCTGAAAGGTGACCAATCCTGAACTTGCATCGAATATTGAAAATTTAGTATCTTCCCTGGAATCGTATCAAAAACTGCCTTGTGTTTCCTTAAAATTCCTTCTAACTGTTTCTTATGCTCACTCCCAAGTTGAACATCTCTGAGCCGCTCCTGTAATATCTCTTCAAAATAAGCCTCGTTATCATCTCCTTCCGTCAGTAGGGTCCATAGTTCCTGGGACTCGCCCTCTTCAAGTTCTACAACAGCTGTGCCAATGACGTCACCCTCGGCCTCCTGTACCTCTTCGTTCGTCTCTTCCTGGATCGCTTCTAGTGTCCATGAACTCACATCCCTTCCTGTGGTGATCTCATCCATATGCAAACCCACGTTATTTAAATTTACCAACTCTCTGAAACTGACTGTATTCTTGTGCAGATCTATCACGGCTTGATAGTCGCAAATGAAGTTGGCTCCAAGAATAATATTAAAGCTCATCTTTGCCATTACGATGAAGGTCTGCCCAAATGTGTGCTCCAAAATATCAAGTTCAAGGTAGGCTTGATTTTTGCAAGTGACAGAGCGTTCAGGAATTACGCCTCTCACTTTGAGTTGTGGCACGGGAATCATAGCAATCTTTTGACTCCGTCCCAACTCTCGAATTAGGGCCTCAGATACCAGACTAATCTGCGACCCCGTATCTAATAAGCACCTGACCTTTAATCCACCAATCCTGGCGTATATAACCGGCAATTGTTTAATAATGTCGTTCCGCGGTTTCACCGTCTCCTCCAGGCAATCCTCCGGTAAAGCGATCCATTCCTCTATGTGTGCGACGATCCAATCTCCTCCTCCCACATGCTGTTGCAATCCCAGGCTGTCTCCAATCTCACTTATCAAACTTTTTTTTTTTTACAGCCTCGACCTCTATTATCCTGAGGTCGAGTACTCTCCTGATGATCCTGCTGTCGCTGTAGACTTTCAGCCCCCTCGGTCTGAATGTCGGGATTTACTCTGTTGTCAATAGCATTTTCCCAGCGTCCTTGCTCATTCCCCTCATTAGCATGAATTTCCTCTAAGTATTTCTGCGATTGAGCATGCCTATCGTTCCAGTCGTCTCGGTAGCTTCTAGAGTCCTCACGATTCTGAAATCTGCGGTCTTGCCATCTCTGATTTTCATTCCGATCTCCCCATCTCCTGTATGGTACATCTTGTCTCCGATTGTCCCTCCATTGTTGAAATCCTCGTTGTTGGAATCTATTCTGTCCTTGGAACTGTCTGTTGTTATTACGGTTGTTATCGTAATGTTGGCGCTGTCTTTTCTCGACATCATCCTGACCTCTCACGGGTGTTGAAATGTTTGTATTTGTATTGGTAGCCTGGGATCTTGTGTTTATCTGGCTCGGCTTAATCACCTCGGTTGTATTTACCATTTCGACCTGTCTTCCAACTCTATTGTGTAAGTGGGACGTGGTTTCATCTATCTGGCGCAGGATCTGTTCAGCGTGTACCGCGTCTGAAACGTTAGCTGCGACCAATACCTGCTGAACGTTAACGGGAAGCTGGCGTCCGATAGTCATGACTAGCTCGGCCTCACTTAAAGGATTATCCAGATCTTTAAATTTAAGGAGCTGTGATGAAAAAAAATCTGAATACTTAGTTTGCTGAGTAGATTGGTACTTTCTGGAGTACAATTCCATTCTTAACCCCTGTTGATATGAAGACGACCAATATTTTCGAAGGAAAGCATGCTTGAATGCATCTACGCTTTCAAACGTGTATTTGAAGCTCAAGTACCACGTTAAAACATTTCCAGTTAAAAATTTTTCCATCATGCGCAGTTGCCGGGCGGGAGCTATATCATTATCATTATAATAATGTTCGACTTCCCGCAAGAATGCCTTGGGTGTGACTCCAGAATTTTCCATAAACTTAGCCGGTTTGAATTCATTAGAACGGATGATTTGTACAAGTTGAGGGTGCTGATTACCGTCATGGGGTGTAGAACTTCTCCCTATGTGATTACGAAATTCTTCCGTGTTCCGAGCAAGTGGACTTTCCGTGTCAACCTGACTACCAGTTGAATGAGTCGCCCCCGGGCTATCTCTGTCTCCATCTCTCGCCTTCTCGCCTAATGACCCTGCATTATGTTCCATAGAAAATAATTCTGCTTTTATCAGCCTGTCACCTTGTTCTTTAAATTTTGCTTTTATCTCATCTTCTAACGTCTGTATCCGTGTGTGGTTCTCCCCCAGCTTCTTAATTACCGCCAACCTTTCTTCCTTGGAGTCCTTACATAATTTTTGCCAATCCTTTCTAACGTTTTCTATCTTCAGATTATTAGTGTCCTGGCTCACTTCGATCCGTTCCAAGCGATCCTCCACGCGTACATTGTTTTCTTCAATAGTGGCTTTTAATCCCTCCCGGTCTACTTCTGCATTTTTCCAGCGATCTGTTGATTGGTTTTCGAGACGGTCTATGTCTTTTATAAGGCCGGTCACGTTGTCATCTACCGCCTTTATCTGTTCCTGTATAACTACGGTTATTTTCTCCACTTTATTAAATCTGTTCTGTAACCTGTCCTGTGCAGTTATAATTTCGCTATTTTTAGTTGTGCATGCCAATTCAATCTGTGCCAATTTTGCCAGAACTGTATCGTCTAAGTTATTAAGTTTAGCGTTAAACTGGTCCTCAAGTTGTTTTATCTGTTTAACCTGCTTCTCGTTGTTCTTACTTACATCTAAGGCGAGTAGTATAAGCTGTTTCCTTGTATGTTCTTTCATTTCAACCACTACATTATCGAGTTGCTCAGTGTTACGACTGTTTTGCGCGTCTAGTTGAGAGTTTATTGATTCACTTTGTTGTGTCAATTGAGAACTAATATTATCATTCTGTAGAGCTAATTGTGTATTAATACTATCATTTTGAAGCGCTAATTGTGTATTAATACTATCATTTTGAAGCGCTAATTGTGTGCCAATAGATTCATTAATTTGGGCTTTGATCACCGCTGACTGTTCAACCCTACTACTGTCTATTTGTGCCTTAAATGTTTCACTCTGTGCTATTAATTCCGCTGATTGTTCAGCCCTGCTACTGTCTATTTGTGCCTTAAATGTTTCACTCTGTGCTATTAATTCCGCTGTCATCTCCTGCCGTAACAACACCATTTGCTGCTGAGTGCGTGCCGCAGCGCTCTCTACAACCTGTCTTATTTCGTCTAAAGAAGCCATCACCACAATACACTTGAGAAAATAGAGAAAATGCCAATTGGCGATGTTCTCCGATACGTGCATACATATTAACACACATTTATATCAATTTACACATACTCAGTTCGTTTAAATTTATAAACACAATCCCATTAATCCAATAGCATCCCTGAGTATCCTTCATTTTACATAATTTAAAACTTAACCCACACATTCAGTTATTAAATGCTAGCCTTACAAAACGCTACAAGAACAGACTAATTAATCAAGTATTAATTGCCTTGGAAAAGCTACACGCCTTCCTATTACATACATGGAGTTGTCTTTCTAAGCAAAGCTAATTTTTATCATTAATATGGGCGCCCAGTTTCACGATATTATCTTTACAATTAATGCAAGAAACAAAAACGTGTACTGTATTTTACATTGCAACTCCTGATTTTACTGTATAATTCACTCACTTGGCGGTAATACCTTCGCCATAACTATGTTACTTAAAATTATCACATTCGGTGATTCAAATACTGTCACATTTTGCCTCCACTTGTGGCGTGTCAGTTTATCAAAAAAAATGCGCTAGAAAAGCCTAAAACAGTGAAATGCCCCACGTTGGGTAATGCCAGCGTTGCCTATGTGCCCTTGTATATAACAGCGTCGTATAAACGAGAATCAAACTTCGGGGAGCGTTCAGTCCGGATATGCTTTCACTAGAGCTCAAATACCAGACGGCTGCTTACAAATACAAGGACCATATGCAAAACTATAAACTAAGAAATGAGTGAAAAACAAATAAAATTACCACCATTTAATAACTGAATAAAAACAACAAAACATAAAAAAATAATATAAACAAAGTCCACCCTGAACTTTACTCCCACAGTACAATAATTTACACAGATCTGAGTGGCCTAGAAAGGTCCACTCCAAAGAATTAAAATTGTGGATCAAAATTCCACTTGTCTGATTAATATGTATGCACGCGTATAATTACGCTAGAGAAGAAATAAGTACTTTTGATGGAGATTTGCTCACAGATGGAACAGCCAATATGCTTGCAAACCCCCATACTGCAAACCATTATTATGGCTTTATGGGACACACTCGAAGGATATCTTACCAACAATTAAAATTTTACTGACACACGCAACCAATTAAAATTTATAAACTAATTGATCTCCATCGAGATCGCAGTGAGTCAGGAAACTCCCAGCAAAACAGAAGCTTGCCCAGTGGCTCAATTGCTCAACATATACATGACAACAACGTGGCCGAACATCGAGACCACCCGAGGTCAAAGAACATGACAATAATTAAACAAGAAATAAGATGCCTAAAATCCGATGATATTTACATGAAATAAAAGCATGAATAAGCTAACACGCTGGGACTCGATCAATCAAACGCGAACAGCGCCCATTTACCGATTACAATTCTTTTATCATTAAACAGGCTTTATTTTAATATAAGATAAACATTTACGAAGAACGGAGGCCTGGTCCGTGAATACTAATGAGCACAGCTTGCTCCTTATCTGATGGAGTGCGCCGCGTAGAAATACCTTCACTTACCACTCATTAGCGTCTGTGTTCAAAACCAGCCCTCCTTGTCGAAGCTTTGAGTCATGCTATTTATAACAAGAGACTAGACAGTCCCGTTCCGCCACCTGTCAATCGCGACACATAAATTCACACACTTCTTGTCAATTCCAAAGAATTGCAAGACATCGTAGAAGGGGATTCCAACATTTTCCTCGCAAGGATTAAATGCTTAACCTGGCCAAAGCTTCAGACAGAAACCAGGGTTCCCGAAAACTCCTATCCCATAAAACATATATTTGCAGACTCAACAAAGCATTTAGGGCAGAACACAACACAAATCTACCACGGGCCGACACTCCAATCAAATATCATAGATTTTGTAAACCAAGACACTAAAAGGGAAACTTCATCAACAAATAAAGTCATTGGGCATATGACCCCTCACTTAACAAAAATGCAACAAACGGCAATTAACACACAAGCCTGTGTAACAATAAAAATCTATACAATAAAAAGATTTCCCACCAATTCTATTATCTACTCTAGTTAATTCAGTTTCGCTTCTGTTATGATATCGGTTGCCAATTTGTGTCGCTTAGCCGCGCATTTTTACGGTAGCGAAGCGCACTGAGTACGCTTGCCCCGTGTACTTGACATCAACAAAAAAATAATCTTCACACAGATAGAATACATGCCACGTTGCTCATGAACTAAACTAAAGTGTGTCAGTACACAAACCAACTACAATAAAACACGAAGACAAAAATAAAATAAAATATTTACACAAAATAATATGTTCCCACAAAACCATAACCAGTTTGTCAAATAATTAAATTATTTAGTACTTATTCCTCTTTCTGCGTCGTCTCATCGAACATCGCCTGACATTCTCTCTCCAAAGTGTTTAGCTCATCTCAGACCACATGGAGCCGTAGAAACGTTGGTTCGATGTCTTCCTCTGGGTCTGGAGTTCCATCTTGACGTTGAATAAAAATAAAAAAATAAAATGTTATTTATAGTCACACGTAATTTTCTATCTAAATTTTGCCAATAGTTACTTTATTCACCATTTGTCTAGTGCAAAATTAAACGTAGACTTTCCCTACTAGTTGTAGTCGTGGGAGACTACTAAAATCTTACCGATACACAAATTTCACACTCAGCTGTGCGCACACAACTTTATTATAATATTTTCACTAATGACCCTCTCTGATAAATTTAACACAGTATATCTTCACGGTATGGAAAAGAATAAGTGATCACCTCACGGTGTCACCAAGAATCAACCTCCTCGTCACTCAGACGACAGTATTTATGTGAATTTAGCAAAAGGACGGAGGGAGAGGGAAATCTATCACTAACTTCTATAATAATGCGACTATTGGCATGCAACAGGTATCAAACAGTTTGAAAAATTATACAGGTCACAATGGGGCTATCGTGCTCTGGAATCGATCATAGATTTCGTTAATCCAATCTTTCCCGCTTTTAACTTCAAGCCGGCGTCAGACGCTCCCTTGGCGCTAAAATTGATGACCCTCTCTGATTGGTAGTTCATGACGTCAATATCGCAGTTTAGAACAGAAGCCTCTGTCCTATGATTGGTTGAAAGTTCCTCTCGTCTCTCTCATCCAGCAACTATCTTACTCGTAACGCTAGGGTGACAAAGAAATTACGGTCTGAAATGAGTCAGGACCCCAACACACCTTTGTCTGATAAAGTGTCTGTCTAACATTCCGATCTCGTCACTCCTTTGTTTCAGGACTGGGCACGTTCAAACGTACTGTCTCCACATAAGCTTGATATTTCGCAATCCAGTCTGGCCTTCCTGTATGATTCTGGCAGTAAAATCAGAATATAATGAAATGAATAATTAGAATCATTAATATGCGTAGCTTATTAAGGGTTCACACAATACCATACCTGAGGAGAGTTGTATTGTACGTGTCCGTGTTGCGATACAATTCACTACCTCAGGACAGTTGTATTGTACGTGTCCGTGTTACGATGCAATACACTACCTGAGGACAGTTGTATTGTAGGTGTCCGTGTTACGATACAATAAACTACCTCAGGACAGTTGTATTGTACGTGTCGGTGTTACGATACAATACACTACCTGAGGAGAGTTGTATTGTACGGGTTCGTGTTACGATACAATACACTACCTGAGGATAGTTGTATTGTACGGGTCCGTGTTACGATACAATACACTACCTGAGGATAGTTGTATTGTATGTGTCCGTGTTACGATACAATACACTACTTGAGGAGAGTTGTATTGTAGTGTCCGTGTTACGATCCAGTACACTACCTGAGGACAGCAGTATTGTACGTGTCCGTGTTACGATACAATACATTACCTCAGGACAGTTGTATTGTACGTATCGGTGTTACGATACAATACCCTACCAGAGGAGAGTTGTATTGTACGTGTCCGTGTTGCGATACAATACACTACCTCAGGACAGTTGTATTGTACGTGTCCGTGTTACGATACAATAAACTACCTCAGGACAGTTGTATTGTACGTGTCGGTGTTACGATACAATACCCTACCTGAGGAGAGTTGTATTGTACGTGTCCGTGTTACGATACAATAAACTACCTCAGGACAGTTGTATTGTACGTGTCGGTGTTACGATACAATACACTACCTGAGGAGAGTTGTATTGTACGGGTCCGTGTTACGATACAATACACTACCTGAGGATAGATGTATTGTACGTGTCCGTGTTACGATACAATACACTACTTGAGGAGAGTTGTATTGTAGTGTCCGTGTTACGATCCAATACACTACCTGTGGACAGCAGTATTGTACGTGTCCGTGTTACGATACAGTACACTACCTGAGGAAAGCAGTATTGTACATGTTCGTGTTACGATACAATACATTACATGAGGGGAGTTGTATTGTAGTGTCCGTGTTACGATCCAGTACACTACCTGAGGATAGTTGTATTGTACGTGTCCGTGTTACGATGCAATACACTACCTGAGGACAGTTGTATTGTACGTGTCCGTGTTACGATACAATACACTACCTGAGGACAGCTGTATTGTACGTGTCCGTGTTACGATACAATAAACTACCTCAGGACAGTTGTATTGTACGTGTCGGTGTTACGATACAATACCCTACCTGAGGAGAGTTGTATTGTACGTGTCCGTGTTACGATACAATACACTACCTGAGGACAGTTGTATTGTACGTGTCCATGTTTCCATACAATACACTACCTGAGGAGGGTTGTATTGTACGTGTCCGTGTTACGATACAATACACTACCTGAGGATAGTTGTATTGTACGTGTCCTTGTGACGATACAATACCCTACATGAGGATAGTTGTATTGTACGTGTCCGTGTTACGATGCAATATACTACCTGAGGACAGTTGCATTTTACGTGTTCGTGTTACGATACAATACACTACCTGAGGAGAGCAGTATTGTACGTGTCCTTGTGACGATACAATACACTACCTCAGGGCAGTTGTATTGTACGTGTCCTTGTGACGATACAATACACTACCTGAGGATAGTTGTATTGTACGTGTCCGTGTTACGATGCAATATACTACCTGAGGATAGTTGTATTGTACGTGTCTGTGTTACGATGCAATATACTACCTGAGGATAGTTGTATTGTACGTGTCCGTGTTAAGATGCAACATACTACCTGAGGACAGTTGCATTTTACGTGTTCGTGTTACGATGCAATACACTACCTGAGGAGAGCAGTATTGTACGAGTCCGTGTTACGATACAATACACTACCTCAGGTCAGTTGTATTGTACGTGTCCGAGTTACGATACAATACACTACCTGAGGAGGGCAGTATTGTACATGTCCGTGTTACGATTCAATACTCTGCCTGAGGACAGTTGTATTGTACGTGTCCATGTTTCCATACAATACACTACCTGAGGAGGGTTGTATTGTTCGTGTCCGTGTTACGATACAATACACTACCTGAGGAGGGTTGTATTGTATGTGTCCGTGTTACGATACAGTACACTACCTGAGGAGAGTTGTATTTTACGTGTTCGAGTTACGATACAATACACTACCTGAGGAGAGCTGTATTGTACGTGTCCGTGTTACGTTACAATACACTACCTCAGGGCAGTTGTATTGTACGTGTCCGTTTTTCGATACAATACACTACCTGAGGACTGTTGTATTGTACGAGTCCGTGTCACAATACAATACACTACCTCAGGACAGTTGTATTGTACGTGCCCGTGTTACGATACAACACACTACTTGAGGAGAGTTGTATTGTACGTGTCGGTGCTACGTTACAATACACTACCTGAGGACAGTTGTAATGTACGTGTCCGTGTTACGTTACAATACACTACCTGACAGTGTCGTTCTGCTCGTGTTCTTGTTGCGTTATAATACAGTACAATACCTCACACTCTCTTTCTGATCTCGTTCGTGGTGCGTTGAAATATACTATACGATAGAGTTGCTCTGCTCGCGTTCGTGTTGCGTTACAATAAACTACCTGACAGTGTCGCTCTGCTCGTGTTCGTGTTGCGTTACAATACACTAATCGATAGTGTCCCTCAGCTCGTGTTCGTGTTGCGTTACAATGCAACACCTGATACAGTCGCTGTGCTCGTGTTCATGTTTCGTTATAATACAAGACCTGACAGTGTCGTTCTGCTCCCCTTCGTGTTGCATTATATGACAATACCTGATACTGTCGCTCTGCTCATGTTCATGTTGCGTTATAATACAATACTTAACAGTGTAAATCTGTTCTTGTTCGTGTTATGTTACAATAAATCACCTGATAGTTTCCATCTACTCGTTTTCCTGTTGAGCTACAATACATAACCTGATTGTTTTGCTCTGCTCGTGTTCGAGTTGCGTTACAATACACTATCTCATTATGTTGCAATGCTCTAGTTCGTGTTCAGTTATAATACACTATCTAATTGTGTCGCTCTGCTAGTTTTCAGTTGCGTTACAATACAAAATCTCATTGTGGCGCTCCGCTTGTGTTCGTTTTGCATCACAATAAACTACCTGATAGTGTCGATCTGCTGGTTTTCGTGTTGCGTTACAATACAATAAAATGCATCATAGTTCTTTTCGAGGGTTCGTCTACTCGTGTTCGTGTTGCATTGCAATACCCTGCCTGAGAAGTTACACACTGTTCGAGTTCGTGTTGCGTTACAATACAATTCTGATTGTGCCGCTCTGGTCGTGTTCATGTTGCGTTACAATACAATACCTGATAGTATCCCTCTGCTCGTGATCATGTTGCGTTACATTGCAATACCTGATAGTATCCCTCTGCTCGTGATCGTGTTGCGTTATAATACGACACCTGATAGTGACACTCTGCTCATGTTCCTGTTGCATCACAATAAAATACATCATTGTTTCGCTCTGCTTGTGTTCTTGTTGCGTTAAAATACACTACCTCATTGTGTTCCTCTGCTCGTTTTCATGTTGCGTTACAATACACAACCTGAGGACAGTTGCATTGTACGTGTTCGTGTTACGATACCATACCCTACCTGAGGATAGTTGTATTGTACGTGTCCGTGTTGCGATACCATACCCTACCTGAGGATCGTTGTATTGTACGTGTCCGTGTTTCGATACAATACCCTACCCTACCTGAGGAGAACAGTATTGTACGTTCCCGTGTTGCGATACAATACACTACCCGTGGACACATGTATTGTACGTGTTCGTGTTACGATACAATGCACTACTTGAGGGCAGTTGCATTGTACGTGTCCGTGTTGCGTTACAATACACTACCTGAGGAGAGATGCATTGTTGGTGTCCGTGTTACGATACAATACACTACCTGAGGACAGTTGTATTGTACGTGTTTGTGATACGATACAATACACTTCCTGAGGTTAGTTGTATTGTACGTGTTCGTGTTACGTTACAATACACTACCTGAGGACAGTTGTATTGTACGTGTCCGTGTGAAGTTACAATAACTTACCTGAGGACAGTTACATTGTACGTGTCCGTGTTACGTTACAATACAATACCTGAGAAGTGTCACTCTGCTCGTGATCGTGTTGCGTTATAATACACTACCTGATAGTGTCCCTCTGCTCGTGTTCTTGTTGCGTTACAATACACTACCTGAGAGGTGACGCTATGCTTATGTTGGTCTTGCGTTACAATACACTACCACATTCGGCAATCCTGCTATAGTTCGTGTTGCGTAACAGTACAATACCTGATAGTGTCGTCCTGCTCGTGTTCGTGTTCTGTTACAATACAATAACTGATATTGTCGCTCAGCTTGTGTTGCATTACAATATATTACCTGATTGTGTCGCTCATCTCGTGTTCGTGTTACGTTACAATACACTACCTGATAGTTTCCATCTGCTCGTGTTCGTGATGCGTTACGATACATTACCTGGTAGCTTCCATCTGCTTTTTTTCCTGTTTCGTTACAATACACTATCTGATAGTGTCGCTCTGCTCTTGTCCGTGGTACGTTACAATAAATTACCTGATAGTTTCCATCTGCTCGTCTTCGTGTTGCGTTACAATACAATATCTGGTAATGTCGCTCTGCCCTTGTCCGAGTTGCGTTAAAATACACTATCTGATATTTACCATCTGCTCGTGTTCGTGTTGCGTTACGATACATAACCTGGTAGCTTTCATCTGCTTTTGTTCCTGTTGCGTTACAATACACTACCTGATAGTGTCGTTTTGCTCTTTTCCGTGGTACGTTACAATAAATTACCTTATAATTTCCATCTGCTCGTGTTCGTGTTGCGTTAAAATACATTATCTGATGATAGTGTCCCTGGGCTCGTGTTCCTGTTGCGTTGCAATACACTACCTGATAGTTTCCATCTGCTCGTGTTGCTGTTGCGTTACAATACAATACCTGATAGTGTCACTCTGCTCATGTTCGTGTTGTGTTTCAAGACACTACGTGATAGTTTCGCTCTGCTAGTGTTCGTGCTGCGTTACAATACACTAACTGATAGTTTCCATCTGCTCGTGTTGCTGTTGCGTTACAATACAAAACGTAATAGTGTCGCTCTGCTCGTGTTCGTGTTACGTTACAATACAATACCTGATAGTGTCACTCTGCTCGTGTTCGTGTTGTGTTTCAAGACACTACCTGTTAGTGTCGCTCTGCTCGATTTCGTGTTGCGTTACAATATTATGATTTTGTCGCTCTGCTCGTGTTTGTGTTGCGTTACAATACAACACCTGATAGTGTCGCTCTCTTTGTGTTCGTGTTGCGTTACAATACACTTCCTGATATTAACGCTCTGCTTGTGTTCGTGTTGCGTTACAATACACTACTTCAAAGTATCCCTCAGCTCGTGTTCATGTTGCTTTAGAATACACTACGTCATTGTGTCCCTCTGCTCGTGTTCGTGTTGCGTTACGATACACTACATCATTGTGTCCCTCTGCTCGTGTTCGTGTTGCGTTACAATACAAAACCTGATAATGTCGCTCTGTTCGTCTTCATATTGCGTTATATTTCAATACCTAACAGCGTCGATCAGTTCGTGTTACGTTACAATACACTACATGATAGTGTCACTCTGCTCGTGTTCGTGTTGCGTTACAATACAAAACGTAATAGTGTCGCTCTGCTCGTGTTCGTGTTACGTTACAATACACTATCTGGTAATGTCGCCCTGCCCTTCTCCGAGTTGCGTTACAAAACACTATCTGATGGTTTCCATGTGCTCGTGTTCCTGTTGCGTTACAATACAATACCAGATAGTGTCGCTCTTCTTGTGTTCTTGCTGCGTTACAATTAACTACCACATTGTGTCGCCCTGCTCTTGTTCATGGTACGATACAATACACTACCTGAAGAAATTTGCATTGTACGTGTCCGTGATACGTTACAATACACTAACTGATAGTGTCTCTCTGCTCGTATTCGTGTTGCGTTTCAATACACTATCTCATTGTATCGCTCTGCTCGTGTTCATGTTGCGTTATAATACAATACCTGATAATGACGATCTGTTCGTGTTTTTGTTGCGTTACAATACAATACCTGAGCAGAGTTGCATTGTACCTGTCCGTATTACGATACAATACAATACCTGAGGACAGTTGCATTCTACCTGTCCGTATTACGTTACAATACACTACCTGAGGACAGTTGCATTGTACGTGTCCATGTTACGATACAATACACTACCTGAGGAGAGTTGTATTGTAACTGTCCGTGTTACGATACAATACAATACCTGAAGTCAGTTGCATTGTACGTGTCCATGTTACGATACAATACACTACCTGAGGAGAGTTGTATTGTAACTGTCCGTGTTACGATACAATACAATACCTGAAGTCAGTTGCATTGTACGTGTCCATGTTACGATACAATACACTACCTGAGGACAGTTGTATTGTACGTGTTTGTGATACGATACAATACACTTCCTGAGGTTAGTTGTATTGTACGTGTTCGTGTTACGTTACAATACACTACCTGAGGACAGTTGTATTGTACGTGTCCGTGTGAAGTTACAATAACTTACCTGAGGACAGTTACATTGTACGTGTCCGTGTTACGTTACAATACAATACCTGAGAAGTGTCACTCTGCTCGTGATCGTGTTGCGTTATAATACAGTACCTGATAGTGTCCCTCTGCTCGTGTTCTTGTTGCGTTACAATACACTACCTGAGAGGTGACGCTATGCTTATGTTGGTCTTGCGTTACAATACACTACCACATTCGGCAATCCTGCTATAGTTCGTGTTGCGTAACAGTACAATACCTGATAGTGTCGTCCTGCTCGTGTTCGTGTTCTGTTACAATACAATAACTGATATTGTCGCTCAGCTCGTGTTGCATTACAATATATTACCTGATTGTGTCGCTCATCTCGTGTTCGTGTTACGTTACAATACACTACCTGATAGTTTCCATCTGCTCGTGTTCGTGATGCGTTACGATACATTACCTGGTAGCTTCCATCTGCTTTTTTTTCCTGTTTCGTTACAATACACTATCTGATAGTGTCGCTCTGCTCTTGTCCGTGGCACGTTACAATAAATTACCTGATAGTTTCCATCTGCTCGTCTTCGTGTTGCGTTACAATACAATATCTGGTAATGTCGCTCTGCCCTTGTCCGAGTTGCGTTAAAATACACTATCCGATATTTACCATCTGCTCGTGTTCGGGTTGCGTTACGATACATAACCTGGTAGCTTTCATCTGCTTTTGTTCCTGTTGCGTTACAATACACTACCTGATAGTGTCGTTCTGCTCTTTTCCGTGGTACGTTACAATAAATTACCTGATAATTTCCATCTGCTCGTGATCGTGTTGCGTTACAATACACTATCTGGTAATGTCGCTCTGCCCTTGTCCGACTTACGTTACAATACACTATCTGATAGTTTCCATCTGCTCGTGTTCCTGTTGCGTTAAAATACATTATCTGATAGTGTCCCTGGGCTCGTGTTCCTGTTGCGTTGCAATACACTACCTGATAGTTTCCATCTGCTCGTGTTGCTGTTGCGTTACAATACAATACCTGATAGTGTCACTCTGCTCATGTTCGTGTTGTGTTTCAAGACACTACGTGATAGTGTCGCTCTGCTAGTGTTCGTGCTGCGTTACAATACACTAACTGATAGTTTCCATCTGCTCGTGTTGCTGTTGCGTTACAATACAATACCTGATAGTGTAACTCTGCTCGTGTTCGTGTTGTGTTTCAAGTCACTACCTGATAGTGTCGCTCTGCTAGTGTTCGTGCTGCATTACAATACAATACCTGATAGTGTCACTCTGCTCGTGTTCGTGTTGTGTTTCAAGACACTACCTGTTAGTGTCGCTCTGCTCGATTTCGTGTTGCGTTACAATATTATGATTTTGTCGCTCTGCTCGTGTTTGTGTTGCGTTACAATACAACACCTGATAGTGTCGCTCTGTTTGTGTTCGTGTTGCGTTACAATACACTTCCTGATATTAACGCTCTGCTTGTGTTCGTGTTGCGTTACAATACACTACTTCAAAGTATCCCTCAGCTCGTGTTCATGTTGCTTTAGAATACACTACGTCATTGTGTCCCTCTGCTCGTGTTCGTGTTGCGTTACAATACACTACATCATTGTGTCCCTCTGCTCGTGTTCGTGTTGCGTTACAATACAAAACCTGATAATGTCGCTCTGTTCGTCTTCATATTGCGTTATATTTCAATACCTAACAGCGTCGATCAGTTCGTGTTACGTTACAATACACTACATGATAGTGTCACTCTGCTCGTGTTCGTGTTGCGTTACAATACAAAACGTAATAGTGTCGCTCTGCTCGTGTTCGTGTTACGTTACAATACACTATCTGGTAATGTCGCCCTGCCCTTCTCCGAGTTGCGTTACAAAACACTATCTGATGGATTCCATGTGCTCGTGTTCCTGTTGCGTTACAATACAATACCAGATAGTGTCGCTCTTCTTGTGTTCTTGCTGCGTTACAATTAACTACCACATTGTGTCGCCCTGCTCTTGTTCATGGTACGATACAATACACTACCTGAAGAAATTTGCATTGTACGTGTCCGTGATACGTTACAATACACTAACTGATAGTGTCTCTCTGCTCGTATTCGTGTTGCGTTTCAATACACTATCTCATTGTGTCGCTCTGCTCGTGTTCATGTTGCGTTATAATACAATACCTGATAATGACGATCTGTTCGTGTTTTTGTTGCGTTACAATACAATACCTGAGCAGAGTTGCATTGTACCTGTCCGTATTACGATACAATACAATACCTGAGGACAGTTGCATTGTACCTGTCCGTACTACGTTACAATACACTACCTGAGGACAGTTGCATTGTACGTGTCCATGTTACGATACAATACACTACCTGAGGAGAGTTGTATTGTAACTGTCCGTGTTACGATACAATACAATACCTGAAGTCAGTTGCATTGTACGTGTCCATGTTACGATACAATACACTACCTGAGGAGAGTTGTATTGTAACTGTCCGTGTTACGACACAATACAATACCTGAAGTCAGTTGCATTGTACGTGTCCATGTTACGATACAATACACTACCTGAGGACAGTTGTATTGTACGTGTTTGTGATACGATACAATACACTTCCTGAGGTTAGTTGTATTGTACGTGTTCGTGTTACGTTACAATACACTACCTGAGGACAGTTGTATTGTACGTGTCCGTGTGAAGTTACAATAACTTACCTGAGGACAGTTACATTGTACGTGTCCGTGTTACGTTACAATACAATACCTGAGAAGTGTCACTCTGCTCGTGATCGTGTTGCGTTATAATACAGTACCTGATAGTGTCCCTCTGCTCGTGTTCTTGTTGCGTTACAATACACTACCTGAGAGGTGACGCTATGCTTATGTTGGTCTTGCGTTAAAATACACTACCACATTCGGCAATCCTGCTATAGTTCGTGTTGCGTAACAGTACAATACCTGATAGTGTCGTCCTGCTCGTGTTCGTGTTCTGTTACAATACAATAACTGATATTGTCGCTCAGCTCGTGTTGCATTACAATATATTACCTGATTGTGTCGCTCATCTCGTGTTCGTGTTACGTTACAATACACTACCTGATAGTTTCCATCTGCTCGTGTTCGTGATGCGTTACGATACATTACCTGGTAGCTTCCAACTGCTTTTTTCCTGTTTCGTTACAATACACTATCTGATAGTGTCGCTCTGCTCTTGTCCGTGGTACGTTACAATAAATTACCTGATAGTTTCCATCTGCTCGTCTTCGTGTTGCGTTACAATACAATATCTGGTAATGTCGCTCTGCCCTTGTCCGAGTTGCGTTAAAATACACTATCCGATATTTACCATCTGCTCGTGTTCGGGTTGCGTTACGATACATAACCTGGTAGCTTTCATCTGCTTTTGTTCCTGTTGCGTTACAATACACTACCTGATAGTGTCGTTCTGCTCTTTTCCGTGGTACGTTACAATAAATTACCTGATAATTTCCATCTGCTCGTGATCGTGTTGCGTTACAATACACTATCTGGTAATGTCGCTCTGCCCTTGTCCGACTTACGTTACAATACACTATCTGATAGTTTCCATCTGCTCGTGTTCCTGTTGCGTTAAAATACATTATCTGATAGTGTCCCTGGGCTCGTGTTCCTGTTGCGTTGCAATACACTACCTGATAGTTTCCATCTGCTCGTGTTGCTGTTGCGTTACAATACAATACCTGATAGTGTCACTCTGCTCATCTTCGTGTTGTGTTTCAAGACACTACGTGATAGTGTCGCTCTGCTAGTGTTCGTGCTGCGTTACAATACACTAACTGATAGTTTCCATCTGCTCGTGTTGCTGTTGCGTTACAATACAATACCTGATAGTGTAACTCTGCTTGTGTTCGTGTTGTGTTTCAAGTCACTACCTGATAGTGTCGCTCTGCTAGTGTTCGTGCTGCATTACAATACAATACCTGATAGTGTCACTCTGCTCGTGTTCGTGTTGTGTTTCAAGACACTACCTGTTAGTGTCGCTCTGCTCGATTTCGTGTTGCGTTACAATATTATGATTTTGTCGCTCTGCTCGTGTTTGTGTTGCGTTACAATACAACACCTGATAGTGTCGCTCTGTTTGTGTTCGTGTTGCGTTACAATACACTTCCTGATATTAACGCTCTGCTTGTGTTCGTGTTGCGTTACAATACACTACTTCAAAGTATCCCTCAGCTCGTGTTCATGTTGCTTTAGAATACACTACGTCATTGTGTCCCTCTGCTCGTGTTCGTGTTGCGTTACAATACACTACATCATTGTGTCCCTCTGCTCGTGTTCGTGTTGCGTTACAATACAAAACCTGATAATGTCGCTCTGTTCGTCTTCATATTGCGTTATATTTCAATACCTAACAGCGTCGATCAGTTCGTGTTACGTTACAATACACTACATGATAGTGTCACTCTGCTCGTGTTCGTGTTGCGTTACAATACAAAACGTAATAGTGTCGCTCTGCTCGTGTTCGTGTTACGTTACAATACACTATCTGGTAATGTCGCCCTGCCCTTCTCCGAGTTGCGTTACAAAACACTATCTGATGGTTTCCATGTGCTCGTGTTCCTGTTGCGTTACAATACAATACCAGATAGTGTCGCTCTTCTTGTGTTCTTGCTGCGTTACAATTAACTACCACATTGTGTCGCCCTGCTCTTGTTCATGGTACGATACAATACACTACCTGAAGAAATTTGCATTGTACGTGTCCGTGATACGTTACAATACACTAACTGATAGTGTCTCTCTGCTCGTATTCGTGTTGCGTTTCAATACACTATCTCATTGTGTCGCTCTGCTCGTGTTCATGTTGCGTTATAATACAATACCTGATAATGACGATCTGTTCGTGTTTTTGTTGCGTTACAATACAATACCTGAGCAGAGTTGCATTGTACCTGTCCGTATTACGATACAATACAATACCTGAGGACAGTTGCATTGTACCTGTCCGTATTACGTTACAATACACTACCTGAGGACAGTTGCATTGTACGTGTCCATGTTACGATACAATACACTACCTGAGGAGAGTTGTATTGTAACTGTCCGTGTTACGATACAATACAATACCTGAAGTCAGTTGTATTGTACGTGTCCGTGTTACGATACAATACAATACCTGAGGACAGTTGCATTGTACGTGTCCATGTTACGATACAATACACTACCTGTGGAGAGTTGTATTGTACGTGTCCATGTTACGATACAATACCCTACCTGAGGAGAGTTGTATTGTAACTGTCCGTGTTACGATACAATACACTACCTGAAGTCAGTTGTATTGTACGTGTCCGTGTTACGATACAATACCTGAGGACAGTTGCATTGTACGTGTCCGTGTTACGATACAATACACTACCTGAGGACAGTTGCAATATACGTGTCCATGTTACGATACTATACACTACCTGAGGAGAGTTGTATTGTAACTGTCCGTGTTACGATACAATACACTACCTGAAGTCAGTTGTATTGTAACTGTCCGTATTACGATACAATACAATACCTGAGGACAGTTTTAATATACGTGTCCATGTTTCGATACAATACACTACCTGAGGAGAGTTGTATTGTAACTGTCCGTGTTACGATACAATACACTACCTGAAGTCAGTTGTATTGTAACTGTCCGTATTACGATACAATACAATACCTGAGGACACTTGCATTGTACGTGTCCATGTTACGATACAATACACTACCTGAGGAGAGTTGTATTGTAACTGTCCGTGTTACGATACAATACACTACCTGAAGTCAGTTGCATTGTACGTGTCCGTGTTACGATACAATACACTACCTGAGGAGAGTTGTATTTTACGTGTCCGTGTTACGATACAATACACTACCTGAGGAGAGTTGCATTGTACGTGTCCATGTTACGATACAATACACTACCTGAGGAAAGTTGTATTGTAACTGTCCGTGTTACGATACAATACACTACCTGAAGTCAGTTGCATTGTACGTGTCCGTGTTACGATACAATACACTACCTGAAGTCAGTTGCATTGTACGTGTCCGTGTTACGATACAATACACTACCTGAGCAGAGTTGTATTTTACGTGTCCGTGTTACGATACAATACACTACCTGAGGAGAGTTGTATTGTACGTGTCCGTGTTACGATACAGTACAATACCTGAGGTCAGTTGTATTGTACGTGTCCGTGTTACGATACAATACTCTACCTGAGGAGAGTTGTATTGTAACTGTCCGTGTTACGATACAGTACAATACCTGAGGTCAGTTGTATTGTACGTGTCCGTGTTACGATACAATACACTACCTGAGGAGAGTTGTATTGTAACTGTCCGTGTTACGATACAGTACAATACCTGAGGTCAGTTGCATTGTACGTGTCCGTGTTACGATAAAATACACTACCTGAGCAGAGTTGTATTTTACGTGTCCGTGTTACGATACAATACACTACCTGAGGAGAGTTGTATTGTACGTGTCCGTGTTACGATACAGTACAATACCTGAGGTCAGTTGTATTGTACGTGTCCGTGTTACGATACAATACACTACCTGAGGAGAGTTGTATTGTAACTGTCCGTGTTACGATACAATACAATACCTGAGGACAGTTGTATTGTACGTGTCCGTGTTACGATACAATACACTACCTGAGGAGAGTTGTATTGTAACTGTCCGTGTTACGATACAGTACAATACCTGAGGTCAGTTGCATAGTACGTGTCCGTGTTACGATACAATACACTACCTGAGCAGAGTTGTATTTTACGTGTCCGTGTTACGATACAATACACTACCTGAGGAGAGTTGCATTGTACGTGTCCATGTTACGATACAATACACCACCTGAGCAGAGTTGTATTTTACGTGTCCGTGTTACGATACAATACACTACCTGAGGAGAGTTGCATTGTACGTGTCCATGTTACGATACAATACACTACCTGAGCAGAGTTGTATTTTACGTGTCCATGTTACGATACAGTACAATACCTGAGGTCAGTTGCATTGTACGTGTCCGTGTTACGATACAATACACTACCTGAGCAGAGTTGTATTTTACGTGTCCGTGTTACGATACAATACACTACCTGAGCAGAGTTGTATTTTACGTGTCCGTGTTACGATACAATACACTACCTGAGGAGAGTTGTATTGTACGTGTCCGTGTTACGATACAGTACAATACCTGAGGTCAGTTGTATTGTACGTGTCCGTGTTACGATACAATACACTACCTGAGGAGAGTTGTATTGTAACTGTCCGTGTTACGATACAGTACAATACCTGAGGTCAGTTGTATTGTACGTGTCCGTGTTACGATACAATACACTACCTGAAGTCAGTTGTATTATAACTGTCTGTATTACGATACAATACAATACCTGAGGACAGTTGCATTGTACGTGTCCATGTTACGATACAATACACTACCTGAGGAGAGTTGTATTGTAACTGTCCGTGTTACGATACAATACACTACCTGAGGAGAGTTGTATTGTAACTGTCCGTGTTACGATACAATACACTACCTGAGGAGAGTTGTATTGTAACTGTCCGTGTTACGATACAATACAATACCTGAGGTCAGTTGTATTTTACGTGTCCGTGTTACGATACAATACACTACCTGAGGAGAGTTGTATTGTACGTGTCCGTGTTACGATACAATACAATAACTGAAGTCATTTGTATTGTACGTGTCCGTGTTACGATAAAATACACTACCTGAGGAGAGTTGTATTGTAACTGTTCGTGTTACGATACAATACAATACCTGAGGAGAGTTGTATTGTAACTGTCCGTGTTACGATACAATACACTACCTGTGGACAGTTGTATTGTACGTGTCCGTGTTACGATACAATACAATACCTGTGGACAGTTGTATTGTACGTTTCCGTGTTACGATACAATACAATACCTGTGGACAGTTGTATTGTACGTGTCCGTGTTACGATACAATACACTACCTGAGGTCAGTTGTATTGTACGTGTCTGTGTTACGATACAATACACTACCTGTGGACAGTTGTATTATACGTGTCCGTGTTACGATACAATACAATACATGAGGTCAGTTGTATTGTACGTGTCTGTGTTACGTTATAATACACTACCTCAGGAGAGTTGGATTGTACATGTCTGTGTTACGATACAATACACTACCTGTGGACAGTTGTATTGTACGTGTCCGTGTTACGATACAATACAATACCTGTGGACAGTTGTATTGTACGTGTCCGTGTTACGATACAATACAATACCTGTGGACAGTTGTATTGTACGTGTCCGTGTTACGATACAATACACTACCTGTGAACAGTTGTATTGTACGTGTCCGTGTTACGATACAATACACTAACTGAGCACAGTTGTATTGTACGTGTCCGTGTTACGATACAATACACTACCTCAGGACAGTTGTATTGTACGTGTCCGTGTTACGATACAATACACTACCTGAGCACAGTTGTATTGTACGTTTCCGTGTTGCGATACAATACACTACCTGAGCACAGTTGTATTGTACGTGTCCGTGTTACGATACAATACATTACCTGAGCACAGTTGTATTGTACGTGTCCGTGTTACGATACAATACCCTACCTGAGGAGAGTTGTATTGTACGTGTCCGTGTTACGATAAAATACACTACCTCAGGACAGTTGTATTGTACGTGTCCGTGTTACGATAAAATACACTACCTCAGGACAGTTGTATTGTACGTGTCCGTGTTACGATACAATACACTACATGAGGAGAGTTGTATTGTAGTGTCCGTGTTACGATACAATAAACTACATGAGGAGAGTTGCATGTACATGTTCGTGTTACGATACAATACACTACCTGAGGAGAGTTGTAGTGTAGTGTCCGTGTTACGTTACAATGCACTACATGAGGAGAGTTGTATTGTAGAGTCCGTGTTACGATACAATACACTACCTGAGGACAGCTGTATTGTATGTGTCCGCATACGATGCAATACACTACCTCAGGACAGTTGTATTGTACGTGTCGGTGTTACGATACAATACACTTCCTGAGGATAGTTGTATTGTACGTGTCCGTGTGACGATACAATACCCTACCTGAGGATAGTTGTATTGTACGTGTCCGTGTATCGATGCAATACACTATCTGAGGAGAGCAGTATTGTACGTGTCCGTGTAACGATGCAATACACTACCTCAGGACAGTTGTATTGTACGTGTCCGAGTTACTATACAATGCACTACCTGAGGTGAGCAGTATTGTACGTGTCCGTGTTACGATTCAATACACTGCCTGAGGACAGTTGTATTGTACGTGTCCATGTTTCCATACAATATACTACTTGAGGAGGGTTGTATTGTATGTGTGCGTGTTACGATACAGTACACTACCTGAGGAGAGTTGTATTTTACGTGTTCGAGTTACGATACAATACACTACCTGAGGAGAGCAGTATTGTACGTGCCCGAGTTACGTTACAATACACTACCTCAGGACAGTTGTATTGTACGTGTCCGTTTTTCGATACAATACACTACCTGAGGACTGTTGTATTGTACGTGTCCGAGTCACGATACAATACACTACCTCAGGACAGTTGTATTGTACGTGCCCGTGTTACGATACAATACACTACTTGAGGAGAGTTGTATTGTACGTGTCGGTGCTACGTTACAATACACTACCTGAGGACAGTTGTATCGTACGTGTCCGTGTTACGTTACAATACACTACCTGACAGTGTCGTTCTGTTCGTGTTCTTGTTGCGTTATAATACAGTACAATACCTCACACTCTCTTTCTGATCGCGTTGGTGGTGCGGTGAAATATACTATAAGATAGAGTCGCTCTGCTCGCGTTCGTGTTGCGTTACAATAAACTACCTGACAGTGTCGCTCTGCTCGTGTTCGTGTTGCGTTACAATACACTAATCGATAGTGTCCCTCAGCTCGTGTTCGTGTTGCGTTACAATGCAACACCGGATACAGTCACTCTGCTCGTGTTCATGTTTCGTTATAATACAAGACCTGATAGTGTCGTTCTGCTCCCCTTCGTGTTGCATTATATGACAATACCTGATACTGTCGCTCTGCTCATGTTCATGTTGCGTTATAATACAATACTTACCAGTGTAAATCTGTTCTTGTTCGTGTTATGTTACAATAAATCACCTGATAGTTTCCATCTACTCGTTTTCCTGTTGAGCTACAATACATTACCTGATTGTTTCGCTCTGCTCGTGTTCGAGTTGCGTTACAATACACTATCTCATTATGTTACAATGCACTAGTTCGTGTTCAGTTATAATACACTATCTAATTGTGTCGCTCTGGTAGTTTTCCGTTGCGTTACAATACACGATCTCATTGTGGCCCTCTGTTTGTGTTCGTTTTGCATTACAATACACTACCTGATAGTGTCGATCTGCTGGTTTTCGTGTTGCGTTACAATACAATAAAATGGATCATAGTTCTTTTCGAGGGTTCGGGTTGCGTAACATTACACTACCTGATAGTGTCCGTCTGCTCGTGTTCGTGTTGCATTGCAATACACTGCCTGAGAAGTTACACTCTGTTCGAGTTCGTGTTGCGTTACAATACAATACCTGATAGTGTCCCTCTGCTCGTGATCGTGTTGCGTTATAATACGACACCTGATAGTGTCACTCTGCTCATGTTCGTGTTGCATCACATTAAAATACATCATTGTGTCGCTATGTTCGTGTTCATGTTGCGTTACAATACAATACCTCTGGGGAGTTGTAATGTACACGTCCGTTTTACGATGCAATACAATGCCTGAGGAGAGTTGCATTGTACGTGTTCGTGTTACCTTACAATACACTACCTGAGGGGAGTTGTAATGTACGTGTCCGTGTTACGATACAATACACTACCTGACGAAGTTGTATTGGAACATGTCCGTGTTACGTTACAATACATTACTTGATAGAGTCGTTCTGCTCGTGTTCGTGTTGATTTACAATATAATACCTGATACTGTCGCCATCCTCGTGTTCGTGTTGCGTTATAATACATTTCCTGACAGTGTCGTTATGCTCATGTTCGAGTTAGGTTATGATACAATACCTGATAATGTCGCTCAGCTCGTGTTCGTGTTGCTTTATAATAAAATACCTGAAGAGTCGATCTGCTCGTGTTCGTGTGGCGTTAACATATAATACATGATTGTGTCGCTCTGCTCATGTTCGTGTTGCGTTACAATACAATACCTGATAGTGTCCGTCTACTCGTGTTCTTGTTGCATTGCATTACACTGCCTGAGAAGTGACACTCTGTTAGAGTTCGTGTTGCGTTACAATACACTAGCTCATTGTGTTCCTCTGCTCGTTTTCATGTTGCGTTACAATACACAACCTGAGGACAGTTGCATTGTACGTGTTCGTGTTACGATAAAATACACTACCCGTGGACACTTGTATTGCACGTGTTCGTGTTACTGTACAATACACTACCTGAGAACAGTTGTATTGTACTTGTTCGTGTCACAATACAATACACTACCTGAGGACAGTTGCATTGTACGTGCCCGTGTTACTATACAATACACTACCTGAAGACAGTTGTATTGTACGTGTTCGTGTTACGATACAAACACTACCCGTGAACACTTGTATTGTACGTGTTCGTGTTACGATACAATACACTACCAGGGGGCAGTTGCATTGTACGTGTCCGTGTTACGTTACAGTACACTACCTGAGGAGAGATGCGTTGTTGGTGTCCGTGTTACGATACAATACACTTCCTGAGGACAGTTGTATTGTACGTGTTCGTGTTACGATACAATACACTACCTGAGGAGAGTTGTATTATACGTGCCCGTGTAACAATACAATACCCTACCTGAGGAGAGTTGTATTGTAAGTGTTCGTGTTGCGATACAATACACTGCCTGAGGAGAGTTGTATTGTACGTGCCCGTGTTACGTTACAATACCCTACCTGAGGAGAGTTGTATTGTAGGTGCCCGTGTTACGTTACAATACACTACCTGAGTAGAGTTGTATTGTACGTGTCCGTGTTACGGTACTATACACTACCTGAGGACAGTTTTATTGTACGTGCCCGGGTTACGTTACAATACACTACCTGAGGAGAGTTGTATTTTACATGCCCGTGTTACGATACAATACACTACCTGAGGACAGCTGCATTGTACGTGTTCGCGTTACGGTACAATACTCTACCTGAGGAGAGTTGTATTGTACGTGCCCGTGTTACGTTAAAATACACTACCTGAGGACAGTTGTATTGTACGTGTCCGTGTTACGATACAATACACTGCCTGAGGAGAGTTGTATTGTACGTGCCCGTGTTACGTTACAATACACTACCTGAGGACAATTGTATTGTACGTGTCACTGTTACGATACAATACACTACCTGACAGTGTCGCTCTGCTCGTGTTTTCGTGTTGCGTTATAATACAGTACAATACCTGATAGTGTCGCTCTGCTCGTGTTCTTGTTGCGTTATCATACAATATCTCAATGTGTCGCTCAGCTCGAGTTCGTGTTGCGTTGCAATAAACTACCTGATTAGGTCGCTCTCCGCGTGTTCATGTTGCGTTAAAATTGTGTCCCTCAGCTTGTGTTCGTTATGCGTTACAATAAACTATCTATTTATGTCACTCTGTTCGTGTTCGAGTTGCGTTACAATATTATGATTGTGTCGTTCTGTTCGTGTTCGTGTTGCGTTAAAATACAATACCTCACAGCGTAAATCAATCCGTGTTTGTGCTATGTTACAATAAATCACCTGATAGTTTCCATCTATTCGTTTTCCTGTTGCGCTACAATACGGTATCTGATTGTTTCGCTCTGCTCGTGTTCGAGTTGCGTTACAAAACACTATCTCGTTATGTTGCAATGCTCTAGTTCGTGTTCAATTATAATACACTATCTCATTGTGTCGCTCTGCTAGTTTTCAGTTACGTTACAATACACGATCTCATTGTGGCCCTCTGCTTGTGTTCGTTTTGCATTACAATAAACTACCTAATAGTGTCGATCTGCTGGTTTCCGTTTTGCGTTACAATACTATAAAATGCATCATAGTTCTCTTCGAGGGTTCGGGTTGCGTTACATTACACTACCTGATAGTGTCCGTCTGCTCGTGTTCGTGTTGCATTGCAATACACTGCCTGAGAAGTTACACTCTGTTATAGTTCGTGTTGCGTTACAATACAATTCCTGTGAAATGACGCTGCGCTCGTGTCGTGTTGCGTTACAATACAATACCTGATAGTGCCGCTCTGCTCGTGTTCATGTTGCGTTACGATACAATACCTGTGAAATGACGCTGCACTCGTGTTCGTGATGCATTTAAGTACACCACTTCATTGAGTCCTTCTACTCGTGTTCGTGTTGTGTTACAATACACTTCCTGAGGACAGTTGTATTGTACGTGTCCGTGTTACGATATAATACACTACCTGAGGACAGTTGTATTGTACGTGTCGGTGTTACGATACAATACACTACCTGAGGACAGTTGTATTGTACGTGTCCGTGTTACGATACAATACACTACCTGAGGACAGTTGTATTTTACGTGTCCGTGTTACGATACAATACACTACCTGAGGACAGTTGTATTGTACGTGTCCATGTTACGATACAATACACTACCTGAGGTCAGTTGTATTGTACGTGTCCGTGTTACGATAAAATACACTACCTGAGGACAGTTGTATTGTACGTGTCCGTGTTACGATACAATACACTACCTGAGGACAGTTGTATTGTACGTGTCCATGTTACGATACAATACCCTACCTGAGGATAGTTGTATTATACGTGTCCGTGTTACGATACCATACCCTACCTGAGGATAGTTGTATTGTACGTGTCCGTGTTACGATACAATACACTACCTGAGGTCAGTTGTATTGTACGTGTCCGTGTTACGATACCATACCCTACCTGAGGATAGTTGTATTGTACGTGTCCATGTTACGATACCATACCCTACCTGAGGATAGTTGTATTGCACGTGTCCGTGTTAAGATACCATACCCTACCTGAGGATAGTTGTATTGCACGTGTCCGTGTTACGATACCATACCCTACCTGAGGATAGTTGTATTGTACGTGTCCGTGTTACGATACAATACACTACCTGAGGTCAGTTGTATTGTACGTGTCCGTGTTACGATACCATACCCTACCTGAGGATAGTTGTATTGTACGTGTCCATGTTACGATACCATACCTAACCTGAGGATAGTTGTATTGCACGTGTCCGTGTTAAGATACCATACCCTACCTGAGGATAGTTGTATTGTACGTGTCCATGTTACGATACCATACCCTACCTGAGGATAGTTGTATTGCACGTGTCGGTGTTACGATACCATACCCTACTTGAGGATAGTTGTATTGTACGTGTCCATGTTACGATACCATACCCTACCTGAGGATAGTTGTATTGTACGTGTCCGTGTTACGATACCATACCCTACCTGAGGATAGTTGTATTGCACGTGTCCGTGTTACGATACCATACCCTACCTGAGGATAGTTGTATTGTACGTTTCTATGTTACGATACCATACCCTACCTGAGGATAGTTGTATTGCACGTGTCCGTGATACGATACCATACACTACCTGAGGACAGTTGTATTGCACGTGTCCGTGTTACGATACAATGCCCTACCTGAGGAGAGCAGTATTGTACGTGTCCGTGTTACGATACAATACACTACCTCAGGATAGTTGCATTGCACGTGTCCGTGTTACGATACAATACACTACCTCAGGATAGTTGTATTGTACGTGTCCGTGTTGCGATACAATACACTACCTCAGGATAGTTGTATTGCACGTGTCCGTGTTACGATTCAATACACTACCTGAGGACAGTTGTATTGTACGTGTCCGTGTTACGATACAATACACTACCTGAGGTCAGTTGTATTGTACGTGTCCGTGTTACGATACAATACACTACCTCAGGATAGTTGTATTGTACGTGTCCGTGTTGCGATACAATACACTACCTCAGGATAGTTGTATTGCACGTGTCCGTGTTTCGATACAATGCCCTACCTGAGGAGAGCAGTATTGTACGTGTCCGTGTTTCGATACAATGCCCTACCTGAGGTGAGCTGTATTGTACGTGTCCGTGTTACGATACAATGCCCTACCTGAGGATAGTTGTATTGTACGTGTCCTTGTGACGATACAATACCCTACCTGAGGATAGTTGTATTGTACGTGTCCTTGTGACGACACAATACACTACCTGAGGATAGTTGTATTGTACGTGTCCGTGTTGCGATACAATACACTACCTCAGGATAGTTGTATTGTACGTGTCCGTGTTACGATACCATACACTACCTGAGGATAGTTGTATTGTACGTGTCCGTGTTTCGATACAATGCCCTACCTGAGGAGAGCAGTATTGTACGTGTCCGTGTTACGATACAATACACTACCTCAGGATAGTTGTATTGCACGTGTCCGTGTTTCGATACAATGCCCTACCTGAGGATAGTTGTATTGTACGTGTCCTTGTGACGATACAATACCCTACCTGAGGATAGTTGTATTGTACGTGTCCTTGTGACGATACAATACACTACCTCAGGATAGTTGTATTGTACGTGTCCGTGTTACGATACAATACACTACCTGAGGAGAGCAGTACTGTACGTGTCCGTGTTACGATACAATACACTACCTGAGGATAGTTGTATTGTACGTGTCCATGTTTCGATACAATGCCCTACCTGAGGAGAGCAGTATTGTACGTGTCCGTGTTACGATACAATACACTACTTCAGGATAGTTGTATTGCACGTGTCCGTGTTTCGATACAATGCCCTACCTGAGGATAGTTGTATTGTACGTGTCCTTGTGACGATACAATACCCTACCTGAGGATAGTTGTATTGTACGTGTCCTTGTGACGATACAATACACTACCTGAGGACAGTTGTATTGTACGTGTCCGTGTTACGATACAATACACTACCTGAGGTCAGTTGTATTGTACGTGTCCGTGTTACGATACAATACACTACCTCAGGATAGTTGTATTGCACGTGTCCGTGTTTCGATACAATGCCCTACCTGAGGATAGTTGTATTGTACGTGTCCTTGTGACGATACAATACCCTACCTGAGGATAGTTGTAATGTACGTGTCCTTGTGACGATACAATACACTACCTGAGGATAGTTGTATTGTACGTGTCTGTGTTACGATGCAATACACTAAGTGAGGACAGTTGCATTTTACGTGTTCGTGTTACGTTACAATACACTACCTGAGGAGGGCAGTATTGTACATGTCCGTGTTACGATTCAATACACTGCCTGAGGACAGTTGTATTGTACGTGTCCATGTTTCCTTGCAATACACTACCTGAGGAGGGTTGTATTGTACGTGTCCGTGTTACGATACAATACACTACCTGAGGATAGTTGTATTGTACGTGTCCTTGTGACGATACAATACCCTACCTGAGGATAGTTGTATTGTACGTGTCCTTGTGACGATACAATACACTACCTGAGGATAGTTGTATTGTACGTGTCTGTGTTACGATGCAATATACTACCTGAGGACAGTTGCATTTTACGTGTTCGTGTTACGTTACAATACACTACCTGAGGAGGGCAGTATTGTACATGTCCGTGTTACGATTCAATACTCTGCCTGAGGACAGTTGTATTGTACGTGTCCATGTTTCCATACAATACACTACCTGAGGAGGGTTGTATTGTTCGTGTCCGTGTTACGATACAATACACTACCTGAGGAGGGTTGTATTGTATGTGTCCGTGTTACGATACAGTACACTACCTGAGGAGAGTTGTATTTTACGTGTTCGAGTTACGATACAATACACTACCTGAGGAGAGCAGTATTGTACGTGTCCGTGTTACGTTACAATACACTACCTCAGGACAGTTGTATTGTACGTGTCCGTTTTTCGATACAATACACTACCTGAGGACTGTTGTATTGTACGTGTCCGTGTCACAATACAATACACTACCTCAGGATAGTTGTATTGTACGTGCCCGTGTTACGATACAATACACTACTTGAGGAGAGTTGTATTGTACGTGTCGGTGCTACGTTACAATACACTACATGAAGACAGTGTTATCGTACGTGTCCGTGTTACGTTACAATACACTACCTGACAGTGTCGTTCTGCTCGTGTTCTTGTTGCGTTATAATACAGTACAATACCTCACACTCTCTTTCTGATCGCGTTCGTGGTGCGTTGAAATATACTATACGATAGAGTTGCTCTGCTCGCGTTCATGTTGCGTTACAATAAACTACCTGACAGTGTCGCTCTGCTCGTGTTCGTGTTGCGTTACAATACACTAATCGATAGTGTCCCTCAGCTCGTGTTCGTGTTGCGTTACAATGCAACACCTGATACAGTCTCTGTGCTCGTGTTCATGTTTCGTTATAATACAAGACCTGACAGTGTCGTTCTGCTCCCCTTCGTGTTGCATTATATGACAATACCTGATACTGTCGCTCTGCTCATGTTCATGTTGCGTTATAATACAATACTTAACAGTGTAAATCTGTTCTTGTTCGTGTTATATTACAATAAATCACCTGATAGTTTCCATCTACTCGTTTTCCTGTTGAGCTACAATACATTACCTGATTGTTTCGCTCTGCTCGTGTTCGAGTTGCGTTACAATACACTATCTCATTATGTTGCAATGCTCTAGTTCGTGTTCAGTTATAATACACTATCTAATTGTGTCGCTCTGCTAGTTTTCAGTTGCGTTACAATACAAAATCTCATTGTGGCGCTCCGCTTGTGTTCGTTTTGCATCACAATAAACTACCTGATAGTGTCGATCTGCTGGTTTTCGTGTTGCGTTACAATACAATAAAATGCATCATAGTTCTTTTCGAGGGTTCGTCTACTCGTGTTCGTGTTGCATTGCAATACCCTGCCTGAGAAGTTACACTCTGTTCGAGTTCGTGTTGCGTTACAATACAATTCTGATTGTGCCGATCTGGTCGTGTTCATGTTGCGTTACAATACAATACCTGATAGTATCCCTCTGCTCGTGATCATGTTGCGTTACAATGCAATACCTGATAGTATCCCTCTGCTCGTGATCGTGTTGCGTTATAATACGACACCTGATAGTGACACTCTGCTCATGTTCCTGTTGCATCACAATAAAATACATCATTGTGTCGCTCTGCTTGTGTTCATGTTGCGTTACAATACACTACCTCATTGTGTTCCTCTGCTCGTTTTCATGTTGCGTTACAATACACAACCTGAGGACAGTTGCATTGTACGTGTTCGTGTTACGATACCATACCCTACCTGAGGATAGTTGTATTGTACGTGTCCGTGTTGCGATACCATACCCTACCTGAGGATCGTTGTATTGTACGTGTCCGTGTTTCGATACAATACCCTACCTGAGGAGAGCAGTATTGTACGTTCCCGTGTTGCGATACAATACACTACCCGTGGACACATGTATTGTACGTGTTCGTGTTACGATACAATGCACTACCTGAGGGCAGTTGCATTGTACGTGTCTGTGTTACGTTACAATACACTACCTGAGGAGAGATGCATTGTTGGTGTCCGTGTTACGATACAATACACTACCTGAGGACAGTTGTATTGTACGTGTTTGTGATACGATACAATACACTTCCTGAGGTTAGTTGTATTGTACGTGTTCGTGTTACGTTACAATATACTACCTGAGGACAGTTGTATTGTACGTGTCCGTGTGAAGTTACAATAACTTACCTGAGGACAGTTACATTGTACGTGTCCGTGTTACGTTACAATACAATACCTGAGAAGTGTCACTCTGCTCGTGATCGTGTTGCGTTATAATACAGTACCTGATAGTGTCCCTCTGCTCGTGTTCTTGTTGCGTTACAATACACTACCTGAGAGGTGACGCTATGCTTATGTTGGTCTTGCGTTAAAATACACTACCACATTCGGCAATCCTGCTATAGTTCGTGTTGCGTAACAGTACAATACCTGATAGTGTCGTCCTGCTCGTGTTCGTGTTCTGTTACAATACAATAACTGATGTTGTCGCTCAGCTCGTGTTGCATTACAATATATTACCTGATTGTGTCGCTCATCTCGTGTTCGTGTTACGTTACAATACACTACCTGATAGTTTCCATCTGCTCGTGTTCGTGATGCGTTACGATACATTACCTGGTAGCTTCCATCTGCTTTTTTCCTGTTTCGTTACAATACACTATCTGATAGTGTCGCTCTGCTCTTGTCCGTGGTACGTTACAATAAATTACCTGATAGTTTCCATCTGCTCGTCTTCGTGTTGCGTTACAATACAATATCTGGTAATGTCGCTCTGCCCTTGTCCGAGTTGCGTTAAAATACACTATCCGATATTTACCATCTGCTCGTGTTCGGGTTGCGTTACGATACATAACCTGGTCGCTTTCATCTGCTTTTGTTCCTGTTGCGTTACAATACACTACCTGATAGTGTCGTTCTGCTCTTTTCCGTGGTACGTTACAATAAATTACCTGATAATTTCCATCTGCTCGTGATCGTGTTGCGTTACAATACACTATCTGGTAATGTCGCTCTGCCCTTGTCCGACTTACGTTACAATACACTATCTGATAGTTTCCATCTGCTCGTGTTCCTGTTGCGTTAAAATACATTATCTGATAGTGTCCCTGGGCTCGTGTTCCTGTTGCGTTGCAATACACTACCTGATAGTTTCCATCTGCTCGTGTTGCTGTTGCGTTACAATACGATACCTGATAGTGTCACTCTGCTCATCTTCGTGTTGTGTTTCAAGACACTACGTGATAGTGTCGCTCTGCTAGTGTTCGTGCTGCGTTACAATACACTAACTGATAGTTTCCATCTGCTCGTGTTGCTGTTGCGTTACAATACAATACCTGATAGTGTAACTCTGCTCGTGTTCGTGTTGTGTTTCAAGTCACTACCTGATAGTGTCGCTCTGCTAGTGTTCGTGCTGCATTACAATACAATACCTGATAGTGTCACTCTGCTCGTGTTCGTGTTGTGTTTCAAGACACTACCTGTTAGTGTCGCTCTGCTCGATTTCGTGTTGCGTTACAATATTATGATTTTGTCGCTCTGCTCGTGTTTGTGTTGCGTTACAATACAACACCTGATAGTGTCGCTCTGTTTGTGTTCGTGTTGCGTTACAATACACTTCCTGATATTAACGCTCTGCTTGTGTTCGTGTTGCGTTACAATACACTACTTCAAAGTATCCCTCAGCTCGTGTTCATGTTGCTTTAGAATACACTACGTCATTGTGTCCCTCTGCTCGTGTTCGTGTTGCGTTACAATACACTACATCATTGTGTCCCTCTGCTCGTGTTCGTGTTGCGTTACAATACAAAACCTGATAATGTCGCTCTGTTCGTCTTCATATTGCGTTATATTTCAATACCTAACAGCGTCGATCAGTTCGTGTTACGTTACAATACACTACATGATAGTGTCACTCTGCTCGTGTTCGTGTTGCGTTACAATACAAAACGTAATAGTGTCGCTCTGCTCGTGTTCGTGTTACGTTACAATACACTATCTGGTAATGTCGCCCTGCCCTTCTCCGAGTTGCGTTACAAAACACTATCTGATGGTTTCCATGTGCTCGTGTTCCTGTTGCGTTACAATACAATACCAGATAGTGTCGCTCTTCTTGTGTTCTTGCTGCGTTACAATTAACTACCACATTGTGTCGCCCTGCTCTTGTTCATGGTACGATACAATACACTACCTGAAGAAATTTGCATTGTACGTGTCCGTGATACGTTACAATAAACTAACTGATAGTGTCTCTCTGCTCGTATTCGTGTTGCGTTTCAATACACTATCTCATTGTGTCGCTCTGCTCGTGTTCATGTTGCGTTATAATACAATACCTGATAATGACGATCTGTTCGTGTTTTTGTTGCGTTACAATACAATACCTGAGCAGAGTTGCATTGTACCTGTCCGTATTACGATACAATACAATACCTGAGGACAGTTGCATTGTACCTGTCCGTATTACGTTACAATACACTACCTGAGGACAGTTGCATTGTACGTGTCCATGTTACGATACAATACACTACCTGAGGAGAGTTGTATTGTAACTGTCCGTGTTACGATACAATACAATACCTGAAGTCAGTTGCATTGTACGTGTCCATGTTACGATACAATACACTACCTGAGGAGAGTTGTATTGTAACTGTCCGTGTTACGATACAATACAATACCTGAAGTCAGTTGTATTGTACGTGTCCATGTTACGATACAATACAATACCTGAGGACAGTTGTATTGTAACTGTCCGTGTTACGATACAATACACCACCTGAGGAGAGTTGTATTGTAACTGTCCGTGTTACGATACAATACACTACCTGAGGAGAGTTGTATTGTAACTGTCCGTGTTACGATACAATACACTACCTGAAGTCAGTTGTATTGTACGTGTCCGTGTTACGATACAATACACTACCTGAGGACAGTTGCATTGTACGTGTCCGTGTTACGATACAATACACTACCTGAGGACAGTTGCAATATACGTGTCCATGTTACGATACAATACACTACCTGAGGAGAGTTGTATTTTAACTGTCCGTGTTACGATACAATACAATACCTGAGGACAGTTGCATTGTACGTGTCCATGTTACGATACAATACACTACCTGAGGAGAGTTGTATTGTAACTGTCCGTGTTACGATACAATACACTACCTGAGGAGAGTGGTATTGTACGTGTCCGTGTTACGATACAATACACTACCTGAAGTCAGTTGTATTGTAACTGTCCGTATTACGATACAATACAATACCTGAGGACAGTAGCATTGTACGTGTCCGTATTACGATACAATACACTACCTGAAGTCAGTTGTATTGTAACTGTCCGTATTACGATACAATACAATACCTGAGGACAGTTGCATTGTACGTGTCCGTATTACGATACAATACACTACCTGAGGAGAGTTGTATTGTAACTGTCCGTGTTACGATACAATACACTACCTGAGATCAGTTGTATTGTACGTGTCCATGTTACGATACAATACACTACCTGAGGACAGTTGCATTGTACGTGTCCGTGTTACGATACAATACACTACCTGAGGAGAGTTGCATTGTAACTGTCCGTGTTACGATACAATACCCTACCTGAGGACAGTTGCATTGTACGTGTCCGTGTTACGATACAATACACTACCTGAGGAGAGTTGCATTGTAACTGTCCGTGTTACGATACAATACACTACCTGAGGACAGTTGCATTGTACGTGTCCGTGTTACGATACAATACACTACCTGAGGAGAGTTGCATTGTAACTGTCCGTGTTACGATACAATACACTACCTGAGGACAGTTGCATTGTACGTGTCCGTGTTACGATACAATACCCTACATGAGGACAGTTGTATTGTAACTGTCCGTGTTACGATACAATACACTACCTGAGGACAGTTGCATTGTACGTGTCCGTGTTACGATACAATACACTACCTGAGGAGAGTTGTATTGTAACTGTCCGTATTACGATACAATACACTACCTGAGGACAGTTGCATTGTACGTGTCCGTGTTACGATACAATACACTACCTGAGGACAGTTGCAATATACGTGTCCATGTTACGATACAATACACTACCTGAGGAGAGTTGTATTGTAACTGTCCGTGTTACGATACAATACACTACCTGAGGACAGTTGCATTGTACGTGTCCGTGTTACGATACAATACACTACCTGAGGAGAGTTGTATTGTAACTGTCCGTATTACGATACAATACACTACCTGAGGACAGTTGCATTGTACGTGTCCGTGTTACGATACAATACACTACCTGAGGACAGTTGCAATATACGTGTCCATGTTACGATACAATACACTACCTGAGGAGAGTTGTATTTTAACTGTCCGTGTTACGATACAATACACTACCTGAGGAGAGTGGTATTGTACGTGTCCGTGTTACGATACAATACCCTACCTGAGGACAGTTGCATTGTACGTGTCCGTGTTACGATACAATACACTACCTGAGGAGAGTTGTATTGTAACTGTCCGTGTTACGATACAATACACTACCTGAGGAGAGTTGTATTGTAACTGTCCGTATTACGATACAATACACTACCTGAGGAGAGTTGTATTGTAACTGTCCGTATTACGATACAATACAATACCTGAGGACAGTTCCATTGTACGTGTCCATGTTACGATACAATACACTACCTGAGGAGAGTTGTATTGTAACTGTCCGTGTTACGATACAATACACTACCTGTGGAGAGTTGTATTGTAACTGTCCGTGTTACGATACAATACACTACCTGAGGAGAGTTGTATTGTAACTGTCCGTGTTACGATACAATACACTACCTGAGGAGAGTTGTATTGTACGTGTCCGTGTTACGATACAATACAATACCTGAGGTCAGTTGCATTGTACGTGTCCATGTTACGATACAATACATTACCTGAGGAGAGTTGTATTGTAACTGTCCGTGTTACGATACAATACACTACATGAGGTCAGTTGTATTGTACGTGTCTGTGTTACGTTACAATACACTACCTCAGGAGAGTTGGATTGTACGTGTCTGTGTTACGATACAATACACTACCTGAGGAGAGTTGTATTGTACGTGTCCGTGTTACGATGCCGTACACTACTTGAGGTGTGTTTTTCTATTGCTGGTACAGCTAGCTCAGCAAGCTTCCTACCTGGTGTCATTTTCAATCTATCTCTCTTGATTGCTTCTCTACTGTAATCAAGTCTGTGGTAAGTCTCCGTAATTCTTTTATTAGCATTTTCTCTTATAAAAGATCAGCCTTATGTTAAGGACAACAGTATTTTCATTTTTTCATTTTGAAGTCTGTAACGTACTTTTATGAATAACCGGCATATTAATTAACGTTTTATTGCGCACAAATTGTGCAAAGTTACACATAATAATGTTGTGCAGAATGTGGGAGTTTGTTTGTGGTTCACTTTGTAGAGAACTCTATTATTGGCTTTCCACGTCATTCAGAATAAAGGACATGGTATCGGCTACAGTCTTGGTAACATCTGTCGCACACGCAGTTGGCGTTGGGTTCATGGTAGTGTTTTGTTTTGCAGACTTTGTGATGATATCCATGCACTGCCAATGAGTTGACAAAGTGGCGGAGGTCTTGATTTGTTTCAGTCCAGGATCTATTTGTTATATCCTCGGTAGCGTAGAAATCCATCGTGATCTCTCCTCTCTTATTTTCCCTTTCTTGTAGGCATGGTGCATGCACAAAAGTTACTCTTTCTCTTGGTCATCAACTGCTAGTATTTTGTAAACTAGTAATTGGCCACGGGTACTCCCACCTTTTTTGGAATACCCCTTTTTGAGCATTTTCATTTTTCTTTATTAAATTACTTCTACAAGAGGTATAATATCTTTGTTTTATTATTGTCAGCTTTTTATGCTGATGTGTTTATCAAATAAATGTTTTTGGGTCCATCCCTCATAACCAAATTGTTCTACTTTCTCTCCCACAACTATTTCATTTTTCCTACCTCATCTCCTCTCTGGTAGTGATCGGGCCCTCCCGATTGCTCCAATTTTTGCACCGAAACCCGTTGTGCCTAATTTGTGGATAACTTACAAAATATTAATCATCATTTGGAATGTTCAGTGAACGTGTCCAGTACGAAGACGGTGACGAGAGAGGCTATTTCCTGCCGTCTACTTCAGCGACTTGTCTTGCAGCCGACCTGACGGCCTGGTCAATTCCATTTTCTTCAAAAAGCTTAAGTTGGACTCCGGCTTCCATCTTTTACCATGCCACCCCTGGATGACAAACTCGTTAACAGGCGCGCCTCTTAAGAGACAACTTACTCGATTTCGTAAATTTATTAAAGTGCTGCCTGCAATTACTCGCTCGTCACTTCTCTTCAGGGCAGTCTACACATAACTCATCTCTCTCACGAGACAATCGAGCATCCAGCAGACATTTTATAATGGCCTAACACCATTCTCCTCTAGCCATGGCATGGTGACTTGGTAACGGCTATCTACAAGCATCATCACCTTCTGCCATGCCAAGATAAGTGAAACTTTCAAGAGTATTTAATCTCTGTCTGATGGGGCACTTTTAACCACTTCTGGAATCGTTATTAAAATTGCCGTATTTTTATCACGCTGGTTGGGAATGCAGTTTTTATTGGTTTCTAGTCAACGTTGCTCCCTACTTGTGCAACCCTATTCTTCAAGTTAATTAAAAGTTGATAATTCAACTCAACGTGGGATTTGATCTTCTCCAAATTCGCTATTTTAAAAGTCATTCATTTGGCTCAACGTGGGATCATTATAATTGCCTCATTCGACCTTTTACTGGGTAAATAAATTCAATTTCTTCGTGAGGCCCATACTTCGCCCAATTCAACTGGGCCAGAAACTTTGTACAAGTTCAACAAGCAATTTTGCAAGTGTGTCAAGATTATCAAACATAATCAACACTAGGATTGTGTAGAAGAGCCATCATATTTAATAGTGGCGTTCAGTGTCAAAACTTTCAAGTGCGTCGTACCCATCGAAACGAACGTACTCTTGCAGCGAATAATCCCCAGTTTCCTTCCTTCCATTTCTGCCTCTTTATCCGGATAACAAATTAATCTTAAATAACCGATGATTTTTTTTTTCTTTTTGAAAAATTGAAGTTTTTCTTTGGAAATCCTCCCCATTATTGTAATTTTTCCTATACTTGTAATTCTGGTTCAATGTTTAGTGGTATTCTGTAAACATCTTTTCTATGTCTAACATACAGTACAATTTGTTAGAGATTTTAAGTTCTCGCTTGTTGTTCCCAAGGTTGCAGGATCGAATCCCGGCGCATTCAGCTGGCATTTGAGGGTGTTCAAATGTCAGGAAGTCGTGTCAGTAGATTTACTGGCACGTTAAAGATCCCCATCAGGACGAAATTCCGGCACCCCAGCGTCTCTAAACGCCACAGTGGTTAAAAGGGACGTAAAACCAATAACATTATTATTATTATTATTATTATTATTATTATTATTATTATTCCTGTGTGCCTTAGAACCTGTCCTCAAACTTTCTTTTGTATTTTTGTGCGGATACTATTTCGGGACCTCCCCGAAAAACAAGAAATGTTTGCTGGGACACATACCAAGGCACCCAGGAATAGTAAACTTAGTTATGGAAGGAAGGATTGAGGATAAGAACTGTAGGGGTCGAGCAAGATTAAATGATGCTACACAGGTTTCCTCGGATATAGGGCGTGGCATCTATTTAAAGATTGGAGGCATTGAGAGCTGAATCCAACAAGACTGACGACTCAAACACAAATATACAAAAGATAACTCAAATGATTGAAGGAACCTCCAGCTCTTGATATTTAGTTAAAGACCGCAATAGAGACCAATTGTTACCTGGTATCACAACAGATACAATGTTTAGTGATCATTAATTTATTTCTATAACTGGAGAACCAGTTAATATTCACCAGAAAAAGTCAACGGTTGGCGAGGCTACTTGGAGAGCAGTCAAACGTTACAATAAGTGCATATCAAAAGTAACGTAGTATTGCCAAATATTTCTGAGGACCAGAACCTTCGATATTAACATTTCAAACGACACCTCAAATGGGCTATCGTGGACTAGGCCTACAGGGGAAACCACGCTAAAAAAAACGCGCCATGTACTCTACCTCATGGTGGTGTGGAAACGAGTATTCAGCCAGACCGGCACTCTTCAAAGTAAGATCGCCTAGTTAATAACACGTTATGTGTCTAAACTCCAAAATACTCTTCAATCAGGTGCTGATAGCCTAGATGAGCTCAGTACCTAAAATGAACTGCCCAGCCCACCGGCCGGCCAAACCAGTGACTCGATCAACGAGGAGAAGCCCCGCCCCACCTGCGACCCCGAGAGAGGCTCCAGTGCAGCAGTCCAGGTCCAGCAATCTAGTCAGTATATCTATCTGTGTTAAGAGGGGCAGATGACCTCGTAGTTCCAGCCCTTAAAACAACAATAACTAACTACTCATAGTATCATCCATTTCATCTGTCCCAACCGGCTCAGGACTAGCCTGGCCTAGGGTTAGAAAGGGAATTTGAGAGCCAGGACCGTGTTCTCTAGCTCGTAGTAGATTCTCCCCTCACCACATAGCTAGGCTTGAAAAGAGCAATTTGTCTTATCTACTGTAGGCCAGGTGTTCTCAACCTTTCTGAGACTGTGAGCACCACCCTTATGCCATACGAAGTACCCGAGCACCATTAAATCGAATATAATACACTCACTCACTCAGCAGGCTTCTGAGGGACGTGAAGTTCCCATGCCGATCTCACAATCCTCTTCCATCCTTTTCGATCTTGAGCCCACTCTTCCCAGTTATAAATTTGTAGGGTCCGGCATACCTTGTTGATCTCCTTCTTCCAGGTGCTTCGGGGTCTTCCTGAAGGTCTTTTCCCATTAAGAGATCCCTTATAGAACTCGTGCGAATGAATGTTGATGCGCTCTGGCGGCAAGCCGCTCAAATATTCTGCAGGACTTGTGTGTGAGTGGAGCAACGTGAATTGATTATGTTGCGGAAAGATTTCAAGATCAAGATGGTAATAGTTCTACCGAGTCGTGCAATAATCAACAGAAGTTCCTTGCTCATTATTTGTGCCCATGTACTTGCGTGTGTGTAGAAATTGTTTAAAAGCCTATGTTACTAAGAATCATCCCGGCGTTTTCCTGGGGAAACCAAGAAAGACAACTTGGCCTATAGGATACCTGAGGTCGGAATTGAACCATCCTCCTCTCAGCTTTATTTTTTATTTATTTATTGCAGTCAAACGACCATACATATAGCCTCACAAGTCGGAGTGTAGGAATTGAACCATCCTCACAGCTTTATTTTTTATTCATTTATTGCAGTCAAACGACCATACATATACTTATAGCCTCACAAGTCGGAGTGAACTCTGTTCTAACCCTCAGAAACTCTCGTTAACAATATTCCACGGCAACGTTCTTAGGATTTTTCCCATTGTTGCAGGAAGGAAGACTACTAATAATCTCTCTCGTAAGGTGTTTAATTTTTTTTTGAAACCTACAAAGGATTACACTTTGAAAGACATGGTTTACATCCACTCTCAGGGGGATTGAGATTTCTTATTGCAAAAAATCTGTTAAATACATTTTTATATAAAAAATGGGAAGAGAAACGTAAAGTTGTTCGTTGATAATACTATTCTAAATTAATACATATGATTAACAGTGCAAAAAGTAAGACACTGCAACTCAAATTTAACAGCATGAGATGGTTGATTAATGCTAGGTTCTCACAAACCCAAACTGTATAATGTCTTCTCCCAACTTTCCGCTTTTCTTAAGCCGAGAGGCTGTGAAATACGACGTATCTCTCCAAATATTCCCTAAACCCTGATAAATTTTCACCATTAGATAACTTATTTTACTGACCTACTTGGTTCTCCAGCACGAGCCATCACACACGCATCACACACACTACTCCTACGGACTCAGTGAGTGAGTTGCCGCTAGGAGCGCCAACAGCTAAAATGTCGCCATTCGCACGAGGTCTATATAGATCTACTGGTGCTGCATCCTCAGTACCTGTCCAACCCAGCGCAGTCTGTTGGATTCCATCACACCCATCATAGTGTGTTGTTGAGAGAGGGTGTAAATCTCATAATTAGATCTATTCTGCCAGCTTTTGGAAGTAGCATCGAACCATGGGCCAATTATTTTCCTATAAGTTTTATTCTCAAAACTTGTAACTCTGTATGTCTCAGAACCATACACAAGCACTGGTCGATTGAGTGTATTGTAGATAATCAATTCTGCATTCCTTGTTAAATACTTAGAGCCTATTATAGGGCTCATAGAGTAAAATACCTTATTTGCATTCTTAATTCTAGCTTCGTGTTCCTGTTGCCTGCGGTTTTGATCATCGATTAATACACCAAGGAATTTAACTCCTCTACGCTTTTAAATATATATTTCCCAATCCTCAAAGGCAATCTGTCAACCTCCACATGATTCGGTCCCTGTACAACCATGTACTGTGTCTTTTTTATCATTCACCCGTAAGCCAATTTTTGCTGCCATTTCCTCTAGTTCCACAAATAACTGCCTAATTTCTAATTTCATTGCGGCCAATAATAGCAATATAATCGGTTTATGCAAAGACTTTGTGTTGTCTCCCCAATATGATGCCAGCTGGTACAAGAGCTAATTTCCTGATAATCTTCTCCAGTGCAATATTGAATAGAAGAGGAGACAGTGTATCCCCTTGTCTCATTCAGTTTCATTATGGAGGAAACTTGATTTTCTATCCTTGAGCAAAACAGAGCCGACATTACCATACAAAGTTTGCACATGTTAATTAATTTTATGGGAAAGGCCAACTCCATCATGATGTTCCACAGCCCTTCTTTATGAATTGAATAATATGCCTTGAAGAAAGCTATAAAGAGATAATGAACCGACTCCTTGTGTTCCCACACCTTACTGTGCCCGTTTAGACCGGAGTCCGCACGACCACATATGCATTTTACCAATAATCAGTCAGCACGAGAATCAAAATATCCCGGGGCGCCAGATGGGTTCAAGCAAATCGCAAAAACGACATCAAATGAAAAAAATGCTTTACTGATTTTTGGCTCAATGCAACAATAAGGATAGAAGGAGATTTAATTGGGTGTAACACATCTGGTAAAATTATCTCAGTTTATTTTGAAGTTAAAATCTGACTGCAAAGATGCTCAAAGTAGCATCATCCACGTGTGGCGATCCACACTCTTATTTACACACAATATACAGAAATTTCCCAAACACATTTGACAATCTTTCTGGAAACACAAGTCCGATTAATAGTCCTGTAGACTGTGTTCCAAAATTATTAATATTTAATTCCAGTTCAAAGTTAATTGTCTATACTGGAAATATCGTAGATCACTGTTTGAATATTTACATGATATTAACACTCGTAGAATAAATGTTCATAGAATTTTTAAACTTTCACTTATTTTCCAGTTTCAAAAATATATCGTCGAAAATATTATCATCATCGAAGCAACACAAATTATTAACACATATTAATAACATCTGAAAAGTATTTGACCATTGAGCATAGCATCGAAGAACTGTGCGAAGCACAACAACAATTAATTGTTCTTCTGACATTAAACATTTCGAGAAGTGACTCGATTCTGAACTTCAAGTTCCTAACAAAATAGATGATTTCTGAATCATCAACTTGATCAATAAATGGTTGAACCATTCAACTATTCAATTTCCCACTTGGAATCATTATTAAAAAAATATTTATATTTATGGCCATTTTTAGTAACTTTTACAACTTGCAATTCTTCGACAGAATGCGGAAATACGAATTGTAGCTTCATAATAAATTCATTTAGTTCATGGCACTAGGATTGAAAATATCCTTCAAATTATTCGTGGTTAAAGAATTATTTTTAATTGGCAGTGGCCCATTCTATTATTTGTGTAAGAACACAATATTACAACAACAACGGCAAAGGTCTTCCTCTGAAGAAGAATAAACTACTATCATGACAAATCCGGGTTCTAGCAAAATCAAAGTCTAAATGGAATTCATAAACAAGGTTGAAATAAGAACTGATGGTTTCAAGAAATAACCTTCGGGTCATCCGTCCGACGAAATGTGTAGTTCCAATACTCCTACTATAAACCTGAGCCATCGAACCTGCTATTTGATTGATGCTCGAAAAAACCTCTTCATTCCTGCGACTTAAACATGCGCACCTGGGAATGGCATTTCAACTACTCCACACATAAATTATCTTCCCAAATTTTATACAATAAATCAAGCCTCTGCTTGTTATCAACACTGGAAGATTAATAAACTTACAAGTTTATTTTATTTTACCATTCAGTTCAACCCGTGAATTTACCATACTTATGAAAATCTTTATTTCACTTTCGAGTGTATTTACGTCATGATTTTATATAAATACAAAAATATCCTATTTGATACAAATATCATTTGCTTCCCGTTTCATGCCTCTCCGTGTTATCTGAAAACTGTACTTTGCTCATTGCAAATATCAACTGTTCAACCAGAACTGAAATGTTGGTTGAAAGCGGGCTTGCGCTAACCACTCTCCTTCGGAAAATCTCCTGTTCCAGACTAGAAATGATTAAACTACTTCATAGGCTCTCTCTCAATACATATGATTATTATAAAATATAATATCCAAGAATTATTTAGAAAAATTATGAAAATTATTATTACCGTATTATTATTATTAGTGGATTTTTATTATTATTATTAATTATATCATTTTAAATGTGTTTAATTATCATCTCATTATGTGAGAATCCACATGTTCGAATCTTCGAATATGGAAAAAATATCCATTCCTCAACAAAAATAAATTATTAACTTTTACAGTTACCTCGGCTGATTACCGTGATTTCCCAAAAATATGAAATATTCAAATAAATGCTCGAAATGCTCGGTCATCGATCCTAAACTGTTCTGAGTGCTGAAAATGCTCAGAATAACTCTAATAAGTCTTGCGTAAATCATTGCAAGCTTTAAATACGACGAAAAATGTGTTGGTCATCTGCAGAAAAATAGTTTGTTCCAATTAGCTAGGCATAATATAATTCAAATGTGGCTTACATTTCTTGATGGTCTTGAAGCGTAGTAAACCTGGTCTGTACCAGATTTATCCATAGACATGCCCTATCGGACAAGCACGTATAATCCTTGTATCTGCCGCCATCATATACCCACAATTCGTCTAGTCAGACATAGTGGTAGTATCTTTCGACGTTTGAATTAACTGTGGTTCCATTTTAATATGGGCTTCTATCAAAGGCATAACAGTTTGTTTAAATAGGGTCAGATCTAAGTGATCTCTTCTTAGATATGTCAGTTGTAACATAACTCACTGTAATCTTATCAGTACAAGAAAAACACTGACAGTCTAAGCAATTAACGGCTGTTCTGAAGATCGTTCCCTGGGCATGGTTTGTTATATCACCATCTACCATGCGCTAAGCAACGTGTAGTTTCCCTTGCGTAGACTAATGAACGCCACCGTTATAGACTAGTCTTCAGTGTACTGACAGATCGAAGTGGTTAACTAGTTACAAAAATGAAAACTGACTTGAAATGGATTTAAACATCCAAGTATTAAGTTATTACTGGACTGTGACAAAATACTAATTTCTAGACAAAGTCTAGCATATGTCCTTGTAGAAATATAAATATTTCCACCAACGTCTGTAGAAATATCAATCACCTCAGTGATTCTCCTCGCCGTAAACTTATTAAGTTCCAACTCGTAGCGCAGCACTTTTCGTGACTATCACGACTTTCAAAAGAACTTCTGCGTAGATCCGGCAACCATGTGCCTTGGCTCAGCGTCGCAGCAACTTGCTTGCCAAGTGCTTGTGTTAGAATGAGCTGTAGTTGCTTCGGCCAGCTGGCTTTTATTCAAAACTGTCAGGGTCACGCGTCATCACCTGATATCTAGAAATCCTCATATCTCTTGAATCCCTGGTCCGATTTACTTGATACTAATTTCATTCTCTTTCATTTGGCCGGGCCAGTAATCTGATCCCAGTCTCAAGTCTCTACTCCATGGTTAACTATTTAATCAATAAATAGCCTCAACCTCTGCTATTACTCGCTACGTCACTTGACATCCAAGTATCGGTAAATTCCTTCCAAATGCTTCGAGAAGCAATGTAGCGCGATATTCAAATATCTGAACTTTCAAAAGCGGCTACAGCCTTTCCCTTGATATCTAGGTGTCTGAATCTTGGAATACCCATTCCTAGAGTTGGGCACATTACCATTAATAGTCTTCATTGCAAATATGTTGTCTGTAGTGGATCTGTTACTACGAAAAGCGTTCTGATTGTCCCCAATAACAGAATAAAGGACAGAATTTTGTAGGACGTTTTTAAAAGAGATATACCACGGTAATTTTGAATTTCTTCCTTATACCCTCCTTCATGAATTGGGACAATAAGTGATTCCTGCCATTCTTTTGGAATAATTTCATCGTGCCATATACTTATATGTATTTATGTAATCTCTCTCCACCATATTTAATAAGATCAGCAGCGGCTTCCGTGGCGTAGTTAGTAGCATGCTGAACTGCTGTGCCCAAGATCGCGGGTTCAAACCCGCCCGAAGTCGTCGGATTTTGTGAGAGCGTTAAAATCCTTCAGTATGTCTTCCTTCGGAGGGGAAGTGAAGCCGGAGGTCCCATGTCATAGATTTATGGCATGTAAAAGATCCTTCCACTAACTAAACTTGTGTGAAACTAAATTTCTGGGTTAGATTTCGTTGAAACGCTCTATCAAAGTTCCAACGTTCACCACTAGGTGTCAGTGACATCTGGTAGCGGAAGTTGGAACTACTTGAAATTGAACGGAACTTGTAGCTCACCCCATGGGGTGCCCGCTTGAAGCAGCTACAGCCTCTGGCGAGCCGAACATGCCCTCGGAAACTCCCAGCACTAAAATCCATACGCTAAATAATAATAATAATAATAATAATAATGAGCTTGGCAGGAATGTTGTCACTGTCGAAAGCTTTGTTGTTTTTTAAACGTGTAATACTTTGTAATACCTCTTGATATGATGACTCTGGTATTTGTTCTTCTGATGGGGAACTAGATGATTTACCAATACAGGTTTCTGGGTCTGCACAATTCAGCAAGGAATCGAAGTATTCCTTACAGAAATTTAATAATATATCCAGATCAGCAATTAAATTTCCAGTCTTATGTCTCATAATACTCGATCTTGGTTGAAATCCCATTTTAATTGTGTTGACAGTTCCATACATCCTGCGGTTGTCCCTGTTTCTGTAATCATCTTGGATTGATTCTATTTGTTGTCTCAGGTGGACTTCTTTCTTTCTACGAATTAATTTACTACATTATTTCTGTTTGTCTCTGTAGCGTTCCTCAACAGCTGTATTCTTATTAGACTGCAGCCACTTACGAGGACAAATTGCCACTTCATTAACTGCATCTTGACATACCTCATCGAACCATTTCTTTTTCTTATTAACACCTTTTGGCATAATTTTCATGGCTACTATTGTCATGATTTGTTTCGCGTTATTCCACATTCGTTCACAAACTTCATCATTTGTTTTATCAGTGTCTTCTATTGGATCTTCCCCCCAGAATATCAAATCTATCTGTAATTTCCGCATTATACTCATCCTCCTGCTTCAGTTTCTCAGATCTCAGTGTCAAATTTGCATATTTCTTCAGTCCGTGACTTGCATGACGTTTTCAATTTAATTTTAACAGAAGCAATTATCATATTATGATCAGATCCCATATCAGTTCCCCTGAGATGTTAGGTCCCTCAAAACAATAATTATCATCATCATCAGCTCCTCTGTAAGCTATGATATCAGCTTCTATGTCTGTTATCAATCTTTCTGATTGGCAGTCTTAACGTCACACGAATACCATGTGTCCATATGTATCTGTTTATGTGGAAAGGTGGTACTCCGCACATTCCTGTTTGTGGATGTAGCAAAATTGATTAGCCTAAAGGCATTATCATTGCTTCCATCATGCAGACATTCCCTTTTTAGTGTTGGCACAAATAAAAATTCCTTTCCAACTTTTGCATTGAAATCACCCAAAAATATGTTTAGGTAAGTTATTCCACAGTTTTAACAAATCCTCATAAAATTTTCCTTTAAGATGGTCATCCTTGTCGTTTGTGGGGGCATGGCAGTTCACCAGTGATATGTTAAGCTATTTAGAATGTATCCTCAAATAGCATAGTCTTTGTTCACATGTTCAAAGGGCAGCACTGACGATACTAGTGAATTTTGGACACAGAATGCAGTACCAAATTCGTGGGGTCCATTTTCTTTACCACTCTTAAAAAGTGTAGGTATAGTTCTCCATGTATAGTTACCATTACCTAATAGTCTAGTCTCTTGAATTGCAGCAATTCCTACTCTATACTTCTCCAACTGTTGACTGAGGATTTTGGAAAATCCCGGTTTATACAGGGTTCTTACATTCCAAGTTCCTATTCCTATGGAGTGGTTTCCCGTTCCCTTCTCTATCCTATGCCGTTGGCCATCTAGTGGCTCTTCCGCCTTAAGGAGCAGCTTCTCACTCCAAGGGGAAGAGAGTGCCCTTCCTTCTACCCGTGCATCCATCCTCCTACGAGGCCGTTGGCATTTGGTATAGAAGGTGGTCTCATTATACCGAGAGATACTCGGTCCCTGCATTCGTTATCTGCCTGTATATAATCTATACTATCTCTATATACTGCATATAATAATGAGAGTTTGTCTGTTTTTTTCTGAATTTCTACGGAAATTTGCGTTATTTACGCGTTTCAGACTGTTTTATGACGGATTCGCGCGAAATTAAAATTTTTGTCTGTCTGTCTGTCTTTGTCTGTGGACAACTATGTTCCCTTATAACTCGAGAACGGCCGGGTGGATCAACGTAAAATTTGGTACAGATATCCTTCAGAGGCACGAATTCTTCTCTGTAGCTCTCATAAAAGGGGGCCTACCCCCTTAAAACACTTGCTGAAATAGGCGTAGAAGGGCGAGACAAAGCTCATTTTCAGCCACTCAATGTGACAAACAAAACTTGTTACGCCTTAAAACTAACCGTTTTTGAGATATTCCCAGAAAACTAATTTCATTTAGTACTTCTTCTTTCTTCCGAATTTGGCCGCCTGTGGACCGCATGGAACCTAAGGCTTTCTGGTTAATCTCCTCTTCTCTTCCCAAAACCTCTTCATTCGTTCACTTCTGATCTTTCGCTCCTCCTCGGATATTACCTGTTTGGCTCTAATTTTAGGTGTTTTCTCCTCGAATATCTTGATGTTGTCAATTCGGTTTCTGAACTCTTTTCTGTTGTGGATCACATCCACTGTGAGTCCACTTTCCTTGGCGTCTCTTTTAACCTCTTCTACCCACTTAGTTGTAGCCTTCAGCTCTGTAATATACTTGAATATCCTCTTAGTCAGTCGGTTCTCGTCCATTCTCACCAAATATCCGTAGAATTTCGACCTTCGCTTCCGCATTGTGACAGTAATTTTTTCAGTATGTTTATAGAGGTCATCATTCCTTCTGTTCTTCCATGTCCCGTCAGCAGTTTTCTGTGGTCCTAAAATTTTCCGCAAAATTTTCCTCTCCTTTTTTTCCAGTTCCTGAAGATCCCCTTTTTTATTCAGTGTCAAGCACTCCGAGGCGTACAGACCCTCTGGCTTTACTACTGTGCTATAGTGTCTGAGTTTTGCCTTGTAGGATATTGCTCGTTTGTTGTATCTGTTCTGGTTAACCTATAAGCCAAATCCAATTTTCTAGCTCTTGCCCTATTTGCTTCTTTATCTAGCCCATTGGGTTCTATCCATTCACCTAGATATTTAAACTTCTCAGTTCTTTTGACAGTCCCATGTTTCACTTTTATGTGTCTCTCTCCAAGGTGTCTGTACTCCATGTATTCTGTCTTTTCATAGGAGACTTTAAGACCCGTTTCCTCAGCGATTTCGTGCAGAGTATCCAGCATTTTTTGGGCATCATCTCGGCTTTGGGCTAAGAGGGCAAGATCATCAGCAAAAGCCAAACATTTAATTTTCAGGTTCTGTCCTTTCCTTCCCAGATGTATCCCCCTTACTCCTTTCATGTCCAAAGCTTCCTCCCAGGTTCTCATGATTTTCTCCAGAACAATGTTGAAGAGGACAGGTGATAAGCCATCTCCTTGTCTGACCCCTGTTTTTATTTCAAAAGGATCAGAGATTTCTCCGAAGAACTTCACTTTTGACATGGTATCCGTTAGAGTTTGTTTGATTATTTCTCTCGTCTTCCTGTCAATTCCGAACTCCTCTAGGCTGTTAAATAAAGTCTGCCTGTCAATTGAGTCGTACGCCTACAATAATGAAAGAATGCAATCCAGTAACCATGGCAACAGAACCTCACAGGTCCGTCTATTGCTGTAAGACTCAATAGAATTCCATTTATTACATTACTGACATAGTTTGCAAACGGCTATAAGGTTATAACGGAACCAAATCAAGCTGTAAAATTCATCAATACATATAATGCGCTTAAGGGGGTTAAGGGGTACTCTAGAATTTTTTCGCGCGATTTAGACGTGCGGGTGTGGTACGGAAGGTCTATTAAGACCCTATCTCTATATTATTTTACGGCCTACAACGACGAGACAAAGCTTATTTTCTGCCCCTTAGTGTCAGAAACAAAACTCGGGGACCCTAAATAGCCGTAAAGGGTCCCCGAAAACTTCCTTTTTAAGGCTCTAATACCAACAGTTTCTGATATTCCAAGAAAACTAATTTAATTTAATAAACTAATGAAGGAATGCACGCCAGTAGCCATGACTAAAGCATCTCAAAAGGTGACATCCAACTGTCCATCTATTTCGGCAAGAAGTAATACCACTCCATTTATTAAATTTCTGTGAATGTTTGCAAATGGCTATAAGGTTATCACGGAACCAATTAAAACTGTAAAATTCATCAATGCGCTTAAGGGGTCAAGGGTTACCATAGATTTTTTCACACGACTTAAACGTGTGATATGTCGTACAGAAGGTCTATATCTCCAAACAGCAACATTATTTTCAAAAATTTCTGAATTGAAACAGTATTTTATTTCTTGCTTTTAGGAATGGCAAAAAAACCTGAATTTTCACGCACCGCAAGCCTTTATAATTTATTAAAGGGGTCTTCCTCTGGATGGGGACTTGACACAACAGTGAGGGTCAGATTTTATGTGACGTGTATTGCGTTTCGTCTACGAGGTTTTCAATTTTATTTTCACGTCAGGAAGTACACGTTAGGTAAATTTAGTTTCAGAGCATATTTTAACTAATCATACTTCTTTGTCGCCAAACAGGTTCCAAGCCTCTAACCATTGCAAAAGTAGCTCAATTGATTACGTCTGACTATTAATACCAATGACCGTTCGAAGAATGGGTACTTCTGCTAGTAATATAATAAAGCTGAAGAGTTTGTGTGTTTGTGTGTTTATGTGTTTAAACGCGCTAATCTCTGGAACTACCAGCCCGATTCGAAAAATCCTTTTTTTATATGATAGCCAGATTCAAGAGGAATAGTTTAGGCTATGTAGCATTAGGCTACACTTCTCAGGTAACCTTAAAGATTGATTTTTGGTCAGTAAGTCGGTAGAACAAGCCCTTCCGAACACCTCTATCCGCATGTGCCGGCGTTATGGTTAGTGATACGTACACCGTTTCACCTCTCTGAACCAAAATTTGTATACTTACCCTTTGGAACCCTGATGATAACCTGTCTACGTGAAATTTATGACAGACCAGTCCATTCCCTGCATTTAGGCCCTTTGGTTCAAATCTACACCTTTTCCCCGATCTGAACCAAAATTTGTATACTTACCCTTTGGGACCCTGCGAGTAACACTGTTTACATGAAATTTTGGACAGACCACTACATTCCTTGCATTTAGGCCCTTTGGCACAAATCTACACCGTTTCACCGATCAGAACCAAAATGTGTATACTTACCCTTTGGAACCCTTCGGGTAACACAGTCTGCATGAAATTTCGGACAGACCACTCCATTCCCTGCATTTAGGCCCTTTGGCACAAATCTACACCGTTTCACCGATTTGAACCAAAATTTGTATACTTACCCTTTGGAACCCTGATGGTAACACTGTCTACGTGAAATTTATGACAGACCAGTCCATTCCCTGCATTTAGGCCCTTTGGTTCAAATCTACACCTTTTCCCCGATCTGAACCAAAATTTGTATACTTACCCTTTGGAACCCTGCGAGTAACACTGTATACATGGAATTTCGGACAGACCACTCCATTCCTTGCATTTAGGCCCTTTGGCACAATTCTACACAGTTTCACCGATCAGAACCAAAATTTGTATACTTACCCTTTGGAACCCTGCGAGTAACACAGTCTGCATGAAATTTCGGACAGACCACTCCATTCCCTGCTTTTAGGCCCTTTGGCACAAATCTACACCGTTTCACCGATCTGAACCAAAATTTATATACTTACGGTTTGGAACCCTGCGAGTAACACTGCCTACATGAAATTTATGACAGACCAGTCCATTCCCTGCATTTAGGCCTTTGGCACAAATCTACACCCTTTCACCAATCGGAACCAAAAGTTGTATACTTACCCTTCGGAACCCTGCGAGTAACACTGTTTACATGAAATTTTGGACAGACCACTCCATTCCCTGCATTTAGGCCCTTTGGCACACATCTACACCGTTTCACCGATCTGAACGGCAATTTGTATACTTACCCTTTGGAACCCAGCGAGTAACACTGTCTGCATGAAATTTTGGACAGACCCCTCCATTCTCTGTATTTAGGCCCTTTGGCACAAATATACACCCTTTCACAGATCTGAACCAAATTTTACATACTTACCATTTGGAACACGACGAGTAACGCTGTCTGCTTGAAATTTCGGACAGAGCACTCCATTCCCTGCATTTAGGTCCTTTGGCACAAATCTACACCGTTTCACCTATCTGAACCACATTTTGTATACTTACCCTTTGGAACCCTGTGGGTGACACTGTCCACTTCAAATTTTGGACAGACCACTCCATTCCCTGCATTTAGGCCTTTCATCTCAAATCTACACCGTTTCTCTTAAACGCACCAAATTTTACATACACTTTGAAACCCTGCTGGTAACACTGTCCACTTGATATTTTGGACAACGCACCCCATTCCCTGCATTTAGAATAAGAGACAAAATGAACTTGAAAAAGACGTGTTAAGGCCCTAGAACCATTCATGTCCGTAGTAGTGTAACTGTAAGAGTATTTTAATAAGTCTATTGTTGACGGGCAGTTCGGGCTGCATCACGTCACCCCTACCAGTTTCTGGTGCAGAATTGCGAAAATACTGTAGTTGCATCTTGCGCTGTTTATAAATTGCAGTCACGAGGGGTAATTAGTGCAAAAAGATTTCTTAGGCCCCTTTAAACAGTTATCATCATGAAAATATTTTGCCTCTGTATAAGTGCAATGGTGTTGGTGCAGTACATTGAGGTTATCAGCTGCAATAAGCGTTGGTGCTTTCAAATTTACCTTCATTTATTCCGAAACTTATCGTATATATATATATATATATATATATATATATATATATATATATATATAAATAAATGAAAGTTTGTCTGTTTTTTTCTGAAATTCTACGGAAATTTGCGTAATTAACGCGTTTCAAACTGTTTTATGACGGATGCGCGCGAAAATATTTTTTGTCTGTCTGTGGACAATTTTTTGTTCCCTTATAACTCGAGAACGGCTGGGTGGATCAACGTAATATATGGTACAGATATCCATCAGAGGCACGACACTGTTTATTGATGTAACTCTTCTCCGTAGCTCTCATAAAAGGGGGCCTACCCCCTTAAAATACATGCTGAAATAGGCGTAGAAGGGTGAGACAAAGCTCATCTTCAGTCCCTCAATGTGAGAAACGAAACTCGGGGGCCCTCGAAAACCACATTTTAAGGCCCTAACACCAACAGTTTTAGAGATATTCCCAAAAAACTAATTTCATTTAATAAACTACCATAATGAAAGAATGAAAGCAACATGGCAACAGAATCTCAGAGGTCCATTTATTTCTGTAAGACGCAATGCAGTTCCATTTATTACATTACTGTAAAAGTTTGCAAATGGCTATAAGGTTATCAAGGAACCAAATTAAGCTGTAAAATACATCAATATATAATGCGCTTAAGAGGGTCAAGGGGTACCCTAATATCTTTTCACGCAATTTACACGTGCGATATGTCGTACAGAAGGTCTATTATATCTCCAAACAGCAACATTATTTCCAAACATTCCTGAATTGAAATAGCATTTTTATGGCTTTTAGGAATTTGGGCCATTGGGGGCAAAAAAAAACTGAATTTGCATGCACCACAAGCCTTTATAATTTATTAAAGAGGTCTTCCTGTGGATTTGACATAACGCTGAGGGTCAGTTTTATGTGACGTGTATTGCGTTTCGTCTACGAGATTTTCAATTTTATTATCACGCCAGGAAGAACACGTTAGGTAAATTTAGTTTGAGAGCACATTTTAACTAATCATTTTTCTTTGTCGACAAACAGGTTCCAAGCCCCCAGTGCTGGATTAACCATAAGGCACAATAGGCAATTGCCTGGGGCCCCCGACTCAAAAGGGCCCCCTAAAATAAAAATTTAAAACAACTGGATTTTTTGAAAAAAAAAAAAGTCAAATAAATTAGGTACCGGTACCGAAAAAACAGAACAACAAATGTGAAACTTAGAATTACAGTTCTAATTTTACAATTTAATTTCTTGGTTTATACTTCGTAAAGTGTTGTTCCTAAATTCTCTCTGCCTGGGTTTTTCCCATAAACTTTATCTTCTTATTATACTTCCAATCCATAAATAACTTAACTATTGTTTGACACATTCCAAGTCAATCGAAATTTCAACTTTCTGTTCGCTCTGTTGTTTAAGGATTGGAAGCAATTAACTGATACTCCCACGGTTGGGTCCCAAAATTCCCAAAATGCCATGACTATTTGAATTAACTGATAAGTTCCCCCTCCATCTCGTCCACTTTATTAGCTCGGAAAGAGTTTTTCCAAATTCTGACATTCTGGTCTGTAGAGTAATTTCAGAAACAAGTAACATGCTCCCGCTTTAGTTCAGACTTCAAATCGACGGTTTAGTGATCGACAATTTTAATTCGCTAGTGTTCGATGAACAGTTTTATCTTTGTATCGGGTTGTAATAAAACCCCAACTCAAAAATATCTTCACGTACATATTTGAGTGGTGCACAAAAAAGAAAACTTGCCAAAGACAAAAATTACCGAGAAAGTGCCAAAACTGACTAAATTTTTCCTTCGGAATGAAATCTCTTCAAATTCATCGGCAAATCAAGGATCTGCCACTAGCGATGGATCAAAGGAGCAAAACAAAACGAACACTGGTCACGCAGAAGACCCAGATAACGATCCGGTCATTTCAAGGTCTCAAACATCCAGTTTTTCTTCCGAGGATGAAAATGAAGCTGGACAACCAGGTGCCGAAAATTTGAACCGTTTCACTGATCCAGGACATTGGGGAAAATTAACAAGTGAAGACGTACAGTTTTGGGTTACACATGGTCCGTCAAATTGTCAAAATTTGTCTGGACCGTTTGAATCGTCCAAGCGTCGATATGATAAGGAATCAACGTCAAGATATTGCTCCCAAAATTTATTCTTTGGAAAGAAACTGAATGGAGAGAATACAAAACGAGATTGGCTCATTTATTCACCTGCGAAAGGTAAGCTTAGTTTAACAATTGAGCCCTTCATGTATTTATCATACATTGGCAGTTTTCGAAATGTTACGCTATTTTAGGTAGATTTCTTTAGAAAGCTAACTATTGCAATGGGTCCCATGTTTCGACTTCCGGAAAATTTCGACATATCTTCGCGTTTCACATCCCCCAGACCCCAAAACCACCGTCAGTTCAAAAGTTTATATATAATTTATGTATATATGTATGTATCTATCTATCTATATATATATATATATATATCAGTTTCTTGTGGACACGATAACTGCCGTAATTTTGCACCAATCACTTTGAATTTTTTACATAATATGTATCCCTATAAAATCTCGGTCGAGTTCGTTAATGGGCAAAATCGGTCAAAGGGGGTAAAAATGGGGGGCTTTTTTCGAAAAAGTGAAATATCGCTATAACTCTCTTAATACATGAAATATCGAATCCCTTTAAAGTTCATAATATGTGTCGGATAAGTGCCAAAAATTTATGTCAAATAAGTTTTTTGATAGCACCAACCACTGACCAAAGGGGTGGGAAAAAGTGGGTTTTTCGGGAAACATTAATCATATCTCTCTTAATAGGCACAATATCAAAACCGCACAAAATGGACAATATTCCTCCAATAATTACCTAAAACTTTTGTCTGAAAGAATTTTTGATATGACCCACCATTACGCCACGGGGTGAACAAAATAATTTAAATTATAAGAAAATGCCAAGTGCCAAGAGAGGTTGCCATGACAACTTTACTTTTAATTGATAAGGGATGACCATCAGCAGTTGCTATGACAACGCCACTGCACGAGATCACATTCAGTTTTCATATGTCAGTGGGAAGCGACTTCGGTATCGGAACTGGTAGCATGCTGAACTTCTATGCCCAAGGTCGCGGGTTCAAACCCGGCTGAAGTCGTCGGATTTACTAAGAGCGCTAAAAAACCTGAGTTTGCTTTCCTTCGGAGGGGAAGTTCCAACGTTCGTTGCGAGTTGCTGATTGAGGTGACATCTAGTAGCCAAGTTCACAGCTAGGTGTCGTTGACGGCAGTATTTTAGGTAGATTTCATTAGAAAGCTAACTATTGCAATGGGTACCATGTTTCGATTTCCGGAAAATTTCGACATATCTTCGCGTTTCACATCCCCCAGACCCCAAAACCACCGTCAGTTCAAAAGTTTATATATAATTTATGTAATATATGTATATATATGTACATCAGTTTCTTGTGGACACGATAACTGCCGTAATTTTGCACCAATCACTTTGAATTTTTTACCGAATATGTATACCCATAAAATCTCGGACGAGTTCGTTACTGGGCTAAATCGGTCGAAGGGGATGAAAATGAGGGACTTTTTTTTTCGAAAAAATGAAATATTGCTATAACTCTCTTAATATGAGAAATATCGAATCCGTTCAAAGTTCATACTATGTGTCGGATAAAGCTCAGAAATTTATGTTTGAAACATTTTTTTGATAGCACCAACCATTGACCAAAGGGGTGGGAAAAAGTGTTTTTTTTCGGGAAACATTAATCATATCTCTGTTAATAGGCACAATATCAAAACCGTACAAAATGGACAATATTCCCCTAATAATTACCTAAAACATTTGTCTGAAAGAATTTTTGATATGAGCCACCATTACGCCAAGGGATGAGAAAAATGATTTCGGAATTGTAAGAAAATGCCAAGAGCTATCAGTGGTTGACATGGCAACACTACTAAATTGATGAGGGATGAGCCATCAGACGTTGCCATGACAACGCACTTGCGCGAGATCAGATTCAGATTTCCATCTGACTAAGTGTGATGCGGCTTCGGTGACTTAACTGGTAGCATGCTGAACTCCTATGCCCAAGGTCGCGGGTTCAAAGCCGGCCAAAGTCGTCAGATTTTCTAAGAGCGCTAAAAATCCCTCAGTATGCTTTCCTTTGGAGGGGAAGTTCCAACGTTCGTTGCGAGTTGCTGATTGCGGTGGCATCTAGTAGCCAAGTTCACAGCTAGGTGTCGTTGACGGTAGTATCTGGTAGCAACATTAGGAACTACTGCTTGAAATTGAGCGTCTGCATTCCTTACCTGAATTACAGACTAATACAGCTATCACAATTCACACCGTTTATCAGACAGATTCTACACTCACCCAAAGTACACGGGGTTACATGACCACGTTGTCGCAGCCCCTAAACTGAGGAACCAACCAACATCTCTGCGGGAGATATAATTTTGCGTGAAGAAGTAACAGACCGTTACATAGTTACACATCAGTGTCGAAACTTTGCATAAGGACAGTGTGACCACAAGTATAAAAATGGACTCCAAATGACAAGAAGGTTACCGTCATCATAAGACAATAGAATGTTTAAAATATGCATAAAATGACGAAAAACAAAGTTAATTAATCTCCAATTATAAAATACTTTCACGCAATAAATGTGGTCTGATCCTTCTACGAAAACCTGCATATTCTGCCTATTTTCGACTATCCCCAAGTTTGTCCGGTGAAATCTACCTCCGCCTTCCGGCGTGCCGAGAGGACTTTTTATTTTTAAATTATGTTTATTTTTATTTTTCTGGAATTCTAGTTCAATTTTATTCGTTTCCAGACTTCAATAAGTTCTCCCTTTTTGTGTAACAACGCGATATTTTTGAGCACCATATGCACTTCTAGTAGCTTGGTCCAAATTATCAGCAACCAAAACTTTAGAATTTTTGACAAGATTGAGATCAAATTCTTTAGATCATTTTTAGCCTACTTTCGATTTTTGCAAAAAATGAAAGTAGACTTATGAGATCAACACAGGGCGAAAAAAGTGTGTCTGTCTCTGTGTGTGTATGTGTGTGTGTGTATGTGTGTCTGTGTGTGTGTATGTGTGTGTGTCTGTGTGTCTGTGTGTGTGTGTGTGTGTGTGAGTGTGTGTACTCTGAATGTCTGTCCCCCCCTATCAATTCGAACACGGTGAATGCGAATTGAACGAAATTTGGTACAAAGGTAGCACTAGCAAAGGACACCTCAGTGTCATGTTTTATATCGCCGCCATCTTGACGGAAACGTAATGGCGGCCACACAAATGGTCAAAGCTTAAATCAAATTACGATTAACCTAATCATCCGATCTCTACCAAATTTTGCAACAACATACCTTTATGGGGGGAGCATCCTTTGACCAAACCAATAGGTCATCAGCGTAATAGTTTGCGGATGGCGGCCATCTTTGTGTGAAAATCGATTCCCCCTATTAATTCGAACACGGTGCAACCGAATGGAACGAAATTTGGTACAGAGGTAGTACTAACAAAAGGCACCTCAGTGTCATGTTTTATATCGCCGCCATCTTGACGGAAACGTAATGGCGGCCACACAAATGTTCAAAGCTTAAATCAAATTACGATTAACCTAATCATCCCATCTCTACCAAATTTTGCAACTACATACCTTTATGGGGGGAGCATCCTTTGACCAATCTAATAGGTCATTCACCTGATAGTTTGCGGATGGCGGCCATCTTTATGTCAAAATTGATTCCCCCTATTAATTCGAACACGGTGGAACCGAATGGAACGAAATTTGGTACAGAGGTAGTACTAGCAAAGGGCATCTCAGTGTCATGATTAATATCGCCGCCATATTGACAGAATCGTAATGGCGGCCACACAAATATTTAAAGCTTAAATCATATTACGACTAACATAACCATCCGATCTCTACCAAACTTTGCAACAACATACCTTTATGGAGGGAGCATCCTTTGACCAATCTAATAGGTCATTAGCCTAATAGTTTGCGGATGGCGGCCATCTTTATGTCAAAATTGATTCCCCCTATTAATTCGAACACGGTGGAATCGAATGAACGAAATTTGGTACAGAGGTAGCACTAGCAAAGGGCACCTCAGTGTCATGTCTTATATCACCGCTATCTTGACGGAAACGTAATCGCGGCCACCCAAATGTTAAAAGCTAAAATGTAATTACGACCAACCTAATAATCTAGTCTCTACCTAATTTTGCAACACCATATCTTTATGTGGGAAACATATTCTGACCAAACTGCAAGAACATCAGCCCAATAGTTTGCAGATGGTGGCCAAGTATGTGTGCAAATCGATTCCCCCTATCAATTCAAACATGGTGAAACCGAATTGAACGAAATTTGGTACAGAGGTAGCACTAGCAAAGGGCACCTCATATTCATGTTTAATATCCCTATAGCACGTTGTATTTCAACAAGCTCCTACAACCAACATTCAATCATACTCCTTGAAAAGGACAAAGAGTTATAACAATACCCATGCATTTAGGAGAAAGTAGGCTATATGTTCTTTACTGAACATCTTGTTTTTGATCAGTTTGCTTTTTTCGGAATTTTATTCAATCGCATTCGTTTCAATTTTTTTTAAATTATTATAAATATAATTATAAACGCTTTTATTTAACTTCACTTGTGGCAAATCAAATCCTGCAACAACAATTTTGAATATTTCTATCTTACCAAAACGAATCAAATTTTGCATAGTTGTGTAACTTGAAATTTCAAGTAAATAAAAAACTGCTCTTTTAGTAAAAAAAACGATCATACAAGAAAATACAAAATAAATACTAAAGCGCACAAAAAATACATAAAAGTCAAGAGTGAATATTTTTTTATAAACGTTTCCATTAAACTCAAAATAAAAGAAAAAATACAAAAAAAAATCAGGTAAATTTATTAAATTCATTGATATTCGATAAATGATCGAAATTTTTTAGATCAATAAATGATCGAAAATACATCGTTTTTGGAGAGTACGATGCTACTTTTTAATTTCCAGACTAAAAGGGTTAACATTTCAGTTACGGGTTTTATGTCTTGATTACCGTTTAATTAACTTTTGTTCTCAAATTATAATAATTTTTTTTGTTTTATTTTCAGGCCGAGTCTATTGCTTCTTTTTCAGGTTATTTTTGCCGCCAAAAAAAATCGAACAGACTTGCTCGTGAAGGGTATGATGATTGGAAGAACGTCGTGATTCATTTACAGCAGCATGAGAAGAATTTGAACCATCGGGAGAGTGTGCTAATTTACCTGAAAAAACGGAAACATGAAAATTTGCCAGATCTATGCAGAAATGGACTACTTGACGAAAAACAAGAAGTTCTGTGACGAACTGAAGAGCCTACTTTTCTTAAAACTTATGATTCATGCCAATGATTAATCTATATGGACCAAACTAGAATAATGACGAAATTAAGTTGGTAATATCGAAATTTTTAATTAGTTCGAAATACTGTATACCTGGCATAATATAGCCTAATAGAGCACGACAGTAGGCAGCCCTGGTACTGAATATATTCTCCTTCCAAATTTTGTTTCGATTGTTGCAGCCGTTTAGGAGTTGATAGGGGGACACACACACAGACAGACAGACGGACATACATTTTCCCGGATCGATCTCATAAGTCTACCTCTTCTTCATTTTAGCTCTATATGCCTTTCCGTTGATTCTACTCCCGATGTAACGCATATAGATCAATTGTCAGTTGTGCTCCGGTATGTTTCAACAAAGGATCATAAACCAGTTGAAAGGTTTATATCTTTTCTTGAGACAGAAGGTCATTTTGACGAAAGATTGAAAACTCGGACTGTAAATTTCGTCACTGTAGATTGCGGTTTAGATATTCTAGATTGTAGAGGACAGTCCTATGACAACGCACCAAATATGTCTGGAAAGTATCACGGTCTGCAAGCCAAAATATTATAACTGACCACATATGCTATTTATGTTCCTTGCGGTACACATTCCCTTAATTTAGTTGGTCAATCTGCTGTTAAATGCTGTTTTTACGCAGTTTTTTTTTCCGATAATGCAATTATTGTAAAACTTCATTTCTGCGTGTTGAAAAATTATATCAAAAACGCAAAAACTTTGAAAACATTGTCAGATACGCGCTTGGAAGCACATGCTAATGTAATGAACGCGGTTTATGATTGGTTTCATAAAATTGTCGAGGCTTTAGAAAGCATTGAAGCATTTAGATGACACTCGGCATGAAGCGGGGTGCATCGCAAACAGAATGCAAACATTCAAATTCGGGTTCATGTTAATTTTGTGGGATTCAATTTTGATTTCTATGCGTACAACTAGTAAATCATTACAAGCTGAACAGATCGACCTACAAACGTGTGCTGCCTTGTATAAAACTTAAGACGAAAAGTTAGGCAAGTTTCGTGATGAGTTCGATATTTTCAAGGAAAAAGTTAAGAAATTGTTTCCTGATTATCGTATTCTAAAAATTCGTCGCGTAGAAGAAGAAAAAAAAAACACCAAATGACGGAAGCGCTCCTGAAGTAGAATTTTCGCCTCGTGAAAAGTTCAGAATAACAGGTTTTCTCAAAATCGATAAACTCAACGTCAAAATAAAAAAGGGCAAAAGTTTATATGGACGTTTCCAAGAAATTTGCCTTTTTGAATATTTTTTCAATGAGCGATGAAGAACTCTGTGAAACGGTAAACAATTTGGTTGTCTTTTATGATAAATATTTGGAAGAATTTTCAGCTGAACTGAAATTAATATTTTCATTCTGATATAAACAACAGATACATCGCTGCAGAAAAATCTCATAGTCAGTTGTATGAGATTTTAATGTAAGACCAATTGGCAAATGAATTTCCGAATGTAGAAATAGCTCTCCGATTTTTTTTACATTAATGATAACGAACTGTACTGCGGAACGTTCTTTTTCACAGTTAAAACGAATTAAAGCGCCTCGAAGAGCTACTATGCGACAAGAACGACTGGACATGTTAAGTCTTATCTGCATAGAATCAGACATTTTAAGGAAAATCAACTTCGATGATGTTATTGAAACTTTCTACGAAACAAATTGGAGATAAAAGTTTTTCTGATAATGTACATCTGATCTAAATTGTATTTATTATTCTTTGTAAATATGTAAATAAAATATCTTTCATAGTTATGATTGACTTTTTTATGCAAGGGGGGAGGGGTTTAAGTAAAAGGGAAAGAGGAGCCTCAAATTAACAATTGCCTAGGGCCACTGTCAGTCTTAATCCGGCACTGCAAGCCCCTAACCATTGCAACAGTAGCTCTGGTTATTAATACCGAAGACCGTTCGAAGAATGGGTACTCCTGCTAGTATATATACCTAAATACAGGGTGATTCTCATTAACGTTTAAACCTCTCTGTAGAGACGTAGATGGTATTGAGACAAGTAATTTGATATAGGAAACTTAAGGTCGCAAGTGTCCGGAAATACCTTAAAAGTGGACCACAACTGTTAAACATATGACGTCATCAGGTGACGGCTCAGCTCGAGCGGTCAGGCCCGTGTACTCTTACGCACACCAAAGCATCCAAAGCAAACGTTGAATATCCTATCACTCTGGCTCCGTGTCTGAGAGTGCGACTTGGGCGCGTGGGGTCCGAGGTTCGAATCCAGGGCCTATCCATCATCGTCTTTTGTTCTCTCTCTTCTCCTTTCAAGTGGAAGCAGATTGTTAGTTGACATTAAGAACGCGTTGTATTACGAATGTGATCGGAAGCGTTCGGGAATTTTACACTGGATTCGGTAGGATGGGACAAAATTCGTCATGACGGGTTTTCTAAAATCACGTCTAATGGGTTTCACCATTTTCCGTTCGTCAGGTGATTTCCTTTTCCTAACATCATTTCTCTTCCTCATACCATTGCAATCTCATCTCCCTGTCTAGAGGAGCTTCATGTTCTCTCCGTGATGTAGCCCTGTTTTTCTTTTACTTTTTGTGTGTTAGAGCAACATGACGACAAAGAGAATCCAGTATTCTTATAATACAGTATACTGTATTAGAATGGGTACCGTCAACGTGGCCAAGAGCGCTAACGCTCTACATTGTATCTCGCTGCCATTGGGAGAGCGTGGGTTCGAATCTCACCTCAGCCGTCCTGAAAATGGTTTTCGTGGTTTCCCATTTTCACCACCAGGCAAATGCCGGGACAGTTCCTTTCAACAAGTCCACGGCCGACTTCCTTTCAAAATCCCTTCTCTGACCCCCCCCCCCCCCTTTATAATATTACCCAAGTTAGTGGCCGCCTGTCATGATCCCCAGTTGTATCTGCTGTCAAAGTGTGTTCAGCTACCAGACACCGTGCTTGTTACTGTAGAGGAATGATCCCTCGTAGGGTCCGTGGGTGAAGCCAAGCTGGGAGGATAAGCGATTAATATATATCTTAGTACAGTAGCCTCTCACAAATCCGGACCTCAAAAATCCGGACTCCGGCAAATCCGGACCGCTCAAAAAATATTTTTTGTAATACAAAATCAGTAAAATGTAGGTAACGTGATGCTTAAGCGCCTTCAATTTCTCCGCGACCATTCCGCATTACAAGAATGACGTCTTTTCTATTCTACTGGCTGTGCGGCACGGCGGGAGGTCATTGACTCGCCCCCTCCCCAACAGCTCTTTGTTTACTCATACAGTACTTAGTTGACCGCGCTCACTCTCTCTGTGCAGACGTTATTTTCGGTGGCTACCTCGTGTTGTGTCGGTGCTCTGTGTTTCTCGCGTCTTGTTTTTAAGTACTGTAAGATGAGTAACAAACGAAAGCAAGTGTGTGTGTCAGTGGAAGAAAAACTCCGTGCTATAAAGAGGATTGATGCTGGAGAATCGGCGAAAAAAATCGCTCTAGAGTTAGGAGTAGGAACAAGTACAGTTTCAGATTGGAAGAAGAATCGCGGACAGATAGAAACATGGTGTTCTTCTCAATCCAGTGGAAGTGCGATTAAAATTAGAAAAGGCATGCATAAAGGCAAACATGTAGAAGTTGAAGAAGCATTGTTCTTGTGGCATGAACATTTAAGAGGTAAAGGGGTTCCTATTAATGGGCCTATGCTTCAAGAAAAGGCGTTGCATTTCAAAAAAGAAATTGAAGGTGAAGATGGTGAGTTTACAGCAAGTGAAGGTTGGCTTGATCGTTGGAAGAAACGATTTGGTGTTCGTAAACTGTCAATAAGTGGGGAGGCATTATCAGCCAACAAAGATGCTGTTCCTGAATTCAAGAAACTACTTTTTAGTATCTTGGACAAAGAAGGAATTTCCGGAGAACAGCTCTACAACTGCGACGAGACTGGTTTAAATTATAAGATGTTGCCCACAAAAACTCTTGCGTCAAAAAAAGAAGTTTCAGCCCCGGGCTACAAAAAGAGCAAGGAACGAGTTACGGTGTTGGCGTGTAGTAATGTGACCGGCAGTCATAAGCTTAGGTTAACATTGATTGGAAAATCAAAAAAACCGACGTCACTCTGTCTCCGGGAAATCCGGATTTTTCGGAATCCGGATCGGCCGTCCGCCACATTGGTCCGGATTTTCGAGAGTCTACTGTACAGATAGCTTCGTATAATAGCGTATTTTAATGGTTAATTCTGGAGGCAGGTGTACTATTTATGTTTCAAGTCATTAATATTGTCTTGGATTTGAGTAAGATACGGACATGCAGCCTTGAGATCGGCAAGACAAATGTATTTCGATAATTAATTAATCGTGTAATTGAGTATTGTTTGATGGGCGTAGTAGGCCTACTTCACTTGGTATTGGGCCAATATGTTCTTGCCGTGGATAACCACCGATACACGACAAATTTCAAAGGAACCTATTTGACCTAGTCTTCACTCTCACTGCGTTCTACAACGTCAAGATCCACCCATTCGTACTTAATGAGAAGGGGGTCCCCCCACTTTGTACCTGTAGAGCTGTTTCCACCGCGGCCCACATTTTAACCGAGTGTGTGGATCTTGCTGACTTACGATGAAACCTTGGTTTGCAGATGACACTCAAACTTATATTAGCCGATGCCGCGGTGGCTGCTGATCGCGTTATCCGCTTTATAAGTGAGAGTGGGTTGGAGCCAGCAATCTAAATTTTCCAGTTTACATTGACTCAAAGACTTGAAATGTAAATTTTTTGTTTTTCCGTAATTTTTGTTTATTTTTATAATTATTCGTTTTATTTAGTTTTTTTGTTTTATTCATTTTCGGTCTTTTCAAGTTTAGGTGTCCATCTCTAAATTTTAAATTCCAAATTTGCATACTTTAATCTGTGTTAAGAGGGGCATATGACCTCGTAGTTCCACCCCTTGAAAGAACAATAATTATCACTTTCTGGAGAATGTAACTTGCTATCGCGTAATTTTCACTCTCACATTCGGCTTAGAGTATGTGTTTTATTTGTTCGTACAAACCAGCTTTGTTGAAAGTAGTCGATTCTGCTTGTTCAGCAACGTGAAAGTTTGGTTTTAACAGTTCCTCTATGCTCTCCCCCTTGGAATACTGATTTTCACGAGTACATTTTTTTCCCACTGATGTACAGTGGTTGTTTTGGAAGAGTCCCTTTCATAGTTAATGAAGAAACACAACGCAGCAATGTGATTACAGCGCCTTGACTGACCTGCTTTGCATTCAGAATCACCTGCATTTATTTATTATTTATTGTATGGCTTTTAGTGCCGGGAGTGTCCGAGGACATGTTCGGCTCGCCAGAGTCTGTAGCTGCTTCCAACGGACACCCTTAGGGTGAGCTACAAGTCCCGTTCAATTTCAAGTAGTTCCAACTTTCGCCACCAGATATCAATGATAACTAGTGGTGAACGTTGGAACTTTGATAGAGTGTTCTGACGAAATCGAACCTAACAAATTTAGCTTCACACAAGTTTAATCTGTGGAACGATCTTTTACATGCTATAAATCTATGACATGGGACCGCCGGCTTTACTTCCCCTCCGAAGGAAGGCATACTGAAGGATTTTAACGCTCTTAAAAATCCGACGACTTCGGCCGGGTTTGAACCCGCTATCTTGGGCACAGCAGTTCAGCATGCTATCAACTACGCCACCGAAGCCGCTACAACCACCTGCAATAATGTTCCTATCAATAAATGAATAAATAAACTGCACTGCCCATAATATCAACAAGATAATAATGACAAATTACCTTGATTTTAACGTTGTATGGTGGCTGGTTAACACTCGTCTCTTATACACTTGCCATACATTTCTTTCCCTAATATTTCCTTCACGTCAAACATGTGATTATTGATATTTAAATCTTCACCTTTCTTCAACGTTGATTTCCGAAAATAATGTGATTGTTGCACCGTCTGAAATCCTACATAATACGGCGAAGGCTTCTCTATAGAGCGGAACCTCACAGGTGCCTGTGACGGCCAGACCACTGTGCCTAATCGTCTGTCAAGCAAGGTGCTAGCAGCAGCGTAGCGCCCAACTAGTTAAACACATTTACACATTTTCACGTATTTAATAATCTTCAATACTTACATGAATTTCAGAGTAGTTGCTGGAAATGCTGTCCTTCATTTTCTTAACACACATTACACCAACGTAGGAAGTTCTGGTACACTCGCTGTAATTCATCCTCACTGATATTTCGTATCAGTGCAGTTATTTCGTTCTCGAGAGTCTCCAGAGTGCGGGGATTGTTTCTGTGTACCTTTTGTATTAAAAATCACACTGCGCTAAAACGTACGAATACATTTACTGAATGACTTTTTCTTGAGAAAAGTTCCCGATGTTTTGTTCTATAGCTAACCATGTTCACGGAATACGAGATAGGCTACAGCAGTTTCACCAAAAGTCCTAATTATCTCAACTTAAGTATCTTGCCAGCTCCGTATGTAATGAATGTTATGACGGCATCCAGTGTTTCCCGACCCACTGTTGTGTAATCGGGAAATGCAAGTCATTTGGTGGTGACTCAACTCTCTCTTGTACCCTAATCTTAACGTATTGGCTAAGTTATAAACAATATTAAGATTTAAATTAAACTACCTCGTGGTGTAGCGGCTAGCATTCACGGCTGCCACCCCGGAGGTCCGAATTCGATTCCTGGCTCAGCCAAGAAATTCCGGTCTGAGGGTTGGAACGGGCTACACACAGCCCTGTGAGGCAAACCTGAGAATTCCACAGTACGGTACCTTTGAGAAATAAATTATCCGTTTCTGCTTAATGAATTGACAAATATTTCGATATTTGCCATTCATACTCCATACGCCATAATAGAAAATTCATCAAGTATAAAATTTTATTTGTGTGTTGTGTTGTATCTTACAACTTTTTTGTAATGCCACAAATTGTTGGCTATATAAACTTAGAATTTTACAATTAACACTTACACAAAGTTATATGCTCTAAGATATTGGTTGATATTTCTGGGTATTTTGCGGTGACAATCCCCTGACAATACACAAAATTTTCCAGGATAGTCAGCCCCCCTCCCATGAGAAAAATTGTATATACGCCCCTGGTAGCTGGTGCTTCTGTTGAAATAATTTTATTTTTCTTGTCTTTATTTGGCTTTACACGTTTGTTTCTCAAGCAAAATGTCAAAGCTCATTGCACTGGCTCCGTTGATCTGCGCTGTCAGGGGCCTCCAGCTACCTACTGCAACGCTGCTGTCGTCGCGCATTTTAGGGGACCAGCTGTTAAAAATCTCCCATTCCACGGTCCGTATGGCCTTCTTTTAGTAAAATCTATCTTATATCATGTTGCATCGACTTTGTGCGCCTATTTTACACACGAGTGTAGCTAAATGTGTCGTCTCGATGACGGATTCTTGAAATATTTTATACTGGCAATATTAAAATTCTCATGTAGGTAAAACTTCTGAATATTCTCTCATAACCGCTTAGCAGCATAGAAAGAGATCGTGTGCTGCCAGCTGTTTTTATTTTTAAAGATAACCATGTCATGTCAGTTTGAGAGTCGTTGAGGAAAGTTGGAAGAAGTTTTCTACCTGCATACCCAGAGTATTGGTTTGAATGTTCATTGACCGCTCATTCTATGAAAGAAGTTTCGACGGTCAGCGTAGGATGCAGCTTGCTATTAGCCTTCCAAGATTTGATTGTCGGAGGTTGAGATGGGAACTATTCTGTGTTTACTTATGTGCAGGGCCCAGATTCTGATGACATGTCATCTTTTAAATTTTTCACCACAGACATTGCTAACTTACATACAAATCCTGTTCATGGCCCCCACATTACAGAAATGCATATTTATTAAGTAATTTTTAGCCTACTTTCGATTTTTGCAAAAAATGAAAGTAGATTTATGAGATCTACACAGGGCGAAAAATTGTGTGTGTGTGTGTGTGTGTGTGTGTGTGTGTGTGTGTGTGAGAGAGAGTCTGTGTGTGTGTGTGTGAGTGTGTGTACTCTGAATGTCTGTCCCCCCTATCAATTCAAACACAGTGAAACCGAATTGAACGAAATTTGGTACATAGGTAGAACTAGCAAAGGGCACCTCAGTGTCATGTTTTATATCGCCGCCTTCTTTACCAAAACTGAATGGCGGCCACTCAAACGTACAAAACGTAAAATCAAATAACGACTAACCAAATCATCCGATCTCTACCAAATTTGGTAACAACATACCTTCATATAAGACGCGTCTTGTGACCAAACTACAAGGTCATCCGCCGTACCATTTCAGGATGGCGGCCGTGCGAATTATGCAAACATTATAATCCATATCATGGGACCCACCAGTTCCGATTATCGAGCTGAGAATCGTTTTAACTGTTCTAAAGGAAGAGGCACGTTCGAAATTAAAAGTTTATTTTGTAATACTATAGTGCAGAAGTGATTTTAAAAAACTGAGCCGTCTCAGTACAAGGCAAGATGGCAGCGAATATCTTGTGCCTGGCGTATATTTCACTAATTTGAGTATTGCATGCAATATAGCGTACTGATACAAAATAAATAAACTTTGTATGAAATGCTTCATATATAAATAATATACTCCACTGATGAAATCGTTTAGTCTAAATCATTAATTGCTAACACGTTCTATGTAACTCATTGATATCGGTTAAAAACCGTTCGCACGTTTGGCTCCGTGGTAAAGCGTTAGCCTATCACTCTTATGGCTATGGTTCAAACCCTATCAGAGTTAGGTTTTTTGCTTGAATTTCTTTATATTTATTGTTTTGTAATGACTCAGACGTTTTAAAATTAATCGTTATATTGTGCATAGTACGATGGAAAATATATAATTGAAACAAAATTCGCCAGCAGATTTGCACGAGACATCTAGGAACAAAAAAGTGAATTATCATGGCGAACTGTGGGCCAACAGAATAACTTACAGTTTTTATTGAAAAGTTTATGTTTATGGCCGCTAGAATGCACTCCCCCTGTCAGGATTATCTTGTTCGATACTTCTCCATTAGATGTCACGACTGGTCTACATGGGGCTCCATTTATTAGTATACCATCGGCATTCTATGCGCATCGAATTTGAAGAATGACAAGATGATACTACGATATATTTTTACTTTTTATTTTAAAGGGTTTGTAACAGCCTATTGTGCGTTATTTGAAAATGTTAATTGAAGTAAAGAACAAAACGATTTCACATAGTATCTGAACTCGAGCCCTTGGTGCTAGTTCAGGATATTAATTAATAGTTTTATTGCAGCCAAAAATCGAAAATATCCGCATAGTTGGTATACACACGTCTCTGTAGGATCATGGAAAGATTTGTTAATTCAATTAGGGTTGTGAAAGCCATGCACAGCCAGACGTGTAAAGACATGCCTCAACTCAAAGTTGGATGTGGCCCACGTCAGGCCGATTATGTAATAATAATAATAATAATAATAATAATAATAATAATGTTATTTGTTTTATATCCCTTTTCACTACTGTTGCATTTAGAGACGCCGGGGTACCGGAATGTCGGCCCGAAGGGGATCTTTAACGTGCCAGTAAGTCTACTAACACGGCCCCCTCGCATTTGTGCACCCTCAAATGCCAGCTGACTGCGCCAGGATACGAACCTGCAACATAGGGCCCTGCAAGCGAGAACGTTACCACTGAGCCACGCAGCCAGTCCGGTCGATTATGTTTCCAGATCCATAACATTCTTTAGATACTTCTTATCTTTCTTTCTTCAATGATGGTAGCAGTTGTTTTCGAGGTTGTGGTGTTTGGTAGAGGTAAATAGTTTTTAAGGTCTTCAACCAAGACTATTAGGCTATACTCTTTGATAAAAACAACGAGTTATAACTATACTCATACATTTAGGAGAAAGTAGGCTATACGTTATTTACTGAACATCTTGTTTCATTTTTCTAAGCATTTTGCTTTTAGGTCATTTTTTCGCTTTTCGCGTCATTATTATGTCATTTTGTTGTTTGTTTGAGCCTTCAGTCTTTTGACTGGTTTGATGCAGCTCTCCATGCCTCCCTGTCCTGAGCTAATCGTTTCATCTCTACATAGCTCCGACAGCCTACATCCGAGGCAATTTGATTAACATATTCTAACCTTGGTCTACCCCTACAGTTTTTGTCCTCGACCCTTCCTTCCATAACTAAGCTTGCTATTCCTGGGTGTCTTAGTATGTGTCCTACCAACCTATCTCTTCTCTTCATTAACAGTCGCCAGAAACATCTCTCCTCTCCCACTCGTCTTAATACCTCTTTGTTTGTAACCCTATCTACCCATCTGATCTTCATCATTCTCCTGTAACACCACATTTCAAATGCTTCAATTCTCCTCTTTTCTGCTGCACCAATAGTCCAAGTTTCACTTCCATAGAGCGCCACGCTCCAGACAAAGGCTTTCAAAAATGACTTCCTAATACCTAAATCTATATTCGATGTCAGCAGATTCCTTTTTTGTAGAAATGCTTTCTTTGCCTGAGCCAACCTACTTTTTATATCCTCTTTGCTTCGTCCATCACTGGTTATTCTGCTTCCTAAGTAACAGAAGTCTCCTACTTCCTTCAGCTTTTCACCTGCCAATTTGATCTCCATAGAGGTTTCTGATTTATTTCGGCTGCATTCCAGTATTTTTGTTTTACATTTATTAATTTTCATCATGAATTCTTTCCGTAAGACGGAGTCCATACCATTCAAAAACTCATTCAAATCCTCAGGCTTGTCGGCCAAGATGACGATGGCATCAGCAAATCTCAGAGTTGAAATTATTTCTCCTTGAATCTTCACTCCCACTTTAAATTTTTCTCTAATTTCCTTCATTGCTTGTTCAATGTAAAGATTGAAAAGTATGGGTGATAAGTTGCAGCCTTGCCTTACACCTTTCTGAATACCAGCTTCTCTCTCATGTCCTTCAACTCGAATGACTGCTGTCTGGTTTCTGTACAGATTGTATATCACCCTCCTATCCCTGTACTTTAATCCAATCGATTTCAAAATGTCAAACAATTTAGCCCAATCAACATTATCAAAAGCCTTTTCTAAGTCTACAAAAGCCATGAACGTTCTCTTATCTTTCCTTATTCTACCTTCCAAAATCAGCCTAAGACTTAGTACAGCTTCCCTTGTTCCTACATTTCTCCTGAAACCAAACTGATCTTCACCAAACTCCGTTTCTATCTGGCTTTCAATCCTCTTGTAAATTATTCTAGACAGGATCTTTGAAGCATGAGTAATCAAGCTAATTGTACGGTAATCTTCACATCTGTTAGCTCCCACTTTCTTTGGTATAGGGATGATTACATTCTTCTTGAAATCAGGGGGTACCTCACCTGTCTCATAAATCCTACACACCAAGTGAAATAACCTGATCAGACCTTCATCTCCTATGCAGCGTAGCAACTCAATCGGTATATCATCTATGCCTGGTGCTTTGTTCCTGCTTAAGTCTTCCAAAGCTCTATGAAATTCTGATCTCAATATTAAATCTCCTTTCGCATCCTCATCAATTTCCTCCTCCCTTTCCATTACATGATTCTCAATCTCCTTTCCCCTATACAAACTCTCGATGTAATCTTTCCATCTCTCAACCTTTTCTTCCCTATCTGTTAGAGGCTTTCCATTTGTGTCCTTAATATTACAGCACTTAGTCTTCTTTTCCCCAAAAGTATTCTTAATCCTTCGATAAGCTGTGTCTACTTTTTCTAATTTCAGACAATTTTCTATACCTGCACATTTCTCTTTCAACCATTCTTCTTTCGCTTCCTTGCACTTCTTGTTAACCTCATTTCTCAGACGTCTGTATTCTGCTTTCCCCTCTTCATCTCTTACATTCTTGTGTTTCCGCCTTTCATCCATCAATTCTAGTATATCCTGAGTGATCCACGGTTTTCTCCCTATTCTTTCTTTCCTACCAATGTTTTCTTCTGCGGATTTTGTTATTTCATTCTTCAAAAGTGCCCATTCGTCTGCAATTGAAGTTTGTTTAGGGTTTTTCATTAGTCCTTCCTTTATACTCTTCTTGAATCTTTCGTTTACATCCTTCTCTTTCAGTCTGTCTATTGCCCACCTCTTTGGCTTTTGACTTTTCTTAAGTTTCTTCAACTTTAATCTGCAATTCATTACAACCAGATTGTGGTCAGAGTTTATGTCAGCACCAGGATATGTTTTACAATCCAAAATCTGGTTTCGAAACCTCTGCTTGACCATAATGAAGTCGATTTGGTAACGCCCTGTATCTCCTGGTCTCATCCATGTGTATATTCTTCTATTGTGGTTATTGAATAAGGTGTTAGCTATGACCAATTCATGCTCGGTGCAGAATTCTACCAGCCTGCTTCCTCGATCATTCCTTTCACCTAATCCGAAATCTCCTACTATCTTCCCTTCTCTCCCTTTTCCTACCACAGCATTCCAATCTCCCATTACTATAACATTTTCATCACCCTTGATATACCTCAGAATTTCGTCTATTTCTTCGTAGACCTTTTCAACATCCTCATCATCAGCTTGACTGGTAGGCATATAGACTTGTACCACTGTGGTGCAGGTAGGTTTAGTATTGATTTTTGCTACAATAATCCGTTCACTATATTGCTCATAATATTCCACCCGCTGTCCAAGTTTCCTACTCAATATGAGGCCAACCCCTGCTTGGCCATTGTTTGATTTAGAGCTAATGACCCTATAGTCTCCTGACCAAAAGTCCTGTTCTTCCTGCCAGCGCATTTCACTAATCCCAACCAAATCCAACCTCAACCTATCCATTTCCCTTTCTAAGTTTTCTAACCTTCCACTTCCTAGCAGACTTCTAACATTCCACGCTCCGATCCGTAGAATGTCAGATTTCCTCTTTGTCACTTCTGTGATGTTAACCCCCTCTCGAGTAGTCCCCACCCGGAGATCCGAACGGGGGACTAGTTTACCTCCGGATTGAAATTTTACAAGGGAGGAGGCCATCATCACATGTAATTATGCATAGAGAGGTGCATATCCTCGGGAATAGCATACGGCTGTAGTTTCCCGTTGCTTTCAGCCGTGCAGCAGGACGCAGTGTAGCCATTATTTGGCTTATATTATCAATATCTTAACCGTCTATACGACTAGTAAAGAATTGATTTATTCTGAAAGGCTGCTACTCCCTTTCAGAATAAGTAGAGAGCAATTCTACTAACAAAAATACTAACCTTCTACCGTACTAACAATTCAATACCAAAATTCTACTAAAAAAATACTAAAGTTCCACCAACAACAAATACTACCACTAAAACAATCTGTCACCAGGCACACTCACATGCACCCTCACACATCACAGTCTACTGAAACAATGAACTATAACTAATAAACAATGCAACTGCTACCAGACACACTCACACACCACAGTCTAATAGAACAATGACATATATCTAATAGACAAACTAACTACCTACCTACAACTAAAACTAACTACATACTTACTGTACTGTTATTTGATGATGATGATGATGATGATGATGATAATGATAATTGTTGTTTTAAGGGGCCTAACATCTAGGTTATGTTTTGTAACACCTTTCAATCTCTGCCTAGATGTTAGGCCCCCTAAAACAACAATCATCATCATTATCATAAAATCCCAGTCACTCCATGTGAGATTTGTGCTGGACAAAGCGGAGGCAGACAGGTTTCCCTGTCACAACTTTCATTCCAGGAACACTCTCAATCATCATTTCATTTCTGTCATTCATTTAATCATTGTCCCAGGGGAGTGCGACAGACTTCAGCAACCGGCACAGTTCATATCCTCGCCGCTAGATGGGGGGCTTCATTCATTCCATTCCCTGATCCGGACGGTCGACTGGAAGCAGGCTGTGGATTTTCATAGCTTTGAATCCATGTTTCAGTGTTACTGTTTGGTAAGTAACGGTAATTGTAACTTAGTTACTTTTGAAGAATAATTTACTCAACCCTGACTGGGAGCTTGTCAGTCTAAAAAAAAACAGTTCGTTTTTTCCCCTTTTATAATCCGAGTTCCTCTTAAGATTACACTAGTGAACTAATGGACCTAGTTCTCGTTCTTCTGGAGACGGTCTGCCTTAAGGTGACGTCATTGATTTTCTCGCCAGACCGAGACGACACGGAGAAGGAAAAGTATTCCCGGGGGATCACAGATGAATTACCCACGATTTACTCTTTTACTCAGGTATGTACCATTATCCATAATGAGGGTGACATTCCTGAAAATACTTCATCGTCAAGGAAGAAATTAACACTTTGCACAAGGGATTTGGTGTGAAAAAGCACGAAGCCATTTCTAATAAGTCAAATTATCTATTCTATGATAATGATTTAAAGTTGAAAACTAGAGTAAATGCCGAGATACTTGCAACTAGACTAAAATAAAAGTATTATAAAAATAGAATATATTAAAAGAATTTCCATTACGGACATACAGCTCGAATGGACAGCTCCCGACTGACAAAGAAAATCTTCCTCATAGTCAAAGGAACCTGACAAACCAAAGCACGCTGGCTAGCAGAAACCCAAATGGGCCTCACTGAAGTCAACATGGTCCCACTAACAACGACACGGACTGTATATTATGTCATTTTAGGGAATTAATTAGATTATTTTATACGTTTTGAGTCATTTTCTCACATTTTTAGGTAGATTTCATTAGAAAGCTAACTATTGCAATGGGTCCCATGTTTCGACATCCGGAAAATTTCGACATATCTTCGCGTTTCACATCCCCCAGACCCCAAAACCACCGTCATTTCAAAAGTTTATATATAATTTATTATATGTATTATATGTATATATGTATATCAGTTTCTTGTGGACACGATAACTGCCGTAATTTTGCACCAATCACTTTGAATTTTTTACATAATATGTATCCCCTTAAAATCTCGGTCGAGTTCGGTAATGGGCAAAATCGGTCAAAGGGGGTGAAAATGGGAGGCTTTTTTTTCGAAAAAGTGAAATATCGCTATAACTCTCTTAATATCTGAAATATTGAATCCATTCAAAGTTCATACTATGTATCGGACAAGGCCCTAAAATTTATGTTTGAAAAGTTTTTTGATAGCACCAACCATTGACCAAAGGGGTGGGAAAAAGTGGGTTTTTCGGGAAACATTAATCATATCTCTGTTAATAGGCACAATATCAAAACCGTACAACATGGACAATATTCCTCCAATAATTACCTAAAACGTTTGTCTGAAAGAATTTTCGATATGACCCACCATTACGCCACTGGGTCAGCAAAATGATTTAAATTATAAGAAAATGCCAAGTGCCAAGAGAGGTTGCCATGACAACTTTACTTTTAATTGATAAGGGATGAGCCATCAGCAGTTGCTATGACAACGCCACTGCACGAGATAACATTCAGTTTTCCATCTGTCTGTGGGAAGCGACTTCGGTATCGGAACTGGTAGCATGCTGAACTTCTATGCCCAAGGTCACGGGTTCAAACCCGGCTGAAGTCGTCGGATTTACTAAGAGCGCTAAAAAAACTGAGTTTGCTTTCCTTCGGAGGGGAAGTTCCAACGTTCGTTGCGAGTTGATGATTCCGGTGGTATCTAGTAGCCAAGTTCACAGCTAGGTGTCGTTGATGGTAGTATTTTAGGTAGATTTCGTTAGAAAGCTAACTATTGCAATGGGTACCATGTTTCAACTTCCGGAAAATTTCAACATATCTTCGCGTTTCACATCCCCCAGACCCTAAAACCACCGTCAGTTCAAAAGTTTATACATAATTTATGTATATGTATATATATATATATATATATATATTTATGTATAATTTATGTATATATATATGTATAAAGCCTCCGTGGCTTAGGCGGCAGTACGCCGGCCTCTCACCGCTGGGTCCGTGGTTCAATCCCGGTCATTCCATGTGAGATCTGTGCTGGACAAAACGGAGGCAGACAGGTTTTTCTCCGGGTACTCCGGTTTTCCCTGTCAACATTTCATTCCAGCAACACTCTCCACTATCATTTCATTTCATCTGTCATTCATTTAATCATTGTCCCAGAGGAGTGCGTCAGGCCTCGGCAGCTGGCACAGTTCATATCCTCGCCGCTAGATGGGGCTTCATTCATTCCATTCCTGACCCAGTCGGAGACTGGAAGCAGGCTGTGGATTTTATTTTCATATATATATATTGTGCCCTTCCAGCAAGAAATATGCAAATCACAGTATGCCAGCAATGCTCAAATCGGGATTTTCGGGGTTATGGTATGTTCTCCCACTCTGTGACTTACACATTTTGGATTAAATAGAGGATACACTTCAAAAATAAAAACAAATTCAACTCCTATTTTTAAAACATTTAATTAACCCAAATTTATGGCGCTACAAACAAATAAAACAAATAAACTATTGGCCACATCCTTCTAAACTTGTTCAAAGTGAACAAGGAAGATTATAAAAATTAAACAAACATTATATTAAAATAAATGGTTTCTTTCAAACCAACCAACTTATAATTCTTTTCACTTCCATAAAGTATCCCTTTTAAAAGTTCAACATAATTACGAGCTCCACTGGCTCGATACATTCCAATATGAACGGTGTCATTCTTTTACACTCCTCAATATTTATTCTATGAGTTTCTTATAATTAAAACAATATATAATCGTCTTTACAGTATATGTTATTCCTTTACTTAAAATTCTGGGTATTCAACAATGTTCTCAACGTTACCATCTCTCTCAAGATAACAAATTCACTACAGTGATCGGGAAAATACTTGTGTACTCCAGAGTTACCGAAGACTACTTGAACAAAGTCAAAATTATGATTACTCCCGGAATCTAATTGTCCTCAGTGAACTCATGAAATCCTACATCAATACAACATTACCTTAGGGATTTTTATTTATTTGTCTTAAAAGACCATTTTCACATAAGAAAGCTACGATCTGAACTGGCAAGCGGTTCTTTCAATCTACAAGGACCTCGGTTCAAATCCCGGGTCATCAACAAATTCTAAACACTCACGGTGTAGTATTACTTCTTCCAGACGGTTCTCTCCGACCCTACCACAACAAGGGGTCTGACCGTACACTTGACTTGATTTATGGCCAGGGAGGGAAGGCTCTATGTCTCGTCTCGAGACCGCTACATTCATGCTTTTAAACAGCTATTCCCTTTCCACAGTTCTTTGAACAGACCTGGCGTTTCTCTCATTCAATCTTTAACAATATTATATAAGTTCATAGACCACTTTCGTAACTTTGGCATTTATTAATTATGAAGTGTCATCGTTGATGGGTAAGAATAATTCAATCCAACGACGATATTTAGGGGCTTCCACAACTATACGAGTCTGGGTTCGACTCTCTTAACTGCCTCGGGAACCATTCCCATACTGGAGGACTTACAACAATTCAGCGTTTTAGGCGACCTCAGTCTAACCTGCGCTCATCAATACAACAAATACGCTCCATATTATTTAATACAAAATAACACACATGACCTCGGGAACTAATCCCATACTGGAGGACTTACCACATAGCTCAATTACCGCAATCAACTGTCCCTCAAAATTAATTTGCCAAGTATATTTAGATTCAACGCCTTCCTAGCGTGATAAATTACTTTAATACGCGACAATGCGCTACACATTACTTTAAAGCCTAGCGTCTTCCAAAGAACTGGTAAATTCAAAATCAACATTTGATCTACATCTCCATTTTTATATTTATCCTCTCCCGTGACGATAATCACTATACTTTAAGAACATGTATTCATATCATGTCTTCATTCCTTACAAAAGCTCAAAAGCTATTTCTTTCATATAATTCAAATTTATCTTCATTTATATACTTTTCATTATTATTATTACGCTTGCTTTTACAATATTTATCAAACATACTGATATTTTACTTCATACTTTTCCTCTAAAGGATTTATTCATTTCACATAATTATTTTATAATTTCTCAATTCTTATTTGTTCAGACCGCGCTCTTATTCTGTTATTTGTTACTCAAAAACATCCCTACTTCTCAAACTCCGGTGGATTGTACACAAACACTTCCCCAACACCAAAACATAATGAAAATGATTACTCACATGCTCGGACGGTCCAATGCCGTACCTCCCAACGACGTTTCATTTTTGCCCACTATTTGCGATTACTCCATTTTGCACAAATTCATTTCATATATTGACATATCTTGACACACATATAACTCAGATATATTAAACACTGGTGACATTTTAAAATACACTGGTGTATTCTTCTATAATACACAATAAAAATCACTAAAAAATAATACTCTTTAACACAATTTTTTTTATATATTTACACTTCACAGATTCTAATCACTAAACCTTTCACACGTGATTTCTTGACCTCCCGTCTCCAAGGGTGAAATTCGTAAATGTCGGCTTGCTCTCTAACCAATATGAAAGTCTCGAACCATCTACTTCTTCCCTGGAATAGTACTCCTTCAATTTCGACTTCCTGACGATCAGCTATTATTATTATTGGCTCGAACTGCTTCTTTCTAGACCCTATTTGTTGTCTAGTGAAAAGTCTGTCTTGTCCACGGTCCCCCAGATAATCTATCGGCGACCTATTGATGTCTAGCAACTAATATTCCTCGTAACTTAGTGCTTTCTATAGTTCGTTTGTTTCCTTGAAACAATGTCTAGAATTTACTTCTCCTTTCTGCTTATTCTGTCCTCGAATTCCTATTTTTCAGAACCCTATGCGAACCTTATTTTTGGTCCAACCCTGATCGGATACTTATACGTTGATAGAATGTTTATCTCGCTCTTACGGTACTTCAAAACTGCTACGATACTTTCGGTCGTTTACTTGGACTGTATTTTTGAAGACCTATCGCCGGTTCTCTAAGTTTGCAACCTAATCTGACTGTAATTACTGAACTTTTCAATGTAAAATTTATACTGGCGGAACTAGATCCTGTAATTAAGATTTTTCTAACTCTCCACACGGCGATACTTTGATAATACTTATCGGCCACTCCTTACGGGTGCACGTTGGTTGTCGATAGAGCGACGCCCTCTGGCGGTCGGCTACTGGCTATACGATGTGATACAGCGTTTCCCCTCAAGGAATGCTTGTAGACTGCATGATGTGATGTAGCATCTCCCCTCAAGGAGTCTGTCGTGAACTGCATGATTGGTCTGGCTTGGCCTGGACTTTTATACTATTTATTTAAAAAAAATCCTTGTCTTTTTCGTGACCAGCTTTTGAAATAATTGTCGCACATTTATAAAAATTATATCTCCAGAAAGCTCGTTTTCTAAACGTAAAATGACCTCACTGCACATGAAAATCGATCGTGCATTTCTGAGATATTAAATAATTTTTAGTCTTCAGCTGTGTGGGTGTTGCAGTTGATTTTTTAATTCCCCACTCCTCGGGTCTCAGTAAACCCCCAATGACGTATGCTACGTTTGCACTTCTCTCCTGGGCAATTATTAAAAGCTTTTTCTCCACACAAAAATCTCTAATCCGAAATGATTCACAATGCTGTATTTATTTCCTTACTTTTATTCTTGCAAATGGGTTAAATTTAATTATTCTTCTTCTGGCACAGTTGCGCTGTTGCCGTTTTAATGCAAGGTAAGGGCTATTTCCGAAACGTGCTCTCTCTCATACGCCTGGAACTTTCCACTCCTATTTATATTCGTGACCGGCACCTTATCAATGAGTCAGGCATGATCTCATTTCCTGGCTACCTGGGTCCAGCTTCTTACACAACGTTATGCTAGCCTCCTTGCTTGAAATCTTTCTATGTTCCTCTGAAGACTGTATATTTCCTTCCTTCCTTTTACAAAAATACATGGATTCGACCCCCCTTGAGCCAATGGTACTGTACCCGATATCCGGATAGTAGGCTGTCAGATATCCGCCCCCTCAATCGGATTGCCAATAATCAAACGCGCCGGCATAGCTACATCAATGAAAATGGCACTGACAGATACTATCGAGATTAGAGCACAATAGTTAACAAGAAAATTATTGTGGAACACACCAAAATATACGGGGGTTCATACTTACCTTGACTTACCTCTTAAATATATCTCGGGGACTGGGTTGTCAACTGGATCACTTAAAAGTATGTCCTCACAATAACCTCCACCATGATATTTAAAATGAACCAAAAACGAAGACGAGAAACTTTAAACTGCACAATAATTTATTTCACATAAAGAATGATATTTAACAAAATGAAACAACAAAATATACGTGGCAATCAGAAGCCATTGACCACATAACCATGTCCTCCTGTAGGACCTGTATTCTCGACATATAATGTTTTAGCTTTCTCAAGCTTATAGCAACGACAATATAACAATGCAATGGGAATGGAACCGGGATTTGGGATGAGACACACATATCAATTGCTTTGCGTGTTTATATACTGCACACTTTATTTATAGCCACAAGGCTATTATGAAACGCCCTTGGTCTCAGTAACACAATTGTCCGGACCAGCTGCAAACACCTGTGTCGTCAAAGCGGACACCCGTTCGTTCAACCCTAGCATAAGCGTGCTACCTCAGAGCTCGGCTCTCTCTTTTCAAACACGTAAATGTTCACATCTCAACTGAAATATTATCACGCAAATGTCTTACATGCTTCCTTCAAACACCAGTGGATTCCTCCAACAATCCCAAATCATGATTATTTGTTTAAACCACTTGCTTAACTTGCATTATTTAGAGTATAAAAAAACTCTAAATGTTAATAACAAAAGTTCATTAATTATTTATAACAATAATAAATTGTTTATAACAATGTCAAATGACCATTGAAAATTTAATACACGCTTCTATTAATCACTATCATTTCAAATTATTTAACAAAGATATTTACAAAATTATTTTACAATATAAATTGTTTATATTATTTATACAAGGAATACATTGAACCACACGTTTATCCGGTTGATAATTACTCAAATCGTGTTGATATAATCGACCAATGAAGGTTAGTTATATTTTACTGTCAAATTCAGGTTTAATAATGTTTAATAATAATTATTAATATTTGTGACTGTAACCTCCATTCAAAATCTTTATCTCAAATTATTTAACACTCTTGTTAATTTTAACAGTATCTTCATATGAATAATCTTTCAAAGAACAAGAACAACATTCAGCGGGAAAATACTTCGCTCATAACGCACAAAAATGTCACAACAATTGGCCCAAAATTCATCATATATCTTTATATATATGGCATAAAAATCTTCCAAACTACACACAAAAACCTCCACTATTAATGCATCAACTTCATTAATTATTGTGGGAACCTCCTTCATTATTCAAGGGCATTACTCAACAGCGACTTTTACACGTCCACTGAACTATCGATTATACATCCATTGTTCCTCTTTAAAAATTCTTATATTCATCAATTGTAATAATGACTGTTATTATTTAACCTTCGTGGGTTTCATTCATGAATCGATATGAAGTAAAAATTTGCCAATCACAAATAAATTTAATAGCAAATACGATTAGACACTCCTTCCTGGTCTATCAAAATTGAGATTAACATCTTCAAAGTATCGCAGTATAAAAATACTATCTTCAAACAAAGATCAACTAAACTGCAAAATAGTCGAATAGAATACAATCAGATTGTGGAATGCAAACATTATTGTTCCAATCTAGAATTGAGAAAAACTCTTATCTTCATTATTCATTACTATAGTGTATTCAATAAATTGTAATTAACGTTCGTATTTCATAAAATTGTCTATAATGCAATGATAAATGTCTATGTTGCAATCATGTTCATAAGACGACTAGTATTTCAAAGATCGTCGGTATCGTAAAAGATTTTAACGCTCTAAAATATTTTAATTATTCTTCTTTCTTGAGGATGACAGAAAATTGGTCAAAGTAATTAACTGAATAGAATTACTTTAATAGAATGACACGCTGTCTGAATTCAAATCTGCCATGGTAAATCGTTAACTTTACAGTCAAATCGTGACTACAAAAATATGCAAATTACTGAAAGAATCTAAATCATCAGTCTCAACTGATCCAAAATTATTTAAGTATGCCAATGACATAGCAATGTCTCAAAAATCGAAGAAAAAAGCATAAATAATCGAAGTGTACTGAGTACAAAAATATCAATCAAGAAAATGGGGCAAAAGGTAGGACAGAAAATATGGGGAAAATGTTTGCTCAAATATCGCTACAATACTCAAATAATACAATAAACGTTCACGACTACCTTATCTGCCGATAGAAGTTCCAGAGGAAAATTCCCCAAAGAAGACTGCTGATGGATCCATTTCACCAACGTAAAGATGAGCTCCATCCTCGAAACAGGAATCAGCGTCCTCGGAGAATCGAACTGCTTCCTCCTCCGAAATGGCACTGCTCCGTGGATACGAGAAACATCCTTCCGGCAAAATTCTTCATTGTGCGCCGGGATAACCCTGGCCTCTCTTGAAAGTTCTCTGAAGTTCTTGCAGGAATTCGTCATGAAGTTTAATGTAGCTATTTCCGCAGAAATATTCATAGTTGTGGAGTATGAAAATATTTCCACTGTTATCTGGTATAATTCAGCGATGGATTAACGATGCATGAGTGTAGTTGGATGTTCACTACATGCTCGTTTTTGTAGAAAGACGATTAACGAAGTTCCATGCTGTTACTTTACTCCAATGACATATGTCCCAATTGCATCAAAGCCTTAGCCTTTCATCTCAACTGCAGTTATAATGATCAAAAGCACTGCAATATTATAGTGTTCCATAGTCGAATGTATCGTTGTAATATCAAACTGTTGCACTCCACGTGTCAGCCGTAGTGTATAATATGGAATATAAAAGTGTTTCTCCTGTGGCGAGAAAATCACTTTTGTTGGCAGCCTAAAAGTTCCAATATATTTCGAAGTATCACTGTGAAATTCTTCAAATCTTGTATACACCTTAATGTTATACTGCCTAATAGAATTATCATACAGGCTGAAGTTAGCGCTTGATATTTTGACTGGTGGAAACGTTAATGTGCGCGTTTCAACTTCACCTAGTTTTGAGCAGCGTGAAATGGAACTGCTCCGAGTTCGTTCGATGCGGCAAGGCTTCAACCTCACGCTAAAGACACCTTACTTCACTGAATCACTTGAAAAAATAACTCTATATTACCAGAAATATATATGCGATCACAAGTATGAGATCTGAGCGTATCAGTATCAGTATGAGTATGAGAGCTCCTCTCTCCTGTGCATGACCTTTTATCAACTTCTTAAGGGGCGTATCTATCCCTACCATAGCCTGTTGCTGCGTCATTGCTGGAAGTTTTAACTTTGGCTATACTTGACGGATTTTCAAAATTCAAAAACTCAAAAATAATTTCTTCAAAATTCCAAATCAATGCCATAACTGAAAATAGATTTCCACAAATCTGCATGCCAAAATTAATCGAATATCGTAGTTTCAGCAATTTCCGTCTTCCTTCCAAACTATCGTTCATTGGTTCGCGTCTCTCCTCCAATAGCGTAGCTTCTTCCTTAGCACAATACCTTGTTTCCTGCGACTGCGTCGTAAATCTCGGATCTTTCTCGAATAAAATCATGACGTGACCAAGAATCTCAGCTCAATCAGCCTACTGGCATGAATTCTACGTCATCCGTGCCTACGTCATGAATATCCACGTCATAACTATGACATCCATAACTTTACTGATATTTTCCAATACAGCCATCGTGGTCTCAATATAATTCAATTTCCGGGGGCAGTACATGGGTTCAATATATATATGTATATATATATATGTATATGCATATATGTATATCAGTTTCTTGTGGACACGATAACTGCCGTAATTTTGCACCAATCACTTTGAATTTTTTACCGAATATGTATACCCATAAAATCTCGGTCGAGTTCGTTACTGGGCTAAATCTGTCGAAGGGGATGAAAATGGGGGACTTTTTTCGAAAAAATGAAATATTGCTATAACTCTCTTAATATGTGAAAGTTCATACTATGTGTCGGATAAAGCCCAAAAATTTATGTTTGAAGAGTTTTTTTATAGCACCAACCATTGACCAAGGGGGGGGGGAGTGGGTTTTTCGGGAAACATTAATCATATCTCTCTTAATAGGCACAATATCAAAACCGTAAAAAATGGACAATATTCCCCTAATAATTGCCTAAAACTTATGTCTGAAAGAATTTTTAGGTATAACCCACCATTACGCCAAGGTATGAGAAAAAATATTTCGGAATTATAAGAAAATGCCAAGAGCTATCAGTGGTTGCCATGACAACACTGCTTGCCACGGTGGGTGAGTGGTTATAGTGTCGGACTACCAACACCAAGATTGCAGGTTCGCCCCTGGCCATGGTAAGTGATTTTTGAAGGCGACAAAAATCACGATACTCATGTCATACGTTGTTGGCATGTTAAAGAACCCATTTGAATTCAGTAGGCCGTGTTCAATGGCAAAATTAATCTCGGGATTTTCCGCCAACACAAAGTTCCTCCATTCTCTACTTGAAAGCGCTGTAGTGTCAAGGAGTATAGATATCTAACCTCCTTGACTTTCATAACGTTCAAAGGAACGACGAAATTCGACATGCAAACTACCCTCTGGGTGTCAATTAACAACGCTTGCACCAGGCACCGAGGCCATACGATATTATTATTATTATTATGGCAACACTACTAAATTGATGAGGGATGAGCCATCAGACGTTGCCATGACAACGCACTTGCGCGAGATCAGATTCAGATTTCCATCTGACAAAGTGTGAAGCGGCTTCGGTGACGTAACTGGTAGCATGCTGAACTTCTATGCCCAAGGTCGTGGGTTCAAAGCTGGCCAAAGTCGTCGGATTTTCTAAGAGAGCTAAAAATCCCTCAGTATGCTTTCCTTTGGAGGGGAAGTTTCAACGTTCGTTGCGAGTTGCTGATTGCGGTGGCATCTAGCAGCCATGTTCTCAGCTAGGTGTCGTTGACGGTAGTATCTAGTAGCAACATTAGGAACTACTGCTTGAAATTGAGCGTCTGCATTCCTTACCTGAATTACAGACTAATACAGCCATCACAATTCACACCGTTTATCAGACAGATTCTACACTTACCCAAAGTACACGGGGTTACATGACTGCGTTGTCGCATCCCCTAAACTGAGGAACCAACCAACATCTCTGCGGGTGATATAATTTTGCGTGAAGAAGTAACAGACCGTTACATAGTTACACATCAGTGTCGAAACCTTGCATAAGGACAGTGTGACCACAAGTATAAGAATGGACTCCAAATGACAAGAAGGTTACCGTCATCATAAGACAATAAAATGTTTAAAATATGCATAAAATGACGAAAAACAAAGTTAATTAATCTCCAACTATAAAATACTTTCACGCAATAAATGAGGTCTGATCCTTCTACGAAAACCTGCATATTCTGCCTATTTTCGCCTATCCCCAAGTTTGTCCGGTGAAATCTACCTCCGCCTTCCGGCGTGCCGAGAGGACTTTTTAATGGTTTATGATGTATTTTTGTGTATGGTACTGGATATCAACGAAACTGAAAGTGAAAATGAATACGAAGACATGAAAATCTTCACAACTTTGTTGAACCCTTATTTCTTGTAATATCCACATTACAGGAGACACACTTGACTGAAATAATAACCAGTATTTGTGTGCAAATAATTCTTATTTATCAAATAATAATTTAATTATATTAGGTAGGTATTAAAATCATTTAAACATACAATTATATAGTCTGTTTGCATTTTTTTTGTGTATGAAATTATGTCAGTTCGATTCAAATTTTTAGGTAATTTTTTAATGTTTTCGGGTCATTTTATGGGATTTTTGCAGTCATTTTATAGGTTATTTTTAAAACATTTTAGGTTATCAAAATCCGGGCCCTGCTATGTCACACTGTCAGCCTGTTTGGTCAGTTGCGCGAGTGGGATATGACAAAGGCTCGTTCTCACGATGGCACTGATGTCACGACATTGCTGTCATGACATGAAATGTCGCAGCTGTGTCATTGCCGGAACAGTTTTTGATGCCACCGTCACAGTGCCGTGGCAGTGGTGTCGCGTATTCAAAAGTTTTGATGTGCGACATCGCGGCATCATCGCTGTCGTGACACTAACGTGAATCTACACGCAATGTCGTCATGAGAACAGGTTTGTGCCAGTCGTGTCGTGACATTGCATCACTCGACCACGTGTATTGTGTGTAATTATATTAAGGGTGCGTTTGATATTCTTCAGTTTCTGGAACACAATCAGCAATATCCCTTTCTTAAGAGTTCCTCAAACATATTCTCGTCGATTCCTAGAAAATTGTTCAATGACCAAGAATCGTCCAATGCCAATTCTCTCAGTAACGTTTCAGATACACCTAGTTTTCCTCTGCGTAGCATCCATTTCCTCACCCACACTTCTTTCTCCTTCTTCTTACATGTTCTCTCCTCCAGAGCTACCAATTCTCCTACAACACTGGCAACGGCACAAACAACATCCACCATGTTGCGCGAAAATGCCACGAAAGCCCAAGCTTCTGTACCTATCGTGTGAACAGGTAACTGCCATGGCAGCGAATGCCGTGACATTTGATGACAACAATGTCGTGACATCAGTGCCATCGTGAGAACGAGGCTTTTTTATGTTCCATTAGACTCAGTGATCGTTTAACTGTCCATGGTGACACGAGCTCCTTTGCGCGCAATGCTACTTGACTTATGTGCAGACTGCAATCCGTCATCGCTGTGTTCCGCGCTTCGTCTCGCAAGGCTCCTGCTGCAATAAATAACAAACGCAGGCGCAGCCACGTTAGCGGCAATCAAATCTTGAATGGCCAATACCTGTGCTTGTACGAGTACTTTATTTATTTTATTTTGATTGCTCTCTTTTATGTTACATTATAGTATTGCCGGAAAAAATAGGACACCTGTAAAGACGACGTCGATTTTGATCCGATGACGGCAGATGCCACCTGGGGGATAGTAGATGAGACGTACCTCCCCCCGCCCGTAATTTTCGTTTCATTTCTTATTTGCTTCGTGATATATATCATTTGACTGCTCTGAAACCGTTGGGTACAATATATTTATGGCATGAATGGGAGGAATAATTTATTTTAGTTCAGAGTTCTTGTCCATAGTAGTTCGCTTTTCTTTGTGAATCTTCATCATAATGTTCATTTCTTAAAAACAGGTAAAAAGTATCGACAAAAATAAAAATCCAGCAGTTCATTAAAATGGTAATGTTAATTCAGTTCGCCGATTTTCTAAATAACTGGAGATATTTTCAAATAATCCCAAATTACGAAGTTAAATAAAACTGTGGAATTATCCCTACGTCTAAATCAGTATACTATCAGCAGCGGCTTCGGTGGAGTAGTCGGCAGCATGCTGAACTGCTGTGCCCAAGATCGCTGGTTCAAACCCGGCCGAAGTCGTCGGATTTTAAGAGGGTTAAAATCCTTCAGTATGCTTTCCTTTGGAGGGGAAGTAAAGCCAGCGGTCCCATGTCATAGATTTATGGCATGTAAAGGAATCTTCCACTAACTAAAATTGTGTGAAGCTGAATTTCTAGGTTATATTTCGTTGAAACGCTTTATCAAAGTTCCAAAGCTCTCCACTAGCTGTCAGTGGCATCTGGTAGCGAAAGTTGGAACTACTTGAAATTGAACGGCACTTGTAGCTCACCCAATGGGTGTCCGCTTGAAGCAGCTACAGCCTCTGGCGAGCTGAACATGTCCTCGGACACTCCCAGCACTAAAAGCCATACGCTAAGTAAGTAACTTCAACTTATAAAATTTTATTATTTATTTAGCGTATGATGCTTACAAGACAGTACTGTAATTAATAAATATAAATTTTCAAATAAACAATTTACAGCATTAGGACCCTTCATATATGGGCTGCCAGGTCTTGAATCCATTCAAGAGCTCGTGGAGTGGCTGCATGGAGCTCTTCTAAGGTCCCAGAGTACATATATAGAGGTCATTCCTGCACGACATGCTTGATGGTTTGCACTTCATATCCACAATCACAAAGAGGCGAGTCTATCCAACCCCTCTGATGTAAGGCTGCTCTAGTTCGAGCAGTGCCACATCGAATTCTGTTCAGACGGGACCAGACAGCTCGAGGGAGATGGAATCCAGGTAGTTTGATGGTAGGATCAAGTAGCCTACTTCAATTAGGCCACGAGGTGGAGAGGTAGACCATTCAACTTTCCATGAATTTCGGGGGTTGAATGGAGCTGAAGTAAGTTCCATAGCCGTCTTGTAGGATGGTTTCCATGATTTCAACCTGGATGTGGAAGGTTGATTGACGTCTTGGTGGATTGGGAGAACTTCATTATTCATAATTCTGCGCCACCGGCGGGAAAGAACTTGCTGTCTCCTGATGTGAGTAGGAACAATATTACACAGTACAGGTAGCCACTGTCAGGGAGTGCAATGTAGAGTGCCAGAGATAAACCGCATTGTCTGCCGGAGTTGAATATCAACCAGTTGGCAATGGGAGCTGTTCAACCATACACCTGCACAGTATTCAGCTGGAGAGTAAACGACAGCCAAATCAGTAGTCCTGAGTGTGTTGGCATCAGCGCCCCAAGATGTACCAGCTAACCTACTTAGTAAGTTATTACGGCTTTTTAATTTTGCTGCTGTTTTTGCAATATGCTGTCTGAAAGTTAATGCCCTGTCCAATATCACTCCTAAATACTTAGGGGAGCTGTTGTACTTCAGATATTGGTTCCCGAACTTCACTCTAGGTTGGTAGTTTGCCTGTAGGTTGTTAAGGTGAAATGTGGTTACTCAGATTTAGAAGGACTTGGTTGAAGCCGTTACTTTTTGAAATAAACATTCATCTTCTTAAGGTCTTCACTCAGTAAATCCTCTGCTTCATCAAAAGTGGTGCACTGAACTGTAAGATTTATAGCGTCCGCATAGATGAATTTACGGGATACCGTTTCTGGCAGATCATGAATGTATAAGTTAAATAGCATAGGGGATAAAACTGAACCCTGAGGTAGACCATTATTGAGTGTATGGAACCTGTTTCTGTCACTTTCATTGTGAATTTGGAATAGTCGATTACTTAACATGTTGCTGATGAGAGTCACTGTTTTAAGACAAGGGACTGACTTTATGAGTTTGAGGAGAAGTCCTTTTCTCCAGACAGTATCGTACGCCGCTGAGAGGTCCAGAAAGGCAGAAACACTTTTAAGTTTCTTCTCAAAGCCAATTTCTAGATATGTAGTTAAGGCAAGGACTTGATCAGAGCAGTCTCGTTTTGGGCGGAATCTAGCTTGTTCAACAGGAATCTCTTGCTCAATTGCAGGAGCAATTCTATTCAGTAACAGTCTTTCAAGTAATTTGTAGGTGACACTGAGTAAGGCAATTGGCCTGTAACTTTGGGGTAGCTTTGGATCTTTTCCTGGCTTCAGTATTGCAATTATTTTGGTCTTCTTGAAAGACGGTGGAAGACGTCCTGATTGTAGAATGGAACTGAAAAAGTTTGCAAGCCATCGTTTGGTAGCTGGACCACATTTCTTGAGAAACTCCGGATACACACCATCAAATCCCGCTGCTTTCCCAGTCTGGAGGGCATCCAAACAATGTTGTATCTCTTCTAATGAGAATGGTTACGAATAAATCAAGTTAGGTTGGACTTCACGTTTTAACTTGTTGAATTCCAATCGGACCTGTCTGCTAAACCTCTTGTCTCTCTCTGTCCTGGATGTAGAAATAAGGTGGTCAGCTATGGATTCTACGTTGATACTTATAAAATAAACTGGTGTGACAATGAACAATCGAAATATTCTGGGGATTCCAGGGGAATGTGTGGAAAGAGTACGCGAAGCGCTCTGTACTGCCTCTTCTTATGGAGTGGAACACCTGGCAACCCTGTCCTAACGCGCCATAAGACCAATGCTTCATTCTAATCGTTGGATGCCTTATAGAAGCTATTTTCTTCTACCTCTGCTGATGCCTCCTACGATGCTGCTTTACCTCATTATGTTCTTGTAAGATGGCGTTTCTTCAGATGTTCTTTTTATCCTCGGAAAGAGATAAAGATCACACATAACCATCTCGTAGTGTAGTGAATAGCATTCTTGGCTGTGATCCGGGTTCAATTTGCAGCTTTGCCAAGAAATTTAATTCTGGTCTGAGTGTTGTACACTCTACTCGTGAGGCAAAACTGCGGTGGATTCATTCCCCATTTCAGCCATTCTAGAAGTGGCTCCTCATTTTTACTTCAGGTAAATGCCAGGATGGCACCTAACTTAATACCACGGACGCATCCTTACCAATCCTAGGCTCAATTGCAAACACTACTATAAGAGCGCGCGGACAAATAAACCGTTATCCACATCCACCACGCATTCGCACGACTGTTAACCGCATCCGCTCGACTGTCATCCACTTCCGTCCCGTATCCGCACGTTTGTTATCCGAATCCGCAGACATTACAATTATATTTTTAATTTATTAGATAAAGCATAAAGCATTAAACAACATATTTAGACATTCAAGGAGAAAGGCGTTCCCCTAGACCAGGGGTTCTCAACCTTTTTCAACCATCGTATCCCTTTAAAAAAATTAAACATCCTGCGTACCCGTCTACTGACCTTTCTTAGGTCGTAATAATGGTTATTAAAAATATAAAAGGCATTTAGTTAGTATGGTTTAACCTTTGTAATTTTATAAGGAAAAATATTTTAATAAAACAAAATATAGTAGTTGTTTTTCAGTTCATTTTCCCAAAGGGTGATTTTTGCAATCATTGCATTAGTTTTCATTTCAACATAGAACATATCAGAAACACTACTTTGCATACACTTATTCCAAATGTTCAGTTTTTAAAAAATATCACTTAATTAGGCCAATTTTAAATGCTAACCAAAGTCATTGAGTACTGATGATAAATTAGAATGGTTGGTTGGTTGGTTCCTTAGTTTAGGGGCTGCGACAACGCGGTCATGTAGCCCCGTGTACTTTGGGTGTGTGTAGAATCTGTCTGATAACCGGTGTTAATTGTGATGACTGTATTAGTGTGTGTATCTGTTTTTTAATTCAAGTAGAGACTGCAACTTTGAATTTTCAAATAGTTCCTACTTTTGCCGCCAAACGCCACCGTCAACGACTACTAGGCCTAGTTCAGAACTAGCTACTAGACGCCACCGCAGTCGGCTCTTGGCAACGAACGTAGCAACCTAAGAGCGTTGTTTACATTCTTAACCTATCCAATTTAGTTTCACACAGGTGTAATTAGTGGAAAGATCTTTAACATGCCATAAATCTATGACATGGGACCGCCGGCTTTACTTCCCCTCCGAAGGAAGGCATACTGAGGGATTTTTAACGCTCTTAAAAAATCCGACGGCTTCGGCCGGGTTTGAACCCGCTATCTTGGGCATAGAAGCTCAGCATGCTACCAACTACGCCACCGAAGCCGCCATAAATTAGAATTGTGCTCGGTAAAGAAAAGGTGCAATTCTTTGTGGATTTAAATACACGCGCCGTAAATAACTCACACAGTAGTCCCGGAACGAAGCTCACTGCGCATGTGGATCGAGTAGAAGGATGGCCTGCCGCGTACGCCCTGAAATGTTTCGCGTACCCCACCCCCTAAGGGGTACGCGTACCACAGGTTGAGAACCACTGCCCTAGACAATGGATGTCATGTACTATGTTTGTAATGAATGTTATACAGCCAGAATTGCAACCCTTTTCAGTTCGGAGTGTTAATTATGCATAATGGCATAATTCGAATGAGATTAGCTATTAAGTATCTTACATTTGTCATGAAAAAAAAAAACATAACGGAAAAAATATGAAATGTCATAAACATCCGGGACCTAGTAATGATATTCAACAAGTTCGGATTGTATTCTAAAAACTACCCGCAAATGTACTCCAAACATTATCCACAACTTATCTGCTATCCACGCAGCAATAGAAAATACGAGGCACGTCCAGAAAGTAAGTTCCGTTTGGTAATAAAATTAAATTGTGTACAGATACAGAAAAATTATTTATTCCACAACATTCTACACCTCTTAAACTACTTTTCCACATAACTGCCGAACTTTTGCAGGCATTTGTCATAGCGTGGCACAAGTTTTTGGATACCTTCTTCATAGAAGTTTGCCGCCGACCGTAAACGAGAGTGAAGACTCCCCTGTAAGATATCCTACCGTTTGGCCACCACTGTTAGGCAAATTGCGTGCTTACCAGGAGAACTGCGTATGTTTAGGAGTTCTCCTGACCACATACTCAATTTGCCTAACAGTGGTGGCCAAACGGTAGGATATCTTACAGGGGAGTCTTCACTCTCGTTTACGGTCGGCGGCAAACTTCTATGAAGAAGGTATCCAAAAACTTGTGCCACGCTATTACAAATGCCTGCAAACGTTCGGCAGTTATGTGGAAAAGTAGATTTAGAGGTGTAGAATGTTGTGCAATAAATAATTTTTCTGTATCTGTACACAATTCAATTTTATTACCAAACGGAACTTACTTTCTGGACGTGCCTCGTATATCCACATGGTGAAAAATTTTGCGGGTATTCGCGGGTTTATCCGCATCCGCGCAGGGTTTTAACTATAGTCACCACAGTAACACATCAGAAACATTTGGGATACACACACAAGTGCATGGGGCTGATGACCACGATATATAAGCTAGTAAATGAAATAAAACAACAAAGAGGCACAGTTCTCAGTCGGAGAACAGGTGGAACGCGAAGCATTGGCGAGGAACTGTAATAAAGGAACCTCGGAAAAATCCCCAATTTTGAAGAAACTTAGCACTCTTATAGAGCAGACGCCGCCTCATGGCTTAGTGGTTAATGTTATTGGCTGCCATCTCTCAAGTCCCGGGTTCGATTTCTGAATCTGTCGCGAAATTAAATCTGATCTGAGGGTTGCAACGGAGTTCACACAGCCTCGAGAGCAAAATGGAGGTCAACTGAAGAAGAAGTGGATTCGATTCCCATTGGAGTTATCCTTGTTATTTTTCAGTGGTCTCCCACTTCTTCTACATGCTAACGCCGCGCCGCGCCGCGCGCCATAATGGTATCTATATTAAGGCTATGGCCACCTCCTAGTCAAACGTAGCCCCAAATACAAATACACACAGACTCCACAATGATAGTTATCAGACTGATACACACGCACACCCAAGTACATGGGGCTGGTGACCTCGATGTCAGAAACCCCTCAATTATATAACACGTAGCCATGGCTTCACACTCACTGCGGGAAGGAAGAAAGCTATTCAGTATTGTGTATGTAGAACATGCGGGCAATCAAGTACTGTAATACATAAAGGGTGACAGGGGAAGGAGTAGAGTTGTTCAGTGTATAACATTGTTGATGTTCTGAGTGACAGGGTCATCCGGCCTCACCTTATTACAACTGTCTTTCTACGTTCTTCTTGAGACAGGGTTTGAACTCAAGAGAAGATACGAAAACTTCATACCCTACACCCTGAAATGAAAATGACCATGTTAGCCCTGTTCCTTATTGACGAAGTATAATAAGTCTTGAAAATTTAAAACCCTTAAACAGTGGCGGCGCGAGGATAAAACATATGGGGGTTCACTACTTTGAAAAATAACGTGGCCAAATTTAATGTTACTTGATGTTTACGTAGACGTAAAATAGTGACATTGCATGACTAGAAAGGTGACTTTCCTATGAAGACACACGATTGCAGCTCGAAGAAGTTACCAAAACTATGAGAAATGAAAGACAGAGAATATAATGTGTAATTACCTTAAGCTGATCCAGTTTCGTCTGATGTTGAAGACGTTGTTGGCGTTGGTATAACAGCTGTCATGTGTGTGTACTGGAAATCCATCCTCCTTTCCTTCCTGGCGGCGAATAAGTCAATTACCTTCTCATTAAAATCGACTAATTTATGAGTCATCTCCTTCTCGATGGACAACATAGCGAGAGCAGACAGTCTATCTTCATGCATTGTACTCCTCAGGAATGTCTTAATCCGCTAGTGGAAAAACATCTTTCTGCTTCAGAAGTAGTCATGGGGACAGTAATAATTAATTTCAAAAGTTTCATCACTTCTCCGAAAGGTTCCTTGAGATTGTTCTCTATCAAAAATCAAGGAAGTCAGTTGCATCTTTTATTTCTTTAAAAACACTTCTTGAATAAATCTCCTGCAGTTCGATTTTCTGTTTATTTTTTATCAAGAAAAGGATAGGATTCTATAACATACGTAAGATTCTCCTCTGGAGAATTATTTTGGAAGGATGGAAAGAATTGGTGGTCAAAGAAGGTGGAGGCCAGTAAGTGGTTGGAGAAGTTGAATCCTTGCTGTGATTTATAATCACGTCACACACCTCCTTCGCCGCAATGTTTCTCGAGTAATAACAATTTTCGCATCTTCTTTTCCCTCTGTTGTCTTCTACATTTTCCTCCACAACGATGCTGTCAACATTGTCCCTAACTTTCAAAATTGCAGTTTCGAAGGAGCTTACTGCACTTCGCACTGATACAGGGTTAGCAGAACGGTTTTGTAATTGGTTGTATAGAATGTCCACGTGAGGCATAACACTGTAAAAGAACTCTAACCAAAAAGTAAACGTTGGCTGTTGTATTTTCAGACGCAGTCCATGAGCTTGGTTCATAGTAGCTGTTTGTCTGCTCGTGTCTTCGAGTTTCTCCAAGCATTCCAGAATTGCATCTTTATGCTCATGCAATGTAAGAATGCATCTTGATTTAAAGTTCCATCTCGTAGCTGAGCCCTGCGGAACTCTTCTGCCCACAACCTCATCAAGAATGCCCACTCTCTGAGGCGAATGACAAACAATGCTGGAATCTCTCCAATGGTGGCAAAGAACAATCGCACTTCTTTGTTGTGGCTAGCAGCCTGAGCCAGAATTAAATTCAATTGACGGGCGTAACAATGCACAAAGTAAGCAAATGGGTAGTCTTGTCTTACAATTGTTTGTACTCCGGAGTGTCGGCCACTCATAACATTGGCACCATCGTAACTTTGGGAGACTACTTTTTCTTTGTGCTCTCCAACTATGTGAGTGAGGACTCCTTTTATACAGTCGGCTAATGAGCAGGCGTCGTTTCCTGCTGGGTTTAAGAAAGTCCAGAACCTTTCACCAGGCTTCCCATTAGCTAATACATATTGAAGTGCAATGACTAACTGACACTTTGAAGACACATCAGATGTTCCATCTGCTATCAGGGAGACGAAGTCTGCAGTAGCTACTTCAGCTAAAATATTCTCGCGACACACATGCAACATACATTCCAGAATGTCATTTTGAATGTCCTTCGACGTACCCTTGAAGACTGTAGCACTGTTGAAATGACCCCTAACGACGGTATCCAATGCCGACGTAAAATTAATGAGTCCTCTGAATACGCCTGGATGGTTTGAATCGAGTGGTTCGTCATGACCTCTCAAAGCAAGTTCAAATTCACCACAGAATTTCACGCAGTCAATAATCTTCGAGAGCACGTACTTATTTTTTCTGACACTATCATTATGCCTCTCAATATTCCTTCTGAAAGCGCTACTTAGCTGCTGCCTAATATCTGTTTTCCCCAGAACTGAAAGATCTAAACATGCACGCTTATGTGTAATAGATGCTTCGCGATTAATGATCTTTTGTGTTAAATGGCTGAGATCTGATACCCCAGGTTTTGTCCAATTCGTGTCCTTAACCTTAGCAAAAAGCAAGCACGGGAAACAGAAAAGCCTATTAATGGTATCGCAACCACATAGCCAAGTATTCCTCTCGTAAATCTGTGGCTTAATGTTCTACAAAAATCCTTACCTCTACTAGTTTGCTTCTGAATAATGTTCAGGGAGGGAAGAGGCCTGCCAAGCTGCTTTATTTTGCACTTTTCTTCTATACTGAGTGTTGGAAAGGTATTCTCTAGAAGAAACCTAACGGTATTCATTTTCACACTCATGAATACACGACACACGCATCAAGACACCGCCACACACCGTGATAACGAACGTCAGATACAATAGAGCACTTCGATCAACACAGACTTGAGAAGATATTCGCTAAGGTACTGTTTCGGAGGTGGTTGAACTGATGGGTCAAAAATAAACACTGCTTCAAGAACGTGTTAGGCAGACTGTTATTTATGTTCTTATATTGACGTATTTTGATTTATGAGCACTTCTAAATAATTAAAAGTTTACATTAATTACATAAACATAGGCTACGTACGCCTATTGATGTTATACAAATCGTAGTTACAAAAATATTCTGGTTCATTGCGGTTAATATATCTATAACGCAAAATCGTGAAATTAAAATCCCTTCAAAACGTAACATAACAGACACATTTTAAACCGCACAATTGGAGACAATACATCGCCTAGGGCTACATCGGCTAACTTCGGGGTGGTTCGAGGTAGGTCGTGTCTAGCGCTGGCTTGGGCTGGTCTTTTCACCAGCGATAGTTTAGCCATGACGAATAGAACTAAACAGTGTCATCACACCGCTACTTAAGCATTGTAGTTCATGGTCCAGCCAGTGTGTGGCGCGGAAGTCGCGCCGAACCATAAGCACGTGTGACACTAACCCACGAGGTTAGTACTGTAATATCCCGTGCGCGAGAAGTCATATTATTCGAGGGAATTTGTTTCTTTGTAATAGTTTACGAATGCCTGTGCAGTGCTTTGTGTGTGCAAACAACTATGTTTTCTGTTGTTTCGGGAAAATGTCGTAATGTTTTGTTCCTGGAAGTAAATCGGGTTACGAAGAAAATCTGATAGTAGACATTTTTTCACTCCGCCAAAAGAAAGAAATCTGTTTGCGAAATGGGCGAGAGTTATTCCGTGGAAAGATAAGCAATTGTCGATCAAAAATAGAATCTGTGACGAACGTTTTTCGGAAGATTTAATTATTATAAAGGCGGACTGTTTCGCAGTGAACTATGAGAACGTGGAAATTCCTCGCGTGAAGTGGAAATTAAAACCAGGATCAGTACCTCACATTTTTCAAAATTTACCGAAATATCTATCCACTGATGTAAAATCACGAAAGGCGCCCAGTAGGATACGGAATGAAGGCAGCCTTCCATGGTTACTTGTTCTATTTCGTGCCATCCTTACCTAAACCGAAAAAAAATCCGTCTTAATAATAATAGGCCTAAAATAATAATAGTTGTTGATTCTTTAGGGACTTAACGACATCGTGGTCACGTAGCCCCGTGTGTTTGGGTTTGTTTAGAATTCGTATGATAACCTGTGTCATTAAGATGTCTGTAGTAGTGCGTGTATTTGGAATTGAGGTCGGATATGGGTAGAAAGCGGCCGTGTCCTTCAGTTAGGTACTGCCCCCGTAAATTGAATTATATTGAGACCACGGTGGCTGTATTGGCAAATATTAATAAAGTTATGGCTGTCATAGTTGTGACGTGGATATTCATGACCTAGGCACGGATGACGCAGACTTCATGCAAGTAGGCTGGTGGAACTGAGATTCTTGGTGACGTCATGATTTTGTTCGAGAAAGATCTGAGATTTACGACGCAGTCGCTTGGAAACGAGGAATTGTGCTAAGGAAGAAGTTACGCGATTGGAGGAAAGGCTCGAACCAATGAACGATAGCTTGGAGGGAGACGGAGATTACTGAAACTATCATATTTAATTACTTTTTGAATGCAGAATTGTGGAAATCTATTTTCAGTTATGGCATTGATTTGGAATTTTGAGGGGGCATGGTGGCTCAGCGGTCTAGCTGTATGCCTCTCACCAAGGCGGTCCGGGTTCGATTCCCGGTCAATGCATGTGAGATTTTCGAAGTGAAATGCCATGTCCTGTGGTTCGGATTCCACGTAAAAAGGAGGTCCCGTGGCTCATGATCTCAAGATTAACGGTCACGTTAAACTACAAGCTTCCTTTGGAATTTTGAAGAAATTAATTTTGAGTTTTTGAAATTTGAAAGTCCGTCAAGTATTGCCAAAGTTAGAACTTCTAGCGATGACGCAGGAACAAGCTATGGAAGGGATGGATACGCCCCTTAAGAAGTTGATAAAAGGCCTTGCACAGCAGAGAGAAGCTCTCATATCTCATTTTCTCGTGTCTTATAGTGGTTTTTCTGATTATCACATTGTCAGAATTCGAGTGGTTCAGTGAAGTAAGTCGTCTTTAGCGTGTGTGGTAAAGCCCACCGCATCGAACGAGCACGGAGCAGTGCAGCAGTACCATTTTACGGTGATTGAAACTAGGCGAAGTTGAAACGCACACATTAACGAGTCTGCAAGATTAACTATCCAGAGTTAGCGACTGCCTATAAGCTAATTCTATTGTGCATAACAGTATTAAAGTGTGTAGTAAAGTCGAACATTTTCACGATTATAATTTGGAAGATATTGGCATTTTAAGACGGCAGACAAAAGTGATTTTCTCGCCAGCTGAGAAGCACTTTTATAACACCACATTCTACGCTACGGCTAACACGTGTATTGTAACCGTGATACTACATATTGCATTTGGTGATATAATGCTACATTATAATATGGAACAGTATAATATGGCAGTCCTTTCAACCATTATAACAGAAATGGAGATGGAAGGCTAAGGACTTTAATGCAATTGGGACATATATCAATGGAGTGAAATAGCAGCATGGAACTTCGTTAATCGCCATTCTACACAGTCGAGCATGTAGTGAACATCCATCTACACTCATGCATCGTTGTCCAACGCTGAATTATATCAAATGGCAGTGGAAATAATTTCATACTCTACTATTATGAATATTTCTGCGGAAATAACTGCAATAAACTTCATGGCGAATTTCTACCAGAACTTCAGGGAACTATCAAGAGAGGCCAGGGTGGACCCGGCTCACAAAGAAGAGTTTTGCCAGAACTTCAGGGAACTTTCAAGAGAGGCCAGGGTGGACCCGGCTCACAAAGAAGAGTTTTGCCAGAAGGATGTCTATCGTCTACATGGAGCAGTGCTATTTCTGGAGGAGGAAGCAGTTCTATTCTCCGAGGGCACTGGTTCCAGGTTCGAGGTCGGAGCACATCTTTACGCTGGTAAAATGGAACCATCAGCAGTCTTCTTTGGAAATTTTCCTCTGGAACTTCAATCAACAGATAAGGTAGTCGTGAACGTTTCTTGTTTTATTTGAGCCACCATTTTTCCCATATTTTCTGTCCCATATATTTTGCCCCATATTCTTGCTTGATATTTCTGTACTCAGTACACTTTGATGATTTATGCCTTTTTCTACGATTTATTAAGACATTGTTATGTCATTGGCATATTTAAATAATTTTGGATCAGTTGAGACTGATAATTTTTATTCTTTCAGTAATTTGCATATTTTTGTAGTCACGATTTGACTGTAAAGTTAATGATTTTCTATGGCAGATTTGAATTCAGACAGCGTGTCATTTTATTAAAGTAATTCTATTCAGTTAATTACGTTGACCAATTTTCTGTCATCCACAAGAAAGAAGAATAATTAAAAGATTTTAGAGCGTTAAAATCTATTACTGTATCGACGATCTTGGAAATACTAGTCGTTTTATGAACATGATTACAACATAGACATTTATCGTCAGTTCTGAAATACCATTGCATTATAGACAATTTTATGAAATATAAACTTTGATTACGAGTTATTGAATACACTATAGTAATGAACATTTGATAGGAATTTTTCTCAATTCTAGATTGGAACAATAATGTTTGCATTCCACAGTCTAAATGTATTCTATTCGACTTTTATGCAGTTTAGATGAACTTTGATTGAAGATAGTATTTTTATACTACGTTACTTTGAAGATATTAATCTCAATTTTGATAGACCAGGGAGGCGTGTATAATCGTATTTGCTATTAAATTTATTTGTGATTGGCAAATTTTTACTTCATATCGATTCATGAATGAAACCCACGAAGGTTAAATAAAATAACAGTTTGACACAATTAATGGATATAAGAATTTTTAAAGAGGAACTATGGATGTATAATCGTTAGTTCAGTGGACGTGTTAAAGTCGCTGATGAATAATGCCCTTGAATAAGCGAAGGAGGTTCCCACAGTAATTAATGATGTTGAAGAATTTGTAAGTGGAGGTTTTTTTGTATGTATTGTGGAAGATTTTTATGCCATATATAGTGAGATATATATGATGAATTCTGGGCCTATTTTGTGCAATTTTGTGCGTTTGAAGCGAGGTATTTTTCCGCTGAGTTTATTGTCCAGGTCCTTTGAAAATTAATCATGTGAAATTACTGTTAATATTAACAAGAGTGTTTAAATAATTTGTGATAACGATTTTGAATGGAGGTTACCGTCACAAATAAGTTAATAGTAATAATTATTAAACTTTATTAAACCTGAATATACAGTTAAATATAACTAACCTTTATTGGTCGATTATATAACCCGATTTGAGTAATTATCAACCGGATAAACGTGTGGTTTAATGTATTTCTAAAACATGAATAATATTAATTTTGTAAATAATTTTGTAAATATCTTTGATAATAATGTGAAACGAAAGGGATTAATAGAGGCGTGTATAAAATTTTCAATTGTCATTTGACAATATTATAAACAATTTAAATTGTTATAAACTATTAATGAGCTTTTGTTATAAACATTTAACGTTTTGTTATATACTCTAAACAACGCTAGTTAATTAATTGGATTATATAATTAAACAAGTTTTGGGATTATTAGAGTAATCCAGTGAGATGTGATTGGAGCATTTAAAAGATTTGCGTGATAATATTTGAGTTGAGTTGAGGACCTCTAAAGTGTTTTGAGAAGGAGCTAGGCTCTGATGTAACTAGCAGATGCTAACGTTGGCTGGACAGGTGAGTCCATTTGACGATGTAGGCACCCGACATGATGCAGGGTGGATCGCAGCTGGCCAGACAACTGGTTGTTAGAGGCCAAGGTCGCCTACATAGCAGCCTTGCGGTTATAAATAAAAGTGTGATGTCTATTAAAAGAAAAACAATTGTTATATGTCTCGTCCCAACTCCCTTATCCATTCCAAGTGTATTATGATTATTACGTTCTTTTTGAGCTAGTGAAAGCTAAATATTTGTATGTAACGTCTACAAGTCCTACAGGAGGACATGATTATATTGACAATGGCTTCTGATTGCCACGTGTATTTTGTTGAATTTTTGTTAGAATCATTCCCTTCATGTGAAATAAATTATTGTACAGTTTAAAGTTTCTTGTTTCCGTCTTGGTTCATTTTAAATATCAGGGTGGAGGTTATTGTGAGGGCATACTTTAAGTGATCCAGTTGACAACCCAGACCCGAGATTAATTTGAAGAGGTAAGTAAAGGTAAGTATGAACCCCCGTATATTTTGGTGTGTTCCACAATAACTTTCTTGTTAACTACTGTGCTCTAATCTCGGTAGTATCTGTCAGTGCCATTTTCATAGATGTAGCTGTGCCGATGCGTTTGATTATTGGCAATCCGATTGAGGGGGCGGATATCTGACAGCCTACTATCCGGATTATCGGGGACAGTAGGATTGGCGCCGCAATTTCGTGGGGCACGATCAGCAAAACATTGGATTACCAAGTTATTGCAGTAGAATTGGCACCGCAATTTTGTGGAGTGTTCGAATAACATTGGATTACCAAGTTATCGATGTCAATGGGATTGTGAAGACTCAAATAAAGAGGTTGATTCTTTGTTAGATGTCTTGGCCAATTATAGAATTTGAGAGTGTGATTATATAGGGATTAAATGTTGTGTTGCATTAGGAAAATTACACTCAGAAAAGATCAGATCTTATACAACTTGAGAGAGGTTAAATAGGCTGGAAACTTAGAAAAATCGCCTATGATCTGGAATCTTATTTTATTTGACCGGCTTATGACATGTTTAGTCATATTAAAGATAAAATTAAACTATTTGGATTGTAAATGTAAATTATTTGTGTTAGGATATTTTAAAATGAACCAAATAAATTTGAACATGTGCTTGAGTTTATTTCAACATGAAGTGTCTACGAAGGTTAATTATAAGGTAATTATAAGTTAGATTTAAGACAGAAAATTGCTCAAATTTATATATGGTGAAAGATGTTGCTCAGATGTTGTTATTTTGCTCCGTTTGATGTATGTCCCTAAAGCAGTCGATTCTTGAAATAATATTGAAATGGCAAATGAAAGTATGAGGATGATGTTAGAGGAGTTGAAAGCTAGCATGAATGAAAGTGCGAGGGAGATGAAAGCTAGCATGAATAACAGTATGAAGCAGATGATGGAGGAGAATGCTAGTAATATGTCTGCTAATTTGAAAGCTAGCATGGATGAAAGCATGAAGGAGATGGAAGCTAGGAATACTAGTCGAATGGAGGAGAATTCTAGTAATATGTCTATTAGAATGGAGGAGAATATGAAAGTTCTTCAGACCAGTTCTACAAACTTAGAAAATAATATGTCGCGTTTACAGATCAATACCCAGGGAATCGAGAATGCTGTAACTGACATGCGCACAGACGTGTCCAATGTCCATAAAGATTTATCCAATGTGCATAAAGATGTTTCAGATGTTAAGACTGATGTTTCTAAAGTACAGAAAGATCTTACTATGTTGAATCTTGATGTTGCTAATGTCCGGGGTGATATTTCCTGTGCTAGAGCTGAAGTAATTGTTGTTAGGAATGATGTTGCTACTGTACAAGATAAGGTCGAAGAAGATCAGAGAGATATTAAAAATGTTCGAACTGATGTGTCAAACGTTCAAGTAGACATTAATAATATTCATTCTGATGTAAATGAGATGCAAAGCGATATCAATAAGATGCAAGTAGAAGTTAACACTGTTTTTGTAGACATTGCTAAAGTTCAAACTGATGTTAATAAAGTTAGAGAAGAAATTGAAACTTCAAAAACACTTTGTACTCGTAACATTAGTGCTTTAACAACTAGGTTGGTTGACGAGTCTGTTAGGACAACAGCTTCTTTAGCACGATTAAAGTATGATGTAGAGGTCATGAGAACCCAAGTCTTAGATCATAATCGATTACTTAAGGAAGACATTGAAGTAGATATTGCGGAAATGTTAACTGCAAACGTAACGGTTTGGAAAGATGAATGGAACAGGTCAAGTGGGGAACATGTCAATCAAATTCAGGAACGAATTGAAAGAAAACTTGCCAGTACACAAGTAGATATCAATAATGAGGTAGTGCAAATTAGAAAAGATTTGAGTATAAGGATGGATTCGCTATCCGAAAAGCAGGTAGAGGATAGAACTCAAATAGGTCAGGACGTGCAAACATTAAAGGAACAAATTCTTAAGGTTGTCTCTGATGTTAATGAAACTACGAGCAAACTTCAGAATTTGAAACTAGGAGAAGCTAGCATGATGGAAACCTATAAAGAAGAGTTGATCAGGAAAGTCATCACGGAAATCACAGATAAGGATCCAGAAGGCTTGACTTGCGAAGACGATAGGAATTACGTCAGAAGATGTAACCTCGCTACAGAAGAGAGAGATATTAGTCCTGAGGAACGTATATCCAGATTCCGGGAAGAAGAAGAGGATAGGAATATTGAATCTGAATGGAAATATCGTGATAGTGGGAAGAATTACATGGATTCATATCCAAGAAATGTGACAGTCATCCGAAACTTCGAGGACAAGCCTCAAAAATTCAGTAATACTGATAGTCTAACACCGATAGAATATATCAGGAACCTGAAAGACTATTTCATTGAAGCTCATATCCCCAGAGAAAGAGAGATGAGGATAGTGGAAAGATTTCTAGCTGGAGGACCCCTTGAATGGTTCAGGGCATTCCGGTACACTTTCAGTAATTTTGACGAATTTGCAGAGGCACTGATAAAACGATTCTGGTCCATAGAAGCGCAGAATTCATTAAGAGCTGAGGTATACTCGAGGAAGTATTCAGGTACTCTTCCAACACGGTACGCTGATTTCTTCACGAGCCAGTTATCGCGCTTGAGATTTTTGCAACCCCCATTGTCAACAGAGCAGTTGATAGATGCGATTTCTCGTATGCTGCCTGTGGAGGTGAGAAGACTTATCATATCGTCAAATATCAGGGATTTGACCAGTATGGACGAGCTATTTAGAAGGCTTGACTACACGAGTCCAATGCCAAATGTGGTACAGAAAGGTCAGAGGCACGAATTCAAAGACATTAATACAGTCTATATGGATCAAGTCCAGCAAACTGACAAGCCTGATGAAGAAAAAACTGAAAATGTAGGTCCTCACAGGAATAGTCATTTTCGCAACCACAGATCGCAAGGTTACCGTCCATATCAGCAAAGAAGAGGCTGGAACAATAATAGAGGGAATTACAATAATGGAAGAGGTAGATACTACAATAACCAGGGCTACAATAGGAACTACAATAGAAATTACCAGAATCGGAATCAGAATTCTCAAGGTCAGGTTATGACACCCGACAAGTATCAAGAAAGAGAGAAAGAAAGCCAGCAGTATCTTAAGGAATTACGGGAGAAGGAAGTTGAAAACCAAAAGAAAAGACAGGATGTAGTGATCGATCCTGGTCCTTCTACAAGCCAGCAGAACTTTGAGATTGGTAACACAAAAAAAAACGCCGATTTCTCAACGACAGTGAGAAACTATAAATACATTGCCACACCACACCTAATCACCATTAATGACATTTATGAAGTAACTGATGAGGATTTATTAGAAGAGAGGGGAATCGTCAAAGAGGAAAGACCATGTGCCTTACCTATTATTTCTGTACTGATAGATGGCCAACAGTACAAAGCTCTTATGGATACCGGCGCAATTATTTCTATCATTTCTGATGAATGTTATCAAAGTCTGTTAAAAGGAGAAAACATGACAGTTTTACCTGTTTCTACCGTCAAAGTGAGAGGAATTTTCCAAGACAAGGCAGTGAAATGCAAGATCCAAGTGCTGTTGAACTTTGAAATTAATGGAAGGAATTATGAACAGATCTTTATTGTGGTGAACAAGATCCATTTCGATATTGTGCTAGGAATCGATTTTATATCGAAAGTTGGAGCCATTATTGACATGAAGAATAGGAGTATTAGCTTTAATGATGGGTACATGATCACAGAAGAGATCGAAGAACAGGACGAGAAAAACAGTCTGGAGATAGACCTTAGGGAAGAGATTTTAAATACCATTATCAATGAAGTGGAGAATCTAACAGAAATACCCAGTATAAAAACTGAAGGATTTGAAGAAATTCAGGGGGAATTTGAGGATTTGATAAAGGAATTCCAAGATATTTTTGATGAAAAGCCTGGATTGATTAAAGACTATAAGTATAAGATAAGGCTGACCGATGAAACCCCTTACCAAAAGAGAATATACCCCATACCTGAGAAATACTACCAAGAAGTACGAGGGTTGATCAGAAAAATGGAGGTAGACGGGATTATTAAAAAACAGGCGTCGTCTTACATAAACCCCATCACTGTAGTAAAGAAAAGTAATGGTCAGATACGTCTTTGTCTCGATGCTCGGACCATCAACTTAAAGATTCTTCCAGAAAATGACCGACCACCTAAGATTAGAGATCTGCTTCGAAAGTTCAAAGGGAGAGCATGTTTCAGTGTTCTTGACTTGACATCTTCGTTTTACCAAGTTCAACTGGAAGAAGAAAGTATGCAGTACACTGGATTCTTATTTGACCAGACGTCATGGGTCTTCCAGAGAATGCCTTTTGGAATGGTCAACAGTGGACCAGCACTTATTCGAGCACTTGATAGCAAGCTCACTGACGAAGTAAAGGAAAATGTAATCTGCTACATCGACGATTTAATTGTATCTTCACCCAACGCCGCAGAACATTTAGTGTATTTGAGAAAGTTGTTTAAAAATCTAAGGGAGGCCAATATCAAGGTCAATTTTGGAAAATGTCAATTCTTGAAGAAGGAGATCAACTACTTGGGGCATACGATTGATAAAGATGGATATCATCCAAACATGCAGAAAGTAGATGCGATCACAAGGTTCCCAAAGCCAACTAAGATGAAACAAGTCAGAGAATTTGTAGGCGCATGCCAATTCATCAGCAGCCACTGTCCGAGATATTCTGAAATTATGGCTCCTCTGTATGACTTACTCAAGAAGAATAATAGATGGAAATGGAGTACCGCAGCAGACGAGGCTTTTGAGAAAGCAAAGGAGATGCTCAGAAATAATGTTAAACTGGAGTACCCAGACTTTGAGAAGATGTTCTATATAGAGTCTGATGCATCAAGAATAGGCATTAGTGCAGTCTTATACCAAAAAGACGAGGCAGGCAACAAGCACTACATTGCGTTCACTAGTCGGAAATTAAAGAAGCACGAGGAAAACTACTTTACGAGAGAACTAGAAGCGTTAGCTTTTGTAACAGCTTTGCAAGCATGGAAGAAAATGTTGCTGGGATACAAGGTTATCATTATTACAGATCACAAAGCACTTCAGTTTATGCTGCAAACTGACATGTCTAGTGATAGATTGACACGTTGGGCTTTGTTCACCCAACAGTTTAACGCCACTATCGTCCATCAGCCTGGGAAAGACAACTTACTGGCTGATGCTTTATCACGTAACCCTATCAAAAATGTGCAGATACACCATGTACAATTGGAGCAGCAAGATCAAGAGACCGTTAGGAGGTTAGCCCGAATCGGTGTGTCACAGAAGAGACACGCTCCAATCAGGAAAATGTACAGGTTCCTTAAGGGTTACATGGACAATACTGATGTTGACTATGCAGCTACACAGAGAGATTCACGACACTTTGTCTTGAGTGGAGACATTGTATGTAAGTATGCTGACCCTGCGCATACAAAGCTCCGAATAGTCGTGCCACCTAAACTTGTTGTCAATTTAGTGTGGGTAGCTCATCACGCAACTGGACATGCAGGTCTGGATAAAACTCTTGATACTCTTAAAGAGAGGTTTATTTGGACTAACATGCGTTCCAGCATTGCTAATGTCATTCGTTCATGTGATAAATGTCAAAGAGCAAAGTATGCTTCCGCTTTATTAAAAGGAAACCCTAAGGCTATGATTCCCTCTAAACCAAATGAACTCATGGCGACGGACATATTTGGTCCCTGTCCGAAGGGATATCAGGGTAATCAGTACCTGTTGGTTACCGTGGATGTCTTCTCAAAATTTGTAACAATGAGTCCCATGCAAAAAGCTAACACGAGGAACGTTGTAAGCAGATTGGAACATGCTGTATTTCCAAAAGCTGGTAAACCAGAATATCTACTGTCGGATCATGGAGCTCAGTTTACATCCTTAGAATTTACTGCAGATATGGAAAGGCTTGGTATTAAGCACATATTTTCAAGCGTGCGCTATCCAGAATCGAATTCTTCAGAAAGATATATGGCTGAATTTTCGAAATTCTGTCGAATTTTCTGTCCGAATGATCATTCTGGATGGGTGAGATTTGTACCCCTTATTGAGGAGTGTCTAAATTCTACAGTGCAGGAGAGCACAGGAGAAGTGCCAATGAGACTTCATCTAGGAAGAAACCCCGAAAGGCCGTGGGACAATCTTTTCAACCACGTTCCTAGAGATCCCGACCTAGGAAGGCAGCAGATAATTGACAGAGCGAAGGAACAACTCCAGAAAGCAGCAGAGAAACGATTGAAAAGAGTAGCTGGAAAACGTTTTGGTGCTCCCTTAGAAATTGGAAATCTGGTATTACTACGCAGACCTGTCAAGGCTGATGTGAGTAAGAAAATCTATCCCAAGTTTGGAATAGTGTTTATGGGTTCGTTCAGAATTACGAATGCTTATGGAAACAACTGTTATGAACTCTACGATGATGAGAATAATGTCGTTTATGGCAAATTCAATGCTGGAAACTTGAAGAAATATTATCCAAGAGTAAGCCAATTATAATTCAATTTCGTGTTCAAGTGAATTCAGATACTTATAACACAGAGTTTAAAAACAATTTACAGCTGTTTTTAAAACGTGGTGAAGGGAGAATGCCCCCGTAAATTGAATTATATTGAGACCACGGTGGCTGTATTGGCAAATATTAATAAAGTTATGGCTGTCATAGTTGTGACGTGGATATTCATGACCTAGGCACGGATGACGCAGACTTCATGCAAGTAGGCTGGTGGAACTGAGATTCTTGGTGACGTCATGATTTTGTTCGAGAAAGATCTGAGATTTACGACGCAGTCGCTTGGAAACGAGGAATTGTGCTAAGGAAGAAGTTACGCGATTGGAGGAAAGGCTCGAACCAATGAACGATAGCTTGGAGGGAGACGGAGATTACTGAAACTATCATATTTAATTACTTTTTGAATGCAGAATTGTGGAAATCTATTTTCAGTTATGGCATTGATTTGGAATTTTGAAGAAATTAATTTTGAGTTTTTGAAATTTGAAAGTCCGTCAAGTATTGCCAAAGTTAGAACTTCTAGCGATGACGCAGGAACAAGCTATGGAAGGGATGGATACGCCCCTTAAGAAGTTGATAAAAGGCCTTGCACAGCAGAGAGAAGCTCTCATATCTCATTTTCTCGTGTCTTATAGTGGTTTTTCTGATTATCACATTGTCAGAATTCGAGTGGTTCAGTGAAGTAAGTCGTCTTTAGCGTGTGTGGTAAAGCCCACCGCATCGAACGAGCACGGAGCAGTGCAGCAGTACCATTTTACGGTGATTGAAACTAGGCGAAGTTGAAACGCACACATTAACGAGTCTGCAAGATTAACTATCCAGAGTTAGCGACTGCCTATAAGCTAATTCTATTGTGCATAACAGTATTAAAGTGTGTAGTAAAGTCGAACATTTTCACGATTATAATTTGGAAGATATTGGCATTTTAAGACGGCAGACAAAAGTGATTTTCTCGCCAGCTGAGAAGCACTTTTATAACACCACATTCTACGCTACGGCTAACACGTGTATTGTAACCGTGATACTACATATTGCATTTGGTGATATAATGCTACATTATAATATGGAACAGTATAATATGGCAGTCCTTTCAACCATTATAACAGAAATGGAGATGGAAGGCTAAGGACTTTAATGCAATTGGGACATATATCAATGGAGTGAAATAGCAGCATGGAACTTCGTTAATCGCCATTCTACACAAACGAGCATGTAGTGAACATCCATCTACACTCATGCGTCGTTGTCCAACGCTGAATTATATCAAATGGCGGTGGAAATAATTTCATACTCTACTATTATGAATATTTCTGCGGAAATAACTGCAATAAACTTCATGGCGAATTTCTACCAGAACTTCATGGAACTATCAAGAGAGGCCAGGGTGGACCCGGCTCACAAAGAAGAGTTTTGCCAGAACTTCAGGGAACTTTCAAGAGAGGCCAGGGTGGACCCGGCTCACAAAGAAGAGTTTTGCCAGAAGGATGTCTATCGTCTACATGGAGCAGTGCTATTTCTGGAGGAGGAAGCAGTTCTATTCTCCGAGGGCACTGGTTCCAGGTTCGAGGTCGGAGCACATCTTTACGCTGGTAAAATGGAACCATCAGCAGTCTTCTTTGGAAATTTTCCTCTGGAACTTCAATCAACAGATAAGGTAGTCGTGAACGTTTCTTGTTTTATTTGAGCCACCATTTTTCCCATATTTTCTGTCCCATATATTTTGCCCCATATTCTTGCTTGATATTTCTGTACTCAGTACACTTTGATGATTTATGCCTTTTTCTACGATTTATTAAGACATTGTTATGTCATTGGCATATTTAAATAATTTTGGATCAGTTGAGACTGATAATTTTTATTCTTTCAGTAATTTGCATATTTTTGTAGTCACGATTTGACTGTAAAGTTAATGATTTTCTATGGCAGATTTGAATTCAGACAGCGTGTCATTTTATTAAAGTAATTCTATTCAGTTAATTACTTTGACCAATTTTCTGTCATCCTCAAGAAAGAAGAATAATTAAAAGATTTTAGAGCGTTAAAATCTATTACTGTATCGACGATCTTGGAAATACTAGTCGTTTTATGAACATGATTACAAAATAGACATTTATCGTCAGTTATGAAATACCATTGCATTATAGACAATTTTATGAAATATAAACTTTGATTACGAGTTATTGAATACACTATAGTAATGAACATTTGATAGGAATTTTTCTCAATTCTAGATTGGAACAATAATGTTTGCATTCCACAGTCTAAATGTATTCTATTCGACTTTTATGCAGTTTAGATGAACTTTGATTGAAGATAGTATTTTTATACTACGTTACTTTGAAGATATTAATCTCAATTTTGATAGACCAGGGAGGCGTGTATAATCGTATTTGCTATTAAATTTATTTGTGATTGGCAAATTTTTACTTCATATCGATTCATGAATGAAACCCACGAAGGTTAAATAAAATAACAGTTTGACACAATTAATGGATATAAGAATTTTTAAAGAGGAACTATGGATGTATAATCGTTAGTTCAGTGGACGTGTTAAAGTCGCTGATGAATAATGCCCTTGAATAAGCGAAGGAGGTTCCCACAGTAATTAATGATGTTGAAGAAATTGTAAGTGGAGGTTTTTTTGTATGTATTGTGGAAGATTTTTATGCCATATATAGTGAGATATATGATGAATTCTGGGCCTATTTTGTGCAATTTTGTGCGTTTGAAGCGAGGTATTTTTCCGCTGAGTTTATTGTCCAGGTCCTTTGAAAATTAATCATGTGAAATTACTGTTAATATTAACAAGAGTGTTTAAATAATTTGAGATAACGATTTTGAATGGAGGTTACCGTCACAAATAAGTTAATAGTAATAATTATTAAACTTTATTAAACCTGAATATACAGTTAAATATAACTAACCTTTATTGGTCGATTATATAACCCGATTTGAGTAATTATCAACCGGATAAACGTGTGGTTTAATGTATTTCTAAAACATGAATAATATTAATTTTGTAAATAATTTTGTAAATATCTTTGATAATAATGTGAAACGAAAGGGATTAATAGAGGCGTGTATAAAATTTTCAATTGTCATTTGACAATATTATAAACAATTTAAATTGTTATAAACTATTAATGAGCTTTTGTTATAAACATTTAACGTTTTGTTATATACTCTAAACAACGCTAGTTAATTAATTGGATTATATAATTAAACAAGTTTTGGGATTATTAGAGTAATCCAGTGAGATGTGATTGGAGCATTTAAAAGATTTGCGTGATAATATTTGAGTTGAGTTGAGGACCTCTAAAGTGTTTTGAGAAGGAGCTAGGCTCTGATGTAACTAGCAGATGCTAACGTTGGCTGGACAGGTGAGTCCATTTGACGATGTAGGCACCCGACATGATGCAGGGTGGATCGCAGCTGGCCAGACAACTGGTTGTTAGAGGCCAAGGTCGCCTACATAGCAGCCTTGCGGTTATAAATAAAAGTGTGATGTCTATTAAAAGAAAAACAATTGTTATATGTCTCGTCCCAACTCCCTTATCCATTCCAAGTGTATTATGATTATTACGTTCTTTTTGAGCTAGTGAAAGCTAAATATTTGTATGTAACGTCTACAAGTCCTACAGGAGGACATGATTATATTGACAATGGCTTCTGATTGCCACGTGTATTTTGTTGAATTTTTGTTAGAATCATTCCCTTCATGTGAAATAAATTATTGTACAGTTTAAAGTTTCTTGTTTCCGTCTTGGTTCATTTTAAATATCAGGGTGGAGGTTATTGTGAGGGCATACTTTAAGTGATCCAGTTGACAACCCAGACCCGAGATTAATTTGAAGAGGTAAGTAAAGGTAAGTATGAACCCCCGTATATTTTGGTGTGTTCCACAATAACTTTCTTGTTAACTACTGTGCTCTAATCTCGGTAGTATCTGTCAGTGCCATTTTCATAGATGTAGCTGTGCCGATGCGTTTGATTATTGGCAATCCGATTGAGGGGGCGGATATCTGACAGCCTACTATCTGGATTATCGGGGACAGTACCATCACGGCATTTGCCTGGAGGAGAAGTGGGAAACCACGGAAATCCACTTCCAGGATAGCTGAGGTAGGAATCGAACGCGCCTCTTAACATTTTTGCCTCACGAGGCTGAGTGAACACCATTCCAGCCCTCAGACCAGTATTAAATTTATTGGCAGAGCTGGGAATCGAACCCGGACTTCCGTGGTGATACCGTAGCCAAGTGGCCAAGAATGAGTCGGACATATAATAATGGCCAACCTGCCAATACAATAAACGGTCATCCAATTCTTCGCTTCCGTTACCGTCCTCCTGATCTTCGGATCTTGTTTCAACTTTGTCTTCAGTATCAGAGTCACAAATTCCTTTGAAATTACTGAATCATGAACTAGCTATTCGTTATCTTTCAGCAGAAGGTGACACGCTTCATCAGCATCCTTAGGTTTTCGTAAGGCGCAATCTCCTTACTGATATTAACTAAGGCAACATACTAAGCCAAATAATCTGTAGAACAGCACACCTGCCACTCACTGACAGAATGTATCATCATTGGGAGCGCTGGTACTATCAATCTCACGCTGACAAAATGTTACACGTGTTAAAGTTATTTTTAGGTACGCTATTTCACAACTCCAGAAAAATGCTTACTAAGGTTTGGTGTAAGATGTCACGAGACGATAAGATCATAACTTGAACTGTTGGCTTGATATTAAAACTAATATAACGAACCATGGAGCTGTCAGACCAATGCGCGACTAACGAAGGGTTTTAAACGATAGTTCTACATGGGGACAGAGAATATTAATACTAACTTTTTGACAGTATTATTCATAAGTCTAAACACACAATTTGTTGTAATCAGCGTAGCTGCAGCCTTCGTAAAGAGGTTTACGGAGCCCAGCGCGTATCCCACTATTGAACCGCTGACTGTGTAGCGTTGGGGATCAGCGCCGCTAGCGCTAGCCGAGCGAGGCGCGGTTGAACTCGGTGAGTGATAACACTATTTATTTCTATTCGTCATGGTTTAGCTTTGTTCTCGGCTTACCCCCCTTGCCTCACCCGACTCCGCGCCCATCGCTCCCTCCTTACGTCCCACCGCCATGCGCCTGCGATCCAGAAATTGAACCCTTCGCGCGCCAGCGATCCAGAAATTGAACCTTTTCGCTGGTTCCGGAGAGCAACCGAGTGTTGATGTCAAAATTACCCCTCCGAGTGCAAATTTACATATGTAATTAAAGAAATACGCACTTGATTAACCATTTTACTAAGAGTTATAGGCTATATTTCTAGGGGGTTCACTGAACCACTGAACATTAGAACGCGCCGCCACTGACACATCCACATCACTGTCAATTGTACGAGACAATTGAGTGTAGCCTATAGTAGTATCAATAGACGGTCAGTTGGACAGGAAGGCACACGGCTCGGAAGTGAAAGTTGGAATTGGGACACCTTGATATGCACGAGACGAGAAAGCATCGTTCGGAAGCAAAGACTGATACGGGCCCGTATCTAGGACACTACTCTTTCCTGTAGTATAAAGCAAGGGTCTTCAACTTACCGGTCTGATGCATTTTAGTTTGCTATTTTGAAGTGAGAACAAATGCACGTCAGTGGGACAAGAGGAAAGGCATGTAGGCTACACTCCGCATCAAGCGTTATTGACTCTAGGAATTGATTGATATTGCAACTTCACAACTTTTCAGTCGGTCAACATAATATAATCCCAATTACTGGGACATGCAAAAAAATAACCTGAAAAATTTGACATGTGATTTAAAAATTATAAATATACAAACAGTACAGTCGAACCTCAAACCTCAATTACTCAAATTTTCGATAACTCGTGGTAATTATTATTTCCCGAACAAACTTCCCATAATTTACATGCATATTTTTCTTTTTAACCCCTCAGAGGGCAAAACTATTTTTTATTTTTATGTGTTTTTACATTTTAATTTAATTTAATTATTAATAATGCTATTTTTTGTTTCTCTAATTTTACTGTTTATATATTTATCTTAAATTTTCATTTTATGTTCTTATAGATTTAATTTTGATATTTTTATTGAATTAATCAATTAAGTTAACTAATTTTGAATAATTTTTTTTCAATTATTTTAATATTTTTTTTATAGGTATGTTCATTATTTTAACTTTTATATTTCTTTTATTAGCCTATTGTAGTTTTAATTTTGTGATTTTCATTTCTATATTTATATTTAATTTTTACACTTTAATAGTTACTTTTATTTTTTTTTTAAATTTTATCCAACACATTACGAAAAGTACCAAGGTATATTTTATGCACTTAGGCATGAAAATTCTCCGAAATTTGGCATAAAGATTCAACTATCAGCATCATGGAAAGCATAAATTGTCCTTTTGACATGTGGTTAATATATAGTAGAGACCACTAGCCCATAAAGGGTTAATCTATAACTCGAATTTTTCAACATCTCGAAGCTTAAGTTATATCCCTGGCATTTAAAATTTGTTCTTTATCTCGAACATTAATGTATTTTTACAGTGCAACTTGTATCTTTCGAAGATTCTAATTCGAATTTTCCACAGAATACTGTAGTCGAGTGAACCGTATGCAACTTCTATAGTAAACTGCCGATATGACAAATTCTATAACAATAAAGAAATCTAAGACCACATGCCGAGATCACGGTACCTGTTGAATACTGCTGATTGACCCGTGTGAATGGTGATGGATGGTAGGACGTATGGCTGTGCTAGGATTATATTTAGGATATTATAGAAAGGTCTGTGGTATTATGATTATTATGTTTAGACTATGATCATTTATGATATAATAGGCTTATGAAATCACCTTTTGTAAGTGTGTGTGCGTCCGTGTGTATGTGCCCCCCACCCCGCCACCCCCGTAATAAAATCTAAACAGCTGGAACGATTTCAATGAAACTCGGTAAGATCATAGTACTATTTTGGCCGACCCCGACCGTGCCCTTCAAATTTAATTACGTCTCACCAAACCAATTATTTCACCGGCATTCTATATCTCCGAAACTGTTACTGATATCATCCTGAAATTTTGTACGGCGATAAAGTGCACTACTAAAAGTTCACCTATGTGACTTTCAAAAACCTGTTAACTACAAAACGAATATGGCGGCCAAACGAAGTTGAAACATTTAAATAGACTTTTCTCGCGATTTAACCACCCGAACGTAGTGAAACTTGGTAAAGCAAAGTTTATACACATTAAAATGCACTGAGGTCTAATTTCGTTCAATTGTTTACATAACCTCAAGACGGTGGCTGTGCGAAATTTTATAATCTCGTTTTTATTTTTTGTGTCGTAATCATGCGATTGAAGTTTGATTAATACACCTACACAATAATCTTCATGTAATAGTACATAACTCTAAGGCCTACATGAAAATCCAACATGGCGTCCATCCGAAATATTTAGACGGTTCTCAATATGTACGAATCTATTACAGCAATCAAACTGAAATGTTGTATGTTGATAGAGGCAATTGACATAAGTAGGATATAATGAAATTAGTTATTGTTGTTTTAAGGGGCGGAACTACTAGTTCATCTGCCCCTAGGATATATGAAAATAGGCTATATAGTACTTCACGGAACTACTTGTTATTATAATTATTATTATTCATATGCCTTTTTCATAATTTATTTTTAATTTTTTAATTTTATTTTTCGCATGGTACAAATGATCTACATATAGACTATACAAACATGTACATAATAATCAGAAATGAACATCAAGGCTCTTCAACCAGGAAAGCGCTCTTGAACTCTTCCCATTTGCCTGAAAAGCTACGCTGTGGGCACTCCCGAATGATGTGGTTCATCGTCTGTTCTTGAGCTCCGCAGTCGCAAGCTGGTGATTTCAGCCAACCCCTTGTGTAGCATTGCTTTGCACCTTCCATGACCAGTTCGAGCACGATTTAGTTGGCACCGTGTAGTCTTGGTAGATCAGTTCCTGGGATATGCTGGGAAGGAACATCTAAGTGGATTTGGCGAGGTGATGAAAAATCTCTCCACCTTTCCTTCCAGATTTTGTTGGTGTTGTAAGGTCCTGGCTGCTTAATAATGTCATCAGTCATCACCCCAAATAGGATTCCTGGATTTCAGGAGCATGGGTGGAGGATTACTCAGTACTGAGTGAACCGGAAGATGATTGAAGTCAGAACAGATGTAAGTTTTCCAAGCGTAGGCAGCTGCTTGTTGTCGTCTCAGTTGTGGAGGAGGAATACCTGCCAGAACGTGCAACCATGGCACAGGGGTTGATCTTAATGTGCCCGTTATGAATGTTAAGATACTAATAAGGACTCATTGAGCTGAGTATCCACTCTGTGGACATGAGCACTTCGATACCATACCGGTGCACAATATTCGGCAACAGAGTAGACTAGCGCAAGGCTTGCCATGCGAAGATCACTTGCATGGGCACCCCATGTGGTGTCAGCCAGTTTGCGGATGATATTGTTCCTGGTCTTAAGTTTTCCTGCAGTATTCTCAAGGTGTATACTGTAAGTCAATGAACGGTCCAGAGTTACTGCTAGGTATTTGGGGTTGGAATTGTTTCTCAGACTCTGTCCGCAGAATGTAATGTTCAGCCGTTTTTGCCTACTTTCGATTTTTGCAAAAAATGAAAGTAGACTTATGAGATCACTACAGGGCGAAAAAAAGTGTGTCTGTCTGTGTGTGTGTATGTGTGTGAGTCTGTGTGTGTGTGTGTGTGTATGTACTCTGAATGTCTGTCCCCCCCTATCAATTCGAACACGGTGAGCGCAAATTGAACGAAATTTGGTACAAAGGTAGCACTAGCAAAGGACACCTCAGTGTCATGTTTTATATCGCCACCATCTTGACGGAAACGTAATGGCGGCCACACAAATGTTCAAAGCTTAAATCAAATTACGACTAACCTAATCATCCGATCTCGACGAAATTTTGCAACAACATACCTTTATGGGGGCAGCATCCTTTGACCAAACTAGTAGGTCATCAGCCTAATAGTTTGCGGATGGCGGCCATCTTTGTGTGAAAATCGATTGCCCCTATTAATTCGAACACGGTGAAACCGAATGGAACGAAATTTGGTACAGAGGTAGTACTAGCAAAGGGCACCCCAGTGTCATGTTTTATATCGCCGCCATCTTGACGGAAACGTAATGGCGGCCACACAAATGTTTTAAGCTTAAATCAAATTACGACTAACCTAATCATCCGATCTCTACCAAATTCTGCAACAACATACCTTTATGAAGGGAGCATACTTCGACAAATCTAATAGGTCATTAGCCTAATAGTTTGCGGATGGCAGCCATCTTTGTGTCAAAATCGATTACCCCTATTAATTCGAACACGGTGAAAGCGAATGGAATGAAATTTGGTACAGAGGTAGCACTAGCAAAGGGCACCCCAGTGTCATGTTTTATATCGCCGCCATCTTGACGGAAACGTAATGGCGGCCACCCAAATGTTCAAAGCTTAAATCAAATTACGACTAACCTAATCATCCGATCTCTACCAAATTTTGCAACAACATACCTTTATGAAGGGAGCATACTTCGACAAATCTAATAGGTCATTAGCCTAATAGTTTGCGGATGGCGGCCATCTTTGTGTCAAAATCGATTACCCCTATTAATTCGAACGGTGAAACCGAATGGAATGAAATTTGGTACAGAGGTAGCACTAGCAAAGGGCACCTCAGTGTCATGTTTTATATCACCGCCATCTTGACGGAAACGTAATGGCGGCCACACAAATGTTCAAAGCTGAAATCAAATTACGACTAACCTAATCATCCGATCTCTACCAAATTTTGCAACAACATACCTTTATGGAGGAAGCATCCTTTGACAAATCTAATAGGTCATTAGCCTAATAGTTTGCGGATGGCGGCCATCTTTGTGTCAAAATCGATTACCTCTATTAATTCGAACACGGTGAAACCGAATGGAATGAAATTTGGTACAGAGGTAGCACTAGCAAAGGGAACTTCAATGTCATGTTTTATATCGCCGCCATCTTGACGGAAACGTAATGGCGGCCACACAAATATTCAAAGCTTCAATCAAATTACGATTAACCTAATCATCCGATCTCTACCAAATTTTGCATCAACATACCATTATGGAGGAAGCATCCTTTGACCAAACTAATAGGTCATTAGCCTAATATTTTGCGGATGGCGGCCATCTTTGTGTGAAAATCGATTCCCCCTATTAATTCGAACACGGTGAAACCGAATAGAACGAAATTTGGTACAGAGGTAGCACTAGAAAAGGCCACCTCAGTGTCATGTTTTATATCACCGCCATCTTGACGGAAACGTAATCCCGGCCACCCAAATGTTAAAGGCTAAAATGTAATTACGACCAACCTAATAATCTAGTCTCTACCAAATTTTGCAACAACAAATCTTTATGTGGGAAGCATATTCTGACCAAACTGCTAGATCATCAGCCCAATAGTTTGCAGAAGGTGGCCAAGTATGTGTGCAAATCGATTCCCCCTATCAATTCAAACACGGTGAAACCGAATTGAACGAAATTTGGTACAGAGGTAGCACTAGCAAAAGGCACCTCAGTGTCATGTTTTATATCGCCGTCATCTTGACGGAAACGGAATGACGGCCACCCAATTGTTAAAAGCTTAAATCAAATTTCGACCATCCTAATAATTTGATCTCTACCGGATTTTGCAACAACATGCCTTTTTGTGGAAAGCATCTTATGACTGACTACAAGGTCATCAGCCAAATAGTTTGCAAATAGCGGCCACGTATGTGTGCAAATCCATTCCCCAGATCAATTCAAACACGGTGAAATCGAATTGAATGATTTTTTTTACAGAGGTAGCACTAGCAAAGGGCACCTCATATTCATGTTTAATATCCCTATAGCACGTTGTATTTCAACAAGCTACTACAACCAACATTCAATTCTACTCCTTGAAAAGGACAAAGAGTTATAACAATACCCATGCTTTTAGGAGAAAGTAGGCTATATGTTCTTTTCTGAACATCTTGTTCTTTAATATTATTATTAACATAATTTATTTACTCCTTATTTATCATCATAATTATTTATTGTACCGGTATTTCAAAAATTGTTACATAAGTATTGGTACCATATTGCGTGGTTAAGTATAAGAGAGGGCCGTAAGCCCTAATTTCGCCACTACTGAAGACATAAAATAAATAAAATAATTACACTATGATATCCGTTAAATTCACCGGTTTTCGTAAATTCCAAGTTAGTAAAATGTTATTGCTCTTTTTATTAGATACTTTCTATAATTTTCAGTATATTTATGCGCTGTATTTTCTCTTTTACTTCAGAAAGGGAAAGAGGAAAGCAGTGGGAGTAGTAGTACGAGATGGTTTAAAAGAAGAAGTGAAGAGAATAAGTGATAGGATGAAGAAAGTGAAAGTAGTACTGAGGGGAGGGACCGTAGAAATAGTGCATGTGTATGCTCCACAAGTAGGCTGCGCCTCTGAAGAGAAGGAGGAGTTTGAAGAAGAATTGCAGAAGCAGCTGCTAGGAAGGAATATGATTGTTATGGGGGATAAGAATGCTCATGTAGGAAGAGAAAGACAAGGGTACGGTATGAGAGTGTGCTTGGACCAGAGGGTTGGGTCAGAAGAAATGAGGAAGGAAAGAGACTGTTGGAATTCTGCCAAAGGAACAGCCTGCTAGTTGGGAACTCCTGGTTCAAGAAAAGAGAGAGACACACAATCACATGGTACAGTGATGACTTGACCAGGAAGTCGGTGGTCGACTATATACTGTATGAGAAAGAATTAAATAAGAACATCACGGACATCAAGGTTATACCATCGGAGAACCTGGATAGCGACCATCGATTGCTGGTAATGAACCCGAGAGGGGCTAAGGAGAAGAAAGGGACTGAGAACCAGGAAAGACGTATACGGATATGGAAACTGAAAGAAGTAGACAGAAGGGTCGAGTACCTCAAAATGGTAAAGGAAGGAATTACAACAGATGAAGAAAGAGGGGTGGAAGAGGAATGGGCTAGATTTAAGAAGACACTAGTAGGTGCAGCATAAGCAGTATGTGGGAGGACAAGTAGTAAGAAGAGGTGGAAGGAAACACCATGGTGGAATGAGAAGCCAAAGATATAGTAAGGGAAAAGAATAGAGCCTTTAGGAGGTGGTATCAAAATAGGACGGTAGAGACAAGGGAAGAGTACCAGGAAAGAAAGAAGGAGGCAAAGAGAGTAGTGGCTGAGGAGAGAAGAAAGTGGATGGAAGAGTGGACAAAGATGATGAAGGAGGATAGTGAAGGTACAAAAAAGGTCCTGTATGGGATGGTAAAAAATAAGAGGCGGAAGGATCCTACGGATTATGTTAGAATGGTGAACAAAAGGGGACACGAGATAGAAAATAGGGAAGAACTGAAGAAAATGTGGAAAAAATATTTTGAAGAACTTCTGAACCCAAATGGAAACCACGGCGAGGAGGAAGAAATCGGGGAAGAGGAAGATGGACTGCAAACAGAAAAGGACTTAACATGGAAAGAAGTGGAAGATGCAGTGAGGAAGATGAAAGGAGGGAAGGCACCGGGTGTGGATGAGTTAAGTGTGGAGATGGTGAGAGCAGCAGGAGAGGTGGGGATACAATGGTTGTACCGAGTGATGAAGACAGCATGGAAGGAAAGGAAGACCCCCAGAGGACTGGAAAAAGGGAATAATTGTCCCAGTCTTCAAGAAAGGTAGTAGAACAGAATGAAGAAACTATCGGGGAATAACACTGATGAGTCATTGTGTAAAGATGTTTGAGAAAGTTTTGGAAAGGAGAAATAGGACAAGGATAGAAGGAGGGATGAGGGAAGAACAACAGGGCTTCAGAGCAGGAAGGTCCACAGTGGATTTGATTTTTGTTGTAAGGCAGTTACAAGAACAGCACTATGAGTATGGAACAGATCTACTGATGGCCTTCTTGGACATTGAGAAAGCATATGACAGTGTATGCAGAAACAAAGTATGGAAGTCCCTGGAGGATAGAGGAGTAGAAAAATGGACTATAAGGAGGATAAAGGAGATGTACAAGGGAAGCGTGAGCTGTGTGAAAGTGGGAGGAGAGAGATCGGATTGGTTGGAACAGAGAAACGGCCTGAAACAAGGAAGTGCACTGTCACCGTTACTTTTCATTGTGGTGATGGATGACATAATGACCCGAGTGGCACAAGTAATTGGAGAAGGAAAGATGAAAGCAATGGTGTTTGTAGATGATTTGATGATTTGGGGAAACAAGGAGGAGGAGGTACAGGAACAGTTGGAGTGGTGGGAAGGAATAATACAAGGATATGGGATGAAATTTAGCATAAATAAGAGTGAGATGGTGATCACAACTAGGAAGAAGGAAAGAACAACAACGGGAATAATAATTGGTGGGGAACAGCTGAAGAAAGGGGAGAGTTTCAAGTATCTGGAAAGCCTGATACAAGATAATGGAAGAAACGATAGAGAAATAAATGAGCGGGGGAGACAGGCTGAAGCATTCCGGAGGAGTGTGAGAAGCATGTTATGGAGCAAGGATGTCCCTCAGAACAGCAAAAAGATCATATATCGGACGTACTATGACCCTATCCTGACGTATGCCTCGGAGACCTGGGTTATGAAAGGAAGGGAGAAGAGCAAAATACAGGCCAGTGAGATGAGGTTCTTGAGAAGCAGTATTGGAGCTACAAAGATGGACAGAATAAGAAATGAAAGGACCAGAGAACTAATGAAGGAGGAACCATTACAGGATGGTATAGAGAAATCTAGACTTAGATGGTATGGACATGTAAAACGAATGGAGGAGAAAAGGATACCCAGGAGGATACACGAGACGAAGTGGGAAGGAAAGAGACCGAGAGGAAGACCGAGAGACAGGTGACTGAAGGGGGTGGGAGAAAGCGTGAAGAAGACTGGGCAAGGGTGGAGGCTGATAGATGGTGGGAAGACAGAAGACGTTCGAGAGGCTTGTGTTCCAAACGGACCCGGCCAGTGACTGGAAACTGTGCAAGATGATGATGACTTCAGAAATATAGGCAATGTTCCCCTTTGTTCAGCATGGAGCATCCGCCATTTTTGCCTGGTACAATATTGGCACCACTTCAAAACAGGAAGTTGCATATGGTTGAGTTGAGTTCACAGTACTTTCTTTCAATATTGTTGCCGCTTTCTGTTCTAACCGCCAGTTTCATTGCAGAGCGCATTGTCGCGCTTTAACGTCGCGTCAGCTTAGTTACAGACAGCGACCAGTATTTCACAAATTTAACATATTTCCTATGTATCTCCATAACTCGAAATTTTGATAAGTCAATTTTTTGACATCCCCTAACGATTCGAGATATCGAGGTTTGACAGTATATTTATTATTATGGAATGGACTAAAAAAGAGGGGAAAAACTAATGGATGACATGTTTCTCCCTCGTCTGTTGTCTCTCTCTACATGCAGGGTGTAACTAAATATGTGGGAAAGCTCCTGGGATTCGATAGAGGACCTGACAACAAGTAAAAAATGTCCTGTAAACATATGGTGTATGTGCGTTCGTTGCCGTGTTACAAGCATTGTTTGTGGTGTGCATAACACAGACGGCGGCACGGTGCTAGTTGGTCATTTGTGGAGGACACGCAGGCCACTTGTACGTTTCGTCACTATTCAAGTCTGTGTGAATTTGTTTTGCATTCAGGGACCGACACCGTGGCCTGCTCGTTCTCTCGATCTCAACCCATTAGACTTCTACTTACGGGGTCATTTAAAGGTCATTGTGTATGCCACACCTATTCATAACATGACATGCTGCGTCAGCGAATAGAGCAAGGATGTCAGCAGATACGACAGACACCGGGAATATGGGAGCGTGTGAGTCAATGATGCGGTGCATAGACGCCTGCATTACAGTTCGTGGTAGCCATTTTGAGCACCTTCTGTAGAGAACTGTAAGTAGTAACGTACACTTTATCAACACAAATGACCAACCTGCATACGGAAGCGGACTGATTTATGTACACCACAAACAATGCATGTAACACGGAAACGAAAGCAAATACACCATATGTTTACAGAACATGTTTTGCTTGTTGTCAGGTCCTCTATCGAATTCCCGGAGCTTTCCCACATATTTAGTTACACCCTGTATATATCTGTACTTAGTATAAAACTAAGTACGGACTCGTGGAAGTTCCCGGTAATCTCGAGAACCACTGGATGGATTTTCATGCGGTTTTCCCCATTCTTGTCATCTGTATAGGCAATATTGAAAAAGTATGGCTTCAATTCTCTAAATTTCCCCATTCCGTAAAGGATTTCTCGAGGAAGGTTTCTGTAGAAAATTATTTATTTATGACCAAAGGAAGCCGAGCAGTAACGATTTCAGTGAATCTAGTCGAAAAAACAAACAAACAAACAAACTACCGTCCGTGCGCCGTTAAATACGCTGGGTAAACCGTTAAAAATATCTATATACAATAAAGCCCCGATTATCCGCGGAATTGGGTGGCAAGGATACCGCGGATAGCGAAAATCGCGGATAACATGGAAAAAATAAAAATACTCGAAAAAACTTCAGGAATAACGCGGAAAAAAATAAAAAGACTCGAAAAAACATATTATATTTAAGCATAAAAACTCTTACTTGTAAATCACTAAAAGGAGAGTCAACACAAAAACTTTAAAACAAAGGACAGTAAAACTGTAAACAAAATATATTCACTTACACACGCGCACTGACGCGATATTACATTGTACATTATGGCTTCGATTTCACATCTTAAAAATTCATCTGTCGAGAGAAGGTTGAGGTTCGTAATTCAATTCTATTTTTCACGGCATTCATCGCGGATTATCAGGGCTTTACTGTACTATGAATGTAAATAATATTTGTTCAGCATGAAAAGTTCTACAAAAAAGGTCGCGACAGCATATCCCTTATATTCAATACATCGCCCACTATAAGTGTTTTACGTTTTCATTTCTTCCAACAATCTCCATTCAATTACTTAGGATACAGTTTACGAGCTAGCTAGCGAGCGAGCCTATCACCCCAGTTTCAGCCTTCGTTCCGCAGAATACACAGTCAAGTTTAGATTGAACAGAAGGGGGACTTGTGTTTCATGCACCTTGCCATTCTTAAATTACGTCTGACAAGAATTCGTTGCACATGCTAACTCCATGACAATATAATTAATAGTCCAGTCAGTGATTTTAACCCATCATGCCGAGACGGAAAACGGATATAGGTCGTAGTTCATTGAAATAGAAATAAATACTCATAAACATACGCTGGGTAATCCGTTAAAGATACCGAGCGAAGCCGGGGCGAGTTGCTAGTACCGTACACAGGGTGAATAAAAAAATGCCGCACTTGGAGGTCGGCATGTGGTTCCTCGTCGAAATTCACAACAAAAGTTTATCTTGCAAAACCTAGTCCTGCCAATAGGTTTAACAGAATTGCGTATTAAGAAACGAGGCTCTGGCAACGCTGTAACCACATGCAGCATGGCCAAAAACAGGTCGCAGGAACTCGGTGCTCTGCCGGAGCAGTCTCATTAGCTCAGTGAGACGAGGTAATGCACTGAAGAAAATGGAAATTGCAACACCATGAAGGCATTGATCGTTTGTGTTGATTTTCAAGATATGGAACAATGCCATGTAGGTATGTAAACGATCAAAGTTTCAGACCCATTGGATTGTTGCTACAGGTCTCCCCACGTGATTGGTCGCGGAGGAATCAACTCCAGTATACGGACTCTGGTGTAGCGTAGTTGACTTGCAGTCTGTGCAGTGAAGTGTTCCCCGTCAAACATACCGCGACGACAGAGAAGAGCACGCTATCAACAACTGTCGCCGCTTGAGAGGGCTCGGATAATTGGGCTGTGTGAGGCTGGATTATCGCTAAGGACTGTCTCTGCACGTGTTGGCCGACAGGCATCTACGGTACAACGTGTATGGCAGCAGTGGTCAAATGAAGGTACCCACACTCGTAGACCTGGCACAGGCCCAGCGCGACAGACAACTGTGAGAGAAGATCGCCGCATCATTCGGATGGCCCGGATAGAACCCCATGCAACAGCAGCGCAAATTCGAGCAGCTGTGGCACCCCACGTTACACAACAAACAGTTGGTAATCGCCTGCGTGCAGCTGGCTTACGATCCCATGTCCCTGCAGAAGGTGTTCCATTGACCCCACAACAGCGACGTGTAAGGCTGGCCTGGTGTCGAGAACGATCGACGTGGGTCGACGAATGGCATAGGGTTGTCTTTAGTGATGAATCGCGCTTCTGTCTTGCCCGCAGTGATCGCCGGAATCGTGTGCGCCGACGTACCGGGGAGAGGGGCCGCCCAGACCTTCTTGTCGAGAGGCACACAGGGCCAACACCAAGCATTATGGTCTTGGGAGCTATTGGCTTTAATGTGAAATCACAATTAGTGCTTGTTGAGGGCACTATGACTGCTCGACAGTAAGTTGATAGGGTACTCAATCCAGTGGTTGTCCCTATGATGGCGAACATTGCTAATGGGATGTTTCAGCAGGACAATGCCCAGGTTCACACTGCACGTATCTCCAGAGAAGCTCTCCACGACATCACAACCTTAGAATGGCTCGCCAGATCCTCGGACCTCAGTCCTATTGAGCATGTGTGGGAAATGATTGGTCGACAACTGGCCAACCGTCCTCAGCCACCCACAACTCTGGAACAACTGACCCGTGCAGTGCAGCAAGCATGGGCCACAATTCCTCACGAAGCGATCCAGGGCCTTATTGACTCCATGCCTCGCCGAATTCATCAATGTATTGCAGCTCGTGGTGGGCACATCCTGTATTGATTGTTGTCCAAACTTGCGGTCAGAGGGACCTGAAAGTGTAATCATCGAATCACAACCGAACACTCGTCCTGCATGTTCAATTGCAGCAATGTAGCACCACTCCTTCAGGGTGTTGTAATTTCCATTTTCGTCAGTGTACCATAAATGCCGTCGCGCCGATGGTCGAATCGAGTTCACGCCAATTTTTTTTTCAGTTAATGTATCAAATTGCATCCAATGTACACCTCCACTATGCAATACACTATGTTGTGTACTATGTCTTACCGTTACAGTTACCTTTATTTAAACATTCAAACGTAACATGAACTTCTTACGGACGTCAACCACCCCTTTTTTTCGTCCATGGCACAAATACAGCAATTAGAACATAATAGTAGATACAGTAACATCGTCTCTCTCCAACGTGGTACAAAGGAATACAATACTGTAGGTAGCCTACACTAGATTTCCCATTATGCTACGCACCATAATTCCTTAGTGTACGTTTGACGTCCCATAGCCGGTACGTACACTTACGAGCAACTGTCACTTCACAGCAGATGTTCAAAACGACCATCTTGCATTTGCAAACACTTCGCCACTTGTTGAAGCATACTTGGCTGGACCCTATGCAACACACCTGCATCCACCATTACCAATGCAGCATGCACGCGAGCCATTAGGTCTTGTACATCCATGGGTGGAGTACTATAAACCTGTTCCTTTAAGTGTCACCACAAATAAAAATCTAGTGATTTAAGGTCCGGGAAACGTGGAGGTCAGAGCATTGGACCTCCGCGACCTATCCATTTTCCTTTAAACGCTTCATTCAAATAGTTACGCGCAGTCATTCCAAAGTGTGGCGTTGCACCATCATGCTGAACCCATAGCTGTCGCCGAACACCAAGTGGAACGTTTTCTAAAGCGTCAGGCAAAGTATTGCCAAGAAACGTACGATAGAGGGGGACATTCAACTTGTCCGGCAATAGGCAAGGGCCTATTCCAGCCCACAGGTTTATGCTAAAGCGTGTCTGAAAGCCACGTTCACGATTTACATGTGGGTTGTGGTCAAACCAATAATGGCTGTTGTGATGGTAGAAAATACCTTCCCGAGTGAAACTATAGACTATTCGTCACTCCATATCACATTCTTGATAAAATGTTCGTTATCTTCAACTTGTTGCAAAAGCCATTCACAGAACTGCACTCGTTGAATGCGGTCTTCTGGTCGCTGGTGTTGAGTTAACGTGTAATGATATGGATGTAGTTCTTCGTCGTGCAACACGTCAACAACCAGTGTTGTTGATACCTGGAACTGCCTTGTAATATCACGGGTACTTCGCCGAGGAGATTGGTGAACGGTTTCAAGAATTGCGTCCTCTGTTTGTGGAGTACTTCTAGTCTTGGACGACCTCTGTACTTGTGGACGAAGATTACCAGTTTCCCGCAGGCGTTGCTCAAGGCGACGAAAAACATTCTTATCGGGATGGCGCCTTTGAGGGTACCGTGCTGCAAACTCACGAGCAGCAGCAGAAGCATGGTTATCGGATGCACCCAACACTAAAGCATATCGACGTGTTCACCATTTGTGAACTCCATCATGAAGCCGCCCTACATGCACTTGACAGGACCATTTATCGTTAGTCGACTCATGCATGCTGTTTAATGGATCACACTGTCATGTGACACAATGATGTCATGCTTACAAACGCAGTTAAACGACGGGAACTAGGGAACTGACGACACACAAACAAAAAAAGAAAAAGAAGACTTGACGTAGATTCGAACCGTAGCTCCATGATGCATGTGGGTTTGATAACTCAGCAGTCTACTCAGTGAGCTGCGACGGCTGGTACGGTAGAGCGGGATGACGCACATTTCTCTGTACATTCCGATGCACTGCAGGATGTGACAGTGTTGCCAGCTTCTCGTTTTCATACTTGTGTTTTCAAACAACACCCGATCCGATTTTGCTATAGAAACGTTTGTCTTGCAATTGGATGAGGAATCGCATGCCGACCTCCAAGTGCAGGATATTTTGTTCACCCTGTATAGGTATATACAATATAATAACACGTAATTCTTTTCAGGTTATTTCTGCGCATGTCCCAGTAATATGGATTATATTGTGTTGACCGACTGAATAGTTGAAATATCAATATTGTCAATAGGACAACACTGTGAAATGACTTGAAGCTCTCTATACTAGGAGATTACGTGCTGTTCTGTTGCTGGTGTTTGGCTATCATAGTTCTGTCGTTTTATGCTCAGAGTTCCTGCAAAAGGCCAAGGAAACGTTACTGTGATGATGCGTTTTCTTTAGACTTGGAAGATACATCTTACCGTACGTTCTTTTTCATTGGTATGGGAGGTATCTAATGCATTCAAATTTAAGATTACATTGTAAAAATATGCCATTTTAATGCACATTGCTGTTCCACACATTTCAGAATCTTTTTCACTTTCAGCCGTCAATTACGGTATTCAACAAAGAGTGTTTTTCATCTTCAATACTCGAGATTTTCCAGCGTTGGACCATTCTAGTGAAGTGAGATCTATTAAGTTTCATTCGAGACGGACTTCCATCGTTCTACCAAGTAATACCCGTTCTTCAGAGGATATTTTATTTAATTTCTTATTTTTAAGTTTTCATTGCTACTTCTAACATTTTCTGATTTGAGCAAATAACAATGTACCGGTAACTTATGTTTTCCAGTTTCATTACGGTAATCAGGCGGTCAAATTCAATTAAAAATCCATATCACGTCATACGGAACCTTGCCATGACAGGATTAGATTCACATCATTGCACAGCCATTCAAGAGAGGACGACGAAGACACTTTAGGTTACTCCATCTACAGAATGGGCGAAAAGTCTGTTTACACTATCTACAGTTAGTTCCAGACAAATCATTTTACCCATCTGCAACATGTGTGTGCTTCTCTTGATATTCTATGTTAAGATCTATGCGTTGCCACGATCTTTTGCGCAACCGTCGAAGCATAATTTAGATTCGCCACACTATAAGATTGACACGTTACAAAAGTTTCTACAAACTTTTGTAATCTAAATTATTGTATACCGTACAGTATATATTTGTGCATAAGTGTAATACAAAGGCCTAAGCATCGTACATTATCTAAGCCTAAGTGAGCAGAATCTGATGATCGAAACATGGCATCTAATGAAGTACCCCTCCCCCATTTTCATACCGGTAGGCTACATAAAAGCAAATTAGTTTGTGTGAGTCTGGCTGCGTGGCTCAGGGGTAACGTTCTCGCTTGCTGAGCCCAAGATTGCAGGTTCGAAACCTGGCGCAGTCAGCTGGCATTTGAGGGTGCGCAAATGCGAGGGAGCCGTGTCAGTAGATTTACTGGCACGTTAAAGATCCCCTTCGGGGAAAAATTCCGGCACCCCGGCGTCTCTAAAAGCCAGTGCAGTTAAAAGGGACGTAAAACCAATAACATTATTATTATTAAATTAATTTGTGATAAATATCGTATCCGCGGATAAACCCGCCTATATCCGTAAATCTTTTCGCCTTGCGGATTTAGTTTGCATGACTGTGCGGATAATGTTTAGAGTACATTTGCGGATAATTTCTAGAATACAATGTTGATCTGGTTTTTTTTTTTAACAATTTTAGTTTTTACTAAGTTCTGCGTCTTTCACGTTTCTTGTTATTTCACTATGTGCTTTCGTTTGGATTGTAGGCTATGAGAATAATAGAGAAGTGAGAGATGCCATTCATGGAAATAACCTCAATTAGTGTTGAATTTTGCCAAAAAAGAAAATCCTTTATACCTGCGCTTGCCTGCGTGGGTATATCCGATGACTTAAGTGCTATAATTAGCCATACGGTGTTTTACTTGCCATTACTCAGAGGGACAAAACTCAGTCAACATTATCTTGCAATTCACAAAGCCTAGGGGAACGAATTTTTCCACAAATGTCAAAATGTGTTGCTTTAATACTTTATCTAATAAATTAAAAATATAATTGTAATGTCAGCGGATTTGGATAACAAACGTGCGGATACGGATAAAAGTCGTGCGGCTGTGGGGCGGATAACTCTTTTGTTTATCCGCGCAGGGCTCTACTAATAGGGTGTATCTCGCCTAATAAAATTGGACGCAATTTTTGTTGACCGACTGGAAAGCATTTTTTTAAATAAATACTAAAAATTCATCGGGCACTACAGCCCGGTGTGAGCTTTGGCCTCTAATAATAGTAATAATAATGTCACGCACAAATTATGCTGTTCATTAATGATGTTCTATTTTCAATGAACCCTAAGTTACCTGTTAAAAAGGACAACGCATCTATACAATATTGAAATCAAACAGTTTCCTGAATATCAAGGATGTTTTGTACTCTGAATGAGCTTAATGACAACAATTATCAAATCTCAGAGTAGGCTACTGTAATTGAAATAGGCGTACCAGTATTTTGAAAAATTTATCTGGCTGGTTCCCGATTAGCCAGCATTTTGCCCGTGTACTATTGCGTTCATTAGTTGGTATTGTACACATCACAAAAACATTAACTAGTACATTCTGGGGAGGCTTCTGGAATGCTACCATCCACAAGCAGTGCCAATGAACTATGGGACACATGTTCCCTTAAATTTAAACAATGCCTGCCAGGCTTTTCATATTGAAATGATAGCCTTGCATTGGCCTTCTCAGTATGAACACTGCTGTCGACCGAAGTATTATGTGGACTCGAGTTTGAAGGTTGCTTGTGATGTACATCCAATAACATCATCATTTTCGTCGTTCTATTTTACGTTAGTTCATATAGGTTTGGAATTTTTAATTTATATTTTAATATTTTTTATCGCAGTTGGAACACAAAAAGTGCACGTTTTTAAGTGCGTTTCAACCATGCGTCACATTTAAGAATTATTATCTCAAAAACCCATCATCAGATCGAATCCAAATTTTAACACAATATACATTGGAATGTTGTATAATTGGTTTATTAATTTCAAAATTTTGTGTTTCCAAGAAACAAAGTTATCATTTTTGTAAGGTAACTTTTTCTCGGCTCTGGGTGGTTGGAAAATGTAGTTCTTGGTCGCTTTGTAATCCTTGTACATCGAAAAGTTATGCTGTAAGACTGTGAAATACGTAAATTAATTCACTTATTTTATATCAGTTTGTATTTGTAGGGGGAAATAAGGCATGGTTCACCAGCTAGCCGCTCCGGGGAAAGCTGTACAGCGTTGCCGAAATGGAGCCCATCACGCATCATGGCGCGCCTCGCTCGGAAGTAATGGGCTCCATCTCAGCAACGCTGTACAGCTTTTCCCGGAGCGGCTAGCTGGTGAACCATGTGTTATTTCCCCATACAAATACAAACCGATATAAAATAAGTGAATTAACTTACGTATTTCACAGTCCTACAGCATAACGTTTTTATGTATAAGGATTACAAAGCGACTTAGAACTACATTTTCCAACCACCCCGACCCGAGAAAAAGTTACCCTACAAAAATGATAACTTTGTTTCTTGGACACACAAAATGTTGAAATTAATAAACCAGTTATACAACATTCCAATGTATAGTGTGTTAAAATTTGGATTCGATCTGATGACAGGTTTTTGAGATAATAAATCTTAACTGTGACGCATGGTTGAAACACGCTTAAAAACGTGCACTTTTTGTGTTCCAACTGCGATAAAAAATATTAAAATATAAATTAAAATTCCAAACCTACATGAACTAACGTAAAATAGAACGACGAAAATGATGTTATGTAGGTCTATTGGTTACTTCACAAACAACCTTCAAACTCGAGTGCACATAATACTTTGGTCGACAGTAGTCCACATCTTGGTGCGGAGTACCATACTAACTGACAAGCCCTACGGTACACTGCAGTGGGGCGAAACACTGGCAAATCAATTTTTTTGAAGTATTACAATTACTTTGAGATTTTATGTTGACATCTTCACCAATCATAATGGTTTGTGGTTAACATTTAGTGGCTTGTGACACCATGGACATTTATCCCCATGTACTTGGGTGTGTGTAGAATTTGTAATGTAGGTGAAGATTGGGGAGGAGGCGACCGTGGCCTTAAGTTAGGAACAATCCCGGCATTTGCCTGGAAACCAATGGAAAACAACTTCCAGGCTGGTTGAGGTGGGAATTGAACCCACTAATCTCAGTTTTGCCACTATGAGCTGTGTGAACCCCATTCTAGCCCTCAGACCAGAAATAAATTTCTTGGCAGAGTCGGGAATCGAACCCGGACCGACAGCCAAGAATGCTAGCCCCCACACCAGGAAGTGGACTACAATTATAGCAACAAACTGAAACATGAACAAGAATGCTTGTGCGTACTTCAGATGAATTAATTAAACATGTTTCTAAAATTTGAAAAATTAATACATTTATTTACATTTATATACTGTACATTTAACATAAAATCACAGCACAAAAGAAATATGGTAACTGATTTTTTTTATATCAACAATAAAGAAAAAAATAAATGAGGAGCATTTTATTTAAAAGAAAATCCAAAGTATAACAGCTAGCCAACAGAAATTACATCACATTTCAATCAACTTAATATGTGTGATGGCTAGACAGAGGGTGTTCATGAAACTGCATATTTTTCAAATTACAAGGGAAGTTTATTTTGCATGGCAAATTTTTCACAAACCTTGCTCTGCCTTCCACTATTGAGCAAATACCCCTAAAAGAATGAACTTAAGATTTACTTTCCTGCCTTGTCCATAAAAGTTGAAATAATACACCTTGTAGATGCTTTGGACTATATTGGTGCCTTCTTCAGCAATTCATCCTAAAAAAAGTGTCATCTTACCCATACCTTTTGTGTTGTGCATTAGTGTGATGTCAGACATCAATTTTGACCAAGGACAATTTTTTCAGTACTAGGTGGCTATTCAAACATTTTAAAAAACTGTGCAACAAGGATACAAATTACATGTTTTATATACACAGGTCAAATAATATTTGATCTACACATCTGTAAAAGGTTCAGATATTGATTTTATTAATTTTCTTTAATTAAAAGAAGTTTGCGACTGTTGGGGATATCACCTGCTCTTGGACCAACGATTCCCAGCGAGCAACCATGGGATTCCCTGTGCCACAGTCACAGCCTTGTGCCAGTGCTTGATATAATGACTGATGGGGCAGCTACTCACTCTTCCCCAGTCCGTTTATAATCACCTCTTGTCCCACATAGTCTGCATTGAAAACTTTAAATTGTACACACTAAACAAAAAAAATATGACAAAAGAGAAGAATAACAAACCTGTTCACTCATTGTTTCATATTATGAGAAAGCTCCCTTCCTCACCGGAGGGCTCAATTTTAAAATATTCGAATTGCTGGGTCACTTCACTTTTACAGGACTTGACGGTAATATTTTAATCTTAATGCTGCATTTAATATGAACATTGTTTTTGCTACATGAACACACTCGGTCTAGACATGGCTATACACTTCCTAAAGCCTAATAGAGACCACTGAACTTATAATGTATAAACTTTATTAGATCAGATTGCAATTGAAAATATTAATAAGTACTTTGCTTCTAGGTTCTGTTCGAACAAGTGCATGAGCACAACATACAACTCCACTAGAGCATTGTAAAGGATCACAACATTAAATAACTACTATCAACTTATCACATAATTATTACTAACCACAATTTTCCAAAAAATAATTAGTCCTCAGAGTTAACTTATAATGGCAAGTGTCATGGATGCACTTTCATCCAGAAGCATTGAGAGTTCTCCAGAAGTTCACAAGTTTTTAGTCCTTGATCCACAATAGTTGGATTCATAGAATGAGACCTTAGCATAATGAAAAATCGAAAGTGTTGTTTCTTATGGCTAGCCCGGATTCCAATCCATCAGCTTTCTTGCATTCCAATAGAGTTGTGTGAGGTTTCCTGAAGTTCTAGCAGTCACATCAAGTTTGTTGCAATGTAGCAGGTGCCCCTTATCCATTTTACTTCCAGGTTCGTGACCAAGTGTGCATTCTTCAGATCTCAGGATGTTGATTCGTTTCAGATGAGCTGCAAGGCAGTCATGGCCAGTGTTAAGTCTGAAGAAGGCTACAGCTTCTCTTCTTGGTGTTAATTTATATTGATCCCATTTAGCATCAATGTCTTTCCATAATTTGGTTTCTGCTGTTTTCTTTGCCATTTCTTCATACCTGTTTTTGATAGTATTCTTCAAGATCCTTTTTGCTGACATAAAATCAGTCTGACTGACAGGTTGTTGTAGTGTGGTACATAATTGAGACATAATTGAATAATTTTTAAAAGAACATTAACTAAGTCCCCTCCGTTCCATTTTTTGTTCATTATTCCCATTCCAGAAACTAATATAGGGATGCCATCATCATCATCCTTTTCCGTCTCCAGTTTCCCGGGTGCGGTAGACAAGGGCTCGCCACTGCTCTCTGTCATTGTACAACTTTTACGATCTCAATCCATCGTTTTCTGGGTCTTCCATAGGGATGCCAATTGCCATTTAAAGTTTTTTTTATACCAATAAGTTATGTGGAAGTTTGGATGAGCATATTGACAGTTTTAGTGTTCTGAATACCTAAAATAGCATTGAAAACCTAATAATACTTTTTGATTGAATAGTTTAATTAATTTTTGTTATTTACATCCTGATTCCATAAGCCAGTGGTAGTTTTTCCACAATTGCATAAGTCATGACACTGAAATTTGGATGGTGTATCTTTTTTACCATCATTGCCAGGAACATAAATAGAAAGTATCACTACTTGTTACTGCCCTGAGTTCTTAAACCAAAGGTCAGGGCATGAGTCACTTATGACATTGTAATTCATTAAAATATTAGTTTTTTTTTTTAGCATATGGCTTTTAGTGCCGGGAGTGTCCGAGGACATGTTCGGCTCGCCAGAGTTGTAGCTGCTTCTATGCGGACACCCATGGGGTGAGCTACAAGTACCGTCACGTGTGGAGTGTTGTTTGGGGGAGGAAGGTACGAATGTAAGGACGAGGAATTGGAAGGTAGCGGCTGTGGCCTATAGTTAAGGACCAACCCCGGCATTTGCCTGGAAGGAAGATGGGAAACCACAGAAGACCACCTTCAAGGTTGCCGGCGGGGGATTCGAACCTCCTCGCCTCCCGGATGTGAGAGACTGCCTGCAGCCACGCCGTAACGACCTCGGCTAACTCACCCGGTAAAATATTAGTTTACCTGCTGTAACTTGAAACGTTGCTTGGTATCATTAATACTTTCTTTTTCTTCTTGCATTTTCTAAAGAAAGAAGAAAAAGAAAAAAAAACATAAAAAAAGAAAAAACAAACAAACAAACAAAAAAACTGATTCAATTATTATCGACCGCAGCCAAATATTGAGTGGAATAGAGCTCTAAATGAGAGATTCAGAAATTAATGAGATAACAGGATTATTTGCAAACATTTTAGGACAGCTCACATAATATGTTCAATAACGCAGACATCAGGTAAATCATAATTAGAGACCACAGATTTTCACAGTCGCAATGAAAGTGATAAATTGTTGATTGAAAAGAAAATGCAATTTCTTAGTGAATATTATGGTAACAGTATCTTAAACTCTAACATTTTTATAGCGAATTTTCGTGATAAATATCTTTTAATAACGAAATAAACTATCGGAATTTCAGCGAGAAAAAAAGCGAAATTTATTGACATTTTGCATTCATTACTTTTTCTTAGTAATCCATGCACCTCTTAAACATTTGAACTCGTGAACATGCCAGCCACGCTTTGTACAAGCCAAAGCTGGAATGGAAAAAGCACACATTTCAAAGAAGACTGACACTTGGCGGAGGGTAAAACCCTATTGGGGCTATTGTCTATCTCTTGGAAGGGTGTTGGTGTTAACTCCAAGGCCACCGTGAATGTCTGCAAGTCCGTATTTTAGGAACTTTTCCAATATTCAGTCCTAGTTGAGAGTTAGAGATGGGTCGAACATCAACAGTGTCAGTTCATTCCAGAGCCAAAGCATTTTCTACCGAAGGTCTTTATGTATCCCATTCTAAAATTTTAATGTGTAAATATTGTAATGTGCGGGAGAAACGAGACACAGTGTTTAAACATTGTTTAAAAAAATAAAGAGCATTTGCGGTTTATATAAAAAAGTGTAGCTACTAAAAGACAGGCGTCTATCGATGGTTTGTTCATCAGAAGAAAGCAAAACAGGTAAAAAAAAAGGAGTTTGTAATGGATACTACAACAATGTTGAGTGCAAATATTCTAACTGAAAAGTTGGATAATACAGTCCATCGATATATAGCGTTATTCTATTTACCAAAAATCCCTTTAAAATTTACACTAAATTATCGTGATAACCTTATAACTATTTCGCGAAGAAATGCGAAATTCAATATTCATATCGATATTTTTTTCGAAATAATTTCGAATATCTGTGGTCTCTAATCATTATCTTCAAGGACAACTCAATTTCTGGGAAAAATCTTAATACTTTAAAATTCTTCTCAAATCAGCATAATTAAATTATCTAATACCTAAAATTCTTATTTTGATTTAGGACATGAGGAGGCCTTACTGCACTATTTGAATTATAAAATAAAACTATGTTCTTTAGGTGCAGATTTCTTCATCACCAGACACTGTGTAGGGTAGAGGACTTTGCCTGACAGCTCTTCAATACAAGAATCACATCATCAATAATTGTTTGGCAGCCCCTCCACATCACAACTATGGTTGGCTCACGATAAATCCTACCTTTAGTGTTTAATAAATCCACATTTCAGTACCGTAGCATAAAAATCAATTTTCACAATACACATACTTATGAAAAATACAGGCTCTTTTTAATTAAAAGAATGTGAAACAGTCTTGCAAAACATCCTCTTAGATACAAAACATACTGCAACATAAAAAATGAAGAGCTAAAAATTAGTATGAGATTTTTGGTCAATCTACTTTTGTGTTTAAAACTCGCTACTACTCTTTCCTCTTGCCAATGTTATGGTAATTGACACCATTTATAATTTCCATAGAGCATAAACCATTTATTTATAGAATAAGCAAATACTATAGGCTCTAAGTCAGAACTTCAATTTATTGTACCCATGAAAATTTAGAAACCTACTTAACTCTCCAATTTCTCATTTTGAAAACTGCAAAACAACAATGATAATTTTCAAAGATCATTCCATCTTTCAGACATGATAATTTCCAAATGATAATTTTACACAGAACAAACTTCTAGCCCTAGGTTCTAACAAACGTACATTTAACACCAATTAGATTGCCACCAAGAGGTTCAGATAAAAATGGAGTAATATGCTATAGAACAAAGAACTTTTCCCATTCGATCAGACAGGAAATACACATAAATTTAACATGGAACTATCCCCCATGAGCCCAACAAAATTTCCAGAGCAATTTACCATAGAACATAGAATTTCACCAAATAGTTACAACAGAAAATGAAGGGTAATATCACACAAGAACAGGTTTGACAAGATGTACAGACACATTTTCAAGATTCTGAAGACAAACTTGCTGTCATGAGTGGCTTGCTTCAAAATCTGAGAAAATGGTTTTCAAACATTTGATAATTCAAATGACCCATAAATAAACTAATTACCAAACATCATTTAATATACTAATGACTCATTTTCACTATACAGATAGCATTTCTAATTACAAATGACCATGCAAGTCAAAAAGAAAGTCATTTTGAAGAACAAGCATAAGTATTTTACAGAATATCCCTGCCTGAGCTAGGATTTAACGACAATTTTAGTTCTTGAGAGCCAGTGCACCTCACCCTGTTGCTCCATGCAGAAATTATATTTGGGACGGAATTCCTAAACAGTATGCTCTTCGCAATTTTGATAAAAAACAAAACAGGACTAACTCTTTTGGTGCATCTTTATTTCTTTTTAGAACCTATGTAGAATATGACTGATAACCATTACTGTAATGCTTATAATAATGTAACTGGGACCAGGATTGGGACAGGAACTCCCTAGACATGGGCTGCTATCCTGTGGATGTTTTATAGTAAACAATCAATTGAAATTATACAGGTGGTTTATGCACCATTTGGACAGTCATTAATTGATATGCTTCATCAATAGATTTCCTCTGGAGAACAAACCACCAGTTGACAATGAGAACATTGTTTTTATCAACTGTAAGGAAGGGGTCACCAAAATTGTGACGCCTTACCCATCATCCCTATTGGGTCATAGAAATGTTACTTATAGCAAACTTTGTTCCTTAAAACTTCATGCAAATTCATTACACTGTACTGTCATCATGGCAACATATAAAGAAGTTACTTCTCAAATTTGTAGTGTTGCCATATGGCAAAAAAGACAAATCTTATGCAACCCATTGATTTTATGTAACAAATTATCATAAAATATTTAATTATCACAAAATATAACTTTATGTGCCAAAATTCTAATTTTAATAAAATTTATGCAATAGAGGGTTAAAAGGATACAATTAGTTTCATACTGCAAAAAAAGTATTTATCCTTGAATGTTACACTTTTATTCACAGGCTGCTTATTCAATGAAGAAAATATATTACACATTCAGCAACAGACTATTGTATTCTGTCATCAACCATAGTCTACATCGAGGTCTCGAGGACAGTCAACAAGGGAGTCCATAGGTAGTGGCCAGACCTTATACGAGTCAAGTTATCCCGATTGATCGATGTAGGGGCTGGATTGTTAGGCATATAACTTAATTCCTTAATGTATTTTTATGTGATTCATTTACTTTACATTTGGATCAAACCTTTTTTTGTCTTCAAGTAGAATAACTTTTTTTTTTGACATTTGTTTAATTTGTACAAAGGAGAATAAAAATACCCAAAGTGTAAAACTGAATGTACAGTATTCTATTAACGAAGTTGGAGCTTAAAAGGTGAACAGATAATATAAGTTAAATGAATAAGTGCAGCCACAAATAAATTTTTTAAATAGTTTAATCAGCCTAACAATACAAGCAAATAAAATCAGGTAATTTTTTACTGTTTTCCCTGATCAATGTTCATGCTCTCACTGCAATAATGTCCAGGCACACTTTAATATTTTAGCCCCATTCTAACTTGCTTATATAAAATTCACATAGAATATAGGCATGCACATTTGCTATATCTAGGTTCACCCAGACAGATGTGCTTTCACCCTCCTGGACAGATGTAATTTCATCCTTTTTTTTTTTTTCAGTACTACTACAGTTTAGCAAATCAGAAACCAAAATTCTAACTAGAATGAAGTTTTTTTTTTATGGGATGGTTTCCCACCTGATCCTAGACAAGGGTAATTTTACTTTGTTAGTAATCGAGCTTTCAAAATGTTGCCCCTCCTCCCGTGGCACTAACCCCCTAAAAAGCCTTGGCCTAACAAGCTACCGCTGCCCAGCCCTGTTGGCCTACAGATTGTGGGGTGACATGTGGTCAGCAAGTGGTTTTCTTGACCAGGGCGCTGCCGCTCTGATCTGACAACTAGTCAATTCTTCTGATGAGGCTGAGTGCACCCTGTCCCAGCCCTCACATCAATTCAAAAATCCCTGATGGAGCCCTGGAATCTTATCTGCGGTCTTTGGGGCAGAGACATGAAACTACCCCACCACCATGGGGCATGCTCTGCAAAATGTCATAGTCGTTGAAATAATGGCAATGGCAACCACAAATAAAAGCATTTCTGGTTGGAACAAATTGTTTTGTTTTTGTTCTATTTGCCCACATCTCAACCAATTTCAGGAATCTTTTCTTGCTGATTCTGTATGAGGATGAATAATTATGATAGTTATTTCAAGGGGCGGTACATCGAGGTCATCTGCTCCATTTGAGGATGAAGACAATAGTTATGGCTTTGCTTAGAAACATGCAGGTGCTGGTATTGATATAAGATGGGTGTGAATTTACGAATACAAAGAAACTTTTTAGATATGTTCTCTTTTAAGCTAATACACGATGGCCTAACTCAGGGTTACGATTACTGACCAGAGGCTTTCTTTGCCTAACACGTTGGGCAAAGCTGGCTAGTTAGCAAGCTAGAAAGGCCAATTAAGATTGGCAGGCCTTCAAGAACATGTATCCACTTCACTGACTTTTCTACCCACACGACAGCTAATCGTTAGCCAGTACTCGATCCTATTACACGATTTGACTATGGTGGAGTTTCCTGCTCTAACCTTTGGATAAGCAGACTTTTAGGTGTTCAAAATCAACTAGATCGTTTTGCATTTTTACATTTAACAGATTTCATATGATTTGAGAAAGTATTTGTTTCTTGGTTCGAAAATGACATGTAAAAAGCCAAGAATTTGGTCCCTAGTTATACATATATTTTTCAATGGAACAATTAGTCAATGGACTCTATGCGTAGTCCTTAATTAACAATAATATTATCTGGGACTGTCTTGTTTCCCGATATCAGGAATATCTTGTTACGGATTAGCGGAAATAAATATGCAGGTGGCGGCGACTACTGCTTTAGGGGCAGAGCATAGAGGTAATCTGCCCATGCGGAATGATACTCGCCAATTCTAGACAATAGTAGAATGAGGAAAGTGAGTTTTATCAATCCCTTGGTGTAACTCCAACTCCGTTAAATAGAGATACTGTACTGCCGAAGTGTTAAGGATAAACATAGAAGAAAAGTTTTCAGAACACACTGAAAACCCTCGTATATAACAATCGGTAGCATTAGAACTACTTTCCCGTGTTATTTTTCAAAGACTATTGATTACTAATGAACGTAATATCACAATTAAAAAGTTCGCTAAGTTTCATGTTGTTTTTTTTAATCCTGTTTGGAAAGATAATTTTCTTAGGGTCATGTTTTCATTTGTGAATTTTGTTATCCTTTTTTATTTAGTAGAACCCTTTCTCCACAATTTACTTGCGATTGATTACATCTTATTACAGAGGGTATTTTATTGTATACTCTTTCTGATAACAGCCTTTCAATAAAGTAAAGAAATATATTAAATTATAAGCCTATCTGATGAAAATCACTCCAGTACTGTATGGTTTCTGCATCGTTAGGGGTGTTAATTAATAATCAGCACTCAATTATGTTCACAGTGGTTGTCTGACGTGGTGGCCCAAGTGCCGCTTAGTGTTTACAGGCATGCCATCTTGGTCTGTCCAGATCATAATGGTAGTCGCAGGTAGCCTGAAGATCAGGTCTCTATATGGTCACTGTCTTAGAGCGGTTGACAACTACGTGGTCAGTCTGATCAGCAGAAGTAGGCTACTGGAGACATGATGATATACCCTCAGTCTTGCGCAGTAGACACCTGCAACTCCACTCTCTATGCATCAAGCCCCGCTAAGGGATGGGCCATCAAGTGAGGCAACGATTTTACATTTACCAGAATATATTTGACAAAAAACTGACTGTTACCATAATGCAATTGAACTTGCAAGTTCAAAAACGTCCTGACTTTACGTTTTAACTATATTAACTTTATGGTATGCATGGGTAGCTACACATGTTTTTAGATGTAGAAAACATCCCAACTCCAAGCACACGGAGAGTATCATGAAATGTGTGTATATTTCAAGAACGTCACAAAGTAAGGAGTTGGGACAGTTTTGACATCTGAACAGGCGTCATGATACTAAATTTCATGGATCACTTACAAAGATTATTTAAAACATCTGTAACCAAAAATAATGAGAAGTCCAAGGTGAGCGAGTACAAAACGTTCACAAGTATGAAATATGTATCAGTAAAGGCATGTCTGCCACTGCACCAACATGCAGGTTTCCTTTGCTTAAAAATAACTGTAAACCAGAACTCCCAGCTCAATCTGTTAAATGTTATGTTGGGTAACTCTGTAACTTAATGTGTCCATGAACTGTTGCATGGCCTTGAAGGATTGACGTTTCCTGTCGGACGGGGATGTGCAGCAGGCGGTTACGGACTTCGTCACGCAGTACACGATGTTTTATCACACGGGGATCTTCAACCTGGTGCGTCGGTGGGATGAGTGCCTCAATGCTCACGGCGATTTTGCCTAATTGGCACATCTATTTTGGACCGTACGGCCATCCAGATGACAATTGCGTGAGCGACCTCTACCTCTGTGACAATCCAGTTTCCCGGGTACTGTTGATGAGCCTCTTCCACTTCAACCTGTCCATATACAACTTGTCATGGAGAACATCATCCACTGTTCATGCTCTGGTCGCTAGATCAACCTTGATCATGTCCATCCAATGGTCCATATAATTGAAAAAGTGTCAATTACAAGCAATACATAAAGACAAAGAGGACTTAAATTCACCAGACAGATTAAAGAAACATCCCCTGGACGTTGTATGCATCCGAAGAATAAAAATGATTCATATGAGAACAGTCAAGTGAACAAAATGAAAAAGTCTGAAGTGTAAAATTGCAAAAGAGATAAGATATCATCATACTTCCAGATGATGCCAACCAAACTAGATATATGAAATAATTTGCTCCAAAATGACAACTTCCTTATGTCCTGGATTCCTGGGCAGTATTCAGCTTTCATTTTTCTTCAGACTAAACAGTGCTGATCAAGGTTACAAAACTGACACCAGGCTTATCAATAACTGTAACACATGTTACAAGCACAAGTAGAAAATAATTTGTCCACAAACTATATGTGGTTACAAAACAAAAACCATTCAGCAGGGTTGGCATCAAAATAATGGTCTGCACCAATTTGGCAGATATATTCAAAAAATATAAGACCAATTGGTATTTTTAAAAGTACATTATTTAGTGATCTGTTCCTTTTCTAAGGATGTTAGTAAATTGAAAGAAAACAAATGTTTAGGTAGAGGTACTCAAAATAATGATTATGACTTTTAAAACAATACACAATTTTCAGGTCCAGAAACATTCCACGAGAGAGAATGCAATCCATTCCCCTGGTTCCAGTAGTCCTCAGCCTGTGGAAAATAAAAAGAGAAATATGTGTTAGCAAAGGCTATTTTCTCTGACACTTAAAACAATAAAAGCTGCTTTTATCTCTAGAACTGCAAAAAACTGGAATATACAGTTACTGATAAATCAAATAGGACCACATGCTAAACGTCCACAAGCCTACCCATGTTCCATTAAAACTCTCTAAGGTTTGAAATGCTTGGCCATGTAAACTTTCCCAAAAGACTTAGCACACTGGACAAGATACTCAACCCATTAAGTAAACAGTACCGTATTTACTCGAATACGACCCGCCCCCGAATAAGACCCGCACCCTGATTTTGAAGAACAAAATTTAAAAAAAAATATTTTTTTACTCAAAATTATTTACTATCCTAACTAAAAAAACAGAATAGCATTTATCCAAAATAGTTTCCAACAGTTTTGAAGTCGTCCTAAAATAACACACATCAAACGATTAAAAATACAAATAAAAGTACACAAACACTTCATTCATCGTCATCAGAAGTACCAACTTCGGAACTTTTATCACCATCACTTTCCCACTAAATGTCGTCATCACTGCCATCCATAGCATTCGAAATACTACATTTCTTGAAGCTCTTCCGTATGAGATCTCTAGAGATACGATTCCATGCCGTCAAAATCCACGAACACAGCAGCTGAACTTTCGGGCGCTGAATACGACCAGTTGTGGAGTCGGTGTGTGCTTATCGGCCGCCATCCGCTCCGTACACAGCTGTTTCAAGGCTGCTTTGAACGGGCGGTTCACGCAGCATAGACGTCATCTCGCTCAATCACGAATACATGACTCGGCAATATCATATTTCCTACCGGGCACGATTTCCAATAACTTCAGCTTCCCTCACAACTTTCAATTTCTCACTCACAGTAAATGACCGCAAACGTTTCGTAGCATTCATGTTTACACTCGGAGAACGTGCGTGTGACTGTATGTACAGTAAAACTTCTTTTATACGATTCACACTTATACGTTTTCTACACTTATACGATTTTTTTCTTGGTCCCGGCAAAATCCCTATACTTTCCATGTTAATTTATTTCCGATATACGTTTTACATTTATTCGTTTTTCACGTTTATACGATCATATCTTACGTCCCCGAGAGAAAAATGCGTCGTTTATACGTTTACAACGGTTTCCCTACCTAAAATCTCTAAAAATATTGGAGCCAGAAACTTATGAGACGCACTGTACGTTTCTCGGAAACCATCCCTCGCGCGGCGCTATGTTGTGGCGAGAACGACCTTGAAGCTATGTTCAGCCGGAGTTGCGTGTGTTGCGAAATACAACATCACTTGCTTCAGTCATTGTTCTGCCTTGTTCGGTGCTTCAGTTGTGGTTAACCTTGATAGCAGTGAACATGGGTGAAAGTAAAAGGAAGTGCATTACGATTGCTGTTGTTCACTTCTTAACGGGGGCCATCGCTCGCCGCTCGCCCGCGCTGCGGGACTGTCTCCCGCCAGGCACTTTACCGTAATGCGTAGCTCGCGCGGCCTATAGCCTATACTGTAGTTCACAGCTGGTGCTGAAAATGTTCGCCATCCACTGCTCCACATCGCTGGCACCTCTTTATGAAATTGTCATTTACGTTCTGAAGTTCCTCACCACCGATTGACTGTATTTCAACTGTAATATAGTCTTTAAGCTCATTTTCGCGAAAGATTTCCTGTACTTTAAGAAGGTATTTACACACGTTCACGTAATGAAAATCGCATTGGAACATCACCTTGAGCACTAAAGACGTGAACAATTGACTAAACTGAACCCCACACTGCTCAAGCACACTGCAAAGGAGGGAAACTTGTGGCGCCAAGAAGCGCATTACGGCCAAGTGCTTGACGGGGGACCGGCGCCGCGAGCGAGGGTCCGCGTCGCATATAACACCAAGTCCCTGTATAACCCATAATGTCGCATACATTTTGCAGTTTTTATTAAGCGACTTTCATTTACGCGTTTTTCACGCTTATACGTTTTTTTCATTTGGTCCCTTGAAAATCGTATAAGTGAAGTTTTTATCTTTATATACGTCAATACGGACCAGAAATGGCAATTAGTATTCCCATGACTGTATGACGCCGCGTGCTTACGGTAAAACAAAGTTATAGCCGGAAGAAGGCTAGCACCATCTAGCGGATACTCGCCACACCCGATATCGCGCGCGGCGGGCAATTTAGATCTTTCAAATTTGGATGACTCAAATAAGACCCGCACCCCAATTTTTCACGTCCGAATTTGTTTAAAAATGTGCGGGTGGTATTCGAGTATATACGGTAACTACTGTAATTGCAAATCAGTCCCCCATTGGCACCATTCACAGCAACAATTCATTGTGGCAACAACTTGACAGGTCTGTGGATAGGCTCGTATCGATTTGAAGCCACCAAGTCATCAACTGATTCTGAATATTGACAAGGGTCCTGAAATAATATGATGATGATAATTCTTGTTTTATGGGGCCTAACATCTAGGTTATCTGCCCCTAAAGGTCCTGAAATGCCCATGGTTCCACTTGACTCATTCCAAGTGATACAGCAAGACTAGAATAGAGAAATTTTGTTTGTCAGGAAACAGAACAAAACTCCTTAGAATATTTGTCGTACCAGCCTGAATTTTGACAAGGGGCCTGAAAAGCCCGTAGTTCCACTTTACTCATTCCAAGTTATACCAGTAAGACTAGAAAAGAGAAATTTTGTTGGTCAGGAAACAACAGAAAGCTTCTTGGAATATTTATCGTACCAGTTGGTAACAACTTGGGCTCAGTGCACACAATTGTTATACTGGCAGTTACCTCTGCACTTGCCCATCTCCCTCCTCCTGCATAATACTGCAGCGCAAAACATTTGCCACGCTAAGCGGCACTGTCTTACAGGAACGGGTTACTGTCGTGTGCGTCAATATTCTCTGACAGAGATGTATTTAAAGTCACTAAACACACTTCTCCGTCTAGTTCAGAGTTTCCCAACCTTTTGAAGTTCACGGCACCGTTGGGAATAACATTAAACACTAAGGGCACCCTTCCTTGAATTTAAAAAAAAGTTTGATATGTAAATTTATTGAAATATTATATAATAAGTAACATATGCCTTAACATAAAACAGTAAACTTTTTCTACAGTCACTGAGTAAAAATACATCAATAGTTTTGTTCGATAAATGATTAATGTGAAACTTGTGATTGATGCTTAGAGCAGAGATACATGATATTGAGCCTTACAGTTGACAATGAAACACGCAAAACATCCTCAAGGTTATTCAATCTATTTCTTGCTTTGGATTTTATTGTCACCATAGCAGAGAAAGATTGCTCGCATAGATAGGATGTTGAAAAAGGCAAAAGTGTATTAATTGCTTTTATCATTAAGTTAGGATACTCCTCTCTCCGCTGAAGCCAGAAAGTAGCTTAAGTATAGGGTGTTTTCTTTTGAGGGAAGGGAGGTTATCTCAATATCTCGCGGCACCCCTTGGTGCCGGGGCACACCGGTTGGGAACCACTGGTCTAGTCAATACTTTGCTGTTTAGTGTTTATTTACACTTATTGTTCAGTACATGTTTCGAGGCATTTGAATCTAGAAAGATTTTGCCGCTTCATCAGCTTATTGTTTCTCACACAGCCAGTCAATTGATGGACATTGAAAAAAAAAAGTGAGAATGACATGAAAATGAAATGTGGTGAACATTGGTGACTATTTTGAAATGGAACACTTAAAAATACTTGAAAAACATGCCATGCCAACATGTCAGGAGTCATTAACAGGCGAAATACATATCTTCTTATTCTTCCTGGCGTTGTTCCCAATTATTTTTTGGGGTCCGCCACTCTGCACCTAGCTCTCCATTTGTTGCGGTTCGCTGCATCTATAGGACGAAGACCGACGATGCGCGTATTGTCGTGTAGGGTATCCAACGCCTTTTTTGTCGTCCTGGAGGTCTTTGTCCATCAGGCTCGAGAGCAAGTGACTTGCTTGCAATGGAGTCTGTATTTGCTCGGGCTATATGCTCGTACCAACGCAACCGAGTCTCCCTCATTTTGGCTGGAGTAGGGGCAATTCCAAGAGTATTGCGGACGTCTTCGTTCTTAATATGATCCAGCCATGTAATTCCCAAGGACCATCGTAGCATCCGCATCTCCATTGAGTGCAAGGCTTGTTCATGTTTCTTTGTATTAGGCCAGCATTCAGCTCCATACAAACAACAGGGCGGATGTCTGATTGATAGATCTCAGTTTTGAGGCGCTAAGGGATCTTGCGGTCACAGAACGCCTGTGACCTGGCGCCACTTCATCCATGCAGGATTCACTCTTGCACAGGCATCCGAGACTTTGTCACCATCAGGTCTCACAAGGAGCCAAGGTATCGCAGATGTGAAGCCTTTGGTAGTGGGGCGCCATCTACTATGATGGTCCCATCTGTCTGGGAACCACATTCAAGGTACTCAGTCTTAGTGAGGTTGAGCCGTAGTCCAAACTCACAGAGCCTCGCATTCCAGAGGTTGACCAAGTGCTCTAGATCATTACGGGTCTCGCTTGCAAGCATGACATCATCGGCGTACAGTAATGTCCATGGTGGTTGCCTCTGCAAATCGGCAGTCCCTGTATCCATGCATAGGATAAACAAGAGTGGAGATAGTGCAAATCCCTGGTGAACCCTAACTCGAATATCAAACTGTTTGGTGAGGCCAACAGTACTGCGTACAGAGCTAGTTGTATTATTGTAGAGGAGTTGGACCCAACGCACATAAGCTTCTGGTACGCCATGAGATCGAAGAGAATAAGCTGATGGGGAACCCGGTCGAATGCTTTCTCCAGATCCAGAAAAGCCATGTGAATTGTCCTTTTCTCCACATACTTTTCCATCAGACGCCGCATTGCATGTTTTGCATCGGATTTGAGCTGACGATATTGAGTTAGATCAGCATCGGTTCTTGTTCTAAGCCACTTTTTGAAAGCAGTTTTCTTAGATTTCACAGCTCGTGCACGTCCTCATTCCACCACCAAGTTTGTTTATCAACAAATTGTCGTCCTGGTTTTATCATACCCGTTACTTCCTTTGCATTTGCCTGGATGTTTGAGGTGAATTCATCCCGTGTTAGTTGATCAATATTGTCAGGAAATACACATCTGACGACTTCAATTACCTATGTTTGGGATTATTATAGATAAAGAAGGGCAATAAGATAATACAGAATAATAATTCTAGTACTGATCTGTTCTTTTGTGGTACTTTTTGAGGATCCGACCTGACTCTAGGTTGACCGCCTAACAGATGGTTTATGGTTTGTTTCGATAGATCCCCACAAAATTGTGAGAAGAGTTTCTTTCAAGCACTAGGAAAAATTGTATTGTGTTGGGGTAGCGCGCCTGCCTCTCACCTGGAGGCCCCGGGTTCGATGCCCGGCTCCGTCAGGGATTTTAGAAACTGACATGAAGGCTCAGCCTCATGAGGACAATTGAGTAGCTGTCTGACAGGAAGGCAGCGCCCCGGTCACGAAAATCAAGATTCATGGCCGAGGGGACCCAATGCGCTGACCACGCGTCACCCCAATATCCGCAGGCCAAATGGCTGGGCAGCGGTCGCTTGGTAGGCCTAGGCCCTTCATGGGCTGTAGTGCCAGGGGTTATTATTAATATTATTACTAGAAAAATTGTAATTCCCCACCCATTTTAATTTGGGCACACTCGTGTGGTGACAGATTGAAGTGCTTCTAATAATAGATTCTCACTAGCCTGAGGCTTTCTTCATTTAACTGTTCCAATAATTTTCATAAACAGGCCAATTGGAGTTTGGTAATTTTATCAAGTTTGTCCAAATGGAGCGATAAGATTCTGCCACATTTCCACTAAAAATTTTACGAAGATTCATTTTGGATAACATTAACCCTAGAACTGCAGACCGTCTTCCAGGAAGACTGTGTGTTGTTTAATCAAGTGCGACCGTCTCTCTGAAAGACGGTCTTGGAATTCAAATATAGTACTACTGTTAGCCTTCAGATGGCACTAATTTCAAATCATGCTGGTTCCCGATGCTTTTATCTTTCGTAGTGTAAGTCTTTGGCAAACAAATGACAGTATGCAAGCTATTATTTGGCTGCAGAAGTGGAAGTATTTCCATGTTGATATTGAAGTTGCATTGAGAAAAATGGCCGCCAACTATGTAGACGATTCAGAAATTGAGCACCTGATTTTTGACGATTCGTGTAGTAGTATGGACGATGACAGTGGTTATTGTGTGGATTCGTATGAAAATGAAGATGGTGAAAGTAGTGGCAGTGATACCGGCGAACAGGATGTCACGCTAGTTATGGAAATCCCCATCAATGCAAGCGATGTTTATCATGTTCCGACAAACCCTGTACACATGCCTAATGGTAGCCGTGAAGTGGTAAGTGTGAACTAGACTGATATTCAACCCGAAGAAAGTGACTTTCCAGGTAAAAATGTACCGTTTATCGTTCATCATCCTGGTCCTGTGAACTTGCCTCCCCGTAATCGCGCGCTGATTATGTACTTCAAAATAGAGAAATGTCATTTTTGTAAAAATAATTTTCATTCTAGTAAATAACATGAATTATTTGAAACTGGTTCTTGAATTAGTAACAAAAAACTATGTAGCCTACTTTTCATTTATGATGTCTCTGACGAACATTTAACTTGTCAATATGGTTTTCTAGAGCAGAAAAGTAAATAATTTTTTATTTTTTTATTTTTTATAAAATATTTTTTATGATTAATTCAAACTGACGAGTCTGAATGATTCACCTATATCAATATAATATAGAACAGTCTTTCAGCTTTCTATTGCTGTATGATAAGTCATATTTATGAACACAGTATGCTTACGGATACCAAATTCCTTTAGTGTGTACTTTATGGGAATTTACTGCAGCATTTGACAGATAAACCCGCAGCAGTTCTAGGGTTAACCACCACAAGGACAAGTCACCATTAAATGACTACTAGTAACATGGAACTTTTTATGGCCGAGGGGACCCGACGCGCTCACCACGCGTCACCCCATAATCTGCAGGCCAAATAGGTAGGCAGCAGTGCCATGGGGGGGGGGATAGGTATAACTGGACCATTTCGACTGAGTTTTAATTTAGAAAGAAACAATTTTATATATATTAATAAATCAAAAAATATCTTGTTTTTGCCTCGACTATAGTTAGATGAAATTTATTTTTAATAGTGTAAAAGTACTAATTCATAGCCCTCATTCCACCATTAAGAAGGATGAAGTACATAAATTGTTACTTGTGATTCATATGTCTTTTTTTTCTTTGACTCATAGAGTCACCCATTTTTCCGTATTGACTTACTATAATAATCAAAAGATTTCCCAGTTCCGCCTCGTCAATACATTACGGTATATTCAAAATTTTGTGATTTACCCAGTCTAGCAATAAATACTGTTACAAACTTTTGACACAAACTGTACAACCGGTTTGGCAGGTAAAGAACTGCCAATGTGCACACGTTATCCTTGAACCATTGTTAACTTGTGTGTGAAAGAGGAAGCATCTAGCTCCAGGTTTCAACATGGAATGGGGTGATTATGAAAATCATGTTGCAGTGATAGCATTACATAACGTTGGAAAATCTGCAAGTGACATTTTCAAGATGCTGCAAAAGCTGAAAATCAGTCGTATGTTTGTGTACCGGACCATTGAGCGATTCACTGCAACTGGGACTGTAAAGGATCGTCCGAGGGAGGGTCACCCACGCAGTGTCAGGACTCTAGCAGCAAAAAAGGCAGTGGCGGCTCGTCTTCGGAGAAATGCAGTGCGGAAGCAGCTTATCATGGCCTGTGAAATGAACATTTCAAAACTATCATTATCAAGGCTTCTGTCAGAGGACCTTGGACTACGGGCTTATCGCCGACGAACAGGACATTACCTTGACGCGCGTCTTAAGAAGCTCAGTGTGCTTAAATGTCGACTTCTCCTGCAACGTTATGCGCAAAATGGTCATCGAAACATCCTCTTCACCGATGAAAAGGTATTCACTATTGAAGAATCTTTCAATGTGCAAAACTACAGGGTTTATGCATTATCATCTCGGGAAGCCAGTAAAAAGGTTCCGAAAGTTCAGAGGGCCCATCATCCCTCCTCTGTGATGGTATGGTGGGGGGGGGGGAGTTATTCTGGCACCACCCAGCTGCATTTCTGCGAAAAGGGTGTTAAAACCAGCGACAGAGTGTACGAAAGCACCGTTTTGGAGCCTATTGTGAAGAACTTAAGTGGCACATTGTTTCAAAACCAACCCTGGACTTTCCAGCAGGATTCTGCTCCAGCCCACAAGGCTAGGTCAACTCAAGGGTGGCTTCAGCGTCATGTCCCCGACTTCATTTCAACTGAAGATTGGCCCAGTAGCAGTCCGGACCTGAACCCTTTGGACTACCGACTGTGGTCAGTGCTTGAGGGCATTGTCTGCAAGAAGAGACACCCCACCATTGGAAGTTTAAAGCGTTCCTTATTGTCAGCAGTGCCAAGGTGACCATTTCGAAAAGTGATTGGTGATTTGTGTTAAGAATGCCTGTAAGAACAACATACTAACAGCAAATTAAAATACTTCTCATAATATTTGAGTTTTTTACTTTTTAAGTTGTAACAGTATTTATGGCTAGACTAGGTAATCACGTCACAATCTACATAGGTACATATTTCGATGCCCATATGCATTGGCATCATCATCAGCCTTACAGTGTATTGGCAGCACTTAAAAATCACTTTGTAATTACAGTAATAAAATGTTGACATAAAAACACACTCAAATCACTTATACACTAAAACACTTGAGAAGTTTTCTTAAAACTTAAAGACAGGAGATTCCTGCAAGCAAGTCGTGCGGTCAGCCGGCCATCATGAGGATGTGATTTTGCAGGATGAACGTTCGAAGTAGGTACCGTATTGTGCCCGTTTGGACCAAAGTCCGGACGACCACATATGCATTTCACCAAAAATCAGTCAGCACGAGAATCAAAATATCCCGGGGCGCCAAATGGGTTAAAGTCGAATGCAAAGACCCAACAAAAAAAAAATGCTTATCTGATTTTCGGCTCGACGCAACAATAAGGATAGAAGGAGATTCATGAAAACGGTGATTGCAGACCATAAAATTATCTCATTTTTATTAAAACTTTAAAATGACATGAAGAAAATATGCCCAAAATGGCATAAGAGATGACTGGAAAAGAATCAATTATTTACACAATATACAATACCGCCAACACATGAACACTAACAAAGTTGAAACGAGAGGTCAGAATATCAGTCCTGTTGACTTCGTTCAACATAATTACGTACAGCGCAAAGTCAATCGTCCATACTGATCCCTAAATTATTTAGCATTCACACGTTGAAGATCAATAAGAAAACTTATCACTGGTTGGGAAAATCACTTTCACTGTTCATTTCTCAAAACTATTATCGTAGCATTTCGACGAACACTTCTTAGGCAATAGTAATATTAGGATTTGTCCAAAACAAAGTTGTTCATAATAAGTGAAATACACCTACAATTTTTGTGGATTTAAAAAAAAAAAAAATAATAAAAAAAAAATAAATAAAAAAAACAGAAAATATCTATTGAAACATAGATCTCAATCCAAAGTCTGTCAAAAATAATTTTGACTTAATCAAAAATATAATTATCCCAAATATAACTTCCATTCCATATGGATTCAGTCAGCAAATTAATTAATTATTCCTTGAAAACATTAATTAGGAAATTTGAAATATCATTTAACATGTTTTATAATGAAACAAATTATTATTATTATCATCAAACTGATTTTGAACAAAAATCAAGTATGTTCAGCATCAACTTATTAAAGAAAATTTATATTTATTTTTATAGGATCTGAAAATCCTTTCAGCTTATAGTGGTTGTTAATGAGTAACAATTTCAAACAACAGCAATGGCCCATATGATTGACACGTGATAAAAATCACAGAATTATAAATCAGCATTTAGACAACGGTAAAGCTTTCCTGAATGAAAGGAACTAGTAGAATAATAATTTTCCGGGTAAGCAATTAGTAGAAATATTTTCAAACACGTGGATCAACAATAATTTAATAATGATGGTTTACAAAATAACCTGTGGTTATAATACGACGTAAGTGTGGCGAAAAACGACTCTCCTACTACATCAAAAACATCCAACCTACAATTTGATTGGTGCTCCATTTTACACAACCTCATTCCTGCGACTTAAATTGCGCACTCAGAATGGCATATAATTATCTGCACACATACAATGACATCTTCCCAAATTATACAAAATAATCAAGCCTTTGCTTGTTATGACAAATGGAAGATTCAAAAATCAGTAAACCTCACCAATGAGTTTACGACAATATCCAATATAATTTCACCATCAAAAATTCCACACAGTGTTAACATTAGCAAACGTTGTGAAAGACGCTGCGTCATAATGATTTTATTTTATATAAACTCTAGCAAAAACCCTGCTTTATACATGCTTAGCTTCCCATTTCACTTCTTTCCGTGTCTTTATCAAAGCTTTAAATATGAAATGCAAACGTGAAACAATTTCACCGAATTTAACTGTTCATTATAAGTGGGCATGTGTTAACCACTAACCTTCGGAATTATCAAATATCCGATTTAGAGTATGACTTCAAATGTCAACTGTATTAATCATACAATTAGAAAATGATTATTATAAACCACAAATGTTTATTATTATTATTATTCCAGAAAAATAGAAAAATAATAATTATTATTAAATTCCATTATTATTATTATGTTCAAAACTAGGTTTAAAGTTATCAAACTGTTCGTGGAATATCACCCTCGACTTCATAAGAATGGATAACTATCTATTCCTCAACTTAGATTAATTCTTAAATCTCAAATTATGACGGCTAATGACAGCAATAAGAAAAAAATATCGAAATAAAATAAATGCTCGTTCTGCTCGTCCATAAATATCGAATCGTATAAATCTGAGTAAAAAAAAAACCAACTCAGGTCCTAGCTCAGGTTTCGAAAGAAAATATTTGCAAAAGCAAATAAACATATCGATGACTATAGAGAAAAAAAATGTGTTGGCAAGACTGTAGAAAATACGAGAAAATCCAACTACGCATAGAAATAATGTAAATTGCAGCTTACATTCTTGTAGGTCTTGATGGTAGAAACCTGGACTGAACCAGACTACTCAGTCTTCCTGTTGTCTGTCCCATTAGGACCCGTACTTATATTCTCGTATCAGCTTTCATGTTATACCCACAAGCTGTTTACGCAGACATAGTGGCGATTATAATGTCTTGCAGAAAAATGTTGGCAACTTCAAGAGCTGAAGTGTAGTTGACAGGGGTCTGATCTAAGCGATCCATGATGAAATAATTACCAAGACCCACTGTGATACAATCAGTATTCCAATACTCTAACAATCTTTTCAGCACAATTACAAATTCTGTCGAGTTGGCTGGGCAAAGCTTCTAACTTTACAGATAGCACAAGGCTAAACCTGTATTATGCACTAAGAGGGGGAAAGGTTCCGCCTGATCAATACAACGTTGTATTGATCAGGCGGAACCTTTCCCCCTCTTAGTGCATAATTGTTCAATCAATTCAGAACCATGACAAATACGAATATAATAAACCTGTATTCCCATTCGGCTTTCGAATTGTAATATGCAAGACTGGTTTTGAAGTTACTGACTTATCTTGGCTGGTCCAACTATTGGATATAAATAATCCAACTATAAGTGAATGTGGACTGAAGAAAAAGTTGTAGACATAGTCTACCATATGTCCAAGTTGTAGCGGTAAGAATTACCAAGTGCCACAGACTTATTTCACTTCTGTGAAATCGAAGAAAAGTTCTAAACTCACTCGAAATAGTTTAACACTTCCAATAACCATGTACTGTCGAAAATTCTAAGTCCACAGCTTGTGCTGTAAGTTGAAGGTTAGATGCAACAAATGTGCTCGGCGATAATAACGATGTTCGAAGTTCGGTGATAGTCAAGCGGCTAGAGCGCTTACGTAGTGTAGCACGACCAAGTCAACGGAGTGCTTGTGACGAAGTGAACATACCTCTGCCTGCGAGGCTCGCCTTTTATACCCATCCGCTTGCTGGCTCGAGGTCACTGTGGCGAAAACGCTGGAACTAAAACAGCTCATAACTCGGCTTCTGTTCGATCAATTTCTTTGAAACAAAGCTCATTCTTCTTATCTTGTTCTTGCCAGTAATCTGATATAGGTTTCATGTTTCCATCTCAACGGGAAATATTTAGTGACGTATAGCCTCGACTATGACGCTCTCCTCCTACGTCACTTACCCACTTCTTGGCTGTAAATTCCTTCGAAAAGCTTCTAAGAAGGTTTGGAGCGCGCTATTCAAACATCCATATCTGAACTTAGAATCGTGGCCTGTTCCCTCAAATCTAGGCTCACGGCTTGTACCCTTCAATCTAGGCAACTGGATTTGGGCACAGTATCGAATATTACGAATTATTCTGAGAGGATTGCACGAATAATACCACAAGAGCGCACATTTTCTTTCGAATTCAAGCCAGGAATCATAAAAGTTTTCGGGATAACTAGTTAGATCAAATCCAATGGAACCAAAGTGCAAAGAAAAAATCGACATATAACAGAATTTCAAATTAGCTATGCTTACTAGACGGAGAGATTTTAAAAATATATTTCAATGTTATTTCGCGAATTTTTCCTAAACTGTATTATTTCGCAATTTTGTAGCATTAAATTATTCCGCGTTATTTTGGGACTTCAATTTCAGGTGTTTTGCAAATTTGGAGGTCAATGACAAAATAATGATAGGTTTCTGTTGAATTTCAGAAGATTTCGCTAATAAGCGTATAGCGAAAAGTCAGGGACCCTAATAATAAAAGATTTTTTACACACAAAACTAAAAACTCTTCTTGATGCCGAAATTATACGTTGAATCGATGTATACAACTCAAGGTATCCTCAGTATGCATTTCCTTGAGGTCAGGCACGGGAAAATATAGCTTTATTACGCAATCGGTGCCGCCTGCGTGAAACTCGCTCCATCGCAATCTACCAGCCTAGCGGCAAGAGTTTAAATGATTTAACCCGACCTCGGCAAATTTTTGTTACTTTCAAATATCCAGAAGTAAAAATTAGCTACTTTTTATTAGTTTCATTACCTGTTTGTAAAATTAGCTACTTTTTCGTTACTTTTGTTGCCGGTAGACACCCTGTGAATACAACGCGGTGTGGCCATCTTGAAATTATGGAATATGATAATGAATAATCTCAAAGTATTAAGATACAACAACGAAATTTAATAGTAAGTGGTTTCCTACGAAGATGTCAAAACAACAGCGACTCCATACGTTCATGATGGCAGCTGATTGTATTCTTAAAACTTTAATGTAATAATAATAATAATATTGGTTTTACGTCTCTTTTAACTACTGAGTTTTTTTGAGACACCGGGATGCCGGAATTTTTCCCCGAAGGGGAGCTTTTAATGTGTCAGTAAATCTACTTAAAACACGACTCCCTCGCATTTCCACACTGCACCAGGATTTGATCCTGCAACCTTGGGAACAGCAGGCGAGAACGTTACCACTGAGCCATGCAGCCAGTATATAAAACATAAATTTGAATGTCATTAATTCACGATATATTAGCACGATTAACGTGATAGTGAGAGGAGTACCATACAAAAGACATACCATTATTTATAGTAATATTGCACTGAATTAAGCATGCAGCGGCCATCTAGAAATTCTAAAATAATTCTATATAATTTCCTAAGAAGTATGATAGGAAAAACAAGGAAAGACAGAGTGAGAAATGAAGATGTTAGGCAGTGGCAGATCCAGGCCTTGCGGGGCTCTGGGCGTTATGATAAGGTGAGGCCCACAACAATAGGAAATTAAAAAATATCAAATCAAATGGAAAATAGTCTGATAATAATAAAATAAAGAATAGTTACAATATTTTGAATACACTGCAGTATTTTTTTTAATAATATGAAAGAGACCTTTAAGTCCCCTTGAAGAAGATTATGTAAAGTATAAAATATTAAAAATATTACTTTGCGACTATTTTATGGCTGATGTCTTTATTATTTCACTGAAATCTAAACTTGCTAACCGGTCACGACCGGTCATAGCTGCACTGAAAAAAAGAAAATGAATTATAAATTAGTTTGAAAAGTACGGTATAATTAATTAATTAATTAATTTTAAAAAAATGGCGCGGGGCCCCCAGTCCGCGGGGCCTTGGGCAGTCGCCCTCCTCTAGATCCGCCCCTGATGTTAGGACGGAAGTTGGGATGAGAAAACTAAATGAGAGAATTGAGAAGAATAAACTAAGGTGGTTTGGACATGTAAAGAGGATGGAGGAAAATAGAATACCAAGACAGATGCTAGAGGTAAAGTGCAAGGGTAAGAGAGCAAGAGGAAGACCTAGGACAAGGTGGACTGATTCAGTGAAGAACAGCATAAGAAAAAGAAATTTGGACTGGGACAAGATCGTGGAAGAGGAATGGTGGAAAGAAAGAGGAAGGTGCAGAAGTGCCATAAATACCCCGATCAGGCAGGAGCTGAATAAAGGGAAATTATGATGATGATGATGATGACAATATCTCAAATTAGCATTAATGTAGAACTCTATATGGGCTTTGTATGCCAAAGGCACAAGAACATCCTCACCATATATACAAGATGGCGGCTGAGCATACTAATAAAACTTAACTCGGAACTTTGTAAGAGGGGAGAAACAGATAAGATACCTCGCCTGGATTAATCATATGACTATCACACTGCATATAGCACGTAGACACCATCTTGAATATATAAGACATTGATATCGACAATCCACTATTTACTACATTTACAATGACGAAACACAGCAAATAAGTGATCTTACGTAAAAGCTTACTCTGCAGAAGGCGCAAGATAAACGATTCCATAAATTCAAGATGATGGATGGGCGTACTGGCATGTTACCCTTCTATAGCAACCACAATCAATGAACTGTGCGCTATGATAGAAGCAGCTTGGCAGTCAAGAACACATCCAATGTACAAGTCAATGCAGCAACATTTAGACGTTCTAAAGTTACTGCCGCTTGTGGCAGCTGCACAAAATAGCGATGTGGCCGTACTGTGGTGCTATTGGCCTGCAACTACAGTGAGGACCATCCCTATAGAACAGGGCTTTCCAATAGCCATCCCGCAGACATGACATGATTCACCACCACATTTATAGCATGTGCCGATTACAACAGCGTGCGTGAAGCCTTGGATGCTGTCATAGCATTTATTACATACGCAGCTGACAAGATACCTTAGTTGTGATAATTAAGACTTGCTGTGAAGTACTGTAGCCTACCTCGTATCACGTGAACTTGATTAGGGATAGAACAAAACATCAAATTTTCCTATTGGAAACTTACCTTCTCAAGAAGAAGTTTGCAGTAAATTTGTTCGCAAGTTTCAGCGCCGTGCGATTTTTACTTGTAGAGGAACCTCAAACAAAAGTATACAAAAACAATCCACTTACTCTGGAGGCGGGATACGATATAGCCTACAGTACTTCACCACAAGTCGCAATTATCTCACACACTTCAGTGACTATCAAATTTATGAAAACACAGGTTATATTCTTAATTACAGCTACAAATAGTTTAACGAATTGGAAATCTTTATTCTAATAATAACTTGGCCACATCTGTACTTCCATTTGTGTAGGCCCTATTGAAACAAACACCGTGAAAACTCTTGTTCAAGAAATGTAAACCAATACTCAAGGCACAGCATCATCATCGTCATCATCATCAGTGATCTGCCCTAGGGCAGGTCCTCACATGGCATCTCTCCAAGCAATCCTTTCTCCTACTACTCTCTTTGTTGTTTCATACTTTGCGTCGATCCTGATACTGTATAAAAAAAATCATAGATCCTTAGGCCTATACTGTCAACCATTCGGAACATAGATAAACTTCCTTCCCAATTTACATGCGATCAAGATTTATATATATTTAGATCGTAGGCTTTCGAGACCAGTGTCTAGTTGATAGGCTTACAGGATGGAGCCGCATTGTGTATCGGTGATTGTTTCCCAACGTTTCGGCTGTCATTGGAGCAGCCTTAATCATGGGTAAAAGTTGGTCTCAGTACACAAAATTACCGATTCACGACGCGGCTCTATCCTGTAAGCCTAGATGATTTATATATATATATACATATATATATAATTACGGGCAACTATTGGAGGAGGGGGAGGGGGTAAATGAAGGAGGAGAATCGCTCTTTGTCATCCCTTAGTTTTCTTTTTCTTCTTCAATAGTCCATAACAATAAATATAAATCTTAATCACATGTAATTTATTTCAGGCTTTTTCCACATTTTCCAGTAATTGGAATCATTCTGTGTTGACCGACTGAAAGCTACAATATTAATTGTTAATAAGGCAACACTGAAAAATAGCTTTAAAGCTTTCATTATGTTACAGTATATAAATTTTAAAAAAATATATATATATATTAATGCAGCCAATGGCCATGTAGGCTACTTTTCTTTTCAGGACGGGTCAGGGAAGGGATATTGGAAGGAAATCAGCCATGGACCTATTGAAAGGAACCGTCCCAGCATTTGCCTGGTGGTGAAAATGGGGAAACCACGAAAACCATTTTCAGGACGGCCGAGGTGGGATGCGAACCCACGCTCTCCCGATGCCAGCGAGGCACGAGATAGCGCATTAGCGCTCTCGGCCACCGCGGCCAGTATACAGTATATACTGTATATTAGCTATTGTACCCGGCGTTGCCCGGGAGGTGTCTTTATATGTTATAAAAAGATGCATGCCAATATATTTCGCAGAGTATATTCATTTTGCCCCTGAGAGTCTGTTTTTCAATCTCTGGATAAAAGCGATGGGTATCCACTCCCCGAGTAACTTTGCTCAACACTTTTATCGATTCGGCATTCGAAACGTGTTATTCAATGCCAAGTTACTCGGCGAGCTACAACTCGTCGAAAGTATCAACAAACTGTTACAATACGGGTTATGCGATTGGTCTAAATTGAATTCTGAACGGTAAACGCTCATGCAAACTTTGGTGTCAACTGATTGAAACACAAACCACATGGTCTCAGTCTTTGTATCAGTATTTAAATAATGATATGCTTTAATATGAAACATTGTAACTAGTCGGCAATACCGGTATGCTGTTTCTGCTCAATGGCTATTCTGATATTAACCCACATTGCGGTAATGCAGTTATCAACATAAACTATATTGATGTTTTTATACGGGAACTGGGCTAGCCTTTCATGGACTACTGTACGCATTCCCTTTACTGCCAAGTAGGGCAATTCATAACGAATTTAAAACTCCATTCCAGGCAGGAACATTATCGAAAAGAAGGAATATACAGGGTGTTTCAAAAATAGGGGGCATAATTTCAGGTATGTATTTGTTATATGTAGACAATCAAAATTGTTCATTACAACAAGTGTCCGGAAATGCTGCATTTCTGAGTTATGGCCTTCACAACACTAAACTTCACCGGAACGGTTTTCTTATCGCAGGTCGTTGCCGTGATAGGAGACATTAAGAGGACACTCTGACGGTTCATTCTGAGGCGATGGTTAAATTCAGTGTCGTGTTTGGCGTTCGTCTGTGCATCATGTACTCAAATCAGCACCTGGCAGAGATGCACTTCATGTGCGGTAAGGTGGACGGCTGCGTTGGCTCGTTGTTTGTTCCAGGATAGGTCAATGAGACATCAATATGAGGTCTGTATTCAAGCAGGAGGTGGACATTTTGAACATCTTCTGTAATGACAATGACCTGCGGAAGAAAAACTTTCCGGTGAATTTCAGTGTTGTGAAGGCCATAACTCGGAAATGAAGCATTTCCGGACACATGTTGTAATGAACTATTTTGATTGTCTACATATAACAAATACATACCTGGAATTATGTCCCCTATTTTTGAAACACCCTGTATTAATGGAGCATAAAATATTACTTCCATAACATTACCGGTACGTGAAAATGGGTAACCGTCTTGAACTCATCATTCCCGTAGTTGCAATAGCCGTGGTGTTAGCGTCTAGGTCTGAGAATCATGAGGTTTCAGGTTCGAACCCCAGTCGTGGCAAGTATTTTTGCTAACCGATTATCGATTTAAAAGATATTTATCATATCATTACGAGTCATTTTAACAGAATCTACATGAAATTACGATTTATCTCATTTTTATTACAATATGTTGCAGCAAGCAGAGTTTGAGAAATTTGATTGTATTGAACATCATTTCTAGAGCTCGAGCCAGCCGGGAAGGCGGTGCGCAGAACACAATGCTACCATTACGTCATGCCTCACTTCCATCCCACCAATCACAGTCAGTCTGTCTTGAGAATCTGAGCTAGTGTGTTGTCAGGAAAGCTAAGTGTAAAGCAACGTGAAAGAGACAGGCTCGTTGAGGTAAGCGACGGTGTTGTCACACCGCAGGAACTCATGGCAGCAGCCTGCGATGTGGGAACTCGGACATGGGGACCTGTTGTAACAGTGGAAATGTATCTCTTTCTCTCTCTGCGCAAATCCCACAGAGCCGGCTGCCTTCCGGGCTGACGCGAGCTCTAGTAGTCTATAAATAGGCTAGAGGCTATGGTTTCATCCCTCCTCTTAATTTACAGTATAAAATAATATGTGATGTTTGTTGAAACAAGTGTGACAGTAGCATATCTCCAATTCGGTGGCGTAGTCGGTAGCATGCTGAGCTTTTATGCCGAAGATAGCGGGGTTCAAACCCGGCTGAAGCTGTCGGATTTGTTAAGAGCGTTAAAAATCCCTCAGTATGCCTTCCTTCGGAGGGGAAGTAAAGCCGTCGGTCCCATGTCATAGATTTATGGCATGTTAAAGAACCTTCCACTAATTACACCTGTGTGAAGCCAAATTGTATAGGTTAGGAATGTAAACAACGCTCTTAGGTTTCTACGTTCGTTGTCAAGTGCCGACTCCGGTGGCGTCTAGTAGTCTGGTTCTGAACTAGGCCTAGTAGTCTTTGACTGTGGCGTTTGGCGGCAAAAGTAGGAACTATTTGAAAAATTCAAAGTTGCAGTCCTTCCTTGAATTAAAAAACAGATACACACACTAATACAGCCATCACATTTAACACCGGTTATCAGACAGATTCTACACGGTACACGGGGCTACATGACCGTGTTGTCGCAGCCCCTAAACTAAGGAACCAACCAACATTCATCATAGTACTGGTATGAAAACGGAGCATAAATTCACATACGTCAACATTTTAAGAATGCCCAAGCTGTGTAGTATACGAGATCTTTGTAATTTTAAAGTTTCTACTGCGAGTATTGCCGTATACAAATATAGTCACCTGCGTGCATACCGAAGCTGATAATTCTAGGGCAGCCATCACAGCACTTTTTGATAATCGAAAACAAGCTATGAAATAAAGATTCATACAATTAGAACAAAAAACCTTGATACAAATCATCAAGTGTTCACACCTGGTAGGAGAAAAACAACAAGCAACTACGGTGTGTCACTACTCCGAAGGTATTTTAATGCTTATCCAGCACAAATAGCCCGAGTAAATATGAACAACTTGCCCATTACATTTATTCCCTTGGCAGTGCTGCCTAGCGATTGAAAAACACAATATGGTGTTTAATGCTGGGAGTACACTACTCCGAACTTTGCCCAGCGATTGAAAAACAGGCCCTAAGTGAGTTTAGAACATAGTTCTCATCGACTCTGATGTTACTCAAGTGCAATATTAACTAACTGTAAACCTAGTCGAAAAGTACAGTGGAATACAATAACATAGCCGAGCATGCAACTTCAGTAAAAAGGAATGTATATACATTATTCCTCGAGAACTCACTCTACAATTACTTTCCTGATAGTGTTTAATTTTGGTTTAATGGGGAACTTAAGACGTCTGATAGCAGTGTTCACAAAGTTATGTCTACTCTTTTCAAATGTCACAACTACCTTCTTGATAGGAAATAATATTCAAAATGATTGGAAGATAAAGTCATCATTGTGGAGTCAAATATAATAATAATCCCTGGCACTACAGCCCGTGAAGGGCCTAGGCCTACCAAGCGACCGCTGCCCAGCCATTTGGCCTGCAGAATTGGGGTGTCGTGTGATCAGCGCATCAGGTCCACTAGGCCATTAATCTTGGTTTTCATGATCGGGGCGCTGCCTCACTGTCAGACAGCTACTCAACTTTCTTCACGAGCCTGACTGCACCCCGTTACAGCCCTCACGTCAGTTTCTAAAATCCCTGACGGAGCCGGGAATCAACCCGGGGCCTCCGGGTGAGAAGCAGGCGCGCTACCCCAACACCACGGGGCCGGCTGGAGTCAAATATACTTATGATTTATAATCCCGCACAAATTACGTGAATAATGATAAATGACTTATTCCTGTACATAGGTCAGTGTGTACTATATTAAGGAACAGTATCGCTGTAAGAATAATTTACATGCATATCTGATCTCATCCACAGCAAGTTAAAGTAAATTAAGCAATGTATAATCCCAGTATAATGTCAAATATGATGCTTAGATTCTGAACACCATTGGACTTCCTTAGCCTAAAAAGTATTTCGTAAGAGAAGAAATAAATTCTCTAAACTCAATCCTTAATAATCTCTAAAATGCTATAGTGGAATCCAGTGTGATTAGAACTCATGACAATTATAACATTAGGCAATTCAATAACGTTTGTCAATAAGCACTAAAATGGCTAATTTAAATACATAAACATAGGGAGAAAAATTGTGAACGATTAGGCCTAGTAGTTTATGTTATTAACATATTATCAACTAAATTCATAATTTAACATCCGGTTCCAATTACAAATTAGCATAGTCATAGAGCAGGGCAATTACCAATTACAATATAACCCGAATAACAAAGGCAAATACTATTCATAGAACAATCTGTAGTATCATATGCATACGGTTGGCAATATTGTTATCAGTCCTGTAATTCATGCGCATTATGGCAGACACAACTGTAATTTTACCACATAAGTCGTGATCTAAAACGGGGATGATGGGTAGGTTCTAGACAGCAGAGGAGAAAACATCTATTACCAGGGCATTTCCACAATTATTATTCATCATAACAAAACGTATTTCGGCTAATTAACGGGCAACACTGGACTAGACCCAATCCATTAATAGTGAAAGAGACAAGAACCTGGCTGGGTCATTCCATGTCAAATCATCACAGCTCCGAACCCGGCCATCTCAGATTGACATGAAATTTGGTAAAAAGTTAAAATATATGAAGTTGTACACACACGCAAAATTTTCTCCCTCAGTAATTTAAGATATTCATACAGCAGGGTTGCAAACATGATAAGAAATTAACATTTTTCCTCGCATGCTCTGCAAAAATGAATCATAACTTTAACTTATTTGTAACTGAGGTACAACCTCCATGTTGGTCCTTTCGAAGCTAAAGGGACATATTTTCCATTAGAAGTCATCATCATCTGTCTTCTACTCCAGTTGCCCGGGTGTAGTTTACGAGCGCCCTCCACTTGCGTCTGTCCATGTACCATTTTTCTTTCAGGATTCTATCCCAGCTAACTCCCCTTGTTTCTATGTCCTCCTTCACCTGGTCTAGCCATCTCTTCCTTGGTCTTCCTACTGGCCTTCTACCAACCACATCTGTGTGTAGTCTTTGTTTTGCTATCCTCCCCTCGGCCATTCGCTTGACATGGCCAAACCATCTCAAACGGGCCCTTGTCACTTTTTCTTTCAAAGTTGGGTACACTCCAGCTTCTTCCCTAATTTGTTCATTTCTTACCCTATCCCTCCTAGTTTTTTGTACCATTGTTCGTAGAAACTTCATTTCTGCAGCTTGTAGTTTGCTGTCTATCTGTCTGGTTGTTGGGCATGTTTCTAGGCCATATGTTTTATGGGGGTAAAGTATGATTGAAAGAGCGTCTGTTTTGATCTCAAGGGGACTTGTTCGTTCCAGAGTAGGTTCCGAACTTTATGGTAGAACTGGGTTGCTTTTTGGGTTCGGCTATTGATCTCATGCTGTATCCTGTTATTGCTTGAAATTATGCACCCAAGATAGTTAAACTGGTCTACTGTTTCAAGCTGTGTACCTTCAAGCCTTATTTCTCCTTTCTTGTTCTGTCTGTTGACTGACATCGCTACCGTTTTTGATTTGTTTATTGTTAATCCGTGTGCTTTTAGACAGTTATTCCAGGTGGCCAACCTCTCCTGTACTTCTTTCTCTGTATTAACCCAAATTACTACATCATCTGCAAATGCGCTGATTTCTGTGTTGTTATGCCTTATTCCTTTCATAACTTCGTCCATTACAGTGATAAAAAGTAATGGCGAGAGGGTACTGCCCTGTTGAACTCCTTTAGTTGTTTGGAACCAGTCAGAATTACAATTTCCTATCTGAACACAACTGTGGCAACCTTCGTAAAGCATTTTTATTTTCTGGATTAGCCCCGCGGGTACGTTTTTCTTTCTTAGGCATTCCCATATAGTCTTTCTTGGGACGTTATCAAATGCTTTTTCAAGATCTAAAAATACAGGTGTTAGGTCTCTACCCTTCTCCCAGTGCTTTTCTAGCAGCATTCTGAGGGAAAATATGAGATCTATAGTTGCACGGTGTTGTCTGAATCCATACTGCTCTTCCTGCAGTTGCGGTTCTATTATTTTCCTTAGCCTTTACTCAAGTATTTTTTCAAATATTTTCAGGCCATGAGACAATAAAGTGATCCCTCTATAATTGCCACATTTCTTCCGGCTTCCTTTTTTGAAGAGAGGTACTATTATTCCATTTTTCCAATCATCTGGAACTTTTCCATCCTTCCATATTGCACCTATTACTCTATGAAGCCACTGTATTCCTAGTGGACCAGCTGCTTTGATCATGTCCGCACTGACTTCATCAAATCCTGTCGATTTTTCTTTGGGCATACTATTAAGGGCTGTTTCTACTTCCTTCCATGTTGGTGGATTCTCTTGATCAAGTTCATCATTACAGCATAAACTGACCTTTGTGGTTCCATCGTTGGGGTCTACTCCTGTACTGCTGCATAATTTTTCGAAATAAGATTTCATGACCTTTCTTATTTCTGTCTCTTCCCTGACTATGTTGCCATCTGGATTCTCTATTGCTGTTATGTATTAAAAGTCTCTTCTTATATTTCTTATTGTTCGGTACAGTAGTTTGGAGTTGGCTTTGCTGTCCTGTTCCAGTTAATAATAATAATTTTTCGGTACAACTTCCGTACAACTTCCTTTGACCAGAATCAAACTAAAAATTCTTCTACTACTGTAATTAGCTAAAATACCTGTAGTAATGGTAGGGAAAAAATCTGGGAGATGATATAGTAATAGATGTTGACTGGTGAACTCTGGAAGTGTGCTGGAAGCAATGCCAAAAACAACCTCACCGAGATTATATTCAACACCTGGGAAACGGAAGTCCTACCACCTGACTGAACATCAGCTCTCATTCATCCCCTCCACAACAAAGGCAATTTTACTGACTTAAATAATTACCGTTGGATTTCTCTTGTCCCGGTAACTTACAAGATTTTCTATAAGGCCTTACTAACACGAGCTGAAAGTCAGCCAGACAGTCAGATCGGAGAATATCAAGGAGGCTTCCGGAAGAGCAGATCCTGTGTGAACAGATTCTAAATCTTAAATATGTAATATTGTACCTTATAAGTTACTAGTCCAGTCAAATTAGGAATTTTTGCTGCATTAAATCATGTACAGTAGAACGTCGTTCATCCGGACGCCAAACAACCGGAAAATCAATTATCTGGACGAGGAGAAAAATATGTGAGTGTACTGCATTAGGTTGTGAAAATGGCTTCTACGAGTAGCAATAAGAAAAACCGAAATCGCAATGTTTTATCGATTGAGAAGAAGGTGGAGATCAATAAACTGGATAAAAAATAAAGAGTGTGCAGTCTAATTAAAACTTACATTGTTGGAAAATCTACAAATTATGATTTGAAGAACCCAAAAGGTGAAATTCTGAATTATGCATCAAAGAGTGAAGAAGGGTCTAAAAAGAGAGAGAAAAAAAAAACACGGGTGAAAAATTGGAAGAAGTGGCGTACTTATGGTTTATTCAGACATGAAGTAAGGGAGGTCCCATTTCTGGACTTTTGTTATGTGAGAGTGTGTTGCAGCTAAATGAGAAGCTTGGCGGTTATTACTATAATGCACTGTGCATGTTTTTTCCTATGCAATAAACGTTTGTTTGATTATCCGGAAAAATCATTATCCGGAACACTTTCGGTCCCAATTAGTCCGGATAAACGAAGTTCTACTGAATTCCAAATGTTTCAGGAATGCGCAGGGGGAGGTGTCCTGAACAACACCTAATAAAGTCCCGTCAATTTCAGGTGCTGCGGGGGTGGGGGCAGAGGGGACTCAAAGCCCCCCTTTTTTAGTTTTTGGCGCATAACATTAAAACGGTGCATCGCCCAGATATTTTTATAGTTTTAAAACTTAAAGGTAATTAAATGTCCTACAAAATGGTGTATTCATATTTATCTGTGTGTTACCGTCTCTGAGATATGAGCCGGTAAACATAAAATATTGGCAGAAAAATGTGAAGCGCCTCACGTTTCTCGTCAAACTTGCCCGTCCAATCCGTTTGCCTTCCATTTTACAGAAAACTCATGGGGAAGGAAGTCGTAGAGCATTAAATTTCCTTCCAGAATATATATACTTATGCTAATTTATCTTCAACCAGTCAAACGTTAGAGCGGTTTGACTTAACGGGGACGGTTTCGAGATTTTGCTAGTGAACGGCTCATTATCTTAATTCCCCCCGCAGCACCTGAAATTGACAGGACTTTATTAGGTGTTGTTCAGGGGACCTCCCCCTACACATTCCCGAAACATTTGGAACTACATGATTTAATGCAGCAAATGCATCATTTTTGGTCTAATTTGATTGGACTATACTCCAAAATGAGGAACCGTGGTGTGGTTGTCAACTTTGTTGATTTTCGGAATGCCTATGATTCTATTGATAGAGGAACACTTAATAAAATCCTACAAGAACTAGGATTGGATAACAAAACTTGCAGGCTCATTTTATTAACCTTGACTAACATCCATTCCAAGGTTAAATTTAGAGGTGAGATCTCAGAATGCTTTAAAATAAAAACAGAGGCGAGACAAGGGGATGGCCGTTCCCCACTTCTTTTCAACTGTGCTCTTGAGAAGGTTGTGAGGGAGTCGCGCAAGGAACTGACCACCTTGGGTGTTCAGAGTGGGATATGCCTGGGTCGTAAGACGGACGGACTATTTGTAGACTCTCTGGCTTTAGCTGATGATATAGCACTGACTGCTGACTATGGATACAGCATCAATCCAGATCTCCAGAGACAAGCAGGCAAAGTAGGTCTTCAATAGTCACTGGAGAAGACAGAGTTCTTCACAAGCATAAAAGAACCTAGCAGTGAGATGCTTTTGGAGCAAGTAGAGATCAAGAGGACCAAAAAATGTAAGTATCTCGGAGAATGGATTGAATCCAATTTATCTGACAGGGCAGCGTTATCCAGGAGAGTCAATAATTAGAAATGGCCTATCGGTTCACGAAGAACACTTACAACAAGAATTCCTCATCGCATAACTTGAAATTGAAACATTATAAGTCAGTCATAAGGCCAGAAGCCTTATACGCCATGGAGTGTCTTTCTTTAAACCGAAGGGGTCTGATGGAGAAGATGGAAATTAGAGATGGGAGAATTCTCCGGAAGATCCTTTTCCTGTAAAGGTAGATGAAGAATTTCGTAGGCGACATCACTCCGAGCTATACGAACATATAGACAAACTATCTGATTGTGCGAGAAAAAGGAGAATAGCCTTTTATGGCCATATAGGGAGATTACCTTCCACAAAATTGACCAATCGTTTGCGAAGTTTCTGGCACAAAGAGGAGGTTCGTCCCACGTGGTTGACGGAAACTGAGAAGGATATTAACGAACTGGAAACATCAGATCTGCATGACAAGACAGGCTGTGAGGCGTACTTTGAAGGAAGTCCATGGTTTTTAGGAGAAATCTCTGAAGAAAGGTACCCCCTGGACTACTGAAAGAAGGTTCACCGGCAGAAAATGCATCAAAACTGGGCGAAAATCAAGACCCTCCAGTTGAATAAACATGGTCTTGAGTAGGCCAATTCAAGAGAAGAAGAAGAACAGACGTTTACTCCTCCACTGTCTCTAACCTACCCAGCCATCCCAAATATGATCACGACTTATATAGATGAAATTTCAGTTGACTCCACCATTTTTAGCTACATGTACAGTATTGTACAGCTTTCACGGCCAATGAACTAAAACTCGGCAATTTTTCTAGGTTTATGCCGTGTCTTGTGTTGGGTTTCATAGGGAGGTTAAGGCTGCTTGAGCTTTTAGCTCTCGCAGTAAAGAAGCACAGGTGCCCCTCATGAAAAAGGAGGTAGCGGGCAGTTCTCTATTTCAGTGGGGGTCCGGGCACGGACACCAAGAGCCCGCTGATGAGTCCAGCTTAGCATTTCTAGGCGAAACCCCCACACAAGACACGGCATAAACCTAGAAAAATTGGAGAGTTTTAATGTACAGTATTGCTAACCCCACGCAATCAGTACTATTTCGCACCCAGTATCGTAAAACAATAGAGCGCTGAAGTTAATGTGAAAGTACACCAATTTGAGTCTCAACTTAAACATTGATTGTGCGAGTTACCACTTCACAATCTTGATTTCAATCAACAATATCATAACGATCGTGACAAGTTGTTGAAACTATTACAATAACACTAATTAATAGTGAACATACTACCGTGCATGAAATATCACCATGCTTGTAGCGCAATCAGTAGGGACCTGAAAGAATCGCATTTGCGATAAATGCGAATTTTTAAATTTCGTACAGAATCAAAGCCTACGTTAATTTTAATGTAATAAAAAAAACATTTTTACGCGTAAATCAAAGAGCGACAAAATGCGAATTGTGACCCAAAATGCGAAAATACCAAATAAGTGCGATTTTAGAGCGATATTACTTTAAATCTGCTAATTTATTTTGGAATTTGTTTATTAAACAAAAGAAAATGTTTAGTAGGTGGCCTAATCGCTCGCTAGCGATACCTCATCTCGGACTCGCAGTGTGTTACACATATTGGTCGATATAACAATCGATTTCTGTATCGATACGAACTTTCGACTATCTATAACTTATTCAGACAGCTGACGAACGAAACTCGTTTGTGTACTTGGCGGCTGGCGCATCGTGGTGACTGGTGGTTTGTCGAACACGTGGACTTCGCTAAACGGAAAATATTGCGGCTTGCCGCTTGAATAGTAACCTTATTATTCTTTTTTTAACCTTCAAGCACTTCAAGATTCAAAGTTTTTTTTCTAGAAATGGGACGTAGGCTACTGCTGTAACTGCTTATGAAAGAGCACAGCAGTACGCTAATCAGGGCTTTTATTGTTCCGACTCTGCAACAGTATTTTGCAAATATTGTAACGGCCGTGTTGGGTGGGAGAAGAAGGACAATATTCAGAAACATATTACATCGGTAAAACATGTTGCGAAGCGACGAGATTGCGCAACAGTTTCTGAACCCAAACAAACCTCTGTTATTGAAAGACTACAGGTGCCAAACGACGGAAGCATGACAAGGACAACTTCACAAAAATAACTGTTGAAGTATTTGCAAAAGCAAATATTTCCTTACGAAAGCTTGAAAATGAAACTGTAAGAGCGTGGATTGCTGAATTTTGAAGTCAAGGGGAGCTGCCTAACGCGAGGACTCTCCGCGAAAAATATTTGCCTGGTAAGTACGGTTTAAATAAATACATTTGCATTTTGATTCTCTCTTGCTCATACAACCTGTACAAAGCAAAGCTAATCCAACTTCAGTAGAGGCTAAGCTTACAGCCAGTGCTTCCATAACCTTTCCAAGACATACCTTAACCTATAAAATTGTGAAGGTAATCTAACTTCATAATATTTTATTTTCAGAAGTTGCAGCTGATCACGAGAAATCAACAACTGAAGCTCTAGTTGGGAATAAAATTAACATTTTATGTGATGAAACCACAGACAGAATGGGTCGCTGTGTTTTTGTTGTACTGTTCCAAGTGCCAACAGCAATTGAGAAGAAATTATTTGCTGCTGGAGTGAAATACCTCGAATCCGGAAATGCTACAAACTGTTCCCGTGCTGTGTTAGATTCGTTGCTTGATCACAATGTGCAATATGATGACGTGAAAGTATTTGTAAGTGACAGTGCTCCATATATGACTCGTTGTTATGAAACACTGAAGATCATCGTTGGGGATCATTTGCTCCATGTGCAGTGTTGGGCACACACTTTGCCTTGTTGATAGTTGTTGGACAGCAGCTATGTCCGATTTAAATCAGGTTGTAACAATGGTGAAGGCGGCCTTTCTAAACACAAGGAAGCGCAAATATAAGTACTTGCATTTTCTGAAGTCAAAAAGTGGGGAATTAAAGGCAGCAAAACTTTTTCCATCGCCGGTACTTACTCGATGTAACAGCTGTTTTGAAGCTGTTTTCTACTTAGCGAGTTATTGTCATGATGTTGTGAGTTTCTTTAAGCTACCTGACCTGAAAGATGTTAGTAACATTGGTGTTACATTTCTGCGAGGCTTGACAGATAGAGATGTAGATACGATTTATTCTGAAATATTTTTGTGAAAGAGCATGCTAGTGAACTTGTTGAACTTCTCACTCTGCTTGAGGGGTCCCAGTATCCAATCTCACATTTGCTTTATCCCAAACTTGAAAACTTAGATGCCAATTCTGCTGCATTAATTCAAGGCCATTATTCTGAAGCGACAGATAATGGCTTAGCTAAACTCACAGCCTTAGAATGTGCCACGAGGAAAGATTTGTTTGTAAAAATAGCTCAGTCTGCTAGAAGCAAGCTTGCTAGACTAAAGGCAAGTGATCCCAATCGCAAAAACTTTGAAGCCATAGCACAGATATTTTATCCTAGACACGTGGTATTGAACAATGACAAAGAAACCGATATTCAAAAACTTCCGGGCTTTACACACATTCCATGTCATGAAATAAGGAAGGGCTATGATTCTTTCAAGAATATTATTGAATCGCAGTTAAAACAAAACGAGGAGTGTGAAATAGTACGTGCCTTGTCTGCTGTTCAATATGAACATGAACATTTTGCCAAGAGTTCTTTAGATCTTTTGTGGACACCAACAAACAATGTGGAGAGTGAGCGTGTTTTGTCGCATTACAATACAGTTGTTAGACAGAAAGTGTAACTTGAAAGAGTGCAACACAGAGTTATTTACAATTCTTTCATTTGAACATTAAGTTGTATCTCAAGTGTCGCCAATAAAGTCACATAGTCCGTAAGAATCCGGAAAAAAATAGATGCTAATTTTCCAAAAATAGATGCTAAATAGGGAAAAAATAAATGCTAATTTAAAGGAAAATAGATGCTAAAATTTCAGGTCCCTAGCAATCAGTAATTTTCGTCCAGACCAATGATTTACACATCAATAGTTTTCATCCTAACCAATCGTTTTGTCTAGACCAGTAATTGTTAGGCCGGTATTACACTATCAAAGAAGTTTGTCAAAGAAATTTTATAAAATATTTTATAAAACTGAACTTTTATAAAAGCTATACAAAGCAATAATCACACCATTACACTACATCAAATATTTTATCATAGTTCAGCAACATGGATGAAGAACAGTTCCTTGTTCACTTGACTGTATTAGGGTAGTTGAAATTCTGTAGTGGCAATACCGGTATGTAAAAGAAACTGAAAGATAAACTAAACGTCTATGGGTTAAACCATGGGTCGCAGGAAAGATACGAGTAAAATCTTGGTGAACAAGCTGCAGTACGAAGACTTGAAAAATTACATTATTATTTAATTATTAATAATCATGATGAAATTAATGATGGTGACGTTCGAAACAACCACTGCCCGAGCAAATAAAATTGAAACATACGAAGTAAAAAACTATGCAATGTATGAGAATCGATCCCTGGTCCTTTCGGTCCAGAGTCAAGCGCTCTACTCGTTCGGCCAACTGAGCACACGCTCACAATGGTTGGTTACATAGTAAAAATAAAGTGCGTATTTATATTCGCTTGTAATACCATAAGTGAAATTAACGAATTATATTATAACATAAAACACACTACTATTCACGGCTTAATTCAGCCTATTTAACTATTTAATTACTCTTGATGTCCTGACATGTGCGCCCTTTATGTGCAGCTCTTATAGTCTTGGCCATGTTTACCTACACTTTCTATCTGTTTATGTTTTACATTGTATACCATTCATTATATAACATATTATGTAACATTTAATGCATTTAACACTCTGATATGAGCATCTTTGTTGTGGTAATATTCCAGCTGTTATGATCCACGATTTTGGTTTGAATCTTTTATCAAAGATAGCATGATCCTCATACATTTTATAAAATAAATTTTATAAAAGATTTCCCCATTACACTGTCATATCTTTTATAAAAGATCTTTGACAAATTTCTTTGATAGTGTAATACCGGCCTTAGGTAGCAGGGACGCGTTAGCCAATAAGCTATAAACACCCCGGGTTTTTGTCACGCACAGTGGGGGTAGTCATGCATTAATAATCTTTATGCAGGCCAATGGTTTTGCCTAGACTAATATTTTCATCCACACCAACGGTAGCCAATATAAACACCCCTGGTTTTTGTCACGCATCAATAATTATTACCCAGGCCAATGGTTTTGCCAATTATTTCCTCTTTCACATAATTACCAAGTTACGTGTGTCATGTGGTGTATTTTGTATCGGACATGTTGGCAACAGTGATGAGACGTGATATGACGTAATATGTCAATGTGTCGACCACATACATGGCTGCCGTCGTTGAACAAGCAAGAAATAAAAACCTTTATTTAGACAATATTAGAAATATTTCCAGTGCAGCTGTGATATTTGACAGTAAGATATTTTCAATTCCTAATGACTCCCAGAAAGGTATGCAAATCATATATTTTCAATAATCTACCAGTTTCTAGTTCTGACCAAGCGAAGAATTAATGATTTTTCATCACCTTTGACTCCACCTTTAACCTCGAGTATCTAAAAAAAGTATAGGTTAACTTACCTTTAATTTAATTGGGGGAAAAAATATGATGAACAGTGAAATGCATTCTTTCTTTGGTATCAATTTATTAATTCTGAATAAAAGTAGGACACGGCTTATACACTTAGGCCTACATCAGACATGAATGTGACTTTTACATACCTTGTGCCTTTATTTCATCTTCTGGGCAATATTACATATTGAAATAAGGAACCCTGGTTATTACTGCGCCTCATATATGTGATAAAGAAAATAAATATGTGTTTTTATTTATTGGTCTTTTAAAAACGGCTGCCATGTTCCGACAGCGCCTGCATCTCATTCAACTGTCAACAAGGGGCACTCTCGCGGCACACACGTTGTTGCCAAGATGTGGGATACAAAATCACTGTTGATAAAATAAGAGGGATACAAAATCACTGTTAATAAAAAACATTCATCGGGACATGTTAGGCAGTAACCATTGTCAAAAACCATTGATCTGGATGAGTTAGGCTGTAACCATTGTCAAAAACCATTGGATTGGACAAAACAAAGGTTTGAATGGTCGGGTGTACATGTGGCCTTGACCGCGCACAGCTAGCGTGGCACGGTTGACACAAAACCATTGATCTGGGCATGTTAGGCTGCAACCATTGGATTGGACAAAAGGAAGGTTAGAATGGCCGGGTGTGGGTGCGGCCTTGACGTCCGGGTATCCTCTTGTTGCAGGTTACAGATAGGTTATGTTTAAAGATAAGAGAAAATAGCATTTTGAAATTGATTTTGTAGCACTTTCATTTTGAAAAATAGCATTTTGGAGCATTTTGAAATTTAAAAATTAGCATTTTGTAGCATTTAAAAGTTCGTCACCAGGTACAATAAACAGGTTCAAAATAATATGCACAGAAACCAATTCAAACATGTGCAGGATTGGAAATATGGGTGTTTCTGATAAACGGTATAAGCATTTAATATAAGTCTCCTGTTGTGTGTGTGGTTTTTATTTTTACTAAGGGAGTGTTAGAAGTAAAAATCCTAATATCAGAATTACAGAAATGTAGAAACTTGACATCATACAATTTTCAGAAATGTGAGATCTCAGAAAATAAAGGCATCAGCCTGGCTAATTGGAGTGCTGTCGGTTGGTTGTATGACGTGAGACGAGGGTACCTAAGCTATGCTCAAAAGATCCAAAGGACATGTTCTCATTATGCAATCAACAATATCAGGTGTTGTGCAGCAACTCAAATATTGAGGGCCGGCGGAGAGTTGTATTAATTCACTGGTACCAAGGTGCCAATTGTTAGAATAAAGCGAGCAGTAGCAACACCACCTAGAGAGGTGGTGTTGGCAGTAGTCAGGCGACAATGCTTGTCTTATGAAGTTTACTGTGGGGCAGGTGGAATGACGACAATACCGGGCTGTCCTGGACTCGAACAAATTGGTTCAAATTTTGAGGATGTCTATGAAATCCTTTAGTGTGGTTTTCCTACTAACTCCTTGCCAAGTTCCATTCATTTCTTTTAATAACTTATGAGGTTGGGGGTTGGATCCAAGAAGTGCCATTTGACCATTAAACCGCCGGCAAATAGAAATTCTATGCCCCTCATTGAAAAGGAAATAATGTGAGTCATACCTTTACTTAACTTCGTGTAAATATCATACAATGGATAATTAACTAAATAATAAAATGTATGTTTACTCCCTCATTATTTCCTGACCACACTGCGACTCTTGACTTACAATCTGTAAAACAGTATCCGAATTCACGGAGAAATCGCCGGACGACATGTAACATAACCTATAACTCACACATGGTAGAGATAGAGAATACTTTCATCATATTATACAACATTTCCCAAAGCAAAGAGAACGCCTAACAAACATTGTCTATTCATATCACGATACGTACTTGAGTTTTCATTTTCATTTCAAATACAAGAAATGAGGGCCGGCGCGATATAAACCTATATAAGCATAACCTTATTGCTCTAATTTCAGAACGATTCGGCACAAACGATTGGAATATTCCTTTTATTAGCACAACCAAACGAAACTACGAAATAATTTCTCCAAAATCATCGTTTTACTGGCGATAAATAGTGGATATTATGCGGCAATATTAACAGCACCATTTTCAATTTGATTTTACCGTTATCGATTGTTTTCACGACAATTGATGTTCGTACATATCGATGATTACTCGTAAATATCGATTATATAGCCGATATTTTCATTGCTGGGAACTCGCAAATTTCAAAGTTGCGGCGCGAAAATGTAATAAAACATAATATCCAACATTAACTGGTAAATTCGGCACTTTTCGCATTTATCGCATATATGGGAATAATTCGCAAGAACCCTTAGTTATCGCACTTTGTCGCACATTCAGTTTCGCAAATTTTGGGTATACATAGTCATATTAGTTACCAGGTAGTTGAAAAAAGGAGAAAAAAGTAAAATTCGCATTTATCGCAATTGCGATTTTCCCATATCTCTAGTTATGTTTTATCCACCTAACTTCCACTTCACAATGGCATTTTGCGCACGGTAGTATTTTTGGTACTAAATTGTGTTGTTGAAATAGCTTCAGCAACTTCATAGGTTGATCATAGAACCGCCAATTGAAGTTACTGATTGTTATGAGGCAACTTCGTCAATCCATAGTAAATAATAGATTCAATTCTGCTCACTATCAAATGAATTAAGTGCTGCACACTAGAGAATGACCCGGACGCTTCTTTGTTTTACATAGTACCGTAAGGGCGAGCTTGGCAGTACCGTTTTGATGATGATTGATTTGGACAATAGCGGCCACAGCTGTAATTTTGGCTATATACTGTAAGTCGTGATCCTATTTGGGATGGGGTGGGTCACAGGCGGCGGAGGAGTCTACATCGGTTCAATTACACATTGCGATGCAGTCGCGTTGAGGGAGATTTTTAGGGACCTCGGTGGCGACACCGTGACGTATTGATGTTCTTTTGTTGCTGCGAGTTGCTGTTTCCGCTAGCTAGTCAGCTGATTACTACCTAAGTGTCTTGTGAGATTTCGGCTTGCGAGGATTCGCCATTTTTGTTACCTGTTAGCGTTTTGTAAATATAATATTAATAATAAATATCCCCGAGAAGAACCTATTGAACAAGATTTTGATATGAGCAGTGACGTGTGCGCGGATTGTGTTGGCGATTTGTAATAAAATTGTTGATTTACGTTAGTTGTCGCATTTAATTGAAAAGCCTTTGGTTTTGACGGAAATGTTACGTAAGGCACTGTGTGGACGAAAATTACTGCTTCTACTTCTACATGTGCAATAATACGGCCTGTGGGATCTGTCGGTGAGTTGTAATAAAGTTGTTCATATATTTCTTTTGGTTGTTGCATTCGATTGAAAAGTTGCACTGTACTCTTCTAAAGCCATAGACAAAGCCATTGGTCTAGACGAAAATATTACGTTAGGCACTGTGTGGGGGATATGCCTGGTAAATAGTAATGGGCAGGAAAAATATAGACTGAAATTGGCATTTACAAGAACACTTGGAAAAGTAATCTGACAGTGTTTTGTATTAGACCTATACAGGTCTTTATTTGATGTTTCATATGTTGGTGAGGCGTTATTAACCAGTATGTTATGTATTTGTGATCTGTAATTGAGATAAACATATTTGCAGCCAACATTGGAAAAAAAAAAAAGAAACGGCACAAAACCATTTATTGCTATGTGAAACGGGGGGGACTGTGCGTCTGCCACCAGCTGTTGCGGTGTACTTTTAGGTTAGGTTTGTGTATGCGTGGGAAATGTGTTTCACATTACATTACTGCTTGTGGTCAGAATAAGGGAGTGGTAATGTATTGATGCCAACCGGTGATTATTACAGACCGCGATAGTTTGTGTATAACATTTCTGTAAAAAAAATTGGCGGCTTTTGTGATGTTATCAACGACTTTACGAAATGCTTCTCTGGCAAGCTTACGGGAATAGCCTCGGTTATAGGCTATTTTGGGTGGTGACAACTCAATGACAGAAATGAGCATTAGAAAAAACTTTGAAACGCATTGTGTATCACCATCTGTAATTGACACATAAAGTAATAAAAATTTCCTGCATAACTCAACAAATTGCTAGCGTTTCGCCCCAGTGTGCCAATTGGGCTCTTCAGTTGGTAAAGATGTATAAGGATATGGAAGCTGAAAGAAGGAGATCAAAGGGTCGAGTACCTCAAAATGGTAAAGGAAGGATTTCCAACAGATGAAGAAAGAGGGGTGGAAGAGGAATGGGCTACATTTAAGAAGACACTAGTAGGTGCGGCAGAAGCAGTATGTGGGAGGACAAGTAGTAAGAAGAGGTGGAAGGAAACACCATGGTGGAATGGGGAGACGAAAGACAAAGTAAGGGAAAAGAATAAAGCCTTTAGGAGGTGGTAAGAGGAAAGAAAGAAGGAGGCAAAGAGAGTAGTGGCTGAGGAGAGAAGAAAATGGATGGAAGAGTGGATAAAGATGATGGAGGATAGTGAAGGTACAAAAATGGTCCTGTATGGGATGGTAAAAAATAAGAGGCGGAAGGATCCGACGGATTATGTTAGAATGGTGAACAAAAGGGGACAAGAGATAGAAAATAGGGAATAACTGAAGAAAATGTGGAAAGAATACTTTGAAGAACTTCTGAACCCAAATGGAAACCCCGGCGAGGAGGAAGAAATCGGGGAAGAGGAAGATGGACAGCAAACAGAAAAGGACTTAACATGGAAAGAGGTGGAAGATGCAGTGAGGAAGATGAAAGGAGGGAAGGCACAATGTGTGGATGAGTTGAGAGTGGAGATGGTGAGAGCAGCAGGAGAGATGGGGATGCAATGGTTGTACCGAGTGATAAAGGCAGCATGGAAGGAAAGGAAGACCCCAGAGGACTGGAAAATGGGAATAATTGTCCCAATCTTCAAGAAAGGTAGTAGAACAGAATGCAGAAACTATCGGGGAATAACACTGATGAGTCATTGTGCAAAGATATTTGAGAAAGTTTTGGAAAGGAGAATTAGGACAAGGATAGAAAGAGGGATGAAGGAAGAACAACATGGCTTCAGTGCAGGAAGGTCCATAGTGGATTTGATTTTTGCTGTAAGGCAGTTACAAGAACAGCACTATTTAGAATGGAACAGATCTACTGATGGCCTTCTTGGACATTGAGAAAGCATATGACAGTGTATGCAGAAACAAAGTATGGAAGTCCCTGGAGGATAGAGGAGTAGAAAATGGACTATACGGAGGATAAAGGAGATGTACAAGGGAAGCGTGAGCTGTGTGAAAGTGGGAGGAGAGAGATCGGACTGATTGGAACAGAGAAACAGCCTGAAACAAGAAAGTGCACTGTCACCGTTACTTTTCATTGTGGTGATGGATGACATAATGACCCGAGTGGCACAAGTAATTGGGGAAGGAAAGATGAAAGCAATGGTGTTGTCAGATGATTTGAGGATTTGGGGAAACGAGGAGGAGATACAGGAGCAGTTGGACGTGTGGGAAGGAATAATACAAGGATATGGGATGAAATTTAGCATAAATAAGAGTGAGATGGTGATCACAACAAGGAAGAAGGAAAGAACAACAATGGGAATAACAATTGGTGGGGAACAGCTGAAGAAAGTGGAGAGTTTCAAGTATCTGGGAAGCCTGATACAAGATAATGGAAGAAACGATAGAGAAATAAATGAGCGGGGGAGACAAGCAGAAGCATTCCGGAGGAGTGTGAGAGGCATGATATGGAGCAAGGATGTCCCTCAGAACAGCAAAAAGATCATATATCGGACGTACTATGTCCCTATCCTGACTTATGCCTCGGCGACCTGGGTTATGAAAGGAAGGGAGAAGAGCAAAATACAGGCCAGTGAGATGAGGTTCTTGAGAAGCAGTATTGGAGCTACAAAGATGGACAGAATAAGAAATGAGAGGACCAGAGAATTAATGGAGGAGGAACCATTACAGGATGGTATAGAGAAATCTAGACTTAGATGGTATGGACATGTAAAAGGAATGGAGGAGAAGAGGATGCCCAGGAGGATACACGAGACGAAGTGGGAAGGAAAGAGACGGAGAGACAAGTGGCTGAAGGGGGAGGTAGAAAGCGTGAAGAAGAGAGGAGAAGAATGGACAAGGGTGGAGGCTGAGAGATGGTGGGAAGACAGAAGACGTTGGAGAGGCTTGTGTTCCAAACAGACCCAGCCAGTGGCTCAAAACTGTTCAAGATGATGATGATGATGAGTTGGTAAAGGCACACCTACCAAGACGAGTAGCAGGCACACACTGAGAAGGCCATGCAAGACGCTTTGCTACATATGCAGCCACGTAACGAGCATGCCAGTGTACCACGGGAGTAAAAGCTCCATTCCAAAACAATAAACCTTGCTTTGTCATTGACTGTAATCAAATGTCGTTTCCAATGGCTAGCCCGGATTCCAATCCATCAGCTTTCTTGCTTTCCAATAGAGCTGTGTGTGGTTTCCTGAAGTTCTAGCAGTCACATCAAGTTTGTTGCAATGTATCAGGTGCCCCTTATCCATTTTACTTCCAGGTTCATGACAAAGTGTGCATTCTTCAGATCTCAGGATGTTGATTCGTTTCAAATGAGCTGCAAGGCAGTCATGGCCAGTGTTAAGTCAGAAGAAGGCTACAGCTTCTCTCCTTGGTGTTAATTTATATTGATCCCATTTAGCATCAATGTCCTTCCATAATTTGGTTTCTGCTGTTTTCTTTGCCATTTCTTCATACCTGTTTTTGATAGTATTTTTCAAGATCCTTTTTGCTGACATAAAATCAGTCTGACTGACAGGTTGTTGTAGTTTGGTACCTTTTTTTGCTAATCTGTCTGCCTCTTCATTACCTGCTATTCCAACATGAGAAGGGATCCACTGAAATGAGATAATCAAATGTTCTCGAAGGAGAATCAAAATGAATATTGTCCATTGAGCCATTATAATTAACACATAAAGTGATAAAAATTTCCTGCATAATTCAACGGACAATATTCATTTTGATTCTCTCTCGAGAACATTTGATTATAGTCAATGCCAAGGCAAGGTTTATTGTTTTGGAATAGTTTTTGACTCCCGTGGTACACTGGCATGCTCGTGACGTGGCTGCATGTATAGCAAAGCGTCTTGCATGGCCTTCTCAGTGTGTGCCTGCTACGCGTCTTGGTAGGCGTGCCTTTACCAACTGAAGAACCCAATTGGCACACTGGGGCGAAGCGCTAGCAATTTTTTGAGTTATGCAAGAAATTTTTATCACTTTATGTGTTAATTATAATGGCTCAACGGACAATATTCATTGAGATTCTCTTTCGAGAACATTTGATTATAGTCAATGCCAAAGCAAGGTTTATTGTTTTGGAATGGAGTTTTTGACTCCCGTGGTACACTGGAATGCTCGCAACGTGGCTGCATATGTAGCAAAGCTTCTTGCATGGCCTTCTCAGTGTGTGCCTGCTACGCGTCTTGGTAGGTGTGCCTTTACCAACTGAAGAGCCCAATTGGCACACTGGGGCGAAACGCTAGCAACTTGTTGAGTTATGCAGGAAATTTTTATCACTTTATGTGTTAATTATTATGGCTCAACGGACAATATTCATTTTGATTCTCTTTCGAGAACATTTGATTATCTATAATTGATCTATATACCTAAATTTGAGACGCCGTACATACGAAAATGTTCTAATTTAGGGTTACATTTATAAGATTTTGTATCGGAATGCGTAATTGGCCTATTTAGCTAAATCATCGTTGGCGATACTTTCGAAAGTATTCCGATTTAGGGTTATATTTACAGAATTTTCTATCGGTATTGCGACAGATCTGGGATCTGCACAGACACTCCTCATCATTGTTTATTGTCATGTATAGTTGTATCTTATGTAAATTTTATCGGAAAGTGCCCATTTGTAGAGTGGAAGTTAGTAACCAGGCTGTTGGCCTTGTGTTCTATATGAAGCGAAACCTACTTAAGAGCGACACGGTATAACGTCGAACTAGCACATTGTTTAGAAACTGACAAGGATGTAGGTGGCGGTGACTGGATACATACACGCTTTGGTAAAAAGTTCTTTTATTATATTATTGTTTGGTATCGAATGGATGCGGTAGTTATAAAATACGACGAGATGCTACATGTCCTAGTGAATGTAATTGTTTAATAGAAAAGATTCATATCTTTAAATAACGGAGAAGTATCCGTGAAATGATCCTTTATAAGATGAACCAGACATATCGCAAGTTTGCGGAAAATAAAGAATACCTGTATACACGTTATACCCCAAATCACAAGTAAGCCTAGGTAGCTAAATGGATATGTAATGCACGGCACTTTCTGGTTAGTAAGATAAAGAGTGATTCATTACATATTATTCTTTCCTTCCCATCATTATACTCAGTAGTGGTTATTTGGTCATTTCCATATTTACTCTTTACATTGTAACGGTGGCTACTACACAGGGGTGCGTGGGGGTTAAACACCTGTACGATTATAACAACAGCAATAGACATTCACACCTAACTATACCTAAGTGACCTAATAAATAAAACTCTTCAGCTTCTGGTAAAATTGATAATATATTGTCATACCAGACATAAGACACACATTTCGCAGGATCCTCCTCGTGCAGAATAATAACACTCCCTATCGTATTTCCACAGATACACATATGACATGATATAGATGACCCTCAGGAATAAAGTTGATCGGTACTTACAGATGTTGACTCCAGCAGTGGTGACCTAGCTCTACTAATTCTGGGGTTATTTGCTCCCAAAAGAATTAGGCCTATACTCGCAGCACAATTGATTTGATTCACACGCCATTCCTACCTTTATGATTACTTATTACATTTGTTACTTTTGTAACCAGCATCCAACGATTTACTTTGCATCGTGGATCTAGTATAAGACCAATGTTTGGAATCCGTTCGTGAATTTACTAATGCGGAGCATATTTGACTCGCATCCTTGGAAGAATAAATTGCCGCTATAGTTGCAATATAGATGTACAGATATTAGACTACAATACTTCATGCTGTTCGAAATAAGCAACCTTGGCCATATACTTAAGACTAGGCTCATCATTTAATTAAGAACTTATAGCCAGCAACTCTGTTATTGTATCCAAAACCACAATTAGTGTAAAACTGTAATGTCTTATCCTCCACACACAAGACCAAAAAGACAAGTCCACTCCCGCCCGGAGTTCTAAATAGAGACCCGCTCCACACGTGGTCCAAAATAAGAGTCTACACCGCCCCGCGTTCTGAATAAGAGTGTTCACCGCCCCGCGGTCTGAATAAGAGTGTCCCCCAATGCCTTCCACAAAATCCCAAGTACCGTCATCACCCCCCCCCCCCCCCCACAATCACAGGTTACCTGGGTTGACCCACGGATCCACCCAATCACAACGCCGGATTCTCAACATCACCATATATGGAACACAATCCATTGTCACCGCTCGTACATAGATGCCAAGTCTCACCTCTGACTCACGCTTACTGGCGCTTGGGTTTTACCTAGGGTTCGAGCACCAACTCTTATTTCATCGCCTGTGTGCACTTTTCAGTTACAAAACTTTCAGATTACTCCAATGTTAAATATTTCAACTTCCCTTGATTTGGATCCTGCTCAAATTATAATACTTATACGCTAAACAAATTACTTATAAATTAAGCACGTCATAATATACACTCTAATAAATAATAATAAAACATAAAAAGACCTAAAATAAAAATATACACATGATTAATAAAATCCGTAACTCCCCGGAACCCGGGTTCAGTTCCTTTGTAACTTGGAAGGTTACAACATATATTATTTCTATGAGAAGGGGGGAGGGGAAGAGTGTTTTGCCATAAGCAAGCTTTATTGTCCTTCTGCCCGGGAGGAGAGTCTTGTGTTTTCTGTATTTCTTTCTCATTGTGGAAATGAGTGGCGCCCAATGGAATTTGTTTACGAGTCAGAGCGATCACTAAATGACGCCGCGTGAAGTTAAAATGGAATCTGGAGATAAACTAGTGCCTGTACGTGACGAGGGGGAGATGACGGAAAAGAATGGTGCTAGAAGTAGTTTGGAAAGGTCCAATAGCGAAGGGAATGTGGTCTCGTATGGAAGTATAGAGGGGGTTAACCTTGGCTGGCTCCAATTGAATACCCGCCCAGAACAAGGTTGTAACCCACAAAAGTGAAATTTTACAGGAGAGAGAAAAAACAGATATTGTCCATATTTTTTATATTATAAACCCACAATGTCCATAAAACATGTGCATTGAACATATTATACACTTTAGTAGAACTTTAAACAATTAAGATGCAATGAAAATAGAAAAAAATGGGAAATATTCTGTCAGAACACGGAACAAGGTTGTAACCCTATTCAGACGTACAAGGTTGTAACCAACAATGATACATAGATGACAGTATTTGTAATTCTCAGTACACACGAGAGCCAATATGGGGTGTGTATAAATTAATGTCACGATTAATAGTTCCATAATGACTCGTGTTATACTTAGTCCGCCTTTAGTTCTTCATAAAACTGTCTGAATTCCTGTGGAATATACCGGCAAATATCTTGTAAATCTTTCCACTTTTCTGCTCGTATTGGTAACTGTTGAGAATAAAGTAGAGGGATTGCATTCAGCGCTACACTATAGGGCCTACAATATGTATTGCGAACACCTCTACATTTCTTTATGATTGAATACTGGTACCAAGGCTGCAATAGATTGTGGCTGAGTCTCACACGAACTGTTTCTGGATCGTCTGCTGATACCTGAATCCAATGTGAAGTTATTTTAAAGTCAGGATCTCTCCTAAGAGAATTGTCTAGATCTTTCAGGTCTTTGAAGTCCTCAGGCTGCATTACATATACCAGAAAAGGTTTTGTTTGCCTTGCTGAAGCTATAACTGCAATCCAGTCTTTAGGAACATAAACAGTAAAATTCTTTTTTTGACGCTCAATCAGAGCAAAGTCCCGGTCACACGGAAGAAAACTATGACCCGACACTAGGAACTTCTGATTCACTGTTGTAAACAATCTGAGTGTAATGATATACTGACAAAGTGACAGCATACGCCAGTTATTATTTTGGACAACACATCTGTCAGACCGAAGTACAAGATTCCTTTCTTCTCCTGGGGCTAGGGCTGATAGTTTGAGGTGATATACTTTAATATGCATGAAGAAATTTCGGCTGAACCTCGCTTGGCCACACTTTCATGCCAAAAACACATTGTTGCTTCATTTGTGCCAGCATTATGAATGGCTTGATTATAACAAGCATACTGTCTTTGATAGAAAACAGATGAGTGGGATAACACAGGACAGAAAAGCACTTGCTGTAGATCCGTAAACAAGACGACATACGTAGAATTTTGTTTGGCTTTTTCTCCATCTGCAGTCATTGCTTTGTATGCTATCTCAGCTTTAGTATGATGTAACTTACTTTGAACTTCAATAGCTTTCCTATTTTCATCCGTCTGTGTTGATATCATTTCCACGTACAACCTATCACAGTACACGCAGGTATCAGCTCTGGGTAGACCAAATCGTAGATTGAAGTCTGAGTGGAAAATATCTCTATACGTGTGTTCATTGCAGTGGTATTCAGGATGTTTTTCTCTAAACAATGCATACATGATATTCAAATTCAAATCATTAGACAAGCAACCTTTTGCAGATCTGTGGCGACTGTAATGACTTTCCTGGTTTGGCAATGATCGAATGTGCTCCCGAATAGCTTTCTTTACTTTGTCAGGAGTGCCATTCGGCCGATTGTTGTGTTTCCCTCTCTTGTCACATAACGAATCCCCACGTTTTAATTTCTCTTGCAATTTCTGTATTCTGCGAGGAGTAATTTTATACACATGACAGAGCATCTTTTGGCACACACGGTAAGTTTCACCTGCAGGTACGGAAAGAAAGTACGAAAAACTGCAATGCCTACGCGAAACTGCTTCTTCAACTTCTCTTCTTTTAATATTCTGACGTTTAATGCAGCTTTGTCCTAACAATGCTGTCTGCTGGTCATAATTCAAAGAGTAGAAGTCGACAAACAATGCACGTGTCGTTTCTAACGTGATCTTGTTGCATTCATAAGAGCATCTGCAGTGACATCCCTGAAATAAAATTATAGTAATACTAAATTAGATTCGACATCATATACGTAACCAGCATACTTACAAGCAGGGATTTAATAATAATTTTCCCTGCACACACATTTTGTTACGCTATGGTATTATGTTAGTAAAATATTTCAGTAATAGAGTAGAACTCTATTCCGCTATACGAGTAAATCGTCTTGCTAAAAACAAAACCTCGGTTTATTATTATTATTAATGGTTATGGCATTCAAACATCATGTACAAATGTGCTGTAATCACTAACTACAGTACCAGATATATATGCAATACATATTACGTAAGGACATAACACAAAGTCGGTTAGGTTACAACCTTGTTCCACGTACCTCATCTGGTTGAGTTTTCGCAGCTATCTGAATTCCCCTTTTGGATATATATTGCTTTCCAGCATCCCTGAGCCTTTTACGTTTGACATCACGCCAGTTATTTATGTTACGTTTCCTTTTTTTTGGTCCTATTCATATGGTTTTGAGCACTATCGGTAAGAGAGATCGGTGATCATCCGCCATTTTCTTTCCGGATACAACCTTGTTCTGCGCAGCGCTAACTTCGGGCCAGCTGATCACAACCACTAACGCCATCTGTAGTCATTCCAATAAGACTGCCATGTCCCGCGTGCCGTTAACAACCTTTTTCCATGTAAAAGTCAGATTTGAAAAAAGTGAGGGTTACAACCTTGTTCTGGGCGGGTATTCAATTACTGATGAATAAAATGGAGGAAATGAATAAGAATCTAATATCAACACTAAAATTGAGGTTAATGAATAATAATACCAACACTAAAATTGAGGAGATGGATAATAAGATTAACTGTAGAATTGACAAAATAGATCCCAGTATTAGGAAAGTGGAAAACAAGGTAGATGGTTGAATGATAACTAGGGAAATTGGAGGAGAAATTAGATTCAGAGTGTGAGAAGATAAGATTCAGAAAGAGTATGGTGATAACAGTCACAAGAATTAGATTTTGGAAAATAGGACAGGTACACAATGTGAAGCGCTAGAAGTTACTTTAAAGGAGAGGATGGATAGGGTGGATAGCGTGGTAGAGAAGAATACAAAGGAATGCTTTAGTAGAATAGAGGGAATGGAAGGAAGATTTAATCAAGTCACAGAACTGAAGAAGAAACAAGATACTGTATTACAGAAAATGGACGAAAATAAGAAAGAAATAAACGAAGATTTCGGGAGGATAGAGAAGAAAATGGAAGTAATAGTAGAAAAGAAAGTTTTGAATGGCCAGAGAAACCATGATAATAGGCAAGGAAATGATTCAAGAAATGGGGGGCATGAGAAAGCAGATATTGGAGAAACTGAAGAAGAGAAAGGAAAAGCAGATGAGGTTGGTCATGAGGAGGACAGTAGCAGTCAAGAAAGAGAGGCAAAAGATGAGAGTAAAAGTGCTATAGAGCATCCAGCGTTTAGAAAAGACTGTGGGTCTTATGGGCTTTTATTTTTAACGACCCCCCCCCCCCCCACACTGGTTTTGTTACCTCACCTTTTATCATAAAGTAACTCTGAACACATATATTTTTCGTCATAATAGCTTCCTACAATTATCTGCCAATTGATTACCATTGTTATTGCATACAAGTAACGTTTATATTACGTCTTAGTTATTTAAAAATTTTCGAGGTTTGCACGCTGGAAAGAAGAGCCACGTCCCGCGCTGCATGATCGCCCGGAGTGGAGCATGTGCTCAGTTCCGCCGGCAACATAAGTTTTGAAGAATTATCTGTCATTGGTGTTACCATTGTGTGTCTGTTTTTTTTTCTGTTCGATCGAATCGAAATGGCTGGTGTTTAGGTGTAACAAAAACGAGGTGAGACGCTGAGAAGTAAGGAGAGGACAATAGTTGTAAACGTTTTCAATTATTTAAAGAGCAGAAATCCCGGCCAAAGTGTGAGTTGGATCGCCGAAGAAACTGCTGTTGCTACAGGTACACCCAGAGCATTAGTGTTCAAACTGCGCAGTGAATCGGCTCGTGGCCACCTGGTGACACCTAATAAGAAGCAGGAGAGAAAAGTGAAAAGAAAAGACAATAGACTTACGAAATTTAGGGATTTTGTTAAAAGTGCTATAGAGGCACAAGGTGCATGGTTTCTTTTTAAGAAATCAGCCACCGAAATTATCATCTGTGTTAACGGCCGTGAATACAGACCCCGAACTTCCGAATTTTAAAAGAAGTATGTTTCATGCCCTTCTAAAAGATCTTGGTTTCGTTTACGAAAAGCGTGGTAACAAAGCTCTTATGTTGGAAAGTATTTATATCAAATAAAGAAATTTCGAGCGGAGAAGAGGAATATCGTGCACACTGACGAAACCTGGGTAAACACGGGACATTGCATTGAAAGACACTGGCAAGACAGTACAGTTAAGTCATCAAGGCATGCTTTTCTGGCTGGACTTTCCCCTGGCTTAAAGGCACCAACAGCGCGTGGGCTCGCTTCGCTATTGTCCATACAGGTAACGAAAGCGGATTTGTGAACGACGCAAAGTTAGTATTCCTGTGTAAAAAGAATACCGCCGATGCGCACGACGAAATGGATGGAGAGTGTTACGAACATTATTTTAAACACCAGTTACTCCCCAATCTCCCGCCTCGGTCAGTAATTGTGCTTGACAATGCATCGTATCACAGTAGGAAGAAAGAGTGCATTCCGACAATGTCATGGAAACTGCAAAACATGCGAGAATGGCTCACGTCGAAAGGTGTCCATTATGAAGACTACATGCTCAAGAAACATCTTGTGGAACTTGTGACTCCCGAATGCAAGCTCACATCTGCGCGCCCCTACCCGCACCACTAACTCGCTACAATATTACAAATATTAATCAAAACAACAATAATAAAATTGAAAGAAACTAAATTAAGCCTAACTAATAACAAAAGAGGTGATGATCAACAGTATTGCTGACGTAAAAATTGTTAACATCATCAGCATACATCTGAGAAGGAAGGAAGAATTGTGCTCTCTACATCTGTCAATCAGTAATGCAAAATGAATGTCGTTATTGGTTCCGTTCGCTTATCCAATACGTTAACACCTGCAAAACTGCTCTTTCCAGGGCGTGTTTTATTCCAGGGGTTGTGTTGTGTCGTGAACTTATGAAAGCGCAGTACTCGAAGCGCGTATGACGTCAGCGCTACCTTTGCCTAGAGTTAGCAACACTGTTGCCATAAGGCGCCACAGTCCTTTCTCAACGCTGGATGCTCTATAGAGTGAGTCATGGAGAAGACATACTGGGAAAAGATAAGGTGAAGAAACGTTGAAGAAGGAAGATGGGGATGAAAGGATGAGATGTAAGACTAAGAGAAAAGAGTTGTTGAGTAGTATGAGACAGACAAGAAAGAAGAGGAGAAAATTGAGGAAGGGAAGGAGAGAGGAACGGTGGAGATGGAAGATGAGGAGTACAAGGTACGGAATGACATGGCGGATGAAGAAAAAGATGAGATGGAAGGCAGGAGAAGGAGGAGGAAGACAGAGAAGAACAGAAGAAAACAAAGAAGCTGATAAAGAAAAAGAAGAAAAAAGGGACAAAGAGAAAGAGGGAAGAAAAGAACAGAAGAAAAGAACTGTTGAGTAAGATAAGGCAAGTGAAGAAAATAAGGAAGAGAATGAATTTGGAAAAGGCAGGAGCTAGGAGAATTCGCCAACAAAAGAAGGGTATTCCTGATGAATTTAGCGTGGGTGATCAAGTTTTGCTCAAGATTCCATTTCCGTCATCCGCTGAAGATAAACAGATATCTAAATTTTTCTTGCTCTATTATTGCCCGTTCTCAATTGATAGACATGTAGGTAAATGTGCATATTCTTTAATGAAATCAGATGGTACTATATTGGGTAAATATAATATTTTTAATTTGAAGAAATATATATCGTAGGACCGCTGCATTACATGTTCTGTAATGGTACATTGCAGGGCATACCTTGTCACATATAAACTGTTATACAATGAATACATTGTGCTGCTAGACTGTGAAGTTCTACTTTGGGCGTATTGAATCATGTGCATGAAATTAGTGAAGGATATCAATAATATATCTACGTGTATGAATGAGTGGAATAGAGTATATGGACACAATACACTCGTTTATGTTGAAGACTTTGTCAACAGCAATGCTTTCCGTTTCTTGGTGATGTATCGTAATAGGCAAGGATCATGGAAGTATAAGAGATTCGTCACTTTTGGTTATAGAATTTCCGAGAGAGAACATCGCCTGAGGCTATGGATTGTACTGGCAACATAAAAAGTAAAAAGCCATATGACTGTAGCCTTTATTACACGTAAATGAACAGTATGTTCTGCGATGAGTTACTGATTCAGATTATTGATGAAAATAACACAAACATGACTGCGCCTTTCGCTAGGCACTGAAATATACGTCCAGATAGGAAAATAATACATTTTGATATATATCAATGTTGGCAATAGATTTGTCACGAAGGACACAGTTATGCCGTTCTAGAGCTTAATTCACCTCTAGGCTAATTAAAAAACCTCTCATACTCTAAGGAATTGTTGGGATATTCGATGAATATAAAGAAAACTGTCCAAATTCACACACTACATTGCCATAACCTCACTTTAGGCCTAGCATGCCCGCTGCCACCCACCCCTCCCCGTAGCCCTAAACCACAAATTTTATTGCAATGCAAAGGAGAATGGGTAAGAAAACAAACTAGAGATGAAATGCACACATTTATTCGAGAGTAGTCCATATTGCCCACTAGTTTCACACAGGGTCAACACCAGGAAGATGAAAATTGCGGTATTGTTCTTACTACCATTATAATTCTTACATCCCGGTGCTTGGCAATTTTTCCTCCCTTGCAGTGGCATGATTGACTCTCAATTCAATTCAAATAAACAATCAAAATACTGAACAAATCAAAACAACCAACAACACCACGAGGAAAATCAATCAAAACAGACTATTCCCGCTTTCGCCAGTCGGTTTGATGTGAACGTTCATGAGTGCCAACTACGGAACCTTAGTGCTAAAATTAATTCTTCATTGGTTGGCAGAACATCCAGTACAGGGCCTTACTCCGACCCACACGCTCCCTATTAACTGTCATCCCCCTGGTAATAGGTATTGTACCTTCAATGATATTCAAGAAAATGCTTCTGTCGCGGTTGTTGGAGTTTTGGAATTTCTTCGCATCACTAGAATGTGTGTTTTTGACTATGCCATATTCTTCCAAGGAGTTAATGAGGCATCCTTGGGTGTTGCTGAACCATGTGTTATGGCTATGATGAATGAGGGGATCTCTGAAGAGGATGCTTGAGAGAAGATTTGGATGGTGGAGTCCAAGGGTATTCTTGTGAATGACAGACATGAAGGAGATGTGATGGGATACAAGTTTCATGAAACCAAGAATAAAAGGCATACCGTGTTTGCCCTAAATAACTATAATTACGACCCTGAGTGTTGCATGGACTCTTTCCAAGAAGAAAGTAAAATGATGTATTTGTATATTGTTATTATCTTTAGTTTGTGTATAACATATACATGTATGTTGTGATGTCTTGGATGAGGAGTGTCCTCGTATTAGCTTTAGTATTGTATGTTTTCTCTTATTAATTTCCGTTCAACCCTATGGGGGCGTTCTCGATCTGCACAGACACTCCTCATCATTGTTTATTGTCATGTATAGTTGTATCTTATGTAAATTTTATCGGAAAGTGCCCATTTGTAGAGTGGAAGTTAGTAACCACGCTGTTGGCCTTGTGTTCTATATGAAGCGAAACCTAGTTAAGAGCAACACGGTATAACGTCGAACTAACGCATTGTTTAGAAACTGACAAGGATCTAGGTGGCGGTGACTGGAAATAGACATGCTTTGGTAAAAAGTTCTTTTATTATATTATTGTTTGGTATCGAATGGATGCGGTAGTTATATAATACGACAAGATTCTACATGTCCTAGTGAATGTAATTGTTTAATAGAAAAGATTCATATCTTTAAATAACGGAGAAGTATCCGTGATATGATCCTTTATAAGATGAACCAGACATATCGCAAGTTTGAGGAAAATAAAGAACACCTGTATACACGTTATACCCCAAATCACAAGTAAGCCTAGGTAGCTAAATGGATATGTAATGCACGGTACTTTCCGGTTAGTAAGATATAGAGTGATTCATTAAATATTATACTTTCCTTCCTATCATTATACTCAGTAGTGGTTATATGGTCATTTCCATATTTACTCTTTACATATGTTATTTCTATGAGAGGTTGGTTCTTAAGTTTAGGGGCTGCAACAACGCGGTCTTGTGGCCCCGTGTACTTTGGGTGTGTGTAGAATCTGTCTGATAACCAGTGTTAATTGTGATGACTGTATTAGAGCTCGCGTCGGCCCGGAAGGCAGCCGGCTCTCTGGGATTTGCGCAGAGAGAGAAAGAGATACATGCCCACTGTTGCAACAGGTCCACCATGTCCGAGCCCCACACCGCAGGCTGCTGCCACGAGTTCCTGCAGTATGGCAACACCGTCGCTTAGCTCATCGAGCCTGTCTCTTTCACGCTGCTTTACACTTGGCTTTCCTGTCAACACACTAGCTCAGATTCTCAAGACAGACTGACTGTGATTGGTGGGATGGAAGTGAGGCATGACGTAATGGCAGCATTGTGTTCTGCACACCGCCTTTCCGGCTGGCTCGAGCTCTAGTGTGTGTTATCTGTTTTTTTATTTATTTAAGTACTGCAACTTAGAATTTTTCAAATAGTTCCTACTTTTGCCGCCAAGCGCCACCGTCAACGATTACTAGGCCAAGTTCAGAACTTAGCTACTAGACACCATCGCAGTCGGCTCTTGGCAACGAACATAGAAACCTAAAAGCGTTGTTTACATTCTTAACCTATCCAATTTAGCTTCACACAGGTGCAATTAGTGGAAGGTTCTTTAACATGCCATAAATCTATGACATGGGACCGCCGGCTTTACTTCCCCTCCGAAGGAAGGCATACTGAGGGATTTTAATGCTCTTAAAAAAAAAATCCGACGGCTTCGGCCGGGTTTGAACCCGCTATCTTGGGAATAGAATCTGCGAGAGGGGGGAGAGTGTTTTGCCATAAGCAAGCTTTATTATCCTTCTGCCCGGGAGGAGAGTCATGTGTTCTGTATTTCTTTCTCATTGTGGAAATGAGTGGCGCCCAATGGAATTTGTTTACGGGTTAGAGCGATCACTGTATCTGTAATTTGCCTATATAGCTCAATTTCAGACTCTGATACACATCGTTATTTTTAAAAATATATATTGATAAAATTCTTTAACGAAATCTGTAATTGACCTATAGCTTAGTTATAGATGTCGGTACAAACTCTTATTGTTGTGCAATTTGATAATTACGAGGTGTATAGTGGTCTGTAATTGAGCTATATAGTAGGCCAATTACAGATTCCGATACGAAACTTTATAAATATGCCCGTTGCTCATGGTAAAATTTTCCTTCAAATTTAATTTTATAAAATTTCTGTTGCTCACGGTCAAATCCAAGTTTTATAAAACTTTCCATAAAATAGGTCATGTTCTATTCCGTAAAATTAATTTTACGAAACGAACCAATCAGGGAAGCTGACATGAAGATGATGCTGGCGCCACATGGTGAGAAGATTGTGAAGCTTGCTTGTAAACAAACACTTCGAAAATGGCAGGCTCCAGCTGGACTAAGGAAGCTGTTAGTGTTTTACTGGACGAGTACCAGAAATATCAGTGTTTGTATGAGGTTAAAACGCCCATATACCACAATAGAAATGCAAGAAGGGAGGCAGAAATCTCAATCGCCGAATATGTTTCAAAAAATTTGACCGAACACAAGCCCGGCCGATGGGAAGGCGAAGATAAACGGGCTTCAAACTCACTTGCAGTCTCATGTTGCCTCATGTTAGTGTCCTGTCGAATAATTTTGGGACCAGTAAGATGTAGGAGTTCTTAAAACTGATCCATTCCCGATTCCAGGACTTCCTAACATTTCTTTTCTTCCTTTTTACCACTGTACGACATATAATTGTAGCTAAAGCAGCAATTTTTGCTTTGTTTGTTAGAGCCATACTCTCAAACCAATATGTGTTGAACAGCTGATTCTTGGATCAGAAGTTTATCAGTAGATGGCGATCCTGATACATCCACAGATTTTATAAAATAATTTTACCGTGAACAACACAGCTTGCTTTCGTCAAATTTTTATAAAATTAGTTGTAAAATAAATTTTACGAAACATTTTACCGTGAGCAACGGGCATAACCTTAAATTGCGAAATTTCCGTATGTATCGGAATTTGAAATTGAGCTATATAGGTCAATTACAGATTTCGATACAATGTTTTATAATTATGAAATTAAAGTAATTACGATGTGTATCATCATCTGTAATTGAGCTATATAGGCGAATCACAGATCCCGATACAAAACTTACGAAATATAACCTCAAACAGGAAATTTTTGCATGTATCGCAATCTGTAATTGAGCTATATAGGTCAATTATAGATTCAGATACGAATTTTTAAAACATACCCTGAAATTGCAAAATTTTCATATGTATCGTAATCTGTAATTGAGCTATGTAGGTCAATTACACATTCAATACACAGTGCGTTTCGAAGACTTTCGGTAAATGCTGCTTTCCGTTTCTGTGTTTCCCCACCCAAAAACCCCTATTACCCAGGCTTTTCCTGTAAGCTTGCCAGAGGAATGACGTCATGGAAGCCACCATTTTGTTTTTAGGGGAATTTTATGCGCGACTGCATCATAATGTGTACAATAGTCCCTCGACATCTACTGTATTACTAGATTTCCAGATAATTTGCTGACCATTGGTTAGCTTTTCTACTTTAGAAAAGTTATGACGAAGTCATACGTCATGCACTGCTACCGAGATATCACTCTTTTCTTTTATTCATTCAGTTTGATGATTTTCATATCTTATTTCACTGTGGTGTTTGGAGCCATATTTTCAGTGTTGCCTTAGTAAACGAGAGTTTAGTGCTTTTCAGTCGGTCAACACTAATGTACCCAAAATAGATGGGTTATGCCCCAATCCTGAAATAAATTACATGAGATTAATAAATACACTAGGATGACCTGTTTCGATCGTCAATCGATCATCATCAGATCCATTACACTTAGGCTATAAAATCTATGTTTGAAATACAGGTGAAAATATTTACAATATGTACAATTATTTAGTTGCAGTATTGGTACTGCAACTGTCGGTGTATGCTAAATGCAGTATATATGATGTTAGGTGAAATGCTAAATGGTGATAGATATCCGGAGTTTGTACTTTGGAGAGATTATATGGTTGTAAAAATCAACTATGGTTAAACTATAATATTATAGGCCAAGTAAGTTACTTATCTGATTGTCTTCCTTACTAGAGCTACTCGCAGTTTTCGTGCTCACTGTAACTCACGGTGCGGTCGACTGCGGTGGTTGTTATCTTAACGACTGTTTTTTCCCAGCCTTCGCGCCCCTGTCCATATGTGCTGTGCGGAGTCATTGCGATGTGTTTATGTGAGGTGTTGCCAACCTAGATAAGATGTATGTTATTGAATGAGGTGGGTCTACAACTATTAAAGACCGTGGATTAGCCCTCGCCACGCGTGGACCATAAGCCATTCAACTAAGTGCTGTCCGGTCTTATGAGGACGTCCCGGCACCTTTAATACTGCCGCGAATATGGACCTTGGTTTATTGCAGAAGAAAGGTACATCGTACACCAGATCCAGATAACATTTACCTATTAAAAAACCCCTAATTTCCCCCCCCCCCTTTTTTTTAATCTAGCTTGGCTGTGTCGCTAAATTGTGTCTTGTTTCCGACAGGGTGTGTTTTTTAGTAGCGTGAAGAGGGGTGAGCGCTCCATGAACGTGTGTTCATTTAGATTGTTGGGATTGTTTAGTTTGGCTAGGTGTATCTCGATTGCTTTCTTTATGTCAAGAGCTCTGCCTTTCGATTCATGATGGATTATTTTAAGGTCCGACTCTATGTTGGTAAAGCTGTGCCCCGCGTCACACATAGAAATAAAGGCATTGAAACAAAAAATAAAAGAACATGACTTAATCATCACAAAAGCAGATAAGGGAAACACTACAGTAATTTTGAACAAAACAATACATTGAAAAAAAAAAAAAAAAAAAAAAAAAAAAAAGTCTAATTCCTAAACAACAAAGAAATCAAGGAATTAACAAAAGACCCCACCAACAAATTCCAAAAACAAATAAAAAGTGCACTAAAAGAAACAGAATACATACTGACCAAAGCCGAAAATCAAAACTAATCAACATGAACCCGAAAATACAGTCATTGAGGGGACAACCAGAAATACAAAAAAGGAATGCCCAATGAGACCAATAGTCAATTGAAGGAATGCCCCTAATTACAAAATCAGCAGAGTTACTAAAAATCTTAAAATGCCGTCTTTCCAACGACAAAAACAACTCTGTAAAGAACACAACAGAACTAGTAACAGCACTGAACACCCTATAGTCTGATTTACAAAAGATGCTCGGTGAAAGCTGTCACACGCTTGATGAGTGAGGTGAAGAGTGGAGACGAGAGGGGTAACTGTTTCCATGGCAACAGTGAGCAATGTTGCAATGTATGCCGACACAGCAATAAGCACATGGTTTGACTCAGTGTGTCTTCACTCGTCACGGTCATTAGAGCGCGAGGCAGGGGGGCTAACTTCCACAGTATTTGTGTCTTCCTGCAAGCCTCTTGGAATGTTATGAGTCATAATCTGCCTCAGTGGCAACGCAGCATTTCCCCACATGCTAGCTTTGACAGCTGTCAGCAAGCTTTATTGGTAATTCAGACTATACAAATGAAACCTAGCTTCAGGCTAGTATCCTTCGATGTAACTAACATGTACACCAATATTCCGATTATTGAAGCAATCAATACTATCGAAAACAACTTAAAATCCAACAATTCGGTAAAAGAAACTGAAGAGATTGTGAGATTACTGAGGGTCGTTCTCAGCCAAAACGTGTTTCAATTCGACAATAAAATGTACACACAGAGAGAAGGCCTAGCGATGGGATCACCACTAAGCGGGTTAATCGCTAGAAAATGCGTTCTTAGAAAAGACTTCAACAAAGGGAATAGTAATATGGAAAAGATACGTCGATGATGTAATTTGCATCTACGACACTGAACTAACAAGCGAAGAAACAATTCTTCAATCCATTAATAGCCTACACCACTCAATCAAATTCACTAAGGAATCCGAAATAGACCGAAAAATAAATGATCTCGATATAACTATTGAACGTAAAGACAACGACCTTTCATATTCCATATTCCGGAAAGCAACACAAACCTCGCATGCAATCGACAATCAGTCTAATCACCCCAGTACGCACAAACTAGTGGGTTTCAATTCAATGGTGCACAGGGCTTTAAACATACCCATGTTAAAAGACAACTATAATAAGTAAATAAGAACTATTAAGCAAATAGCAAAGGAAAACAACTTCCCGCCATGCAAAATAAACCAAATTATAGCAAAACATAAAAATAAAGATAAAACGATTCCCAAACCTGACAGTAATGAGAAAAAATTTGCGCGTTTCACTATGTGAATGAGAATACATATAAAATCACTAACCTATTCAAAAAGCAAGGCATAAAGATAGCTTTCACAACGAAAAACACAACCGGTAGGCGCCTCCTAAATAGTAATCTAAATAAAAGTGAGCCGTATTCAAGGTCAGGGGTATATTCTATAACGTGCCAAGACATCGGTTGTCAAGCTAATTACATCGGGCAGAGTGGAAGACTAGTAGACACACGTTATAATGAACATAGGAATGCGATAAGATACGGACAACATTCAGCCGTATGCGAACATATGTGTGACGCGGGGCACAGCTTTACCAACATAGAGTCGGACCTTAAAATAATCCATCACGAATCGAAAGGCAGAGCTCTTGACATAAAGGAAGCAATCGAGATACACCTAGCCAAACGAAACAATCCCAACAATATAAATGAACACACGTTCATGGAGAGCTCACCCCTCTTCACGCTACTAAAAAACACACCCTGTCTGAAACAAGACACAATTTAGCGACACAGCCAAGCTAGATAAAAAAAGGGGGGGAGGGGGGGAAATTAGGGGTTTTTTAATAGGTAAATGTTATCTGGATCAGGTGTACGATGTACTTTTCTCCTGCAATACACCAAGGCCCATATTCGCGGCAGTATTAAAGGTGCCGGGACGTCCTCATAAGACCGGGCAGCGCATAGTTGAATGGCTTATGGTCCACGCGTGGCGAGGGCTAATCCATGGTCTTTAATAGTTGTAGACCCACCTCATTCAATAACATACATCTTATCTAGGTTGGCAACCAGGGTTGGCAAAATAACAGTTTTTTTTAATAAAACATTAAAACATGTTTTTTTTGTTTTAAACAGTTTTTTTTAATTCTGAACATGTTTTAAACAGTGTAATAAATTGCTGTATTTTTAATAATTAAATATAAATACTCATCTTGACCAGAGTTGTATGGTAGGTAATAGACCAATGTTTACAACTAAACTCAGCCAGCAGGGAAATTTAGTTACCAGCTGTTTTTTTTTTCTCTACTACTTATGGTTGGCTGTTGTGTTGTGTTGTTTGTGTTAGGTTATGATTGAATGGTGGTGTATTCTACTTCTTAGTGTTCTGTTAATTGCTGTGTAGAAAGTGTTTACTTAGCAGTATAATCAGCTTATTGCAGTTATGAGTTCAACTGGCAGAAGAAAAGATCCTGTATGGCAACATTTTATCGAATGCAAAAGTTCTAAGGGTAAAACAATTAGGGCAAAATGTAAGTTGTGCAAGGAAGACATGGTTGGGTTAGTTGCTAGAATGAAACAACATATAGAGACAAAATGCTCTCATAGAAACAAATCCATGCCTGCACAATTTGAGGATAATACTGACTGTGTAGTCATGGAAATGGAATAAGAAAATGAAATGGCAAAAAAAGATATCAAAGAAGTGATAACTTACGGTTGTTCAGCTCACCTGCTTAATCTGTTAGCACATGACTTGGAGGTGGTTGGCATTACAGAACATGTTAAACAAATTATTAAATACTTCGGGAACACTCACTTTGACCTGCTCAATTTTTTCAAAAATGAAAACAATCCCAATGACTTAAAGAAATTCATGAAACGATTTAACACCACTGTAACTGATACCCATCTCCTTGCCAATCTCATGGATCTGCGCTATCAAGGACAGAGACTGAGTGAAGAACAATAGCATTATGCTATGGAGTATGTTGAAGCTTACCACCCAGATGCAATGCCTGACCTAATGAAGTACAAAGCAAAATGTTCACCCTTCAAGGAATACCAGTTTGGTCCTGCAATACTAAAAGATGATGATGATGATGATGATAATTGTTGTTTTAAGGGGCCTAACATCTAGGTGATCGGCCCCTAATACTAAAAGAAATTAAACCCCTGACATGATGGGTGGCACTGCAGAATAACATTCATCACACAACTTCAGGCCTAGCACATCACATCAGCTGCATAGTGCAGTTGCTTCATCAGCTGGGATAGAACTTCTTTTCTCCACTTTTGGGTTTGTGCTTAGCAAAGTCAGGAATAGGTTAGGGACTGAGAAGGCTGCCAAACTAGTTTGTGTTTTTTGTGAACTCAACAAGAAACCTGTTGAATAAAGACAAAGTGGCAGTGACATTTGGATTTATAATATTTTAAATACATCCCTATATTTTCTGATCGATGTTCGCTTGCAAACATTTTTAACAAGGACATCAAAACCATTACAAAATCACTCTATAAACTTTATATTTGACTTAAAAGCTTCAGTAGAAGGCAGAGAAGACCACTGTACTCTACTGTAACTTCTTGCAAAATAATTCATTAAAAATATGAAAACAAAATTTTTTTTCTAAAGAAACATATTTTAGACGGTTGTTTGAAGCATTGAGTTTAAAACTAATTTTAAACAATGTGCATTGTTTTAAACAGTTTTAAACATGCTGTTTAAAACATGTTGTTTTCAACATGCCAACCCTGTTGGCAACACTTCACATAAACACATCGCAATGGCTCCGCACAGCACATATGGACAGGGGGGAGAAGGCAGGGAAAAACCAGTCGTTAAGATAACAACCACCGCAGTCGACCGCACCGTGAGCACGAAAACTGCGAGTAGCTCTAGTAAGGAAGACAATCAGATAAGTAGTTAGCCTATAATGGTGTTACGGCTGTGAGTTTGTTTCATCGCTCGCCGCATGAGTCACAACTGCCCCAGGGCTGGGCTGTGCTCTGCCTCAGTGTATTGCGTGCGCCTTGTGCAACAGGACTACTAGGACAAAGGGATGGTCCAGAATATTCGTGACCCAGCCAGCGATGGAAACCTTGAGAAGCCGTGAACCCTGGATGGGTCTAGAAGCATTTATTGAGTCACCGGCCTGCTATATAAGAGCGACCTGTCAAGCAGTGTGTGTGTGTTTTTCTAGCTAGTGCGAGCGTTTATCCTGAGCGACAGAAGTGTGGTGCCGTGACTTGCGAAACTCCTAGTGAAGCTGATTCTCTTGAGAGCGAGGGAGTGAGAAGCATACAGGGGACTGCCTGTGTTTTGAGAGAGTGTGATTTCACTGAGCGACAGAGGCATTGTGGCGAAGTGCCGTGTGAGTTACGAAATCCAGTGACATTGTTTCCCAGCTCGCGGACAGCAAAGCAGCGTGTAGCAGGTTATCGTAAGTAACTAGTTAGTGTACATAAGGAAGAAGTGCAGGTAGTTTCTGTCAAGGCCACCGGACTCATTAACTTCTGTGGTTTGTTGACAAGTGAAGCTCTCCATAAGGAAGAGACTTGAGGAAACTGGAATAGGGTTCTAATTGCTTGTATTTGCTGATGAGTAGTGTATCTTTCTGGCCGCAATAAAGTTAATTATTTCTTTAAAGGAACCATCTGTGTTGTGCTTCAACCCACCGTAAACCAGTTAACAAAAGTGCCACTAGGGGGGTGGCACGTAACAATATTATAGTTTAACCATAGTTTATTCTTACAACCATATAATCTCTCCAAAGTACAAACTCCGGATATCTATCACCATTTAGCATTTCACCTAACATCATATATCCTGCAATTAGCATACACCGACAGTTGCAGTACCAATACTGCAACTAAATAATCGCACATATTGTAAATATTTTCACCTGTATTTCAAACATAGATTTTATAGCCTCAGTGTAATGGATCTGATGATCGCTTGACGATCGAAACTGGTCATCCTAATGAATTTATTAATCTCATGTAATTTATTTCAGGATTAGGGCATAACCCATCTCTTTGGGGTACATTCGTGTTGACTGACTGAAAAGCACTAAACTCTTGTATCTTATTTCATCTTCTAGGTGGGCATTATGAATTGCATTTACTAACCCTGGACACTTCTCCACCGGATATGTGCTAAATTACGACTGGTATGGACTCAGTCATACGGAAAGAATTCATGATATGAAAATTAATAAATGTAAAACAAAAATACTGGAATGCAGCCGAAATAAATCAGAAACCTCTATGGAGATCAAATTGGCAGGTGAAAAGCTGAAGGAAGTAGGAGACTTCTGTTACTTAGGAAGCAGAATAACCAGTGATGGACGAAGCAAAGAGGACATAAAAAGTAGGTTGGCTAGGCAAGGAAAGCATTTCTACAAAAAAGGAATCTGTTGACATCGAATATAGATTTAGGTATTAGGAAGTCATTTTTGAAAGCCTTTGTCTGGCGTGTGGCACTACATGGAAGTGAAACTTGGACTATTGGTGCAGCAGAAAAGGAGAATTGAAGCTTTTGAAATGTGGTGTTACAGGAGATTGATGAAGATCAGATGGGTAGATAGGGTTTCAAACGAAGAGGTTTTAAGACGAGTGGGAGAGAAGAGATGTTCCTGGCGACTGCTAATGAAGAGAAGAGATAGGTTAGTAGGACACATACTAAGACACCCAGGAATAGCAAGCTTAGTTATGGAAGGAAGGGTCGAGAACAAGAACTGTAGGGGTAGACCAAGGTTATAATATGTTAAACAGATAGCCTCGGATGTAGGGTGTGGTAGCTAAGTAGAGATGAAGCGATTAGCTCAGGACAGGGAGGCATGGAGGGCTGCATCAAACCTGTCAAAAGACTGAAGACTCAATCATCAGGTTTTTATTTATTGCTCATTTAACAACGGCAGTCATATTCAACACCGTATTTAGTATATTACACTTCCACCAAAGCTCACACATTGACGTCGCTAGATACCAACATGTGGGATACAAAATACACCAATGACTACCCCAACTATGCGTGACTAAAACCATGGGTGTATACATGGCTAACACAGCCCACGGGCAATAATCATTGCCAAAACCCATTGGATTGGACAAAACGAAGGTTAGAATGGTCGGGTTGAGGTGCAGCCATGGCTGCAGGAAGCTAGCGGGGCACTGTTGACACGTTAGGCTGTAACCATTGTCAAAAGCCATTGATCTGGACGAGTTAGGCTATAACCATTGTCAAAAAACCATTGGATTGGACGTGTGAGGCTGAAATCATTGTTAGAACCACTGTTCCTTTCATTTGAACCCCACATAGAACGTTACCTCTAGACTGCCTATACAATTAGTACAGTATGGGTACTAATAAAAGATTATTGGCGAATAACAACCCCCCTGTGCATGACATAATAATAAAGTTATTGGTTTTACGTCCCTTTTAACTACACTGGCTTTTTAGACGCCGGGGTGCCGGAATTTTGCCCCGAAGGGGATCTTTAATGTGCCAGTAAATCTACGGACACGGCTCCCGCGCATTTGCGCACCCTCAAATGCCAGCTGACTGCGCCAGGATACGAACCTGCAACCCTGGGCCCAGCAAGCGAGAACGTTACCCCTGAGCCACGCAGCCAGCCCCTGTGCATGACAAAAACCTGGGTTGTATGTATGGCATGATCTATGATTTCGACCCTGCGATCTGTAAAGTGAACTGGGCGGTTTGTTTTACAGTACCGCTTATGTACACAAGTAGTACTGCAAGCGCAGGGTTGGCAATACTATATTCAACGATAACTCACGCGTAATGGCGGACACAGCTGGAATTTTACTATAGGCTTTAAGTCGTGATCTAAATAAGGAATGGTGGGTAGGTTATGGACTAGGGAGGAGTAAACATTTATTACTATATCATTACCCGATTTTATTATCAGAAAGGGTATTTTGGCTAATTTCAGTAAGAAAATGTTATCGTACAAGTGATGTCTCATTCAGTGTTACTAAAATAGTTTGAATTACTTACCAGAAAAGGCTCTCCATTGCGATTTAAACTCTGTTTCGAGATAGCACACCACCTCTGCCCCTGGACATCGAAAGATTATTGAACTGAGCAATTGCATCATTCAATGGCCCATCTTCAGATTGGCCCAAAGCCGTGTTAGGATTGTTGTCAGTAGCTGGAACGAAATTTGTAAGCTGGCGCACGGACGAACTTGGAGGGTTTCCCACGTCGTTCGAACCCTCTAATGGTCCATCATCAGAACGGCGGCTAGTTCCCCGGCCCAAACCCATGTTCGGATTGCTAGAAGCTGGAACAAAATTGTTTGGCAGACGCAAGGGAGTACTTGGAAGAGTGCTGGTATCCTCTCTTACATCACAGTGTCCCTTTTCTTTCAGGTCCTGAACCCTCCTCCTTTCTTTCAGTCTGAACTTCTTCCGTTCACTTTTGGTAGCTCCAATCAGCTGTCGGAGAACAGGAGCTTCGGCTGCTTTTTCGGAAGGTTGATAACTGCAAGTAACCAAGTCGTCATCCCAATTCTCCGAATAAACTGGTAACTTTGCTTGCTGGTAACGCGGCAGATCAGCCCTTTCTGTCGAATCCGTTGTCACATACAATGCATTCTCAAAAACTTTGCGATTTGAACACACAGTCATATGAAAAGGCAATTCTGGCTTCGGTATATGATGAGTAGCATTGAAAGGGCATATTTCAGTATCGGTCCCTGGATGATTTCTCCTACATTTAGTCAAGTGAAACTGCATTCTGGATGTCAAGATCTGATGTGACAGATTATAAGGGCATGAAATTAGCGGATCTTGAGTCTCCATTTCAAAATTATGTACTTACAACGTAACACTGAAACTGACAGACTGAACTTTGATGCAACCGTGCACAGAACTGACCTAAATTATAGAACAAAGACAACACAATACCAAAGAATAGTCATCTTATGCAAAGAATATGTACAATCTGTCAAGGGAACTTCCAGACCAACTTCCAGACGCGTCTAGCGAGCGGAAGGTATTGCTCCAGTGCGCATGCGTCAGTCGTGAACAACCAAAGCTTTCTTCTCCTTGGTCAATGTAAGCGGAAGCTGCTTTACTTTATTTTGCTGCTTTATAAAATCAAATAAGGCGCGGTAAATAATGTTTGGCGATGTGAAGCAATCTGGAAGCCTCATTCGCAAACTTTTCCAGGATGAAAATGGTGATAGCGACTGGCATTTATAGCAATCTATTGGCAACTCCAGCTATCTGATATGACATCTAGCGGTAAAAATGAGAAACTTACCAAGTAGGGTACATTTGTCACGTGGTGACTGTTTGTATATGGTTTCTTGTATTGGTAAACAGATCGTGGTAAATTGTTCGTGTCTTTATACATAAGTAATAAGTTTTACTCGTTGATAGAGTGAAAAATGAGTAAAAGCAAAGTGTATTGCTCAGTTTACGGCTGTAAGTCGATGTATAAGAGGGCTGCGGACATACGTTTTCATCACTTTCCAAAAGATGCAAATAGCAATAGCCGAAATGTGATGATACCTAATAATACCTAATAATAATACCTTTCCACCCCGGGAAGGATCTAACACTTGTCGAGGTAGACAGACAGAAGACCTGCGACGTAAAACCAGCGAAGGTTATTCAGTTTAAAAACAGCTGTTACGATGGGCGCGCTGGTAAGATTGAAGTTACTTGAATAATTAATTATTGGCTGCTTGGTAGGGAGAAGGGATGAGTTTAACTTGTATTAAAAGTCGGGGGGGGGGGGGGGGGCGACAGGAATTGCTTGATTTGGATGGTTAAAAGGTGGGTTTGGTGTTGAATATTTGAATGGTAGCGGAATCACTCATTCTACAGTGCCCATGGGGAGGCAAATTAGGCCTTCTTCTTCTTCTTCTTGGTACGGTAGTGGGCATAGTAAACTCTTTACCCAATTGCTACTGTGCAGTGGTATGTATCTTTGGGTAACCGTCGACTACCGATTGAAAGCGTAAGACCAGTGAGTAGCGGGGAATCGTAAACAAGAAAATGACGCAACGCGGAGGGATACGTATGAGGAAAAACATAGGAATTAAAGACGAGGACACAAATGGTATTAACTCTTCACACCGAAGCGACCCACCTTGGTGACTCGCTACACATACACACACATGACCGGGCCACAAATATGGATATGGGAAAGGATTACCCTTTCAAATCTTGAAATTAATATTGTCGAAAAATGCCACTATGCTACTGACCAGTGGAATTGTAGGCTTATGTACCAATGTGGCCACATTTAAAGGAAGTGCATACCCTAAATCGTATAAAACTCTCAACATTAAAGCTCGTTGATGGTCGTATAGTGGACATTGAAATAGTATATGATTTAAGGAACCCTCCATTTGTAAACACGAACATAGAGGATCATCACGTCGTTTTATGCGGAATAAATACACCGGTGTTAATGCGTGGTTGAAACGTAGACGAATGATTGTAATGATATGTCGTCGTGTGTATTTCCCTCCATGAAACCATGGTTTGTTTACAATAGTCGGTTGTAACCCAAAATAGTGTTTGGCCTTAATTTTGGCGTAGCTAGTCCACGTGCCTTGCCATTCCTCCCGTATTGTCGAACTAATTATAGAACGCAGATCTGACATTGGTATGGCGATGTTGTAAGTTTTTCCGTGTCCTTTTGCTGCATCTTTGGCAAGGTTATCCGCTAGTTCATTTCCTTCAATGTGACAATGGCCGGGTACCCACATGATACGGACTTCGAAACCCTCCGTGTGTAAATTGTACAATTGTTGCACTAATTGACATAAAAACCAGTTGTCAGCCTCTCTAACATTTTGAAGTGCTTGCACTACACTCATTGAATCGGTGCATATTAAAGCACGACGAATGGCATGTTTTGTTATATAAAAACACGTCTGACGTATGGCGAAAATTTCGGCTGTAAATATCGAGATGTCAGGGGGTAAAGTATACTGAAAGGAGATTTGTAAGTCCGGGGCACAGAAGGCTGCTCCCACACGCGCAGGGTTAACCATTTTAGAACCATCTGTGTAAAAAGGATACAGGAGATCAAAGGACGCGTTATTTCCCGAAAAATACGGGGAATAATTACAGGATGATGTTGAAACGTCTGGTAGACGTGGGGTAAGGAGTTCTGAAGAATAGGAGGTTGAAAGTGCGTTGCAGCATACGGAATAGTATATATCGGTAACCGCATGACTTTTAATATATTATGGCGGTATGGTTGAAGCATGGAATATGCGGTTAGTAACGCAGGACGAGAAACGGTGGGCAATAATCGACGCGTATAATATTCCTCTAATAGTTGTAATTTAGGGACGATAGGTGATGTTGTTATCATCATTTTTCGTAGCAGGTACATACATGCCAGATATCTACGCCGATGCTGAAGTGACATTTCTCCTGTTTCAACTAGGAGGGCTCCTGTGGGGGTTGATTGAAGCGCACCTATGATTATACGCAAAGCAGAAAACTGGATTCTATCTAACCGAAGGAGCCTAATGCTGGGCATGGAATCAAAAAAAAAGGAATTGTAATCCAGTACAGAACGGATGATGTTACGGTAAACCGTTAATAATGATTCTGGGTCCGCCCCCCAATTCCGTCTAGTGAGAGATTTTAGAACATTAATTTTACTGGCGAGATGACTCTGTAGGTATTGCGTATGTCTCTCCCATTGCAATTTCCTATCAATATAAATCCCTAAATATTTGACACTTGTCACCACCGGAATGTGACCTTGACGGTATAAAATAGGAGAACTGTCGTAAATTCGTTTATGTGTAAAAATCATCGCAGCGTTTTTCCCTACGGATGTTTCAAATCCGTATTGATGTAACCAATCATGAGCATGAGATAAGGCGTGGTATATATCTCGTCGACATGAGGAAAACTCGTCTCGAGTGCAATATATTAGAATGTCATCCGCATATTGTAGAATGCGAGCGTGCGGTAATATGACTGTTTCTAAAGTACGGGTGTAAAGTAAGTATAAAAGCCCGCTTAGAACGTCGCCCTGGGGAACACCATAAGAAGTATGTCGAGAATCAAAGACACCGACGGGGGAGTTTAACGTAATATGACGATAGCATAGCATATTGTGTATTAAGCACCTGAAGGGCAGGGGAAAATTTAGATCCCTTAGAAGTTGAATAAGAAGATATGGATCAACAGAATCATATGCATTTTTGAGGTCAAGGAACACAGCTACTGTGTGCATTTTCTTTCCTTTTGCTAGGAGTAAATCAGTCAGGAATATATTTAAGGGGTCGGATGTACCAAGATTTTTCCTAAATGCAAATTGGGTTTTTGGAAACAGATTATAATATTCTAGGCACCATTGAAGCCGCCGGAGAAGTATATGTTGGAAAATTTTTCGGAAACAAGATCCAAGTTGAATACCACGATAACTACTCGGTAATCGAGCATCTTTCATGGGTTTAAGAATCGGTACAGTTTGAAACACATTCCAATCCTCCGGGAAGGTCCCTGTGCATAAGATGGAATTATATAGTTGAATAATGATACTTTGAGCGTTTACTGGAAATCGAGCGATCATTTGATAAGTCACTCCATCAATCCCTGGGCTGGATGATTTTTTGTGCTGAAATGCGTGTCTGAATTCGCTACTTGTAATAGGCTGCGTTAAACTGGAAAAACGTTCCATGGAACCAGATGTACACGATGTAGGTAAGCGAACAACTATTTCTGGTGTCCAAGTATGATACAGGTCATGGTATCCCTGCACCGAAAGTTGAGGGGGAGATGAGATAGTACGATTATTAGCGAAATGTTTAATCGCCGTCCAAATACTGTTGAGGGACGTAGAACTGCATAATTGGGTAGTATATATTTTCCACGCTTCCCGTCTTTTATCATTAAATACACGTTGTATTTGCGCGGTGAGACTTTTGTATCGCAAATAAGATGTTGGAGAGCCATACTGTCGAAAAGCTTTTAAACTCGCCTTGCGCCGTCTTACCAGCTTTCCGCATTCTTGATCCCACCATGAGGGTAAGGCGCCCCGATTATTTGGAGGACCTGTCGTTGGAATTAAAGGGTGATATATATTAAGATAGGCGCGGATATTCTCTAATAAAAAGGCATAACTGTTACTGAGCCCCTGTGTATGCTGTGAAAGTCTATCCTCTAAAAATCGGGAGAACAACTCATAATCAAAAAATCGTAAATTTCGCTTAACCTTGAAGACGTTTTTTGGGATATGTCGGGTACGCGAGACATCATAGTCGATTATAATTGGATAATGATCGCTTTGATGCGTATCCTGCACGGTCTTCCATGTCATCTTATGAGATAAGTCTAAGGTAGTGACACTTAAATCCACCGCACTTTTGGGACTATTTGGTGGGGTAATGCGCGTGGGTGATCCATCATTTAAGAGATGTAGGTGTAAATCCTGAATAACTGCAGCGATGTGACGTCCTTTTGGATTAATGCGACCACTGCCCCACAAGGCGTGATGTGCATTAAAATCCCCCACGGTAATATGTTTAGGAAATTGTTTTATGAACCGGAAATATGCCTGCCATTGCCGACGGGAACCTTGTATACCCGGGGGACAATAAATATGACTTACATGTAAATCATGTACAAGGAATGTGTGATGATGAGTGTGAGGAATATAGAACTGAGTAGGGAGAGAAGTGTATCGTAAGGTCTTTTTGAATAGCGTCATTATGCCACGATATCCTGGACCATCCTGACGTTCGACCAGGTAGTTGGGAATCGAGAATCTATACGAGGCACGAAGCCATGTTTCCTGTAGGAATATGATATCTGGGTCATACTCCTGTATTAACAGTAATAATTCATGCTTCTTATTTAAAATACTCCGGCAATTCCACTGGAGTAGTAACATGTAGCACTTATCGAAATTAGGCCACTGTAGGGCTACTACTTACTAGGGTATTATTTTTTGTGGTAGGAGGATTGGGAAGTAACGGAACTATTTTGTCTAATAATTGTTTCACATAAAAGCTCCATTGAGCATTGTGCCCTAATAATTCTTGTAGTTTCAGGAAATCTTCAATGATGTCATGGGACGGGTCCCGTGAAGTGCCGGGTGTTTGAGAACACTGTTTTTTCGAAAGTTCCTCACCCATTGTGGCGGGTTGCATAGCTACCCCTACACTACTTCCAGATGGTTGCTTCAGGATCTCGAGATAGGCCCGTCGGTCGTATCCTATGGGATTCACCACTTTCGGCTTTGGGGACACTAGTTCTGTATATTTTCGTTTTCTCGGCGGGTCCTCTCGACGCGTATTATGAGACTGTTCTAAGGTTGGAAATTGCTGTGGGAGTGTAAGAGGATTAAACGGTACATTGTAGTTAGCCGTAATAACTTCGTGGTACGATTTATTTTCGGTACACATTTGACGTTTTATGGACTTTTGTTTCTCCAATTCGGGGCAGCGTGCGGCGCCTGCCGGATGATTATCACCACAATTAGCACATTTAAACAGGGTCTCCTTACATGTTTCCGTGGAGTGTCCTTGCGCACAGTTACCGCAAATTGGGGCGCGAGCCCGGCAGTGTAGTTTTACATGCCCGAATCGTTGACAGTTCAAACATCTAATGGGGGAAAATATGAATAATGTTACCTCTAAGAGCACATTAAAAATAGATACATAATCAGGTAGTCTTTGTGTTTTAAAGAAAATTTTCACTGTTCCTGTAGGAAGGGATTCTAACTTGTCGTTGATCATCTTTTTTCGGAAAAAACGCTGGACTCTCACAATTGGGACAGGCGACTCAATATATTTTAGGATTTCATCGTGCGTTAAGGATGTGTCCACGCCCCTAATTAGCCCAACACGTTGGACGTTAGCGGACGGGACAAATGCAACCAGGTGCTTTGCTGGCAATAAGGGATTTTGTAAGAAGGAGTTAGCTTCCACGGCCTTGTTAAATTGTACCTGAACGCGATTGCGGCCTTTGCGTTGAATATTCTTTATACCTACGATCTTATTTTCGAAAAAGAGCTTTCCTAATGCCATCGGATGTAAATTGCCAATATGTTGACCACCTTCACCTTGCACAAACACCGTGTACGGTCCTGTGTGATGTTCGTAATATCGATTGTCATTTGACAATGGCTGTCGTTTAGCAAGAATTGGAGATGTTTCAGCAGTGGAAGTTGATGGAGTTGATGCTACCTCAGCCTCCGACACTACAAGCATACTTTCAACAGACGCTACACCCTCGTATTCCACTTGTTCAAATTCGTCCGGTGGTCGCCCCATCTGACTACCATCACTTTCGGACGACATGTCGAATAGTTATCCCCTATTAAGGCGGGGGTACTAACCTGATTAAACACTAACGGGACCTAACACACTAAACAAATAACAGGTCACAAACCCGAAGTCCACACAACACTCAAAGCACGCACCCTACACCCGATACCACTCACTGCACAGATGCACACCGTATGGAGGTTGGGATACGAATGAATTAGGCCTATATGACTCGTAGTGGAAGAGGTCGAATATCGAAGAACTTAGCGATTACGAGGTGTAGGCTTGGCGGAAAGGCTGGCGGATCATCAGTTTGACATCAATTCACGATATAAGTCGGAGCTTGGAACAGTGGCGTCTGGTTTGCGTGGATGCTAGTCTCGGAATGATAAAAGTAGCACAGCTTCGGTGTGTTATTTATTTGTTTATGTACCGTATTTCTCTATTTGAATGTCCTCGGCGTTGACTCAGGATCGACATTTACATTATATTGCGCATAATAGTACCGAAATAATGTCCGAAGTGTAGCCCTGTGTAAATTTGAATCAGCTGATCTACATCACCCATAAAAACTGATGCTTGATAATATGCAAATGACACCAAAAATCCAGTGGAACACACAAATTAGATCACGTGTATCGCACAGTTATACATATATACAATTAAAAATAACACTGTCATTACTTTAGAGACCATATTTACTGATTATAACCGAAAAATAAAAAGTGTTCCATATCAAACGCGTGTTATTGAGTATTTTAAACCCTACTTATTCAGACCGACCGCAGCGCCCCAAGTGTTAGTTTGAGATGCCAATAAACTGAATTGTCACGGAATGAAACTTCTTTAATGTAACGGTTCATGTTTTCCACAATGATGTAGGCTACTGTGTAATAAAATTGTGGCGAGGAAGCTTTCTGTGATATTTTACTGTGTAAAATAATTATACTTTCGATGGAAATGTAATTTTGGTCAGACAATATATGATTAAACTGCACTTTTGCATACTGTATCTAATGAATCGGTAGCGATATTTTTTTTGACAAAGAAATTCGATCATGGTATTGCTCTGTTACGGATTCAATAAAACTGATCACTTTAAAGTATTTGCTGCTATATATACTACAGATATTATGTATGACACTTTTTAGTGGTTTAGTTTAGTAGTCTTGGATGCCACTGTGTAGAACAATTTTATACTGTGATACCGTACCTGATTGAGATGGGTTAGGTTTTGTTTAAGATGTGGTTTTAAGGAACGTAACAAGTAGCTCATCTGTCCTTAAATGTCGGAGATGACTGAAATGCTAGATACACGTGTAATCGGTACTTAAAAGTTTTGAGTAGACCTACAAAATGGTCGGTGATTATTTTATATGACCTATCTTTCTTGATATTTTATTTGAAGAAGCTCACTGGCATCAGAAAGCAAATCCTAGATTTTGGGCTGGAAAATGGTTTGCTATGGCGACATTTGCAAAGGAGCTGGGCCAGTAGAGTACGGTAACTTAGTTCCTGTAATAAGACAGTTATGAAAAGAGTGATATGTTGTATAGGCCAACAATGTAGTTGCAAGTGGAGTCCTGTTGTAAATTCTGACCAATTTTGCTTGTGCATTGAAAGTATTAAGAAACAAGGTATCTCAAGGTTACTCTCGAGCCATTAATTTCATCAGTACAGTGCAGCATTGTGTGTGGAAATGGACAAACATGCAAGAAAGAATATAATGCCCCAATAAAGAAACCCTTATTCCATTCTTCATTTCACACCATGTCCCCTACTGTACCGTTCCGATAGTTCTGTCTTACAGAAAGTCACCAAATACCATGTTTATTTAAAAAATGCTGCATTTGTATATTTCGCAAAAGTTAAAATAGTAATTGTGTACACCATGACATATTTTATCTGAAGAATTATGGTAATTAACATTGGCTTATTGGAATCAGTGAAGGTCTGGCTGCGTGGCTCAGGGGTAACGTTCTCGCTTGCTGAGCCCAAGGTTGCAGGTTCGAAACCTGGCGCGTGTCAGTACATTTGCTGGCACGTTAAAGATCCCCTTCGGGGCAAAATTCCGGCACCCCGGCGTCTCTAAAAGCCAGGGTAGTTAAAAGGGACGTAAAACCAATAACATTATTTATTATTTTGAATCAGTGAAGTACAGCTATTTCATTTTGTTGGTGCAATCCACCTTGTGGCATAGTGATTAGAATTTTTGGCTGTCACCTTGAAGGTCTAGGTTTGATTCCTGGCTCTGGCAAGGAATTTAATTCTGCCTTGCGCAGCAGAACTGAGGCAACACCACACGTACACAAGGCCACATGACCACAAAGTCAAAAACCTCTAAATGAATCAACAATAATTAATTAACTGTAAAACCACTGCTTTTAACAGCAATGCAAATGCTTGTTAATTTTTCATGATGGAACAAATTGGGAATTATCTCAGAAGCAAGAAACAGGCAGAGAGTGAACATAATACTGTATTTCCTTGACATAACAGTAATCCGTAACCCTTAAGCAAAGTTAGCCCAAGTGATTTTTCTTTGCTTCATTTAGAAACCCCTGGATTCTTGAATATATGTGGAATCTATCTGATAACCTGGGTTATTGTACTGACGATACTAGAGCTTGGAAGAATGCTTGGTAGGGAAATGTAGCCAGAGATAACATTGTGATATGTCTTCTCAAAAACATTGTGCCATAACCTCCGAACAGTGTCCATTCGTCCTGAGTGTACAACGGACAGATATACAGGGTCTTTATATTTGTTTGGCAAGGACATTCTCGCTCACGCGCTCCGCCAGTGACGGCTCAGTTGCCAGCGACAGTGTGCGCATATGTACGGCAGAATACATTGCTAAAAATCAGTATCGTGCATTTTTACTCACCATGTGTACAGTAGATGCTGAAAATGTTTCCTACCCGCTGCCAAACATAATTGGCATCTCCTTATGAAGTTCCCGGTTACTCCTGTTAATTTACAGTAGCTTCAGTAAGGAAATAACGACGTCTATTTTTATTGTTTACCGAACCTGTACGTTTGAATCTCTTAGCCAGTTGATTTATTGTCCGATTTATAGGAATGGGTCCCCCTGGAAATTTCACTCAAAACTTTTGCCTTGTTCTAGTGCATGATTTCCTGCACTGTGTATACGTATTGTGCAGATATACATGTTCACGTAACGAATATTTCACATAGGGCATTACAGCACTAAACACAATCACAATAAGACACTATACAATGCTATATACAGTGTGTCAGGCCTCGCCAGCCGGCACAGTTCATATCCTCGCCGCTAGATGGGGGCTTCATTCATTCCATTCCTGACCCGGTCGGAGACTGGAAGCAGGCTGTGGATTTTCATTTCACAATGCTATATCATGGAAGAAGAACACTAGGAAGCGAAGCTCCCATAAGGCCAATGGTTATCACTTTCTAATTTCGATCCTCAGCTGTTACACCTTACTGCACTCTGATGAGAAGTGAACCGCACCACAAAATGGCGCGGCATTTAAATGTATGCTACATTTCGAGGTTAGGTAGTTGCTATTGCAAGTATTTGATATTACAGTTTCCATTATTTTTAAAATTGCCTACGTTACGGCGTAAAATCATTCTGTAATTAATTTGTTTTTCCCGCGGGTGTTTCTTTTTTAATTCTATTTCTCCCGCGAGTGTTTTGAAAGCCCCAATATACAAAGCTTAAACAACTTATTTATAAAATAAGATGAATGAGGAAGGTTTGAAGGAAATAAACAAATAAAATGAAGACATATGAATACATTATTTTTTTAGGCTAGCAGGCCTACATATAATTTACAAATTATACAGTGTACAGTATGGCATTCCATTGTACATATAAAACAAGATATATGAATACATACAATATACAAATTTTACAAGACGCAGCAATATTAATATAGTGCTTCTCTCACTTGTAGGCCTGTCGCTCAAAGCAGTGGAAAGAAAAGGGCTTGATTGTAGTCTCTTACGCAAGTGCATACTATACTAATCATCAGATTGGAGTTATCACTCCACACATCTCATCTTCCTATTCCTCCCTGTGTTTCTGAAATGGCATGCAGTGAGTCAAGACAAGAGACTTGAAAATGTTTCAAACTTCCGTTACAAATTTATTGATGGTAAATATATTTTAAACCAAGTAAACTTATATTTGGTTACGCTTCGGAAGTCAAGAATCTAGGGTAGCGGTGAACGAAGGTAGAACGCGAGATAACATTCTCTACACTACAGGAATTAGCCAACATACCTTATGAAACGCTGGGAAATAAATCAGGGAGCGATGTTTTAGTAGATATTCCCTCCTCCGATGTCTGTGACCCACCCTGTCATACCAAATATCTACACGACTCATATAGCGAAAATTACAGCTGTCGGCGCCATTGTTCTCATCGATCTTCATCAAGACAGTACCATGACAGTACTGCCAACCTTGCGCTTACAGTACTATGAAAAACAAAGACGTGTCCAATTAGGTCGCTAGTGCACATCAATCGTACGCACCACTCAATTCATAGATAGTGCGCCCAATTGAATTGTTTATTGATCATGGACTGTGGAAATTGCCTTCTAACAATCTGCAATTTCAATCGTCAGTTCTACGATGATCCAAAAAGGTTGCTGCAGCTATTGCAACAACACAATGTAATAGCGAAAACACTAACGTGCCCGAAATGCCAGGTTGAAGTCGAAGTTCGCTGGATAAAACATAACTTTGCTGTAACATGCAACAAGAGACTTCCCAGACGTCCCAAAAGGTTTTGCAATTTCAAGAAAAGAGCCACCGAAAGTACTTTCTTTTCCAAAGCTCAGTTGCCTGTACGCGACATAGTAAATTTCTGTGTTCTGTGGTGCATCCTCCCAAATCCACGACAGCAAACAATGCGTACCGAACTGCAAATATCTGCCAATAGTATAGTAGACTGGTCTTCCTTCAGCCGAGAAGTCTGTGAGCATTGGTTATTCCAAAACAGGTCACCAATTGGAGGCCCCGGAATAATAGTCGAAATTGACGAGGCAAAATTTGGGAAAAGAAAATATATGGGACGTGCAATGGAAGGACAGTGGGTTTCTGGTGCCGTGGAACGAGAAAACAAATAGAAGTTTTTTATCGTCCCTGTCGCCCAAAGGAACACAGAGACACTCCTCCAAATAATTTGGCAGTGGATATTACCGGGTTCGATAATTTTATTTCGGACTGCTGGGCTGCGTACAATGTACTTGAAAATGATGGTTTCGTACATCTGCGAGTGAACCACAAGTTGGAATTTGTTTCTACCCAGAGAAACGGCCAAGTCTTCCAACAGAAATATTCTCACCATGCAGGCTGCCAACGTTCCACAACTTTCAGTGCACTCTTAAAACATTGAACAGGAGCCAGAGTACATCAGTTCTTTAAAATAACTTCGGAATTATATCCACCCACCCACTAAAAGGAACTTCCGCCATGAAAGTATAAAAGTGGTACTATTTAGCTATTTTTTCCACCGCTCTAATTACGCTAGTTTGTGCAAAATTACGCTCTGTAATGATTTTTTTCCCACTAAAATGAAGGATTTTTTTCCTTTCATAATTAAACTTATTTTCCTGTTCCGTGATAAAAGTGTGCAATATTTTTCTTTTCTGTGATAAATACATTTTTTTTCGGCTGAAAGGAGTGGTTTTTTTACTTTATCTGCTGTGTATTTACTAAGCAATATCTCCGCTGAAATAAATATTGTTTTTTTTTTCGCACAACTGTGGTTTTCACAATGGTTACAGCCTAACGCGCCCAGATCAATGGTTTTGAGTCAACCGTGCCCCGCAGCACAGCCTAATGCGCCCAGATCAATTGAGTTTTGACAAAGGTTACAGACTAACACGTCCCGATGAATATTTTTTTTTGATCAACAGTGATTTTGTATCTCACATGTTGGCAACAATGTGTGCTCCTCGCTGCGTCCCGATTTCAGAATAGCAAGAAATAAAACACACAATTACGAATTTGAGCACATATATGAGGTTCAGTAGTGACCAGGGTTCGTAATTTCAATACCAAATATCGCCCAGAAGATGAAACGAGGACACAAGGTTTGTAAAAGCCACATTCATGTCTACTGCAAGTTTCGCGTTCCACTTACATTCACAATTAATGATGTTTTCTACTATGCTGTCTAGCCTATAACCCCCATCCCCTTGTTATAACATGACTTGTACAGTGTGTGTATTGACAAAACATACCTCTAACAAATTGTGAGACACAATGAACCTTCAATATAGGCTAGTAACTGTAAGAATCCATGTTTGCAGGCAGTTATGCACTCCTACTGTGTAATATACTTAAAGTTCATTTTCCTTTCTGCCTCTGCACAGGAAATTCAACCTAACAATAATTTTGTTGGGCTGTATATCCTTGTACAGCAAGAAGACGTGACCAGTCATACGGGAAGGAATAGAAAAGAAGAGCATTGTCAGATACGCAGTGACTGGCTGTTTTACACAGCGGTAATATTCTTGCCTTCTGTGCACAAGGTTGTAGGATCGAAGTGTAGCTGCAATATGTGGCACATTATCATATCAGCTGAAAACCTAGTCGATAGCAGTTCTGTTACAGAAGCACGAAAATCTGGTCCAACTAAAGTCGCTGTCCATGAAGCCACAGCCAGTCTGGGAGGCTGGAGCTACACTGTTTAGTTTTGTGTTCTTAAACAAGTTTCTATCGATCTGCCAATAGCTAACAAGGCTGAGTCTTCCTCTGGACACCTTAAAATGTGATAAATGTTGATATGATATCCTTTCTCAAGGCAGAAACTGGTATCATGGTAGGCAAGCAAAATCATAAAAACTGACCTGGGCTGTAGCCATTGTCAAACAATCACTGGATTTGACGTGTTAGGCTGTAACCATTGCAATTATTGGTGTGGACAAAACAAAGGTCAGAATAGTCGGGTTTAGGTGAAGCCTTTGCCGTGGGAAGCTAGCGGGGCACTGTTGACGAAACTTTAGGCTGTAACCATTGGATTGGACGTGTTAGGCTGCAACCATTGTAATAATTATTGGTCCAGGGAAATGTGACCTTTACAAAAACAAATTTTATAGCACACAAAAGAAAAAGCAAAGAAGCCTATACAATTAGTACCGTATGCGTGGGTTTGGCAATGCTGTACCTGTGCATAATTCATGCGGATAATAGCAAACACAGCTGAAATTTTACTATATAAGTCGTGATATAATTTAGGAAGGCGAGTGGGTTATAGTCAGCGGAGGAGTGACTACATCATTTCCAGATCAATTTTGAATCATTATAAAAGCTATTAAGGGCTAATTTCATTGAGAAATGGTTTTCATAGGTTCTCGTGACCTTCACTGGTAGGCCTACCAATAAAAGTACAGTCTGTCCTGAAAGTAGCCCGACTGGATTTTCCCCCCGCAGACAGATAGACTGCCCGCGGCTTCTCCACCTGGGGTTGGTGGAGGGGGGTGTTAGGAAGGCTGGGAGTCAGCCATACAATTAGTTCCCAGTTGCAGTGGATTGTAAATCGCTCGTGTCCATAACCTTTGCAAGTGCAATCGTCACGCTGCATCATAGTTAGTCTGTTGAAACAGCGCACTACGCCATAAAATTTTGTGTTATGCTCGGCAAAACCGGAAAAGAGACTCATGATATGATCTAGACAGCTTACGGTGATAACGCCATGGACAGATTGAGTTTTTTGACTGATACAAGCTGTTTCGGGAGGGGAGAGAGGAAGTTGAAGACGGCGCACAATTCAGGACGACCTTCGAGCACCATAACGGATGAGAATGTGGCAAGTGTAAAGAATTTTTTGGACAATGACCGCAGAGTAAGTTTTTTATGGAGGTTCTTAAACGGCTGAGAATACGGCGTCCGTGTCTGCCCAGCGATCGCTATCTCCTGGCGGCTCTATCACGACAATGTGCCACGCCACACAGCCTTCCACGTGCTGGCGTACCTGGCCCAACGTAACATCGCAACCCTGCCTCGCAATTCTACAGTCCCGACATTTCCCCAGCAGACTTCATCCTCTTCCCCCACCCTAAAACCACCCTAAAGGGCATCGTCACGGCTCCGTGGAAGTGTTGCAACAACCGTGAGGAGGGAGCTCGACAGCATTCCGGTTGTTCCAGAAAGCGTACGAGGGTTGAAAATTTCGCTGACAGCGGTGTGTGGATGCAGAAGGATCCTACTTTGAAGAATATTGAGCATATGTATCATTTCTGTCAATATTTTTTTTTTAATTGACTCAGTCCCACTACTTTCAGGACAAACCCTGTATGAACCAAGCTCAATATTAAGCAACATTGTCACATTAACCAGTATGGTTCACACCCATTCGAACAATACTGCATTAAAATACTGCAAATGAATTTCCTCACAAATGAACACACATGGCAGATAGGTGTCAAGTCAAGAACTATGTAATCAGAAGGGCAAGGCTGGCACAATTAAAACAAAAATATGATGCACAGGAAGACACACTCCTCATCGGAGCAGATGACCTCGATGTTATGCCCCTTAAAACAACAATCACCATCGTCACTCACACCCCACATATAAATACACTCACGGACCGAGAAAGGTGCAACTCATTTTCAATTGGTCAAAATTAAGTATTTTATATAGGACAATGTCCACAGAAGTTTAGACTGTCGAGACTCTAGATGATGCAATTCTCCTTTGGTCAATTTTTGTTCTCTGCTGACCCCAACGGTATAAAGCTTCCATCACCTTCGGTGTCCTCAATTCTCATGCCTGAAACATCAGAGGTCCCTGCAACACAAAGTTATTTTTTTAGTTGCGCGTTAATGTTATATTTCAATACATAGCACATTATTACATGACAGGACACATTTTAACTTACCTTCAGCAACAATACATAGTACGAACTGCATCAGAAGTCTGGGAATTTGTATTTAAGTGCCTTCTGATGAACCATTTGGCAAAATTAACACAGCATATTCGATGCGTAATCATGTCACACACAGATTTCCCGAACACATCATCCCTTCCACAGAACAACTAGCCTACCAGGCCTACTCCCAGCATCTGCAATGAAAAATTGCACAAATATAGACACGTGCAGGAGCTACAAGATATTAATTGCTAAAATCACATGTCTATAACACACTAGGGCCTACTACAAATTTAGCTTGAATATTAAAAAATAAATACATAAACCTAACTGAAAACGTTCTACTGGCCTGTAACTCATTTCTCTGAGTTGCAGTAGCCACACACATTTTTATATGGCTAACATATACTCGTAACTATCAGTTGTAACTCTTTGCCTCTTCAGTCAGTCAACTCGAATTTGCCCAATGAATGACCTTCAATTATAGTATGCTACAGCGACCTAGGCCTACTCCCCAATACCTAAAATATATCTGTGCATAAATGACTGAAATGTAGTAGTCGAGTTCTAATGCAAACAGATGGGAGTATCTTTTTTATAATATTGTAATCTGGATTTCCTTTGACAGGAATCGTTCTTTAAAATTATGTTAATTCGCTACGGTGGCGTAGGACACCCTGGTCATCATCCCTATGACTTATGCCATACACACTTTTATACTTACCTTATATTATTATTAAAGGAAGAAATCGCTAACTCAATTTCGCTCCAAGTGAACATCAAGAACATTATTTCTATGCATATCGTGCGCAATTATCTGTGTATTATATTATTATAATAGTAGATAAAACCATATGTGTAGTGTAATTCATTAGCTAATACGAGTTTTTTTTTATCTCCCGTATACCCAAATGAAAGAATTGATCAGCGAAAATAGAAGTTCATGACTTACCTACCAGGATCGGATCGGCAGGAAACTGTGCATCGAAATACATTTCTTACTTCACCAAAGAGCAGCGCAATAAAAACCACATCGCTTCTTGTGTTGTTTTTCTGTTATTTCTCAGCGAAAACAAAAAGTTACATATATCGCAAGAAGAATAACACTTATAAATCAAAATGTATATAAATGATAAACTAACGGCTTGGCAAAAAGCATCAACAAATCATAAATGATAGCCAACTATGTCGTGGGATAGTACGTAACTGGCAATTAGCTGACGATGCACTAGGAAGAGCTGTAAACGTTTAATAACATTTCGTCCTTGATTTACAAGCGTACATGTACTAATGCATGCATTCTCATTGTTATATAAACCCAACATCATCATATTTTTGCCGTTTTTTACAATACTGGGCCATTAGTGTCAATCTACATTTGTTGGCAGCAATGGTATGTTCAACTGTCCAGTCCACGGCCGACTGAATGCGCTCATACCGGCCTAGACAATGAGACCTCTTTCATGAAATCTTGTTAGTTACTCAGCTGCTCACACAGCGCTGTTCACCAAGCACTGCACGACTAAGCCTTATCTCTACTTAGTGTAAAACAAAGTCCCCGATTATTGGATATCACGGGTAATCTCGAGAACCACTGGATGGATTTTGATGCGGCTTTCACCATTCTGTACAGGTAATATCGAGGAAGATTTCTGTAGAAAATAATTTATTTATGATCAAATGGAGCCAAGCAGTAACGATTTTAGATTTCAGTGAATATGTTGAAGAAAGAACTTGACGTCCGTGCGCTTTTTAAGCTTACGCTGGACAAACCGTTAAAAATATCAATATACTATGAGTGTAAGAATTGTTCAGCATGAAAAATTGTACAAAAAAGTCCGCGTGAGCATATGTCTATCTTCGATACATCGCCCACTATAAGTGTTTTTAGTTTGGACGGGAGGGGGATTTGGCTTGCACCTCGCCATTCTTAAATTTCGTCTGACAGGAATTCCTTGCACATTCATAACTGTTCCCGGGCGAAGCCGGGGCGGGTTGCCAGTGACACTATTATATTATCATTATAATTCCCACAATATCAAAATGCAAATTATATCACAAAATAAAATAGCGTGCTAATAAATCTAAGAGAAATTAGACATACCTTGCACCTCGTTACAGTTGAATTCGATCAGAATCACTCGGTTTTCATTCAAGTTTATGCATTTTTCTGCTGAACGGTTTGGAAGTTCGGCAACAGGAAACTAGGACTGTTATTTACTTAAAATATTCATTTTTGTATTTTTGTACTATTTGTGTTCATGATTTCATTACATTGTCAGAATTACCGACAGTAGTGGCTACGCTGGCTAAAGCGCAGCGTTAGGCCATGGGGCCAAGCTCTCTGCTGACTCGGTAGACGCGTGTGTTCGAGCCCCACCGTCGGCCGTCCTTGAAATGATTTTCCGTGGTTTCCCATTTTTCAACACCAGGCAAATGCTGGGACGGTACCTTCTAACAGGCCACGGCCGCTTTTTTCCACATCCTTGCCCAGTTTCATTCATCTTCATCCATTCCATCTCTCATCCTGACGCGCAGGTCGCCCACGGGCGTCGACTAGAAAGACCTGCACTCAGCCTCTTAGGAGGCCACACGAAAAAAGAAAATGTCAAAATTAATGCTTTAATTAGTAGGGTATACTATTCAGTGTACCTATTATAAATAAAAACCGTGAGGTTTCTCACCTCCCCATATTACGAAACCCGGTTGCCTAATACGGGGAAAGTGCACTTTTAAAGGTAACAATAATATCAGAGGGTATTACAACATCAAACGTGCCCATATTTGTAATATACATAGTATATCGTCTGAGGTTTACATTGGTGAGAAAACCAAAATTATTCCGTTCCTTCTTATGTCTAATGTGAGCCCTATAAAAAAACTCCCCATATTTGGCGACTTTCCTCTACCCATTTTTAGAAGATACCTTATGCACTGGACAGCTGAATCCGTGATTAATTGTATATGTAGCTTCGTAAGTCTCAGAACTCAGGAAGTCCTTTCTAGCAGCGTTACTAGCAGCTTTCAAAGTTTCAAGGTAAGAAAGAAAATATTCCTCTAGCCAGTTTAGGCGACTGACATTTAATGAGAAAAAATGCCCTTTATCTGGATTTCTAGACTGAATATGATGATATGTGATGCTTACGTCATGCATAGCGAACCATTTATTAACGTTTTTCAAAAAAAAAATGGTTGCTTCTGCGTCCATGAATGTGTACGCTTCCGGGTGCATGCCTATATTTTCTTTCAGTGTACTAATGGCACCAATAACTTCTGACGAGAACACTTCCTTGGCACGCCGAACATTAATTTTTTCAAATTTAGTGGGTTCGATGTGTTTTTTAGTGAGGTGTCTGACCGGTTTGACGATCTCACCCTTTTGCATTGTGTATAGTAATGACAAGTATTTCCCTGAAATTATTCCAGTACCATCAGTCATCTCTCGTTACAGAAACTGCGTTCTAATGTTTTTTTTTTTTTTTTTTTTTTAGAATGTGACAATGATCAAAACTAGGGAATACATTCCTAGACTCGTCGTATGGGTGATTGACTATTGGTTGCAAATTCCCTCCCCCTAAATGCCTCATCATTGTAGTGTTAGTTTTGTGATTATCAGAGACAGTTATTATAATTATGAAACCGCATTGTTCAACCTCGAGAATAACGTCCAGCAAGAGTTTATGTAAGTCCCGACCTGACAGCTGCTTCGTGAAAAAGAAGGCACACGGTATCTGATAATTTGTCGAAAGATCTCTTAGCACAAAACACAACACACGATTAGCTGCTACTTGTTCCCGGCTGTAATTTTGATCCTCTCTTTCCTTTTAATGAGACGGTGCTGGAGTAGTGGCCTTGTACCCGAAGAAGGTGCAAGGTATGCCTAATTTCTCTTAGATTTATTAGCACGCTATTTTATTTTGTGATATAATTTTAATTTTGATAATGCGGAAATTATAATGATAATAATTATATAGAGTCACTAGCAACCCGCCCCGGCTTCGCCCGGGAACAGTTATGAATGTGCAAGGAATTCCTGTCAGACGTAATTTAAGAATGGCGAAGTGCAAGCCAAATGCCCCTCCCGTCTAAACTAAAAACACTTATAGTAGGCGATGTATCGAAGATAGAGATATGCTCTCGCGGACTTTTTTGTAGAATTTCTCACGCTGAACAATTCTTACACTGATAATATAGTGATATTTTTAACGGTTCGCCCAGCGTAAGCTTAAAAAGCGCACGGACGCCAGGCTATTTTTTCGACCTTTTCACTGAAATCGTTACTGCTTGGCTCCCTTTGGTCATAAATAAATTATTTTCTACACAAATCTTCCTCGAGATCACCTTTACAGAATGGTGAAACCAGCATCAAAATCCATCCAGTGGTTCTTGAGATTACACATTTAATATACGTACTGTACAGCAGATTCCTTATCGCGCCTATAATGGGAGGGGAGTGCGCTCTACCGGCAACGAGTAGAAACTTTCCAATTACATGTTATACATGGGTTCTGACTGGGAATGTCAAGGCCGGTATAGAGCGCAGCTCGTATTCAGTCGGCCGTGGTCCAGTCAAAATACATTCGTTCACCACTCACTCATATCGCCCTAGTCGAACACATGTGCTGCCGTCTATAGAGGAACGCGAAAAGGTCGAAGCTTCACTTCCTAGTGTTCTTCTTCCATGGCTATATACAGTACACAGTAGCTTTATAAAACAACCAATAGGCAGTCGAACGACAGCTGTGCTCACAGCAACACCTCTAAAGCTTGCAGCTTGCTTTTGTGTGTGATCTGTGGGAGTATTCTTTTCAGTGTGTGTATCGTTAGTGGTTGTTCTGGTGTGCAGCGCCATACTATTATAGGCTGTTCATAAGTATTATATAATAGTTGGGTGCGGTCGAGATGGCGGCCCAGAGTGATGGGACGCTGATGGGACTACCACCAGACATGACCGGCAATGTTATAGTGGATGGTATAGTCCCTATGGAGGGAATATCACTCGTTAATGATCAACAGTCTACTTCCCATCAGGAAACAACGACCCCGATAGCGGGATCCTCTCAGGAAAACTCTCGAACTCCGGCCACGGAATATCGGTATCCCCACCTTCATACTGGACCATATATCGTATTTGTACAGGGAGAGGGGGCTCAGGCCGTTGGTAATTTACACCCTATGGCCTTGGGTCGGCTATTCTATGACCGCAAAATACCAGGTATACGTGAAATTCAGAAGAAGGGTCGCAATAGAATCCAAATACAATTCGCCACCTATCGTGAAGCTAATGCTTTTTTGGAAAATAAGATCCTCCGGGAGAGGAATTTGACTGCTTTTATACCATCTTCCAATGTCCAACGGGTTGGACTAGTGCGCGGGGTCGACACCTCACTTACAAATGAGGAATTAATTAAGTATCTTGAGGCTCCTGTTCCCATTTTACGGGTACAGCGCTTCTTTCGTAATAGAACGATAGATGGACAGACGGAGCGGATAGCTACTGGAACGGTTAAAATATTTTTTGAAACACAGAACCTTCCGCCATATGTCAGTATATTCAATGTAATGCTGGAAGTTCAATTGTATATTTTTTCGCCCCTACGTTGCACTAAGTGTCAACGCTACGGACACGTACAGTTACATTGTCGGGCGCGAGCCCCACGTTGTGGCAATTGTGCCGCGGAGCACGTTACTAAGGAATGCAAGGAAGTATTAGCCAAATGTGCTAATTGTGCAGAGAACCACCCAGCGGGTGCCATTCGCTGCGAAATCCACCAACAGCAAGTTGAGATAAAAAGAAGAATGTGTGTGGAAAATAAATCATATAATGAAATCATGAAAGGTCAACAGGGGCCTGCATTTAACCCATTAATCGTACCCCAACAATTCCCTCCTTTAAGTTCAACTCCAAGTGTCAGACAGCATGAGCCGGCACGTAAGCGCAAGTTTACAGAAATAGTTCACGCGGCCCCTAAAGTGGTCCAGCCGTTGGGTTATGATCGGAACGCTTATTGTCAGATTCTTCAACAACCGCGATTGGAAAAGTCTCCTCCGGTCTTCGAAGCTAAGACGATGGAGACAAGTTCTCTATACAATACAGGGGAAGGTTCAGGGTTGCCTGAATCGGAGACTACCAAAACTATTTTGGCAGAATTCACCAAACTTATGGAATTGTTAGGGCATAATGCGCAATGGGCGCATTGTGTCAAAAATTTGTTAGATAGGGTATTACCTTTGTTACCCCCGTTAGAAAAATCAGTACGGACAGACAACATGACCTTGGGTCATTAGTTTCACTGGGTTTCCTTTCCGTTTCTTTTTAAGGAACAGTGTGGATACTTCAGTGGAATTGCAGGAGTATCGTTAACAAGAGACATGAATTACTCACATTAATTGCTGACTATAACCCAGATGTTATTTTTTTACAAGAAACTTGGTTATCACCACTCTATAGATTTACGATACCACTATATACTATTGTGAGAGAGGATGGGCCTGGTTATGGCGGCATAAGTACGCTTATTCGAAATGATATTCCCTTTACCGAGATCCCGATTTCTTATCTATTACCAAGAAGTTTTCATCAGTGTTTTCAAATCGATAATACTATTTTTAGTAATTTATATTGCCCTCCCCAAGTGCAGGGATCACAACGTCAATGGTCAATGTATTTCAACTACATTGTACAATATCCGAAACATATAGTTCTTGGGGATTTTAATGCCCATCATGGTCTTTGGGGCAGTGAGCGAGTCAACCCAAAAGGTCGACACATTGTGCAAGCACTTCAAACCTATGCATTGAATATTCTCAATGATGGATCGCCTACGCGTATAACTCCACCGGGGCGTCCAAAGAGTGCGGTAGATTTGACCATAACCACAGCAGATATTGCTCATCGTTTGGAATGGCGCACATTGGGGGATACACATCAAAGTGATCATTTTCCAATTCTCATATACTATGCGAAATCTGGTGAGAATCTTGAGACCATGTCATTTTACCGTAAAACGGAATCTTAGGCACCTCGATTATGAACTTTTTCACCACTTTATAAATGATGGTTTGGGGTCTTCTCGAACATCTACGTATCATCAGTATAATGCCTTATTACAGATCATTCAAAGCTTTCTTGATCGATATCACCCACAGCGAATGTTAACATTGTCTGCGTCACAGCATTCGGGCACGGTCCATTGGTGGGATAAAGAGTGTGCTTTGCTCGTGCGTAGGAGGAAGGCACTTTTAAAAAGATATCGAATACATGGGACGGTTGATAATTATCTAAGTTACAAACGTCTCACTGCGCAACTGCAGAAGACATTTAATGAAAAACGACGTTTGGCGTGGCAAAAACATATCAGTACATTTAATTCCCATACTTCTTTAACCACCTTATGGTCATTGGTCAAACAATTATCAAATACGCGTAGCTCTAGTCCACGTACGGGTCTCACGCCTACGGGTTTTCAAATTTTTTATCATTCACTAACGCCCGATTCAGTTTCTGGTCATGTATCGGTACCATCGTTATTGACTTCGAAGAAGTTTCAGTGTTTACAAAACCCAATCACACGTCATGATGTCGTGACGGTGTTACGTCATACGACATCCACGAGTCCGGGTCTGGATTACATAACGTATGGGATGCTTGCCCATCTCCCGGACCGCGCACTGACGGTCTTGCTTGAGTTATACAATAAGGTACTGACAAATGGTACATATCCTGTCGAATGGAATAACTTTGAAGTTCTACCGATATTAAAACCTTTGAAAGATGCCAGAGACCCCCTCAGCTATCGTGGAATTAATCTCGGTTCGTGTTTAAGAAAATTATTTCAAAAGATTCTATTACGTAGATTGCAATGGAGTATGGAGTATTATAATTTGTTTTCAAGATCACAATTTGCATTTCGTAAACGGTTAGGAACAATCGATGCTCTTACGATTTTCTTGACAGATATATTATTAGCGAAAGCTCGCAAACAACACACGATTGCTGTATGTTTGGATATTCAAGGGGCTTATGATGCAGTGGATCCGGTCATATTACAACAACGTCTAGGGGAACTGCTTTTCCCATTACCTTTCATATGTTTAATACGGAATTTTTTACATCATCGTCGAATAGTTTTACACACCCCCTCAGGTGTATTGGATAATCGTCAGACGTCTCGTGGATTGCCTCAAGGAGATATTTTAAGTGGTATTCTTTTTTCACTGTATACTCAGACACTGGAATCTGTTGTTCTTCCACATGCACGAATTATTCAATATGCAGATGATTTTCTTATCTATTGTTCGCGTGATAATATTCAGCATTGTCGACAGGATATATATGATGCATTAACTGCAGCACATATTTGGTTTCATAATCACGGCTTTGTAACGTCGGCGAGTAAGAATGCTGCTATCATAGTCACCCCACGAAGGCAAGTTGATCGCTCTCCAATTTTATTTGAACAAGGCGCCATTGAGGTAGTTCGTAGCATCAAATATTTGGGATTACATGTTGATGACCAATTACTATGGTCGCGCCAGGTTCAGATCCTCGCGGTGAAAATTGAAAAACGACTCTCAGTTCTTCGAGCGCTAGCTCGGCGTAGGTGGGGGGCGGATCCGCAATTATTACTCACGGTATACAAGAATATTATTCGTTCCCAGATGGATTATGGGTGCTTTTTCTATGACATAATGTCGAATAGTAGGTTGGTCACTTTTGATAGGTTACAGTATCGGGCTTTACGTATTATTTTAGGGGCGCTATCGTCAGTGCCGGCCCTAGGTCTTTTTGTAGTGTAAGCAAAGAACATTTTGGCGCCCCCCCCCCTTCCCCCCACCCTATACTCATCAGAGTACCTTTAATATTTTTACTAAACGTGTTATATGGCCAAAAGGTAAAAGGCAAAGGGATACCCAAAAAATAACTTAAAACCAAACATTTATTTACAGGTCATTTTTATTACATAGAATGACAATTATTGTTGATTTTTTGCACTGTTGAAATCTTAAAAAATTAAAACGAGATTTTCCTGGTTTTCAGTTTAGAAAACTCGTTCAGCAGCAAATCTGTTTCCATTCCATTTAAAAATCATTTTCAATGGCCAAAGTAGCTAGTTCACTCATGTGCTATTGGCTTAAAGTTGATCGCAAGTATGTTTTTATAAGTTTTAACTTCGAAAAACTTATTTCTCCGCTGGCCACTGATACCGGGAGCGTTAGCAGAATCCCCAATGCAACAAAAATATTTGGAAAAATGCCCACAGAACCTCGTTTGGTTATAAAAGACAAGGCTCCAGCTGGGTGACTTCCAGGGGGTAGCATTGGTAAAAATATTTGCAGTTCTTCGAACAGATAATCTCCGTTCACATCACAGTCTCCTCCAACATTCAAAACGTTTTGAAGGTGCTTACAGGCTTTCTTCAATTCATGTTCGTTCAAATTCTTCTCGAAATGTCATAAAGAAATTTGAAACTTTCACTATGGTGTTTCATTAGCTCAAATCTCTCCCTTAATGAGGCTATTGCTGTGTCAAGTACGACAAAGAAGAAGTTAACTTTAAATGCATTTTTTCCAGTACGTACAGCTTCATATTCACTCTCATAGGAGAATTGTTTTTTACTTTTCTTGGCCGAAGTAGGGTTTCTTTTTCCAAGTTAGCATCAACCTCGATTTTTTCTGCAAGTTCTTTTGCATCTGTAATGACGTTGTTTAGTCCTTGATCTGATCTCATATTTTCCAGAAATAATTTTACACTTTTAATGAGATCCATTGAACTTTGTTGGTCATTTGTGACTTTTTGCAACAGTTTACTAACCATATTGGTTTTATGGAGGATTTCATGCCATGTCACTAAGCAGCATAGAAACTTGAAGTTTTGCAGTTTTTTTAAAAGTCCTACAGCAATGTTCCTACCAAATGCATCTTGAGAAGCTTCATATAAGGCATCATACACTTCTTCAATGTGGTACCTCAAAGGCAACAATGCCTGAATTCTGCTTTCCCATCTAGTATTGCAGAGTGATTTTACTGTCAGACTTGAAACATGTTTCAGCAAAATAGTCCATCTTTGAGTAGAACTGGAAAAAAAATTAAATATTTCTTGTATAGTGCTGAAACAGTCCACAGCAATTTTGCAGCACAGAGCTGCATCATTAATGACCAAGTTCAAGGAGTGGTTCCCACACGGTACATGAAAAGCTCTAGGATTTAAATCAAGGATTCTCTTCTGGACTCCAACATGTTTTCCCTTCATTGCGGAACCATTGTCGCAACCCTGGCCTCTCATGGCTTTTAAAGGAATGTCTCGTGCTTCTAACTGTTTGAGCAATACCTCTGTGAGGCCTTGACCTGAAGAATCTGTAATGGGAACAAAGTCCAAAAAATGTTCCTTAATTGAAATATCCTCATTTGCTAAATTTTTTACAAATCTTACAACAAGAGTCATTTGCTCGGTGTGGCTAATGTCTGGAGTACAGTCTAATATAATAGAATAGTACGTAGCTTGCTGTATCTGTTGTAAAATATTAGCTTGAATCTTGGCCGACTAGAAACTAACAAAATCATTTTGGATACTCTTGCTCAAGCAGTGTACGCGTGTTTCTTTTGAACTTATTCTTCTCACATTTCGGTCATAAAACCATCAAATTTAGCTATGTGTTCTACCAGCTTTAAGAAAGGTCCATTGTTACGTTCAAATACGGTGTCTTTTTTCCCACTAAAGGCCAATCCTTGAGTTCCCAAAAATTGCACAATACATATTAGGCGTTTTAGAACTTGATTCCAAGGTTCAGTTTCAGCACGAATAAGTCTTTCATTTTCCTCGTCAATAGTTTGTTTTAAACGTAAACGTAAAGAGAGTTCGCGCCAACATTTGCAGTTTTGAATATGAATAGGGGATTTCTCATGACTGGTCAAAGTTTTGCTCAAGTTTTGCCAGTCAGAATACCCTTGGCCACCAGCAAAAATGTTTGCAAGCAAATACTGCGTTTTTCAATATGGAATATATTAACCAAATCCTGCGGACTTGCTCTCCGTTGCAAAGCTTCCTTGTGTAATGCGTTGAGGAAAATCGCCTACCTTTAAGGTCCATAGGAAATTCTTGGTCTGTCACCTGCTGTGGTCCTTGCTCAACAAGAATTTTTCGTACATCATCGTTTATTTTAAGTGGGCATTCTCCACAGTCATTTGAAAAAAATTGATGACGTTTCTGCGCTCAGTTTCTGCAAATAATCCACCGACCTTAAAACTTTTATCTTTAGCTACACATAGTTTAACAGCCGTAATACATAGAGACCTTAAACTTTGCATTCATAATTATGGGTACTTGATGAGTACATTAAACCAAAATTTTATTAATATTAATAAATATATCTATTTTCACAAAATATTTTTATTTCTAAAAAATGGTAAGAAAAAAATAAACATTTTCAAACTGTTAAAAATAAGGAGTATGTATAACTTTTCCTTCTCTGCCTTCTTTCCTCCCTCAACCTAACAGAGGCTAAACTAACACTCCGTTAACTAAGATTCAATTTACACCATTGTAAATTGTTATTCTTAAAGAAATACCTAATAAATAACCCATTGTATTGTATCAACATAAACTTACAGTTTCAGTTGCAATGGCTTGTAGAAGCCAGGTCTGTAAGTTCTGATGAATTCTCGTCAACACCTTCAGTCCCGGTTATGGCATAGCCAATTGGTAGTGCCAATGGTGTTCCTGTAATCGGTGTCAGATCCTCATCCTGCAATAAAAATAGCTGTTGGCCAAGTATACTTAAGCACCAATATTATCTTCTAAAGCTACCCTCAATTCCTAAATTTATTTTCTAAATATACAACTTATGTATAAATTAATACTACTTAAGGATTCGTGCTATTTTAAATAAATTACGGCAGTATTCAGTAAAGTAATTAATAATATTATAATAATTTACGTTATAAGGGTAAATTGTTTGTACAAATGCTCATCAATTTAGATTAAATTAATTTAGGCATTCAGAGTCATTAGCAAAAAAATAACTTAAAATTATTTACAGTTACACTTACTTTTTTGAGGGATTCTTCACTCATTGATGGTCCAGACAGCCCTGATATTGGTAACTTGTCGTCGTCCTCATAGTTATGAACGGATTCAGTTAACTTAGTTCTTTCGTCGATCATTTTTGCACATGACGATGAACCCGAAGGCGCAAAAACAACTTTTCAGCGCTTTAGATTGCTTGTGATCTTCTTTGGAATGCTGCAACTTTCTTTTACGTTGAAATGCACTTAATGGCTTTTTATTACTGGACATTTCGTGTGTCTAAAATATCATCTCCTCATATAAGAAAGGTCAATAACACAGTGCAGCTTACGTCAACACATCAACACACTACAAACTACAACGATGAGTGAAGGCTGTCAGCTAGCCGGCACTACTGAGCCACTGAGCGGATAAAGACAAGAGACGTATGAGTCACGCGGACGAGTCGAAGTCATTAGTGGAAGGGGTGCTCTCCCTTTCGTGAATGGCGAGCGGTCATACTTAGACCGAACGGCTCCAGGCACTCAGTAATAGTTCTAAGTTTGTTTCATAAGTAGCATCACCCGTAAAGCGGTGACTCTTTAAAATGGTTTGCTGAATTTTTCAAATATTATTTCGTTTTGTTTGTTAGTGAAATAGTAACGTAAAATTGAAAAGACGAAACATAAACAGAATGGTTATGTTATCTGGTTACATTGTTTGTAATGTAAACATTACTGTTTGTTAATGTTGTAAAAATTAGAATTCGTAATATTTACAATATTACAAACTAGCTCCGGACGCCCCTAGCTTGATATTTCGGCTTGCCGCGGCGCCCACCGTCTCACGGCGCCCCCCGCGGCCGCGTAGTTCGCTTATATCTCGCGCCGCCCCTGGCTATCGTCCAGCCCAACCTGTGCATTATTAGTTGAATCTGGTGAGTTACCTTTGAACTTACGACGGAGATTTTTAGCAAGTAAGTATCTGACAGCTAAAATGTCCTTGTCTGCGTCCCCCATTCTCAATAAAGTACAGCTGCTTGTGGAGTATTATGAGCAAAATCGTTTTACACGGCTGAAGAAGCCGGCTTTGGTACAGGCGTATGAAGGATTGAAAGATTTTCGGGCAGATATACTGCAGACACTTAAACCCTTACCATATACGATTTCATATAAGGTCCTACAATCCAAGCCAAACATATTGTACACTTCCTTACCGGTGCTATTCCGGAGCTATCAGCGTTTGCCGCAAGTACTTTTACGATGCTTTCGGGAAATTGTCCATGAATATTCCCAGTATACCTTTTTTTATACAGATGGCTCCAGAATGTTGTCACCAGCTGGCGTGGGAGCCGCTTTTTATGCTCCTGATAGACAGATTATACGGACATATAGTTTGCCGAAATATCTAACGATCTTTACAGCGGAGGTATTTGCCATTCGTCAAACTTGTCAGTATATACGTCAAAACAGTATTTCACCAGCAATGATTTGCACGGATTCCATGAGTGTCCTTCAGGCAATATCGAATCCGAGTAGCTCCGACAATTGGTATGTGTATCAAGTTGCTCAAATGTTATATGAATTTCAGACTAGGGAGCAGAAAGTTATGCTAACTTGGATCCCGGGGCATTCGGGGATATCAGGAAACGAGGATGTCGATCGCATGGCCAAGTGGGCAGCACAAGGGTTTGGGGTAGTTTATAATGTAGCAGTACCTTATACAGACTTTCAGCCCATTATCTATGCACAGATAATTCATGAATGGCAAATGATGTGGGATAGTATCGGTCCCGTCAAAGCGCGTCATTATTTTCCGATACAACCTACGATTAGAACAATACCTTGGTTTCGGGTTGGCAAATATACTAGACGGCACATTATAACCATAATACGGTTACGTTTCCAGCATGCCATGACACCAGCTCGAATGGCACGCATGGGACTACGCGAGAATGCGAATTGCGTGTGTGGACACACGCGTGGAACACTGAGTCATCTGATTTTCCAGTGTGATGCTTTCAATGAACCGAGGTTGGTGATGCTACACAAGTTAAGATCCTTAGGATATATCTTACCATTAAATATGTCCAATTTGATGCATAATCCTGTAGTTCCATTGATCGAGGCCATAATTGAATATTTAGATCATCTACCTTTTATCAGGACCTTCTATACAACCGGACCTGACACTGAAATCCAAGATGGCCGCCGTAGTTGGTGGTCGGACATCAAACGCATGACGTGGGTCAGAATCCAACACAACACAAAATAACATCATGACGTGATTTTGTCTGCTGTTAATCCATTTTATGGGCTTGGGACATCTTGGTCATCAGCCCCGTGCAGTTGGGTTTGGGTTGAATTCCTCCAATTACGTGATTATTGTAGTAGTGTGTGTAGCTGTGTAAGGGACAGGCATGGGGAGGTACCCCGGGAGTTAAAATGAGGTACTACCGGAGTTCCATCAGGAAAGGAATAAAATAAAATAATGTTAAGGCCCACAGGAGAGATCTGTAGAATATCTTGGCTGAGTGAACAGGGAAAGTTGTAAAATGATGATGATGATAATTGTTGTCTTAAGGGGCCTAACATTTAGGTTATCGGCCCTTAATGGTTTGGGTGATGGTGAAGCTGATAATGAAATGTAAACTATAACTAACTACTAACTTATATACTGTACTAGAAGAAGAAATGGAAAACAAAAGGAGAACAAGGCAAATAAAGGACAGGAGGAAAAGAAATGCCCTCAACCATCAAGGAAAGCGGATTGAGGGACTTGGAAGGAAGGAGAGCCATAAAAGGCAGATAGGAAAGTGAAAGAGGAGAGGGTCCGCCCCACAGGTAATGGATAAAAGAGGGAAAACCGGACCCAGCTCAGAAATCCCTCGGGGTCGCCAACTCTCGAACTCACCAGCCGTGAGCACCTGAGGGTGTAGCAATATCTAGGGTGCACCAGAAGTGGTGGGGCTACATACACCCTTCCTCCTCGAGGGCCTTGAGCAGAAGGCAGGAGATAACAGGCAAAGAAAAAGAAGGCTGACCCTCACAGAAGGAGGGTGTCAGAAAAGATGAGACAAGGGCCAATTAAGGCGGGAAAGGAAGAGACTCCCTAGGCCTCGGATACCCTAATACCGTCGGGGTCGGGGTCGGGAGAGAGAAAGAGTTGACCAAGTGAAGTCGACAGTAAAGAAGACGGAGAGGAGCCTGGAAAAAGTAAGTGGAAGCAATGCCGGACTCAGCTGGGGCCCCGTGGTCGCCAACCCACGTCCCACTAGATGTGAGCCCCTGGGGGGAGTTGTATATGTTCTTGTAGGAATTTCAATCTCTTTTTTAGTAAGTTACCTATTATTCTGGGCCTGTTTGCCATCTCTTGATGAATGCAGTACATTTGCATTTTTCTGTTGGCACAGGCTAGAGTAAAATGAGGCTTTTCACCGATGTCTCAGTCTCTCTCTTGTCTGTGATTATATGGAAACTACTGAGGTATGGGTGGTGCTTAGTAATGACATTCAGGGCACAGTCAGTGTCTGTTGGCACAGGCTAGAGTATCACCAATGTCTCAGTCTCACTCATGGCTGTGATTGTATGGAAGCTACTGAGATATGGGTGGTGCTTAGTAATGACTTTCAGGGCACAGTCAGTGTGTGTTGGCACAGGCTAGAGTATCACCGATGTCTCAGTCTCACTCTTGGCTGTGATTGTATGGGTGGTGCTTAGTAAGTACATTCAGGGCACAGTAAGTGCCTGTGGATGCTGTGAAAGGTTCTACTCATAGGGTTAGTACTGCTGTACTGACTCAATGAGGAAAGCAATGATAATCTACCTCACTCCTCTTCTTGCTTAGTACGCCTCAATATAGCTCTGCCTTGGGATTTTGTGGGTATCTACCCACATAACCTAACGGCAGTGCCTTTTGAGGATCCAACCAGCCTTCGGGCTGACTACCTAACAGACAGACATATTTTCCTTAAAAATAAATGTGACCAACCAGGTGGTGTAGTTCTTGGTTATCACTTCTGGGGTCCAAGTTTGATTCCTGACTGTCAAAAAATCTTAATTCTAGTCTAAGGGTAAGAACGGGGTACACACAGCCTTCGAGGTAAACCGGTAAATGTTGGGTTCGATTCTCCGCGTAGCCACCCAGCAAGTGGTTTACCAAGGGTTCCCACACATACTGAAGATAAATGCCTAGGTAATTCCTATCATAAGGTCACGACTGCCTTCTGAAAATCCGTCAACAAGTAGGCTAGTCGTATTCATTCATTCCTATTCATGAGATTAAATGGGACTCTGTCAATCGCATGACGTGTGTCAGAATCCAACCCAACACAAGAAATAACATCATGACGTGATTTGGTCTGCTGTTAATTCATTTTATGGGCTTGTGACTTCTTGGTCATCAGCTCCGTGAAGTTGGGTGTGGGTTGAATTCCCCTGATAGGAAATTAGAAAATAGGCACCAATGGCTTATCTTTATAATAATTGGATTTGCATCCAGTCACACAACAGTTTCAAGGCATATCACCACAATTTTAGCATAGCCTATGCATGAGTAAGCCTACTGGTAGTTTATTAAAACGGGATCCACACCAAGTACGTGATAAGATTGATATCCTTGAACTAGCAGGCGTATAATTGGATGAGAGAACACGGCATACAATGTAATAATAATAATAATAATGTTATTGGTTTTACGTCCCTTTTAACTACACTGGTTTTTAGAGACGCCGGGTGCCGGAATTTTGCCCCGAGGGGGATCTTTAACGTGCCAGTAAATCTACGGACACGGCTCAGACAATTTAAAAAGTAGGTTATGTTCATACGTACGGTAATCAATTTTCAGATCTTCTTAGGCCTTAAATTTGAATGCGTTAATTATTACTATGCTTGCTCATAATGAATTACCATTACTAATAATTTATAAACCCTAAACAGAATAATATATAGGCCAAACTTACCCTCTGATTGGCAATAGTATTGATGGTATCACAAGCGTAACAGAAGTCACCGGTATCTCGTATTTATGAAGCACTAATGCAGACATTTACTTCCACGAACGTGTAATATCATTAAGCGATAATCAATAAGCACAGATAATCAAAGGAGACGATTGCTCACCGAAATTCACATCACTATCACACCGTAAACAAAACGACCCAACTTATAAACAAAGCATGTAATCACCAACAGCGACAGCCATCTTTCATCTGTCCCGCCGCTAGTGTCAGGTCCGGTATTATAGAAGGTCCTGCTTTTATGCTATAAGTTCAGTTTTCCTCCCCCTGTTTTTTTTTTCGCACTGTTTTATGATACGTCTTGACGTTTGTATGTACTGATTTTTCTGACCCCTTTTCAAAGTTTACGCGCGTATCAATGTGCTCTGGAACGTATCTACATCATTATTTTCTAAGGTGAATGAAAGGTTCGTTATATTTTGTTGGTGTTCAAACATGGCGTGTGAATGTGATGTGCAACGTTGGTGAATTCTATACAGAAGATATTGGGCGAAGAGTTCAACAGTGTCCATCAACCTTACCACAACAACAAACAACAACCAATAGGGATGTATAGAACTAGCACCGATAGAGCGCACTGCTGTTGTACTGGGTAAGCGCAAGGCGCTCTTCATTTGTCTCCTATGTTCTCTTGCCGCTAATATCCACGAATTTAAGTTGTTTAAATTGTTATTTTCGTAACTATGCCGAGCTATTGCAGTGTTCCTCTTTGCAAAAATCAGGGAAGCCCGTTTTCATTTCACCAATTTCCACAAAATAAAGAAATGAGGAAGAAATGGTTACATGCTTCTAGAAGGAAACATTTCGGTGAGAAAAATCTGACCGAATATATTAAAGTGTGTTTCCATCATTTACAACCCGATGACTTCACGAAAACTGTGTTGGATAAGTGTGACAATGGAAAATAATTCCTATTTTGTACCTATAAACTGATTAGACATTTCGATAACATCCACTGAATTTATGCGTTTGTAGGCCTATTTGAAGGTGAGAGAGCAAGATAAAAACCGGGCGCTGTTCTACCGCTTTTTCCGTGGACCACGAACACAACAAAAATAATTATTTAGGAAGAGGTCATACACAAGAAAATTGCCGGATTATCACGATAAGCCTACAATATCGGAATCTGCAGAAATCATCTCCATTGAAGTACGGGAAGAAATCGTCAATATACACGAAGAAATGAAAGTAACATTTCTGACTCATATTTTCAAAGACATCAATAGGCTACTCGGTCAAATACTTCAAGAATAAATGTCGCAACATTAACAGTCACAAACGTATTATGGTTGGTTTCTTGAAATCGGAATTAATCGTCAATTTCCATCTGCCTGTCGGAGAATGTGGTAGCGACTGACTTCTACATTCTTGAGACATAGTCAGATGAATGGAAACAATTCGTGGCCCTAAAGCAGGGATTCTCAAACTTTAAAAAAAATTGTACCCTCAAGTCCTTTCCCAGGGGTAAGGGAACGATTCTTATTGCGAAATTGACAAAATTACATAAGAACCAAACGTTGCGATGCATTTTCGAGGTACATATTTAATTACCGGTATCAACTTTCTTTGATTATGTTTACCTTAAAACACGACAGTCTCATGTAAGCTATCAACCTAAAAAAATACATGAATTGAAGTCTGTAAGCAGGGGGAGCAAGTGAATATTTAAATCTCAATTTATGATTTAAGTCTTTCGGAGATATATTTATCAATATAGGCCTACAATACTCTAGTAATTGTAATCTTTAGTAGAAAGCATGCTGACTCATATTCATTATTTGAATAATAAGGCGTGTTAGAATTTTGTTATTACCGCTGTAGGCTATTAATTCTTCCTCCCGCTGGTTTTAGTGCCTCTAGTCCGTAGCTCATTTTGCAGCTATTTAACGCTTAAACGCTGAAAATCGTTTATCATATATTAGGAGATATACCTATAGAATTAATTAATATAGTCTTGGAGTAAAATTAGAGAAGATATAATTTACTTTAGCTTAGAAAACTCGGTCACAATTTACACATTCGTCGCAGCTGACTGGGAGAAACAAGACGATCGCCTTGCGCTTACCCAGTACTACACGAGCGCTATCTGGCGCGAACTTTCTCCCGCTACATCCCTATTAGCTTGGATCTCACACATCTACCGCAGCAAGAGCGTGGGAATACGGCCGGGCACCGCACGCGCCAACCTGTAACAGCCAGCGACGGTCGCCTTGCCAAGCATAAATAAAGACCCTGTATATTCTGCTGAGAAGGAAGCAGGTTGCCATAGCAACGAATGACTGTAGGCTATGTAGAGAACGCCCCTCCCCTTGTCCTCCACCTCACTCCACGTTCGCATTCTTTTGAGCTCCGTACAGAACTTGTAACTAGAAGCTAAGTTGGGAAGGAATCAGCTGCGATCTGAATTTACTTTGGGAATCAGAGGAAAACCACTTCTACAATGGCCGAGAGTAGGATATGAATCCACTACTCACCTCTGAACTGTCCTCTGGATGCTTGCAAACCTCATAATAGGTTTAAAATTCATGACAGAGCTTGGAATTAAACCTATGCAACCGTCGTAGAAATCTATTAGTCATTGCCAATTCATTGTTTTGCCAGATTACTGGAATTCACTATTCCATTCAAATTAAGCAAACTATAGTCATATTGCCCTCAACAATCCCTAATTGAGATTTTACATTATAGCCGAAAGCTCCCCAGACCATAATGCCCAGAGTTGGTCCTGTGCCTCTCGACAATAATGTCTAGGCACCTCTCTCTCCATATGTTGTCGCACACGATATGGCAATCAGTGCGAGAAAGACAGAGGAACAATTCATCACTAAAGATGACACTATGCCTTTTGTCAACCCACACTGGTTTTCTCAACAGTACATGAGTCTTCCACGTCGATTTTGTGGAGTCAATGGAACACTGGCCTGTAATCTAGTGTAGGTTTCATCAACCATGAATTTATTTTTATTTATATATTATACAAAGGAGTAGTTTACCAAATGTGGTAGCTATGCAGTGTAAGGCAACCTCCAGACTCAGTAGATGAGCGAGCCTGAAGTTCACTGTTGACCGTCCTTGAACTGGTTTATCATAGTCTCCCATTATCAATTTATGCTTTTCAGTCGGCCAATATGGGTTTGCCCAATTAGATTAGGCGGGATAACTACATATATAAAACACGCCTTCATGGAAAAGTTACTTACACCGTATTAATATTAATCACTGATAAAGTGTAATTTTATGATTAGCCGTTTCGACCGTCATGTGGTCATCTGATCACTAGAGTTGAAGTTTAAGATTAGCCTATACAAATATTTAGAAATATGTTTTGCCATACTTTGTATAGCTTTTCTAGTTAATGTTGTTGTTGTTGTTGTTGTTTGAGTCTTCAGTCTTTTGACTGGATTGATGCAGCTCTCCATGTCTCCCTGTCCTGAGATAATCGTTTCATCTCTACATAGCTACCATACCCTACATCCGAAGTAATCTGTTTAACATATTCCAACCTTGGTCTACCCCTACAGTTCTTGTCCTCGACCCTTCCTTCTATAACTAAGCTTGCTATTCCTGGGTGTCATAGTATGTGTCCTACCAATCTATCCCTTCTCTTCATTAGCCGTCGCCAGAAACATCTCTCCTCCCCCACTCGTCTTAATACCTCTTCATTTGTTTCCCTATCTACCCATCTGTTCTTCATCATTCTCCTGTAACACCACATTTCAAATGCTTCAATTCTCCTTTTCTTTGCTGCACCAATAGTCCAAGTTTCACTTCCATAGAGCGCCACGCTCCAGACAATGGCTTTCAAAAATGACTTCCATATACCTAAATCTATATTCGATGTCAACAGATTCCTTTTCTGTGGAAATGCTTTGCTTGCCTGAGCCAACCTACTTTTTATATCCTCTTTGCTTCGTCCATCACTGGTTATTTTGCTTCCAAAGTAACAGAAGTCTCCTACTTCCTTTAGCTTTTTAACTGCCAATTTGATGTACATAGAGGCTTCTGATTTATTTCGGCTGCATTCCAATATTTTTTTTTACATTTATTGATTTTCATCATGAATTATTTCCTCAAGACGGATTCCATACCATTCAAAAACTCATTCAAATCCTCTGGCATGTCGGCCAAAATAATGATGTCATCAGCAAATCTCAGAGTTGAAATTATTTCTCCTAGAATCTTCACTCCCACTTTAAATTTTTCTCCAATTTCCTTCATTGCTTGTTCAATATAGAGATTAAAAAGTATGGGTGATAAGTTGCAGCCTTGCCTTACACCTTTCTGAATACCAGCTTCTCTCTCATGTGCTTCAGCTCAAATGACTGCTGTCTGGTTTCTGTATAGATTGTAAGAGCACCCTCCTTTCCCTGTACTTTATTACAATCGTTTTTAATATTTCAAACAACTTACACCAATCAACGTTATCAAAAGCCTTTTCTAAGTCTACAAATACCATGAACGTTCTCTTATCTTTCCTTATTCTACCTTAAAGAATCAGCCTAAGACTCAGTATAGCTTCCCTTGTTCCTACATTTCTCCTGAAACCAAACTGGTCTTCACCCAACTCCGTTTCTATCTGGCTTTCCATCCTCTTGTAAATTATTCTAGACGGGGTCTTTGAAGCATGAGTAATCAAGCTGATTGTATGGTAATCTTCACATCTGTCAGCTCCTACTTTCTTCGGGTTAGGGATGATAACATATTTCTTGAAATCAGAGGGTACCTCACCTGTCTCATAAATCCTACACACCAAGTGAAATAACCTGACCAGACCATCATCACTTATGCAGCATAACAACTCAATCGGTATTGTATCATCTATGCCCGGTGCTTTGTTCCTGCTTAAGTCTTCCAATGCTCTGTCAAATTCTGATCTCAATATTAAATCTCCTTTCGCATCCTCATCAATTTCCTCTTCCCTTTCCATTACATGATTCTCAATCTCCTTTCCTTTATACAAGCACTCTATGTAAGCTTTCCATCTCCGAACCTTTTCTTCCCTATCTGTTAGAGGCCTTCCATCTGTGTCTTTAATATTACAGCACTTAGTCTTCTTTTCCCCGAAAGTATTCCTAATCCTTCGATAAGCTGTATCTACTTTTCCTAATTTCAGACAATTTTCTATACCTGCACATTCCTCTTTCAACCATTCTTCTTTCGCTTCCTTGCACTTCTTGTTAACCTCATTTCTCAGACGTCTGTATTCTGTTTTTCCCTTTCCATCTCTTACATTCTTGTGTTTCCGTCTTTCATCCATTAATTCTATTATTATCCTGAGTGATCCACGGTTTTCTACCTATTCTTTCTTTCCTACCAATGTTTTCCTCTGCGGATTTTGTAATTTCATTCTTCAAAAGTGCCCATTCACCTGCAATTGAAGTTTGTTTAGGGTGTTTCATTAGTCCTTCCTTTATACTCTTCCTGAATCTTTCGTTTAATGTTGTTATTTATGATTTGCAGAGTATCACATTATCTGAAAAAGTTAGTTTATTCTATGACGTGCAAGTTAGTCAAGTGTGAACACCTATGTGACAACATTGCTTTTCCTTCCAGCACTTCAGAAAATATTATAAATACATAAAGAATACCAATCACTAGATATCCTAATAAAAGGCTATTCAGCCAAGTGTATACAAGTGGAAATATCTCTTCTGACTGGTTGACGTCAACTTTTAATCCCATTCAAAAGAAAGCAGCTGCAAAACCTCATGGGGATTATAGAATCATAAGCTTCATGAGTCATGTCCTCAAGATCTTCCTCAAGATTACCAGCATATACAGCAAATGTGAAGCATACACAGGAAATACCCAGTTAGGATTCCGCAGTGGATTTGGCACCAGAGAGGCATTACTGGTGATGCAGGTTTTGGTGTAATATAGATATATCTGTAGATGTTTATGCTTGTTTTATCAACTATGATTTGATTGTGTGAAACATGATATTAGTCTAGATGAGCAAGACATACAAATTTTTGTCTACTTGTACTGGATACATAAGAAGACCTGGCGTTCGCCTGTCGGGAATACTTAAAATGAAATTGATTACGTTTGTATAAATAGTCGATGGAAGTCATCTTTGCGAGATACAAGAAGCTATCGTGCTGCGGATGTTGGGTCGGATCATTTCTTGGTCCGAGCGGACTTGAAAGTTAAGTTTAAATCGCAGCAACCTAAGCGACCGTTCAATGTGGCAAAGCTAAAAGACAAGGAAGTAGAAAATTCATTCATAATCAGTCTTAAATATAGATTACAGGCACTTCAAAATCTACCTGATGATGTTAAAACACAATGGTTTAAATTCAAGGATTCTGTGAGTGCAGGTGCTGAAGAGACTGTTGGACGACAGAGAGGTGCTGAAGAGACTTGGACGACGGAGAGGAACACAGAAAGAGCGATGGATTGAAGATCGAACTTGGCATCTGATAGATGAAAGATAGATGGCAAAGCAACAGCGTGAACAAGCTAAAGATCAAGAAGAGCTTCAAGTAACTAGACGAAAATATGCTGAGTTAGACCGCCGGGTAAAAAGCAGTTGTAGAGCTGACAAAAAAGAGTGGTTTGAACGGAAAGGCTCAAAATGCTGCCTCTCGAAATGACACCAGAACATTGTTCCGTATTGTCCGAGAACTTACTGGAGCCCATAGTTGTTCAAACAGCCCCATAAGGATAAAAATGGCAAACTTCTGCTCACAAGAGATGAAAAAAATCTGCCCTATGGGTTGAGTGATTCAAAGAAACCTTAAACCAGCCCAACCTACTTAATGCTTACAACTTCAAAAATAGCCAAAAATGCAAGAGCTAATGGTAAAAACAGGTGATATTACAGAAGCAGAGGTGTGCGCAGCAATCAAAATACTTAAAAACAACAAAGCAGCTGGTTTGGATGAAATCTCAGGAGAGATTCTAAAATATGGAGGTCCAGCATTAATTCATCACCTCACTAAACTCGGCAATATCTGTTGGCAAACAAGACAAGTTCCAGAAGACTGGAGACGTGGCATCATCGTGAAACTACCAAAGAAAGGAAATCAAACTGAATGTACAAATTGGAGAGGTATCACGCTTCTCTCGGTGCCAGGCAAAGTCTTCTGCCTCATTCTTCTAAAACAGATACAAGAAGCAGCAGATTGTCGACTGCGAGAAGAACAACCTGGCTTTCGAAGAGGAAGATCCTGCTCTGAACAAATATTTATTCTACAAAATGTAATAGAACAATGCATAGAATTTAACTGTCCGTTGCCCCTAAACTTCGTTGATTTAAGATAAGCTTTTGACAGTCTACACCGAGAATCATTGTGGAATATTGTGAGCCTATATGCAATTCCCTACCATCTAATCGATGTTTTCAAAAACCTCTATCTAGACTCGAGCTGTTGTATAAGGACAGAAGATGGGAACACCCCTTTCTTTAGCATTCTCACAGGTGTCAGACAAGGATGCATTTTGTCACTATTCCTATTCATATTGGTCATAGATTTTGTAATGAGAAAAGCTATGGACAATCCCAATATGAGGATACGTTGGAATGAGCAATCTAGGCTAACGGATCGGGATTTTGCTGATGACATCGTCCTTATGGCAGAAACACCACAAAGTTTACAATTAATGACAACCAAGCTGGATGGAATGGCCAGTTCTGCTGGACTACAGATAAATGGTGACAAGACAAATATAATGTGCATAAAAAATGGGAATGTATCTACACAAATTATAGTGCAACAGAAGATTCTATAAGATGTTGAACGATTTTCATATCTTGGCAGCCTAATCTGTAGTAATGGGGACGTAGATACAGACATCAGCAGCAGAATTGGGAAAGCTTCGGCAGTCTTTCAACGAATGCGGTCCATATGGCAATTAGACTCTATAAGTATGTCCACAACACGTTCAAATACCTAGGAAGTGAATTGATGCAAACTGGTAGGTTGGACATGAAGATTGGCAGGTGGGTACAGCAGAGCAATGCATTCTATCAAAGTGTAAGAAAACTTGTTTGGGATAAGGAAGTACCAAGGAAAAGCAAGGAGGTAATGTATAAAATGTACTATGTACCCATATTAACTTATGCAGCTGAGACTTGGACCCTGACGAGCAGGCAAGAGAGTAGAATCCAAGCCAGTGAAATGAAATTCCTAAGAAGTGTGATAGGAAAGACAGAGTGAGGAATGAAGATGTTAGGAAGGAAGTTGGGATGGGAAAACTAAATGAGAGAACTGAGAAGAATAAACTAAGGTGGTTTGGACATGTAAAGAGGATGGAGGAAAATAGAATACCAAGACAGATGCTGGAGGCCAAGTGCAAGGGTAAGAGAGCAAGGGGAAGACCTAGAACAAGGTGGATCGATTCAGTGAAGAACAGCGTGAGAAAAAGAAATCTGGACTGGGACAAGATCGTGGAAGAAGAATTGTGGAAGGAAAGAGGAAAGTGGAGAAGTGCCATAAATACCCCGACCCGGCAGGAGCTGGATAAGGGGAAATGATGATGATGATGATGATGAAGTATGTCCTCAAAGATTTGGCTATATTCTTCTATCATCTTACCTGAAAATATCAGTTAAATCAGCACACAAGCTCAACGTTTTTCACCAACGATGCTTGAGGCGAATTTTGAAAATCAGATATCGTGACCACATAACAAATAATGAAGTACTGAGAAGAAGTGGTCTACGCAGCTTGCACAAAATCGTTGCTCAAAGAAGAATGAAGTTCGTGGGACCTGTTCTACGTATGAATGATAGAAGGATACCCAAATCAACAATGTTGTGGAAACTAACGGAAGGATACCAAAGTAGAGGAAGACCTCGTAACACCTGCAAACAAACTTTTGCAAAGGATCTTGAATGCATGGATATGAACTGGGAGGAAGCTGAAAACTTGGCAGCTGATCGAGTTCGCTGGAGGAAACTTGTTGCCCGATATGCTACCTAGCATTGGAGGAACTAAGTCTAAGTAAGTACTGGAATCAGACGGTTTCAGTAAAAGTAGATTGCACCAACACCGGTAGTGTAGAAAATATACAGTAAAACAAGGAGTGAGACAAGTCTTATGCTCTATCTCCACATTTTTTCTATATCTACTCTGAGGAAATATTTCTGAAGCACTGGAAGGAAAACAGGAAGGTATTGTTAATGGATAAACCATAAATGATTTGCAGTATGCCGATGATACAGCTCTGCTTGCAACAAGTGCTGAAGATCTACAAACTTTACTAAACTCTGTAGTACAACACAGTGCATGAGCAGGTCTGAATTTGAATACAAAAAGGACAAAGATAATGGTTTTGAGCAAACATGTAATTCCACCTGTTAATCTTACTGTAGCTGGGACAACACTGGAACAAGCTCAACACGTGAAATACCTTGGATGCATACTTGATCATTATTGGAATAGTGCTATCCCGCATTGAATTGGCTAGAGCTGCATTCATGAAAATGAAAGAATTACTGTGCAACAGAGACTTTAATATTGCTCTTCGTCTCCATTTACTATCGTGTTACATTTTCTCTATCCTGCTGTATGGCGCTGAAGCCTGGACACTCACGGAGAACACCTTTAAAAAACTTTGAATCCTTCGAGATGTCACGCTATTGGCGCCTGTTCAGAATGTCATGGATCGATAGAGACGTAACATGGAAGTGCTGGAACGCCTGCATAAAGAACTGAAGGATTTGCATAACACCAAACAGAAAAAACGTGAATACTTTGACCATATCATTTGCAATGATAAATATAAACTCCTTCAGATCATAATTGAAGGTAGGAGAGGTCGAGGAAGGAGGAGAATATTTTGGCTGAAGAACCTATGTGAATGGTATGGAATCAACACTCCTGCACTATTCCAAGCTGGTAAAAGAAATCACCCTGATGACAACCATCATCCAATGAGATTGGCAGATGACCTCGTTGTTTCACCCCTTAAAACATCAATAACTAACATCCTATGAGGGTATGGCACAGGAAGAAGAAGACGTGTACTATACCAACATATAAGCTCAATGGTGCACTGGGGTGAAACACTGGTAAAATAGATTGAGAAACAGGGATTATAGTTTCTTTGTAAATTGTATCAATATACATACCTATGTAATATATTCACAATCCAGGACAGTTATCCAAATAATTACAGATACCGTTGAGAAGTAGAGAGGGTGGTAAATAAACGACAATGTGACAAAGCAGCAGGGGTAGATGCAATTCGGTCAGAAATGGTGAAGTATAGTGGGAAAGCATGGCTGAAATGGTTGCATAGGATAATCGAAATGGCATGGGTTTTAGAAAATGTACCCTCTGACTGGACAAAAGCAGTAATCGCCCCAACTTATAAACAAGGTAACAGAAAAGATTGCAATAATTATTGTGGCAAACAGACCCAGCCTGGGGCTGGAAACTTTACAAGATGATGATGATGATGATGAATTATTGTGGCATTTCTTTGATAAGTGTCCCAGGCATTGTAGAAAGGAGAGTTCGATCATTGGCTGAGAGTAAGATGGATGAAAACCAGCGTGCCTTTAGATCGCAACCGGCCGCGGTTTACGAGAGCGCTACGTCGTGTCTCGCTGGCATCGGGAGAGCATGGGTTCGAATCCCATTCGTGGTTTCCCATTTTCACTACCGGGCAAATGCTGGGACGGTTCCTTTCAATAGGTCCACAGCCGATTTCCTTTCATAATCCCTTCACTGACCCATCCTGAAAAGGAAAATACATGGCCGTTGGCTGCATTAATAAAATTATAATTATTTAGATCGCAAGAAATATCAAATCCCGCAGCTCTTCGCCTCTATTACCTCTCAATAATCCAGCCCATTGCAAACTACTGCTCTCCCATTTGGACCACTTCTTGCCCGTCAAACATAGCAAAATTTAACAGAATTCAATCCTTCTTTGCTGCCATTGTAAGGAACAGAATGCCAAGGTTTAGACAATTCACCACTCAGCAGGTACTTTCGGCCATAAGTTCCTACATTCAATTTTAAGTGGCCATTACCGTTCGGACCACCTGCTGTCACTCTTCAAACTAAGAGCCCCCTCCCGTTCTACAAGGCTCAAAGATATCATGCACATTCCACACACTAAACATTCCTTAATCCAAAGATCCTTCCAAAACCGCATATCATCCCTGTACAATAGAATAGCAAGTAAACGCGAGTTGGACATATTAACAAACAAGAGGACGTTCCTGAAGCAGGTGAAGGAGAACATAAACTGTATTTAGAACTGTCATCTCGGCCATTGACGACACAGCTACGAGCAAGGACATTCTACCGGCTCTTGATATGGACTTGTTTTGTTTGGTGATTTGTTAAATTTATTTTATATTTTATCTTAAACTGTTATTTTGTTAATCGCACTCATTCCAGGTTCCGTATTGACCATGTTAACATGAAGTATAACATAAATTTCTCGCCAAATCAATACTTTTTACTTACTTAAAAATTCTATAGGTACATGTTTCGAAAACACACAATGTTTTCTTCCTCAGCCCACTTATTGGTGTTAAACATCATAAAACATCAATAACCTCACTAAATAACAAAAACACAGTTTACATTTCTTCTCTTGTTCTTCCTTTGTTAGGCCTGTGTTTAACACCAATAAGTGGGCTGAGGAAGAAAACATTGTGTGTTTTCGAAACATGTACCTATAGAATTTTTAAGTAAGTAAAAAGTATTGATTTGGCGAGAAATTTATGTTATACTTCATCCTGTTATTTTGTTGTTATTTGTACAAGCGTGAAGGGCTAGCATAGCTGTAGTTTGTGCTTTGATTAATAAATAAATTTAAAAAAAAAACAAGGATGTCAAGATCAAATATTTAGTATGCACCAAGTTATTGAGGAATGTTACAAGAGGAATAGACATTTGTGTTTTGTAGATCTAGTAAGAGAAGGCATACGATAGAGTACCCAGGGCGAAGATGCTGAGCATCCAGAGGGAATATGGTATCGAGGGAAGGCTGCTGCAGACAATCAACATAATTTATGTTGATAATCAGGCTGCAGTGAGAGTTGATGGTAGGATTAGTTCTTGGTTCAACGTTGTTACAGGAGTGAGGCAGGGCTGTAATCTCTCACCACTACTACTACTGTTTATTTTTTACATGGACTATTTGCTGAAGGGCATAAACTGGTTGGTTGGGATTCAATTGAATGGAAACCAGCATTCTGGCCTATGCCGATGACTTGGTTGTGATGACAGACTCAGTCAAAAGCTTACAAGTCATAATGTTAGAACTTGAACATAAATGTAGGAAATAAGGTAGGAATGAAAATCAGATTTCAAAAATGATGGTTATGCCGGCAAGGAAGAAGCACAAATAGGAGGATCTAAATTGGAGAAGGTGGAACATATTAAGTACTGGTACTTAGTCTGTGTATTCTCTCAGGATGGTAGTGTGAGAAAGGAGAGTCAAAAAAAGAGCTGTGGATTAGATAGGATCAAGACAAATTTCATTAAAAACAATATACAATCATTTATTAAAATCTTGGTTGAAATGATTAATGAGTCCTTAGTTACTGGCATGATACCAGATGACTTAAAAGTGGCCAAAGTAGTTCCTATATTTAAGGGTGGTGACAAAAGAAATCCAAATAATTATAGACCTGTTTCTATTTTATCGGTAGTTTCAAAAATTCTGGAAGAAGTGGTAAAAACAAGATTGCTTTCATTTCTGAACAAGAATACATTCTTTCATAATATGCAATATGGATTCAGGGAAAATTCTAGTACTGAGGCAGCAACTATTGACCTAATAACAATGCTACAAGAAACTATTGACAAAAATAATATGGCAGTTGGGTTATTTATTGATCTCACAAAAGCCTTTGATACAGTAGATCATAAAATACTGTTATCAAAATTAGAAAATGCTGGTGTCCGAGGTATAGCACTAAAATGGTTCCAAAGCTACCTTATTGGAAGAAAGCAGCATGTAGCTTTGAATAAATGCATAAGTTCAGGAAAATATATAACTCATGGAGTTCCACAAGGATCTATACTTGGACCTACATTATTCTTAATTTATATAAATGATATTGTGGAATGTAATTTGAGAGGGCATATCAAATTGTATGCAGATGATACAAATATCTTCTACACTGGGAAAGACATAATTGAAATCATACAAAATGTGCAACAAGATATAAATACTCTCTCACAATGGTTCCAGGCCAATAAATTAACAATGAACCTACAGAAGACCAATTACATGGTAATTTCAAAGCAAAGCATGAAAGAAATCACACATGACAAAATATATATAAATAATATTGAAATAAAAGAGGTTAATCAGGCAAAGTATTTAGGTCTAATCATCGACAAACACCTGACCTGGATTGAACACGTTGAACGAATTGCTAAGAAACTCTCACCTATAGTAGGGATCCTAAGGAAACTTCGGTATCTTATTCCCCTAAACCTTGTAAAACAAATCTACTATTCACTTGTACATAGCAAGCTCCAATATTTAAATGTTATTTGGGCTCACTGCAGGAAATCCACACTGAATGATTTAATGACTATTCAGAATAGGGCTATTAGAAACATATTTAACCTTCCTTACTGCACTCCAGTAAAAGATCTGTACATCAGAAGTAAAATTCTACCCCTCAGCATAAGTGCAGATCTCCGAGCAGCTATGCTAATATACAAAATTAAACACAACACAATACTCTATAGCTCTCCCTACATCTTGAACTCGGACAATCATTCTTATGGAACTAGGCATGCGAAGGACGTAGCCTTATATATCATTCACTCTTCTAAATACGGTAGAAATAGTTTCAAGTTCTCTGCATCACAGTCATATAATAAACTTCCCGATGAAGTAAAAAGTGCACCAACTTTGTCAGTATTTAAGAGGAAAACTACGAAAGTATTGTGGGAAAAATTCGATGCATCGTAATACATCAAATAAGCTTAAAAATCCTGTGCTTATCATTTTAAGAGACCTTGGTCTAAACAATCTTAGATATAGTATCAACTTTACTAATAGGCCTATGCCCTTATTCATCAATTTGTGTTACCTTCAGAATTTTCTTCCTGGTGTGTAAACACACATATTACTGTACAATTCCTCTGTACGAGCCTATGGCTCTTTGGAATTAATTGAATAAAAAAAAAAAAAGATGCAGAAAAGCCAATGCAGTGGGTACTTAGTTGCGATCTACAGTATACTGCAAGAAGGAAGTTGGTGTAGCAATGAAATGCTCCCTATATCGCTCAGTATTTAGTTCGACCTTGCTGTATGGAAGTGAGAGCTGGGTAGATTCAGGATATCTGTTACATAAGCTAGAGGTAACTGACATGAGGGTAGCTTGAATGATTGTTGGGACAAACAGGTTGGAGCATTGGCAGGAAGGTACTCATAATTAAGTGATAAGGGCTACGTTAAAAATTAACACGCTAGATGAAGCTGTTTGTATGAGTCAACTCAGATGGTGGGGTCATGTGAAAAGAATGCAGGAAGAGATATTACCAAAGAATTTAATAATTTCAGCTGTAGAGTGAAAGAGAAGCACAAGGTAGACCTAGGAGGCAATTTCAAAGTGAGAGGTGTAGAAGAAGAGGAAGCCGCAGTGCTGACTGCTAATAAGGGATCATGGATCTAACTTGTTCGCAAACAGAGGCTTGCAGACTAGACTGGATACTGATGGGCAAAACAGTCTCAAATGAAAATGAATGTACTTTTATTTTTTAAACTTTATTGATCTAATTGGACCACTTGAACTGTTTTACGCACTTTTCTTAGAAGGTTGTACTGTTTGCTTCTTGTGATGCATCCAGCAACTCTTCATTCGGCCCAATCACAATTTTTTCATTTCATCTGAAATCTTACCTTAATACAGACATCACAATAATATGTTTTTATTCTGGTATCATACAAAAGTACAAAATCACAATATTCTAGCTCCTAAAACATGCCAACTGCAGTAGCTACGCTCGCTAAAGCGCAGCGTTAGGCCATGGGCCCAAGCTCTCTGCTGACTCGGTAGATGCGTGGGTTCGAGCCCCACTGTCAACCGTCCTTGAAATGGTTTTCCGTGGTTTCCCCAATTTCAATACCAGGCAAATGCTGGGACGGTACCTTCTGACAGACCACGGCTGCTTCCCTCCACATCCTTGTCGTTTCATTATCTTCATCGTTCCATCTCTCATCCCGTTGCGCAGGTCGCCCACGGGGGTCGACTAGAGAGACCTGCACTCTGCCTCTCAGGAGGCCACACAACAACAAAAAAAAGGCCCTGAAATCAACCAAAGGCAGCAAATTACTGAATTTGAGATAGCTTTGGTCCTGTTACTATTTTACCAAACCCTCAGCCTGTCCCGACTAGACTATGATTTTGCAGCGTACAGTTCAGCAAAGTCAGAAACTTTGAAAATGCTGGACAGTATAACAGAATTAGGCTGACAACCTATGCTTTCCGGACCAGTCCGATTTCCAGCCTACTCACCAAATCAGGTGTTCCACCTCTTTGTGTCAGACTCCAAGATATGCTTTCATCATATGCTGCCAATCTGCATCAAATGATGCATTATCCTAGCTATCAATCTCTATTCAATACCTGGTCCCACCAAAGGTACACCAACCAGGTTGTTGGTATTAGGCTTGATAGTTCGTGTAAAGAAATAGGAGTGGCTGCAGGTCCCTCTTTGATCCAGACACCTAACGAAGTATCGTATGTCCGGAAGTTTGGTTAGATCTACATCGAGGTCTTAAGGTGAACAACACAGTTCACCAATTTCTGGATGCTTGCGGATGGTTCGAAGGTGGACAAGAAAGTGGGTTGAGCTTAAATCATTGATGGTGCAAATATGAAGATCTCTTTGGGACAAACTTATATCCTCTTGACTGCGGAGCTCGTTGCTATCTATGAAGATCTGCAGTTTGCCCTACAGACTGCACGATTCCACTTTCTTGTGTGTACTGACTCTTTGAATTTATTGCAGTCAATTGCTTCATGTTTCTCACAACACCCATTAGTGCAACAAACCCATGACCTTCTAGCCAGCTTGACACTGCTGTTTGGTATTCCCTATATTTTTGTTTCTTCTTCCTTCTTTCTTTCTTTCTTTCTTTCTTTCTTTCTTTCTTTCTTTGAATCTGGCCTACTGTGGGTCACGGGAAACAATTGATGTGCTGGTTAGTTCCTTTTCCTTCACCCAGAATTTCTTCGTCCTTTTGCTGTGGTTCCTCCTCCTTTCCTCTGACCAGGTGTTCTTGGTTGTTCTACTGGGTCTTTCCTTGAACCCCTTCAAGTTATAGATTTTTGCTCGAAACACAGCCCTATTCCACTGTCTTTAGTATGTACACCAACTTACTCCATGTCTTTTCTTGTTTCTTCTACCCACATTGTAGTCACCTTTTGCTTGCTGATGTAATTAAAGATTCTTTTCGTTATTCGATTCTCATCCATTCTCATGAGGTGCCCATAAAACTTCAGTCTCCTGTAACGTATGGTGTCCGTGATCTTCTCTGCCTGTCTATATAGATCCTCATTTCTCCACGTACCATCGTTTCGTTTCTCAGGCCCTAGTATCTTTTTGGTTTAACTATATTTTTGTTTGATATTATAGTTTTTGTTCTATTAATAATGGACTGTTTTCATTTTTAGGAATCCATCTCTAAATGTTAACTAAACAAAATGTATATTTTAAAACTGTGTTATGAGGGGCATATGACCTTGCTTTCCTTCCTCAACATCCCTCATCATGGAGATAGAATTGCCGCAGTGCAAGGCTGTGCACGGTTTGTTCAGCTTAGGGGGCTTGTCCTTGACATTCATAATTTGGGTTTCAGTTTTTTCGTATTGATATCAATATTATAAATTTAGTTGTCCACTTTTCAATACAATTTTCAGTTTGTCCCTATCGGTACATGTTTCAGCACATATGCCGTGCCTTCTTCAGCCTATTACAATATTATCACACAACTACAGTTCTACAGCATTAGCATCAATTTTCATCACACATTCCTTAAAAAACTAATTTTGATTTATATGACATTGTTTTATTTACATAGATTTAAAATTCTTAAAATGTTGCTTGAAATAAAATTTATTCCAGAAATCCTTCCTTTGTCAACAATTGAAGGTATTGAATATTGAAGATATGCCAAAACATGTACCAATAGAGACAAACTGAAAATTGTATTGAAAAGTGGACAGTTAAATTTATGATAGAGCTTAGGGGGGCCAGGGGGAGACTGCTGCGCCAACACTAGGTCAGCACTTGCTTGGTTCCTAACTTGACTATTGGCAATCGTGTCTCCAACAGATAATACAAAGGGGGCGAGCAAAAGAAATGGAAAGTTCTACAAGTAAAAAAGGTAAACACTAACTCAACATTTCATTTAGTCTATTCCAGAAACAACTGAATTCTGTACTGTGTGATGATCTTTTATAAATCAGCAACTACTTTTTAATCAATATATTCCTGCGTGTATATCTACCCAGTATTATTCCCATATCAACTGGGTTGGAGATGTAATGTGGAGGGGGAGGTTTACTGCCGGATCCCCTTCTCGACACCAACCTCAAGAGAGGAAGTGAATGAAACTGGGCAAAGAGTTGGAAGGTAGAGGCAGTTGTTTACTGGAAGGCAACTTTTGCATGGAGTCGAAAGTGGGGAAACTGTGTGAAGTTTTGAAGCCATTTTTCTGTGTTGCCTGTATAATCAATTAATACTTTTCAGTCGGTCAAAATGCTTTCACCCTATTAGATTAGGCGGGGTAAATTTATCACACTTTTCTGAAAAAATTGATGATGACGATCAGGTGCCATCAAGTTGCAACTGCATAGATGGACTGTCTCCATCTGATTCGGTCCTCAGCCATATACAGTACCGGTACTTCAGATCCTTCACTGACATATTCATGTTGGATTTGATGGAGTCGATCCATCTCAATGCTGGCCGCCCTCATCTCCAAGACCCTTCCACCTTTCCAAGCATAGCGGTCAAGCTGTATGCCTCTCACCAAGGTGGACCCGGTTTGATTTTCGGTCAATGCATGTGAGATTTTCGAAAATGCCGTGTCCTGTGGTTTGGATTCCACGTAAAACGGAGGTCCCGTGGCTTATGATCGCGAGATTAACGGTCACGTAAAACTACAAACTTCCTTCCTTTTTTTCCAAGTAAAATTGTCTTTTCCAACGAATCAGAACGTCTCATAATGTGTCCAAAATATGACAGCTGTAATCTTGTTATCAAGCTTCAAGAGACAGATCTGGTTTGATTTTTTGAATTACCCATACATTTGTCTTCTTGGCTGTCCAAGGAATACGCAGTATCCTTCACCACCACAGCTCCAACAGAGCTCAAAAGCATCAATATACTTCCTATCTGAAAAAAATATTGCATGTACCTTAATCTTATTCACTGATAAAGGGGGATTTTATGATAACATTTTTCGACCGTCACACGTTCATCATCATATCCTCATCACAAGGGTTGGATTAAAATTACACAAGGGGCATACTGGAAGTCATGAACATTTCTTTAGAGAAATATGTTTATTAATATTGCGATACAATGAATACGGCATTTCAAATTATAAACTTTTGTTTATTTTTCAACATAGTCTTCATTCTTTTGGACACATTTTTCCCCACCGTTGTGGAAGTTTGAAAATACCTTGATGCTAGAAGTAGACTGTAGAAACATCTATAAGTTTGTTATTATGTTATTGCATGTCCTTTTTAGTGGTGTTGTACTGTTTTAATCAATGTTTCTAGTAATGTAATGTACTAACAATTTTAACACTATGGCTGAGGAAGGGAGCATTTATAGCCCCCAAAACATGTACCGAAATGTATTATAATTGATCTTGAAATACTAAGGTATTGAATAAGCGGATACTCAAAATCTTTGTCAATTTTTAACTTGTCAAAACGGACCCAAAAAGATGAATTCAAAATTCCCGGAGACAAGTGAAGGTACATAGACCTGGCACAGGCTCAACTTGACAGACAACTGTGGGGGAGGATCGGTGCATCATTTGGATGGTCCGGATCGACTCCCATATAACAGCAGCGCCAATTTGAGGAATAATAGCACCCTACCTTACATAACAAATAGTGCTCTATCTTAATTTGTTGGGCCAATCTTATATAAGCTGATGAAGGGATCAGGATAAATGGGATCCCGAAGCATGTCCTGTTATGTATAAATAGATGTGATCTTTGTTTACATTATAATTAAAGGTATTGACTGGGAAGACCCATATTTACAAGAATAATTATTTTATTCTAGTTATATAATCTCGTCAATACGGAACAATGTCAAACGTCAACAACCTTGATGTTAACATGTCTGTTAGCTCCTAGTTACAAGTACTGTACGGAGCTCAGAAGAATGCGAGCGTGGGGTGAGGTGGAGGACAAGGGGAGGGGCGTTCCCTACATAGCCTACAGTCATTCGTTGCTATGGCAACCTGCTTCCTTCTCAGCAGAATATATATCGGTCCGGTGTGCACTCAGAAGGACGAGTGGACATTGTTCGGAAGTTATGGCACTGTTTTTGGGAAGACATATCACACTGTTATCGCTGGCTACATTCCCTTGCCTAGCATTCTTCTGAGCTCTAGTATCGTCAGTACAATAACCCAGGTTATCAGATAGATTCCACACACATTCAAGAATCCAGGGGTTTCTAAATGAGGCAAAGAAAAATCACTTGGGCTGGCTTTGTTTAAAGGTTACTCTTTACTGTTCTAAAAGAAATACAGTACCGATATATGTTCACTCTATGCCTGTTTCATGCATCTGGGATAATTCCCAAATTGTTCCATCATGAAAAACTAACAAGCATTTGCATTACTGTTAAAAGCAGTGGTTTTACAGTTAATAAATTACGTAGTTTCTGCATAGTGATGGTTACATACTCCCCAACCCCGATAAACATAGCCTCCTTTCCATTAACCCGGGAGAGGTTGCATTGCGGTCTCTTAGACCAGGTTCGTATTGTTCACGTCACCATTGTTGTTTGCTGCATGCCCCCACCACGATACTTCATGTAATTGTCACGGAGAGCAACAGCAACAGTTTCCTCCTGTCCGCTAATCCAATTTTGCGTGGTAAGTTGAACTATTCACCAATCATACCAGACCTGGTCTTGTCCACCACACGTGACCTGTTGAGTTTTGCATTTTATGATGGACTCCGAAGATTAAGATGGAATTAGGACGCTCTTAGAGAGTGTGGAGAAAGAAGAATGGAACAGAAACAAAGTACTCAGAGTGCAACAAGACAGAGTATGAAGGGAACTGTTTGGCGTTGAACAACAGAGAGCAGGGAAGTTTGAAGAAGATGATGATGGAAGTGCAGAGGACAACTTGGCTTGTAGTGAACACAACACTGAGTCAGAGGAATCTATGGATGAACAATATTGTGGTAACCTGTTGCATAATTCAAATACGATACAACACACAGAAAACGCACCATTTTTTGCCTCAACCGGAAGAAGTACTAGTAATGCTTGACCAGCGTACATGGCTAATGAAGGTGTTACAACATAGCAAGTACATTCCTCTTAACAAAGGGGAAGGACACGCAGACACAATCTAATTTCTCACCTACCTGGACCCAAGGGTGATGCTCGCAATGCTCGCTCTCCGATAGAAGTTTGGAGTATTCATTTTCCAGACTCCGAAATCGAAAAGATTGTGGGATTTACAAATATGTGGATTGAACAAAGACGAGCGAACTTCACACGAAAATGTGATGTTCTTTCTACAGATGTAAAGATGTTCGAAAATTGAAAGCTGTGTTTGGGCTGCTTTACCTTGCTGGCGTTTCGTTCATCGCATCAAAATCTTGAAGACATGTCGGCAACAGATGGGACATGGGTAGAAATATTCGGAACGACAATGAATCTGCGTCACTTCAAATTTTTGCCTAGAGCTATGATATTCGATAACGTTCATGACAGAGACAAGAGAACTTTCTAAAATCCGTGAGATATTTCAGGCTTTTGATGATCTATGCTCGCAGGCATATTCACCAGGTAAATATTGTACAGTGGACGAAATGGTCGAGTCGTTTCAAGGGAAATTTGAATTTTTTTAAACCAAGCAAACCAGCCAAGTATGGCATAAACAAGTTTTGCCTTAGTTTGTGCCAGAACATATTACACAGTTCATATGGAAATTTATCCTGGTCAACAACTAGAAGGACCCTTTAGAAGTGAAAATTCACCACGAGCCATTGTTGAGAGAATAGTACAGCCAATGTCAGGCAGTGGGAGGAATGTGACAATTGATATGTCCTTCCCCCTGGCCATCTCTCTTCTTGAAAACCACCATCTAAAAATATTGTCGGAACACTCCAAAAAAGTAAGAAAGAGATTCCACCAATATTATTGCACCAAAAATGCCAGTCAACAGCAGTAGTTTTGGATTTAGGGTTGCTCTCTTATGCTTCCAAGAAAAATAAGGCCATCCTATTGATTTCCACTTTCCATGATCCTGACACAATCGATGCGAGTTCTACCATCTACAACATGACAAAGGGAGGCGGGATACTGTCGATGAACTGAAAGGGACCTATTCAGTTTCAAGGGCTAGCTGTCGATGGCCACTCACTGTGTTCTATGGGTCATTGAATGTTGCTGGGAGCAACACATTCATTGTCCTAAGGAAAAATACACAGTAAATCATAATTCGACGACAATTTCTCAAGTAGCTCTCCTGGGAACTGTGTCTAGAATATTTACAATATCAAGAAACAATTTATTGCCTATCCGGGGAGATGAAGATGAGAATAGGCAGCATTCTAAAAGAGCTTAGTGAACCAACTGAAGTGGAATGTGAACAGTCTGCAGTATCAAGGCGGGAAACTGGTCCTGGTCGTTGTGCCTACTGTGATTGGTGCAAACCCAGTGCAGCACATGTCTGTCATGGAGTACACAGTTTCAACATGTGTAGCATGCACAACAGAATGCGGTGACGACGAATGAGGAACTGAAGTGCCCATACTGTAGCCTATTACAAAGTTTTTGTTGTTGTTGTATCGTTATTGCAGATATTGCTTTTTCATTATTATTAGAAATAGTTGTTTAGTTTACAGTTTTAATGAATATGACTGTATTATGATTTTCAGCAAATTTTGTTACGTGTTTTTTAATTAGCAAAAATCCAGAAGATTCCCTGTAAAATAAATTTAAAACTATAAAATGAATCTAACAAACAAAAATCATAAAACATAAATACAAAACTAGGAAATAATCGTCACAATAAAGTAATGTGTCATTTGGAACAACCTGGTCTGAATGACTGAGCGCGACCTCTCATTTCCGGAGAGTCAACGCGACCTCTCCCGGGTTAAGAGAACAATAGCAACCTTTTGGAAATGAATAGCTGACACCCTTCATTTCAGTAGTAAAGTTCAGGCATTGCCAGGGCCATCAGAGAACATTACTACCGCGGATGAGGCTTGGAGTCGAATGCAGCAGGTATGGGATGTAATTGCAAATAAGAGGACAGTTCAACAACACCTCAGAGAACAAAGTATTCAATCAAGGTGAACTGGTATGGGACCTGATCTGACGGAGAATACAGTCACACCCAACTACAGTCTGCTTGTCAGCACGCTCAATGGAACTGTGTACTGTTTTTGAAGAGCTCAGGTTCTTCCTGAAATCTCCAAATGATAGGGAGAGAGTCCGGAGAGTGATATACCGAGTGCACAGTATCCATAAAGGCTCCATGATTTTGTGGGGCGGCATTGCCATGTAGGCTCGGACAGACTGGTTTTCATTGAAAATGGCAGGCTCAGTGAGATTCTCATCGATAACACCACTTATTGGAGATGGAATCATGTCCATGCATGAAAATACTTGTCCACTGCAGCACAATATGTATTACAGTGCTTAGCCAGCTCACAGTTCCAACTAAAACCCTCATAGAGGATCTTTGGGATAAGTTTGGGAATATGGGGCAGAGTTCAAAATGTGCTCCAGAGGCATTATGTGATCTGCAGGCAACATTTCAAGAGGATTGGGACTAACTTGAGCAGAGAAATATCGAAGCCCTAACTGAAATGATGGCCCAGAGAATGGTGGCTGGAGGCTTCGGTGGCATAGTTGGTAGCATGCTGAGCTATGCCCAAGGTTGCGGGTTCAAATCCGGCCGAAGTCGTTGGATTTTTAAAGAGTGTTAAAAATCCCTCAGTATGCCTTCCTTTGGAGGGGAAGTAAAGCTGACGGTCCCATGTCAAAGATTTATGGCATGTAAAGGAACCTTCCACTAATTACACTTGTGTGAAGCTAAATTATAGGTTTGATTTGTTTAACGCTCTTAAGTTCCAACGTTCGTCACCAGGAGCCGACTGCAGTGGCATCTAGTAACCAAGCTCACAACTAGTTGCCAATGATGGTAACATTTGGTAGCAAAAGTAGGAACTACTTGAAAATTGAATGTCTGCAGTCCTTACCTGAATTACAGTTAACACATACTAATACAGCCATCACAATAAAAAACGGTTATCAGACAGATTTTACAAACACCCAAAGTTCACGGGGCTACATGGCCGCGTTGTCGCAACCCCTAAACTGAGGAACCAACCAGAATGGTGGCTGTGATTACGATCAGAGGTGGACACAAGATATTGAGTGTTTAGTTTGTTGCATTGGACGAAAGTGTCAGCATAATCATATTTTTTCACATTGGTGATATTTAGAAGTGAGTGAAAAATAAGCAACAAAATTTATAAAACAACAATAAAAAGTGTGCATTTTGTATTTTATTTTGAGACTATTGATTTTTGTACATGACATGTGAACTTTAAGTACTCAGTTCATTAATCTTTAAAATGAAAACAGTTCCCAAGTATTATTATTTGTAAAACCACTACTAAATTTGCCATTCAAGCTCATTATTAGCAAATTTTTATAAGAACTGGTGTATTTCTTTTTTTGGTGAGTTGATATGCATCCTCTAGAACAAGAAACACATAATTGTAGTTCATGCTACTCGAGTGTTATGTCGTAACTGCCAATAAAGGAAAGACCATGGCCAATTGAAACACATTATTTAAAGTAGATTTCATCTCTTCAATTACTTGCTGATGAATCCGTACAGTGTAACTGAACGAAACTACTAGAGATCATGACAAGCATGTGACCATTTACTTAATTGACAACCATTTAAGAGTATTTCGACTTGACAACACAGAGATATATGGGAAGGAACGAACACTGCAATTATTACTTATAGCACATTGGCACACAATGAGCTTCGTATGCAGTAGAGTCCATGTGATGCAGCCAGGGGCGCACCCAGACTTTTGGTTTGGAGGGGGCTTTCCTCAATAACATGATTTCAGCTATGGAAAGAGAATGTGTTTATTATTAGTCTTGTATGTAAATATGAATATTTGAGATCATATGCATAAAAAGATATTCTATAAGATCAAACATACTGTAGAATGTTCTGTTAAAACCAATACAAAAGATGCTATTGGACTGGAGATTATTTAAACAAAATGTGCATTGGTTTTATACAAATGTTAGTTACAGTACCATTGAGCTAAGGTTATACAAGTAATAAAAAGGAACTGCATGATTTTTATCAAGAATTAACTTTTGATCACGATCAGAGTGATAACGACTGGATTGCTCTACTCACTATTATCATAACTATATATCCAGCTACCAGGATCGTCAGATTGATGTGTAACATCAATTATCTGCAATCATTTACTAAGTTTTGAGTTGTTTATACCAAGAACTAGTATAGGTTTTAGGAAATTAATAATAACATTTTGATTTTGAATATGTAAATTTAATTGCAACTAAAAATTACATTTTAAAAATTACGAGATGTAATTGTATACCATAGTGTTATGGATTGTAACAAATATTTTATGTACTGTACGTGAAAATATATGTTATTTTAATTTTCCTTAATACCTAACATTATAATAAAAATCTTAAACATTTCTAGAATTTGAAGTCGAACTTAATCACACAGGCTGAATGCAAGTTTAAACAAATAGTTGAATACAAATCATGTATTAATGAATTAACATTAATGTTGTTAGAATAAAGCGGAAACTCAAATTTCACCGAACAAAATCCTGCCGCCTAGCAGATTTTTTCAAAACGGAAACTACCTCCGTACTGGTGACTTCAATTTCCCGGTGAATATTCAGTGCTGCTAGTCCAGTCAGCCTGTCTGCACCCATGGTATTCCTAAGATATGTTTTCAGCCGACGTAGTGTAGAAAAAGGACCTCTCAGCAGTGCTTGTAGTCACAGGGATGGTACACAAAATTCTCAACAATGTGTGGATATTAGGAAACAAGTCCTTGTCACATAGATTCAACACATCGATTGCGTTTTTAGGGATATTAGCGTGGGTCTTGAAGCTCTTGTGCCACAGTTCAAACTCAGCCATAAACAGGCCTTTGTTGTTTCCTCCACTTTCAATTATGTCATTCTTATAAAAATTACTAGGCTGTAAGAAATCAAGTTGCATTTTTTCTTGGAAGGTTTCTTTATGCGTATGTGATGCATTGCCTGATGGCAGTAAGCACTCAAAACTCTTTAATAAGTCTTTATGCTTCATGAATCGAGATTCCAATGAAATAATGAATGAGTCAATCCAAGGGATCAAAACAGATCTTTTGTAGTATAATTCTGGAGTTTCTGCTGGAATGTTGCTTCTGTTCAGTTGTCTTCCAACTGTTCGAGGCATCGAAATTATTGAACCGCAGTTATTAGCAATTTTGGCAGCTTCTTCAAACAACGAGTGAAATTCTTGATCTGCATATTTTCTTAGAGATTTTAAGCTTTCAATCACAGTTTCAGCGTGTGTAATTGCAGACGATAAATCTAAATCAGTTCCCTGAAGCTTTTTGCTTAGGTTTACTGTGTAACCTGGCAGTTTTTCTGATGCCATGAGAGAAATTATAAATTCACCTTGACTTAAGGAGTTTAGTAGTATTAGAGCTCCTGAAGAAGATTCCCTATCATTCCAGTTTTTAATCTCCTCTAACGCTACTTCAAGAGGTTGCAGCAGTTCTTTCATAACAAAAATAGCATCGTGCCTTTGTACCCATCTCGTTGGACAAAGCTGCAGGAGTTTTTTCTTGTTGGTTTCAAGATTTACCTCAGATTCAATGCACTGTTTTAAAACCGCTTGTCTTTTAGGACTGTTAAAAAAATCCCACAACTTCTCCACTATTCCAAAGCAGTTCCTGATTGATACAACCTCAGACGTGGTCGGCAATGCCAGGTTAAGGCTATGAGAAGCGCAATGCACGTATATTGCTGTGGGGTGAGCTTCTTGGATCCACGCTTGAGCCCCTTTAAACTTTGCACTCATGGCAGCCGCCCCATCGTACCCCTGGCCACGTAGGTTATTTATGTATATATTACTGCCTTCAAGACCTTTAATCAATGTTTTTGCCAATACGCTACCCGTAGTAGAGGTTAGAGGCATGAACTTCAAAAATTGCTCACATATTTCATAACCATTTAAAGTATTTGGCGTTGCATAACGTAAACACAAATAAAACTGTTCAACAGTTGAAATATCACATGTTTCATCTGCGAGAACACTAAAAAACTTAGCTTCTTTTACTTTACTTGCTATTTTTTCAGTTATTATTTGGTTACAAGCATCGATGACTTGATTTTGAAAATTCCAACTTATATAGGTCGCATTTTTGCCACATGACCCAAAGTGATCTTTCAAATTGTTGTCACCTGCTTCAATTCTAGCTCCGAGCAAAGCTCTCAAGTTCCCCTCATTTTCAAATGGTTTGCTGTCGATTTGAAACTGACCATAATCTCTATGGCCTCTAAGGGCGATATTTTGCCTGCCACACAAAATTATAGTTTCTATTATTGGAATTATTCTTTACACATTATTTTGGGCTTGGACGTCTTTTCCTTTATCAAGAGATTTGTCAATAGGTTTCATTCGGCAGTCCATAACTCTTTTAAAGTTAGCTGCGCTTACACATGAGTCTTTATGATACTGCGAGTTTGCATGTTTTTCAAACTTTTCTAGTGCTTTTTTCCAGTTACAAAAACCTTCTTCAACAAGTTGTCCAGTATGTTGAGCGTTACTCTCACCTACTTCTTTTTTTGAAAAAAGCATACAATGGACACAGTATGCAGAGTCTTCAATTCCAGAATACGAAAGCCAGGTAAATTTCTTTAGCCATGAAAACGAAAATTTTCGTTGTTGGTTCCCATGCGATCTAAAAGGAAAGTTAAAGTTGCTCTGAGGGACCCATTTGTCATTTAAAACTTTGAACTTTTCATTGTCCGTCAACACCTTGTTTTTAAATAAACCAATGTCCAAATCCATGTTATGTTTACTTACAACGGCCTTAGGCCTTGCCTCTAAGCCCTCCTCTGACGAACAACCTGGCTGTTTTCCTATGCTTGCAGTCCTTGTTAACAGTTCCTTACTCGTTGAAGGATTGTCACATTCACTAACACTACTCACATCATATTTAATTATTTTTAACGGTTTAAAGTAGTTTTGCATGTTTGACTTTCTTTTGTCTCCCATTACTACTATCCAATTGGACACACTACGAACACCAATAGCCAATGGAAAATACAAACACAACAACAATCAACGAATGAACTTTTACAAACACCACTACTGACTTGACGCTTGACACAGAGCACAGCACAGGGGAGAGAAATTTTCACCGCTGTCCCACGCGCATTTTGCTCCGAGCATAGTTACGACAACGGCCGGAAATATCCGATCGTGTTGTGTTCACAATATATATTATTATCACTCAAGAGTTGCATAAATATAGGCCTAACATAATTCTGTTTTAAACCAGTAGAAAATCGCAAAATGTTCCAACGTTCCAACACTAAACATTCTGGAGCCCGTTAAGCAATCAATTTTCTTGAAAGATATCATCAATGTTTTTAAAGTGTTCCCAGGTTTTTAGGGGGGGGGCTTAAGCCCCCAAAGCCCCCCCCCCCCTGGGTGCGCCCCTGGATGCAGCACAATTGTGAGGTGGAGGAACATTCACTTTGCTTGTTACACAAATGTTCACACCAGTTCCTACTGTAACTGTACTCCACGTTAATCTCTCTCCCAGGAGTACAGCAGTACCTTTTTCTCCTCCTTTAACCTCAAAGCCAAGAATCAATCCTAGATCTTCAAGGTGACAGCCAAAAATTCTAGTCACTATGCAACAAAATGAAATAACTTAGCTGTACTTCACTGATTCCGATAAGCCTATGTTAATTACCATAATTCTTCAGATAAAGAATGTCATGGTGTACACAATTACTATTTTAACTTTTGCAAAATATACAAATGCAGCAATTTTTAATAAACCTGGTATTTGGTGACATTCAGCAAGACAGAACTATTGGAAAGGTACTGTTGAGGACATGGTGTGAAATGAAGAAGGGAATAAGGGTTTCTTTATTGGGGCATTATATTCGTTGTTGCATGTTTGTCTATTTCCACACACAATGCTGCACTGTACTGATGAAATTAATGGCTAGAGAGTACCTTCTTTTAATACTTTCAATGCACGAGCAAAACTGGTCAGAATTTACAACTCGACTCCACTTGCAACTACATTGTAGGCCTATACAACATATCACTCTTTTCATAACTTTCTTATTACAGGAACTACCGTACTCTACTGGCCCTGCTCCAGCCCAAAATCTAGGATTTGATCTCTGATGCCAGTGAGCCTACCATTTTGTAGGCTTAATACTTAGGCCTATCTCAAAAGTTTTAAGTACCGGTTAGACATGTATCTAGCATTTCAGTCATCTCCGACATTTAAGGACAGATGAGCTACTTGTTACGTTCCTTAAAACATCTTAAACAAAACCTAACCTTCTCAATCAGGTACGGTATCACAGTATAAAATGGTTCTAAACAGTGGCGTCGAAGATTACAAAACTAAACCACTAAATAATTGTCATACATAATATCTACAGTATATATAGCAGCAAATACGTACAAGTGTAGTGTCTAATCATAAATTGTCTGACCAAAATTGCATTTCCATCGAAAGTATAATTATTTTACACAGTAAAATATCACAGCAGGCTTCCTCGCCACAATTTTATTACACAGTAGCCTACATCATTGTGAAAAACATGAACCGTTACATTAAAGAAGTTTCATTCCGTGACTTAATGCAGTTTATAGATTGCTATAAATGCCAGTCGCTATCACAGTTTCCATCCTGGAAAAATTTGCGAATGCTTTATTGCTTCACATCGCCAAACATTATTTATCGCGCCATATTTGATTTGATAAAGCAGTTTCCGGTTACTTTGGCCACGGAGAAAAAAAACTTTGGTTGTTCAACACTGACGCATGCGTATTGGAGCAAGACCTTCCGCTCGCTAGACGCGTCTGGAACATCCCTCCAATTGGCAACTCCAGCTATCTGATATGACATCTAGCGGTAAAAATGAGAAACTTACCAAGTAGGGTACATTTGTCACATGGTGACTGTTTGTATATGGTTTCTTGTATTGGCAAGCAGATCGTGGTAAATTCTTCGTGTTTATACATAAGTTATAAGTTTTACTCGTTTATAAGAGTGTAAAATGAGTAAAAGCAAAGTATATTGCTCAGTTTACGGCTATAAGTCGATGTATAAGAGGGCTGCGGATATACATTTTCATCACTTTATTTATTTATTTATTTATTTATTTATTTACATAGGTCCCAATGAGCCTGAGCTCGTGTTAGGGACAATCAAGTAACATAGTTACTGTTAGAAATATGTAACCCAACAGCTGATCTGTGGTTTAAATACAGCGCCAGGAAGCGCAACGCCATTGGTGGCGGTTCTAGTTACGAGAATGTTCTCGTTGATTCTTTTGTCTGTTTTTGTATATATACGCCTGCATGTAACCTTGTCGTTCAGGTTCGTATTAAACATGTATACTGCATATACGCCTAGACGTCTTTCTCCTGCCATATACTCCTACAGGTTATGGGCCCAGCAGGATCATTGACGAGTGTATAGTTTTCTGACCAGTGTGATTCTATTTGAATTAACAAAACTGTGATCGCGTGCAACAAGTGTGTGCATCATGGCGGAATCAAGCACCGGTTCTCTTTATAACTTCGAGAAACTGAAGGGGAGAGAAAACTACATTGACTGGCGTTTCCAGATGAAGAATTATCTTACGCACGATGACCTTTGGAAGTGCATATCTGGTTATGCAGAAGATGATAAAACGGGCGCAGAGGTTAAGGTACGGCGCGACGAACGTGCTTTGTGCAAGATTAACCTTATGGTGGAATAGAGTGTTTTTCCGTACGTCATGGAAGCAAAAACGGCGAAAGCAGCATGGAATTCGCTCGAGATGGCATATGAAGATAAAGACGCCAACAGGCACACAAGAATTCTTCGCCAACTGTGTTCCACCAAGCTTGAACAATTCAAGACTATGGAAGAATATGTCACCACAGTTTTGGGGCTCTCCCAGCGGCTAGCAGCAGTTAAAAAACCACTTGATGATGAATTTCTAGGTGCCTTGCTCTTGCAGGGACTACCTGATGACTATGAACCTATGATTATGGCATTGGAATATTCAGGTGCAGAGTTGACTAGTGACTTTGTGAAATGTAAACTGCTACAGGAAGACAAACGCAGCTCCAGCAAAGAAACAGCACTCTACACCAACAGGAGTGGATTCATGAATACTAAACCCAAGAAACCATTCTGTTGGAACTGCCGTAAAACTGGCCACTGGAAACTAGATTGCAAACACCAAAACAAGACAGCAGCACATCAAGCAGATGCCAAGCCACTAGAGAAGAAAGAAGAAAAGAAGGGTAAGGCTCTGCTCACAGCACTTGGAGTTGATACCCACTCAGCAGACAGCTGGTACATGGACTCCCAGCCTCCAAACACATGACTGGTAGAGTGGATTGGATGTCAAAATTTGATGATAAAAGGGAGGTTGGATATGAAGTCACCGTAGCAAACGATTGTAAACTATATAGTGGCGGCATAGGTGATGTTCCAGTACAAGCAAATGTTTTTACAAAGGTGAGCGATGTTCTGTATGTACCTAACCTTACAGCAAACTTGCTCTCTGTGAACAGTATTGTTAAAAAGGGTCATGTAATTGTTTTTGATAAAGAAGGTTGTAAAGTGTTTCAAGGCAGTGACTGTCAAGTTACAGGTGATGTGCAATTATTGATTGAAGAGTCAAATGGACTTTATGTCTTAAATAACTCAGGTTCTGTAAGTGCAAATGCATCAGCAGTGTCTTGTTTAAGTGATGCTAAAAGTGTTTGTTCAAAAAGTTCTAATTCTAGAGAATTGTGGCACAAAAGGTTAGGCCATCTCAATCACGTGGGGATGGACTTGTTAAAAAATGGTTTGGCTACCGGTATTGATTTTTCGGGTGAAAAGCAGCTCTGTGTTCCATGTATAGAAGGGAAACAAGCTCGACAGCCCTTCAAGACCACCAAACATCGTGCCAAGAACCGACTGGACCTGTTGCACAGTGACCTGTGTGGACCGATGCCTGAGGAATCCTGGGGAGGAGCCATATATTTTCTCACCTTCATCGATGACCATACGAGGAAGGTTTTTGTCTTTTTTCTAAAAAGGAAAAGTGAGGTAAGAGAAATCTTTGAACAATTTGCTAATTCTGTTGAAATTGAGTGTGAAAGGAAAATCAAGGTCATACGCTCTGACAATGGTGGGGAGTATTGTAATAAAGCTATGGATGAGTTTTTCAAACAGCGTGGCATCAAGCATCAGCTAACAGTAAGGTACACACCAGAGCAAAATGGAACTGCAGAACGCATGAACAGGACTCTGAATGAAAGAGCACTCACTATGATGCAAGGTGCAGCTTGTGACAAACGCATGTGGGCAGAAGCTGTCAATACAGCTGCATATCTTGTCAACAGGTCTCCTGCACGGAAAACACCAAATTCAACACCAGAACAAATGTGGACTGGAGAAAAAGTAGACCTGACGCACTTAAAAGTGTTTGGATGTAATGCCTACGTTCATATTCCAGATCAGCTGAGAAGAAAACTTGATCCCAAGACTGAGAGAATGGTATTTGTTGGGTACTCGGATGAGAAAAAGGCGTACCGGCTCCTGCATCCAGTAACCCATGAATTAATCACAGCGAGAGATGTGATTTTTGATGAGATGTCTTTCTCTGCTCTAACAGATCCTCCAGTGGTACCAGGGAATACAATAATACCCCTAACCACTGAAAACAGTAAACCACTATTGACTGCCTGTGATAGGGATGTTCCAGATCTAGCTCCACAGCATAATGAAGAAGTGGAAGTTGAGCCTGATCATCAAGATAATCCATCACAGCACAATGAGGAAGCGCGCCGCTACCCCCAGCGAGAAAGAAGACCTAGACAATATCCTGATTACATTCTGCATTACACTCATTGTTCTGATCAAAGTGAACCATGTACAGTAAGTGAAGCCTTGTCATTACCTTACTCTAAGGAATGGCATAAAGCCATGAAGTGCGAAATGGATTCCATGATGGTTAATAAGGTGTGGGTTTTAGTTCCTAAACCAGAAGGTAAAAACATTGTACAGAATAAGTGGGTGTTTAAAGCTAAGCGTAATACAAATGGTGATGTTGTAAAATATAAAGCAAGGTTGGTTGCAAAGGGTTTTTCTCAGCAATTTGGCATTGACTTTGTTGAGACATTCTCACCAGTTGTGCGGCATGGCACACTCAGAATGTTGTTTGCTTTAACGGTTGAATTAAATTTACAGATTGATCATCTAGACATTGAGACTGCTTTTCTCAATGGAGAGTTACAGGAGGAAATATTTATGTGTCAGCCAGAGGGCTTCCAGGTGAAGGGAAAGGAAGACCAGGTTTGTTTGCTCAAAAAGGCCATTTATGGACTAAAGCAGGCTGCACATATGTGGCACAGAAAGGCTCATACAGTTCTGTCTGCTTCGGGATACACAAACAGTCATAATGAGGCATGTGTTTACAGAAAGAGTATCCGCAATACTGTAAATCTTGTTCCTCTGTACGTTGATGATTTCTTTGTGTTCCACAATAATCCACAGGAAGTTAGTAAACTAAAAGATGTCTTAAAACAAAATTTCATGATGAAAGTTCTTGGACCTGCTGCTCAGGTTCTTGGAATGCAAATAGAAAGGGACACAGATAACAATATACTCAAAATTTCTCAGACGCAGTTCATAAAAAATCTGCTCAATAAGTTTGAGATGACTGATGTTAATCCCATCGGTACTCCTATGGAAGTAAATATGAAATTGTCTAAAGCCAAAAGCGTGGACGATAAACCTTATCAGCAGCTGATAGGTTCACTCATGTATTTGAGTGTGTGTACTAGACCAGATATTGCCTATGCATTGTCATATTTAAGTCAGATTAATTCTTGCCACAGTGAGGAGCATTGGCTTGCAGCCAAAAGGGTACTTAGGTATCTTAAAGGTACGATAAACCAAGACTCATTTTTAAGAGCACTGGTTTAGGTTTGGTAGGGTTTGCAGATGCCAGTTTTTCCACAGATAGTGATAGTAAGTCCTATACTGGTTATCTTTTCAAGCTTGCTAATGCTGCCATATCATGGGAAGCTCATAAGCAGAGCTCAGTTGCTACCTCATCGACAGAGGCTGCGAAGGAAGCAGTTTATCTTAAGAATATGATGTTTGATTTGATTGGTTCTAATCAAGGTCCAATTAAAATTGAATTTTTTAAAGGTGAATGTGATTTGCAGTGTGTGTTGATGGATTGTAATCAAGAAATTGATTTGTAAAATGACAGTCAAAGTGCACAGAAAATAGCAAATCATCCTGTTTTTCATAGGCGCACTAAACACTTCAACACCAAACATCATTTCATTAGGGAAAAGGTTCAAGAGAGAATCATTTCATTGCACTATTTGTCCACACAAGAAATGATTGCAGATATTCTCACCAAACCGTTACCAAAACCAAAACATGTGTATTGTACCCAAGGAATGGGATTGAACTGTTAATTAGTATTTTTAAGTATACATTGTGTTAAAAAATAATGTTTTCAGTAATTGTATTATGTTTATGTAGGATACTCTATGATTGAAGTCTGGTATACAATGACTATTACATTCTAGATCAGCTATTGATTTAAGTGGGTGTGTTAGAAATATGTAACCCAACAGCTGATCTGTGGTTTAAATACAGCGCCAGGAAGCGCAACGCCATTGGTGGCGGTTCTAGTTACGAGAATGTTCTCGTTGATTCTTTTGTCTGTTTTTGTATATATATGCCTGCATGTAACCTTGTCGTTCAGGTTCGTATTAAACATGTATACTGCATATACGCCTAGACGTCTTTCTCCTGCCATATACTCCTACAGTTACAGCATGGCATATATATAATTTTTGTAACATTATATTGTTTAGTTTAATAGTAACTTATATTAGATTGCTAGTGACTAACTTCACAGAGAAAATTCGGTATGATACATTGCATTGCTTAAGGCTATTGGATATGGGCTATTCATTCCTTAATAGGAAGTCTTTTGTTTTCCTCTTAAATGTTTTATAGAGAAACTTTCCCTTATGCCTAATGGTAGCGAGTTGTATTCCTTTATTATAGAGGACATAATTCCTTTAGTTCCAAATTTGATGGATTGGGAATGGCTGGTGAATATTCGATTTACTCCTCTTGTTGCATAATGATGAATGTCATTTGCATGGGTAAAATGGATGTGTGTGTGTATCAATTTGTTTTCTAATTTGTATACAAATACTGTTGCTGACATAGCTATTTGTTTTTGCAGTGGCATAATTTTAGTTCTTGAGTATAATTCATTTGACGGTGTGAGCCAAGGAAATCCAAAGATAGATTTTATAGCACGTTTCTGGAGTATCTCAAGTTCTTTTATCAGCTCCTTCTTACAAACCCCCATATGAAATTCATGTACATTAGATGTGAATGTATCAGAGCAAAGTATATATTTTTCAATTGTTGGCTAGTAAGACAGCTATATCTTAATCTGAAAATAATACCTATTATAGGGCTGATTTTATGTTTTACATTTTCTACATGATTTTCCCAGGTTATGAGTGTGTGTGGAGACTTAGTGGTGTGAGTGCAGTAACTCACTGTTAATATATAACGTTAATATCACTAGCATTGAGTGTGTGTGTGGATTATCAGTGTACTATCTAGTGTGATACCTAAGTATGTTGCCGATTTAACCCTTTCTATTTCTTTATTGGCTATGTTGACTATGTTTGTGGTCTCAATCTTGTATGATGGTTTATGGAATAATAAATATTTTGTTTTAGTGATATTGATAACCATTTTGTGTGCTCTCAACCAATCCACCAGCTTATTGAGATCATAATTAATATTTAGCATAATTTCCTGTTCAGATGTTCCCAGATAGAGTATAAAAATATCATCTGCAAATAGTTTAAGCTTGCCTTTCAATTCTAATAATACTATATCATTAATATAGGCCAAGAAAAGAATTGGTCCTAAGACAGAACCTTGAGGTACTCCTGTGTCAATTCTCATTTGAGATCCTTTTACATTATCGATTGCAACATATTGTTTTCTGTTTGTGAGGTAGTTCTTGAACCAATCATGTGCCACTCCTCTGATGCCTGCAAATTCTAGTTTATTAAGGAGAATCTTATGGTTAACCAGATCGAAGGCTTTTTGAAGGTCAATTAGTACACCAGCAGCTAGTTTGTTTTCATCTAATGCCTTTTCTACATCAGTTACTACTTCAAATATAGCACTATCAGCTCCTCTATTTGGAATAAACCCATATTGGCAGTTTGCAAAGTAATCATTTTTCATAAAGCATTTCATAAGTCTTCGTTTAACAACGCTTTCTAGAACCTTGCTGATGGCAGATATAATATTAATGGGTCTGTAATTTGATGGATGGGTTTTGTCTCCTTTTTTGTAGATCGGGACTACCCTAGAGACTTTACAGGCATCGGGGAATATACCAGTCATCAGTGAAATATTTATTATTTTGACAAGATATGGTGTAAGGCCCTCAAGACACAATTGTAGCATGACATTAGTAGTGTTGTCCTCACTTATATTGTTCTTGTGTTCTAGGGAGTTTATAATTGATTGTATTTCATTAGCATCAGTAGGTAACACAAAGATTGTCTTAGTGCTAGTAGTATTTTTATAGCTTGTAATGTCCGAGATAGAACCGTTTCCTTGATTTTACCATATACTGTTAGCAATAATGACATAATATTTATTTCATCACATATATTTTCCTTTTTTTCGATATTTGTGCCGTCGACTATAAGTTTGACAATTTCATTTTTCCCCTTCTTTGGCCTATTTAACATCTCATTAACAACACTCCACACTTCCCTCTGATTATTTGCATTTTGAATTTTTTGGTCAAAGTAGTTTCTTTGTAGGTTTCTCTTAAGTTTTGTAACTTGGTTGCTAATAATTTTATATTCTTCTAAAATTTCTGCAGATGGTTTTTTAACTTTGGTTTTTGTATATATCTTATCTTTCCTGTGTATTAGTGCTAAAAGATCTTGTGTGATCCAGGGTTTTATTGGCGAGGCACTTGGCTCCTTATTCGTATATTTCATAGTACAGGCTTCTATTCCTTTATTAATAAAATCACAGAATTTATTGTAGTAGTCATTTAAGTTAGTTTCATTGCATACAAATTCTTGAGTTATTAAATATTTATTAAGTTTTTTGTAGTTTATGTTATCCTTTTCTATTGGCCTATCATCACATATTGAGTTCCTGCTTATCTTTTTGTTTCTCATTTCACAGATTAGTAAATGGTGATCGCTCAAATCATTATCAATATTATAGACATTAGATATTTTGTCACAGTCGTTCACCAATACATGATCAATTAGAGTAGAGCTAGTTTGTGTTACACGAGTTGGATATTTTGTATTACATAATACTAGACCGTATGATTTGACTAGATTAATATAACTACTAGTATATCTGTCCCCAAATAATAGATCAATATTCATATCACCTAGTATTATAACAGGATTCGTTCAGTAAGAACTAATAATTACTTCGAGATCAGTTAGAAAGTGTGGAATGTTGCTTTTATGAGGGTTATAAGCAGTGATTATATTGTATTCTTGATGGCCTTTTCTCACAGTAATATGCAGTATGCTGTGGGTGGAATTTATTTCCTTTACAAGGGTACTGCTACATTTGTTTGAAATATACAAAGATACTCCCTCTCCAGTTTGCTTTCTAACTATGTGATATGCAACATATTTCTTAATATTAAAAAACATTTTTGTTTGTTCTGTTAACCAATTTTCTGAGATTGCTAGGACATCTACCCCTTTGATTCTGTCTAAAATTATTTGGATATCATCGAACTTGTTTCTTATGCTATGTGAGTTTATGTGTACGCATTTTAGTGTACTGGAATCGGTTATTATCTGTTTACTGTCCTTAATTTCATAATAATCGCTAAGTGTATTACAGTTACTTTCGGTTAACTCTAGTGTATTATTATTTGCATTACCGGTACCTAAAAAATTTAATTTCTGTAATTCTAGTTCCATATGGGATAATTAGTAGATATCTTACTATTACATGGATTTTAGTTTGAGAGGACGAGTTCATCCAATATTTCAGCACTTGATATAAGATTTGAGGGACCATTTTGATTTTTCCGAATGTATATTTTGCAGTCTCTGACCCAAGTTGCAAAGATTTTTCCCTGTTGTCTCAATTCACGGCACTTTTTGGTGATGGTTTCATTTCTTGGGGTCAGGTGTTCATTGATATATATATTACCACCATCACTGTAACCAATTTCACTCGTCTTCAGGGTCTTCTTTTGTCTTCTGCAACAGAGAATCTCTTCTTTCTTCCACCTATTATTTAATTTCACAATTATCGGTTGAGGCCCAGGCTTTGTTGACGGGTGGCGGTGAGCTGCGTCTATGTTTGCCCTGGTGATTTCAACTCCGAAAGATGCAAATAGCAAAAGGTGACGATAGCAAATAAATACGGGCAACAAGAGCGGGTTGGACTACTCACCACTACACTCACTGACGACAGGACGGGTTGTTCACTTACGCCGAGCCAAGCCACACCTAGACAGCCAAGCACAGTCTCGCCGAGCCAAGCCGTACCAAGACAGCCAAGCCTACACCAGCCGAGGACAGCCAAACTTCATCTGTCAGGTATCCTTCCCCGCTCCCTAGTTCATTTCCAATAACCCTACCAACCGCCATCACCTCGCTCTGTGATATCCGCGCCATACCACTACGAGTCATATAGGCCTAATTTGACTTCGCAGGGTTAATACCTACCATCCTAATCAAGCAATTCCTGTCTACCCTGAGTTTTAATACATGTTAAACTCATCCCTTCGCCCTACCAAGCCGCAAATAATTCCTAGAGTCTGTGGTACAGGGAGCAAACTCAAATATAGCTTTTAAACGTAACAGTGCCATTACTCGAGCCATAACGATTAGAATAAGAAGTGATATCACTGGCCTAGTACGCCTGGTCCGCCGCAGTGCAGCGCTGGCTCCGATCTGTGATGTAAGTTAGCATTGGCGCTTACGAGACTTTTAAAACCTTGCGACCTGTTTTACATGTTAAAACACCACAAGATATCCTCATAGGCGCAAATAAGTTCGACATCTCCACTTACTTTACTGTACCCAATTATAATTTAATAAGTCATCTCCTGTAATAGCCCAGTTTCGACAATAAGCGAAGACAGAAAGCAAGTTCAAAATGCAATTAGTTTTGCCAGCTATCGGTAATTTTAAAAAAAGGAAAAATTAACCTCGCTATCAGAAAGTATTTCTTCACATTGTTACACATTTTACATTCCCTTAACAGTCTTGCAACACTGCCAAAAAAATAAGAAAAGCCGTACGAATGCAACTTTCAACTTTACCGTAGATTAATATAAAATTCAATAATAACCATAAATTTCACTCCACAAACACCAAACTCAGTAAACTACCATCATTTCAGAAGAACTTAACATTAAACAGACATAGAAGGCATAGTCATAACCCCTTCTTGGAGTAGGCTATTGCCTAAAACTGATCACGCCTCCTTCAGCATTACGGTAGTGAACCCGCTGAGCTAAGGTTCATGTGATATTTTTCATGATAACACATTTATGATGGGATGTACCACCTTTGAACACACCCAGAAAGCTACGAGAAGCTGAGAGCTTGCACAATTCTCTTTGAAGTAGCGAAGAATCGCACTTTTGACTTTGGTGAAGTCTGCTAATTAATTATCTGAGGTCTTATTAATCATTTTTATCTTTCCACGAGACTCAGAATATTCCATTTCGTCATTCAGTATTATTGAAACATTTTGGAGAATGTTTTTTCACTTTAAGGTATGGTAATATCATTGCAGATACGCAAATAGGAATGTAAGTAGTCGCTCAACGACTTAGTTTTGACGACTTGCTTCCACGAGGAACGCAGTTCCTTGCACTACGTCTGGAGAATCCGCCCTGTGTAGGCGTGTAATTATATCCGTCGCATTAGACGTGGCAAACAGTCCGCTTTTCAGCGTGGAAATCATTATCGGGTGCCATCGAGCACAACTGAACTACAAATCACTGTTGTTGATTTGCAGTGATCAACACAAATTGCATAGTGAATTATTTGGCAAGTATTGTGAAATTTACGACATCTCTGTAGCACCACATTTTTTCACCCACGTGTTTGTGGAGGGCCGAGAGCCTGGAGCGAAAATATACAGGTAAATGTGAAATTATTAATTTGAACAAGTGTGATTATAAAAGTACATTATATAATAATTGCTACGGTGAATTTATCTATAATAAAACGACGCCCATTTCACGGATGCCACGTGATAGAAAAAGTAGCGTCTGTACACGTGTGGAACCGCAGAACAATGCATGGCCATTTATCATTTATATCTGCAAAGTGTAGAGGCTGTGTTACCAGTTATATTTAAAGCCTGTGATATCTACGACGAATATGATTTTCAAGTGAAAATAATGAACTACTACAAGTCTTACTCTACCGCCCACGTGGTCGACTTTTTCAACACCATGTTCGAGGCCGAGACCATGGGCTAATACCATTATGGTATGAGGGAGATGTCTCGGATGGGACCAGATTGATTGTGGAACTTCTAGAACATCGAACGAGAAGGAAGGAACAGAGGATGCCTTTCCTAGGCATGTCCAGTCCATTCACGAGGTCAACTACAGGGACAGACCGAACCCTGGTCTTTGGGAGAGCCCAGATGGAAGTTCTGTTGAGGACGATGCCAATCCTGAAAGCCAGAGGTGCTTTTGTTCAACACTTGTCGTTGGACAGAGAGCCAAGTGTGGGCTCCTTCATATCGTGAGTTTTGTACACCCTTCCTTGTTCTAGTTTCTGGTGGTATAGTTAGATTAGTGTAGTTTGTGAACCAACCGAACTTAGTGACAGCCATTTCATAGGTAGGGAATGTAATTAGTCTAATTAGATGTCATTTATTTGCAGTGATTGTGAGTCACCCTCGGGTCTGATATTTTGGTCAACCCTGGTGCAGCTTGATGGACGTCGTAGAACGCCAATTTCTATCTATTGCTAAACGTGACTGTAGTCATTTTGAGGCTACTTTGTTTAACCCTATCTGGGGTGATTTTTCAAGTCTTTGCAGACTCTAGTTATGGCAATCTGATGCCATAGTTATATTTCTTTAACTGCACTTTTTCCAACCAGTCAATGTTATACCCCTGACTTCGTTAGAGTAGTCGTATCATTTGGGTAATCGACTGTAATTACCAGTTTTGTAACTGTATTATATTTCATTTGAGATGAGCTCAGAAGCCATCCAGGTCATGTGTGGACCTTATGAGTAATAGGGATGTTTCGTTGCCCAGCATCGAACTCAGTTCCCAACGTATCATTAAGCAGATCCAGCAGAGAGTGGTATTTGCGCCACAATTATTATTTTGTTAGTGTCATATGTGATGACACGTGATTTATTTGATGTTTGATACAAGTCAGAAATAGAGTATTTTATATTTGAGAGCAGAGAGCTCCAGCAATGAGTGACATTGCTACCTTTTAAACGTCTTTGATGTGAAAGACAGAGTTATACGATTGTATTCAGATTTATAGCGTGCTTTTTATGCACATATTCTTCGAGGTTTATAACCTATGGTAAAGGTATTATTATGAGGCCAGTTGTACAGTTATTATCTTGCTTAAATTTCCGGCCTAGTTAGTGTGTTGTGTCATACAGCGCAGGAATCTTGTAGCCTGCGGCGACACGAACAGGTTTTGTGACTCAGCGCCCGTGTGAGAGCGCATGCTTCTGAGTGAGACGGACTGATATTAACATAGGACAGAATGCTTTTAGCATTCACTTTCCCTTTCATTGCAATTATAGCTTATGGAGCCCATTGTCCACTCTTGTATCTGATCATATGTTCTGTAGATTGTCATTTGTTAGTTAAAAGCTGTTGCGTGTACCGTTGTTTTGGACGAGTACAGTTATGTCAGGTTTTCTATAGTACGTTGTAGGCTAGCCCCGTTAGGGAGGTTTTTCATGTATGATGGTATTGTGTGTACCATGTCCGGGATTGTTCCCGTTGACCAGATATTTAGGGAGGGTAACTGATTGTGTCCAGGCCCGTCCCAGAGTTATTGAACGCGAGCTGTGCGCCGCTGGTAACTTGTGTTATTGTGTGTCCGAGTTGTTATTGCTCGTTGATTGTATTCCGACTTTTGAGTCGAGGCTTTTTGGCAGAGATGATCTCAGGGGAGACAGTCCGTGCCCAGGCTTGTCAGTATTATTCGCCATAAACCAACGATAACCTAAACCGACATCTTAATAATAAAACGCATAATTTTGATAAACAAAAGCTAACTAACGAATTCTTTCTGCTTAACCTTGTTCATTTGCATTTGGAACCTGCTGACATAGCCGTGCTAATGAAGGTATTTCCTGGAGGAAATGACTTGAGGACAGCTGACACTTTTTGTTGTGACTGAAGCTTGCTCGAACCTTGAGTTCGTAGCTGGTGGAGCGCAGACCATACGATGTTAGACGTAGTCTTCACTACGCAGTCGTCACCGTAACTACACACATTAGATGACTATGGCTTACAAACAGTAAACCAAGGTGCAGGCAGGCATTTGAATAAAACTGTGGTCTTATTTATTTATTTATTTAAATATGTAAAAGTGTATGAATCCTCTATGTTACCCTTTTGTGTGCTGATTAGCACTTAGTTCCTAAGAATGACTTAAGATGTTTTTTTCTATGGCTGATCACTTAGCTTTGAATGTAATTGTTTGCTATTACGGACGTCACCGCCGTAAATTTTGTTATTAATTGATAGGACTTAGCTAGATGAATTAACGTTAAATGTAAATGTGGAGATGGTATCATCCTAACTTAGGTTTGTTTTGCTACCCTGTTAAATGTAAATTCTGATATTAGCTTGATCTTGTAACTTGACCTAGGGCTATGCGTCGTACCATTTTCCTAATGTTGCTGTTGTTGCTTTCTTATTGTGAGACAGATCTTTCGCGAGGGTTTACTGTAACTTCTCAGGTAGGGACCTGCTCTTTATTTTTTATTATTTATTAGCTTACGGATTAGCCGATAGAAACCCTCCGAACTAGGCTAGGGGTTTGTAAAATTTATAATAAATTTTCACGGTGTTTTACATAAGTTTGGATGTTTCTTTTCTCAGTCTAGTTTTTAAGGTGAACCTTTCCTTAGGCAGTCTATGACCTTCGTCACCATGTACCACGATCCCCGTGGACTACAGTTTCTCGTGCCGCATTGGCCTATTTGGAAGTTCACCTGATCCTCACGGCAGTTAGGTCCGACGGATGAGATGTTAGGGAAGTCATTGCGGTTGTTGGCTATCCTGGCAGCTCCTCTGACGGGCTCAGTAGATAGGCTATATGTTTTTTAAACTCATTGTCTTCTTAATCTCATCCCTTTCTTCACAGAAGTAGTCTTTAATGGCATCAAGAGCATTTTTATTTATACCATACTGGACAAATACTTAGGCAAATTAGGAAATATATGTGGAACAGAACAGAATAGTCTTTCAATCGCCAGTTGGTTCTTGGGAGAAGTATGTACTTCCTTCCCTTCTATCACAAATTTTTCAAATTTAACAATTAAATCTTCTGAAATGTTAGCATTACAGATGTAGGACTTTTCAGTAAGTTCCCTATCCTTCCCTGGTATGGCCCCTTTGCACTTGATAAAACGTTGCTTATCTTTAGGAGGTTTGAAAAACCGTCTGACCTCTTTACAGTCCCCATAGCCAGATCTGCATCCTGGTACAAAACATCAAGGCATCTTCACTACTCACATTAAGCACTCGTGAAAATGTAAGGGCTAAACTGCTTTTTACTTACATTAAATAACAATAAAATTAACACACGACAAGAAATTAAATTCCATTTCAGTTAATGCTTCCTACAATAGCATTTCAGGTATTTATACTATGAAGTAATAGTGTAAGCACTTGTATATCAATAAACGTTTGCACAGAACATCACCAAAACACTCCGACCGATTAAATACTTAATATATCGCACATAAACACATTAACATATGTGGAAATCAACAATCTCAAGTCGACTGTAGCGCTGCGTAGCGGCGAGTGCCAACCCGATCCGTATTCATTACATGCTATAGAGGGAGAAGAGATCACACTTTTGATTCTATTCGTAATGCTCGAACTGCACAAAAACAAATACCAGCAGACAACCTATGCTTGATAATATGTAATTGACACATAAAATCCCGCGGAACACACAAATTAGATCACGTGTATCGCACATTTATACTTATATACAATTGAAAATAACACTGTCATTATTTTAGGGACCACATTTACTGATTATAACCGAAAAATAAAAAGTGTTCCATATCAAACGCGTGTTATTGAGTGTTTTTACCCTACTTATCCAGAGCGACCACAGCGCCCCAAGTGTTAGTTTGAATTGCCAATACGTTTACAACCAAAGAAGTTCCATTTCAACGTTTTATAACCTAGACTCACAATGACCGCAAGTGTGCTTGCCGAGAGTTGAGCTTGGTTGAGTGCTCCCGTGATTTCCCATGGAAAGAGCAGTAAGTGGGGTCAGACTACAAGTAACCGTTGATGTATTTCACATCTTTATTGTTATTTAATAACTCATTGATATTTATCTACACTAGCGCCATTTGTGAGAACACCCACTCACAAAAGCTGGAGTAACCATTCTTATCTTTTTATCTTCTTTGATCCGTCCCATGTACAATAATACTATTCAGTCGCTGTTTTAATAAAACCAAAAATCGCTTTCAAAGTTTGTTCATTTATGTTTGTTCATTTATTTCAAATAAACCAACAGGTTATGGGTTCAGTCACACATAAAGATAAAGTGCTTAATTAGACGAATTAAAAAACAAAGTATTTTGTGCGTGATATTTTGACGAAAACTCCGAGAAGCCAATCTTGAGGTTAGGACCAAGTGCACACACAATGGATTCAACTAGGATAATCAACGTTGGCCTTCTGGAAGGAAAAGCGAACTGGAACACAAGGAGATACAAAATAAGTATTTGCTTACGAGGGATCACCGGAGCTATAGACGTAATTAAAGGCAGGTTAGTGAAGCCAACCTCACTTTCTGAGGACGCAACCACTGAAGCAAATGCGGCCTATCAGAGTAAGATTGATGTTTTTAATAAGGCGGATAACCACACATTGATTGTGTTAACCACTAACATGTCAAAAGAGACGTTACAAAAAATCATGCGTCTCACGTCAGCGCGGGAAGTGTGGTTAGAACTCCACAAACTATTTGGCGGCGTCTCTGAAGATAAAGTGTACAACGTATGCCTGCAATTCTTCAGCTACAAAAAGGCAAATGAGGATGACATCGCAACGCACGTTTCAAAATTAAAGAATCTGTGGAGCGAACTAAAGCAGGAAATATCCAGAGATGCCGAAATCAACTCTGATCTGCCAGATGTATTTATGATTTGTAACATTCTAGGTACTCTGCCAGAAGAATATTTTTCGTTCAAGTCTAGCTGGATGTTGATGTCAAAAAGGGACAGGACAGTCGACAACCTAACCAATAAGCTGTGTGCGTACGAAAGGGCGCTCAGAGTCAAAGGAGAATCACCTCAACAAGAAGCACTCTACTCGGATTCGTCCAAACAGAAAACCCAGCAGCAGAACTCTTCGCAAAACTATCTCCAAAAGAGCAACAAAAAGAAAATATTCTGTCCTTACTGCAGGAGACCTTACCACACTATCAAACAGTGTAGGAAGTGGATCGCCGATGGAAGACCGCCCAAGCCCAGCAACTCAGGAACATCAGAAAGCGGTACCAACATGATTTTGGTCGCTATAACCTCGACTGTGATGAACTCAGAATGCAACTCTGACGACTGGTTTGTAGATAATGGAGCAACGAGCCATGTTTTTAATAACGGGAACATTTTTAGGACATTTGAACCATTTTCTACGGAACACTCAGTGACCACAGCGAACGGTGTAAAAGTTGCGGCCATTGGAAAAGGTGACATCGACATCGAAGCAGTGGTTAACGGCAAGCGGCACAAGCTCACCTTGGCTGATGTATGGTGCGTTCCTGGAATCCAGGGAAATGTATTCTCAGACCTTGCAGCCCAAGACAGAAACAAGGACAGCAGGTTCGTCTCGTCAAGAGAGGTCTGCAATTTCGTCGTCAACGGTGAAGTGCGTGAACGGTTCGGTGGACTCTACAAGCTGAGAGTGAGGAGCGTGAACAACACTGCATTCAAGGAAGTCAACGCAACATAAAAGGACACTCTTCTCCAACTTTACCATGAACGATTCGGACATCAGAACAAGCGACACTTGAGATCCCTCCTGAACAAAGAGCTGGGAATCCGCGTTGAGGTGGACAGCGAACTGTGTGAAGGCTGTGTCTACGGCAAGGCTCATCGTCTGCCTTTCGGAACGAGGTCTGGAACTACGAAACCGGGAGAGCGGATTCACACAGATGTCTGCGGCCAATTCGACCAGTCAATGTCAGGATACAAGTATTTCGTCCTCTTCAAGGATGATTTCACGAAGTTCAGGACTATTTACTTCATCAGAGAAAAGTCTGAAGTTCCAGAGAAATTAGCCCAATTCGTTTCAGAAGCTAAGACTCTCGGACACAACATCAGGGAGCTGCTGAGTGACATTGGCAAAGAATTCGACAACCAGTATGTCAGAACGATCTTGCAGAAAGAAGGAATTGTTCAACGACTCGTCACGCCAAACACTCCCGAACAAAATGGATCCAGCGAAAGGGAGAACCTCACCGTGGTCGAATCTGCTCGAGCAATGATGTATGCTCATGGAAAATATCCCCAAATAATTTGGGCTGAGATGATCCAGACAGCAGCCTACGTCCTTAATAGGACTGGTGGTGTATTTTTCGAAATACACTGTAAGGCAGAGTTTACTTTGGCTGCACTTTGTTATTTCACATTATTTCATTTATTTACATTTCCTTCCCGCAAACATCAACATCGAACTATTACATCCTGTTTGCCCCGTATATTTGTTCATTTGCGGTGTAAGTCTGTTACAGAAGCGCATATTCTTCGGAACCAGCTTGGCAGCGTCTTGCAGCTGCCCTCTAAACTTCAATCGCCTCAAGTCATGAAGAATTCGTCATCAATCCGCCAGGCGTCGTGTTCTTCTCCAACCAACAAATACGTGAAGACACCGCTCCAAGAATAATTCTGCTTTTATAATGTTTGCTATGTTTGTGTAAACTCTGCTGTTTCCTCCCCTTACCCGCTCGCTTCGCCTTCTCCTCGCCCGCCTACCTCTGACGAGTGCGTTGTTGCTCCCCTCCATCGGCGCGTCACTTCGCTCGTCCACTCGACTTCTTGTCTCCGTGCCGTGAGAAACAGCTCTCACTTTCACTTCAGTGTCAGACGTCTACACATACAGTTGAAGCTCTTCCCGAGCTTGTCTCCTCTCCTCGTGAGACATTTTTTAAATCGGACGCCATTTCTGAATTTTAACCTCAACCGTCATCCAGACCATCGTCTTTCTTCAAAATGAGCTAAGTACAACTTCAATGGTTTTCACCAAGTTTTAAATGTTTTAAATTGCTTATAGCATTTTATCTGATTTTATAGACAGTGTGAAATTGATAAATGTGATGCAATATCTGCCTTCAAAAGATCTTCCTGATCTAGTTGTGGCTACTTCAGCTAACTTTTCAAAATGAAAAAGTACTTCTTGTACTGATTATCTGAGATACTATCTCACACCGAGGGATAATTTAAAGTACCCACTGTCTATATAATTCAGCTTTCCGCCGGGGGACTTGGTTTACCCAATTCAACAGATATCAATGCTCTAGAACTTTCTACATCAAGTTATCTTTCTGCAAGTAAAGCCGTCAAGTATTTTCCACCTAAATATGGGAATACGTTTCTAAGCTGAAGATTTTTCTTAACAGCATTCGTTAGTCTACGTCTAAATTGTCTTCCTTCGTGGGATACTTTCCACTGCATTCAACTACAACCTATAAAAGCTACAACGCAATAAACCTTCTCAAATTAAAATTCAGCTAGTGATTTACATAACTGCAATAACTTTTCTTCTTATGAGCCTTTCCGTGATGCAATAGTGAACTTTTCTACAGACTACCGTGCATAACAGTGCTCGTTCAACCACCATCCGTGTCGCGTTCGAAAGAGAGCAATAAATATGGCCTAGACATTTTCCTAAACCTCCCATTTTCCTCCTCTCAAATACCTTACTAACACATTATAATTAAATTATAAAATTTGGATCCCCTTCAATGAGGTGTGACTCAATAGCAGTGCCCTCCCATCTTTGTGCTGTTTACCATCGTAATTTCTGTATAATCTGTGCCTAGCATACTCTTTAAACTATTGTTTTCCTCGTTTACAAGGGAATTCAATTATTTCTACTCACAAGTGAGTTTTCTAACTTTCCTCTTCCAGGTTTCACGAAAGGGCAACTGGCCCCATTTTTCTCGTGATCCCTGTTTAAATATAGGAAGTTATAGAAGCTTCTTAAATTTCCTCTTTTTTGTTATAATCTTATATTAAATGCTTTTTTATAGCATTTAAGATCTCTAATAGGAATTCTTAAAGTGCCTATATTGTACCTGATGCCTTGTTATTGCTTTAAGTATTTGTAATCCTCGTTATAAACTCCAAAGTTTTCAATTTTTAGCACAACTTTTAAAATCTTATTCAGATTTTGTGCTCGAAGCAAGTTTTAAACTTGCGTCCTCTTTATCATTGTCAAAAAATTTACAATTTGTTAGCATTAAGTCTCCGACTTTTGTATGTTAAATTTTTTATTGTTATTAATTTGAATCTAAATCAACTTTATATTGTTTGCTACGTCAACTCTTTCTTTATTGTTAAATAAACCAGATTATATTTTCTCGTTCTTGTCTTAGAACAACGATTAGGCAGGACCCTAGTTTCCCTGACTCTTCCCATCGGTTTATGCTCTCATTAAGCAAATCACGTACCGGCACTAAAATTATAAAAGTTTTGCTTCTTGTTGCATTTGAACGAAAACCTCTAGTGTCGTCTTTTTCAAAGCATCTTTTAGCTGCTATAGCTAATTCTAATGAGCCAGTAAGGCAAGTAAAGCTAGCTCTGCAAGCTTCCTGCTTGTTGATATTTTCTCTAATCCTTGTGGTTCGTTTTCAAAATTTAAGTTTTTCTTCCGGTCTAAACTTTTAGTCGGCACTTTGCTGGGTAAAAGCTTAGCTATTCTTAAATGCAACTATTGTTTTTCTTACCAAAATTTTCGAAGAAATCAACAAAATTGTTCCCAAAATCAGTAACTGCTTCACCACTAACCTTTCCTGGGAATATTCGATCAGTCGTCGGAGATCCTACAGTTCCAAGAACTAAAATTATCACGGCAAATTCAAATTATTTGCGCCTTTCAAAACATTCGTTCAAACTTAACTCCTCTGAAACGATATACAGTAAATCTGTTATTCTTTGTCTTGCCAGACTACGACCCTTCCCTATAATAGCCAAATGTAGGCTTGGGAGGGAAGCTACGATCGCTGCTTGCTTGCAAATAGCCCAAGCTCCAGCCGCATTTCTCGTTAGCTGCGGCCAAGTCCATACTCACTTTAGGTGCTTCACGGGCTTTGCGGTGACACTCGTCACTAAATACTCATTCAAATTCATTTTGTTTGCTTAGTATTGGACTCTCGTCCTATTTACCCACACTTATTCTTCATTCCGAAACCCACTTCCCTTTCCTTTTCTCTTCATCTTCCCGTGGGGTAGAGTTAATCCCTAGCCAAAACTTACCCAAACTTTTGTTCCAGAAATCCGGGAGAGTCCATTTGTCAATATTTTGCAAATTATTAACATCTACTTTGAATTTTTCAGCTATAACTCCACTGTGCAAAGCTGGTGAAGGTGATAGAGGTCGTTCCTGTCTTCTTCAGCCTGTCACACTTGCAACCTGTCAGCATTTTCAAAATCTCTCTACAGTTCCGTAAGTTATACTTCAGTTTACCCATTTCATCATGTCAACTGAAAAGGATGAAACTCTCATTGCTAGATGTTCTTCCTATAAAGGACAACTCACCAGATTTAGAAATTTCATTATTAAATTAAATCCAGCCGATTGTGATCTAGATGTCTTGACTCAACGCTTGAAGTTGTACGAACGGTCTTATGATTACTATGACCAAATCCAAACCGACATTGAATCCGCTTGCCCCGAACTTCAATCCGATCGAGATGAAGTCGAACCTTTGTATTTTGAAGGGATTGCAAAGGCCCACCAACTGATTCGCAGTATCTCAAAACCGGACACTAAGGTCATCAATCCGCCCCAGTTCGCACCTGCTTCAGTCCGTTAAGACACTCATCAATCAAAACCTTCACTTCCGAAGATAAGCCTGCCTGTTTCTTCAGGCCAGGAAAATGAATGGAACTCCTTTTATGAGTTATTCAGTTCTCTCATACGTGACAACAAAGGTATTCCCGCTATACACAAGTTTTATTACTTGAGATCATGTCTTAAAGAGCAAGCTCTTACGCTCGTGGAATCACTGCCTTTAAGCGCCGACAACTACACAATCGCATTTAATCTTCTTAAAGAGAGATATGGCAATCTGCGTCTGTGTGTGGCACGCCACTTTCACGCCTTGTTCGACTTGCCAGCCGTAAAGCCTAATGACGTTTCCTCTTTAAGGAACTTGGTTGAGACAATGCAACTACATGTCAGAGCCTTATATCAGCTCGAGCAACCGGTTCAAACTTGGGACTCTGTCTTAATTCATCCAGCTACATCCAGATTTGATTATTCCACTCTTAAAGCTTGGGAACTAGAATTAGCTCACAAAATCGAATATTCCTTCGAGCATCTCATCTCGTTTCTTAACAGCCGGTGCCAATTCCTTACAGCACTATCATTTCAGTGCGAAAGTGCTAAAATTAGTCCCCTGTGTCATAATATCTTGGATACCAAACTTGTCTCTTCCCCATCTGTCGAGAACAAGCAAACTCGTTCTACCACCTTCAACCGTCCAGGAGAACATACTAGGCCACTCAACAAGTCTTTAAAGTGCATACTTTGCAAAGATTCTCACTCTTTGTATTCATGCAAATCCTTTAAAGAACTGTCAATTGACGACGGAAGGAAATTTGTCTCCAATAATAAATATTGTTTCAACTGCCTGTCATCTAAGCATTCTGCTTCGAATTGTACGTCTTCCAACTTCTGTTTTTATTGCAAAAGACCGCATCACACTTTACTGCACCGCCATGATCAATCGAGGTCATTAGTACCTGCTTCTTCAAACTCCATGCAGAGCAGCTCCGAACAAACTAGTGCCTCTTCCTGCATTTCTAATGCCAGGACTTCTCACAGTGCGCAAGTCCTGTTGTCCACTGTACAATTTGAAATTCAGGATAAATTTGGAAATTGGGTTCGAACCCGCGGTCTTCTCTATTCCGCCTCAACTCACAACTTTGATTCCCGATCGTTAATTAAAAAACTAGGTCTTTCTTCATCACCTACTTCCATCAATGTATCCGGCACTGACAATTTGAAAACTCAAGCTTTGCAGTCTTCAAAATTAAAATTAGAGACATCTGTCAAAGAAATACTAATCTTAACTTAAACTGTCTCATTCTTAACAGTATTGGTAAAGACACCCCTAGCCTTTCTATTAACACTTCCGGTTTAAAGATTCCTTCGCATTTAAGGTTAGTTGATCCTCAGTTTAATGTTCAAAATCCCATTGACATACTCTTCAGTGCCAATATATTTTGGAATTGCCTTCGTAAACAAGTTCGCAAACTATCTTCAAACGTGGTCGCTAGAGACACCGATTTTGGTTGGATCGCTACTGGTCAAATACAACGTTCCAGGCTTCAAACCAACTCGCAATGTCATTTTGTTAACGCTGATTCAAATTCCTTTTCCGAAAAAGAGAACACTCATGTTTCAGCATACGATACATTTGAAAAACACTCGCCGAAAGGATGTCTCCGTGTCAACAACTACGTCACTGCTGTAAGTTGTTTAATTGGTTTCGCTCTATTTTCGCACAAAATGGCAATTCAGGTCAGCTTTGCCTTAAGTCATTTGTTGCATTGCCTTTTGTCACTTTTTGTAGCCTGTAATTGGTTTAACTTTCCATCGAAAACTATCTTCTCTCTTTGTCAAACCACGGCTATCAGTCACCATCACTTCGCTGTGAGCTGTTTTTCAATCTTTTCGCTGTTTAGTAGGATGGCCACGGCCGCCTCCTTCCCTGTTCCTCATACTTGGAAGCCGCATTTGAAGCCGCTTGATAATCTGCGTTCTTCAATTTTAAGGGTAACAATTCCTACCCCTAATTTCTCTTTAAACTTCCCAGCTTTTCTTCGTTGTTTAGAAGAATTAAGCTTTTTTTCTGTTGACAATTGTTGGATCCCGTGATCCTCAAAATTATGTAAAATTATATAATTGCTTTGTTTCATATGTCCTTAAATTGGGTGTTCATGTCCAAGCTTCGTATGCCTGCATGACCTGTTACTGGAAGTTCCTCTTTAATGTTTGGCTGGTTGCGTCTACCCCTTGTGGTTATTCTCAGCTACTTGTTTGGCAATCTTGTTTGTATACAAGTTCGGGCAAGGCCAAGCCGTTGCTTGCTTCCTCTATATGTGACAAGGGTCATGACGGGTTCTTCTTATCTCAACTCGGGCTGTCTGCCAGCTATTATTATGCGAGTTGCAACCGTAATTCAGGAAGTCGTTTACTTCCCCCCCCCCCCCTCAGATAAACTGGTTCAGGTCACTAACCTTCCCAGCTATTCATACTCGTTATCTTGCTGTACTATGTGGGTCAAGGATTTGTTTATTTACTTTCCTTACTTGCCCACACTCGCATCCTATGATTGTTTTGATCATCGTTTCATAACATAGTTACACATCTTTACTGCGCGCATGTATTGTAACTACGCTGCACTTTTGTGGTTTGTTGTTAAACAAACTTGTTTTTTCTCGTCGTTACATTCGATATATTTTCATATATATTCTTGCTACATCGCGTTTCTTGCAGACTTAAGTATTTTTCTAGTCAACCTTTTTAGTGCGCATTATAACTTAAGGTCATTGTTTATGGCTACTAGATTGTTGTTACCTATGGAGTTCTTGCCTTCTACTCACATAGTTTTCTTACTTATTTGGTATATTATTAGCCTTAATCGATTTACTTTTTTCTACACACTTTGTTTACATTTGTTAATTCTTCTTTCGCATCTTGTTGCTACCTTTATTGAAGCTTTTTTTCTCGCAGCTCATAGCTACTTTTTGATTGACGGCGTTGTTAATTTTCGTCCGTTGACCCCGCTTTCTACTAACCTTGATAATTTACTTTTCATAACATTTGGTCAGTTCCTTATAGGCACCTCCCCTTTTTTCCTTTCCCCTATAGCGTGGATCTTTGGCGGAATGATCGATTGCTACCCGGGAGGGAACGGAAGAGTCAGGGAAGAGAAGATCTTGATAACCAATGGGTATATTATAAGACCCCTTTCTCTCAGTGTTATTCTTTCTCTCAATATTTAATATCGTGTTCCTGTTCCTTGTTGTTTTTTTTTGCCGCTGCCCCCCAACTTGGTGTATTTTTCGAAATACACGGTAAGGCAGAGTTAACTTTGGCTGCTCTTTATTATTTCACATTATTTCATTTATTTACATTTCCTTCCCACAAACACCAACATCGAACTATTACATCCTGTTTGCCCCGTATATTTGTTCATTTGCGGTGTAAGTCTGATACAGAAGCGCATATACTTCGGAACCAGCTTGGCAGCGTCTTGCAGCTGCCCTCTAAACTTCAATTACCTCAAGTCATGAAGACTTCGTCATCAATTCGCCAGGCGTCGTGTTCTTCTCCAACCAACAAATACGTGAAGACACCGCTCCAAGAAGAATTTTGTTTTTATAATGTTTGCTATGTTTGTGTAAACTCTGCTGTTTCCTCCCCTTACCCGCTCGCTTCCCCTTCTCCTCGCCCGCCTACATCTGACGTGTGCGTTGTTGCTCCCCTCCATCGGCGCGTCACTTCGCTCGTCCACTCGACTTCTTGTCTCCGTGCCGTGAGCAACTGCTCTCACTTTCACTTCAGTGTCAGACGTCTACACATACAGTTGAAGCTCTTCCCGAGCTTGTCTCCTCTCCTCAAGAGACTCTTTCTAAATCGGATGTCATGTCTGAATTTTAACCACAACCGTCATCCAGACCATCGTCTTTCTTCAAAATGAGCTAAGTACAACTTCAATGGTTTTCACCAAGTTTTAAATGTTTTAAATTGCTTATAGCATTTTATCTGATTTTATAGACCGTGTGAAATTGATAAATGTGATGCAATATCTGCCTTCAAAAGATCTTCCTGATCTAGTTGTGGCTACTTCAGCTAACTTTTCAAAATGAAAAGGTACTTCTTGTACTGATTATCTGAGATACTATCTCACACCGAGGGATAATTTAAATTACCCACTGTCTATAGAATTCAGCTTTCCGCCGGGGGACTTGGTTTACCCAATTCAACAGATATCAATGCTCTAGAACTTTCTACATCAAGTTATCTTTCTGCAAGTAAAGCCGTCAAGTATTTTCCACCTAAATATGGGAATACGTTTCTTAGCTGAGGATTTTTCTTAACAGCATCCGTTAGTCTACGTCTAATTTGTCTTCCTTTTGGGCCGATAACCTCGATGTTAGGCCCCTTAAAACATCAATTATCATCATCATCATGTCTTCCTTCGTGGGATACTTTCCATTGCATTCAACTACAACATATAAAAGCTACATCGCAATAAACTTTCTCAAGTTAAAATTCAACTAGTGATTTACATAACTGCAATAACTTTTCTTCTTATGAGCCTTTCCGTGTTGCAATAGTGAACATTTCTACAGACTACCGTGCATAACAGTGCTCGTTCAACCACCATCCGTGTCGCGTTTGAAAGAGAGCAATAAATATGGCCAAGACATTTTCCTACTCCTCCTATTTTCCTCCTCTCAAATACCTTACTAACACATTATAATTAAATTATTAAATTTGGATCCCCTTCAATGAGTTGTCACTCAATAGCAGTGCCCTCCCATCTTTGTGCTGTTTACCATCGTAATTTCTGTATAATCTGTGCCTAGCACGCTCTTTAAACTATTGTTTTCCTCGTTTACTAGGGAATTCAATTATTTCTACTCACAAGTGAGTTTTCTAACTTTCCTTTTCCAGGTTTCACGAAAGAGCAACTGGCCCCATTTTTCTCGTGATCCCTGTTTAATTATAAGAAGTTATATAAACTTCTTCTTAAATTTCCTCGTTTTTTTGTTATAATCTTATATTAAATGCTTTTGCATAGCCTTTAAGATCTCTAATAGGAATTCTTAAAGTGCCTGTATTGTACCTGATTCCTTGTTAAAGCTTTAATTATTTGTAATCCTCGTTATGAACTTCAAGGTTTTCAATTTTTAGCACAACTTTTAAAATCTTATTCAGATTTTGTGCTCGAAGCAAGTTTTAAACTTGCGTCCTCTTTATCATTGTCAAAAAATTTACAATTTGTTAGCATTAAGTCTCAGACGTTTGTATGTTAAAATTGTTTGTTGTAATTAATTTGAATCTAAATCAACTTTATATTGTTTGCTACGTCAACTCTTTCATTATTGTTAAATAAATCAGATTATATTTTCTCGTTCTTGTCTTAGAACAACGATTAGGCAGGACCCTAGTTTCCCTGACTCTTCCCATCGGTTTATGCTCTCATTAAGCAAATCACATACCGGCACTAAAATTATAAAAGTTTTGCTTCTTGTTGCATTTGAACGAAAACTTCTAGTATCATCTTTTTCAAAGCATCTTTTAGCTGCTATAGCTAATTCTAATGAGCCAGTAAGGCAAGTAAAGCTAGCTCTGCAAGCTTCCTGCTTGTTGATATTTTCTCTAAAACTTGTGGTTCGTTTTCAAAATTTAAGTTTTTCTTCCGGTCTAAACTTTTAGTCGGCACTTTGCTGGGTAAAAGCTTAGCTATTCTTAAATGCAACTATTGTCTTTCTTACCAAAAGTTTCGAAGAAATCAACAAAATTGTTCCCAAAATCTGTAACTGCTTCACCAGTACCTTTCCTGGGAGTATTAGATCGGTCGTCGGTGATCCTACAGTTCCAAGAACTAAAATTATCACGGCAAATTCAAATTATTTGCGCCTTTCAAAACATTCGTTCAAACTTAACTCCTTTGAAACGATATACAGTAAATCTGTCATTCTTTGTCTTGCCAGACTACGACCCTTCCCTATAATAGCCAAATGTAGTCTTGGGAGGGAAGCTACGATCGCTGCTTGCTTGCAAATATCCCAAGCTCCAGCCGCATTTCCCGTTAGCTGCGGCCAAGTCCATACTCACTTTAGGTGCTTCACGGGCTTTGCGGTGACACTCGTCACTAAATACTCATTCAAATTCATTTTGTTTGCTTAGTATTGGACTCTCGTCCTATTTGCCCACACTTGTTCTTCATCGCGAAACCCACTTCCCTTTCCTTTTCTCTTCATTTTCCCTTGGGGGTAGAGTTAATCCCTAGCCAAAACCTACCCAACTGGACCTTCCTATGCTGAGGGAACATCTCCCTATGAGCTATGGTACGGTAGGAAACCAGGTCTGAAGCATCTTCGGGTGATCGGGTCTACCTGCTATGCGCATGTTCCCAAGCAGCAAAGGAAGAAGATGGATCCCAAGGCCACCAAAGGAATTCTCATCGGATACGACAACGATGACGGTTACAGGATCTTTTGTTAAGAGGAAGGTAAACTAATTCGATCGAGAGATGTCACCTTCGATGAGAAAGTGTTGCAGTACAAGAACGAAAGCAATCTTCCGGGAAGCTTAGACTCCTCTGTTCAACCAGAACAAGATTCGACCCCTGAAGAACAACAAGCTGACGACGAAACGCAGAGCGAAGAGGAGGAAGATGAATTCTGGGACCTGAATAATGAAAACGAAGCTGAAAGTCAACCAGAACAAAAAGGTACTCCAATCTCAGATGAAACCATCGTTCGACGACTTCGTGAGCGTTCGTCTCTCAATTCTCAATCAAAGTATCAAGACTTCGTGATGTATCTCTCAAGCCCTCAACAAGAACCTGAATCCTACAGTGAAGCCATGAGATCAGATCAACAGGAATAGTGGAAGGAAGCCATGGGTCGTGAGATGAAAGCTTTTGAAGAGAACACAACTTGGGAACTGGTTGAATTGCCTCCAGGAAAAAGAGCCATTTCAAACAAGTGGGTCTACCGAGTTAAAATGAACGCCGATTGATCGGTTTATAAATTCAAAGCCAGATTGGTTATCAAAGGCTATTCGCAGCGGAAAGGAGTGGATTACATCCAAACCTTCAGTCCAGTGGTCAGGAAATCAACCATCAGAACATTGCTCAATGTTGCTGCAGAAGAGAAAATGAAACTAGCACAGATCGACGTTTCAACGGCATTTCTCTATGGTGACCTCCAGGAAACTATGTATATGCAACAACCTGGAGGATATGGTGATGGATCTGCCAGGGTAGGCCACCTTAAGAAAAGTTTGTATGGACTGAAGCAAGCTCCTCGATGCTGGAATGGGAAGTTCAGCAACTACATCGTCAGCCTGGGATTTCGGCTGAGTGAAGCGGATCCTTGTCTCTTCGTGAGGCAAAAAGGGCTAAAGAAGATGTTCTTCGTTCTCTACGTTGACGATGGAATGATTGCAGCTGAAGATGAGCAGGAACTCCATAGATTTATCGACGATCTGAAACGAGAGATTAAAATCACCTGTAAGCCAGCATCGTACTACCTAGGATTGGAAATCAACCAAGGAAAAGATGGGTCGATACGTGTGAGCCAAGCTCATTACACGGAAACCATACTAGAGAGATTCAACATGAGTAGTTGCAAGGCTGTGACTACTCCAATCACCAAGGACAACGATGCAGAAGAGAGCCCTCAGAACTTTGAGTTTCCATACAGACTAGCTGTTGGAGCACTCATGTTTCTCATGTGCGGGACACGACCAGAAATCGCGTATGCTGTCAGCGATGCCTCCAGAAATCTTGACAAACCAACCGAACGAGACGTGATCAGAATGAAGAGGATCCTACGGTACTTGAAAGCCAACCTGAGAGAGGAGGCTTTTGATTGTTTCAGCGATGCAGATCACGGTGGTGACTTCAGTTCGGACCGCTCAATCTCAGGGGTCCTGTGCCTGTACTCTGGATCGGCTATCTCGTGGATGAGCCAGAGACAACCCTCTGTTGCCATATCCACAACCGAAGCAGAAATCGTGGCTGCCAATGAAGCCGCAAGAGAGATCATCTGGATCAAGAGACTTCTGACTGAACTAGGCCAGTTGAAGTCGACGCCCATTCTGCAAGTCGACAACGAAGCAGCCATACGGCTAGCACAAAATCCTGTGTTTCATCGGAGAACGAAACACATTCGTATCAGACACTTCTTTGTTCGCGAATTGGTCACAGCTGGAGAAATGGACATTTCAAAAGTTGATACACAAAATCAGCTCGCGGATATGTTGACCAAACCTTTGTTTTCAATTCGTGTTCGAAAATTATGAACGACATGGGGGTCTGCAAAGTTATTAAATGAGGGAGAGTGTTGATGTATTTCACATCTTTATTGTTGTTTAATAACTCATTGATATTTAACTACACTAGGGCCATGTGTGAGAACACCCACTCACAAAAGCTGGAGTAACCATTGTTAACTTTTTATCTTCTTTGATCCGTCCCATGTACAATAATACTATTCAGTCGCTGTTTTAATAAAACCAAAAATCGCTTTCAAAGTTTGTTCATTTATTTCAAATAAACCAACAAAAATGATTAGGTACACGTGTTTTTCTTATCAGAACTGATGAAGGACTGAGTGTTAAAAAGAAAAAAGCCTATGCGTTAATATAAAGATATTATTAGTGTCTGTTTAGAAATCTAAATTATGCTGTAGAGTAGTAAATACAGTAAACATGGTGTATTGATAAACTGGCTACAACTGTACGAATCACCATAAAAGGGAATCCAGGATTTCCTTTCACAAGTAAGTTAGATGCTCACATTGCGTTATGGTGTTGTGAAACTACCGTTAACCATTCGAGGCGATGAGAAATTAATGTCACACGAGCATGACACTTAGATGCCAGGCTTAATGACTGTATGTAAAACAAATTATGCAACGTTTCATTGCTCTGGCGTCACGTTTACAGTTTACACCACGGTTTTAGACCGGTCAGTACCGGTTACTCAACAGACAGTCGGCGAACAACAGACATGTGCAATTGAAGCGTGAGTTGTCAGTTATGCAGTGCTGTAGTTGGGCCGGTACGGCGTACCCCCTAAAATCCAAACTCGTTATAAGCATACCGGTTAAAATACCTTTAAAATCTGTAAAAAATAGCCCTACTGTAAATTGTCCAATGGATTTCTGAAAGAAAAATCGGAAATGGTTATTTACTTGTTCAGAGTTATCTCGTGGCACAACTTGGAACTAATTGGGCCCATAAGAGTTGGTCATTTCAATCGCGCCCGGATGTATAATTCATGTTCAGCTGTAGGCAACATTGTTAACGTGGTTTCTTTTGGCGGTAAACTCTTGCTTATGTGTTGTCAGTGCCACGCTATGCCGTTGTTTGAATTGAGTCATATTTGTCGTTAGGTACTGTCTGTGTAAAGACGTAGAGTGTGTGTGTGTGCGTGTGAAAGTAAGTACATCATAATTTCAAAGTAATAATGAGCTTGCTTAAGTGGTTAAATAGTGGCAAACGACAAACTCCAGATGATAACAGGGACGTTGAAGAGAACAGTGCTAGCTGTGACCAACAAGGTCCGTCGAAAAGATCGATTATCTCAAAGGACAAAGATTTTGAGGAGGAACGTAAGAATGTAGGAAGTGATTCAGTTATTCCTTCTGGTCAAGTAAGTTCTGTGATTCTAGATCAGGGCCATCCAAACAGCGCTCCGGCCGCGCTCTAGGCCAGTGCTCAGAGCATTTTGGTGGAAGGTAGTGTGCCCGATATTTCAGCCTTGAATTGCGTGGCCCGACTCATCGCGTTCCCAGGTTGAAATTCGATGCAACAGTAACAGAAAATGTTACCAAAAGAAAATCGTGGATGATTAGATATACGTTGGCATAAAGATGAGATAAGAAAAAGTGAGACCTCAAATGACCTCGGGGGTGTGAACATGGACTGGGGATCTCCAACCATCCACGTTACGTTGCGAAGCCACAGAAAGAATATGCACAAATAAGATAAAACTTCCACATTTTTATTCACCGAAGCACTAATACAGCAAATAAGAAATACTAATTCCTATCCCCTGCACTTGGAGATTGACAAAGTTAAGTCTTGATGTGCAAACGAATAGTTAAATAAAATGCATGTTTAATTGGGACAAAAATGCGGAGTATTTTCAGAAATAGTGAGACAAAGGCTAGGGCGTCACCCACAAGCGACGCGTTGGGGTTCCACCTGACTTCTTCGAAAAATGGGAAAGGGTTACCGTATCAGGAGCGAATACGGCTAAAGAAGATAGCTCAGAGGAAAACGAAACTTGAGGAGACCAAAATAATGAAGATTAAGATAGGCTCTCTAAATGTGGGTACAATGACAGTAAGGGGTAGGGAAGTTTCAGATATGATGGAAAGGAGAAGGGTATCCATTCTCTGTGTACAACAAACTAAATGGAAAGGAAGTAGAGCGAGGGAGATCGGAGTAGGCTACAAATTGTACTACTGCGGGACAAACTGCAATAAGAATGGAGTTGGAATAATTTTAGACCAGAAAATGAAGGAAGGAGTAGTGGAAGTGATTCGAAAATCAGACAGAATTATTGCAATTAAAATACACCTTGGAGAACCATTGCATGTGCTAAGTGTGTATGCACCACAGGTGGGATATAGTCAAGGGGAGAAGGACTGTTTCTGGACAGAGATGGATGAAGTACTTCGGGGGAATACCAAAGAACGAGAGGTTGTTTATAGGTGGTGACCTCAATGGACACGTGGGAGAAAATAACGTAGGAAATGAAAGGATACAGGGAAAATATGGAGTTGGACAGAGGAACAATGAAGGGGAAACCATTACAGACTTTGCTGCAGCAACAGACATGGCGATAGTGAACACCTACTTCCAAAAACCATTAAATCAGTGCTTGACATATAAAAGTGGTGGTAGATATTCACAAATCGATTACATCCTATACAGAAGAGAGATGTAAAAAGAAGTGAGCGACTTCAAAGTACTAGCTGGAGAAGTAGTCGCACCCGAACATAGACCAATAATTTGCACAGTGAGTTGGCAGATCACCAAACTTAAACGAAGAAGAACTATGCATAAAACAAAATGGTGGAAGCTTAAACAACCAGACTTGCGGAAGAAATTTGTGGATGAGGTCACGGAGCATCTCCGATCGACGGTTGTAACAGAAAACATAGATGGGATCATGTAGCTGGTGTTATGCGAGACGCTGGTGTTAAGGTCCTGGACCGACTACCGGAAAATGTAAAATTGACAAAAATATATGGTGGTGGAGTGAAGAGGTTCAGAAATGTATCAAGGACAAAAGGGAGGCAAAGAAGAAGCGGGATATGGAAGGAGACAATGCCAGAGAGGATTACAATTTAGCAAAGAAGAAAGCAAAGAGAGCTGTGGCCAAAGTTAAAGCAGGGGCATATGGCGATTTATATGAAGACCTTGAGACCGAAGAAGGCCAAAAGAGAATCTTTAGAATTGCACGAGAGAGGGAGATGAGCAGCCAAGATGTATATCAGACAAGGGCTATTAAAACAGAAGATGGTAGATTGCTTTGGAATGACCCTGACATTTTAGAAAGATGGAGGGAATATTTTGAGAAACTACTGAATTACGAACATCAGACAGCAATTGGAGAAGAAGGTGAGGCATCTATGGGAATGGTGCAAAATATCACCAAAGATGAAGTGGAGAAGGCGTTACAAAGAATGAAGAATGGTAAGGCTGTAGGACCAGATAATATACCGATGGAAGCTTGGAAGGCTCTGGGAAATGAAGGAGTGATTTGGCTGACAGGTCTATTCAACAGCATACTAGAGGATGAAGAAATGCCGAATGAATGGAGAAAGAGTGTGCTGATTCCAATATATAAAAGAAAAGGGGATATTCAATCTTGTAATAACTACAGAGTAATCAAACTGATGAGCCAAACCATGAAATTATGGGGGAGAGTGATCGAACAGCGACTGAGACAGGAAGTGGTGATTAGCAAGGAGCAGTTTGGTTTCGTGCATGGCAGAGGAATAACAGATGCCATATTTGCACTGAGACAAATAGTGGAGAAGTACATCAAAGGCAACAAGAGCTTGTCGATGGTCTTCATTGATCTGGAAAAAGCGTACGACAGTGTACCAAGACCGGAAGTATGGAGGAGCCTACGACAAAAACGTGTGCCAGAGAAGTATATACGCCTGATTCAAGACATATACAAGGACAGCAGAACCGTGGTCAGATGTATATCTGGAACTACAGAATCCTTTCCTGTGAACGTTGGAGTACATCAAGGTTCCGTCCTCAGTCCATTACTTTTTGTACTCGTCATGGATGTGTTGAGAGAGGGAGTCAGGAAGGAAGCTCCATGGTCCATGATGTTCGCTGATGATCTAGTCCTGTGTGCAGAGACGAAGTAACTTGCAGATAAATGGTTGGAGGAATGGAGAGAAGCACTAGAAAGCCGAAGAATGAAGATACGCAGATGTAAGACAGAGTTCCTGATCCTGAGGGGTGCTGAAACAGGTTTAAAATTGGCTGGAGTAGAGATCCCAACAGCAAGTTCATTCAGATATCTTGGTGCAGCTATCCAACAAGATGGTGGACTGGAGGAGGAAATAAAGAGCAGGATAGGTCGGGATGGTTCAACTGGAGGAAAACATCAAGTGTACTGTGCGACAAGAAGGTACCAGAAAAATTAAAAGGGAAGGTACGCAAGGCCGTGGTGAGACCAGCAATGATATACGGGGCAGAAACTTGGCAGATAACAAGGAGATGTGCAGAAAAACTGGACGTGTCAGAAATGCGTATGCTGAGATGGGCAAGTGGACATACAAGGTTGGACAAAGTGAGAAATGAAGTGATTAGGAGACAACTTAGCGTGGTGCAAGTTTCTGAGAAAGTCATAGAAGCTGGCCTCAGATGGTATGGCCATGTTAAGAGAAGAGAACAAGATTATGTGGGCAATAGGATTATGGAAATGCTTCCACCAGGGAAACGGAGTCGAGGACGACCAAAAAGGCGATGGATGGACAGCATTCAAGCAAGCATGAAACAGCGGGGGCTTGTGGAGGAAATGGTCCGGGATAGAACAACGTGGAGGAGGAATATCCGCATTAGCGTCCCCACATAAGTGGGGTTAATCATGCTGGAGAAGAAGAAGAAGAAGAAGAAGAATTGGGACAAAACTCCTTGTGTCCTGCCTTTGGATATAATTAAACTTACGGAGATCCAGGATATCGACTTCAATGGATTACGTTTTAGTCACACTTTTTATTTTTCATCCATAGCTTAATATAGAGTTCATATTTGGATGTTCTAGAAAACTGACTGCATTAAAAAGAAAACACACAAAAAATATCGTTGGGATTATTCTATTAGATCTCCTTCTAACTAAATCACGACTGGTGTATAGTGGATATTCATGCTTATTCTAACAACAAATCTACAACCTATATACACATGTGAATGTTCACATCACATCATAGCATAGCAACATTTCTCTTGACTCGTAATAGATCCAGAATGGCTTTGCCTTTACAAATGTTTAGTCATTATTCAGGTTCTAAAACTTCTCACAATTAGTTAATACTGTCTTGATTCACATTTTGATTCATTTAATTAAACTTTCCGCTGGTATCTTTGACTGGTGTAACTCTCATTGATGTTGAGTAATTATATTTCAGAAAGAATTATAAAAATATTCATCAGGCAAAATTATTGGCTACAACTTTTACATAGTGACCTTTCACTAAATTCACACACATATTTTAAATGGCCCTCATGGCTTCGTTCTAAACAATTCATAGGCTTATTCTCAACCAAAACTACCACACTTTGCTTATTCTCACTTAATTACTTGCCTATTTATATCACAGTGACCTTTTTATCACACTATTATTTCATATATCTTCGCATATTTATAATCTTTTGATCACATCATTAAATTGCCACATTTTACCTGCGTTACACTTTATCATCTTAATTACAGCATTGCAACGTTACTATTACCTGCCATTCATTCTCATTAACTGAATCATTGAAGTTATGTGACATCATGTCGCGTCTAGATTTACCATTCTAAGCTATCAGAGTGTTTAAAGAAAGATTTAATTGTCTTATTTAAATGTTTAAATTGTGTAAAAATTAAGCAGCATTATTTACATTTCATTGAATATTTAGTTTAAATGATTATTATCCGTCAAACATCCTTACAAATTTACTGATTTTATGGTGTAACTGTGATCAAGTTTATTAACCGTATCTTCTCGATATTTCACTAATTAAATATTTCATGTCTAAGATTACCTATTACTTAACTAGAATTATATCCACTATATCTGAAATAACCAGTTGTTTCTCTAGAAAACGTAAGAAAAATGTTTCAATGTCACCGCCTAATTAATGACTATAGATCCCCTTAAATTATCAAAATAGAATTTTATGAGTGTTGTCCAACCACTAAAATCTACTTCACTTAAAATTCTAGCTAGTTAGAATTATGATGATGTCGTCTGTACCTTAGGATTCTTCTTGAATAAGTGTGGAGTTCTTGTAGGACCAATGGCGACTCCCATCGTTCTCACCATTTGGTCTTGACCCATCTCCAGGCTTCGTGGTCGACTTGCAATTGACTGTGGGCCTCCATGCTCGTCTCCTGGAATGTCATCCGCCTCCTAAATCTCCCATGTCGCGTGTTTCTTAGTGCGCCATCCTACGATGTTGAAAGTTCTTCGCAAGAAACGAATAGATGTCGGGTCTGATAACCATCATGTCCAATATTTCACAAAAATTCCGCCCATCTAATATGACAGTTTATAACTTTCTGGATACAATCGCGCAAACCGCACTTTGACAAACCTTTTGGCTCTCGAACTAGAGCTGTTTCCAAAACGCAAAGTTCGTACGTAATATCCCGTGAGATTGCAGTCTCAAACGTGGCCTCGGAATACCTGTGTGTCTCGCACGTCACAAGCGGTTGGCCTTAGCTCGCATACTGTCGCTCGGCACAATGACCTCGCCTCAGCGTAAAGAGTCCCGCTTCAAGCAGCTTACAGATTCATTGATATCGTTGTATTTCAATGTCCAGCCTAGGTCTAACAGCATTTCCTACGATACTGTAACTTCGTGAAAACATAAAGGTGGTTACCGTACACGTATTGTCCGCACTTATGAAATATGAAGCCTCGTTGTACTGCGTAAACTGTCTGTTCTATAACTTGTTCTGACTGATTGTATTGATCACTTTGAATACCGTATTTTCCATGCTGGCACAGCGATGCGGTCAGTCCTTCGTCACTAGACTGTAGTTGAGTATGACTCATGCGCGCTCACGGAACTGTCTTCACTCGACTGCGTACAGAAAGTAAGTGGCTGACCTCAAGTGATCTGCTCACCTTCAAAGCTCGCTTTCTGCGTACGGAGCCCTCTACAGAGTCCTCTTCGATCACGTGGTCCTCTTCTTCCTTATTGGTCCCATACGTTACTACGTCATTCGGATACTCTTTCACAAATCCTCAGATAATAATTGTAAAATTATGAACCTTATATCCTTCCATAATTCAAGGTCTCTGGACATCTTGGAATCAAGGTGGCCATGGTAGTGACGTCTCAAGCATACATGTACGTCATCTGTCCACCCTTTAGATCACGTGATGCGTTCTGACATCTTGACACATGACATATCGGGGACAGTAGTTTCGGAAGTGGTGGGGGGTAGCTTGGCTGGCTGAGTGCACGGGCTTCCCGCCGCGCTGAAGTGAGCATCCGATCCATCAGTTGCTAGTCTAGTCCAATGCCCTTTATTGACAGCGTGTAAGTAAATCAGTTTCACAGTGGTCATGACTGAACATCATACAAACAAGTACAGTAGTTCAGTGAAGAACTATACAGCCTATTTCCATATATTCTACTTATGCCAATTGCCTCTATCAGCATACAACATTTTAGTTTGATTGCTGTAATAGATTCGTAGATATTGAGAACCACCTAAATATTTCGGTTGGTCGCCATGTTGGATTTTTATATATGTAGGCCATAGAGTTATGTACTGTTAGATGACGATTTTTGCATAGGTTCATTATCAAACGTTCACTTCGATCGCATGATTTATACACAAGAAATTAAATCTTAACTTTAAAAGTACGCTCAGCCGCCATCTTGAGGTTATGTGAACAATTGAAGTAAACTAGATGCCAGTGCATTACAATGTGTAAAAACATTTACTGTGCCAAATTTCACTGCGCTCAGATGGTTAAATCGCGAGAAAAGTCTATTAAAATGTTTCACCTTCACTTGGCCACCATGTTTGTTTTGTATTTTACAGGTTTTTGGAAGTCTCATAGCATAACTTCTAGTAGTACCCATTATCACCGAACAAAATTTCAGGGTGATATCAGCAATGGTTTCGGAGATATAGAATGCCGATAAAATATTTCGCAAAGCCGCCATCTTGAGGTTATGTAGACAATTGAATAAATTAGATGCCAGTGCATTAAAATGTGTTCAGACATTTGCTATACCAAGCTTCATTGCGTTTGGATGGTTAAATAGCGAGAAAAGTCTATTTAAAAGGTTCAAATTCGCTAGACCGCCATGTTCGTTTTGCAGTTAAGAGGTTTTTGAAAGTCTTATAGATACTCTTTGAGTAGAGCGCTTTATCACCGTACAAAATTTCAGGGTGATATCAGTAATAGTTTCGGAGATATAGAATGCCAGTGAAATATTTCGCACAACCGCCATCTTGTGGTTATGTAAACAATTGAACTAAATTAGGTGCTAGTACATTGCAATGTGAATAAATATTTGCTGTACCAAGTTTCATTGCATTTGGATTGTTAAATCGCGAGAAAATTCTATTAAAATGTTCCACCTTTGCTTGGCCGCCATGTTGGTATTGTAGTTAACAGGTTTTTGAAAGTCTCACAGGTGAACTTCTAGTAGTGCAGTTTATCACCGTCCAAAATTTCAGGGTGATATCGGTAATAGTTTCGGAGATATAGAATGCCGGTGAAATATTTCACACAGCCGCCATGTTGGATTGGTGAGATGAAATAAAATTTGAAGGGCACGGTTGGGGTCAGCCAAAATGGTGCTATGACCTTACCGAGTTTCATTGAAATCGCTCTAGCTGTTTAGAAGGTATTGGGAGGTATTGGGGAGGATGTGGTGTACACACACACACAATAGGTGATCTCATAAGCCTATTGTTTTTTTTTTCATAAAATGAAAATAGGCTAAAAAGGATGAAGTGGTGAAGCAGCGGCCTTTAAAGCATAATGGGAAATTTCATTTTTTTGCTCAGCTTATAAAGGAGCAAGAGTCTGTACTATCAGTTCATATTGGTAAAATGTTGTTGAATTTTCCTCCCTAATATGTTCATATTTCAGTTTGGAATAAATCACAATATTCTTTACTTAACAATTGCGTTCGTTTCCTGCTCATTACATACATAGGAGTACCATCCGATTTGTATGAGCGGTATATTTTTTATGGCAAAACAGCTCAATCAATATGATGTGAACAAACCCACAAAAGCCATCGACCGAACGACTGTACGTACGACCGTACGTATCTAGTCAGCGCGGCCCGAACATAGTCAGTCTGTCTCATGTCTCCTCTCTGCCACCGTGTAGTGGTGGTAGGGAAGGAGCGCTAGTCTGACTGCCCAGTGCTCCCCGAGCGCGAGTGCGCTCTCGGAGCGCAATGCTTGGATGGCCCTGTTCTAGATTATCCAGAATGCTGGTCGGAGTCTCAGCACAATTACTTCAAAACTGAAAACAGCTGGCTAGTAATAAAGAACAAAAAAATTGGTTGTTCTTATTGTGCTGAGGATGGCAGGCATGGTTTGGGACCACAGCAAGGTTCAGTATTAAAACCAGCTAAATAGTGGGTTGATGGGGAAATTACTTATTTTGGAAATACTAAAGATTTGCAGCAAAATAGTATAAGAAATAAAATATATGAACATAAAAAATCTATGAGTCATATACTTGCAGAGCAGGCTAAGGCTAGTGCTGAGAGCAAACCTTTAGAAGCAGAAGATAAAATGTTAGTTAATCAGTGTGAGAAAACAAGTAGACTGTTTAGGGCAGCATATAAAGAGGCAAAGCTAGGAAGACCATTCACTGATTTTCCAATAGACATTAAAGTCCAGGCACTTAATGGATTGGATATGGAAAAAGTCTTACATTCTATGTCCAGTTGTACCAACATTACGGATCATATAGCCACAGAAATGAGGAAGAAAATAGCTAATCACCTTATAAAAATAATATTAAAATGAGTGTTATGGTAGACGAGTCCACTACCTGCAGTAATTTACCAGTACTTGTGTTATGTTTGAGATGTGCCATATCAGAAAACACTGTACTTCAATCATTTTTTTTTTTGGATCTCATTGAACTTAAGACACGAAATTCAGTTCAATCATGGATGTCATTTTGGAGAATCTGAGTTCTTATGGTTTTTCTCATTCTTACCTCAAAGATAACTTTGTTGGATTTGCAAGTGACGGAGCCTCGGTAATATTTGGAAAGAGAAATGGAGTTGCTGTGGCGATACAGAACATGTTTCCTTGCTCGATTTTTAGCCTACTTTCGATTTTTGCAAAAAATGAAAGTAGACTTATGAGATCAACACAGGGCGAAAAAAGTGTGTCTGTCTGTGTGTGTGTATGTGTGTGGGTGAGTCTCTGTGTGTGTGTATGTGTGTGTGTGAGTCTGTGTGTGTGTGTGTCTGTGTGTGTGTGTGTGTGTGAGTGTGTGTACTCTGAATGTCTGTCCCCCCCCCTATCAATTCGAACACGGTGAATGCGAATTGAACGAAATTTGGTACAAAGGTAACACTAGCAAAGGACACCTCAGTGTCATGTTTTATATCAACGCCATCTTGACGGAAACGTAATGGCGACCACTCAAACGTTCAAAACGTAAAATCAAATAACGACTAACCAAATCATCCGATCTCTACCAAATTTGGTAACAACATACCTTCGTATAGAATGCGTCTTGTGACCAAACTACAAGGTTGTCCGCCATACCATTTCAGGATGGCGGCCGTGCGAATTATGCAAACTTTATAATCCATATCATGGGACCCACCAGTTCCGACTATCGTGCCGAGAATCGTTTTAACTGTTCTAAAGGAAGAGGCACGTTCGAAATTAAAAGTTTATTTTGTAATACTATAGTGCAGACGTGATTTTAAAAAGCTGAGCCGATTCAGTAATAAGACAAGATGGCAGCGGATATCTTGTGCCTGACTTATATTTCATTAATTTGAGTATTGCATGCAATATAGCGTACTGATACAAAATAAATAAACTTTGTATGAAATGCTTTATATATAAATAATATACTCCAGTGATGAAATCGTTTAGTATAAATCATTATTTGCTAACAAGTTCTATGTAAGTCATTTTATATAGAACGATAATCGTTGACACAATTAGCTCAGTGGTAGAGCGTTAGCCTATCGCTCAAATCCTAATGGTTCAAACCCGATCAGAGCTAGGTTTTTTGCTTGAAATGTTATATGTTTATTGTTTTGTAATGACTCAGACGTTTTAAAATTAAGCGTTATATTGTGCATATTATGGTGTAAAATATATATTTAATTAAAACATAATTCGCCAGCAGATTTACTCGGGACATCTAGCTGCCAAAAAGGTAACTGCCTTCTTATTAACTTCCAGATTTTATTGAAAAGTTTCTTCTTCTGGCCGCTAGAATGCACTCGCTCTGTTAGGATTATATTGTTCGATATTTCACCACTAGATGTCACGACACGTCTACGTGGGACTCCATTGATTACTATACCATTGGCATTCTATGCGCATCGAATTTGAAGAATGACAAGATGATACTACGATACATTTTTACTTTTTATTTTAAAGGGTTTGTAACAGCCTATTTTGCGTTACTTGAAAATGTTATTTGAAGTAAAGAACAAAACGATTTCACATAGTAACTGAATTCAAGCCGTTGGTGTTAGTTCAGGTTATTAATTACTACTTTTATTTCAGGCAAATAGCAATCGAAAATATCCACATAGTTTGTATTGGCAACTCAAACTAACACTTGGGGCGCTGCGGTCGGTCTGGATAAGTAGGGTTTAAAATACTCAATAACACGCGTTTGATATGGAACACTTTTTATTTTTCGGTTATAATCAGTAAATGTGGTCTCTAAAGTAATGCCAGTGTTATTTTTAATTGTATATATGTATAACTGTGCGATACACGTGATCTAATTTGTGTATTCCACTGGATTTTTTGGTGTCATTTGCATATTATCAAGCATCAGTTTTTATGGTTGTTGTAGATCAGCTGATTCAAATTTACACAGGGCTACACTTCGGACATTATTTCGGTACTATTATGTGCAATATAATGTAAATGTCGATCCTGAGTCAACGCCGTGGACATTCAAATAGAGTAATACGGTACATAAACAAATAAATAACACACCGAATCTGTGCTACTTTTATCATTCCGAGACTAGCATCCACGCAAACCAGACGCCACTGTTCCAAGCTCCGAGTTATATCGTGAATTGATGTCAAACTGATGATCCGCCAGCCTTTCCGTCAAGCCTACACCTCGTAATCGCTAAGTTCTTCGATATTCGAGCTATTCCACTACGAGTCATATAGGCCTAATTTGCCTCCCCGTGGGCACTGTAGAATGAGTGATTCCGCTACCATTCAAATATTCAACACCAAACCCACCTTTTAACCATCCAAATCAAGCAATTCCTGTCGCCCCCCGAGTTTTAATACAAGTTAAACTCATCCCTTCTCCCTACCAAGCAGCCAATAATTAATTATTTAATTAATTATTCAAGTAACTTCAATCTTACCAGCGCGCCCATCGTAACAGCTGTTTTTAAACTGAATAACCTTCGCTGGCTTTACGTCGCAGGTCTTCTGTCTGTCTACCTCGACAAGTGTTAGATCCTTCCCGGGGTGGAAAGGTATTATTAGGTATTAGGTATCATCACATTTCGGCTATTGCTATTAGCATCTTTTGGAAAGTGATGAAAACGTATATCCGCAGCCCTCTTATACATCGACTTACAGCCGTAAACTGAGCAATACACTTTGCTTTTACTCATTTTTCACTCTATCAACGAGTAAAATTTATTACTTATGTATAAAGACACGAACAATTTACCACGATGTGTTTACCAATACAAGAAACCATATACAAACAGTCACCACGTGACACATGTACCCTACTTGGTAAGTTTCTCATTTTTACCGCTAGATGTCATATCAGATAGCTGGAGTTGCCAATACACACGTCTCTGTAGGGTCATGGAAAGATTTGTTAATTCAATTAGGGTTGTGAAAGCCATGCACAACCAGACGTGAAAAGACATGCCTCAACTCAAAGTTGGATGTTGCCCACGGCAGGTCGTATATGTAATAATAATAATAATAATAATAATGTTATTGGTTTTACATCCCTTTTAACTACTGCTGCTTTTAGAGACACCGGGGTGCCGGAATTTTGGCCCGAAGGGGATCTTTAACGTGCCAGTAAATGTACTGACACGGCTCCCTCACATTTGTGCACCCTCAAATGCCAGCTGACTGCGCCAGGATACGAACCTGCAACCTAGGGCCCAGCAAGCGAGAACGTTACCACTGAGCCACGCAGCCTGTCCTGTCGATTATGTCTCCAGATCCATAACATTCTTGATATACTTCTTATCTTTCTTTCTTTCTTTCTTTCTTTCTTTCTTTCTTTCTTTCTTTCTTCAATGATGGTAGCAGTTTTTATCTAGGTTGTGGCGTTTGGTAGAGGTAAATCGTTTCTAAGGTCTTCAACAAAGAATAGTTCTATTATACTCTTTGATAATAACAACGAGTTATAACTATACTCATACATTTAGGAGAAAGTAGGCTATATGTTCTTTACTGAACATCTTGTTTGGCACTGTGTTAACCACAGACTAAAACTAGCAGTACATGACACGAGAGATGAGTTTCAAGGACTTACTCATTTCCATTTTTTTCTTTGAAAAACTGTATTCTGTCTATAGCATGTCGCCTAAAATTGAAGCCCAGCTTAGAGAATGTGCAGCAGATCTTGGTGAAAAACCAAATAAAGTTGGGAAATTAATTACAATCAGATAGGTTGCCTCAAGTGCTAGAACTGTGAAATCTATTTGGAATAACTATAGATGTCTTGTCAAACATTTCACAGAAGCTGCTGCTGATAAATACAGGGATTCTAGAAAAAGGTCTAAATATGCTGGCCTTTGCAAAACTTTGAGTTCTTCTGAATTTGTTATAAATTTAGCAGTTGTATACGATGCTTTAATTGAGCTCTCAGATTTATGTTTGTTTCCTCAAAGAAGAGACATGCCAATTACCGAAGCTGGCAAGACTATAAAACATAGTATCCGGGTACTGGAGTCCATGGCATCTTCTCGAGGTTCTCATGATGAGGGCGCAACTAAATCAGCTAAACACAAGGTCTTTAAGGACATTGAGTTACACAACAATCCTAAAGTTGTTCAAATAAATAGTGGCGAGTTTTACCGAAGTCTAGCTGAATATCTCGAACACAGACTTGTCGCCAATCCTAGCCATGCATCCCATATAGGTTCTCAGACCAAGCAAAGCAGCACAGAAAACGAAAACAAGCTGAGGACTGAAGTATTGTTCAAAGATCTTGCTCTTGTAGCGACAAAGCATTGGCCACAAGATACTGGCATAACTTGTGGAGTTAGAAGCATCTCTAATATATGAGAGGTTTTTCGACTTCAAGACAAGAGAAAATACATTCAGGCATTCAGGGAATATGTGGACACGAACATGAAACCTAAAGACCTTGAACAATTACTACAAATAATTGATTCAATTCCAATTTCCACATAAGAATGCGAAAGAGCATTTTGTGCTATGAATGACATTATCACAAAAAAAAGGAACAGTTTGTTGGTAGAACGAACCGGAAGATTAATTTTCCTCACAAGTGTTGAGCCGCCATTGGACACATTTAATCCAGAAATGTATGTGCAGTCTTGGCTCAGATCAGGAATAAGATCAGCTGAAGAAACAGCGTGTCGAAAATGTGACCCAATCAACGAAGTCCATTACGAGTCCATCTGGAACCTCCTTAAGTGATGTTCGGTGAGTACGGCCTAAATATTTTTCCCAACCACAGCACTGCAGTTACGCTAAAAGCTAGCCTGTGTCATCGTGCTGGGTGTGCCCTGCCGGTGACGAATAAATGAAATAGTAGACTGTTTTCGTAGTTACTTGCAGTTTATTGTGTGCGTGTTGTGTACAGTGGACTGAGCAAAATGCCACCTACTCAATCAAACCTTCATGGCAAAACTCTTCACAGCCAAACTCGAGGGGTTATTCAATGTGCAGTTGTTTATGAAAAGTGAACGATCGTCGGGTAAGGTCTTAAAAGATAGTGCAGAATATAGTGGTGCCAAGGAAGGATTATTAATGAAGGAAGCAAATGTGAGGAACAGGGCTGCAGCACCAGGTAAGGCCCATCATGTACCCAATGGTATCAATAATATACTTTAGATGATTTTGAAAATGTGTTTTTCAGCGAACTATTAATCAATTTTATATTCAGGAAAAGACTGTGCTGACTGTGACCAAACTGTTCTTAAAAATTACAAGCAGCATTTAGTTTGAAGGCGGCAGTCCCAGCTTACGACGTATTGTTGCCGAGAGCGCTGACATAGCCTAATCACCATGGGTTGCACAGCAGTGTCTAGTCTTGTGTGTACTCTCTGTGCAAACGAACTCGACCATCTACCACGCCTGTGTTGGGCTTAGAGCACATTTGTGATATATCATAATGTAGCCTACTGTATTCAACATCAAATAAAAGCACTCAAAAGTTACAGTACATCGGTCGTTGTTATTTGTCATAAACTGGTATTTCATCAGGTTATGGGCCCAATCTACGGCAAACTGCGCGTAAGTGGATTACAAGTCTGTTTAACTAACGATCGTGTGCTTTGAGTGTGTGGGGTTACAGGATTACAAGTCTGTTTAACAAACGATCGTGTGCTTTGAGCGTGTGGGGTTACAAAATGGCTCAAGAAAGTGTCAAGTTAGGGGCAGATGACCTAGTAGTTCCGCCCCTTAAAACAACAATAACAAACTAACTAACTAACTAAAGTGTCAAGTTGAATATTCTAATTTTAAATGGTGAAAATTTTATATTTTGGAAAACAAAGTTGCGATCCATATTAAGTTAGTGCGTGATGATTTGTGAGAAGTTGTCAGTGAACCAAAGTCAGAAATAATTAACGCGTGTGGCAGAAGAAAAATAATAAAGCCTTACCGTATATTACATTGAGCGTTGAGGACAGTCAACTTATTCATTTTGCAAATTTGAACGATGCATGTGAAGCATGGCGGGCTCTGTCGAGAAAGTACGAGAGATCAACGTTCAGAAGCAGGTTATATTTACGACGTAAACTGTACGGATACATTATCGTGGTAGACCAATGAGCAGTCACATCGACGCAATTATGGAAGTAGTGGGTTTGCTGCGTGGATCAGGTAGGTCACTTGAAAACGACGAGATTGTTGCGGTTTTGCTGGTGGGTCTTCCAGAAGCTTATTCAGGGCTTGTCACAGCGCTTGACGGCCGTGACGAGGCAGATCTAACGGTGCTATATGTAACTGGGGAAATGCTTGACGAATACCAAACGCGTGCCGAAGCTTGTGTGCCTGGAAATAGTGATTCAGAAGTTGCATTACAGTCAGCGGTCGCAGGCTCAAGTAAGGTTAGCCGTGCTCATCAAAATTGAACAATTAAAAATTCAAGCGGAAAACTAAATAAGGGTGGCAAAGAGACACGGGCATGTTACTTCTGTAATAAACTTGGCCATTTGAAAGCAGATTGCTATCGATTCAATAAAAGTCAACAGCAGAGGTCAGCAGTTCAGAATCGGCAAATCATCGATTAAGGTTAAGGTACGCAACACACAGAACTATGCCACATTTAAGGCACTGGATCAACAACATGCTGCAAGTAGGCCTACTGGAGGATGGTGCATAGATTCAGGAGCAACCAGTCATATGGCCAATTTTTCATGTCTAACAGTGATACAAGTGCTACTGTCTTGTTGGTTCATACGTGGTAGCTGCTGAAATTAAAGATGGACAATTTTACTGCGAGTTACCTGACGGGCACCTCAAAGAAGTACTATTGAAAAATGTGCCGTTTATTTCGCAATTCGATGATAGTCTACTTCCGGTAAGGCGCATAACAGAGCAAGGTCACCGAGTGACGTTCGAGAATGACACGTACTGCATCTACAAAGAACATCAGGTCATTGCAGAAGCAAGGGACGATGGGAATTCATTCAGACTTCAGACCGTCGCCTACGCTATATACAAGGCCGGGAAATGCAAGCTGTTTTGCGCTAAAAATTAATCACCATTAAGTTCCGCCAGTGACCGCTAGGATCGCATTGTAACACTCTAGTTCCAGCATTCGCGCCAGTTTAACTAATAGTGACATTGAAAATAGTGGTTGTTTACATGAATATTTTTAAATGGTTTACTGCTGTGTGCCGTTTTGTACGTCCCGGTAGAGAATGTGTAAATCAGTTTCATTGCACTCGTTTCCTATCAATCAGGAATTAAGAAATAAGTGGATTATAGCTGTTTCTCGACGAGGTGATAAGCCAAGTAGTGCGTGGACTCCTTCTAAATGGTCGGCAGTTTGTAGTAGGCATTTCAGAGAAGACAATTACAGTGTGAGCACAACTAGAAGATTTCTGCTGCCTAAATCCGTACCTTCAGTATTTACAGACTTCCCTCAGCCCAAACAAGTGACAACTACAGCAAGGAAACCACCAGAACGACGACAGTGTCAAACTGACGACACTCTTTCATCCAAGAGAAAATGTGACTCTCCAGAAACTGTTAGTAATTTTATCCCTATGTGTGAAGACAAGATGATGATGATGATAATTGTTGCTTTAAGGGGCCTAACATCGAGGTTATTGGCCCCGTGAAGACAAGATAAATTATAGAAGAATAGGGACACAGTTTTCACCAATTTCAAGGCCAGTAGTTAGGAAGTCTCTTCGAAATAAACTGCGGAGTGCTACGAAAAATCTGCTTAGCTAGACGCTGTAATTCACAAGCTACGAGGAAAACTTCATAATCTTCAGGCTGAAATGAAGAAATATAAAACTAAGAAATATGACATGAACAAGCAGCTGTCTGCAATTCAAAATTAAGCCCAACAAGGTAGCCTCAAAGCCATTATTTTGCTCGAACAGCTGCAAGCATTTGGAAAGAAGAAATATACTTTAAGTACCAAGAAACTACAATTGAAATTTGTGTTCTTCTATCTACTAGGTCACCGACAGGCTATCGATTGTTACGTGAACTATGTAACTTGCACCTACCTCATCCCAAAACTTTGAAGACATGAGTAGGGTACTCAAAATGAGAGACTGGCATCACCTCATTGATCAGAGCAAGATCGATGGCAAAGGAAAAGTCACTGGAACTCGAGAATGCAAAAGTGGGCTATAAAGCCTAGGCTTGTGTACGATGGGAACTTAGACATGTTCTTCGGCATTAGTGACGTAGACTAAGATGCTCTAGATATTGAGGACAAACTAGCGAACAAGTTACTTTGCATTCTTTTCAAAGGAATGATGATAGTCTACTTCCGGTAAGGCGCATAACAGAGCAAGGTCACCTAAGAATTCACAGAATTCCTGTGTAATTTTATTTTACATGTTCTATTTCTGGAGCGCACTTGGCAAAATTGGTATTAGATGTTATGAAGGTAGTCGAAGAAAGTGGTTTCAGGGTGTCAACAATTATAACTGACAACTGTCAAGCGAATGTTTCGATGTTTGAAACGCTATGCGGGGGTCGTATAACGCATGAAATTAAACATCCTCTTGATGAAAATCGACCACTCTTCATAAGTTTTGATCCTAGTCACATTATCAAGAATGTACGATCGCAGTACTTGCTTAGGGAGTTCTTTATAAATGGCTACAATGCGAAAAGTGTTCATTTGAAGATCCTTTATAATCTTCAGAAAACTCTGGTGATAAAACCTGTCAGGAAACTCTCCAGGAAGGTGGTGGATATAACAGTGGTGCCAGAAGTGGGATAAGATAAATAACGTTGTGAAACCGAGTGACTTTCTAACCTCAACGCAAGTGTTGCACCGAACGACGTTCATCGCAGTGCGTGTTGGAAACTAAACCGAGTGAACTTTCTAGCCTCAACGCAAGTGGAGAACAGTGTTTGCACCGAACTAAGTTCATCGCAAGCGCATGTTAGATATACTGTTCTCCACTCATCTTCACCATGCCGGACTTAACCTCTGAGCAACTCCAACAATTCTCGGCAATCATCGCCGACGCTATCCGACAGACAAGTTCAACAACGTCATCATCACAGCCTCGACCGCCACAATTCACAATGCAACCGTATCGTACAACCGACGGGACGATTGTAGCCGACTATTTCACTCGCTTTACCTGGGCGCTCAACTTGAGCAAGGCACCCGCGGATCAACACGCACATTTTGCACGGGTTTACATGGGATCTGAACTCAATGATGCCCTGAAGATCCTGGTGAGTCCTAATGATCCGGAAACTCTGTCATACAACGAGATTCAATCTAAACTGAAAGGCCACTTTGACGCCACACGCAACAAGTTTGCTGAGAGCATCAAATTTCGCAGTGTAATGCAGAAGCAAGGAGAAACCATCGCTAGCTTCACCTTAAGACTGCGGCAGGCTGCAACGTTTTGTGAGTATGGCACATTTCTTGATCGCATGTTAATTGAACAAATGCTCGCAGGTTTGGAATCACGAGAAATGTGCGACGAGATTATTGCAAAACAACCAGAGAACTTCGCCGCAGCATATGAAATCGCGCACGCACTCGAAGCTACTCGCATTACCACCGACGAGGTCAAAACAGCTGCCGCTAAGTCTAAATCAACCAATCGGATTGGATACGAGAAGCCTTTGTCCAGGAAGAACATCAACCAGCAGCCGCCACGCAGCAAGTCAGCTCATCGAAGTCAAGGGTCTTCCAACGTAACCAGACACATCAACCAGCAGCCGCCACGCAGCAAGTCAGCTCATCGAAGTCAAGGGTCTTACAACCTAACCAGACAGCACCAATGGCCACACCAGGCAAACCAGAGTGCATCCCAGGACAACCAATCAACATGTGCAGGGTGCGGTGAAGCTCACCCTCGTAGTCAGTGTAGGTTCCTGAACGCAGAGTGCCTGAAGTGTGGCAAGAAAGGTCACATCAGAAAAGTTTGCCGATCGAAATCGAGGAAACATCGAACAACAAACCATGTGACCGAAGAAGAGCTTCCAGCAGAAAACGTCGACGTTGTAGACTACTTCTGGTGTATTCTTTGGAATACACGGTAAGATAGAGTAAGCTTTTGCTTCTCTTTGCTTTAGTTCATCCCTTCCTTTTTTCGCAAACACCAACAGTGATCTCCTGATTTCTTCTTGTAGGTTATGTCTCTCATACTACCTGTAAGTCTGTTCTAGATATATACCATCCTTGACCTACCTAGCGTCATATAGCAGCGAATCTCTGAAGTTCCTCAATTCTTTCCTGTACAAGAGGACTTCCTTATCAATCTAGCCACCAGATCTCGTCGCCATCGCCAGCTATCATCTCCGTGATCAAAAGAACTTCGTCTACTTTTTCACCCTCCAGGCTGCGCTAGTGACTCCTACTATCAACTCTTTGAAGACCATTTCATCTAGAAGATTTTTATAACTGTAAAGTTGGCTATTCTTATATGTATTCTTTTGTCTCCTACCCCCAATCTTTTTCCCTTCCCTGGTCCCTCCGCGCTCCGTTGAGCGGATCTCACTTGTACGTTGGAAGTCAACCCAGTCAGTTAGAGCTTAACTAAAGCTCGCCTCCTCAACTCTAGAGGCAAACTTTTAAATTCGACGCCATGTTCGAATTTTAGAACCAACCGTCAACAGCAACATCGCCTTCTTCATGAAGCAAAGATAAGTACCGACTTCATGTTTTAACCTCATTCTCATCGCTTTTAAAAGGCTCAATGCTTTTATTTGGATTTTATAGACAGTGAAAGTTGCTATGTGAAAATAACTGCTTTCTAGAGATCTTCTTGATCAAACTTAAACTATCAAGTCTAACTTTCAATATGAAAGATTTTCTGAGATGCTATCTCACATCGAGGGATATTTCCAAAATATCCACTGTCTATATAATCTAGCTTTCCGCCGATGGATTCTCTACCCAATTTAAACAAGTCATCATTGCTCTGGAACCTTCCAGGACCTGCACTCTATCTACCAGTTATACTGTCATGTACTTTCCACTCACATATGGGAATACTTTTTCAAACTAAGGAATACTCCTTATGAACTGCTAATCAATATCTAATTTTTCTTCCTCCGTTGGGATTTTTCTGATGCATTCAACTATAACCTACAAGTTTCTCAAGCAATAGACTCTCGCTAATCTAGTGTAACTAGTTATTTTCCACCATTGCAATAACTTTCTTTGCTATCAACGTTTTGCGCTACTACAGTGAACGCATCAACTATATCAACAGACTATAGTGAAAACAGTGCCTGTTCAACTTTACATCCGCGTCGCGCCCGTCCGAGTACAATAAATACGGCCATGAACACTTTTCCACAATCCCATTTGATCTTTCCCAAACCCTTTTACTAACAAACCAAAATAATACAATTGTTACTTTAGGTCTTTTTTCAATGAGGTGTCACTCTCAATTAGTGCCCTCCCTTCTTTGCTCTACGTGCAACGAATTAATGTCTGTAAAACTTCGTGTCTAGTACACGCCTTAAATTATATTGTTTCTCCCTTCTAATGAGGGAATCCAATTCTTTCTACTCAAAAGTGAGTTATCTCTAGGTTTCACGTAAGGGAAACTTGCCCCATTTTTCTCGTGATCCCTACTTAAACATAGGAGTTCTAGAAACTTCCTTTCAATTGTTATCTTCAGGTTTCACAATAAGTGACCTAACTTATTTGCATAATCTCCTATGTATAATCATTAAACGTAGTTCAGTATTAATACAAGAAGTTATAGAAACTTCTATTTCATTTCTTCCTGTTTTTGTTGTTGCTTTCGAAGTTGCTATTATTTCTAAGATACTTATCTAGAAAACCTTTAAGTGCACGCCTTGTACTTGATTTATTGTTTAACTTTAATTACGTCAATTATCTTTAAATTTTTCATTTATTCATCTTAGCCATTTCAAAATCTTACGAAGATTTTAAAGCTTATTAAAGGTTTAAAACCAAAAGAATTATCAATTGCCTGGCGCAAGCTTTAGATGTTTTCGGAGGTCTGCGACCCCAATTGTTTATAAAAATCAAAATTATATATATGTTACAAAAACTACTTCCTTTTACATTGTTAAATAAATTAAAGATTTGTATTTTGCTTTATCATTTCTCTAACACAACGGTTAGGCAAGATCCTCTCTTCCTTGACTCTTCCTATTTAATAAAAATAAATCTATTGATAGGGTTTTCACCACTTGTTGCATTTGAGCAAGAACTCTTAGTTATTATTACATACAATGCGCACAAATGTGCATACATAAAGACTTATATCCTATGTACAATGTTTGATATATTTAGCTCTATTCTTTGCTATAGTCAATGATTGACTTTGTCCTCTTACGACATTTAGTTAGGTGGTATTTTTCATATGTTCGTTGCATAGTACGCATACACATGCATTGTTTGGTTCGTGAAATTTGTCATTTCTACATATATTGTGGTGATAGCCGTGCACTGAAAGTCTGGTTAGTACCGATCGCAGTTCTTGGTTCGCTTTTGCCCATCTCCTGTCAATCATGGCGTCTGTAGCGTAAAAGTCTTCGGGTATTTCTTTTGTTTTTTGTTTCCATAGCTCTATTAATTGAGATACTTGCTTGGTGTGAGGTAGGAGCAGCTTGAGTTTCAGGTCCTCTATGTACAACGGTTCCCTTGCCAGTTCATATACCAGTCTGGACTTGGTCGTTCTCGCTATTCCAAGTGCTCTCTTCAAATATCTCGATTTGATTTTCTCAAGGTTGGTAAGGTCCGTTAGGGTTAGTCTTTCCCATATTAGTTCAATGCCGTATGTTATAACTGGAGATATTTTGGCATGAAATAGCGCAATGGCTGTTGGTAGAGAGAGTTTGGTGATGTTTTTGATTTCAAACATTCCTCTGATGGTGGCAGCAGCTCTCTCTTGTATATGGACCCTGAATGAGTTGCATGTGGTCTGGAGTGTCATCCCTAGATATTTAAAGGTATTAACTTTTTTGATGTCGTTATCTCCGAGTTTTACCTCGTCATTTGTTGCTAGTTTTCCTCCTTTCCGAAATACCATGTGGACCGTCTTACTGTGGTTAATTAACATTTCGTTTTCTTGCGCCCAAGTGTGGAGAGCATCCAAGGTGTCTTGTAGTTCCGATATGTCAGATGAACCCAGGGCCATATCATCTGCGTACATATATAATGACACTGTTTTGGTGTTTTCAATTATTTTAGTGATATCTGCTGTGGCGATGTTGAACAGTATAGGGCTCATTGGATCCCCCTGTAGTACGCCGTTTGTTTGCGTGATTTCCTTCGAAGTTGCCTCTCCGTCTTGTATTACGACTTTGTTGTGGGTCAGTATGTTTCTTATTGCTATTGTGATCTCATTCTTTCCGCCAAGGTCTTCGAGTTTGTTTAGAAGTCTTGTTCTCTCCAGTAGATCGAAGGCTTTGGTGTAGTCAATAAATACAGTGTGGAATTTGCTTTTGGGTATTCTTAGGGCTTGGTAGATGTCGTTCATTAGATTTCATATAGCCTGTATAGTGGATCTTCCTTTTCTGAAGCCGAATTGTTGTTCGGGTATTTTCGGGTCTATTGTTGCGGACAGCCTGTTGGTTAGTAGTTTTGTATAGATTTTGAAGATGTTGTTTTCTAAAGCTATACCTCTATATGCGTTTGGATCAGTTGTTTCTCCTTTTCCTTTGTAGAGTACTTTGATAGTAGATTTTCGCCACGCGTCAGGTATCTCACCTGAGGCCAGGCACTTGTTCAATAGGTCTGTCCATATCTCTGCAAGAATTTCTGTCGAAGTTTTCAGTATTTCGTTGCATATTCCGTCGGGGCCTGCTGCCTTAATATCTTTAGATTCTTTTATTGCTGTTTTTACTTCGTTTATTGCGAATAATGTGATCTCTTTACTGTCTCTTGGAGGGCCTGTTTCATGAGAAGTGTTTCCTTCGGTTTTATTCAGGATCCTTGAAAAATATTCCTCCCATGTTTCCATTTGAACTTCTCCAGATGTTCTGTTGTATCTTCTTTTTAGAGCGATAAATGGGTCTTTTTGTGCTTCTTCTGCTTCTTGTAGGGCTTGCATTTCGATGAAATTCGCTTGTTTGTCTTTTAGTAGTTGTTTGTAGGATTTTCTCATTTTGGAGTATTCTTCTAATAGGTCTTTTGAGAGAGAGGTTTTCGCTTGGTGTAGTGCCTCTAGCGTGGTTTTTCTTTGCTGGTAACATTCTGTGTTAGTTATTAGTTATTAACTTAGTAAAGTCTCACTTAGCTTTAATAGCTAATTCTAACTGGCCAGTAAGGCAAGCATAGCTCGCTACGCCAGCTTCCTGCTTGTGGAGATTCTCTCTAACACTTATGGTTGGTTTTTCAAAATATAAGTGTTTCTCACTGTCTAATCTTTTAGTCGGCAGCTTGCTGGGTAAAAGCTTAGCCATTTCTAAATGCAACTATTGGTACACTTACCAAAATTATTCCCAAACGTACAATTGCTTTATCCCTATCCTTCTTGGAAGCATTTGGTCGCTCTTTAGAAATTCTACAATTTCAAAAACTAAAATATCAAAGCTGATTCAAATTATTTGCACTCTTCAAATTACCTGTTTAGAAACAAACTCCTTTGAACAGATACACAATAAATCTGTTACTCTTTGTCTTGCCAGACCACCACCCTGCCCCATAGTAGGCATATGTATGCTTGAGAGGGAATACGCTACAGCAACTTTCTTGCAAACAGCCCAAGTTCCTGCTGCGTATCCCGTTAGCTTTGCCCAGGTCCCTACCCACTTTAGGTATCGGAGAGCGGATTTGCAGTGGTAGCTGCCTTTGAGTATACTTAAAGTTAAAATTATAACTTCTGTTGGAATCTCGTCCTATTTCTCCATCCTTTTCCTCCAGTCCGAAACCCACTTCTTTTTCTTTATCAGCTTCCCTTGGGGGTTAGGTTATTCCCAAGCTAATAATCTACCCAAAATTTGGTGCCGAAACCCGGGAGAGTCCATTTATGACATTTTCTATTTGTCAAGGGTTATTTGACAATATTTTGCAAGTCATTAATATCTTCTTTGAAGTTTTCAGCTATAACTACACCGTGCAAAGCCTGTGAAGTGGAAAGAGGCCGCTCCTCTCTCTTTTGGTGTGTCCCTTTCTTTCAACTTATTTGCTGCTGCCAGCCTGACAGCAATTCCAAGGTTCCACAGTTTCGTAAGTTATACGTTAATTTACCTATTTTATCATGGCTCCTACAGAAAAGGATAAGGATGAAAAACTTACTTCTAAACGAGCATCCTATAAAGGGAAAATTACCCGATTCAGAAAATACATCAAAGAGATAGATCCTTCAGAAGCTCAATTAGATTTGTTAAAACATCGTGTAAAGGATTTTGAACGTTAGTAGGATATAAAGGCCGAAGCTGGCGCAGGGGCTAATGGGCAAAATGGCCGCCGCGCACAACTAGCCCTATGGTATTCTTATGGACGTGGCAGTCAGAGCTAGCGCAGTGGCTAATGGGCAAAATGGCCGCCACGCCTGGGACCGTGAATAATGTCACAGGGGGAGTTCGACCGTGTAGTCGCTAAAAGGAATATTTATTATTTTTATTATTATTATTATTAACATTATTATTATTATTATGAGGTAATTATTGATTAATCATGTAAAATCAAGACCAGCCTTATATTGTCCACCTCTTGGTGTAGTGGCTAGCATTCTTGGCTGTTACTGTGGAGGCTCGGGTTAGAGTCCTGTTTCTGTCAAGAAATTTATATCTAGGCTGAGGGTTGGAATGGGGTACACTCAACCTTGTGAGGCAAAACTGACAGGAGCTGGATTTTGATTCATACCGCAGCCTTCTGCCTAACCCAACTTATCCTAACCTAACCTAACGTAACCTAACCTTACCTAACCTAACCAGATCCCACCTTACCTAACCTAACCTAACTTCAAAGTCAGAATATACAATACATTTATTGTTTATATGCCCTCATAAATTAGATATAGAGAATGTCCACCACGATTTAGATCCTCGAGCACGCTTTTCTGACATATATCATTAAAACGTGTAGAAATAAATGTCTGAAAATTTTCACTAACACTTAATACACGTTCACCATACATTGTGTCCACTTTTTGAATGTTAATGATACGGAAAAGAGTATGCATTGGTAATTCAGTGAGCTTTTTTTTGTCTCTAATCAACAGTTCTGCCCCATAGCATTGAGAATATTTATTGTAGTAGCCTATAAAGAAACAAAAAATCATATCTATTACAGTTTAGCTATAAGTGACCAGAACCACTATAACATTTTATTCTAATAAGGAGATTTCCATAATGATATGAAAAAAAACTTACCATAATGATGGATTGTGTAAGTAAACGTCTTTTTCTGCTTGATGCCACTACTAAACTGATACTCATACAACAGACAAGTGAGTTCATGTTTCGCTGACGGAATCGTATGTTCTCACGCACTTCCTGTGTGTTGCACACGCCGTAGTGGCTAAATTTGAAACTAGATGAGATGATTTGCTGACGTAATCGTATGTTCCCCCGCACGCACACGCAGGCCCCTGTGGACGGGTCCTTTGGACGAGTCCCTGTGGACGGGTCCCGTGGACGGGTCATTGTTGACGGGTCCTTGTTGATGGGTCCCTGTGGGCGGGTTCTTGTTGACGGGTCCTTTTTGACTAATCCCTTTAGACCAGTCCCTTTGGACTGGGCCCTATGGACAGGTCCATGACCCCTAATGCTATAATGAAATTAAACGTTGCTCCACATGAAACGCATGTGAAGAGCCGATTGCTACTATGAATTAACATGTTTTCTTTGTTTTTGTTTTGTTTTTACACATGCGTACTTGTTTTTTTTGTAAGCGGGCAGGCTCTTTTGAATAATGATTTATAGATGAGTTATTTTTTTAAATTACCAAAAGATCCAAAACTAATAGGTCATTATTTTTTAATATCTCATGAACCAATAAGGCTAGGGGCTTGTATGAGAGGTCGTTGGACTTGAGGTGACATTCTGTTTTTGAATGTATTATTTATTTTTTGTCAAAAGGGCCTAACTACACTTTTGTTAATATATCGCTAACTAATAATCAGAGAGGGCCAAGTGAGGTGTCATGGGACTCAGGATGGTCAACCCTTTTCCATGACCAACGAATTTACACGAATGATATAATATAGCATGGTCATTGACCTATGATTTTATAAACTAATCATCGGAGAGGGTCAAGTGAGGTGTCATAGGACTTAGAATGGTTAACCCTTTCCCATGACCAATGAATTTACCCCCAAAAATCCAAAACAGCAAGGTCATTGACCTAAGATTTTATAAACTAATAATTGAATATCAACATGTGAGGTGTCATAGGACTTAGAATGGTCAACCCTTTCCCATGGCCAATGAATTTACCCAAAATACCCAATACATCAAGGTCATCGACCTGAGATTTTATAAATTAATAATCGGATACGAACATGTGAGATGTTTACCATGTGTGATGAAACATAGCTAGGTAGAGAAAGAATTAGTGTAGGCTACATGTATGGTGACTGACAAGTCTTTTACCATTGAAATTTGTTTCAGATCAAACTGCAGTATAGAGAGAGTATAGGTTGCAGGTATGGGTTAATAAATGAGAAACGGTGTACGCAAACTCTTATTTATCAAGAATTAAGACTAGACTATCTTTAATTGATTGGTTAAAGATGATAGCTAAAACACAAAAATGCTCAGTGGTTACCGAGACAAAATGGTCGCTACACACAATAAGCTTTAAATACTTGAGGCTAATAATCTATACACACACACACACACTCACTTGTTCTAAACTAAACTGTGTTGCTGTCAGTGCTCAGACAGTAAGCTGATGACAAAATGCATTGCAAACAGAAATATAATCATTTCCGGTTGTCTAATGTTACCAGCTATAATCATTTCCGGTTGTCTAATGTTACCAGCTATCCATTTTTTTGTGTTGCAGTGGTAAGCACTTTCAGCTCTTGTACTGGTGGTCTTAACTCGATTTCCAGGTGTGAGGCCTAGAACGAGTCGAACTATGAAACAAGGGCATGGTGGTGCAGTGGTTAAGCTGTTAGCCTCTTCACCAGGGGTTCGATTTCAGGTTATTATGCATGTCATAAACATATTAAACAAAACAAAACAGAGATAACGTTTAAAACTGATTACATTTGTGTCTTTTTCAAATTATTACTTGGATTACAAATACAAAGGTAAACTGGGTTTGATATACAGTTAATGCAGTCTATCACACACTAGACTGTAAGAAAGCCAAAAGAGCAAAAGGCGTAGGTAGAGCAGTGGTAAAATTGCTATATGTTGAGAACTCCCTAGCAAAGCTATATCGCTTAAACAGTGCAGGATACAATCCAGCAATCAAATTTGTATCTTGTGGAACAGAGAAATACATTTACGTGAGAAAATGCAAGTTCATGTGTAATATGACCTAACACACAAGTGTTCACCTGTGCACGTGCATGATAAGAGCTAACAACTCACATTCTGTTTAGTTCGTACGTAACGTTAGGTTAGGGCTAATGCACACACCCTAGTACACGAGGCACATGCCATTTGAGAGCAGGTCAAGGGGTCTAACTTGGTGGATGGATGTGTTCTAACGAGTCATTTGTAGTTGAAAGAGAATAATACTTGTTCTTAAGATGTTAAAACTGAGGAGATGGTAATTACAGTAAGACGTCTTGTTATTTCCTGTGCCATATTACAGACATGGCAGAGAGCGCACAGTTTTGTTGCTATGAATAACGCTGCAGTAATTTGAAACCCCCTGGTGTTCATTAAGACAATGGGTGATGATTATACAAAGTTAGCAGTCATTGGATATTACACAAGTGTTCCTTCCGGTGTCATTTTGCTGTCATGGCAGAGAGCGCACAGTTCTATTGCTATGACTACCGCTGCAGTAATTTGAAACCCCAGGTGTTGATCAAGACAAAGGGTGATGATCATGCAAAGTCAGCAGTAATTGGATACCACACCTCAACATGGACTAACTCATAAACGTGTTGTCATAACCCACAGAAACTTCATTTAAAGATTTTAGATTTTACATTTTAACATTTTACATTTCAAATTTAAGATTTTTTGATTTTTAGATTTTACTTTTCTTACATTTTCTTAAAGAGTAAACTACAAGGTCACATACCTAACCTCATTAAACCTAACTTTATCAAACCTAACTTAAGCTAATGCAAAGGCTAATTCACATACACAAAGTATATAAGGTACATGCAACTATCCTTATGCTAGTCTTACAGGTTACTGTACAACATGATCACTACCCCAAAAGGATTTTTTTTCGTTTTTTTACCCATATGTCAATTTTCCAATTTCCCATTTTCAGTTTTTTGTAAATGTCAGTTTTTAGTTTTTCAATTTCATAATATGGAAACATTGATTTTGCACTTTGTTGTTTACACATTTAATAATTTCACAATTTCCCATTTACAGTTCTTAAAATGTCAGTTTAATGTTTCTCAATTTCATGATATAGAAACATGGATTTTCCAATTTGTTGTTTTCACATTTGTCAATTTACAAAATTCACATTTTTTTATAATTTCAGTTTAATGTTTTTTTTTCTATTTGTTAATATGGAAACATGGATTGTTTACAATTTGTGTTTTACATGTCATGCAACTATCCTTATGCTAGTCTTATAGGTTACTGTACAACAAGATCACTACCCCAACCGGATTTTTTTTCATTTTGTTGTTTACACATATGTCAATTTTCCAATTTCTCATTTTCAGTTTTTTTATATGTCAGTTATAAGTTTTTCAATTTCATAATATGGAAACATGGATTTTGCATTTTGTTGTTTACACATTTATCAATTTCACAATTTCCCATTTACAGTTCTTAAAATGTCAGTTTAAAGTTTTTCAATTTCATGATATAGAAACATTGATTTTCCAATTTGTTGTTATCACATTTGTCAATTTTACCAAATTCCCTTTTACAGTTTTTAAAATTTCAGTTTAATGTTTTTTCTATTTGTCAATATGAAAACATGGATTTTTCCAATTTGTGTTTTACATGTTCATTTTTCATTAGGAGTGGAGAGAGGTGGGTAGTAATTAAAAATGTGCAAGCAGTGTCCATTGTTGACAGGTCATTGTTGACGAGTCCTTTTCATACAACAGACAAGTGAGTTCATGTTTCGCATGCATTACCTAAAATGTAATACCATGCAAGTGTTTAACATTTTTACAAATTAGCTTATGTATTAGTTTATGTGTGGGGTCTTATGTTGGGCATTTTGTGTTGGCTTATTTGACAAGTTATTTTGTCAATGCATTTAGTGGATTTTTCTCTTGGTCTTGGAAAGTATATCAGTCCATTTTATCACAACATAATGCTTACTGCCATGTTTGTAAGCAACAACAACAACACACTAAACTTTAAAAAAATCCAAAGTACTCTAAGGTACTCTCAACTCGTACTCTTACATCTATCCCATGCCTAGTCAAGAACATTTTTTTTTTCAAAAAAAAAAAAAGGTGAATGGGGAAAGTAGACTATATGCTTAAACTAAAAAAACATATAAAGTCATATGTTAACTCTAACACCTACGTTTATCCCATTCTTAGTCGAAAAATATTATATTTTCTTAAAATTTTCTAAAAAATATTTGAGCTAGCTGCGTGGCTCAGGGGTAACGTTCTCGCTTGCTGGGCCCAAGGTTGCAGGTTCGTACCCTGGCGCAGTCAGCTGGCATTTGAGGGTGCGCAAATGCGAGGGAGCCGTGTCCGTAGATTTACTGGCACGTTAAAGATCCCCTTCGGGGCAAAATTCCGGCACCCCGGCGTCTCTAAAAGCCAGTGTCGTTAAAAGGGACGTTAACCAATAACATTATTATTATTATTATTATTATTATAAAAAATATTTGGAATGTAGGCTATATTTTGAAAACTACTCATCCTATAAAGTCATATATAGACCCAAACCAATGGCTTTTATATCCTTAATCGTTAGAACAAAATATGGAATTTTTGACATTTTTTTCCAAAAATGTTCCGTTTTAAAAATGGGCTATAATCGGAAACTAGGAATTTTACAAAAAAAAAAGTCTGTTTGATATAAATGACAGGTATTTACCCCCCCCCCCCCCTCTACCCACAAACCAAGTCCCAGATCTCTGGGACAAAATCCAGAAATGTTTTAATCTAATCCTAGCTAACCTCACCTGACGTGACCATACCTGTTTGTAAGCAACAACAACAACACACTAAGATTCCATGAATTCCAGAGTACTTTTTGATTAATTATCGACTCTCAACTCTTATAACTATGTCTATCCCACTCTGTCAGAAACACGATATTTTTTTTTAAAAAATTTTTGCTCGATGTCACTACTGAAGTGATAATGGGTTTTCCGATCCTATCACTATAAATTCATTACCCCCGCTCTTATCTCGGTCTCGACAACAACCATGCCTATTTTTATTATGTCAGATAATGTAATGTTCGGGTGCAAAGTGTGTGCAAAGTAGGTGTAAATGTGGGTGCAAAGTGGGTGCAAAAGTGGGTGAAAAAAGTGGGGGTGTAAAAGTGGTACCCTATTTGTAATGGCTTATTTGACAAGTTATTTTGTGGTACCCTATTTGTAATGGCTTATTTGACAAGTTATCTTTGTCAATGTATTTAGAGGATATTTCTCTTGTTCTTGGAAAGTATCTCAACCCTTTTTATGATAGCATAATGCTTACCGCCATGTTTGTAAGCAACAACAACACACTGAAATTCCAAGAATCCAAACTACTTACTGGTTAATGATTGCCTCTCAACTTCAATCCACGCCTAGTCAAAAACATTATACATTTCAAATTTTCCAAATAGGTAAATTGGGACAGTAGGCTATATGTTTAATCTAAAAATCATATAAAATCATTTGCTAACTACGACACCTAAGTCAATCTCACTCTCAGTCAAAAAATATTATATTCTTTAGATTGTTCCAAAAAATATTTGGAAAGTAGGCTATATTTTGAAAACTAATCATCCGAAAAAGTCATATATAGACTCAAACCAATGGCTTTTATGTCCTTAATGGTTAGAAAAAAAAAGAATTTTTGACATTTTTCCAAAAAATATTCATTTTTAAAAATGGGTTATATTTTGTAAACTATGAAATTTACAAATAAAAGTGTTTGACATAAATGACAGGTATTTACCCCCTCTACCCAAACACCAAGTCCCAGATTCCTGGGACAAAATCCAAAAAGGTTCAATTTTGAAAGTAGGCGATATTTTGAAAACTTATCCTTCTAAAAAGTCATATATAGACTCAAACACATTTTCTCTAAGTCCTTTAACGTAAGAACAAAACATAACACGTTTTCAATTTTTCCAAAAAAAGGTCAATTTTCAAAATTGCCTATATTTTGGAAACTAAGAATTTTACAAAAAAGTTTGTTTAACGCAGATGAAAGACCTTTACCCCCTCTACCTCAAAAATAAATTGTAGGTGTCTAGGATAAAAACTGTTCAGTAGTGTGTTTAGGGGGGTTCTATACCCTCCTCCTCCTCGTCCTCCTCACAAGATGGCGGCCGTAGCTTAACTTAACCTAGCCTAACCTTACAAGATGGCGGCCGTATTTTAACTTAACCTAGCCTAACCTAACAAGATGGCGGCCGTAGCCTAACCTAACCTACGAGGTGTGATCAAAACGTTCCAAAAATGTGGCTGCAACTTAACCAAACCTAGCCTAGCCTAACCTAACCTAACCTACAAAGTGTGATCAAAAATGTTCCAAAATGGCGGCCGTAGCTTCACTTAACCTAACCTAACCTGACTTAACCTAAACCTACGAGGTGCGATCAAAAATTTTCAAGATGGTGGTCATAGCTTAACTGAACCTAGCCTAACCTAATCTAACCTAAACCTACGAGGTGTGATCATGAAGTTCCAAGATGGCGGTCGTAGCTTAACTCAACCTAGCCTAACCCTACAAGGTGTGATCAAAAAGTTCCAAAATGGCTAACGTAGCTTAACTTAACCTTTGATTGATCCCTGTTGATTGACCCCTCTTGATTGATCTCTGTTGATGTATCTCTTTGGACTGGTCCCTGTTGCCTAGCCCCTTTGGACGGGTCCTTTTTGAAGGGAGTCATTTTTTTACGGGTCCCGGAGGACGGGTCCCGGAGGACGGGTCCCGGAGGACGGGTCCTTGTTGACGGGTCCCTGTGGGCGGGTCCTTTGGACTGATCCCTATGGACTGGCCCATGCATTTTATCCAAATTATGTCCAAGGGCCCCACCCTCAGGGACCCGTCAACAAGGACCCGTCCTCCGGGACCCGTAAAAACATGACTCCTTTCAAAAAGGACCCGTCCAAAGGGGCTAGGCAACAGGGACCAGACCAAAGGGATACATCAACAGAGATGAATCAAAAGGGGTCAATCAACAGGGATCAATCAAAGGTTAAGTTAAGCTACGGCAGCCATTTTGGAACTTTTTGATCACACGTCGTAGGGTTAGGTTAGGTTGAGTTAAGCTACGACTGCCATCTTGGAACTTTATGATCACACCTCGTAGGTTTAGGTTAGGTTAGGCTAGGTTCAGTTAAGCTATGACCACCATCTTTAAAATTTTTTGATCGCACCTCGTAGGTTTAGGTTAGGTTAGGTTAGGTTAGGTTAAGTGAAGCTACGGCCGCCATTTTGGAACATTTTTGATCACACTTTGTAGGTTAGGTTAGGTTAGGCTAGGCTAGGTTTGGTTAAGTTGCAGCCACATTTTTGGAACTTTTTGATCACACCTCGTAGGTAAGGTTAGGCTACGGCCGCCATCTTGTTAGGTTGGGCTATGTTAAGTTAAGCTACGGCCGCCATCTTGTGAGGATGGTGAGGAGGAGGAGGGTATAGAACCCCCCTAAACACACTACTGCACAGTTTTTATCCTAGGCACCTACAATTTATTTTTGAGGTAGAGGGGGTAAAGGTCTTTCATCTACGTTAAACAAACTTTTTTGTAAAATTCTTAGTTTCAAAATATAGGCAATTTTGAAAATTGACCTTTTTTTTGGAAAAATTGAAAATGTGTTAAGTTTTGTTCTAACGTTAAAGGACTTAGAGAAAATGTGTTTGAGTCTATATATGACTTTTTAGAATGATTAGTTTTCAAAATATCGTCTACTTTCAAAATTGAACCTTTTTGGATTTTGTCCCAGGAACCTGGGACTTGGTGTTTGGGTAGAGGGGGTAAATACCTGTCATTTATGTCAAACACTTTTATTTGTAAATTTCATAGTTTACAAAATATAACCCATTTTTAAAAATGAATATTTTTTGAAAAAATGTCAAAAATTCTTTTTTTCTAACCATTAAGGACATAAAAGCCATTGGTTTGAGTCTATATATGACTTTTTGGGATGATTAGTTTTCAAAATATAGCCTACCTTCCAAATATTTTTTGGAACAATTTAAAGAATATATTATTTTTTGACTGGGAGTGAGATTGACTTAGGTGTTGTTGTTAGCATATGATTTTATATGATTTTTAGATTAAACATATAGCCTACTGTCCCAATTTACCTTTTTTGAAAAATTTGAAATGTTAATGTTTTTGACTAGGCGTGGAATGGAGTTGAGAGGCAATCATTAACCTTAGAGTAAGTAGTTAGGATTCTTGGAATTTTAGTTTGTTGTTGTTGCTTACAAACTTGGCGGTAAGCATTATGCTATCATAGAAAGGGTTGAGATACTTTCCAAGAACAAGAGAAATATCCTCTAAATACATTGACAAAGATAACTTGTCAAATAAGCCATTACAAATAGGGTACCACAAAATAACTTGTCAAATAAGCCATTACAAATAGGGTACCACTTTTACACTCCCACTTTTTGCACCCACTTTTGCACCCACTTTGCACCCACTTTGCACCCACTTTTCACTCACTTTTACACCTACTTTGCACACACTTTGCACCCGAACATTACATTATCTGACATAATAAAAATAGGCATGTTTGTTGTCGAGACCGAGATAAGAGCGGGGGTAATGAATTTATTGTGATAGGATCGGAAAACCCATTATCACTTCAGTAGTGACATCGAGCAAAAATAAAAAATAAAAGAAATATCGTGTTTCTGACAGAGTGGAATGGACATAGTTATAAGAGTTGAGATTCGATAATTAATCTAAAAGTACTCTGGAATTCATGGAATCTTAGTGTGTTGTTGTTGTTGCTTACAAACAGGTATGGTCACGTCAGGTGAGGTTAGCTAGGATTAGATTAAAACATTTCTGGATTTTGTCCCAGAGATCTGGGACTTGGTTTGTGGGTAGAGGGGGGGGGTAAATACCTGTCATTTATGTCAAACAGACTTTTTTTTGTAAAATTCCTAGTTTCCGATTATAGCCCATTTTTAAAAAGGAACATTTTTGGAAAAAAATGTCAAAAATTCCATATTTTGTTCTAACGATTAAGGATATAAAAGCCATTGGTTTGGGTCTATATATGACTTTATAGGATGAGTAGTTTTCAAAATATAGCCCAATTCCAAGTATTTTTTAGAAAAATTTAAAAAAATATAATATTTTTCGACTAAGAATGGGATAAACGTAGGTGTTAGAGTTAACATATGACTTTATATGTTTTTTTAGTTTAAGCATATGGTCTACTTTCCCCATTCACCTTTTTTTTGGAAAAAAAATTATGTTCTTGACTAGGCATGGGATAGATTTAAGAGTACGAGTTGAGAGTACCTAAGAGTACTTAAGATTTTTTTTAAAGTTTAGTGTGTTGTTGTTGATGCTTAAAAACATGGCAGTAAGCATTATGTTGTGATAAAATGGACTGATATACTTTCCAAGACCAAGAGAAAAATCCACTAAATGCATTGACAAAATAACTTGTCAAATAAGCCAACACAAAATGCCCAACATAAGACCCCACACATAAACTAATACATAAGCTAATTTGTAAAAATGTTAAACACTTGCATGGTATTACATTTTAGGTAATGCATGCGAAACATGAACTCACTTGTCTGTTGTATGAAAAGGACTCGTCAACAATGACCTGTCAACAATGGACACTGCTTGCACATTTTTAATTACTACCCACCTCTCTCCAGTCCTAATGCAAAATGAACATGTAAAACACAAATTGGAAAAATCCATGTTTCCATATTGACAAATAGAAAAAAACATTAAACTGAAATTTTAAAAACTGTAAATTGGAATTTGGTAAATTGACAAATGTGAAAACAACAAATTGGAAAATATATGTTTCTATATCATGAAATTGAAAAACTTTAAACTAACATTTTAAGAACTGTAAATGGGAAATTGTGAAATTGATAAATGTGTAAACAACAAAATGCAAAATCCATGTTTCCATATTATGAAATTGACAAACTTATAACTGACATTTAAAAAAACTGAAAATGTGAAATTGAAAAATTGACATATGTGTAATCAACAAAATGAAAAAAAAATCCGGTTGGGGTAGTGATCATGTTGTACAGTAACCTATAAGGCTAGCATAAGGATAGTTGCATGACATGTAAAACCCAAATTGTAAAAAATCCATGTTTCCATATTAACAAATAGAAAAAAAAACACTAAACTGAAATTTAAAAAAACTGTAAATGTGAATTTGGTAAATTGACAAATTTGAAAACAACAAATTGCAAAATCCATGTTTCTATATCATAAAATTTAAAACTGTAAACTGACATTTTAAGAACTGTAAATGGGAAATTGTGAAATTAATAAATGTGTAAACAACAAAATGCAAAATCATTGTTTCCACATTATGAAATTGAAAAACTAAAAACTGACATAAAAACTGAAAATGGGAAATTGGAAAATTGACATATGTGTAAACAACAAAATGAAAAAAAAATCCGTTTGGGGTATTGATCATGTTGTACAGTAACCTGTAAGACTAGCATAAGGATAGTTTCATGTACCTTATATACTTTGTGTATGTGAATTAGCCTTTGCATTAGCTTAAGTTAGGTTTGGTAAAGTTAGGTTTAATGAGGTTAAGTATGTGACCTTGTAGTTTACTCTTTTAGGAAAATGAAAAAAAAAAAGTAAAATCTCAAAAACAAAAAATCTTAAATTTAAAATGTAAAATGTTAAAATGTAAAATCTAAAATCTTTAAATGAGGTTTCTGCGGGTTATGACAACACGTTTATGTTTTAGTCCATGTTGACGTGTGGCATCCACTTACTGCTGACTTTGCATGATCATCACCCATTGTCTTGATCAACACCTGGGGTTTCAAATTACTGCAGCGTTAGTCTTAGCAATAGAACTGTGCTCTCTCTGCCATGTCAGCAAACTGACCCCGGAATTAACACCTGTGTAATATCCAATGACTGCTAATTTTGTATACACATCACCCATTGTCTTAATGAACACCTGGGGTTTCAAATTACTGCAGCGTTAGTCATAGCAACAGAACTGTGCGCTCTCTGCCATGTCTGTAATATGGCACAGGAAATAACAAGACGTCTTACTGTAATTACCATCTGCTCAGTTTTAACATCTTAAGAACAAGTATTATTCTCTTTCAACTACAAATGACTCGTTAGAACACATCCATCCACCAAGTTAGATCACTTGACCTGCTCTCAAATGGAATGTGCCTCGTGTACTAGGATGTGTGCATTAGCCCTAACCTAACGTTACGTACGAACTAAACAGAATGTGAGTTGTTAGCTCTTATCATGCACGTGCACAGGTGAACACTTGTGTGTTAGGTCATATTACACATGAACTCGCATTTTCTCACGTTAGTGCATTTCTCCGTTCCACAAGATACAAATTTGATTGCTGGATTGTATCCTGCACTGTTTATGCGATATAGCTTTGCTAGGTAGTTCTCTACATATAGCAATTTTACCACTGCTCAACCTACGCCTTTTGCTCTTTTGGCTTTCTTACAGTCTAGTGTGTGATAGACATCATTAACTGTATATCAAACCCAGTTTACCTTTGTATTTGTAATCCAAGTAATAATTTGAAAAAGACACAAATGTAATCAGTTTTAAACGTTATCACTGTTTTGTTTTGTTTAATATGTTTATGACATGCATATTAACCTGAAATCGATCCCCTGGTGAAGAGGCTAACAGCTTAACCACTGCACCACCATGCCCTTGTTTCATAGTTCGACTCGTTCTAGGCCTCACACCTGGAAATCGAGTTAAGACCACCAGTACAAGAGCTGAAAGTGCTTACCACTGCAACACAAAAAAATGGATAGCTGGTAACATTAGACAACCGGAAATGATTATATTTCTGTTTGCAATGCATTTTGTCATCAGCCTACTGTCTGAGCACTGACAGCAACAAAGTTTAGTTTAGAACAAGTGAGTGTGTGTGTATAGATTATTAGCCTCAAGTATTTAAAGCTTATTGTGTGTAGCAACCATTTTGTCTCGGTAACCACTGAGCATTTTTGTGTTTAGCTATCATCTTTAACCAATCAATTAAAGATAGTCTAGTCTTAATTCTTGATAAATAAGAGTTTGCGTACACCGTTTCTCATTTATTAACCCATACCTGCAACCTATACTCTCTCTATACTGCAGTTTGATCTGAAACAAATTTCAATGGTAAAAGACTTGTCAGTCACCGTACATGTAGCCTACACTAATTCTTTCTCTACCTAGCTATGTTTCATCACACATGGTAAACATCTCACATGTTCGTATCCGATTATTAATTTATAAAATCTCAGGTCGATGACCTTGATGTATTGGGTATTTTGGGTAAATTCATTGGCCATGGGAAAGGGTTGATCATTCTAAGTCCTATGACACCTCACATGTTGATATTCAATTATTAGTTTATAAAATCTTAGGTCAATGACCTTGCTGTTTTGGATTTTGGGGGGTAAATTCATTGGTCATGGGATAGGGTTAACCATTCTAAGTTCTATGGCACCTCACTTGACCCTCTCCGATGATTAGTTTATAAAATCATAGGTCAATGACCATGCTGTATTAGATCTTTTGGGTAAATTCGTTGGTCATGGAAAAGGGTTGACCATCCTGAGTCCCATGACACCTCACTTGACCATCTCTGATTATTAGTTAGCGAGATATTAACAAAAGTGTAGTTAGGCCCTTTTGACAAAAAATAAATAATACATTCAAAAACAGAATGTCACCTCAAGTCCAACGACCTCTCATACAAGCCCCTAGCCTGATTGGTTCATGAGATATTAAAAAATAATGACCTATTAGTTTTGGATCTTTTGGTAATTTAAAAAATAACTCATCTATAAATCATTATTCAAAAGAGCCTGCCCGTTTACAAAAAAAAACAAGTACGCATGTGTAAAAACAAAACAAAAACAAAGAAAACATGTTAATTCATAGTAGCAATCAGCTCTTCACATGCGTTTCATGTGGAGCAACGTTTAATTTCATTATAGCATTAGGGATCATGGGCCAGTCCATAGGGACCAGTCCAAAGGGACCGGTCTAAAGGGATTAGTCAAAAAGGACTCGTCAACAAGGACCCGCCCACAGGGACCCTTCAACAAGGACCCGTCAACAATGACCCGTCCACAGGGACCCATCCACAGGGACTCGTCCACAAGGACCCGTCCACAGGGGCCTGCGTGTGCGTGCGGGGGAACATACGATTACGTCAGCAAATCATCTCATCTAGTTTCAAACTTAGCCACTACGGCGCGTGCAACACACAGGAAGTGCGTGGGAACTTACGATTACGTCAGCGAAACATGAACTCACTTGTCTGTTGTATGAGTATCAGTTTAGTAGTGGCATCAAGCAGCAAAAGACGTTTACTTACACAATCCATCATTATGGTAAGCTTTTTTTTCATATCATTATGGAAATCTCCTTATTAGAATAAAATGTTATAGTGGTTCTGGTCACTTATAGCTAAACTGTAATAGATATGACTTTTTTGTTTCTTTATAGGCTACTACAATAAATATTCTCAATGCTATGGGGCAGAACTGTTGATCAGAGACAAAAAAGCTCACTGAATTACCAATGCATACTCTTTTCCGTATCATTAACATTCAAAAAGTGGACACAATGTATGGTGAACGTGTATTATGTGTTAGTGAAAATTTTCTGACATTCCTTTCTACACGTTTTAATGATATATGTCAGAAAAGTGTGCTCGAGGATCTAAATCGTGGTGGACATTCTCTATATCTAATTTATGAGGGTATAAAAACAATAAATGTATTGTACATTCTGACTTTGAAGTTAGGTTAGGTTAGGTAGGTGGGATCTGGTTAGGTTAGGTAAGGTTAGGTTAGGTTAGGTTAGGTGAATTTGGGTTAGGCAGAATGGCTGCGGTATGAATCAAAAGCCAGCTCCTGTCAGTTTTGCCTCACAAGGTTGAGTGTACCCCATTCCAACCCTCAGCCTAGATATACATTCCTTGACAGAGCCAGGATTCGAACCCGAGCCTCCACAGTAACAGCCAAGAATTCTAGCCACTACGCCAAGAGGTGGACAATATAAGGCTGGTCTTGATTTTACATGATTAATCAATAATTACCTAATAATAATAATGTTAATAATAACAACAACAATAATAATAATAATAATAATAATAATAATAATAATAAATATTCCATTTAGCGACTACACCGTCGAACTCCCCCTGTGACATTATTCACGGTCTCAGGCTTGGCGGCCGTTTTGCCCATTAGCCACTGCACTAGCTCTGACTGCCATGTCCATAAGAATAACATAGGGCTAGTTGCGCGCGGCGGCCATTTTGCCCATTAGCCCCTGCGCCAGCTTCGGCCTTTATATCCTACTAACGTTCATATGAAAATTATTGTAACATCCAAACTGAAATTGAAACTTGTATGCTCAATCAAACTGAAGATCGAGTCGAAGTAGAAAATCAATATTACGAAGGTATAGGTTCTGCTTTTAAAATAATACGCCAACTCGAAGAAGCAGAAGAAGAAGAAGAAGAAGAGGAGAAAAAAGATGGTTCTGTTCTTGGTTCCCTTCACGAACAACAAACCTCTTCTCGCAATTGCACTCACAAGCCCAAACCAATTCTACCTAAGATTGATTTACCCCACTTCGCTGGAGACGAATCTACTTGGGATTCATTTTATGAAGTATTTTGTTCTCTTGTTCATGACAATGAAGACATTCAAGTCATCTACAAGTTCCATTATTTGAGATCTATCCTCCGAGGTCAAGCTCTGCAGTTAGTTGAAGCACTCCCATGAAGTGCCGAAAACTACCCCATTGCCTTTAACTTGTTGAAAGAAAGATACGGTAATTCACGGTTACCTATTCAACGTCATATGAAGGCTCTATTTAACTTACCTGCGTCACAGCACAACGACGTCACTAGTTTGCGTACTCTCATTAATACAGCACAACTTCACGTTAAAGCTCTATCCCAATTAGATCAACCCACTGATCACTGGGACACTTTCCTTATACATTTAGTGGTTTCTAAAGTCGATGTTGCTACCCTCAAAGCTTGGGAGATTGAACTTTCCAGAGAAGACGATTACTCTTACGAGCATTTAGTCACCTTCATAAATGCTAGATGCCAACTCTTAACTGCTTTAGCTAATCAAAGTGAACCCTCATCCCCTAGTTCTAAATTTGAATCAATGTCTCATAAACCTAAAAGCGAACGCTTAGCGTCTAGTACCCAAAAACCTGTGTTCAGCTCATCTAAACTCACGTCAAACGCCACTGGTTACCCAACTAGGTCTAGTGAACGCCGTATTGCTATTTCTCTCGCTTTAAACACTCAAAGCGAACCCCGCAAGAGTTTAAATGAACCATTAAAGTGCATACTTTGTAAAGATTCCCACGCCTTATATCTATGTAAATCTTTTAAAGAACTGTCAGTCGACGACAGAAGAAAATTAGTTTCCCAGAATAATCATTGCTTCAACTGCCTAGCACCCACGCATTCTGCTTCAAATTGCAAGTCCACCAGACTTCGCTTCCATTGTGAAAAAGCTCATCACACTTTACTACATCGTCATGATCAAGCAAGGTCATCGACCGCATCTACTTATCAGAAAAGTGACAATGCTAACAGTTCCAATGCTTCATCTTACATTCAAAATGCCGAGTCCATACGTAGCGCCCAAGTACTATTGTCCACTGTCCAAATCGAAGTTCAGGATAACTTGGCAACTGGGTCCGTGCACGCGGTCTTCTTGATTCAGCGGCAACTCATGATTTTGTGTCTAATTCTTTGATTAGAAAACTAGGCCTACCTGTAAACCCCACTTCTATTAACGTATCGGGCATTAACAGCTCAAAATCGCAAGCTTTACAGTTTTCAAAGCTAACCATAAGAGACATTTGTCACAGAAACAACTTTCTCAAACTGAATTGTCTCATTCTCAATAGCATAGGAGAAGATACTCCAAGTCACTCTGTGGATATTTCAGGTTTAAACATTCCCTCGCATTTAAGGCTAGCCGATCCTCTGTTCAATGTACAAAACCCCATTGACATACTCTTTAGTGCCAATGTTTTCTGGAATTGCCTTCGTAAATTGGTTCGCTAGTTATCCTCAAACGTGGTTGCCAGAGACACTAATTTTGGATGGATCGTCACCGGTCAACTTCCTCATTATTCTCCCCAATCCGCATCGCAATGTTATTTCGCTAATACTGACTTGGAACAGTTCTGGAGGCTCGAAAGCGTTGATTCTCCTAACGTGATCACTTCAGAAAACGAATTATGTGAGCAACTTTTTCTGAACACCACCACTCGTTCTTCTGATGGCCGGTTCATTGTTCAGATGCCAAGATCACATAATCCCCCTAAACTTATTAATTCTCAACCAAAAGCTCGAAAAGCTCTCTTTGCTATCGAGAGCAAATTCAAGAAAGAACCTCTCGTTAAACAGCAGTATACTGATTTCATGGATGAGTATGAAAGCTTAGATCATATGGAAGTTGTTAGCAAATCTGATGACGAATTGTACCCCCCCAATTGAAACGGTTTTCTTAAATCATCATCCCGTGTGGAAAAACCCTCTTGTAAAAGATAAAATCCGAGTCGTTTTCAATGGTTCATCACCTGACGTTAATGGCAACAGTCTTAACGATACTCTTTATTCTGGTCCTGCTATTCAGTCAGATTTATCTGTTATACTCTTAAACTTTCGATTATTTCCCATAGCTGTTATAGCGGATATAAAACAGATGTACCGTCAAGTTTTAATTCAGCCTGAACAACGAGATCTCCAAATAATCTTGTGGCGCGACGAAATCAGCATGCCCATTAAGGTATTTCGCTTAAAGACGGTTACTTATGGCTTAAAACCTTCCACTTTCCTTGCTATCCGATCCCTACACTTGTTAGCCTGTCAAGATGGTCATTTATTTGATTCTAAATCATCCGAAGCACTAACTACATCATTCTATGTTGAAGATTACTTGCAGTCCTTCCCCACTCTGGAGGAAGCTTCTTTCATGTCACTAGAACTTCAGGCATTGCTAAAGAAAGGAGGATTCCCACTTCATAAGTGGAATTCCAACTCCCATGAGTTTCTCGCCCAGTTTCCTATTGAAGATGTAGATCCCTCCTCCGCCGAAATTTGTGGAGACTCCGAATCCATAAAAACTCTTGGAGTTCATTTGTGCACTAGCACTGACACTCTCATCTATAAAGTTTGGCTTGCAGAAGAGCTCCCTAACACAAAAAGACAAATTCTCTCTGAAATTGCAAACATTTTTGATCCGCTTCAATTCCTTGCCCCGGTTATTGTTATAGCCAAACTTTTCATGCAAGAGCTATGGTCGCTCAAATGTGAATGGGACGACACTGTTCCCCTTTCCTTTCTTAACAGATGGCTCTCTTTTCGCAGCAATTTGCTTGATTTTTCCCTTATTGAAATTCCCAGGAATTTAATTAAGGCTCATCCTAATGCATCTTTTTTCCTTCATGTGTTCGCGGACAGTTCCGAAAAAGCTTACGGTTGCTGTGCATATTTGGTTTATCGCGGATCATTAAATGGATCTTCAGTTTCCAACCTTGTTTGTGCCAAATCGAAGGTGGCTCCTCTTAAAACGATCACTTTGCCTAGGCTTGAATTGTGTGCTGCACTCATGGCCGCAGAACTTGTTAAGAAATTACCGGAAGTCTTAAAAGTCGAATTCTCGCTAATCTATCTCTGGAGCGATTCCATGATCACCCTTTCTTGGATCGCCAAGAGCCCCGCTCATTGGCAAACTTTTGTTGCAAACAGGGTTTCCAAAATTCAAACTCATTCGGGATGTCAATGGAGGCATGTGCCCAGCGCTGACAACACTGCCGACATCATTTCTCGTAGATGTTTACCCTCTCAATTGGCAGCTTCCCAGTTGTACTGGCATGGGTCCTCGTGGTTAATCGGAGACTCTTCTTGTTGGCCTTCTAAACCTTCAGCTACAAACTTCAACTTGCCTGACGCTAAAGTATCTAAATCTACTGCTTCGTGTCTTGTTTCCAACGTTTCTCATCCCTTGTTGTCCCACTATTCTTCATTTCACAAATTAATTCGAATTGTTGCCTATCTTCTTAGATGGAAATATCTTGTGGTTGACCAACCTCTTCTCCCCAAACCACACCTTACCAATCATGAATTGAATCTCGCTACCATTAAGGTTTTGCAACTAACACAGCAAGAAGCCTTTCCTTCTGAATTGTCTTTACTTTCTTCTAAAAGGGATCTTCCCAAATCCAGTCGTCTTCGTGCTTTAGCCCCGTTCCTTGATGACAATAGGTTACTCAGGGTAGGTGGTAGGCTCTCGCAATCTTTGCTTTCTGAGGGCAAAAATCATCCTTTTATTTTGCCTTCTAAACATCACGTATGTATGTATGTATGTATGTATGTATGTATGTCTACCCCTTATTATTCCCGTTTTTCCAACGGGGTCGGGGATGAGATGTGATGGAAGTGTTAGTGGCGATGGTTTTTACGGCCGGATGCCCTTCCTGACGCCAACCTCATGAGAGGAGTTAATGAGAGATGAAATGAATGATGGTGAATGAAACTGGGCAAGGATGTGGAAGGAAGCGGCCGTGGCCTGTCAGAAGGTACCGTCCCAGCATTTGCCTGGTGTTGAAAATGGGGAAACCACGGAAAACCATTTCAAGGACGGCCGACGGTGGGGCTCGAACCCACGCGTCTACCGAGTCAGCAGAGAGCTTGCCCCCATGACCTAACACTGCGCTTTAGCCAGCGTAGCCACTACTGTCGGTGCCTTCTAAACATCACGTAACTTTGTTAATTATACGTGACTTTCATTATCGTAATCTGCATGTTGGTACACGCACACTGCTTTGCCTCTTAAGGGAAATGTACTGGATTATAAATGGAATTCATGATGTTTCCTCTGTAATTCACAAGTGCATTCCTTGCTTCAAAGCGAAACCTTAAGTCAATACTCAATTAATTAGCGATCTTCCCTCCTTTCGCTCTTCTCCTCTACGTCCATTTGCTCTAACTGGTGTGGACTATATGGGTCCGTTCCAATATCAACGCAACTCCTCTGAAGCTGAACGCAAATTGTTTGGTAAGCTCTATGTTTCTCTCTTTGTTTGCATGGTTACTGGCGCGATCCATTTGGAACTAGTAACGAATGCCTCTACTTCTTACTTTTTATCAGCTGTCTCTCGCTTCGCTGCTAGGCGTGGTGTTCCTTCGGAGATGTTCTCTGACAACGCTTCCACTTTTCAAAGCGCAGCTTCCTTGTGGAAGAAAGCTCTCACATCTTCTCCTGCCATGGAACAGATTTCTAATTTTTCCTACTCAAAGGGTTTCAAATGGCGTTTTATACCTCCCTACGCTCCTCATCACGGTGGTAGGTGGGAATCCTGCGTAAAGCTCACTAAACGTCACTAAAGAAAAGTTTTAGGTAATCGCATTCTGACTTATGAAGAATTTAATTCTCTGTCTGTTCTGATTGAAGGTGTTGTTAATTCTCGCCCTTTAACTCCACTTTCCAATGACGCTGATGACCTGCTTCCACTCACACCTGGTCACTTCCTTATAGGCACTTCTCTTTCTGCCCCTCCTCTCCTTCCCAACTCTTACAGAGATTCTAATTTACCTATTGTTTGGCGTAAACTTGAAGCTCTCCGTAATTCTTTTTGGAAGAGGTGGAATTTGGAATACTTAACTTCCTTGCAGCGGAGACAGAATTGGTTTCTTTCCAATCCCGACATTAAAGTGGGGGACTTGGCCCTGGTTAGGGATGTTTCTCCTCCCTTGGTCTGGATTTCTGGTTGAGTGACCGAGTGTTATCCTGGAAGGCATGGGAGAGATAGGGTAGCCAAGATCTTGACCAATAATGGGCATATCATAAGACCACTGTCTTTAATTGCTCCTTTACCTTTAAACTTTTAATTTCTTGTCTTTGTTCTCTGTTGGTTTTTCCCCTCCCAGCTTGGTGTATTCTTTGGAATACACGTTAAGATAGAGTAAGCTTTTGCTTCTCTTTGCTTTAGTTCATCCCTTCCTTTTTTCGCAAACACCAACAGTGATCTCCTGATTTCTCCTTGTTGGTTATGTCTCTCATACTACTTGTAAGTCTGATCTAGATATATATCTTCCTTGACCTACCTAGCGTCATCTAGCAGCGAATCTCTGAAGTTCCTCAATTCTTCCCTGTACAAGAGGAATTCCTTATCAATCTAGCCACCAGATCTCGTCGCTATCGCCAGCTATCATCTCCGTGATCAAGATAACTTCGTCTACTTTTTCACCCACCAGGCTGCGCTAGTGACGCCTACTATCAACTCTTTGAAGACCATTTCATCAAGAGAAAATTTATTTCTGTTATGTTGGCTATTCTTATATGTATTCCTTTGTCTCTTACCCCCACTCTTTTTCCCTTCCCTGGTCCCTCCGCGCTCCGTTGAGTGGATCTCACTTGTACGTCGGAAGTCAACCCAGTCAGTTAGGGCTTAACTAAAGCTCGCCTCCTCAACTCTAGAGGCAAACTTTTAAATTCGACGCCATGTTCGAATTTTAGAACCAACCGTCAACAGCAACATAGCCTTCTTCATGAAGCAAAGATAAGTACCGACTTCATGTTTTAACCTCATTCTCATCGCTTTTAAAAGGCTCAATGCTTTTATTTGGATTTTATAGACAGTGAAAGTTGCTATGTGAAAATAACTACTTTCTAGAGATCTAGATGAGCAAATCAAAGCTAAGTATGATCAAACCAGGTTTTGTGTTGAAGAGAAACGATCGTAATTTCGTCAGTTACACTGACCATCCGATTAAATGCATTGGCAAAACGTCAGTGTGCACCACCATCGGAACCACAACCAGGAACCTGGATCTCTACGTGGTTGACGATGAAGTCGAATCGCTCTTTGGCCGAGAGTGGATTTCAGAGTTTGTACGGGAGATCGACTTTGGTCACCTCTTCGCAAAACTGGACCCAATCCACAAGCTCTCAGACAAGCAGGCTCTGACCTTGGAACAACAGAAGCAGCTCCACAACATTCTATCTCGCTACCAGGATGTGTTCAGCGACACCCCCAGGAAGATCTCAGGTCCCCCAGCGAATATGCACCTGAAGGCTGGAGCCACACCTGTTTTCGCCAGAGCTCGAGACGTACCAGTTGCCCTCCGCGATGCCTATGCCAAGGAAATCGACAAGAAAATTGCATCTGGCTTCTACAAAAAAGTGGACTAATCTGAGTGGGCATCAACAACGCACGTCGTCGCCCAGAAGAACGGCAAACTGAGGATCACAGACAACTACAAGCCTACTCTCAAACCGCGGATCATCATCGATGAACATCCGATTCCCAAGGTGGAACATCTGCTCAACCGAATGCGCGGTGCCACTCTCTTCTGCCATCTGGATATCTCCGACGCGTACACTCATCTCGAGGTCAACGATGAGTTCAGCCATGCTCTCACGCTTAACACGCCAACTCACGGTCTGATCCGCCCAACGCGAGCAGTATATGGAGCAGCTAACATCCCCGCTCTCTGGCAGCGGCGAATGGACACAATCCTGCATGGTCTCCCAAACATCGTAAGTTTTTTCGATGACAGTATAGTTTTTGCGGATAGCTTTGAAAATCTGATGCAGGCCCTCAGCACCACACTGGAACGGTTTCGGCAACACAACCTCAAGCTCAACCGAGCCAAATGCGTTTTCGCTCAAACTTCTCTGGAAGCCCTTGGCCACAAAATCGATGCGTCAGGCATCCACAAGTCGGATGCACACATCCGAGCTGTACGTGATGCATCGAAACCAACTACACCAGAAGAACTTCAACTGTTTCTTGGTAAAGCAACCTACTACAGTTCGTTCATCCCCGATTTGTCCACCAGAGACAGACCACTCAGAGACATGCTGCTCAAGGACCCTCTCATCTGGACACCAGAAGGCGACAGGGCATACAAAGACATCAAGAATGCCCTAACCTTGCCCCAGGTACTCATGCAGTATGACCCAGCGTTACCACTCCTGTTGGCCACAGACGCCAGCAAGACCGGCCTGGGCGCAGTATTGTCACACCGGCTCAACAATGGGCAAGAACGTCCAATTGCTTACGCCAGTCGAACAATGACAGCAACGGAACAAAGGTACCCTCTGATCGATAAGGAAGCACTGGCCATTGTTTGGGCTGTACATAATTTTTTTAATTATCTCTATGCTCGCCACTTTACTCTCATCACTGATCACAAGCCTCTCACACAGATCCTGCACCCTGAGAAGTCTTTACCGGTCCTGTGCATCAGTCGCATGGCCAATTATGTCGACTACCTAGCACACTTCGACTACGACGTCATCTTCAAGACATCCAAAGCCAGCGCCAACGCTGACTACTGCTCCCGAGCTCACCTACCAACAACAGTTAACCTCATCAGAAACTTCCTTCCTCCACAGGAGGAAGAGACGGACAGTTTTGATGATTTTGACTTTTTTGCAGTCCATCAGATCCAACAGCTACCAGTTATGTCAGAAGCAATCGCACGCGAGACCAGGAAAGATCCATATCTGGGCAAAATTGTCCAGATCATCGAAGCAGGGCAAGACCTCACCCACCAGCATTACAAGGCACCAGAAGCGAAGTACACCCTCGCCGCAAACTGTCTGATGTTCGAGCATCGAGTTGTTGTCCCTCTTTCACTGCGAGACGCTATCCTCAACGACCTGCACGTGGCTCACCCGGGGATAGTCAAGATGAAAGCCATGGCACGTTCCTTTGTGTTCTGGCTTGGAATCGACAACGACATTGAGTCTCTCGCCAAGGCTTGCGCCGTGTGTGCAGCTAATGCGCATGCGCCACCCAAGTTCAGAGATTACCACTGGGAATACCCGAAGGCACCATGGGAACGGATCCACATTGACTACGTGGGCCCAGTGGCTGACACCATGCTGCTCATTGTTGTCGACGCATACAGCAAGTGGCTCGAGGTCAAACCCATAACATCAACAACATCAGCCGCAACAATTTCCATCCTGGATGACCTGTTCATGGCGTATGGCGAGCCAGTCACTGTCGTCTCTGACAACGGCCGACAATTCGTCTCAGACGAGTTCAAGACCTTCCTAAGAAACATTGATGTGAAATATCACAAGTTGTCAGCGCCATACCATCCCTCAACCAATGGCCAAGCTGAACGTTATGTTCCAACGGTGAAGGACGCCATCTATGCGATGAAGATAACTAAGGGAACGCTCCGCGCCAACCTGAACGAGTTCCTCCGTCAATTCCGCAAGGCCCCACACTCCACCACTGGCCAATCTCCAGCCCAGCTTTTCTTGGGACGAGATTTCCACACGAGACTCAACTTGACCAGACCTGATGACGTCCACACGAAGGTTACAGAAAAGCAACGAGCTGAAATGAGCTCAACGTTCCGCACTCCGGAACCTGGACAGAAAGTCTACTTCCTGTCTGGCAGTATCAAGCTGGACAAGTGGCTCCCTGGAACAATTGTGAAACGCACTGGTGACCTTCACTACGAGATCAACTACCACGGAAAACGATTCAAGCGCCACATTGATCAGATCAGATCGTTTACTGACACCAACAAAGGCAAAACCAACTTGGACAACGATCAAGGATCGACCAACGATCGAGAGTCAACCAATGATCAAGAACCAGCCATTGAGCAACCGAGCCCGAGACGAGTTCGCTTCACCGAGACATCAGCAACAGCCCAAACACCAACAGCCACACCAGCTACACCTGTAGACAGGGCACCGCCTATTTCGCAAACCCCTTTTATTCCCCGCAGGAGTACTCGCTAGCGCCGACCACCGTTGAGATTCTCTCCTGATTCCTAAATCATCCATTTAAAAGAGGGAGGAAATGTTGTGTATTTACATGAACATTCTAGAAAGTGCTATGTTAACATGAACATTCTAGTCAGTGTTGTGAATTTAGGCTACTTGAGTTAACACGAACATTCTAGTCACTATGCCCAGAACATTCCAATCTGGAACATTCGATTCTGGAACTTTCCAGCTACTATGTATATATGCACCCGCGGACTGTAGACGATAGTTCCGCTCAAGTTAGTTCACATTGTGTATTGTTGTGTATCGACTAGTGTTTAATAAACCGTTGTGTTATATTATCAAGTGTATGTTATTTATCTTGTATCTCCCACGATATAACAGACAATAAGGTGATTTTTTGTGAGATGTATGATGAAAGACTGCACTGGTTAACAGACGTATTTCTGCTATACTGTACATTGAGGACATTCAGCAACATCCCGAAAAGTTCAGGAAATTTACTAAAGAGACTTACCACGCTATGCAGTTGACAACTCTCTCTTCAGTGGCATGCATACGGTATTTAATAAGCATCAATTTCCACTATGTCCTAACGAGGAATTTATCGAGTGACAATATCGAGCTCTTCTTCAGTTACTTCAGGAGGGGAGGGGGGTCAATGATACGATGGATGTGAGATCTTGTATCCATGCTATTGAATCTACCCTTCACACTGGAATTATCGCAGCTTCGAGCCATGGAAACGTCAAACTAAGGAATGAAGACTTAATATCCAGCGTAAGGACCAGGTTATTTTCTAGGAATCAACTTCAAGAGCCAGGTGAAGAAGGACACGGATTCTGCCTTCGTACCGGAGCTTCCCGAAGACCCGTTGAAGGTACTTTTTAACCTGCCCATTTATTTGCATTGCATTGTGTTCTTATCTAAACACGATTACGGTATTTAACAATTTGGTTCTATTTATATGAACTCCAGTTACTGCATCCAACATGGCAGTAGCAATGGAGCCTCATACGATTTCAACATCGCGAAGGACTGAGGTACCCTAAAACATCATTTGCGGTGTTACTAGAGCAAATTATGCAATGCGTATCACGTGCTGTCCAGTATCTGCTACGGAAGAACGTACTGACAAACTGCACAAATTTATTAAAAGACAAGTTCTGTCAAACAATTAAGTGTGACCAATGCAACAATTCTGAACTTCCGATTCTTCTTTTGAAAAAGTTCACGAAGCCGCTCCTGGACAACCTAGCCTTCAATCGCACGAGCAAGAATGAATTATTTTAACAGCTTCACAATGAGCCTCTGAACAGGAAAGTATTGACGTTCTCAGGAAAGTCTGCTTGTTTATGATATTCCGGTGAGTTATAGATATGAATGATAAACCACACTTTTGTAAATGTGCATGTAAATAGCCCGGGTATTCTCTCATCTCAATACTAAATTCATATAGTGCGCTCATATTGAGGGTGTTACAATGCGATCCTAGCGGAAGAATGCAGAACTTAGTTGTCTCCCAGTCGCGGTGCGGCATCTCCCGGCCTTGTATTATACGTAGGCAACGCGTCAGACTGTGTACCAAGTTCATCAGTTCATGTGGCGAGAGAAGATGTATGCCTACACCAGTGGCATCGCCGATTGGGACATGGGGACCCGGCTGCAATCAAGCGTCTTATCAATGAGGAATTGGCCACAGGAATCCAAGTGTCTACATGTTTGAAGAAGGTAGTATGCGAAGACTGCATCAAGGGAAAACTAACCGAAGCAATATTTTCTGAGAGTACATCCAGAGAGAAGGAGCCCATGCGACTTATTCATTCTGATCTTTGCGGGCCCATGCAGAATGCATCACCAAGTGGAAATAGGTGTTGTGGATTGATACAATTCCGATAAACAAGAATGCAACACCACATTTAATGTAGATTATACGTCCGCTTTTTTATTCCTGCCACAGTCTATCAACATAAAACAGTTTACTAATACGCAGAGGTAATAAGAAGTATTCCAAAAACAATGACTGAGCAACTGAGCAACAGGACCCTCAGAATATGCAATTTACATACAATGCACAGAACAAGCGGCCATGCTTGTGCTCGGTAACAAGAGCCCATCTTCAGGCTGAATTAGCCAAACGAACATGACATCCTCCCACCTAAGTTAATTCTAAATCACTCTTCAAATTAACTTACAAAATTTACACCAATGAAAACATCCACAACATGAATGAATTATTATATAAAGACTGTCCAGATTTACAGATTCAGTCTGTTTGGGTTTTTCACCAGCCTATCACTTAGCGTAGCCAATGATTTGTTCACTGTCTCGTTATCTGTATTGGTTGGTATCACAGGTTTCGTCTTCTTTGGCACACCCAAGTCTGTGGCTGATTCTCTTGCAATTTCTCGTATTCGACCTGACTGTCATTCTCTGGCTTCAACTCCAGCTCCAGGGGATAGATCCGCTGAACAGGACGTACCAGCTCTCCAGTAGAAGTTATAACATGGACAACTCTTACATGTCCTTCCTTTCCCTTAATAAGTTCAGTGACTCGAGCTAAGGCCCAGTCGAGCCTTTTCTTATTGTCGCTCCCAATTAACACAATTTCTCCCACGGAAATCTTTCTCACTGTGTTCTTATTATCTAGCAACCGTAGTTGACCCAAATACTCTGAACGAAACCAGTGCCAACTGCTCTGCTGTAGATCCAACTATCATACTCAACACTAGGGACTGCACTCAGATGACTAATATTTCTCTTGCAATCCCCAACAATTCAGATGTGGCATTTATTAGCCATGACCATGACTATATCCCAGATCCAACCAAACTAACGTTGTATGTTGAAGATGTAGTGAAATATATAGCTGGTTTTGTTGTGAGAAGGTTGAAAAAGGTGATGAAATGTGACCCTTGTAAAGCAGTTCCTGATGCACCTCATTCTGATTCTGCTCTCCTGAATAGGAAAAACAGAGGTGGCCTTTCAATCCCATCACACGATGTAGTTTATTTATGTAGAGAGGGTGAAAAGGCCTATAGGTATTTCCAGGACAAGGTCACAAAATTAATGGACCCTTTTGTCAAGCTCGTGAATGCAGTTCTCAATAACATTAAAGGAGAGGTGTTTGAGGAACTTCAGAAACATGTTATAAATTCTCCACCCCTGCAAAATCACATCCAACAGCTCAAGCAAGCTGTTCTGGTCGAGTACTTCAAAGTGAGGTTCAACCATGAGGCACGACTTCACACCGAGGACCTATATAGTGTGAGGGTACGAAGCTTCTACACAAAAACAATTCTGTTCAAAAATCAGTAGGCCTAATTCAGAGTTGCATTTGTTATTAATTTACAAGAGGGGCTCCTGGATCTATGAGTATTACAGAACACGACAGCCTCTTTTAACACCAAATATGTAAATAATGCTAGTGCCCTACAAGAGAATGGGTAGTTCAGAATAATAGGAGGTGAAACATCTACATTGGTATACTTACTGTATGTTGATTCTGTGATTCTTTTACCACCAAATATGTAAATAATGCTAGTGCCCTACAAGAGAATGGGTAGTTCAGGATAATAGGAGGTGAAACATCTACATTGGTATACTGTATGTTGATTCTGTGATTATTTTACCACCAAATATGTAAATAATGCTAGTGCCCTACAAGAGAGCGGGTAGTTCAGGATAATAGGAGGTGAAACATCTACATTGGTATACTGTACGTTGATTCTGTGATTCTTTTAATACCAAATATGTAAATAATGCTAGTGCCCTACAAGAGAATGGGTAATTCAGGATAATAGGAGGTGAAACATTTACATTGGTATACTGTATGTTGATTCTGTGATTCTTTTACCACCAAATATGTAAATAATGCTAGTGCCCTACAAGGGAATGAGTAGTTCAGAATAGGAGGTGCAACATCTACATTGGTATACTGTACGTTGATTCTGTGATTGTCTGACAGTGTTGGTATAAAATATTTATATATTGCTATCTACAATGAGAAATGTTCAGAATAACATCTGAGTAAAATCGTCTTTGTGGAAAGTACAGTTACTAATTATGCTTCGCTCATTCTTTATGGCTCATCAAGTTTGTTCCGTGGGCAGAGTGAATGCTGTGGGAATGAACCAAGGACACATGGTTTTGACAGTCGATTTGATGTAGAGAAAGACTCGCCCTTGCGCAGCTACAATGAGTGATTTCAACTAAGTGTGATCTTTTCATTGTACTGTCAAGTTGACAATGATTCTTCACTTGTTTGTTGTCGATTACATATAGGGTAGACCTATGTTTTCATTGCTTTTGGATGATTTGTTTTGTTTCAGCAACCTATAGCTTTAAGGCATGCTAAAAATCGTTTACATTTTGCATTGTGCTATTATTTTGAGGATATGTAGAAACGCCCTTGTTTGTTATTGCTAATGTTGGATTGTAAACCATTTTGAATGGGTGGGTTAAATAAATGGTGTGGCGAATGCACATGTCTATTTCCTGTAGCCGCTCAGAATACGGGCTTCAACTGAAATATATCTACTTCTTTTTCGGAGATTCCTTTTTAAGACAGCATCTATTGAGGTATAAGTAAGCCCATATATTCCTGGCAGCATATGTCTGTATTGGACTACCCGTTTGAGTGGCAAAAAAATGGAGGTTTTGATAAATTTTGTCAGTTTTAAATGAAACGTTTTTTTGTTCTGTCATTTTGGGAGGACTAACATAAAATCTGGATTGAATGTGGTGTAGTGCTTGTTCGATAGTACATCTCTTATAATTTCTCCCTTCACTTGTTTGTTCAGGTTATTTTCAGTTGTGTTGGCTATTTCTATTATTAGATGTGAGAAGAGCATTACACACATATACAATGCCCTCTTTCCATATTTCAATAGGTTAACCAGGGGATGATGGTATATTGGCTTTCACGGCCAGTGAATTAAAATTCAGCAATTTTTCTAGCATTGTGCCGTGTCTTTTGTGGGGTTTCGCCTAGGACACTAAGCTGGCTCATCGGCGGGCTCTTGGTGTCCCCGCCCGGACCCCCACAGGAGTAACGAACTGCGCGCCACCCCCCTTTATATTAGGTGCAACTGCACCACTTGACTGCGAGAACTAAAAGCCCAAGCAGCCTTAACCTCCCTATGAAGGCTTCCAAAAAGATGGTATATTGGCTTTCACAGCCATACTAATAACCTATATGGGTGATTATGGTATACGCTATGACTTCAATTTCGTTGCTGAACTGTATAGTGTGAGGGTACGAAGCTTCTACACAAAAACAATTGTTCAAAAATCAGTAGGCTTATTTCAGAGTTCAATTTCGTTGCTGAACTGTATAGTGTGAGGGTACGAAGCTTCTACACAAAAACGATTGTTCGAAAATCAGTAGGCCTATTTCAGAGTTGGATTTGTTACTAATTTAAAAGAGAACTCCTGGATGTACGAGTAATACGGAACACGACAGCCACATTTAACGTCAAGTATGTTACATCCTTACCTTTGCTACCTTCCGGTACGTAAAAAACATGCGATTCTTTTCCCAATGTCGTATAAATTACGAGCCGACCCCGTGGTGTTGGGGTAGCGCGCCTGCCTCTCACCCGAAGGCCCAGGGTTCGATTCCTGGCTCAGTCGGGGTTTTTAAAACTGATGTGAGGGTTGGAACGGGGTGCACTCAGCCTCGTGAGGACAATTCAGTATCTGTCTGACGGTGAGGCAGCGCACCGATCACGTAAACCAAGATTAATGGCTGAGGGAATCCGATGCGCTGATCACACGTCACCCCAATATCTGCAGGCCAAATGGCTGGGCAGCGGTCGCTTGGTCGGCATAGGCCCTTCATGGGCTGTATAGTGCCAGTTTTTTTTAATACATTATGAAAATGTGTGTTAAAACCCTCATTAAAAAGCATTTCTCCACCTACTCCTATCACCTTCCATTACGAGTTCCTCTGTTTACCCTTTAGTCAGCTGATCGAGATGTTGGTTTCACATCACAGTACAGGCCTTCGTTCATGTAAATGTAAATGCTAGTATCGCACCTGCACTCACTTCCATGGCCCCCTATTTTAAATTTCAATGCCTGGCGAGTGTCATAGTGGGGTATTCCAGGTGGCCATGGTCAAATACAAAGTATTCTCTGCGTCTCATGCGCTCTGTTCAGTACATAAAACTGGTGAAATCTCGACAGATATTTATGAATATTCATGTTCGAACATCAAATAGTTATAATTATCTTCAAACATAAACAGTCGTATGCAACTCGCCTATATTGTTAATTAAGAAACTCGTATGGAAATTATAAAACGAGCGTAGCGAGTTTTATAAACATACTCGTGTCTCAATTATTGCCATTATAGGCTCGTTGCATAATGTACTATTATGTCCCTATGCTGGATTATATGTAGTGTGGACTACGCAATGCAGTCAATCATGTTCAGTGTCAAATTGCAGGTTATGCTACTGATGTGACGGTGTCGTCTTTGATAATAAATACGCTGAAATAATATTTGTCATCTTCTTAAATGTACAGTATGGACAGTGCGTTTGGTTGAGGAAAGTTTGAGATTCTTCTAGGATACATTGCAGCCCCAAATTAGTCAATTCTTCGTAGAATTTCAAAGTTCTGGGTTATTTTGTTTCCATGATTCATGGAAACTAGAATTTTAAAGGAAACAGTTCATTGCTTGTAATGTTTTCCTTTGTAGCAAATAAAATGCATAGTTGTTAAAAAGCAATGCTTATTAAATCAATAGACTTCCTTATTTCCATTTGCCTATGTTTTGTTTTGTTCACTTCCATATAATACTGAAGTAGAAAGTAACACTGAATAAGATCTAATAGTACGATAAAATGTTGTAAAGTAATGTACTAAAATTAGCCAAAATACATTTTTAATGATTTTTAATGATGAAAAGTAAATTAGGAAATGATGTAGTAATAGATTGAACTTGTTTGGAGCTCTCGGGCGTACATTCAAAAATGACCAGCTACACAAAACACAATTCTGGGCAGAAATCAGTAGGCCTAATGCAGAGTTGGATTTGTTATTAATTATTAACAAGAGGGCGATCTTGGATGTATGAGTATTACGGAACACGACACCCACTTTTTACACAAACACAATTCTGTTAAAAAATCAGTAGGCCTAATTCAGAGGTGGGTTAGTTATTAATTATTTACAAGAGGGGATCCTCGATGTATGAGTATTACGGAACACGACTGCCACTTTTAACACCAAATATGTTACATTCTTAACCTTTGCTACCTTCCGGTACGTAAAGAAACATGCGATGCTTTTCCCAATGTTGTATAAATTACGAAAATGTGTGTTTAAACCCTCATTAAAAATCATTTCCCCACCTTCTCCTATCACCTTTCATTACGAGTTCCTTTGTTTTCCCTTTAATCAGCTGATCGAGATGTTGGTTTCACGTCACAGTACAGGCGCAGTGTGGCAATGCGCACTCTATTGTATTTATGCTCGAAGGTCTCTTCGGTCTGCTTGCGCTGAGTGGCCTCTACACTGGGTGCGCGCGCCGTGTGTTGAATGCTTGCCTGTCATTCGTTCATTGCTTTCTGTTACTGCTGATTAAGAGAGTTGACACATAGCTTATGTACTTAGCACTTGTTGCCTATGTTTTGGTAGTGTGGCATTGATGTAGTAATACTTGCTACAGGGTTGTAGGTAACTTTCCAGGTCTGTTATGGAAGTGTTGTAATGAGATGGTTGTAGCTGATGTTTTCGTTGTGAATTTGGGCGTGAAATTAGGGTTGAAGCGTGCTGAGTAGGGGGTTGATAGGGGGTAGTTGTATTTGTAGTTATAGTTGTACCCTGTGGGGACCTCAGGGTATAACAATATAGCGTAGACAACGGTACAAACAAACATAAATCTCAATGTCAGGCACTAGACTACTATTTTAGCTTCAGAAAAGTGAAACATCTATGGTTATATCTTAATTGGTTTCTTAGATATCAATGTTGAAGTTTTGTAGAAAAAATAAGAACAACTTCTTTTTATAAACAATTACCAACCAACTCCTAACTTTCTCATTATCAGAATCTCTTAATTAATCCGTCCTAATACGTTTTTAAAACTTGACTGACTAAAATACATTTCAAAACCAAGATTTTTCCATGTGGATGTATACATATACTTTAGAGTGATATTATAGCATTCTTGATCAAACCATGCCTGGATTTCTTTCACTTTCTTGAACTTTCACCATGCCTAACTTTGTTACCGGTAATAATTCAATTCCTTGCGCTGCCTCTTCCTCATTGCCTTCGTTTATGGCATTGTATAAAATGTAGTCACTGTAATAGACGCCATAATTCATCGCCGTCTACAATTCTCAAGCCGTGTTATAAGGTTTGGCAACACCGCCCATCTGTCATCTGGGAAGTCTAACGCAAGCACGTGGTAATTGCTAACACTGCGTAAACACATAGATTTTGACGCAAAATGTTACCGAAAATACAACAGAACATAACGTCCGCTGAATCTACACACAAATATCATAAATAAGGGATACATATTATCATGATATGTACAGTCGATTCCCGATAAAGTAATAATAAAAGGCTGTACTATACCTCAATGTCCCAATGTCTGAAGATTTCTTGTCTTGCTGCTATGCTCACTACCGTCATTGACGCGTTCAGAAAATATATTTAAGACTATTCTTACAAACTTATTTTTTTGTGTAGCCTCCTCGGAGGCCGAGTGCAGGTCTTTCTATTCGACGCCCGTGGGCGACCTGCGCGTCGAGATGAGAGATGGAATGGATGAAGATGAATGAAACTGGACAAGGATGTGGAAGGAAGCGGTCGTGGCCTATCAGAAGGTACCGTCCCAGCATTTGCCTGGTGTTGAAAATGGGAAACCACGGAAAACTATTTCAAGGACGGCCGATTCTTACTTACTTACTACTTGATAATGAATACTTCACTTTTTGTCCACTGATACACTCATCATAGTCGCAATAGGCCTCCCAGCTTAATGTTGACAGTCTAACAATAATGTTCCACTGGTCACTTAATTTAAAAATAGGTAGCTTCCTAATGAAATCTACCTAAAAGCACTTGCCAGCCGAGTACAGTTCATAATGCACTGGGAAAAAGAGAGCACATGAAGAAATACACCAAAACTAAATTAGGCCTACTAGACACAGAAAGTCCACCTCGCTATAGTGATCAAAACGTTGTAATATAACCAGTTATTTTAATAGTGCTGTCATAATTTGACTTACAGCCAGGAACACAACATTTCCTAGGCATCTGAAATAGTTAAATGAAATATTAGTGAAGCATTTCTTGGTTAAATTCATTACAAGGCATCAGTTACACAAACAACTTAATACGGAAAATACTCACTTCTACAACTTTCACGAGGAATTTCACGGGTGTGGAATAGATAGATTTTATTAATTCCATTTGATCAAATACATGTATACAATACATTTTTGATATAGGACACGTCAGAATTTACATCTATAAAATAATAGTAATAGGTATATAATACTAATACTACAACTATTTATAACTTATTATAATAACAGATCTTAAGAGATACAATCTTATTGGACAACTATTTACACCTAACTCTATTATCATAATATGAAAACTTAATTCTATAAATACAACAACTTACAGCTAGGTATTACAATTAAAATAGAAAAGTAAAATATAATTATAGATTTCATCACTCCTATACACTAAGATATTCAACTACAGAATAAAAACAATGGCACTGCAGATAAGCTTTCAACATTCTATCAAAGGTTTTTATTTTTGGGGCAAGTTTTATATACTGGGGTAGTTTATTGTATAATTTAACTCCTGTGTGAAAAGTTCCATTTTTATATATGCTTGTGTGTGTGTGAAATATGAATGTTTTGATTTTGTCTTGTGTTATGCCTATGAACATCATTGTTTGTTTTAAGGAAAACATCCTTATTCATTAAATTCTTAAAAAAAAACATAATACTTTCCAAGATATATATGAAGGGCAGTGGGAGAATGTTTAAATTTTTGAACAGAGGTCTACGTGATTCTCTAGTGTTTACATTTGCCATAATTCTAATCGCCCCCTTTTGTATCCTAAACGTGCTTAGTACATCTGGCGACATACCCCGAAATATGACCCCATAACTTAAGTATGAATGGAAATAAGCAAAATAAGTATTTCTTAATGTGTGCATGCTAGTGCAGGTTTTCAAAATACGTAACGCAAAGAACATCGAGTTCAGTTTAGTATTCAGATATTGAATATGTTTATTCCATTTCAAGTCATGTTGTATCCATAGTCCTAAAAACTTTGTTTCTGATTTATTTTCTATTTGATGACCATTTAATATTATATTGGGCTTCGCAGGATTCCTATTCTGTATAGTGCGAAAATTTAGACACACTGTTTTTTTATAGTTTATTATGAGGCGATTATCTTGTGACCATTTGGTTAACTCTCCTGTAACGGAGTCAGCAGACTGCTGTATGACCTGCTTAGTTTCACCTTTTATTACGAGTGTTGTATCTTCCGCAAACAGCATTTCCTTATGTGAATGAACGTTCTGTGTTATATCATTGATATATAGAAGAAATAGTAGTGGGCCCAAAACCGATCCCTGGGGAACTCCAAATTTAATAATTCCCTCATTGGACAATGTTTCATTAAGTAATTTGGTTCCATCATCGTTGTGTCTCAAGCTTACTATTTGTTTACGCCTTGTTAAGACTCTATCCATTTATTAGGTAGGCCTTTAATACCATATTGATTTAGTATTGTAAGGAGGTTTTTATGGTCAACAACATCAAATGCTTTCGATAAATCCAAGAATAGGCCAGTTACATGTTCCTTATTGTCAATTAATTTCAGTATACTATTAATACATTCATAAATTGCTGTCTGTGTAGATTTTTCCGTTCTGAATCCATGTTGTGAGTTTGATAATATTTTATTTTTTTCTATAAAACTTTTCAGTCTCTTATACATGATTTTTTCCACAATTTTTGCAATACCAGTTGGTAAAGTAATAGGACGATAGTTATCTAATTCATCTTTTGAACCGTTTTTGTGCACTGGAATTACTTTTGATAACTTCAAAATATCCGGGTAAGTTCCTGAGAAAATTGAACTGTTTATTAAGTGTGTAAGTGGATTTATTATATTTTCTGCACATTCCTTTAAAATTGCATCAGGGATGCCATCAATGCCAGCACAGAATTTATTTTTTAGTTCTTTTATAACTATTCTTACCTCTTCACTTGTGACATGATTTATAAATAAAGAATCACAACATATATTTATTTTATTATTAGAATTTAGTGTATTTACCTGTGATTTATTTAATAATTTTTGTGGAATTTCCAGAAAATAGTCATTAAAAGTGTTTGCTATTTCCTCTGGACTATTAATCACTTTATTATTTCTAGTCAGTGTAATGTTCCTTTGTATTTTAGTAGATTTTCCAGTTTCTTTCTTTATCACGGACCACATAGCCCTGTTTTTATTAGATGATTGGGAAATAAAATTGTACCGTGATTTTCACGTTACAATGCCTGATGTTTCTACAACTTGCCTATGTACATGAACTTAACCTAGAAATCCAATCTACATCAATAAGATTCATCTCTCCATGTATTTCCCACAAATCTTTCAAGCTTTATCAGCTGTGGCCAATGAGATCGCGTTCCTGAATCTTTCGAATATTATCAACTGTGGCCAATGAGATCGCGTTCCTGTCGCAAGGTGATTGGCTATTGCCATTTTGTAAGTGCCGACAACTGTTAAGCAATAATAATTGTGACCTTCTAATTGTCAAGTTTTGGCCTAGTCTGAGGTTGTGTTGGCAGTTCCGAATCAACACTGAATTAAGGTCAACAATTTAAACAATAAAATATCGACACTCCATCTTGGAAGAGTTAGCACGTCAGATGTAAAAATTTTGTAAGGATTTATCGGGGGCGAGTTTTACTCGTATCGGAACCCCGAAGAGTGTGTATTGTGCTCATTTCACTAAAGCGAAATTTATTTCTTAATATGTATTATAATCTGCAGCAAAGGTAATGTCTTATATGTTTAAAGATGTACTGTGAGTGGGCTTTGGGTAGGCAGATTTGTCTGAGACCCAATATCTCTTTCTTGGCTTTTGATCAGCATTAAGTTTTATCTGTTACTCTACTTGTTTTATTGTAAATGGTACGGAACCTTGAGTTTTATGTCTGTAGTACCTAATTTTGCCTTTTATTTTATTTGAGTATCTTTTGCTTTATTCCTGTGTCTGATCACTAATTACTTGGTTTATATGTCGTATTTCCTTCATGGATTAATTAATTGTGTTTGCCTTGTGCTACGGCCTGAGAGCCGTTTTATGTCATTTGATTGAGATCGGACAAAATCTGCCAAGCCCTTGTAAGCTTTACGAAGTACTGTACCCGATTACCCGGATAGTAGGCTGTCAGATATCCGCCCCCTCAATCGGATTGCCAATAATCAAACGCGCCGGCATAGCTACATCAATGAAAATGGCACTGACAGATACTATCGAGATTAGAGCACAATAGTTAACTGGAAAATTATTGTGGAACACACCAAAATATACGGGGGTTCATACTTACCTTGACTTACTCTTAAATATATCTCGGGGACTGGGTTGTCAACTGGATCACTTAAAAGTATGTCCTCACAATAACCTCCACCATGATATTTAAAATGAACCAGAAACGAAGACGAGAAACTTTAAACTGCACAATAATTTATTTCACATAAAGAATGAATTTTAACAAAATGAAACAACAAAATATACGTGGCAATCAGAAGCCATTGACCACATAACCATGTCCTCCTGTAGGACCTGTATTCTCTACATATCATGTTTTAGCTTTCTCAAGCTCATAGCAACGAAAATATAACAATGCAATGGGAATGGAAACGGGATTTGGGATGAGACACACATATCAATTGCTTTGCGTGTTTATACTGCACATTTTATTTATAGCCACAAGGCTATTATGAAACGCCCTTGGTCTCAGTAACACAGTTGTCCGGACCAGCTGCAAGGCACCTGTGTCGTCAAAACGGACACCCGTTCGTTCAACCCTACCATAAGCGTGTTACCTCAGAGCTCGGCTCTCCCTTTAAACACGTAAATGTTCACATCTCAACTGAAATATTATCACGCAAATGTCTTACATGCTTCATTCTAACACCATTGGATTCCTCCAACAATCCCAAATCATGATTATTTGTTTAAACCACTTGCTTAACTTGCATTGTTTAGAGTATATATAAAAAATTCTAAATGTTAATAACAAAAGTTCATTAATTATTTATAACAATAATAAATTGTTTATAACAATGTCAAATGACCATTGAAAATTTAATACACGCTTCTATTAATCACTATCATTTCAAATTATTTAACAAAGATATTTACAGAATTATTTTACAATATTAAATTGTTTATATTATTTATACAAGGAATACATTGAACCACACGTCTATCCGGTTGATAATTACTCAAATCGTGTTGATATAATCGACCAATGAAGGTTAGTTATACTTAACTGTCAAATTCAGGTTTAATAATGTTTAATAATAATTATTAATATTTGTGACTGTAACCTCCATTCAAAATCTTTATCTCAAATTATTTAACACTCTTGTTAATTTTAACAGTATCTTCATATGAACAATCTTTCAAAGAACAAGGACAATAACATTCAGCGGGAAAATACTTCGCTCAGGACGCCCAAAATTACACAACAATTGGCCCAAAATTCATCATATATCTTCATATATATGGCATAAAAATCTTCCAAACTACACACAAAAAACCTCCACTATTAATTCATCAACTTCATTAATTATTGTGGGAACCTCCTTCATTATTCAAGGGCATTATTCAACAGCGACTTTTACACGTCCACTGAACTATCGATTATACATCCATTGTTCCTCTTTAAAAATTCTTATATTCATCAATTGTAATAATGACTGTTATTATTTAACCTTCGTGGGTTTCATTCATGAATCGATATGAAGTAAAAATTTGCCAATCACAAATAAATTTAATAGCAAATACGGTTAGACACTCCTGCCTGGTCTATCAAAATTGAGATTAACATCTTCAAAGTAACGCAGTATAAAAATACTATCTTCAAACAAAGTTCATCTAAACTGCAAAATAGTCGAATAGAATACAATCAGATTGTGGAATGCAAACATTATTGTTCCAATCTCGAATTGAGAAAAACTCCAGTCAAATGTTCATTACTATAGTGTATTCAAAAAATTGTAATTAACGTTCGTATTTCATAAAATTGTCTATAATGCAATGATAAATGTCTATGTTGCAATCATGTTCATAAGACGACTAGTATTTCAAAGATCGTCGATATCGTAGTAGATTTTAATGCTCTAAAATCTTTTAATTATTCTTCTTTCTTGAGGATGACAGAAAATTGGTCAAAGTAATTTACTGATTAGAATTACTTTAATGAAATGACACGCTGTCTGAATTCAAATCTGCCATAGCAAATCGTTAACTTTACAGTTAAATCGTGACTACAAAAATATGCAAATTACTGAAAGAATCTAAATCATCAGTCTCAACTGATCCAAAATTATTTAAGTATGCCAATGACATAGCAATGTCTCAAATATCGAAGAAAAAGGCTTAAATCATCGAAGTGTACTGAGTACAAAATATTAATCAAGAAAATGGGGCAAAATGTAGGACAGAAAATATGGGAAGAATGTTTGCTCAAATATCGCTACAAACTCAAATAATACAAGAAACGTTCACGACTACCTTATCTGCCGATTGACGTTCCAGAGGAAAATTCCCCAAAGAAGACTGCTGAGGGATCCATTTCACCAACTTAAAGATGAGCTCCATCCTCGAAACAGGAATCAGCGTCCTCGGAGAATCGAACTGCTTCCTCCTCCGAAATTGCACTGCTCCGTGGATACGAGAAACATCCTTCCGGCAAATTCTTCATTGTGCGCCGGGATAACCCTGGCCTCTCTTGAAAGTTCTCTGAAGTTCTTGCAGGAATTCGTCATGAAGTTTAATGTAGTTATTTCAGCAGAAATATTCATAGTTGTGGAGTATGAAAATATTTCCACTGTTATCTGGTATAATTCAGCGATGGATTAACGATGCATGAGTGTAGTTGGATGTTCACTACATGCTCGCTTTTGTAGAAAGACGATTAACGAAGTTCCATGCTGTTACTTTACTCCAATAATGTATGTCCCAATTGCATCAAAGCCTTAGCCCTTCATCTCACCTGCAGTTATAATGATCAAAAGCACTGCAATATTATAATGTTCCATAGTCGAATGTATCGTTGTAATACCAAACTGTTGCACTCCACGTGTCAGCCGTAGTGTATAATATGGAATATAAAAGTGTTTCTCCTGTGGCGATAAAATCACTTTTGTTGGCAGCCTAAAAGTTCCAGTATCTTTCGAAGTATCACTGTGAAATCGTTGAAATCTTGTATACACCTTAATGTTATACTGCCTAATAGAATTATCATACAGGCTGAAGTTAGCGCTTGATATCTTGACTGGTGGAAACGTTAATGTGCGCGTTTCAACTTCACCTAGTTTTGAGCAGCGTGAAATGGAACTGCCCCGAGTTCGTTCGATGCGGCAAGGCTTTCACCTCACGCTAAAGACACCTTACTTCACTGAATCACTTGAAAATAACTCTATATCACCAGAAATATATATGCGATCACAAGTATGAGATCTGAGCGTATCAGTATCAGTATGAGTATGAGAGCTCCTCTCTCCTGTGCACGACCTTTTATCAACTTCTTAAGGGGCGTATCCATCCCTACCATAGCCTGTTGCTGCGTCATTGCTGGAAGTTTTAACTTTGGCTATACTTGACGGATTTTCAAAATTCAAAAACTCAAAATTAATTTCTTCAAAATTCCAAATCAATGCCATAACTGAAAATAGATTTCCACAAATCTGCATGCCAAAAGTAATCGAATATCGTAGTTTCAGCAATTTCCGTCTTCCTTCCAAACTATCGTTCATTGGTTCGCGTCTCTCCTCCAATAGCGTAGCTTCTTCCTTAGCACAATACCTTGTTTCCTGCGACTGCGTCGTAAATCTCGGATCTTTCTCGAATAAAATCATGACGTCACCAAGAATCTCAGCTCAATCAGCCTACTGGCATGAATTCTACGTCATCCGTGCCTACGTCATGAATATCCACGTCATAACTATGACATCCTTAACTTTACTGATATTTTCCAATACAGCCATCGTGGTCTCGATATAATTCAATTTCCGGGGGCAGTACCAAACCTATGCCAAATCACATAACCTAAAATTGTGCGATCCACAGCTCTTATATTAATTATTAATTTATTTTCCTTTTATATCTTGGTCTTCTGATGGTAGTAAATCTTTTTTATACAATTTTGTTTCACTATTATTGTTCGTTTCCTGGCGACAGTCGCCATTACCTTTTTTTTCTGACATATTGTCATAATATTGAGATGAAAGCAGTCGGTCGAGCTGTAATTTGATCCGCTTCATTACGTATTTGGTTTAATATTTCGAGCGGATAAACTTCATTTTGTCATTCGTGATATGATTTCGACCTTCCTTGCGAGGTTTACTATTTTGGAACATAACATATCGGTAATTACTGTTTAAACTTTCCTTCGGGCTATAATCTAACTTTTGCCGAATCTTGGGCACTCTTTCGACCTTCAGGGACCGATAACCTAGATGTTAGGCCCCTTAAAACAACAATTATCATCATCATCATCATCATCATCTTTCGACCTTTTAAGAGAGTTTTGGTTTTAAGATTTTCTTCCCCTGCCCTTTCTCCTTTTACTTGATTAATGAATTATTATTATTTTTCGGGGTTTGCAATACGCCTTACCTGTTGTAATTGATGTTATTATACCTTGTTCTTCCTTTGATGTATTTGGTGTTGTTTGGATGTAATTACTAACCTAATTAACTCTTCCTTGATTTGTTCTTTATTTCCTAGTTAAGATAATGATCACAATAGCTTCTAACACGGTTCTGGGATTGGGGCTCTCTTTCATAATACGGTCTTCTTTGTACCGGTACAAAAAGTATCAGTATGCATTTTCTTTGCTTGTATTATTACCTCATTTATTATGCTAGTGTATTTTTGTAGTATAAATTGATTTCAGGTGTTGTGTGGTATTGTTTATATAATTTGTGTAGAAATTTCTTTCTTTGACATGAATTTCTAATCCCTGTTGTTATCCAATTACTAGTTTTGTTATTTTGAACAGTTCTTTGTCTAAAGGGGAATGCTGTTTCAAAATAGTGTTTTAGGGTACTGTTAAATGCATTAAATTTATAATTTACATTTTCTAGTTTATAAATTTCTGACCATGATTCCTTATTTAATAAGTCATTGAAATATGTAACATTTGTTTCATTGAATGACCTGCACTTTGATTTTACTCCATTATCATTATTATTGATTGTTTCGGGTACTTCAAAACTCAGTATTTGTCCATGGTGGTCACTAAAACCCGGACAACAGACTTCTATTGAATGGTGATATTTATCTGTATTTAAAAAAAATTGATCAGGAGTGGTTTTACTAAATTTTGTTATTCTTGTTGGGGTATTTACTGTAGGTTTCAGTCCATAGGAAATTAGTAACTGTGTTAATAATTCACAATTTCTATCAAATTTTAAGAAATCCACATTTACATCCGCACACATTATTATATCGAAATTTACTTTGCTCATGTTATTGAGTAACAATTCTAATTTATCTATAAATAAAGGAAACTTTCCTGACGGAGAACGGTATACGCATACAATTATTAACTTAAACTGCTGTATTTTTACGGCAGAGAATTCAAAATCCTGTTCCATAATTAGATAATCATAAGCTGTTAACTGTTCATGATTTAAATTATTTCTTAAGAAGATACAAGTACCGTACCACCATGGCTAATATTAGTTCTAGAGTATTTACTAGCTTGTATAATCCCTGGGAATTGAATTAATTCGAGTTGTTCCTCTTTCAGCCAATGTTCTGAAATACATAGTGCTGAGATGTCTTTAAGTTCATTTTTAAGCATTATATTTATGTAATCAATTTTATTATAGAGAGACTGAACATTCTGGTGGTAAAGTTTAAATTTGTTACTTTTGCAAGCTTGTGTTGGTGATTAATTTACATTTTTATTATTATTACCATAATTGTTATTATTATTGTTGCTAGACAAATCCGAAATACCATTGTTGCACTCTGTTAAATTTGACATCGAAAGATCTGAATGCCAAACCTGACGTTTGGCTTCTTTTACAAGTTTCCCTGCTTCCATTCGAATGATATTAGTGTTGAACTACTCTTACCATTTGAATTTACAATTTTGCAGATTTCATCACTAAGATACTCTTTTCCTAACCTATTTAAGTGTAGGCCATATCGAGTGTGGAACTTCCTATCTAATTTACTTACATCTATACTTTGGACATTTAGAAAACTCTTACATATTTTACGAATTTTTCCATTTGTAGCCTCTATTTCTACATTTACACATGATTTGGGAATTAAATCGTATCTCTACGGAATGTATACAATAATGACATTTGTGTTATGCATGGATGGCAATGTACCTTTTAAATCTTTGATTACCTTTTTACTCTCATTTCTATAGACGTCGTTTGTTCCAGCGGTGATTACTGCATAGTCCTTTGAAGTGAGGGTTGCACACTCTCCTACAATCCTGGTCGCGACCGCTGCAATTTGTGATCCTGGCTTTACTGTCGAAGTGGCCTCCATTTCTCCGCTCCTCTCCAATACGGTTGCTACTACATCTCGCCCGTGGCTATCCGCAAATATCCGCATCTTCCTGGATTTTCTCTTTACCTTGAAGAAAGTCATCATTTCCTTCGACGAGCGCTCCAAATGAATTTGAGACGGGAATTTCAGTTACATGCACTCCATTGATAGGCCTAGGCTTATTCAATCTTACCTTACCAGCAACCACTGTCGACCAAGTTTCCTTGCTTTCCTCTCTGTTTCCTTTTCATTTATTCAACACTTCCAGTGGCGTGGCGTGGAATTTTTTCGAGAGTAAGCTGTGAAGAAGACTGAAAGTATTGGCTTACACCATAGAGCCACTTCAGCACTTGGTTCTAGCGACGCCCTTGTCAATGTAGAGGTTGATGTCTGAAGTAGCAACAACTTCTCAACCGTACACACATAATCATGAGACCTTCACATTTTAAAAAATGAAGAAATTGTAACACAGCACAGGTCCCTTTTCAATTTCAGGCATGCCAATCCATTTAGCTGTATTAAGGGTGGATCAAATTATTAATCAGGGTTGGCGAGCTTTTCTGATCGTGTGTCATTTGACGATTGAACAGTGTGGCAGTTTGTGCTTTTGTTGTTCGCTTTTCTTGGTCTAAGGAGCTAAACGTTCAGGTTATTACCCGTAAATTTTCTATTATGACTGGCTGCGTGGCTCAGCGGCAACGTTCTCGCCTGCTGAGCTCAAGATTGCGGGATGGAATCCCGGCGCAGTCAGTCGCCATTTGAGGGTGCGTAAATGCGAAGGAGGCGTGTAAGTAGATTTACTGGCACGTTAAAGATTCCCTTCGGGGCAAAATTCCGGCACCCCAGCGTCTCTAAAAACCTCAGTAGTTAACAGGGACGTAAAAAACAATAACATTATCATTTTCTATTATGGGTCCTAAGTGAACATTAAAATAATAAACATGCTACTAGTAATAGATAACCTTATGACATGGTATTGCATGTTCAGTTAATATTTCTTTTCAGATATTCCTCAAATTATACTGACGTAGGCTTTCACGGCCAGCGTAGGTATCTTCAGAGTAGCCCAACAACCCGAAAAGTTGCTCTGAATATCATTCAAATTAGGCCTATTTTCAAAGAGTAGGTGTCAAGGATAGATCATTTTAAATGTACATCCGTATAATTTGAATAATATTTTAAAGACATATCACATTATTTAAAAAATAGTTGTTGCTTATTGCATTAGAAAAGAAGTTGCCATTGATGCAAAAGAATATTACGTAAAACACGATTCAAATATAATAATTTGAAAAAAAAAAAATGCATTTCAAAGGAAAGCATTCACTAAATTATCGAGATCATTTCTTAGAAGCAAGCGATTTCTCCGACGAGTAATAGAAATATTAGAAGTGAAGTGAATATGTATTTGCCATCCCTGTTGTGCAGTCTCAATTTTGAAATATCCATGCACCAAAGAGTACAAACTAAAAGGATATTAACGTGGGCTACTACTCGCTAAACATGCTAATTTATGACGTTCGGTAATTTGTCCAACTATGCACTAAAACACAATAATATCTAGTTACGGTACCGTATACTAAATTTTGCTAATTGCACTCAAAAACATATACCGGACATATACATACACCGGACGAAGCAGAATTGCAACTAACGCACCCATCAAAGATGGGAGATCAAAAATTTTCTCCGCGCGATGGAGGGTTGGGACTAGGGAAGCGCGCAGTGCTGGTGTTCCATGCTCACGAGGGCAAGCTCGGTAAGCTGTCCGAATCGAAGCAGACCCTGCTACCACGTTTGACTTGTTTTGACGACAGCCCTGTGGCTATGGAACGCCACACCCCCTGTCTTAGCCAATCAAGGACGACCTGACGTTCTTAGTGTACCACTCCATCGGCCATAGTGGTGTTTCGGGCCAGCCGTTGTCATAGCAACCGGCCGCGCTCTTTCTCTGCAAAGTAGTGGTGGGCGATCGTGAAGAACTGAGGTAGAGAACGAGGAACTTCATCCAAAGCGGCGATTTTGCTGTTCGTCGCGCTTTAGAAATTCATAATATAAACTTCATCTTTATGAGAATATGCTAGGTAAGCGGTGCTTACCTCGTGGTATTGGAGAAAACACCACTGAACTCTTCCATTAACTTAGCAATATCTTCCTTTAGCAGCTTTATAATTTCATATTTTGAGGACAGTACGAACTGCTTTTAGATGCTGTCATATCAAAATATACGATATTTAAGAATAAAACTTAGCATGAGGTCTTACGTATTTATGGAATTTACGGACTCTTCTATAGGTTGCCAATTCTACCAATAGCACGGCTTGAAAATTATAGACGGCGATGCATAATTGCAAGTTTCGCAATGTCCAACAGTTAGAAAGAGACAGACGAATAAAATATGCACAAAAATGACTTTGCCGGTTTGTTTTGTGTATATAAGGGCAATATAAAAAATCTTATGAAGAGATTTCAGGCTATTTCTACACTTCTTCACATCGTATCAGGAATACCAAATAGCTTATAAAGATAATAGCGAAAACTCCTCGCCCAAACAGGAGACAGCGCTCCCCAGCACCGCCTAGCGGTCCGAGTTGGCAACGTAAGACCCGCTGATTTACAACCGTGAGATCCAACCAAACAATTATAATAAATTATTGACCTGTGGATGATCTAATTATCCAATTGTAATGGTTGGTACGGGGAGTATTTGTGGCATATATGGCTGTAATAATTATAAACAACAAAGTGACCCAAAATCTTTCTTCAGGTTCTCAAGAAATTATTGTAAACAAGCCTACCATTACACTGATAGTTCGGTTTTCTTTTAATACAGAATGCTTTTACAGTATAATTTAGCATATTTTATCCTGTTCTTTATTTATTTATTTATAGATGCACGCTGTGGGTTATTCGAAGCCGAAGAGCTGACTTAGATGACGTATTGAAAAGGAATGGCCAAGAACTTTTAAACAGAACTCATGTTGTATGCTCAGACCACTTTGTGGAGAAAGATTTCAGGAACAAAAACTTGATAAGTCAAGGGTAAGATCTTTGTAGGTTGTTGATAGTAGGCCTAATGTTAATATTGAAATAACATAACAGCTTTTATAAAACTTGGTGACTCTACGGTACAGTAGGCCTAACATTTAACAACATGCTTCAATATTTCCAATTGAAAGTGTACGTAGTTATTTATTGTTATTATAAGGGGCGGAACAGCGAGGTCATCTGCCTCTAAAGTGTACATATTGCACTATTAAAGCTAAGGAGGTTGGTTAACAAGTTCAGAAACACAAATTTTAATTTTACTGACTTTATTAGGAAATATATAAGAAGGTAACTGTTTTTTTAATGTAATTAAACGTGTTCAACTCGTTTTTAAATACCGGTATGTCAAAAAGGATAGATTAAAACCAATGTGCTAATATTTCCTTGTAATTTTCAGCATTTGGCCTGGTGCAGTGCCTTCAGTTCTACTGCCTATGGCAAAGCAAACCCTATGCAGAAGCAGTCCAGTATTTTTTAGAATTCTATATAAATATTTTACAGAACCAAGCATCTTTTGTTTCTTTTAACACTAATCTTTAAATTATTTGCTGCCTTAATATCAAGCCGAGACATATATGTTAACTTCACAATGCAATTTCGGTCGGTGCGCACTCAAAAATGCTAGCTGTGGGTAGCAAGGGGAGTAATGCTGTCAACTCAAGATGCTGTAAATCAAGATGGCGATGTTAAACGCAAGTCACGAACGGTTATCTCTTGAAAATTGTTCCCAATCGAGTGATGTAAGTGTTCAATGTGATAACAATTCTTTATCCATTGAAGAGGAGTGTCTTAATTGTGAAGACAAAGCATGTAGTGGCGAAAAAATTGTGAGATGTGAAGGAAATCAACTGGGAAAAAAGTACGAGTTGCCGCGAGCGGCGAGTGAATCTGAACTCCTCAAATTAGAATTGGCCTCCAAAGAGGAAATAATCAAAATGCTTGTGGTTGATTTAAAAAACGCACAATCTCAAATAAGTATCCTTAAAGAAAGACTACAAGCAGAAGAAGATAGGCCTACTCAGGCAGACTATTTAGAGGTTAGGTCTAAAACGAATGCACGCTTTCCAAGACGTAGGCCTACCTTGGTGAAATCTGGGAATATTCCTAACAACTTTATCTCCCAGAATCCATTTGAAATCCTCAGCCGTTCCGATTCCCAATTAGAAGAAAGACAAGATACCGGTATTGAAAACGGGACATCCAGATACGACAAACCTCTCCATAACCCTACTAATAAGAAAAGGAGACGTCCCCGTGTACTTGTCATGGGTGACTCAATTCTGCGAAATGTAGGCCCAGTAGTTGATGATGCCGCAGTCTATTGCTATCCAGGAATAAGAACTGAGCAATTAACTAGAAAGGTATGTGCAAACGAGGTTCGTGAAGACCCTGAGGTGGTAATGATTCATGTTGGGACCAATTGCTTGAACAGTTCTCCAACACCAACTCACATTATGAATGACGTGGACAAGCTCGTGGACGAAGTGAAAAGTGCCTTTCCGAGTGCAAAAGTGTGTATTAGTGGTGTATTGCAAAGACGTGACATAGACCCACGATACATTAATGCAGTGAATTCAACACTGGATTGGTTGTGTGGTGAAAAAAACATTATGTTTTTAGAAGGGAACTCTTGGTTACAAGACAGGGACCTTGCTTATGATGGTCTCCACCTCAATAGAAGAGGAACAATGAAATTTGGAAAACTTTTAAACAGAGTTGCCAAGTTTTTACTCTCGGAAGACTAATTGCTGGAACGAGTGATGACATTTTATTGTTTAGAGAGAAGAAAGCGCTGACTACAAGTGGACACCTAGGTGAAGTACAGTGCAGTGAACATAAGTACAACTGTTTGGATGATTTCATGTAACAGGACTCTAATATAAGTGCATGCATAAACTCATTAGAATTAGGTGGAGAGGTTAGGTGTTTGTACATTAATAGCAGAAGTATTCGGAATAAGCTTGATGACATTGAAATTCTCGTGCAGATGATAGGTCAGATAGATGTATTGGTAGTTACAGAAACCTGGGTGAAAAGTAATGAGGCAGATTTTTATAACTTCAACAATTTCACAAGCGTGTTTGCTCATAGAGATGACAAAGTTGGTGGGGGTCTGGGTATTTATGTATCACACAAATGGAAAGTGAACGTTAAAAGAAAGTGTGAAATGAATCATAGTTTGATGTGGATTGAGGTATTCAGAGATGATGTTAAAAGTAATAGGCCAACATACAAAAGCATTGACATTATTGCAGCATATAACCCCAATAGAAGCAATGCCATACCCTTCTTAAATTCATTTGAAAGTTTTCTTAGCCAGATAAACAATAAATTATGCATCTTCCTCGGAGATACCAACATTGATATCCTAGCTGATGATCAATTAAGAAGGAAATATCTAAATTTAATAGCATGCTATGGTTTTAAACAATGCAACACTAAATATGCTACACGACTTTGTGACACTGCAGCTACCTTAATAGACCACGTGTCTCTAAACAATTCAGAATTAAGTTATAAAATATCAAATGTCAGCAATGATATTAGTGATCACAGTATATTAATTCTTGATATTTCCAAGACCAATTATAGCACGTACACTCAGTCACATAAGCCGACAAAATCAACAACACACGAGGACTCTTGGGATAGGCAACACACTCCTGAAACTAATATATCTATAAATGCAGATTCCCATAATGATGCAGATAGTACTGTTAACTCTCTATATAACTCTTTCATCAAACAATTGAATCTAAGGAACAGGCATAGCCAAAGAAAAATAACAAACAATACTAACAATAACAGACAGACTACTAACTTACCATGGGTCACAGCTGAACTCCTTACACTTATAAAACAACGAGACACTCTGCATGCAAAGCTCAAAAATCCCCTTCACAGAAATAATAATGATATGAACCAAGAATACTGTAGATGCCGGAATAATGTAACAAACTTAAAAAGAAGACTAAAGTCAAATTACTACTCAGATAAATTCAGAACATATGGAAACAATTCTAATAAAACTTCGGAGACTATCAAAGAAATCATACACAACAAAAAACCAATAGTTGAGACATGCACTTCACTTGAAATAGACAACAAAATTATCACAAACAATCAAGAACTATGTGAATCATTTAACTTGGTCTTCACAAACATTGCTGGAAGTCTAGCAAAAGCTATTCCTGAACAGAAGGAAATCCTCAGTAAGGACCACAATCAGTCAAATTCTCTCTACTTATATCCGACAGATGAAGCAGAGGTCAAGTCCATCATCACAAATTTAAAGAATAAAAAGAGCTGTGGATTAGATAGGATCAAGACAAATTTCATTAAAAACAATATACAATCATTTATTAAAATCTTGGTTGAAATGATTAATGAGTCCTTAGTTACTGGCATGATACCAGATGACTTAAAAGTGGCCAAAGTAGTTCCTATATTTAAGGGTGGTGACAAAAGAAATCCAAATAATTATAGACCTGTTTCTATTTTATCGGTAGTTTCAAAAATTCTGGAAGAAGTGGTAAAAACAAGATTGCTTTCATTTCTGAACAAGAATACATTCTTTCATAATATGCAATATGGATTCAGGGAAAATTCTAGTACTGAGGCAGCAACTATTGACCTAATAACAATGCTACAAGAAACTATTGACAAAAATAATATGGCAGTTGGGTTATTTATTGATCTCACAAAAGCCTTTGATACAGTAGATCATAAAATACTGTTATCAAAATTAGAAAATGCTGGTGTCCGAGGTATAGCACTAAAATGGTTCCAAAGCTACCTTATTGGAAGAAAGCAGCATTTAGCTTTGAATAAATGCATAAGTTCAGGAAAATATATAACTCATGGAGTTCCTCAAGGATCTATACTTGGACCTACATTATTCTTAATTTATATAAATGATATTGTGGAATGTAATTTGAGAGGGCATATCAAATTGTATGCAGATGATACAAATATCTTCTACACTGGGAAAGACATAATTGAAATCATACAAAATGTGCAACAAGATATAAATACTCTCTCACAATGGTTCCAGGCCAATAAATTAACAATGAACCTACAGAAGACCAATTACATGGTAATTTCAAAGCAAAGCATGAAAGAAATCACACATGACAAAATATATATAAATAATATTGAAATAAAAGAGGTTAATCAGGCAAAGTATTTAGGTCTAATCATCGACAAACACCTGACCTGGATTGAACACGTTGAACGAATTGCTAAGAAACTCTCACCTATAGTAGGGATCCTAAGGAAACTTCGGTATCTTATTCCCCTAAACCTTGTAAAACAAATCTACTATTCAATTGTACATAGCAAGCTCCAATATTTAAATATTATTTGGGCTCACTGCAGGAAATCCACACTGAATGATTTAATGACTATTCAGAATAGGGCTATTAGAAACATATTTAACCTTCCTTACTGCACTCCAGTAAAAGATCTGTACATCAGAAGTAAAATTCTACCCCTCAGCATAAGTGCAGATCTCCGAGCAGATATGCTAATATACAAAATTAAACACAACACAATACTCTATAGCTCTCCCTACATCTTGAACTCGGACAATCATTCTTATGGAACTAGGCATGCGAAGGACGTAGCCTTATATATCATTCACTCTTCTAAATACGGTAGAAATAGTTTCAAGTTCTCTGCATCACAGTCATATATGGCAACTCCAGCTATCTGATATGACATCTAGCGGTAAAAATAAGAAACTTACCAAGTAGGGTACATTTGTCACGTGGTGACTGTTTGTATATGGTTTCTTGTATTGGTAAACAGATCGTGGTAAATTGTTCGTGTCTTTATACATAAGTAATAAGTTTTACTCGTGGATAGAGTGAAAAATGAGTAAAAGCAAAGTGTATTGCTCAGTTAACGGCTGTAAGTCGATGTATAAGAGGGCTGCGGACATACGTTTTCATCACTTTCCAAAAGATGCAAATAGCAATAGCCGAAATGTGATGATACCTAATAATACCTAAAACCTAATAATAATACCTTTCCACCCCGGGAAGGATCTAACACATGTCGAGGTAGACAGACAGAAGACCTGCGACGTAAAGCCAGCGAAGGTTATTCAGTTTAAAATCAGCTGTTAAGATTGTAAGATTGAAGTTACTTGAATAATTAATTAAATAATTAATTATTGGCTGCTTGGTAGGGAGAAGGGATGAGTTTAACTTGTATTAAAAGTCGGGGGGGGGGGGGGGGGGCGACAGGAATTGCTTGATTTGGATGGTTAAAAGGTGGGTTTGGTGTTGAATATTTGAATGGTAGCGGAATCACTCATTCTACAGTGCCCACGGGGAGGCAAATTAGGCCTATATGACTCGTAGTGGAATAACTCGAATATCGAAGAACTTAGCGATTACGAGGTGTAGGCTTGGCGGAAAGGCTGGCTGATCATCAGTTTGACATCAATTCACGATATAAGTCGGAGCTTGGAACAGTGGCGTCTGGTTTGCGTGGATGCTAGTCTCGGAATGATAAAAGTAGCACAGCTTCGGTGTGTTATTTATTTGTTTATGTACCGTATTTCTCTATTTGAATGTCCTCGGCGTTGACTCAGGATCGACATTTACATTATATTGCGCATAATAGTACCGAAATAATATCCAAAGTGTAGCCCTGTGTAAATTTGAATCAGCTGATCTACATCACCCATAAAAACTGATGCTTGATGCAAATGACACCAAAAAATCCAGTGGAACACACAAATTAGATCTCGTGTATCGCACAGTTATACATATATACAATTAAAAATAACACTGTCATTACTTTAGAGACCATATTTACTGATTATAACCGAAAAATAAAAAGTGTTCCATATCAAACGCGTGTTATTGAGTATTTTAAACCCTTCTTATTCAGACCGACCGCAGCGCCCCAAGTGTTAGTTTGAGTTGCCAATAATAAACTTCCCGATGAAGTAAAAAGTGCACCAACTTTGTCAGTATTTAAGAGGAAAACTACGAAAGTATTGTGGGAAAAATTCGATGCATCGTAATACATCAAATAAGCTTAAAAATCCTGTGCTTATCATTTTAAGAGACCTTGGTCTAAACAATCTTAGATATAGTATCAACTTTACTAATAGGCCTATGCCCTTATTCATCAATTTGTGTTACCTTCAGAATTTTCTTCCTGGTGTGTAAACACACATATTACTGTACAATTCCTCTGTACGAGCCTATGGCTCTTTGGAATTAATTGAATAAATAAATTAATTGAATAAAATAACTCGCACCAAGAGATGGCACTGTGATCGCTGTCTCCAAACGAGCGCATGCTTTTATGGCCGAGTTTCCGCTATTATCTTTATAAACTATTTGGGAATACTTTGAGTCTTTCAACTTCCACCCGATACTCTTTGGTAATCTTGGCTCAGTGCGCATCGGCATCGGACAAGTCAACTGAGTTCCGTTTTCTGTGATTTTGTTGTTTTCGTGACAAAATTTAGCGTAGTCTCATGGAAATATTGTTCACAAATTTTGTCACTTAAAATGATATGATGGAAATATAAGACATACTGTGTATCATTTGGGAAATTATCTTAGTTATTTGGGATTGATTGTATTTCCTGTCAGGAAGCAGCGATCATCATGGCTGCGGAACATCAATTCTTTTATGAAGATGAAGTTTATAGAATTAACAAGAAAGGAAATATTGAGTTTGGTATGGTTTTGGAGAACTCAGAACTTGTTAGCAGTGATGAAAATTCAGATGTGGAAGAAGGGGGCAGAATGAAGAAAGGGCATATTCGTGTTGCGTGGCATCCAACGGGAGTAGAAGTCATTTCAGAGAGAAAGGTAATAATAGCAATGGTAGATTTTATTGGTAACCTATTGATGTGATAAGTTAGGAAATTATTAAAGGAATGTATATTCTTCTCTGACATTATGCCTTTGATTGTTGTCATTCTTGTAAACGGCTTATTAAGTTGATTGGACATAGATACCTCTCTTGGAAAGTTTTAAATTAAACTGCGAAAGCATTGAGAAAGTTTTCGAAGACGAATACACACGTTTCTTTCTTTACATATTTTTTACACGGGGCTGTATTTAGTTTCCATTGATGTTAAATTGCAGCCTAGTAATCTTTCACAAACAATACTTGAGATAGGTGTATGAAACTAGCACTGAATGAGATAAGAACGAGCGATAATATTTTCTATAGTACATGAATTAGCCAAAATACCTCATCAAACGTTAAGAAATAGTTAGGCTGTGTCCCAATAGTACAATTTCAGCTGTAGTGAACTATATAGTCGACTAATATTCCGGATGTGACTTCAGAAGTCGTGATCCAATACTACTTAGCACATAGCAATCAAGTCTGTAGTAGCTAGTGAACGAAAGTGCATGCTAGATTGTCGACTACGTCAAGGAGTTATTGCCCACTGCGTTGCTGAACACAAGTCTATGAAGGAGGCCATGAATCAAGCAGACATGTCCCAAATCTCCATAGTGCATAGCACATAGTTGCTAGCAGCTAGTCAATAGTTAACAACTTGAGTAGTGGCATACAGCCTTACTGTTGTTTTAAGGGCCAGAACTACAATGTCATCTGCCCCTAAAATACATCCCTGATAGGTTTTGAACCCCGGCCGGGTGAAAGACCAGACCTCTATGAGAAATAAATCAGGGAATGATGTTGTAATAGATGTTTAATTAAAGATCCAATGTAGTGCATCCTCCTTTTTCATAACTTTTCACACTTAGTTTATTGAAAATATATAATTTATGATTTAGGCCTATATACCTTTCTGGGAGTCGTTAAAAGTTAATTTCAATTGCCACTCCTGCACCGGAAATAATATTTTTTTAAAACGTAAATAAAGCATTTTTGATCGTGTTCATTTCACTAGCGGCACCATCTTTTATACTCCATGTGACATGTTGCCAACATATCCGATACAAAATTCACCACATGGCACGTGAATAATGAAATAAAAGGCAAACCATTGGCCTGGATAACGATTATTGATGCGTGACTACCCCCACTGTGCGTGACAAAAACCAGGGTTGTTATATATTAGTTAACGCGGCCCGCTACCTAACCACCATAGGTCTGGACAAAAATATTGGTGTGCCGGATGTGATATAGTACCGAATGCGTGGGGTTGGCATTACTGACTCCTCAAGAAAGATAGCTCTTGGAGCCACAATTTCAACTACCGTATAAGTAGGCCTAAGTCATGATCCTATTTGGGATGGCTGGGTGGGTCTATGACAGCGGAGGAGTGAACATCTAATACTACATCTTTTCCAGATATTCTCCCGACTATTAATTCAGGTAATTTCAGTACCTACAAATTTTTATAGAAAGGTTCACTTACTGTGGAGCGCCACCGATATTTACTCCTCTGCTGTCTGTAACCTACCCAGCCATCCCAAATATGATCACGATTTATATAGGTAAAATTCTAGCTGTTTCCGCGATTGTCCAGCTCGTACGATACTACTCGGTAAAACAAAGAAGCGCCAATCCAATGGTTTTTCACAATGGTTACAGCCTAACGTGTCCAGATCAATAGGTTTTTGATAATGGTTACAGCCTAACGCGTCCAGATGAATGTTTTTTTGTGTCAAGTGTGCCCCGCTAGCTACGTGCGGCAAAGGGCACTCCTCAACCCTACTATTCTAACCTTCGTTTTGGCCAATTCAATGGTTTTTGACAGTGGTTGCAGCCTAACGGGTCCAGATCAATGGTTTTTTACGATGGTTACAACCTAAAATGTCCAGATCAATGGTTTTTGACTGGTTACAGCCTAACTCGTCCATATCAATGGTTTTTGACAATGTTTACGGCCTAACGTGTCCTGATCGGTTTTATTTTATCAACAGTAATTTTGTATCCCACATGTTGGCAACTTGATGTGCGCCTTGTTGACCAGCCATGTGGGCGGTGCTGAAGCGGTTTGGTTGCCCTCAGCATTTTGTAGATCTAATCAAGGCTCTCCATGATGACATGACAGGTCAGGTTTGCCATCAGAATAAGATGTCCGATGAATTTCCTATTACCTATGGACTGAAACAAGGATGTGTACTGGCTCCAACGCTTTTCGCGCTGTACTTGGCTGCAATGCTTTATGATTCACCCACAAACATCCCAGGTGTGGAGGTCAAGTATCGTTTTGATGGAGGGCTTTTCAACCTAACTCGTCTCCGCTTCTTGAGGAAAACTCAGGTTACTAAGGTTACTAACATGTTGTATGCAGATGATGCTGCGTCGCCAACTCGCACACCAGATGAGCTGCAAGAGTCAGTTAATTGTTACAAAAGTGCATGTGATCGCTTTGGTCTTACCATAAATGTCAATAAGACTAAAGTCTTGGCACAACCTTCACCAGGCACACCTCTTCCTCAGTTCAATATCTCCATCTCAAATTTACCATTAGAACAGGTAGACCACTTCTCGTACCTGGGCAGTACCATTTCTGTGAGTTGTACCTGTGAGCAGGATGTGGATAAGAGAATTGGCACAGCCCATGCAGCATATGGATGATTAGCGCACCGGGTCTTCTTGAATCTGTCCATGATTACAAAGCTTATGGTGTACAAAACAGTAGTCATTTCTACATTGTTGTATGGCTGTGAAACGTGGACCCTTTACCGACGTGATCTTAGGAAGCTTGAGCGTTTCCACCTACAAAAACTTCGATCAATCCTGAGGATTAAATGGGAAGACCTCATTACCAATATTGCTGTTCTGGAAAAGGCTCAAATCAACAGCATAGAATCATCCATAATAGGTCACCAATTTAGATGGATTGGTCATGTCCATCGGATGGATGATGAGCGATTACCTCCTCGAATGCTATATGGTTAGATATGCTATGGCACCAGACCTCATGGTGGTCCTAAGAGGCGCTACAAGGACCAATTTAAGCAGACCCTGAAATTGACAGGTCTTGATTCACAAACCTGGAACACGCTGGCTGAAGACCGCTCAACTTGGCGCCGTACCATCTCGGAGACTGTAAAGACGTTTGAAAGGGATCGACGCACACATGAAGAGGCCAAGCGTCAAGCTAGGAAACTTCGAGCAGCCCAACCACGTCCTCCTCCTGCAATACTATGTGACTTGTGTGGACGCTTGTTCCATGCCAGGATTGGACTCTTTATAGTCACCGTAAACACATCCACAAACTGGACTGAAGGAAGAAGATTTATACTCAGATTCGAGTTAAAGCCGATGATGATGATGACAAGTATTGATTAACGGAGATTCCATCTGATTTTGGGTTACTAGTCATTTGTCAATACGGACCTAACAAATTCCAATATGGAGTTAAACGATGCAGAGATTGCAACGAGTGCCGGGCATAGCTAGTATTTACATATTTTAGCACATACTTCCAGTGCAATAGTGATAATTGACAGTTATTTCAATGGCTAATGACTCCCAGAATAAGAAACCAGGTATGAAAATCATATATTATCATATATTAGTCAAGTAGAAGTGCAAAACGATTCGCTTCCTCCAGAATTAATTGAAGGGGTTCCATGGTTCAAACTGAGAGCCAATTCCTGCAATTTTGAAAGTAAGTGACCTAGAACACAGATAGTGAAACCAACATTCCCTAGTAGATTTACCGGCTCGAGACTCTTATGCAAACCAACCGGGGAGGACTACTTAATACAAAACAAAAGAAATACCGGGCTATGTCTTTGCCATCCACGACTGCCTTTCAAAAAGCAGTGAATAAACGAGAACAGAAAAAGAATGATATTTGGTAAGAGTTTTATGTTACTCAATGTGATGACGATCAGGGATTAGACACCATCAAATTTTAACCTGAGGCATATATTTACGAGGTTTGCGTCGCATGGCCTCCATCATCCAATCTGTTTTAATACGAAATATCACAACCCTTGCGACGAATGTGTGTGTGATTTATATAGCGAGAATTGTGACAAAAGAAAAATGAAAGACTTTGTGTGACTACGAACTAACTTAATCACAATATGCGTGCTTTTTACTCTTCATTCTATCTTTTCCATGTATGGCAATTGGCTGCAGACAATAAATATGTACTGTAATTCCCGCGATCTAACGCCAAACGCAATCAGCTGGCAGTATTGAAAAATGCAATAACACCCTATAGCATTAAATGTTCAACTCTTCTTTATCACATTACCTATTTATAGTAAATTTTCCAGATTTTCATGGCAGCCTGCAACTAAATAATCTTGTATGGCCTCTGTTGCCGGGTGCAAGCTTTGTTATTTTCGACGTCCAGAGGACAGTTTGCATGTCGAATTTTTGTCGTTCCTTGGAGCATTGTGAAAGTCAAGGAGGTTAGATATCTAAGCTCCTTGATCCTATAGTGCTTTCCAGTAGAGAAAGGAGGAACTTTGTGTTGGTGGAAAATCCCAAGATTAATTTGGCATTATGAACACGGTCTACTGAATTCAAATGGGTTCTTTAACATACCAAAAACTTATGACGTATGTGCCGAGATTTTTGTCGCCTTTCAAAAAAATCTCTTACCACGGCCAGGAGCGAACCTGCAAGCTAGGGGTTGGTAGTCCGACACGATAACCACTCGCCGTCCGTGTCAAGCTAGCCTGCAACTTTTAGCAGAAGAGTTTCATGAACTATTATGTTGGTGCATGGCTACCACTATAAAATCTGCACAACACGTATGTAAACGATGAAACCGTTCATGTGGAAGATAACAAATTTTCAAGAGTAGAAAACATATATCTATTAGGCCTACCCTATACAGCAAAATATAAAACTTTTGTATTTGCACAGTTTGCACACATTTCATTAAGAGAAAAGTAGTATACAGTCTGATAGTTGCAAATCATTGCCCATTGGGTACACCTGTATTTCTGCTTGAAACATCATGATATCTCTAAGTTAACAGTAATGATCTGAGAGCAGTGATCAGCTGATCAGTACACTTTCTGGAACTCTTGTAGTGTACGGTGGCCAGCGCAGTCAATATCCGCAAAATTTTCAATAGGAATAGGTAAAGTGAATAACATACACGAGTTCAAACATTTTAACACTAGAGGGTGTTTTTTCATTTTTTCAGCAGTGCCAATGTTATTGTTTTGCACTGGTTTTGCTGCTTAGTTCGAAACATGACATTGCAGTGGTGGACGCGGAATTAAGGCTTTGCATACAAACACAAACCTAACCTGGGACCTACGCCCCAGACCCCCTTGCTTGTAGTACAATCTGTGATTTTCGTCCAGACAGTCATCTAACCTAGTAGCGACCAATGGTTTCATTCAGATTGTCGTCTAATCAAGTAGCAACCAATGGTTTCGTCCAGACCGTCATCTAACCAAGTAGCAACAAATGGCTTTTGTCTCACACATTTTAGTACATTAGTAATTTTCGACCAGACAGTCGTCTAACCTCACTACAGGGGAGTGTGATGAAGTGAAGTTGGCAGCACTCATCATCATCATCATTTCCCCTTATCCAGCTCCTGCCGGGTCGGGGTATTTATGGCACTTCTCCACTTTCCTTCCATGATCTTGTCCCAGTCCAGATTTCTTTTTCTCACACTGTTCTTCACTGAATCGATAGGTCTTCCCCTTGCACTTGGCCTCCAGCATCTGTCTTGGTATTCTATTTTCCTCCATCCTTTTTACATGTCCAAACCACCTTAGTTTATTCTTCTCAATTCTCTCATTTAGTTTTCCCATCCCAACTTCCTTCCTAACATCTTCATTCCTCACTCTGTCTTTCCTTGTCTTACCTATCATACTTCTTAGGAATTTCATTTCACTGGCTTGGATTCTACTCTCTTGCCTGCCTGTCAGGGTCCAAGTCTCAGCTGCATAAGTTAATATGGGTACACAGTACACTTTATACATTACCTCCTTGCTTTTCCTTGGTACTTCCTTATCCCAAACAAGTTTTCTTACACTTTGATAGAATGCATTGCTCTGCTGTACCCTCCTGCCAATCTCCATGTCCAACCTACCAGTTTGCATCAATTCACTTCCTAGGTATTTGAACGTGTCCACAATTTCCAAACTCTGACTTCCAATTTTCACAGTGCCCTTTCCTTTTCTTTCCCCTCTTGTCATCACCATGGTCTTGCTTTTCTCTATACTGATTTTCAGGCCGTACTTCTGAATATTTTCATTCAGTGCATCTAGTTGTTTTTGCACTTCTTCGGTGTTCCTTCCCCAGACCACAATATCATCTGCAAATAACAGTAATTTCATTTCTTTATGTCCATATGCTTCCTCGGGAAACATCAGTATGAAGACTAATTCATACTCGCTGAAGAGTATATATATATATATATATATATATATACTGTATATATAAAACATATGCTTTAAAAGTAATTCATTTATTCATATAAACATAATTTATTTTATAGCCTACTTAAAAGAAAATATTGTAAAAGGAAACATTGAATTATTATAGAAAATATCGTTTAACTACTGTCGACCAAAATATTATGTGTACTCGAGTTTGAAGGTTGTTTGTGAAGTAACCAATAGACCTACATAAAATCCAATAACATCATCATTTTCGTCGTTCTATTTTACGTTAGTTCATGTAGGTTTGGAATTTTTAATTTATATTTTTTATCGCAGTTGGAACACAAAAAGTGAAGAATAAGATTTTTCAATTTTCCGCCTATTCAATACTTTAATTTGTATTGAATAGGCGGAAAATTGAAAAATCTTATTCTTCATAATTACTGTCAATACGGAACCTGAAATGAATAATATTTCTAATAAACACAAAAAGTGCCCGTTTTTAAGCCTGTTTCAACCCTGCGTCACATTTAAGAATTATTATCTCACAAACCTGTCATCATATCGAATCCAAATTTTAACCCAATATACATTGGAATGTTGTATAACTGGTTTATTAATTTTAAAATTGTGTGTGTCCAAGAAACAATGTTATCATTTTTGTAAGGTAACTTTTCCTCGGCTCGGGGTCGTTGGAAAATGTAGTTCTTGGTTGCGTTGTAATCCTTATACATCAAAAAGTTATGCTGTATGACTGTGAAATAAGTAAATTAATTCACTTATTTTATATCGGTTTGTATTTGCACGGGAAATTAAGATATGGTTCACCAGCTAGCTGCTCCGGGAATGCTGTACAGCGTTGCTGATATGAAGCCCATCACTCGTCATAACGCGCCTCGCTCGGAAGTGATGGACTCCATATCAGCAACGCTGTACAGCATTCCCGGAGCGGCTAGCTGGTGAACCATATCTTGATTTCCCGTGCAAATACAAACCGATATAAAATAAGTGAATTAATGTACATATTTCACAGTCATACAGCATAACTTTTTGATGTATAAGGATTACAACACAACCAAGAACTACATTTTCCAACGACCCCGAGCCGAGAAAAAGTTACCTTACAAAAATGATAACAACTTTTGTTCTTGAACACACACAATTTTGAAATTAATAAACCAGTTATACAACATTCCAATGTATATTGTGTTAAAATTTGGATTCGATCTGATGACGGGTTTGTGAGATAATAATTCTTATATGTGACGCATGGTTGAAACACGCTTAAAAACGGGCACTTTGTGTGTTTCAACTGCGATAAAAAATTTAAATATAAGTTTAAAATTCCAAACCTACATGAACTAACGTAAAATAGAACTACGAAAATGATGTTATTGGATTTTATGTAGGTCTATTTGTTACTTCACAAACAACCTTCAAACTCGAGTGCACATAATATTTTGGTCGACAGTAGTCTTACAGTCTAGACCTGTAATGTTAATTTGTCATTTCTGAACTTTCTTTTCATTTAATAATCTCTCAATATTAGGTGTAATTTTTGATGTGCACATAACAAATATATTGGAAAGATGTGCATCTGTAAAATGTTGAACGTAATTTATTCTTAATAACATTCATGGCAGAAAGTGTTTGATCACTCTGCACATGAGCTTTACAGAAGGTCGTGAATTTCGGGAAACTGGTCTAAAGGGACATATTTCCTAACTTTGATCAAATTAGGAGAAGTAGGTGATCCACAATTTTCTTTAAATTTAGCACAAAGTCCTGAATGATTTTGAATTTCTATTATTTCTATTTGCAAGGATGTGGAGTTTCTATGAATCTCAGACTCTGAAATGCAAAATGGATTGATGAATACATCGATGTTACTCTTTTTAGATTCAAAAAAGGAAAATTGAGTTGAGAATACCTTGCTCAAAGCTGTAACTTCTGCTCCACGATAAAGTCCCTGAATATACATATCATGTGCTGAATGCTTGGATTTTTTTTTTTTTAGTGTAAATGGCTTAGTGCCGGGAGTGTCCGAGGGCATGTTTGGCTCGCCATAGTTTGTAGCTGCTTCAATGCGGACACCCATGGGGTGAGCTACAAGTACCGTCGCGTGTGGAGTATTGTCTGGGGACAAAAGTGTGATTGTACCGGATGAGGATTTGGAACGTAGCGGCTGTGGCCTATAGTTAGGGACCAACCCGGCATTTGCCTGGAAGGAAGATGGGAAACCATAGACCATCTTCAAGGTTGCCGTCGGGGGGATTTGAACCTCCTCGCCTCCCGGATGTAAGCAACTGCCTGCAGCCACACCGTAATGACCACGGTTATCTCACCCGGTGCTTGGAAAATGATAGTGATACATGGGTTCGCATAAAATCTTCAGTTATCGGTGGGGCAATCAGATGAACCGTTATTTGCCCACCCCTGGTCTAGACATAAACCATTGGTCTGGATAAAGGCTATACATTAGTGCTGTTTGCGTGGGGTTGGCAATGCTGTATTTATCCATATCTCGCACTTATAATTGAATTATTGTAGAAAGTATTATAGTTATTGATGGAATTTTATCTATGTAAGTTGTGATACAAAAGGGGACGGTGGGTGGGTTATATACAGAGGTGGAGTAAAAATCTATTATTACATCATTTCTAGATTTTTTCTTTTCATCTTTGCAAATGGTATTTTGGCTAATTTCAATAGTTTAAAATTTTTTGGTCAGGATTGGTCTCATCCCATTTCCTCCCCCGTGGGAAATATATAGATCACCGTTTTGTAGACGAAGATGTTGGATCTGAAAGTGTTTCAATAAGTCCCTCTGTGGTGCTTGAAGCTGAAACTACTGTCGAGGAAAAAAGTATAGATACTAGAGTTTAAATATTACACTCATTTTAAAATTTGAAAAATCTGGCATTGTGGGTCAATTGGGTATTAAATAATGTATGAAACTCTCCACTTGTGAGTCTTTGCATGTTGATTGCATGAATTCTGTATTTTCTTTTCCTTCACTGCATGTTTAAGTAATGTGCAATGGCTATAGCTAACAGAACAGCTTTTCAGCTGGCACAAATTTTTAAACCTGCCATCGGTGGTCCAAAACTCCCATAAGAAAAATTAAAAAAGGCGTTGGATGGGAAATGTTTCACTTCTTACGAAAATGAAAGAAAACTAGTTTCTCTAACACAAATTACTAAACCACAAAAATTCACAGACCATATGGATTGGTATGCACGCATTTTGTTTCACTGGGCAACGTCACACGAGTTTCCTCGGCCGAGAGCATTGTTCCTGTCGCTAGCTACGATACTTTCTTTCCACATAACCACCCAATTAAATATCAAACCATATAAAATCACCAATCAATCACTTGTAGATAAAACATAGTTTTTCGTGTAGCCTTGTATTGCTATGAGCCTCATAACAAGCCATATTTCATACAGCTACGACCACCCAGGCCCGAGAGAAAGTTGGTTTATAAAAATAACTACTATTTCTAGAACCGTCGGATCAAATTAAAACTCCGTATGCACGTTAAGAATAAGTTCCTTCAAGACGTATTTAAGTTTCATTATGATCTTATTAATACTTTTAATGTAATGATCTTTCTAAGTGAGAGCTCCGCTACACCTGGTAAAAAAAAGACACTTTTTTGTTGAATCAGCTATAAAATTTTAACGGGTTACGCTACAAATATTTACTCTAGATAGCTAAACGCAGAATAAAAGATGAAAAAGTATGGTGTAGCTTGCTGTAATGCTGTTATATAAGACTACGGGTAACGTTTTTATTGATGTCTAAACTTGATTATCTATACTTTTTTCTCAGACAGTAACCACTACTGGGGGTGTCAAGACTTTCGATTGACTTTTTCTGCCTTTTTAACATTTTAAATTGGTCTCTGTAAAGAATAAAACCAGTGCTCTCTTGATCTGTATTCGAATGCTGCAAAGCAAGAACAATATTGGCAAGTTGCTGAGTTCATGGGACTGTTTTTAATTTTTGATAGCCTATCTGTTATTTCTGGAGGTTTTTCTTTTTTGGCCATATTTCATTGAGAGACCTAATTTTATGTACTTTTACCTCCTTGAAGTAAATGCTGTGGACATGTTTCTTTATTTAGTGCCTGCTCTTTCTGAATATAGTCGCAAACAGCCAAGGCAACTCTTTGATGACCTTCAAATCACCACTATTTGTACTTGAAAAGCATGATCAGGATTCAAAAATTCTATTTCTTTAAACATTGTTTTAATGGGAATTTTCAGTAAAACGGGAGGAGTATGTCTATGACTTTCGTCATAATTACCATTTTTTGCCCACGTTGAAATCTACAATTACAATTATAGGCCTAAGTTCCACAATGTTGTACTGAAAAGTGGAACTTATAATTGAATACCTAACCTTACAAAAGGGCTAAGCGCCAAATTAGAATAAACATGAGATTTTACTATAAAATGGTGTTACTTGACATCTGCCATTGACCTACAAGAGTGCCAAGTGATATTCTCACTTTTGCAGTTTGTACACTGCTCGACGGAGTACATGACCGGTAGGTACGAGAGCTATTTCTTTACAAAGGTGTCAAGAAGCAATTTATTTGGCGCGTGAATTTTCCCGCTCTGGCTTGCTGTGGCAGCTGATCTGTCGTGTTTAAGCAGTGTTAATGAATATTGTAGTGAAACATTACTTGTGTGCACTTCAATTTATTGAATATGGAAGCAAATGATAAGAAGAGGAGGCCTAAAGGCTCTGACAGTGAACAGGTTGAGAGGAAGAAGTTGAAAACAGCAGGAAAAGAATATGTAACCAGAGAAAATAAACATATGTATGGAACATAAGTTGCGTTTGTATTTAACACTTTTGTAAAGAAGAGACATGAAAGACATAACTCTTTCCTAATTGTCTACTTTCATCATGTCATATTACACTGAAAGTTTAAATTTACAGTCCCTTAATTTTACAAGGACATTTCTAATGTGTAAACAATATATTTAAAATAATTCAACATTTGAAATAAAGAACTGGATTGATTCGGGGATGTTTTTTTCATTATCTCTGAAACTTAATTTTGGCTCTTAGCCCCTTTGTAAGGTTAGGTATTCAATTGTAATGAAACTGGAGGAGACCTAATCCTGGGGAATGAAATTTTTAAACTATTGAAATTAGCCAAAATACTTGTTGTAATGGTCAGGAAAAAATCTGGAGATGATGTAGTAATAAATGTTTAATCCTCTGCTGTACCCACCATCCCTTTTTTTGATCACGGCTCGTATAGATGAAATTCCAGCCGAGTTTGCCATTATACGCCTGATTTCGGGACAAGTACAGTATTACCAGCAATAAACACCTCCATTATGGTTTGTATTGACTCATGTATTATTTAAGCACATGAATTGTCCACCTTTTCAATACGTATATATTATCACAATCATAGGTACATGTTTCAAGGGTTTGGTACCCCATTCATCAGCCTTTGAAACTTTCTATCGACACTCAAGACATTGGCAAATTCATTAAAAGAGAACTCCTTAAAATATTAAAATACATTAAAATATACATGCTGATCGTGCTGAATGGGTGTTACATTGCATGCTGTAAGAAACTTCAGACAAACCATGTTGCATTCTCGTTAATGCTAACTGCACCAGATGTGCTGCGTTCTATGACCTGCTTATCGTCATAGTACTGTAGTTCATGGGTATTAGACTGTTGTTTTATTCAATCACCACCAGTAGTAATACATTGAAAAAATGAAAATCCACAGCCTGCCTCCAGTCTCCGACCGGGTCAGGAATGGAATGAATGAAGCCCCCATCTAGCGGCGAGGATATGAACTGTGCCGGCTGCCGAGGCCTGACGCACTCCTCTGGGGCAATGAGTAAATGAATGACAAATGAAATGATAGTGGAGAGTGCTGCTGGAATGAAATTTTTGACAGGGAAAACCGGAGTACCCGGAGAAAAACCTGTCTGCCTCCGTTCTGTCCAGCACAGATCTCACATGGAGTGACCGGGATTTGAACCACGGACCCAGCGGTGAGAGGCCGGCGTTTTGCCACCTAAGCCACGGAGGCTCACCAGTAGTAACACATTAAAATACATTAAATAAAATACCTTCTCGGATTTACATATTGACACTACATGTTAAAAAATACATTCTTCTCGGGATGCGGACAAATCTTTTGAATGGCGTTAAATTAGGCCAAGTCCTTATAGACTTGGCAACTCTTCTCAATATCAACATACGCATATGAACGCATGGTTCATAATTATGTGTATCTTGACATTGTGAAACCTGGTTAAATGGCGACGCGTTTGAGATGACATTTGTTGATTTCTTTCCAGTCATATGGAACCCTCATGGTGATCATCCTTAGAGAAATTTGGGTCAATATTGTCTGTTATAACGAAAAATGGGAAAAATTACTAATTTAAATATAGGAAAGTATAGGAACACTTAGGCTTGCACCACCCAAAGTATCATTCAATTGGCTTTCAAACAAAAAACACGTAAAATATAGATTGAAAAAAGGGGGCTTACAGTACGTCTTGATTGTCGCACCCCGTACATCCGTTAACAAAGTTGTGAATTAATCTAAAATTGCGATGGTGGGGACCCATCTAAAATAAAGAAAACGTGACCATTATATAGGAGTGATACTAACATGCTAACGGAGAGCTTGTACCTATGATTGTGATAAAAGAAAAGTATTGAAAAGGCGGACAATTCATGTGTTTAAATAAGTACAGTATTACCAACGCCACGCATACTGTACTATTTCACATCCAGTATCATAAAACAAAAAAGCATCGCCAAGTTAATGTGAAAGTACGCCAAGTTCCAGTCTAATTTTGACTAGTTATTGAGTTTTAAGGGTCGGAACAGCAAAGTCATGTGCCCCTTAAGTTTGACATGGATTGTTCAAGTTGGGATATAACTTCCCATTTCACTCGGTGTATTTTGTATCAGACATGTTCGCTAAAACTCAACTTCAATAATTTTCATCCAAACCAATAGTTTTTGCCTAGCCCAATATTTACAACCAGAGCAATGGTTTTTGCCTAGACCATTATGACGTCAATGTGCGCCTCTGAATAACAGCTGAAGAGGCCTCATGCGCCTGGAATTGAAAATACTGCCAATTACCACCGCTGCACTGGAAATATTTGTAATATTACGTAAATAAATGTTTTTATTTCTTGCTCATTCAAGGATGGCAGCCATGTTTGAGGTGCACGCATTGACATCATATCACGTCCTATCACTGCTGCCAACATGTCTGATACAAATTACACCACACGACGCACGTAACGTAATTATGTGAAAAAAGAAATAATTGGCAAAACCATTGGCGTGGATAAAGATTATTGATGCGTGACTTCCCCCACTGTGCGTGACAAAAACCAGGGGCGCTACCTAATAGTTATTAGTCCAGGCAAAAACCATTGGTCTGTATTAAAATATTGGGCTAGGCAAACACCATTGGTTTGGATGAAAATTATCGATGCGTTATGATATTCTTGGATGGATGGATGGATGGATCCTTAGTTTAGGGGCTGCGACAACGCGGTCATGTAGCCCCGTGTACTTTGGGTGTGTGTAGAATCTGTCTGATAACCGGTGTTAATTGTGATGACTGTATTAGTGTGTGTATCTGTTTTTTAATTCAAGTAGAGACTGCAACTTTGAATTTTCAAATAGTTCCTACTTTTGCCGCCAAACGCCACCGTCAACGACTACTAGGCCTAGTTCAGAACTAGCTACTAGACGCCACCGCAGTCGGCTCTTGGCAACGAACGTAGCAACCTAAGAGCGTTGTTTACATTCTTAACCTATCCAATTTAGTTTCACACAGGTGTAATTAGTGGAAAGATCTTTAACATGCCATAAATCTATGACATGGGACCGCCGGCTTTACTTCCCCTCCGAAGGAAGGCATACTGAGGGATTTTTAACGCTCTTAAAAAATCCGACGGCTTCGGCCGGGTTTGAACCCGCTATCTTGGGCATAGAAGCTCAGCATGCTACCAACTACGCCACCGAAGCCGCCATGATATTCTTGATTAAAATTGGAGATCATTAACTTGCAACTCACGCTTGACGACACACTTTTCTTTTACAATGCTGAATAACGGTGGCGACCGGCCTATCAGGACTCTCGGACAGAGCCCTTCCTTAAGAATGCAGGGAAAGTTTTGTTTTTATTCCATATCTTATGTCAAAAATCTACCGGTAATAAAGAGAATTGCTTTTCATTGTAGAAGTCGGTTGATGGCCTTCCTGGACATCGAAAAGGCCTGTGATAGTGTGTGTAGGGAGAAGGTTTGGAAAGCAATGGAAAACATGGGAGTGGAAAAAGGGACTGTAGGCAGAGTGAAGGAGCTGTATTGTGGAAATGTGAGTTGTGTGAAAGTTGGAGGGGAAAGTACAGACTGGTTCAGACAAATGAGTGGCCTGAAACAGGGTAGTGCGCTGTCACCCCTTCTCTTTATTGTGGTTATGGACGAGGTAATGACACGGATAGCAGGAAAGATAGGAGAAGATAAGATGAAAGCAATGGTGTTTGCAGATGATCTCATGGTCTGGGGAAACAAGGAGGAGGAAATTCAGGAGCAACTGAAGGCTTGGGAAGAAACAGTGGGAGAGTACGGATGGAAGTTCAACATCAGTAAATGTGAGATCCTGTTAACGACCAGGAAAAAGGACAGACCAATGAGTGGGATAACACTTGGAGGTGGACAGCTGAAGAAGGTGGAAAGTCTCAAGTACTTGGGAAGTATAGTGGAGGAAAATGGGAGAAATGACAAAGAGATTACGGAACGTGGCAGACAGGCAGAAGCATTAGGAGCTTAGTGTGGAATAAAGATGTCCCACAAAAAAGCAAGGAAGTGTTCTACAGAAGCTACTATATCCCGATACTGACCTATGCTTCAGAAACGTGGACAATGAAGAAAAGAGACATAAGCAGAATACAGGCAGGTGAAATGAAGTTCCTGCGAAGTAGGATCGGAGTAACAAGAAGAGACAGGTTGAGGAATGAAAAGGTCAGGGAAATGGTGAAAGAGGAGCCCTTGCAAGGTAGGATTGAGACATCAAGACTGAGGTGGTATGGACACTTAAAGAGAATGGATGAGAAGAGGATTCCCAAGAGGATACATCAGATGCAGAAGAAACGACCAAGGGGAAGACCAAGAGATAGATGGCTGAAAGGAGTGGAGGAATGTGTCAAGAAGAGAGGCGAGGACTGGACCAGAGTGACAGCGGAGAGGTGGTGGGAAGAAAGAACTAAGTGGCGAGGCTTATGTTCCAAACAGACCCAACCTGGGGCTGGAAACTGTACAAGATGATGATGATGGTAAATGTAATCAATTGTTCTCGATAAAGAATAAAATGAATATTTTCCGTTGAGCCATTATAATTAACACACAAAGTGATAAAAATTTCCAGCATAACTCAAAAAATTGCTAGCGTTTCGCCCCAGCGTGTCAATTGGGCTCTTCAGTTGGTAAAGGCACACCTACCAAGACGCGTAGCAGGTACACACTGAGAAGGCTATACATGACGCTTTGCTACATATGCAGCCTCGTCACGAGTATACCAGTGCACCACGGGAGTCAAAAACTCCACTCCTAAAACAATAACCTTGCTTTGGCATTGAATATAATCAAATGTTCTCGATAGAGAATGAAATGAATATTTTCCGTTGAGCCATTATAATTAACACACAAAGTGATAAAAATGTCCAGCATAACCAACTGAAGAGCCCAATTGGCACGCTGGGGCGAAACGCTAGCAATTTGTTGAATTATGCTGGACATTTTTATCACTTTACGGTAAATGTTTCCGGTGTGCAGTTCACGGGTCAATGTTTTCAGGTGCATGTATAGTTGGGACTCTCAACTTTCCTTACGAAGATTACGTGAAGGTGCGGGGGCCAGACGCAAGGGGATCATTGTTTCAGCCCGGCCGAGTCCAAGCTTGCGCATGCACTATCAAGCTCCTATGCACTAAGAATGCATTCGTCTGTTATTTGAAGACATAATATTCATGCACTTGTCTGATATTTGAAGACTTAAAATTAACATTATTTTAATATAATGCAACATTTTAAACGAGGACTATTTCGTTGTTACAACGGTGAAGTAACATGGGTTTTAGAATTGCCTCCAGCATAACTGAAGTGTTGGTAGCAGTGAGTTTGTTCATTTTCCCTCTCAAGACTTCAGTGTTGTGGCAGCAGTAATACTGTATTATTATTGTGAACAACTTCTCTGCATGTAGGAGCGGTCGATGGATTTTACCAGAAAATCCGTTAAGGTAGCCCCATTTTTTATTATATTATTATCGACCTGGATTGATTAATTTCTTACTTCCTTGCTATTGTACTGTCGAGAGCCAAGGATTCTACCAAAAAACTCCGTTGCAGTTATTTCATTTAACTTAATTGCTTGTTTCCCCAGATTGAAATTTATTCGCAGAGCTGGGAAATCGAACCTGGGTCTTCTGGTGGTAGCCAACAGTGCTATCCACTATACCACGCGCCATACAGGACTCTGCCGATGATTTATATAAAGTACAATAACAAGTAATTTAAACAGGTTAACATTTCCCGGGCTATAAATTAATATTTAGCCAGGCTAGGTACCATTGGTGACCCGGGAAGTACAATTAATGTCCCTATTTATTTCTGTCTGCCAGTTCGAACACTATTTAATAATGATTAAATGATTGATTGATTGATTGTTGTTTTCTTTGCATACATTTATTAGGCGGCATCATTATTAAAACAAAAACATAGGTACTCCATTCGGGACTGAAGGAGAATGCGTACTGTAATCTATGAATTTAGAAATAACTAAGTAATTTGGCTTATTAAATACCCTATGTTAATTTGTTCAGAAGTGCAGCTATTTCCTTTATTCCCATGAATTTATATCAACCTATTTATTTCTGCCCCTGTGCATTGATATTGACCACCTCGTCGCGCAGTGGCTATCATTTTTGGGTGTCACCCCTGAGATTCGGGTTCGATTCCCGGCTCTGCCAAAAAATATAATTCTGGTCTTAGGGTTGGAACAGAATTCACTCAGCCTCGTGAGGCAGAACAGAAAGGAGGCGAGTTCGTTTCCCACCTTAGCCATCCTAGAAGTGGTTTTTCATTGTTTCCCTCATCTACTCCAGGCACCTAAATTAACGACACTGCTGCCTCCTTCCCAATCGTGAGCTCAATTACAAATACACACACCAATACAGCCATCACAATAACGAGGTCATCAGACAAATTCCACACACACCCAAGTACATGGGGTTACATGTCGCAAAGTACCTAAATAAATCATCATCAACAACAAAGCATTGATATTCCTCCAGCTAGGTATAGGCTATGCTTACAGGATTTTCTGTAAGAAAAGAAGTTTCTCTGAAATAAGGCAGTTCAAAGAGAATGACATTTTTTTTTTAGGGTGGGTACGTGTTCTTGAATTACCTGTATTGCCCAAAAATGATGTGCCATCCCACTTCACATTTTGGTAACACCCCAAATCCTCAACTGGCCTTGTAATGGTCCAAACTTCACTGTCTGGATAGAATGCCTGGAGTATTGTATTCGTTGCCACTGCAGCATGCTTCCTTGTCGGAATCAACAGCATATCTAGTGGCATAACTACGGGGGAGAAGGGGGGGATTAGGGGGATCAATCCCTCCCAGAGAAAATTACTAAAAATATGAAATCTTTTGATTGATAACAAACGATTGGATTATGTACGCTTACACCTACTATTTGAAAACTTTTTTACTTGTGCAATTTTTTGGGGTTACCTAAGCTTACCATTTACTGAATGAGCAAACCTTGCTGTTCCGACCCTTAAAACAACAATAACTAATAACTAAGGTTCGGATGTTAAGGAAAAGTCATATTTTTTTCCTGAGCTTGTTTTACCCGAAATCTGAAAAATAAGTTTGAATGACGGGTCCCTGACCACGTTTAAAGCAATTTGATGTTGCCTATAAATGCATATTTTGGCCATTTTTATTGTTTTGGTCATATTTGGTCATATTTTAGTGATATAAGGTCATATTTGGTTATAATTTCAGCATTTTTGTTTAAATTGAGGTGTTGTTAACAAGGTACGTGTTATCTTCGTTGAGTTTCAAATACGGGATTTCCGAATAGTGTAGTAGACATATTTTTCTTTCTTTTCCCGGAACAGGCAGATAGCAGGTTTAGAAGACCTGATTTCAAGAAGGCGCTCCTCTACGGACGTCTTTTAGCACATCGTTCTGGACAAGTTAGATTCCGACACTGTACGCATGAGGTCATGGAACATGACGATAGTGTGCTTCCGCCTTTCAATAGGATGTCATAGTTTTTTAGGTCATATTTTATGGTTTTTAGGTCATATTTAGCTAGTTTTTAGGGCATATATGCTTGCATATTTTGTACTTCTTTAGGTCTTAAACTTCCGAACCCTACTAATAACTATGTTAGCCAGAGGGGAGTCAGTGTCACGGACGCGGCATATTCTTCCCTCATCACTTTTAAATATACACCACTGGCCAGTCCCCATTCTCTTTGCATCCGCGTACGATTTATCGTGGTATAGTGTTATTTTGTAAAGTGAATTAAAGTTGTATTACTGTGTTACGTTACTTCTTGGAAACTGTGGTTCATTAATTTTTAAACTGCCGTATGTCAAGGAAAAGAAAGGACAGGGTGATTTCGCAAAGAATGTTCGGATATTGAACTTTATATTTTAGTACCAAATTGTTGTACTGTACCGTATATTAATTTTGGTGTATATATATTCAGTAATCTACTGAGCGATGGCAGAAAAGTGAAACTTTTAAATCATGGTTTGCAGGAGAGCGAAAGAAACCTAACGTTAACAATATGCTACCTAATATAATTTATATCACTATGATACAGTAGTTACTACTTATTCACATTCACAACACCCAATGAACCAAGTCATCGTATAGCCCACGTTTCCTAGGTACTGAAATGTTCCTTGTTTAAACATTTTTTTTCAATTTCGAGCTTTAGTACATCGGTAGGTGCAAATAGCCTACAACGTATCAAATGCTATCGAAATTAAACACGAAAAAAGCGTAGATACTGAACCCGTTTCCCAGCTGTCACGTCTGCCCGGCAATCACAACGTGATGTCCAAGAAATGATACATAGAATAAAAAAAATATTTTTGGTGTCCCCGAAATAAATATCCGGAAAAAAATCTAATCAAAATCAACTGTAAGCTTGGCTCGGGCTGGCAAGAGATCGAGCATCTCGGTTCGTTTAATGGGATAGGTGAGAAAGGTTGACTCGGACATGTATTTCCAAATAAAATAGGATAGTATTATTCTATCAGGTAGATGCTCGAATCTGCAGGAATAATTTAGATTTTCTAAGATAAAATGCTCTTTTTTATTTTAAGAGCAGACGAACACAAACACACACAAAGAAAAAACAAACCCTCCTGCAATCAAATTGGTCTTTTCTTACGTTGGGATCGTGGATCCATAAGTCCTATACTACCAATTGATTGTCCTAATTTAATATTTCTTTTGGGGTGATGTGAAGTTGAAATTAGAGTTCCATCGTTCGTTGTGTAATGGTTTATGAGATCTTAATGTCCCTCGTAGAGGCAGCCATTTGTAATGGTTTATGGGACTTAAACTTGCCTCACTAGTTGGGCGTTATTTGTAATGGTTTTGTGAGAACTGATGAATAATGTTAATAAAAAAAAGGTTAATATGCAAAGCTAATAATTTAAATAGTCGCCCACTTTTGGGTGATCAAAATGAAACATTTAATTGTGTATTATTGCCAGCTTCACTAAAAAAAGTACATAATGTGTAGTATTATATGTAGCCAAGGGCGCCAGACCATTTATATATCATGATCAAAATAATATATTAAAACCTCGGTTAAACAGAGGTAGAGCATCGAAATTCCTATCTCCAGCCGTAGTGAAACTTACGTAATCTAACCTTACGATAATTAGTTCAGGAGTGTGGTGTTGCCTTATAGTAATTTCTAGCTACTAAAGGAAACCAGTCACACATTTGAATTTAAAATTGAATTTAATATATAAAAACAACAGGTGCAAAAAGAATAAAATACTAAAGATAATAATAATAATAAATTTAAATTAAAGAATCTACTGAATTTACTTGTATTATGGGCCTTGATTGGAAATTGGAGTATACTGAGTTAATTGAATAGAATATATTGAATTTAATAAGCATGATAGCCTTCTGATTTGACTGGAGTATAACTGTTTAAATCGCTCACCGCATTGAAGATCTTTGTAGTTGGATTGTTGCGTAGAGAGTTCCTGATGTTCCTCAAAGTAATTAATTTATATGTGGATGACGGAATAAATTCCAAAAATCATCCCTGTGACAATAGCCTCGTACACAACCATGTCACAGTTTGATGAGACAGAAGGTCTTATCAAATTCACATACTTAATAGTCAACTGTCTAGTTTAGCACTGCGTTACAGACTCCATCTCGCTACAAGTTCCACTCTTCTCTGCTCCACTCAGCATCATTCCCTCTCCTCCAGCAATTCAATAATAATAATCCCCTTTCAGTTTTTTGGCGTCATATATGAGTGGCTCTGTGCCATAGGTGCCTAACCCACAAATTTCAAATATGCTGTTAATGTGCTACAATGTACTCCTAATGGCTGCCTCTATCAGTGCCAGACTTGCCTAATACATTCCAGTTGCTTGATTGGTGCTGCCATCTGCAAGTATGTTAGGCAACTTCCATAACCTTCAGTTCCTTTAGTGCCAGCTGTGCCTATCCCACAACAAGATGGCTGAAGAGAGATGGATTGTAGAAATGCTCTTGGACGAAAATTACGATATCAGCGACAAGGACAAAGATTGTGAGAAAAACTTTGCTGATTTGCAATCCTCAGGTAATTTAGAATATGCACATATACTGATATTAGTAATTACTATGTTGAATGGTTTGTGATTAATGAAGGAAGCATGTAGTTGGTTAGGCATTTCTAGCTCTGACTAAAGTAAATGAAATTGTATTGTGCTTAGGCATAACATATTTATACGTTAATGGTGATTATGTTACATATAAAATTTGGTACTACTTCTAACATAATGAGTAACCGTAGAGGATTAGCCCTAGTTATCAATATATTAGTATAAGTAATTCAGAAAGTCCATTATAAATATTATGTTGGTTAGGCAAGTCTGGTTCTGATCTACCGATATATTTTCAGATGTACAAAGACAAGATGGGCCTGCAGTTGTTGTGTCTGTATGTGATCCTGTTTCACAACACTCAGGTAAAATTTCTTTAAAACTGTGTTAGGTTTAAAAATTATATTTATTTGAATTATTTTTTGAATCATATCTTACAATGAAAATATAAGTGCAGTGGAGAAATATTCTAGAGACCTGCTGTTGACAGCCAATGCAATTTGGTTACAGATACCTCAGAACAACAAGGAACTGTGTCTGAAGAATGAGTATCTCATAACGTAGTTCCTGAAATACCAGACATGACACTGAATGGAGATGGGAATGATCAAGTAGAGCATGTTGACTTACCAAAAAGAAGGAAAAGACCAAGACAGCCAGAAAAACACAAGAAATTTATTAGGAAGTACAAACGTGACCATGGTGAGGAGTATTTATCCGTTACTGGAAAATTAGTCACAAAAAAACAGAGTTCCTTGGAACCATGTGGTTGCCAGCTACAGTGTCATAAACAAATTTCTGTCAGACGACGACAGCAAATTTTTGATGGTTTCTACCAAATGAGTTGGTCTCTCAAAAATGCATTTATCAGTGGGCAAGTTGAAGTAAGAGACATCCAGAGAAGATATACTACTAAAGTGGAATCTCGACGAAGCAAAACTAGAGTTTATAGACTCCAGGATGAGAACGGTGAAGATGTGGCAGTATGTAAAAATGTCTTTAAAGATACATTAGCCGTATGCGATGGTACAATTACTAATGCTCTTAAAAGGAAACAAACCAGTGGTACCCCGGAGAGTGATAAAAGAGGCAAACATACACCACACAACAAAACGAGCCCTGTTGAAGAAAAGAGAGTTTGTGACTTTATAGATAAATTCCCAACTTATGAGAGTCACTATTGTCGTCGAGACAGTACCTGTAAATATTTATCCCCAGATCTGAATATGGCTATAATGTTTAAGCTCTACAGAGAAGAATGTTCCAATCATGGACACAAAGCAGTGTCGCTTTACATGTTTCATCATATTTTCAATACACAGTTTAATTTACACTTTAAACAACCAAAGAAAGACACATGCAACACATGTGATGAATTTCAAGCAAAGATGATTGGATTATCGGATGGTCTTGAAAAGCAGAAGCTACTTGAGCAACATGAACTTCATCTGCGGAGGGCAGATGGCATCCGCGATATGAAAAAAAAAAGGATATTGAGGAAGCTCGTGCCTCAAATGGTAGGAAACAAGTTCTTGTTTTTGATCTTCAGAAAACACTCCCTACTCCATTATTAACAACGGGTGTAGCCTACTATAAACGGCAGCTATGGGTGTACAACCTTGGAGTTCATGATGAGGTTACCAACTGTGGACACATGTATGTTTGGGGAGAGCATATTGCTTCTCGTGGACCTCAAGAAATTGCTTCATGTCTTTTATACCATATCAAAAACTGTCTTCCGTCAACAACAAGGGAGATTGTACTGTACAGTGACAGTTGTGGTGGTCAAAACCGCAATATCAAAATGGTTCTGATGCTAAGTTACATCATTCAAAATTCAGAAAACACTGAAGTGATACATCAGAAGTTCTTTGTACCTGGTCATAGTTTTTCCACTTGTGATCAAGACTTTGGAATTATAGAAAGAGAAAAGAAATACCATCCTCACATTTTTCATCCAGAAGATTGGTGTGCTGTAATAGAGAAGGCTAAGAAGCAACGGCCAAGGTTTGTTGTCCATAAAATGACCAGTGATCTGTTCTTCAGCACCAAGGCTTTGGAACAAGGTGTAACTAACAGGAAAGCAAGTACGCACAAGGAAAAAGTGGAATGGTTGAAGATGCGATGGCTTAAGATCCAGAGAGAGTACCCAAAGATCCTGTTTTACAGCTACAACAGCCATGAAGAAGGAATATTCAATACTGTTGATCTCGCAAAGAAATCAGTTCGGGGTCGACCCACCCATCAGTTGCCAAGTTCACTGAAGCTCCTCTACCCCACAGGCAGGAAAATATCAAAAGAGAAATTAAACGATTTACTGGATCTGATGAAATTTATTCTATAGATCACTCCAGCAACAAGAAGAAAGTGATGTAGACGAAGATTGAAAACAATAAGGAGACACCGTAGCTTATGCAATATGTATTGTTAAGAACAACAACCAAAATTATTAACTTGTGTCATAGAAATTCCTTTAGAGGTAAAGACTGAATTATTTACAGTAGTTACTACTGAAAAGAGCATTGCGAAAGTTCCTTATATATCTAGGTACATAGTTGCCTAACCAACAATTTTGTTTGTGAAGTGTCATCTAGTTCAGCGCCAAAGATGCCTATAAGTTTGTGGGTTAATTTGGTGGGGAATAATTAAAGCCAATTTTTTTATTATTATGTATGTGATAAAACCATTTTTGTACAAATTGATGCAATAAAAAGAAATATTCAAGATGCATTCTTTATTTTTTAAACGTACTTTAACTTTAACCTTAAATATCTCAAAATGAAGTAAATGTGGGTTAGGCACCTATGGCACAGAGCCACTCATATATAACGTTCCCAGGTAAGGCACGTGCCCACCCCCACTGAAGTCACTAGGCAATTTGCATGCCTTTCATATATCAACAATGACAATACTTCATTGTAGCATTTCTCGGGAGGTCCAGCCCACCTTTTGTATAAAGTTGGCCCAGCATTGTTAGTGGCAAGTCTTCATAGAATCTTTTCTTAGAATGATTTGTATACTGGTAGAATACTTGATGTGAAAGACATAAGTGTCTATTTATGTCATTTCCCAGAAGCCGTGGATAAGCCGCCCTTCTGTGAACAACCCTCTTCTTCTGTTGTTCGAATTTTCTTCAGAAATAATATTGAGTCAAGCGTCTAACTTATTTCAAATATAATGTGTATCGCTCCAAGTCCTTTCAATTGCCATAATATTCTACATTACCGCATAATAATAGATATGAACATATTAGTTAACATAATAACTAATAAAAGGTAAAATGTAAAATTAAAAAAATATTGATAGTAATAATAATAATAATAAAATATACAAAATTATTTCATTCTGGTCACAAATTGGGACCATCACAGTTGGGTAAGCTGAATTTGAATTTTAATTTAAAATATTTCACTGCACTTTTCACTGTTTTAAGCTTTTGGATCAATAAAGAAAATTAAATATGAAACTTCACATCTTTCACTTCCCCAGTATCTAATCTATCTAAACATACATTGATAATTTCACACATATTATTCATCATCATCATCTTCATTTCCCCTTTTCCAGCTGACACTGGTTGGGGGCAAATATGGTTCCCCTCCACTTTGTTCTGTCGTTCCACCATTCCTCTTTCCGACACGGTGTTCCAATCCAGGTTCCGTTTTCTAATGCTATACTTCACCGAGTCCATCCATCGCTTTCTTTGTCTTCCTCGTCCTCTCTTCCCTGTCATCCGTCGTTCCAGTGCTCATCTTGGTAGCCTTACTTCATTCATCCATTTGACATGTCCAAACCATCTCAATCTGTTTTGCTCCAGTTCGTCATTTAGTTTCTGTACTCCAAGTTCTTTCCGTATATCTTCATTTCTCACTTTCTCTCTCCTCGTTTTCTGGACCATACTCATCAGGAATCTCATCTCAGCAGCCTGTACTCTGCTCTCATCCCTCTTAGTCATTGTCCAAGTTTCTGCTGCATATGTCATTATTGGAACATAATATTCTTTGTACAGAACTTCTTTAGCCTTAATTGGTATATCCTCGTTCCATACTAGTCCCCATACCTGTTGGTAGAATGCACTCCAGGGGGGCGTGGTGGCTCAGCGGTCTAGCTGTATGCCTCTCACCAAGGCGGCCCGGGTTCGATTCCCGGTCAATGCAAGTGAGATTTTCGATGTGAAATGCCATGTCCTGTGGTTCGGATTCCACGTAAAAAGGAGGTCCCGTGGCTCATGATCTCGAGATTAACGGTCACGTTAAACTACAAGCTTCCTTTTTTTAGAATGCACTCCCGAGTTGTATTCTTCTGCTAATTTCCAAATCTTAGTCTTACATCTTCAGTCAGTTCACTTCCCAAGTATTTTAAGTGTTTTACCACTTCCAGTTCCTTATCTCTGACTTTGATTACTCCTATTCCTTCTTTCTTACCTCTACTCATCGCCACTGTTTTACTCTTCTCCACATTTATCTTCAATGTCCATTGCTCAATCTTTTCATTTATTACGTCAAACTGTTCTTATATCTCCATCTCATCCTCGCCCCAGATCACAACATTGTCTGCAAACAACATTACCTTCATCATTGCCCTACTCTAGTCTTTCATTGCTACCTTTATGATGTCATCCATCACCACTAAGAACAATAAGGGTGACAACACACTTCCTTGCTTTAGTCCATTGTCAACTTTAACCCATTCCGATGTCCCGACTCGTCTTCACACTACTGTAGCAATCCATGCACATTCCGTTGATCATGTCTCTCAGTTCCTTGCTTATCCCCCTATTTGTTAAGCTTTCCCAAACTTTTGTTCTAGGGATGCTACCATAGGCCTTTTCTTGATCAATAAACGTCATTACCATATCCTTCCCATATTCCCAACTCTTTTCAATGTTCTGTCTCAGTATGAAAATGGGTTCCACTGTTGACCTGCCCCCTCTAAATCCAAACTGCTCCTCCTCTATTTGGCTTTCTGCCTTTACTCTAATTCTTTTTTTCTAGGATTCTGTCTATTACTTTGGCAACATGCGAGATGATGGTGATTCCTCGGTAGTTACCACACACTTTCCTGTCTCCTTTCTTGAATATTGGCAATATTAATCCCTTTCTCCAGTCTTCAGGAACTTTCTTCTCTCTCCACACACTCCTGAGAAGTCTGTATGTCCACTGCAGTCCCACTGGTCCTGCCGCCTTGATCATTTCTATTGCCTCTTAGTCTATTCCCACAGCTTTCCCCATCTTCATCTTCCTAACTGCCCATTCCACTTCTGCCATAGTAATGTCTGGTTCTTCTTCTATTTTTTCCTCCACTGTTTTGGCTGTTTGCGTAACTTCTCCGCATGCCTGATGTCTCACCTTCAACTTCTCGCTGAAATATTCTTCCCATCTGTCTGTTATCTCTTCTGGTTTTGTCAGTATTTCACCTTCTTTGATTTTCACGAACCCAGTGTTCACCTTTTCATTCCTTTTACTTTTTATAATTCCAAATAGCAATTTTTTCCCCACAATTTAAATCCTCCTTTATTTCCTGAGTGAATTCTTCCCAGCTTTTCTTCTTCTACAATTACTTTCTTGCAATCTCTGTTTGCTTCTGTATATTTTGCTCTATTCAGTCTTTTTTGTTTTCCATTCCTTCCAAGTTTTCTTCTTCTCTCTTACCTTTTCTTTCATTCTTATCATTCCACCATTTTGTCGCCTTTTCCCGTACCTTTCGTGATGTTCTACCATATGTTTTCTCTGCACTGTTTACAAATGCACTCTTAAACTTTTCCCATTCTTGTTCCAAATGGCTGATCTTGCAATTCTTTCTTAAACTCTTCTGCAATCTCCTTTTCTTTAAGTCTTCAGACCTTAATCATTCTTTCCCTTTTTTTCTGGTAATCTCATGACCTTTCCTACTTTTAGTTTTGCTACCACTGCCCTACAGTCTCCTCCAAAGGCTTCCTCTGGCATGGCTGTGATATCCATTAGCTCTTTCCGATGTCCTTTTTCGACTAATACATAGTCTATCAGAGTTTTCGTTCTTCTATCTCCCCATCCATACCTCGTTATCTTCTGATTATTTTCTTTCTGAACCACCTATTCACTATAATTAATTGGTTCCGCTGACAGAAGTCCATTAAGAAATCCCCTTCTGGATTCTTACTGCCATAACCATATGCTCCCAAAATCTCCTCTCTTCCTTGCCTGTCTCTTCCCACTGATGCATTCAAATCTCCCATCACCAATAATTCAATTACTGTAGTCATTCGTCAAAGAAATGATCAGATTCAGCTAAATTCCATTAAATAATTCTTAATGTTTCTCGAAGTTCATATAAACAGCATTCGTCTAATAGAATTTATGTTTCATCATAAATGATTATCTTAACATTGTTATTATCAGCATGCACATCATGAATTATCATATTAAGACTGTGTTAACACTGACACATCCTTGAATTCTCCTAATCACCTATACCTGTTGTGAAATTCGTATCATAAACTTTAAACTGTTAAATATGTTGGATTGGGCACCTGACTCAAATCCAACTGTTGCCACTATAAGACCACTTTAAAAACGTGTCTACTTAATAGCGTTAAAAATCCCTCAGTATGCCATCCTTCGGAGGGGAAGTAAAGCCGGCGGCCCATGGCATGAAAAAGAACCTTCCACGAACTACGCTTGTGGAGGCTAAAATTTGTAGGTTACTTTGACAATGCTGTGTTAGTTCCAACGTTCGCCACTAGGTGCTGACTGCGATGGCATTTAGTAGCCACGTCTGCAGCTAGGTGTCGTGGACAGTATCATTTGGTGGCAAAAGTAGAACTACTTGAAAAAATTAATTGTCTGCCGTTCTTCTACCTGAATCACAGATAACACACACAAATACTGCCATCACAATTAACACTGGTTATCAGACAAATTCTACATACACCCAAAGTACACGGGACTACAGGAACCACGATGTTGTAGCCCCTAATCTAAGGAACCAACCAATCGAAGTGTCTACAACATTAATGTTAAAAAACGTGCTACCATTATATGTGCTGTTCCAAAATTTGTTATACAAACTGCTTTATACTGCTCAATAATCTATTAAATTAATCATCTGAATCGTTTTAAATCCATCAATTCAAAATTAATAGCCAATAAATCCACTGTCGGTTAACTGTTCTGTATTTGCAATTATAATTCAAAGTTTTAGTAATACATTGCCATACTAAATGCAATCATGATTGGTGATAACTATTTAGTAATTATTATTATTTAATTAATTCTGCATACATAATTCATTATGATTCATAATTAAGTCATCATGTTAAATTAGATTCAAGTAGTTAAACTAATTAACTATTGTTGTTAAATATGAGATAAACCAACAGCAATCGCATAAAAAGAATAATGATGCAAAAAATTTCATAATAGAAGAATATTATAACGATGGAATTAAATTAATTTAATTTAGGAATTAAGTAATGAAATTATTAATTATTAAGTTCGTTGAAAATATGTGTGCAATTATTAGAAATAGCATTGTGTTACTCCTAAGTGCTCTTTATGCTCTTTTTATTGTCAGGCATAATATAACTGTCACCTGAAATAAAAATCAATGAATTAATTCATGGTGATGGCTGTCATTGTGTAGAATTGTTGTTTGGACTCATGCCCTTAAAGGTGTTGTGATGTCGAACGATGTCATTGCCCTTCATCTTCCAAGATCGTCCTTTAAATTCATGGAACTCCATCATCTACGCATTGATTGTACGGTGTATAATATTAGTTGACTTCCACATAATTCATTTGTGCTTGGTGCTGTCCTGCTTGCTTGTTGGCATCTGTCAACATTGCAATGAGTGCTGACTTTGACCTGTTTGTTATGGCAAACCAGAATGTGCTTTAAGACACAAGTACTCATGTGATGGACAAATTTCCTTGTTTAGCTGTAGGCTCTTAAGCAATTATACTAATCTCTATAATATGAGTATTTCCTTTTAGTGACATGGTATATTCATTTGGCACACTTTCTCATTTTTAAAAACTTTTTTGTTTTTGTTTCAGGTCCAGTTAGCCGATAGATCTTTAATGCCTGGTGATGTTGTTCGACGTATGATAAAAGGTAAAGACACCCAACGTGGGTATTGCAGAGACATCAAGGTTACTGCAAATGTGCAGGTAGTTGGAACTAAGCAAGTTATTCCAAATATTAAAAGTGAACATCTTATTCAGTTGGAGGTAAGACTTTTTCCTTTCCCTCAGGGTTGAGATTCTAAATGATCGATGTTGCAGATCATTGTATATTTCGGTTTTTCAAGTGCGGCTAGTTTTGCTATGAAAACTGAACTGTCGGAAATATTCTACCTGCCTTTTCACGTTTGTACTTAGTCTCAGAGTCTCTGAGCCCACACCTCGATGTTATTTCCACAGCTTGGTCTGCAATGCAAAACAACATTGGGGAGTCTAAACTCATTGCTTAAAGCTAGCTCTATTTTATTGTACTTTGTTTTTAATTGTCTGTCTGAAGGGGGATGTTAATATACTGTGATTTATAGTTAAAGGTTCAGTTTTATAATGCAGACTGGACTTTCTTGTTAAAATGAAATCAGTACTGTCAGTCATATGTACTGGTAATACAGTTTTGCTTCCTCTCTCTTTTTTTTTTTTTTAGGAATTTGCCACTGATATAGCAGCTTGTTTGGATTCATGGGTTGGAGGAATCAAAACTGTCCACTCGAAACTTCAAGTCAGATGTCCTGATGGGTCCCGTTGTATAATTAATGATATGGAAGCCTGTGGATTAGAAGACTTCAATGATAGGAGAGACTGCGTATGTATCAATATCAGTTGTAAGATTGAAGTGCATGCAAAATATAATGGTGAGCGATAAATGAGATTGTGTTTGTACCTGTTAGGAATACTTAGGTTAAATTATCACCATCATGCATCATCTTCAATTTCTTGGTGGCGGTGAATGACTGCTTTCCGAGATTATTTTAAGTTGGACTGGGGGAAGGAATTGAGCAACGCAGGAATGATTGTAATTTAACAATTTTTTTAAGTACTCTCGTAGGAAAGGTAACACTGGACCGTATAATCTATTATATAAAACAAAATGTCCTGGCTCATCATCGCCCAGACACAACTATTAAAGTTAGAAACATGAAATTTTGGGGATATGTTCGCTGTATGTCGAAAACGTCCACTAAGGAGGGATGTTTGGATATTCAGGTTCAAAAGGGGTGTTAAGGGGGTAGACCTGCATTTCATTGAATAGCAATATCTCACGATTGGTTTCATTGGGGGATGTGATACTCGGCATAGAAACTAACCATTAAAAATAAGCAGACACGTCTCTTACGGGTTTTTCGATGTGGTGTACATATATTATGAGGTGAAAGGGGAGAAAAGTGGGGGATGAAGGATTCCTAACTGAGCATGTATCTCTTAAACTATATAGGCGAAAAGTATTAAACTGGAGGGGAAAAAATCAGCTTAAAAAATAAGTAAATAGGTGTTCGACCGTTGTTTCATAAATTCAATTTAAGGGGCCCTTGGCGAGGGTTGAAATTCTTAAAAAAAAAAAAAGCCCACTAAAGAAGGACGACCACTGCACAGTCTTAAGATATCCCTCTATACGTGTGTGCCATCACAGCGATGGGGACCTGCAGCTAAAAATAAGCAGAAACGCGTGTAAGGGTTTTTCAATGTGGTGTATATTATGAGGTGAAAGGGGAAAAATGAGGGCGTAGAAGATTTCGATTTGTGTAATTTTATGTGTACTTTTTTCATAGGAATTTAGGTCAATGAATTTTGTGTTTAGTCAGTGTATTTAATATATCTCATTTATTTTATATTTAAGTTTGTGGTCTGAAACAGTGTTGTGTTTTTTAGTCGAATCTTATAAATGCGATGCGACGTGACGTTTGTGATAACTTGATATTTATATGCCATTCATCATCATCATCATCATCATCATCATCATTTCCCCTTATCCAGCTCCTGCCGGGTCGGGGTATTTATGGCACTTCTCCACTTTCCTCTTTCCTTCCACAATTCTTCTTCCACGATCTTGTCCCAGTCCAGACTTCTTTTTCTCACGCTGTTCTTCACTGAATCGATCCACCTTGTTCTAGGTCTTCCCCTTGCTCTCTTGCCCTTGCACTTGGCCTCCAGCATCTGTCTTGGTATTCTATTTTCCTCCATCCTCTTTACATGTCCAAACCACCTTAGTTTATTCTTCTCAATTCTCTCATTTAGTTTTCCCATCCCAACTTCCTTCCTAACATCTTCATTCCTCACTCTGTCTTTCCTTGTCTTACCTATCATACTTCTTAGGAATTTCATTTCACTGGCTTGGATTCTACTCTCTTGCCTGCTCGTCAGGGTCCAAGTCTCAGCTGCATAAGTTAATATGGGAACATAGTACATTTTATACATTACCTCCTTGCTTTTCCTTGGTACTTCCTTATCCCAAACAAGTTTTCTTACACTTTGATAGAATGCATTGCTCTGCTGTACCCTCCTGCCAATCTCCATGTCCAACCTACCAGTTTGCATCAATTCACTTCCTAGGTATTTGAAAGTGTCCACAATTTCCAAACTCTGACTTCCAATTTTCACAGTGCCCTTTCCTTGTCTTTCCCCTCTTGTCATCACCATGTTCTTGCTTTTCTCTATACTGATTTTCAGGCCATACTTCTGAATATTTTCATTCAGTGCATCTAGTTGTTTTTGCACTTCTTCGGTGTTCCTTCCCCAGACCACAATATCATCTGCAAATAACAGTAACTTCATTTCTTTATGTCCATATGCTTCCTTTGTTTCCTTTACAATTTCATCCATTACCATTATGAATAAAAGAGGTGACAGCACACTCCCCTGTCTTAGTCCAGTCTTGTTCCTAAACCAATCTGTCTTTCCAACTGGGGTCAGTACCCTGCTAACACAGTTGTTGTACATTGCTTGCACCATTTCCAACATTTCTCTTCCCAGTCTCTTCTTAACCATGGTTTCCCATACCTTCTCTCTGGGGACACTATCATATGCCTTTTCCAGATCTATGAAAGTCATGATCAAATCCTCTCCATATTCCCAGTTCTTTTCCATCACCTGCTTCAAGCTAAAGATTGGGTCCACTGTGGATCTTCCACTCCTGAAGCCATACTGTTCCTCTTGCAACTCTCCTTCCACCTTTCTTCTCATTCTTCTTTCTAATATCCTTTCCAGTATTTTTACTATCTGTGATATGAGGGTGATCCCTCTATAGTTATCACACACTTTCTTGTCCCCTTTCTTAAACACTGGTATTATTAGCCCTTTCTCCCAGTCTTCTGGTACACATTTCCGTTTCCACACACACTTTAGCAGTCGATACAGCCATTGCATACCAACAGGTCCAGCAGCCTTTATCATTTCTACACTGATTTCATCCACCCCTGTCGCTTTTCCCATCTTCATTTTCTGTACTGCTAATTCCACCTCCAGCATTGTTATATCATCTTCTATTATAGAGTCGTCAGGCTGTGTCACTTCGATCTCACCAGTACAATTGCTCACATTCAATAGCTTATCGAAATACTCCTTCCATCGTCCCTTTATCTCTTCTGGGTGTGTTAACAACTCTCCATCTTCCTTTTTCACCAGCTTTGTAGTAACTCTTTCTTTCCTCTTACTTCTTAGAAGCCCATACAGCATCCTTTTACTGCCACTTACATCTGTTTCCATTCTTCGTGTAAATTCTTCCCAACTTTTCTTCTTTTCTTCTCCTACCACTTTCTTACACCTCCGTTTGCTGTCGTGATACTTCCTTTTGCTTTCTTCTGTTTGATCTCGGTTCCATTCTTTCCACGCAGACTTCTTTTCTTTCACTGCTTTCCTCACTTCCTCATTCCACCACGGTGTCTCCTTCTCTTTCACTCTTGTTGACGTCCTACCACAAGCACTCTCTGCTGCACCAGAAAATGCCTTTTTAAAGTGGGACCATTCCTCTTCTACATTTCCCACTTCAGTAACTGGGATTTGTTGCTTCAATCTCTCCTGAAAATCTTCCTGTACAGCTTTGTCTTTCAATTTCCATACTTTTATTTTACTTTCTCTGATCTCCTTTAGGTTTTCCAATTTTCCCCATCTAAATTTTGCCACCACAGTTCTATGGTCCCCATCAAATGCTTCTCCTGGTAGAGCTGTCACATCCATCAGCTTTCTGCGATTTGTCCTTTCCACCAGGAAGTAGTCAATTACTGATTTTGTTCTTCTATCACCCCACCCATATCTCGTAATTTTCCTGCTGTTTTTCTTCTGAAACCATGAATTACCCACTATCAGTCCATTCCTTTCACAGAAGTTTACAAGTTCCTCTCCTTCCCGGTTCTTTTTCCCATATCCATATGGTCCAACGACTTCTTCCTTTCCTTGTCTCTCATTTCCGACTTGTGCATTCATGTCTCCCATGATCACCACTTCTACATCTGAGATTACTCTTTCTACATCCTCCAGGAATGCTTCAATATGCCATTGTTGAGTTGTATTGTCTTTATTGTCCGATTGTTTACGGTCTTTACCAAATCATCATAATTATTCAAAATAAAATGATAAATAACTCATAGCATTCATGATTGAGACGTTGCTAAGTGTACTCTAGACAGCTACAATTTTCACGGGCAAAGCCGCGACGGGTAATGCTAGTATAAACATAGAAGAATGCTGGTGGAAAACAACACCTTCTTAGAAAAGAACATTAGAACTTCAGGCAAGCAACTCAATATTGAAAACATCCTTTAATGTCATAGACTAGACCTTCCATGAACACTATTCCATTTTTGGGGCATTTGTAATTACTTTTTGTTGTTTTGCCCACCTTTCCAAACGTAAAGGCCACACTAAACATTTCTTACAAGGTGCTGGCATGATGACACGTGGTAGACTGAGGATTGTTCACCGGAAACTCAACCATATCCGGTCGATTAGATTAGCAGTTTGCTTTTCTACCACTACGAGCGCTAGTCTGAGTCAATTCAGAGTTTCACTAAAGCCCTTATACCTACTTCCAGTGTGAAGTTTTTTCAAAAAATCAATAAATGCCTAAGGGTATTGAACCAAGGAACACATTAAAGAAAGAATTATGTAAATAAGTTAATTTGGCTAGGATTTTAATCAAAAAGAAAACTAGTAAAGAAACAAGCGATTTTAGGCTGTTTTACCGGAACTGCATTTAGAGTGATTTTTGAAATTTGTTTTTTTAGTTTGTTAGAGCTCTCCAAGACTCACAATTTGAAACCTTTCCGGGCCCTTTAGCCCTTCAACTACTTTGTCTGCTGATAAATGTTTTCAACATTAAAAGATGTCACAAGTAGTACAACATTACATGTCGCTCGAGGGGACAACAAGAATCACAGTTAAATAGGACATCAATGTCCATAAGATCCCACCAATGACTCGACACCAAGTAATAGCATCGACACGTGCTAAGAAAACAATCACTTGAAGGCTAAAAATCAGTAAACATAAGTTAATTAAAAACAATTAATTGCTGAACCAGCAACGCTATTTGACCATGACGATCAAAACAATAGCATACAAGTTACGTTAACAATAGCAAGGGGTCCCCCACCTCTTATCCCGGGAGGAAGGCGAGATTCCCACCAAAATTTACGGTTTACAACAGGAAACACTTTTATTGAGGAGGGCAAGAAAATAAACATACAAATAATAGTAACGTTATGTTGGCGCTTGCTTGTTAGACAAGATAAAAGCATTACCACGTGGCCTACACGATGGAATACATTACAAGCCAGAAAGCGAGAGAACCGAAGCAGAAAATCATAGGCCCGAAGCCTGAGACAAAATGAAATGACAAGAACAAGAAACAGCAATTGTGCAGTGCCGTGCTGTAAGCCTTGCTCTTAATACTATTTACGAGTATTGACTGGGTGGTAACAATTGTTTACTGTATATACGTAATTTCACAATTGTCAATACGGGACCATATATGACTCTCAGAGTTCAATGTATAAGCCTCGCTCTCACTACACACAACATCCAGAGCACGTGCCATCACTGCACTGGGCACATCAAGACTTAATATTGGAAATATTGTTTGTCCGAATTAATTGTTCATCAGGGAGTCTTAATCAGTTTATCAATAAGCGTTCACCATACCTTACCACACCCTGGTTGAGCGAACCGACCAGCCTCTCACTTAGGGCCGTGATGCCCCGTGCTTGCACCAACATTTTCAGCCCATTGTTCAGTCAAGACAAAGGGACTGCTCAGGGAGCCCAGTCAACACAGTTACCAGGCAAGTCTTCCCGCCATGATACCAGTACACGATGTCTAGGGGCCGTATATTTTGTTAATAGCGATACGCGCAAACTTTTTTCATATCTTCTTTCTTGCCTTCTAGGTACTTAAAGTACCGTATTTTAGCTAAATGAACTCTCGAAATATCACAAAATCTGATTTATTGCGTGAATTATGTAAATAATCACGAAATATACTCCATTTGGTACGAAAAGTGCTCAATATTATAGAAAAAGCTCTCCATTAAACGTTAAAATGCTTCTGAGGAATTGACCGTCGGGGTTTCCTTCTCATTTGATTGATAGTCCTGCATATTCTCTACACAAATGCCCACAAAGCAGAAAGTATGTGTATTCAGTTCCGCTATCTTTAAGGCTATCGATGAAAATCGATATCTGCTATCAATCACATAAAATGGTGTTGTGGTCGTAGATACAGCAGTGCTAGTTCGCGACTGATAAAACATCCAGCATTTAAGTATAAAAGTGCTGAAAACTAAAGTCACAACACTTTTCTCGAGGGCCGAGGAATACAACAGTGAGGGGTTCTATTTATTTGACGCTGCAAGAAAGATTCTAATGTGTAAATACTAGAATGTTCGTATTCAGTGGGAACGAAAAGACTCATGTGATAATCACTGCATGGATTCAGAAGCGCATAAAAAGAAGACGAAAGAAGCAAATTAACATAATTTTAAGCGGCAAATAACAATCGGCGATACTGTACATGTCGCAAAGAAGTTGAAATGTGATAGAGAGCAATTTGTAATAAACACAACAAAAGTATTCATTGTTAGATTTACCCCATACTATAAGGAAGATTTCATAAGAAACATCGATCATTATGACAATTTATTTTGCGAAATACCCACTGAAATAGTGTCAGTTTTAACACAGAAATCAACCGTTATGTTTCACCAAAAAATAAGGCCCTTATCGATGTCTAATCACCCATTACAATTTAAGTCCATGATAAGGGTATTTGGCTGGCTTAGGTTTTTTCAGATCAAATCACGCCAGCTACAGTATGTCAGCACAGTTTGAAATATTCTAGAGCCTTCGATTGCTTGCGAACAGAACGGGAATTTCCACTCTCTGGCACCAATGTACAGTACCGGTCAAGATAAAAATGTTTTTCCATAGACCATGCCTCCCGGCGGATTGCCAATTGTTTGGGGCAAAACAATGATATGATATGAATTTACATTGTTCCTTGAGTTATTAAATATAGTTTGTTGATACAATATTAGAACAGCATCTTCTTCAATGATACATTTGTTACATTTCGATTCTGGGGAGTGGCAAGTCGTCATTTAGAAGGGGAAGAAAAGCATTGTGGAGGCCGTCACACCTACACTGAGAATCATAATATATCAATTTATTATCCGAGTACACACTAGATCTAAAATCGTGTTTCTAATAGTTTAATGCCCGATCAAAACATTGAAATCCTAAAAATTTGTAAGAAGACTCTTTGTTATTAGTTCGTCAAAGTCACAAGTTAAACACATATATCGGACCAATCATTGTACACGTAGGCTACCAAGTGCACGCCCTGGCACATTTGTTTTGATTGGGTGTCAATTTACAAGGAACAGTAATTTGATACCATCCACTGTTTGGTGCCCTGGAAAATAAGGACTGAGGCTATAAGAGAGACAAATGATACATTGGGACAAAAAAGTGAATTTGATGAAAGGTAATGCAATGCCTTTTGTCTTTTATATGTTGAATGTTTAGTAAATAAAAGTGTATTTTTCAGGTAAGGTTATGTTAGTATTATCCATGTTTTTCAGTTATCTGTATGATCGCTAGCACACATTAACACAGATAATAATCAATAGTTTACCGTACCTGAATTTGGTTCGTGAAAAAAATATTTTTGGTGATCATTAAATTCCATGACTAATTCCATCAATGGAAACAAAATTACCTGATTTAATTATGGCTACCATCCCCTTCAAAGTCGTCTCTTTGGGAAGTAATTGACCGATCCAGTTACCTCTGCTATTTTTAAACCACCACCTGGAAGACTGTCGAGCATGTTCCGCGAGTCGTGTTGGATATCCTCCTTCATAGCAAAACAGTGACCCTTTAGTTTCATCTTTGGAAACAGGAAGAAGTTGTGGGAGGCTAGATTCAGTGAGTATGGGGAATGAGGAACGACAATTACATTGCTTTGGGTGGAAAATTGGCAAGTTGTGAGAGTTCTGTGAGCTGGTGCATTCTTGTAATGGATCATTCAGTTTCCCTCTTCCGAGAGTTGCAGTCGGGTCCGACGAGTGACTTCCCTGAGATAACTCAAAACATTGCAGTAGATATCAGCATTCGCTCCTTGTGCCACAGGAACAAATTCACAGTGCACAATCCCTTGAATGTCGACAGAGAACTAATGAACATGCTGTTGACTGGTCTCGCCTCCTTTAGTTTTGGAGATTCAGGGCTCTTCCATTGCCTAAGAGAAGTGCCAATAATCATAATAAAGGCAGCTATTATATTATGTAAGTAAATTGATTATTTATATTTGCTTCAGTGACGATAGAACAAATGAGGGAAGGTAGATAGGCTAGTTTAATAATTCTAACCCTAGCGGGGAATTATAAAGATAGGCTACTTCATATGTTTGCGAAAAGTGAACAACCATTGCATGATTCAAATGTACAGTCTCCAAAAAAAATCATGATAAGTTCTTTTAGAACACGGCATATCCTGTTTGTGTTATTATGACATATTTGGGCTGTGTAAGTCTTAGTGCAGAAATGATCATCATTATCACAATCATCATGTGACCAAATGCAGTAATAAGTCTAGCCTGGTGTTATCACATATTTTTTGTACTGTACCTTCAGCAAGATTGTGAGTTTCCTGCCCGCAGAGAAGACTTCTATCCCGGCCAGATTCTTTGGGGCCCTTTGCATTGTCTTGAAGATGCAAAGTGGTTGCATTGTACAAAGGAGCTGGAAGCTTTACGTTCAAAACGCAATAAGACTGTGAAAGTTGTCGTAGAGGAAGTGAAGACGGAGAGTGTTGGTGTGCACTGGCAGTGTCGAGCGTACTCCAAAGATGGTGCAGGTTCTGAAAAGGAACAACCTAAATTTTTGGTGCTGGGAGAAGATCTTGCTAGGTAAGATACTCTTCATTGCTTTACATTTACTCCTTTGTCATAGTAACATCTTGAATCTAAATAGATAAAAAAGGAACTTGTGTGTCCCACTAGCGTCATGCACTTCTTTGAAATTGATGCCACTTTGATGACTTGCATATCAACATCCATTTCTTCCTGTTGCAAGAAACTAATTATGTACAAAGTCATATTGACTAACAAAAATTGAATACTGTATAGTCATTTGAAACTTCGCAATTTAGTCTTTGTCCTGAAAAGAAATGCAGATCATTAAGGAGAAACGAAGTGTTGTCGATCATTTTAGGTCGCTCTTTTGCCAAGGAATAAATATTTGTAGCATTATTTTACATTAACAAGGGAACTCAGTACTTATAAGAAACATAAATAATGGTACAGCAAACCCTCAATTTAACGGATCTCGATTCAACTTGCTTAAAGTTTAACGGACAGTATTAGACCAACTAAGTTCCTTTTTATTTTAGTTTCGTACGCCTGTATGTATGCATGCTCGCAACGAAACGGAGGTGTTATCTCCTGCATGTATGTCCCAAACTCTTCTTATTGATAAAGTACAGGAAATACTAATTACAATAAAACCTTGTTGATTCAAAGTGTTCAGGTAAGAAATAGAGCACTTTGAATTAACTGAACCAACCCTCCTCTGCCAAAAACACCTAAAAGCTCAAGCCTTGCAACCAATGGAAACTTGCAATTATTGATATGCCTTTTAACAACTCTTGTTTAATAATCTATCCAACAGCATCCGAATCATATTCAAATGCAGTGGTATACAAGGAGATATCGTTGGACGGTGTGTAACATAACTAGAGTCCCGGATTTTTTGTTTTAACGATATCCGCAAAATATTTCAGCAAACACATATACCGTATATACTCGAATACCACCCGCACATTTTTAAACAAAATCGGACGTGAAAAATTGGGGTGCGGGTCTTATTTGAGTCATCCTGATTTTAATGATTTAAATTGCCCACCACGCGCGATATCGGGTGTTGCGAGTATCCGCTATATGGTGCTAGCCTTCTTCCGGATATCACTTTGTTTTACCGTAAGCAGGCATCGTCATACAGTCTCGCGCACGTTTTCAGAGTGTAAACATGAGTTGTACGAAGCGTTTGCGGTCGTTTAATGTGAGTGAGAAGCTGAAAGTTGTGAGGGAAGCTGAAGTTATTGGAAATCGTGCCCGGTAGGAAATATGATATTGACGAGTCATGTATTCGTGATTGAGCGGGATGACGTCTATGCTACAACCACTGGATGTCTGCGTGAACCGCCCGTTCAAAGCAGCCTTGAAACAGCTGTATACGGAGCAGATGGCGGCCGATAAGGACACACTGACTCCAACTGGTCGTATTCAGCGCCCGGAAGTTCAGCTGCTATGTTCGTGCATTTTGACGGCATGGAATCGTATCTCGGGAGATCTCATACGGAAGAGCTTCAAGAAAAGTAGTATTTCGAATGCTATGGATGTCAGTGATGACGACATTTAGTGGGATGGTGATAAAAGTTCCGAAGTTGGTACTTCTGATGACGATGAATGAAGTGTTAGTGTACTTTTATTTGTATTTTTAATCGTTTGATGTGTGTTATTTTAGGACGACTTCAAAACTGTTGGAAACTATTTTGGATAAATGCTATTCTGTTTATTTAGTTAAGATTGTACATAATTTTGAGTAAACTTTTTTTTTTAAATTTTGTTCTTCAAAATCAGGGTGCGGGTCTTATTCAGAGGCGGGTCGTATTTGAGTAAATACGGTATGTTATCACAACGATATATTTACTAAAATTATTGTAGCCGCGAAATATCGCGAAATATGTTATTTTCACCCTAAAATGCTGAATGCCAACGAAACGCTGTAATAAGATAATTTTTAAAAATATTTACTTTAAAATTAAGAAAATAGAAAATAAGAAACGTTAAAAATATAAACGTTTCATAACAGGTGGGATAACGAAGTCCCTTCTCAGACTTGATTGGTTGAAGTCCTGAAAACATGGAAACAATGCTCTGCATAATTTTGGGGACAACATACGTTTCACGAGTTAGTGAGAAAAGGACTATGGTAGTCATGGAGAAGTAAATGTTAGGTATTGAACACAAATTCATTTAAGTTCTTTCGAAAAAGAATAAAAAAAGAACTAGAATAAATGGTTTTTTACTCCTCCAAATGTTTGTTTAGTGTTCATTATTTAACCAATTCCATGCACCGTACACATGGTTATTAAGCATACTCACACCTCGCTTTTGTTATTTCACCGCTATGGATATTTTATTTCACCACTTTGAAAAATTCATTTCACTGCTTTGAAGCCTTTTATATTACCATAAATCAGGATCCCTAAACATAACCTATAACACTCACATTGTTGATATAACTTCTATCGTGTTGAAAAACATTACAATTCAAGGAGAAATCATTGGAGAATGCAAAATATATTACCATATTTACTCGGCTATAAGACTCCCTTTTTTTCCTAAATTTTTAGTTCCGAAATTGAGGGGGTGTACTATAGACGCGTACTTCACAAAAATCCATAATTTTGGGAAAGGGAGAGAGGAAAAATAAGCTATTTTATTTTGATGCTACATAGTATGATATATTTAATCTAAATAAACAAAGTTTACATCTTTAATCAGCCCATTATGAGACTTTCCCAGCTATCCCCCAATGACTTTCACTACTATACCTTGCTAAGCTAAAATCTTAGTATCAAAGAAATAGAATTAAATGGACAAAGTATCAGATACGGAAAATGCAAACGTTATTTTTATTTCAACACAAGCTGTACCCGGCATGCGTTGCAATGCCAATCAAAGAAAGTGTTGGCATTGTAATTTGGTTTCTTGAAGTGCTTTTGGATACACAATTTTATCTTCAATTTCTGTTAACTGCCTCTAAGCTATCGTAAAATGGATTTACTAATTTTGAAACATTTGTGGGAGCGTGCGCAACAACTCACCAAAGTTTCATCGCAATCGGATGAATGGTATATGAACGCAGATGGAACTTTGCTGAAACACTTCACGCGTCGTCACTCATTTGTTGCATCTACTCGTGCGCTACCTATTGTAAAATGGATTTACTAAGTCGAAAACCTTTCCTAGCGTATACACAACAAATCATCAAAGTTTCATCGCAATCGGATGAATGGCATATGAACGCATACGGGATTTTGTTTAAACGATTCGCGCGCCATCACTCATTTGTTGAATCAACTCGCGCGCTACCTATTGTATAAAGGATTTACTAAGTCAGAAACCTTCCCTGCAGTGTGCACAACAACTCACCCTAGTTTCATCACAATCGGATGAATGGTATATGAATTCAGATGGAACTTTGTTGAAACGGTTTGTGCACCGTCACTCATTTGTTGAAACTACTCGTGCGCAACCCATTATACAATGGACTTACTAAATTAGAAACGTTCCCTGCAGTGTGCACAACAACTCACCCAAGTTTCATCGCAATTGGATGAATAGTAGGCCTATATGAACGCATACGGGACTTTGCAATTCGCGTGCCTTCGCTCATTAGTTGAATCTACTCGTGCGCTGCCTATTGTGCAATGGATTTTCTAAGTAAAAAACCTTCCCTGGACTGTACACCACATCTCAACCAAGTTTCATCCCCATCGCACGAATGGTAGGCCTATATGAACGCGTACGGTACTTTGTTGAAACCCTTCGTGCGTCGTCACTCATTTGTTGAATCTACTCGTGCGCTACCTATTGTAAAGTATATTTGCTAAGCCAGAATCCTTCCTTAGAGTGTACTTAATATCTCACCCAAGTTTCATCGCTATCGGACGAATGGTATATGAACGCAACGTGACTTTGTTGAAACGCTTCGCGCGTCGTAGCTCATTTGTTGAATCTACACATGCGCTGCCTATTGTAAACTGGATTTACTCAGCCAGAAACCTTCCCAAAAGTGTACACTTCATCTAACCCAAGTTTCATAGCTATCGGACGAATGGTTAATGAATGCATACAGGACTTTCTTGAAACGTTTTGCGTGTCTTCATTCATTTGTTGAATCTACTCGTGCGCTATCTACTGCGAAATGTATTTACTCACCCAAGTTTCATTGCTGTCGGACGAATGGCATATGAACACATACACGACTTTGTTGAAACGGTGTGCGCGTCGTCGCTCATTTGTTGATTCTACTCGTGCACTACATATTGTAAAGTGGATATACTAAGCCAGAATCCTTCCTTAGAGTGTACTCAATATCTCGCCCAAGTTTCATTGCTATCGGAGGAATGGTATATGAACACATACGGGACTTTGTTGAAACCATTCGCGTGCCGTCACTCACTTGTGTAATCTACTCGTGCGCTGCCTATTGTAAAGTAGATTTACTAAGCCAGACATCCTCTCTGGAGTGTCCACAACATCTCACCCTAGTTTCATCGCTATCGGACGAATGTTATATGAACGCATACGTGGCTTTGTTGAAACGCTTTGCGCGTCGTAGCTCATTCGTTGAATCTACTCGCGTGCTGCCTATTGTAAAGTGGATTTACTAAGCCAGAAACCTTCCTTGAAGTGTACACAACATCTAACCCAAGTTTCATAGCTATCGGACGATTGGTATATGAATGCAAACGGGACTTTCTTGAAACGCTTTGCGTGTCGTCACTCATTAGTTGAAGCGACTCATGCACTATCTACTGTGAAATGTATTTACTAAGTTAGAAACCTTCACGTAAGTGTACACAATATCTCACCCAAGTTTCATTGCTATCGTACGAATGGTATATGAACACACATGGGACTTTGTTGAAACGCTTCACGTGTCGTCGCTCATTTGTTGCATCTACTCGTGTGCTATCAATTGTTAAATGGATTTACTAAGCCAGAAACCTTCCCTGGAGTGTACACAACATCTCACCAAAGTTTCATCGCTATCGGACGAATGGTATATGAACGCATACGGAAATTTGTTGAAACACTCCATCTCACCCAAGTTTCAGTGCAATCGGATGGGTGGTGTATGAATGCATAGGAGACATACCGCTGGCTTAGGACCAAAATAGCGTATCTACAATGGTAATCCTATTAAGATACGCTATTCTGGTACTAAACCAGCGATACATACTATCACGTAACATTGATTTTTATGTATATAGATAGGGAGGGAGAGAATGCATCAATTAGGGAATGCAGGATCACTTCTCACAACATTTGTAAACACAACTGAGCACGTATTATTCACATATTTCACATTCATATCCGAATAACGTTTCACACACACAAACACCGATGGTTATTGCAACAAATGAAATGTGTTTAAAATAAAACTAAGGAGACTGTCGCAAACACAATCGAATCGCAACATAAATAATACTAATGAACAGAAGAATGCAGGTAAGATGAAACCATAACTTTCATTGGCGGATGGCGCTTCTACTCGGCCAATAGTGTGGCATCTTCTATTGGATATCGGGTGAAGCCCATTGGCTACACAATTTGATATCCTGCCCAATCGCTTATGCGGTACGCAAAATGGCGGTCATATCGTCTGACATATCGTAACAAGAAAAATATGTTTGTCATAAAAAAAGAATGAATTTCAGTTGTAATTATAAAAATTTTTAAGAATTCATCAATTTCCAAGAATGTTGTATTTTGACTCTCGATAAATAAGGAGGGGGTACTATAAGCAATTTCCAATATTTTTTTTTATTTTGGCTCTCGAAAATTAAGGGGGGGGGGGGGTACTATAGGCGAGGGGGGTCTTATACCCGAGTAAATACAATATTATTCATATAATGAAAACAACTTTTCAAAACGTATGTGTAATCTTCATTGTCAAGCGCGAGAAGAAATTTGTCCTGCACAATATAAACCAATATATACATAACCTTACTGCTCATACTGTAAAAAGAATAAATAAAACCGCATAGAACTTTCCTGTTTGTTAGCACAACCAAATGAAACTACGAAATTATTTCCCCCAAAACATTGTTTTGTTGGTCATAATTGTGGATGCAAGAACAACAAACAGCCATTTTTGAAATGGAACATATTTACTAGATCGTTCCGCAGACGATGCAATTGTTCGATAATTCACAAATTTTGATTATTCGTTTATTCAATGTCTATATTTTTATTGCTTGAGAGTGCGTGTTTGAGGACGCGCATCTCAAACCGCAGGCCGGTGTATTTTGTAAGAAGAATCGAGTTGTTTTTAAAGATTTCTTTTAATATTTCGAATTAACATTTCTAAATTTGCGATTTAACGGACGAACCTCCACCCCAATTTGTCTCCTAAATCGAGGGATTACTGTAATTGGTTGTATTAAACCAAGATTATACATTTTTTACATTTTGAGTTAATCTCTAATTTAATTCACATACGTGAAAGTCGTAAAACAAAAAGAGAAAGATCCATCAAATGACAAAAGTTTTGATCCAATTTTGCACCTATTGTTGATGCTATAATCTACTGTATATAATGCTATAATCTACTAAACTGTATAATACTATATTATTATTATTATTATTATTATTATTATTATTATTTGTGATTTAAAACTAATGTACTAATCTTTGTATTTTTAGGCTCAAGTTGTTGAATGTGTTTGACCCATGCACACTGCAGGTTGGTGATCGTAACTTCTACATTTTCCGAGAAGAAGATAATTTCTTACTGAAGGAACAATGGAGGAGAGCACAAAGGGATCTTGTATTAGCTAACTCGGTAAACAATGGACCAGCTAATATCTACAAACGTAGCCCAAAAAGACTCAAAAATAAAGGTATTTTAATTTCTCTTACAATAATTAACTAGTGGAAAATGAAAACCAACACCTTGAAACAGTGATCCCACATGAATGCAGTTTTATTCAAATACTATACAGGTTATATGCTGTTTATGATCATAATCACTAGGTCATACGCGTATGGTTGAATTGCCATGGACAACAGTTTCAGTATTTTCTATATCCTCATCTAGCTACAATGTAGTCCTGCAATAGTGTGCAGAGGTGATATTATAGATGTCTGATATTCTCCGCTCTATTTCCAATTGGTCTAGGGATGTTGCGAGTAATGCACCTTCACATCATATCCCATGGATGCTCAATGGGGGAGTAGTCTGGTGATCATATTGCCGAGAAGAGCTGATGAACATCTTGAAGAGCGTGATTTGTAATACAAGAAGTGTGTGTTTGTGTATTGTCTTGTTGCAGGAGCATATCTTCCTGGCATTGTAGGATCAATAACGGAATAGGCTAGGCAATGTTTAGGATGTATCCTACACTGTTCAGCATTCCCTTAGCAAACACCAGAGGTGTGCGGTCATTGTTGGCTGTGGCTCCATACACCATGATGTCACGAGTTGATTTTATATGTTGCTGTTGATACACCGTGGTAGTAGTCGCTCCCCTGGTCGATGCTGCACTTGCAAATGACCATTTCTGACTCCAGGTAGAATTTGCTTTTATCATTAAACACAAGTCTTTGCCATTCTTCCCTCCAGTTGCATCTTTCGCAACACTATTAGAGGTAGGCTGCACAATGATGACGTGTGAGGGGAAGACTAGCGAGCACCACCCTTGATCGTAGCCCAACTTCCAGCAATCTTTTCCTGGTGGTCCTGTGGGTGCAACATTGGTCTTAATTTGTGCTGCAGTTGCCATGTGATATCAGCAATGGCTGCTTGTCTGATACTGAGGTCCAGGTATGAGTCTGTGTGTCGATGCCACCCAGGACCAGGATGCCAAGCATGTGGGCCACCGACACTTAACATTGATACACATGGTGTCCAACATATTCACTCACACAGTATGATACTTGATGTCTCCCACAAGTCCAACCCCTCCTCCACGTGGTGGGAGACGGGCAACTGCATGAAGTAGGGGATTGCCTGTAGGGGTGAAGTACAGTGGGGACTTTGTGTGCCCCGGGACCGCTACGGTAGCTGTGAAGGCTCTATGGGAACCCTGAAAAGTGACGGCTGACGGGGCTCTGGTGAAGCTACGATAGGCCTAGCAAGCCAGTAGTGGATATCATATTTGCTTTCAAACCAGGAACAGGCCTCGGAAAGGACGGATGCAAACGACGACGACCCGGATATGCTAATGGACTTCGAGTTGGGACATTAAACATACAGACACTGACAGGAAAAGTGGAGGAAGTTTTAGATGTGATGGAGAGAAGAAAACTGGATGTACTGGGCTTGGCAGAAACAAGATGGAAAGGGGAAGGTCGCAGAGAACTGAGGAAAGGGTACCGGTTGTACTGGAGTGGGAAGAGTGAAGGAAGGAGCAGCGGAGTAGGAGTAGTTGTGAGAGATGGAATGAAGGAAGAGGTAAAGGGAATAAGTGACAGGATCATGAAGATCAGAGTAACTGTAAAGGGAAGAAGCCTGGAGATAGCCCAGGTATATGCCCCTCAAGTTGGATGTACAGCTCAAGAGAAGGAAGACTTTGAGGAGGAGCTACAACAGCAGTTGAATGGTCAGAGCATCATTGTCATGGGAGATTTGAATGCACATGTAGGAAGTGAAAGGCAAGGATATGAAAATGTATTGGGAGCAGAAGGATGGGGTAGCAGGAATGAAGAAAGGAGAAAGTTGCTGGATTTTTGCGAGAGAAATGGTTTAGTGGTAGGTAACTCCTGGTTCCGGAAGAAAGAAAGCCACAAGGTAACGTGGTACAGCAGTGATTTAACAAAGAAATCTTTGGTAGATTACATGCTGTACGACTGGGAAATGAAGAGAAGTGTCAGAGATATAAAGGTAATACCATCATAGGCCTTAGATAGCGACCACAGAATACTTTTATTGAACCTGGGAGTTGTTAAGGATAGCAAGAGGACAGAGTACCAGGAAAGGAGAATCAAAGTATGGAAACTCAAGGAAAAGGAAGTCAAGGAAGAATTCCAGAAGATAAGGGAAAGGATGCCAACAGACAATCCTAAAACAGGGGAAGAGGAATGGAAGCAATTCAAAAACACAATGGTGGAAGCTGCAATGGCAGTATGTGGAAGAACAAGCAACAGAAAGCGGTGTAAAGAGACACCATGGTGGAATGAGATAGTAAAAGAAGCTGTGGGAAGGAAGAACAAGGCTTTCAGAGTGTGGTTCCAGGAAAGAACTAATCTGGCAAGGGAAGATTATAAGATAAAGAAGAAAGAAGCAAACAAGATTGTCGCAGAGGAGAGGAAGAAGTGGATGGTAAAGTGGACAGAGATGATGAAGACAGCAGAGGAAATAAGAAAGTACTTTATGGGATGATCAAAAGTAAGAGAAGAGGTCTGCGAGAGGATGTGGTAATGATGGACAAAAACGGAAATGAGGTACACAACAAAGAGACACTCAAGACAGTGTGGAAAGAGTACTTTGAGGATTTGCAGAATCCAAATGGTCGTAGGGAGGAAGACTATGTATTGGAAGATGAAGACAACACAGGAATGGAAAAGGACCTGACTTGGAGAGAACTGGAAATGGCTATAGACAAGATGAAAGGAGGAAGGGCACCAGGTGTGGATGAAGTGAGTATTGAAATGGTGAAGGCAGCAGGGGAGATTGGGAAACAGTGGCTGTACCGTGTGAAGAGGGTGATATGGAAGGAGAAAAAGATCCCAGAAGATGGGAAGAAAGGATTAATTGTCCCAATATTTAAGAAAGGAAGCAGAAAGGAGTGCAGAAATTACAGGGGAGTCACACTCATACCTCACTGTGCCAAAATATATGAAAAGATATTAGAAAGTAGAATACGAGCCAAAGTGGAGAGAAAATTGAGAGAGGAACAGTATGGATTCAGACCTGGGAGATCAACAGTGGATCTCATATTTTCAGTGAGACAGCTCCAGGAACACCACTACGAATTTGGAGAGGATCTGTTGATGGCCTTCCTGGACATTGAAAAGGCCTATGATAGTGTGTGTAGGGAGAAGGTTTGGAAAGCAATGGAAAACATGGGAGTGGAAAAAGAGACTGTGGGCAGAGTGAAGGAGATGTATTGTGGAAGTGTGAGTTGTGTGAAAGTTGGAGGGGAAAGAACAGACTGGTTCAGACAAATGAGTGGCCTGAAACAGGGTAGTGCGCTGTCACCCCTTCTCTTTATTGTGGTTATGGACGAGGTAATGACATGGATAGCAGGAAAGATAGGAGAAGATAAGATGAAAGCAATGGTGTTTGCAATGATCTCATGGTCTGGGGAAACAAGGAGGAGGAAATTCAGGAGCAACTGAAGGCTTGGGAAGAAACAGTGGAAGAGTACGGATGGAAGTTCAACATCAGTAAATGTGAGATCCTGTTAACGACCAGGAAAAAGGACAGATCAATGAGTGGGATAACACTTGGAGGTGGACAGCTGAAGAAGGTGGAAAGTCTCAAGTACTTGGGAAGTATAGCGGAGGAAAATGGGAGAAATGACAAAGAGATTACGGAACGTGGCAGACAGGCAGAAGCATTTCTGAGAAGCATTAGGAGCTTAGTGTGGAATAAAGATGTCCCACAAAAAAGCAAGGAAGTGTTATACAGAAGCTACTATATCCCGATACTGACCTATGCTTCAGAAACGTGGACAATGAAGAAAAGAGACATAAGCAGAATACAGGCAGGTGAAATGAAGTTCCTGCGAAGTAGGACCGGAGTAACAAGAAGAGACAGGGTGAGGAATGAAAAGGTCTGGGAAATGGTGAAAGAGGAGCCCTTGCAAGGTAGGATTGAGACATCAAGACTGAGGTGGTATGGACACTTAAAGAGAATGGATGAGAAGAAGATTCCCAAGAGGATACATGAGATGCAGATGCAGAAGAAACGACCAAGGGGAAGACCAAGAGATAGATGGCTGAAAGGAGTGGAGGATTGTGTCAAGAAGAGAGGCGAGGACTGGACCAGAGTGACAGCGGAGAGGTGATGGGAAGAAAGAACTAAGTGGCGAGGCTTATGTTCCAAACAGACCCAGCCTGGGGCTGGAAACTGTACAAGATGATGATGATGATGAGTATGATACTTGAAACAACAGACCACTTGTTCAGCAAATCAAATACTATTGTCATTGTTCAGAGTTTCCAAGCTCTGTATATGATTCCTTCCCTCTGCACAGCACATAGCTTATAACTAGGGATAGGAATTTTTCGGTGATTTCAGAGTGAAGAAAGCGGTATTTTAAAGTGGCAAATTCGGTGGTTTCAAGTGCACTTTTCGGTACTTTCAAAATGTTATATTTTAGGCGGGATTTTGTAAATATCATGGATAACATAACACATTTCAGTCATCCTTCAAAGTATACTTCAGTGAAGAGATCCAAATTCTCTTGTGACAAACGGTGACACATATCACTTAACGTGCTAATGTAAGCTGAAAAACAAAAGTTCACAGTTAGCGTTCACAGGTATCAGAATGGTTTACAACACAGATTCTGAGAACTTTGGAAATACAAATGTCATTCCTTGCAAAACTCGAACAAAGTCTGTCTTGGTCCTGTCGTGCATCTGCTTCTTAATTAAAGTTTGCAGTTTGTTGTATCCTCTTATGACCTCACTTTCTTCCAGTGTTCCACAGAATGGCAACTTTTTAATTTTCTTTGCAAGGTCCTCATTGATGTTCATTGGCACTATTTCTGCTGGATCAAACGCACACATTTGTAAATCTTGTTCCCAGGGTCAACGGATCTCAGGCTGATTAATATTCTAAGAGCATGGGACCCAGCGTTTACTAAAACTGAATGTATTTTCTCTCTTTTTAACACATTTCCACAACCCTCCAACAGCTCCTTAATGTTGGTACCGTAATTTCCAGAAATAGCAAGTTTAAGGGCTTGCTGAATTCTCCGTACATGTCCATCTAGAAGGTGAACAGTCTGATAAGACTGGCCTTCTAATAAAGGGATGAGTTCAGTGATGTCTGTGCCAAATTCTTTGAATCTCAAGTATTTCGTCATGTGAAACATTGTTCAGGAAATCAACACCAGAGTTATCAGTCCCTACTACTTCATTCAAAAATTGCACAATATCTTTCAAGTACTCTGACAGGTACACCACAGAATGAAACCAAGAAGACCAACTGGTTGGTTGGTTGGTTGGTTCCTTAGTTTAGGGGCTGCGACAACGCGGTCATGTAGCCCCGTGTACTTTGGGTGTGTGTAGAATCTGTCTGATAACCGGTGTTAATTGTGATGACTGTATTAGTGTGTGTATCTGTTTTTTAATTCAAGTAGAGACTGCAACTTTGAATTTTCAAATAGTTCCTACTTTTGCCGCCAAACGCCACCGTCAACGACTACTAGGCCTAGTTCAGAACTAGCTACTAGACGCCACCGCAGTCGGCTCTTGGCAACGAACGTAGCAACCTAAGAGCGTTGTTTACATTCTTAACCTATCCAATTTAGTTTCACACAGGTGTAATTAGTGGAAAGATCTTTAACATGCCATAAATCTATGACATGGGACCGCCGGCTTTACTTCCCCTCCGAAGGAAGGCATACTGAGGGATTTTTAACGCTCTTAAAAAATCCGACGACCAACTGGTTAAGACTGGTTCAGGAAACAGTGGCTCATTTGGATATGGATACTTGCCATCTAGATATTCATGTCTGAAAGGCGCACTATATGACGCCATGCGTCGAGTAGTCACTAGGATGAAGGGGCAGGTAACCTTGCTGTTCTGGCCCTTAAAACCTCAATAACTAAGTAATTTACCAGGATGACCGGCCAGATTGATAAAGATCTCTGTATGCAGAAAGCGAGGTCCGCTAACTACCGTTAAGTTTCCGATCATTCCGTGTTTGTTGGATGCTCTCCATGCAGTCAAGTCATGAGAGAAAATTACCGCTACTACACTCGCACAGAAACAAGCCTTGTCGGCTTCTGTGACAACGATATTTCAAATGGGCAAAGTGGTCTCGCTACAATGACATTAGGGCAAAACCTGTATGAATGCCAAGATGCAGAAGAAAGTGACATTCAGTAGTTAGACTTCGATAAAGACGATCATGGTTTCAGACATGAAAGCGATGAGGATATTGTACGGAATTTGACTGTCGGTGAGGTAAACTGAGATCCAGTGCATGTCAAGTGAAGGAGTGATGCAACGGAAATCCCGAAAGTTCCCACAGTCAAACTAGTGTGTGTATAGTCACACTTATCACTTATATAGAAAATCGAGATGAATTTCCGTTCTCATATATTGTTTTCTTCAGAATTATACAATCTAAAATTAGAAAAAATAAACTATCTAGGAAACAAAAAGTGATGACAGTCATTTATCTTAGTTTTTAATATTGGTATAGGCCTAATCCACGTAGTGTCTCTTACAATACTAGGTTATAAAGTATTATAATTTTTTTTCTGCGTGTTCCTAAAATATATTTCAATATTTTAACCAATAGTTTTCTTTTTGCTAGGCTTAAAAACATTACTGCAGATAATTCGCGGCTTTCAAAAATTCGCGGAAATTCGTGCATTAATTGCCGCGAATTATCGGAAGTGCACTATAAAGAAAAAATACGGAAGAAGCTAAAATTCGCGTTTTCATGCAAAATTCGCGTTTCATGCAAAATTCGCGTTTCATGCGAAATTCGCGAAAATTCGCGTGCTCAAAAACATTTATTTTTGCCATTTTTAGGGTTATTATAACACATTATCCCCTGTATATTACTTCTTTTAAAAATTCGCGAAATTCGCGATCGCGAATTTTTCCTATCCCTACTTATAACTATTACATTTAGTGTCCTCCATCAGTGCGTTACGCAATATCACTTCTTTCGAGGTGTTCATTTTTCATTTTCTACTAGTCTATTAAGATAATTTTTGTATGGCTTTGTTCCAAATCAAAGTATTTTCGTTCACATTTTCTAACATTGAGCTCTTTTGAAGTACTTCATGATGTTCTTGTGTGTTTGCTTGATATGAGTAAAGATGGTCAATATTAGTAGGCTAATTCACAAACTTGTCATACGATTAAAACAAGGATTAAGTTCCTAAGAAAATGCTTTTCAGTCCATTTTGTTTCTATTTGTAATTTTTTAAAACTCAGGACTGACTTGTGATATTTTTATGAATCCACCTGTCAACCCTACCAATTTATTCAGACACTTTCCAGATTTTCCTGCTTCCGATCTTTTTAATTACTATTATTTTTTCTGAATTTTAACCCCCAGTAATATATCGTGAAAAAAGGCACTGCCAATAATTTTAATTCTCGAGGAGAATATTGTATTGTAATATGCTTCTGTGTTTTGCTCAACCCTAATGTCTTGTTTACGTTAGTATAGTTTTGTCATTCCTCACATGGCAGTCGGCTCTACAACTGTGAACTCTGGCAGTGGGTCAGCTGATTGCCCTGCCCCATGCTGATTGTTTTTTGTTTAATGCACAACATGGTGTTATCTAGGCTGGTCTCGTGACTATGGAGAATGCAAATGAAACCTTGTATGCTATAGGTAAGGGCCTTATTTTTTGGTGAAATAAAATAGTTGATTTCGGTGTTAAAACTGACGCTATTTCGGTGGATATTTCGCGAAATAAATTGTCATAATGATCGATGTTTCTTCTGAAATCTTCCTTATAGTATAGGGTATATCTAACAAATTATGTGATAAGAGGGTTTTTCAACTTCTTTGCAATGTGTAGAGTATCGCCGAATGTTATTTGCCGCTTAGAATTACCGTATATACCCGAATGTAAGACGAGGTTTTTTCCCACTTTTTGTGTTATAAAAATTTGGGGTCGTCTTATATTCAGGATAGATTTTTTTTTTTTTTTTAATTATTATTTGCAAAGTAGTATGTGGTGTTGGCATCTTGTAATTCGCAACAAATCAATGCGTTAATGAAGATTAAAATATGGTTTGTTATGTTTAATTACCATGCATATACGAATAGTGTACATTTTGAGGTTAGGATTTATGCATACACGTCGCCGGCCTCTCACCGCTGGGTCCGTGGTTCAAATCCCGGGCACTCCTTGTGAGATCTGTGCTGGACAAAACGGAGGCAGACAGGTTTTTCTCCGGGTACTCCGGTTTTCCCTGTCAAAATTTCATTCCAGCAACACTCTCCACTTCATCTGTCATTCATTTAATCATTGCCCCAGAGGAGTGCGTCAGGCCTCGGCAGCCGGCACAGTTCATATCCTCGCCACTAGTTGGGGGCTTCATTCATTCCATTCCTGACCCGGTCGGAGACTGGAAGCAGGCTGTGGATTTTCATTTCATTTATGCATACACGTCATTTTAAGCGCATAAATTATATGTTCGAAAGCATACAGAAATATGTTTTAAAACAATCTTTACAAGAACAACCAGTCAGTTTTACGAGCAGTAATTGAGTGATCAACATATCTTAATTTAATAACATCTCCCATTCTTGAACAAAGAAATTATAGAGTATGTCTTGGAAAAGCGGGCAGAGGGATTTCCGATAACACGAGACGTTATAAAAATGAAAGCACGACCTTGAGGGCATATATTGTGCAAGTTATGAGTTAGCGAGTATTTTTTTTTTTTTGAAAAAATCTGTAAGAGGCAGTTGATAACTAGGCCTCGTCTTATATTCGGGGTCGTCTTACATTCGGGTATATACGGTATGTTCATTTCCTTCTTTCTTCCTATTTTATGCGTTGCTGAATCCCTGCAGTGTTTATCGCACGTGTCTTTTCGTTCCCATTGAATACAAACATTATACATTATAATCTTTCTTGCAGCGTCAAATACATATGACCCCTCACTGTTGTATTCCTCGGCCCTCGAGAAAACTGTTGTGACTTTAATTTTCGGCATTTTTATACTTAAATGCTGGATGTTTGACGATAGTTTTATCAGTCGCGAACTCGCACTGCTGTATCTACGACCACAACGCTATTTGATGTAATCGATAGCATATATCAATTTTCATCGATGGCCTTACATATCGCGGAACTAAATACCCATACTTCCGGCTTTGTAGGCAGTTGTGTAGAGAATATGCAGCACTTGCTGTTGACACTATCAATCAAACGAGAAGGAAACCACAATGGTCAATTCCTCAGAAGCATTTAAGTATTTATTGGAGAGCTTTTTCGATAATATTTAGCATTTTCATATCAAGAGGAGTATATTTCGTGATTATTTGTGCAATTCGCGCAATAAATCAGATTTCGTGATATTTCGCGAGTTCATTTTGCTAAAATACGCTACTTTAAGTACCTATAAGGTGGTATATAGGCAAGAAAGGAGATATGAAAAAAATTTCGCGTGTATCGCTATTACCAAAAAATACGGCCCCTAGCTATAGGAGTATTCAACGTCATATTGTATGCTGTACCAAGCTATGCGTGACAATTGTGACTTGCTCCATTTTACTCCACATGTTTATACTCTGGCATCATGTTAAGTGCATTTTATTCTGGTACAAGCTATACCCGGCATGCATTGCGATGCCAATCAAAGACAGATAGAAAGAAAGGAAGATAATAATGTTGTTGGTTTTACGTCCCTTTTAACAACTGTGGGGTGATGGAATTTTGGCCAGAAGGGGATCTTCAACGTGCCAGTAAATCTACTGACACGACCCCCTCGCATTTGTGCACCCTCAAATGCCAATTGGCTGCGCCAGGATTCGATCCTGCAATCTTCGTCACAGCAGGCGAGAACGTTACCGCTGAGCCATGCAGCCAGCCCAAGGAAGATAGAAACTGAAGTGCCTTTGGATAAACAACATTCTTTGTTTTTCTGTCTGGTGCCCCGGTCTTTATGCATTAGGCTGCGCTGAGACATCCATGTCAGAACATGTCACCTCGCGATGAATCAGCAAACTTTTCTCACACCTTCCATTGCGGTGTCATAAGTATGCAGATTGTGCAATTGGTTTACTGTTGGATTTAAGGCTTCCTGTTAAGTCCCTCACCCTTTTGTGTCACATAAATAATTTGTAGCCAGAAACCTTTCCGGAGTGCACAGAACAACTCGCTCAAATTTCATCGCAATCGGATGAATGGTATATGAGCGCATAGGGTACATACATACAAACTATCACGTAACATTGATTTATATATATATAGATTAATGTGTGTGTCGGTGCAACATTTCAACGAGTTGTATTGGTGGCGATTTTGTGTCTTTCGAGTTCCTCTAGTCACGCTATGGCAACTAAAGCCCAGAAACGTTATCTCCAAGTGTTCAAAACTTTTCCATTCATTTTGCAGTCTGGGAGAGGAAATTATTTTGCTTTTTGTTCTGTGTGTCGTTGAGATATAGATATTTTTCATGGTGGATAAACTGACATAACTCACAGCAACACCTGAAAACACAAGAAGAACAAAACATTAAGTACATATTTTTTGTTGTTCATGGGAATGAAGACAATGTTGCCATCCGAGCAGAATGTTTCTTCATGTCGTTCATCATAGAACATAACCTTCCGTTATTGTGTTCCGGTCACGCGGGACAGTTGTATTGCAAAATGTTCCCGGATTCGGAAATTGCGAAGAAATATTCATGTACCTGAACAAAATCATCCACCTATCTTCTATCTATGTACAGGGTCTTTATATTTGCTAGGCGAGGACAATCTTGCTCATGCGCTCCGCCAGTGACGGCTCAGTTGCCGGCTGCCGCTCGCACGTATGTTCGGTAGAATACTGTGCTTGAAATCAGTATCATGCATTTTTACTCTCTATGTTTACAGTAGATGCTGAAAATGTTTCCTATCCGCTGTCAAACATAATCCGCATCTTATTATGTAGATTTTGGTTAATGTAGCTTCAGTAAGGAAAGGCAGTTTTGGAAGGCAGACTGAGGAGGAAGATAGAAGGAGGGATGGAAGAAGAACAGTATGGTTTTAGGAAAGACAGATCAACATTTGACCTAATCTTTGCATTAAGGCAAATGATGGAGAAAAGATGGGAATTTGGAAAAGACATGGTGATGACATTTATTGATATTGAGAAAGCGTACGACAGTGTGCCTCGACAGGTGGTTTGGAATGTATTAAGGAAAAGGAGAGTTAACGGAGCTGATGTCCAAATGTTAAAAGCTATGTACAAATATTGTGTGAGTAGCGTGAAGACCAGTATACGAGAAACAGAATAGTTTAAAGTGGAAACAGGTCTCCGACAGGGAAGTGTATTGTCCCCCTTACTATTCATCATAGTCATGGATGAAATTCACAAGAATGTTAAACAGAGATGGGGACAAGAGGCAACAAAGGCCATGCTGTTTGCAGATGATATAGTGATATGGGGCGAGGATGAAAAGGAAGTACAAAAACAACTAGATATATGGAATCAAGAAATAGAGAAATTTGGGATGAAAGTAAGCACAGAGAAGAGCAAGACAATGGTAATGTCAAGAGGAAGGAAGGAAGGAAGAGGAAAGATAGAATTGAATGGGAAAATTCTAGAAGTGGTTAAAAGTTTCAAGTACTTGGGAAGTGTGATCACAGAAGATGGAAGGATAACTGAGGAAATTGGAAAGAGAATACAACAAGCGAACAGTTTTTACCAGAGCATAAGGGGTATTCTGTGGAACCGAGATGTCCCAAAGAAATGTAAAAATGTATTATATTCAACCTACTACAGACCCATACTAACATATGCAGCTGGAGCGTGGACTACTACAAAAAGAGAGGAGAGTAGAATACAAGCCGCGGAGATGAAATTCTTAAGAGGTATAGAGGGCAAGACCAGAAGAGATAGAGTTAGAAATGAAGAGATTAGAAAAAGGACAGGAATTTTGAAGCTGCAGGACAGGATAGAAACAACAAAGTTAAAGTGGTATGGACATATGATGAGAATGGGAGAGGAGAGAGTACCAAAGAAAACTTTCTGTGAAAAGATGACAGGGAAGAGACCACGAGGAAGGCCCCGAAAGAGATGGGCAGATACAGTGTGGGAGTGTGTAGAGAAGAGAGGAGGAAAACCTGAAGAAGTACTAAAAACAGGAGAGGAGTGGTGGAGAGACAGGAAACGTTGGAGGTCCTTAATTCACAACCCGACCCAGGAAGCTGGAAACGGGAAATGAAGATGATGATGAGTAAGGAAATAACGACCTTAACGTCTACGTTTATTGTTTACTGAACCTGTATGTTTGAAACTCAAATTAGCCAGGGTTTTATTGTCAGATTTATAGGAATGGGTCTCCCTGGAAATTTCACTCGAAACTCTTGTCTTGTTCTAGCGCACGATTTCCTGCACTTCATGTACGTATTGTGCAGATATACATGTTCAAGTAACGAATATTTCACATAAGGCATTACAACACTATACACAATCACAATAAAACAACTAGCTAAGATATTCAAACGTACTGGTTCAGTAAACTATAAAAATAGACGTAAAGGTCGTTATTTCCTTAGTTAAGCTAAATTAACCAAAATAACTGGAAACTTCATAAGTAGATGCCCATTATGTTTGGCAGCAGATGGGGAACATTTTCAGCATGTACTGTAAGAATGGTGAGTAAAAATGTATGATACTGATTGTAAGCACCAACTCGGCCGTACATACGCGCACGCTGCAGCCGGCAACTGAGGCTTCACTGGAGGAGCGCGTGAGTTAGAAAGTCCCAGCCAAGCAAATAAAAATGTTTGTCTCTGTTTTTCTGTCATTTATACAAATCTACTCCGTTTTATCAATCTGAACCAAAATTTGTTTATTTACCCTTTAGAATGAAGAATAAAACTTACAATTTTCCGCCTAGTCAATACTATAATTTGTTAAAACATTTCATGGGTACATGTTTCGGGTCCTATTTCTTCTAGACCCTTCTTCAGCCCACAAACTTATAATATGGAGTTCATCAGAGCACAAAAAACATCGATAAAACAAATGCACATATATAATAAAAAGTTAAAAACACTGTGACAATATCTGAGAGTCTAAAAATCTAAAAATGGCATGCATAGTTTACGGGCTTCAGGTACATGTTATTTTTGCACTTGTTCTATATCTATATAAAATGTCATTTGACACTGTGAAACGCCGGGCTCATATTTTGACATCTATAACTGGCGTACTGTAGAAACTTGCTGCATATCTTATACTGTTTTAACATTTCTGTTGGTGTGGCTGAAGATGGGTTGGATGGCAACGGCTACATCTTTTGACTTTTGGCATTTGCAACGGCTACATCTTTTGACTTTTGGCATTTGCAAATGCCAAAAGTCAAAAGATGTAGCCGTTGCCATCCAACCCATCTTCAGCCACACCAACAGAAATGTTAAAACAGTAGGGTCATATGCAACATCACGCCAAATTTTCTCTGTTGTTTTCCATACCGTGTGACAGAAGATTATTTTAATCCGCCAAAGACAGGTTGCCAAATGCCAAAAGTCAAAAGATGTAGCCGTTGCCATCCAACCCATCTTCAGCCACACCAACAGAAATGTTAAAACAGTATAAGATATGCAGCAAGTTTCTACAGTACGCCAGTTATAATGTCAAAATATGAGCCCGGCGTTTCACAGTGTCAAATGACATTTTATGTAGATATAGAACAAGTGCAAAAATAACATGTACCTGAAGCCCGTAAACTATGCATGCCATTTTTAGATTTTTAGACTCTCAGATATTGTCACAGTGTTTTTAACTTTTTATTATATATGTGCATTTGTTTTATCGATGTTTTTTGTGCTCTGATGAACTCCACATTATAAGTTTGTGGGCTGAAGAAGGGTCTAGAAGAAATAGGACCCGAAACATGTACCCATGAAATGTGTTAACAAATTATAGTATTGACTAGGCGGAAAATTGTAAGTTTTATTCTTCATGATTACTGTCAATACGGAACCTGAAATGAATAATATTTCTAATACCCTTTAGAACCCTGCAGGTAACACTGTCCACTTTTAATTTCGGACAGACCACTCCATTCCCTGCATTTAGGCCCTTTGGCACAAATCTACACCGTTTCACCAATCTGAACCAACATTTGTATACTTACCCTTTGGAACCCTCCAATTACAAATGCAACAAAGTTCTTCAGTCACAAGCACTTCATGTCCATGTCCTATCCTTACTGATGGGAAAATGCTGACAGAAATTCTTTGTAGATTAAGTTAGTGGCCATAAAGAGCTATCACACAATGTTAGAAGTGGTCTATCACACGAGAGAATCTATTCACTTAGCACATGTTTGAAATACCCAACTGACCGAACGCAAAGCTCATGCCACAATGATCCAGCGACATACAGTGCAGACTGTACCGATATCTCCGAGAAAACGGATTGCGTCACACCGCTGATAAGTTGCAGTACATACATCATCCGCCAGCAAGGATTCGTCAAACGGGTAATAACAATTATGAATGTGAGAGCTTATTTAGACAGGTGAAGAGGCCGAGGACACAATTCCGATCGTCTCTGAATGACGAAAATCTCGGTAAACTGTTGGTGGTTAAATAAAGCCTAAGTGGAAATTGTTACGAGCAGCAGTATGATAGTACATTTTTGAAGAGTTCATAGTCGGCTACAAGTTCCACACTAAATCTGTGAACAGTCTCAAGATTATCGCCTAAATGTATCTGTATCACCATATCATAATTACCGGTAGTTGTCCATGGTTATTAACCCTAGTCTGACTAAACGTGAATATGCGATAGTGAGAGCGAAGGGTAGTCGATCAAAATTCATTTTCTTTAATCATACAATTATTATGTTCTCTTACTCTTAAGTATAGGACCTATAGAATACTTGATAATTGATCAGTTATACAGTAATGTTTTAGCTTTATGTGAATTTGATGCTGAATTCATACCCTGACAACAGTGTAACCTCCTTTCGCACATGCTTGGTATAATTTTCTCCATGAAATCTATCATTTAAAGGATCTTCCTATTTTTGGTTTCCGAATGTTTGCAGGTATGTAAATGGTTCTCGGATTTCAATCATGACCTGTATTCTCAGGACAATTGGATGCCAATGTCTCACGCTAGCTGTGAATATTAAAATATCTTATAAATTGTCAAATCTCCCATGACAAACGTGAACTGTTGATGTACTATTTGCATGAATCGGACATTGCGGCTTCAAACACTTCCTCTTGAAAAAGTATGTTTTAAATTTGTCAAGATTGCGTAGGTATTCATGATAAAACATTTAATTCTGTCAAGAATTTTATATGGGTTATTTATTTACTGCATTTGGTTTGCACTTTATTATGGTTTGAGGGGGCGTGGTGGCTCAGCGGTCTAGCTGTATGCCTCTCACCAAGGCGGTCCGGGTTCGATTCCCGGTCAATGCATGTGAGATTTTCGAAGTGAAATGCCATGTCCTGTGGTTCGGATTCCACGTAAAAAGGAGGTCCCGTGGCTTATGATCTCAAGATTAACGGTCACGTTAAACTACAAGCTTCCTTCCTTCCTATTATGGTTTGTTGCTTTTTTATTCCTTACTAGTGTGTTAGATGGATTATGATAGGTCCTTATTTTAAAAATTAGTGTTCTTTGTTGGCAAAGTTTTTCATTCATGTTGAAATATGTGTGCTTGTAGTATTGGAGGTACCTGGCAATGTTAATGGCATTACGCCTACCTTGACTGTGACTGAACCAGCTGGAGCCCCAACAGTTATGGATGTAAGTCCCGTTCAAGAAGAGGAGGAGTGGGACACAGAAGATACTGGTAGCATGTCAGATGCCGCTTCAATCAGCAGTAGCTGTAGCAGCATTGGTTCACAAGGTATTTTACACCTAATTCATTTCTGAATAGAATAACTATGGAGTGCCCATTTATGTTGAGCTCGAAACCTTGTGATATTTGACAAACACTACCATACCTTGCAAAAGCTATGTTGTGGGTGAACCACTCTTATCTGATCTTTTGTATGTTAAACTTAGACCTATACATCAGTGATGATTTGGCAAATGGTAGCTGTCAAAGAGTTGAAAATTGTAGTTCTGGTTGCATTGAATTGTATGTACTTCAAAGCATGTTCTGGCAAAAAATTGTAAGCTTTAGGTTCTCATGGTTAATAAACGCAAATGATAGTTTGGTGTAACCAACATACTATACACTTCACTTCCGACAAAAGGTAGTAAACCATGAATCTTGTTTCTTCTGGTATACTGCTTTCAATTGTTGGAATTATTGGAATGCCATACAAAACAAAGTGTTGTCACTAAAAAATAACCTTCTTTTACCTCTCCTATAAAATTATATAATTCTTTTGGTTTTGACCTATTGCCAAAACACCACAGATGTTCATTTGATGCCATCACTCTCTGACCTCCTTAAGTGTCAGCAAAGATTGCCTCATGGCAACCATTCTAGCATGAAAAGTGAAAAGTAAAATTTCTTGTATGCCTTGTCATTAAGTATCATTAATTGGCATTTATTACCCATCATTGATAGGTTCATTTGATAGAATTCCTTAAATTAAAAGAGTTGACTCTATATGAAAAACGACAATAGGCCGAAAACAATTTCTGTCAATAAATTTTCATGTTTGTTGGTAATATGATGTGTATTGCATGTTTGATTATGTTTTGTGACCTTGATGGTTAGTTGAGTCAATGAGGGCTGAAGAAGGGCCTATGAGGACCCGAAACATGTTCCCATTACAGTAGAACCTCGATGCATCGTTTTTCAAGGGGGAGGGGGAAAATGACGATGGATGCGGGAAACGATAAATGCGGGTAACATAAAAAAAATTGAGTAAAAAAATAAAGAAAGTACGGGTACTGTATTTGGACATATTTCTTCATGTAAACTTTATAGAGACGTCAAAATATTGCAACCACGATGTACGCGATATGATTTCATGTCATTTTATCACTTGCTCTTTTTAGTAAAAAAAGTCATTAATTGTTTTTTGTTTCGTCAAAGCTTTACGTTTCAGACGAAACAAAGCCTTCTCAACTTGCATAATGTTCTCTTCTTCACGATCACTGATGACATGCGAGTACATGAAGGATTTCATCTTCGCTAAGACGGCATGCGCTTCGGCGAAACTCGGGACGACTTGGGGCTCACGATCGTCTTCCCCGCGCCATCATCGCACAGCTCGCCAATCTCCGCGGGAGATACTACCGGTGTTCCGAATGAAAGAATACAGCAGTTCCGAGTGTTCGCGGGTCTCTGACCGGGCAAGCTATTTCAAGGCTAAATGACGTCACGCTATGACGACACCCGCTCAAGACCGTCTAAATGCTTTCATTGCTGTTCTGTGTGATCTAACTTGTTAGCCAAGCATTGCCAAACGCAGCGTAACATTATTGAGATTACGAGAATTGCGTCGTCAGTGAAGTAAAGTTTTCATTACGAACTACAGATAAAATTGTAATCGCCGCACACGACCAAGATACTACACGGGACCACTCAGAATGAAATGAAACAGCACAATGCAAAGAATATAGGGGGCACAATGACGGCTTGGCGCTTCGAGCAGAATCGTTGGCGCCTGAAGGCTCGTAGGCGTGGTTATGTAGTGTGGTTGCGCGTAAACAATCTGCGCACTGCAGTCCAGCCTACTTGAACTTGCTTCAGCCGAGAAACTTGCTCAAGCCTAGGAACTCCTAATCGTTCGTACCTCGTACATTCTCGCGTAACAGGTTGCCGCTATGCTGCTTCAAATTCAAAAGAACTTTAGCATATATTTTTCTCATAAACGATCAATGCGGGAAAATTGTGGCCAAGGACTAGTGATTTTTTGACGATCCATGCGAAAAAACGATAGTTCGAGGAACGATACATGCGGGGAAATTTAACATTAGTTTATATGGAAAATTTTCGGGACTAAATTAATTGAACGATGCATACGGGAAAACGACAGTTCCGGGAACGATGCATCGAGGTTCTACTGTATGTATTAATCTTCACTGAATATATGTATTGATTGACGGAAATTGTTTTTGGCTTATTGTCGTTTTTCATATAAATTATTTGTCAATACGGACCTACTACGGACCCATTATGGATTTGAGTAATCTTGTGTATAAAGAGTTTATTCCTTTGGCTTGAACACTTCCGTGTTTGACGTTAATAGGTGAACTGTGGCGATTCGGATTCAATGGACTCTTGTTCGGCTATCACTCATGTCAATTCTTCGTACCCTGCTTCTATTTTTGTTAGAAAAATGGTGCTGATTAAAAGTATTTCAAATGCGGAGATAGTCTGGTCCTATGACCTTGCACGTTAATCCGTGTAGTAACTCCGGTCGAATGAAACTTTCTTCACTGTATCCCAATTATATCGGGTCATCGGAGCCTTCCTGAGTCCCATTGGTTTGGACATGAAGCCGTTCTGTCGACACGCGATTTCTTGGTTGAATATTCCATTTTGCAGTCACCAAGATTCGAATCTTGGCCATCCTAACAATAATATTACACAGTTTCAATGGTTATATACCATTTTGGGAGGGACAGATGACCTTGCTGTTTCACCCCTTAACTACAAATTGGGGCTGGGTGATGGATGCTCATACGCTGTGTACGAAATATGGAGAGATGTTTAAACTTTAATTTCTGTCAAACAAAAGCTCGACTCCATTCGAGATATTTCAAGTAAAGGACAGCAAGTCTCTTGGTTGGGCATTATATATGTTTTTTTTTTATGTAGGCCTATATATCTGTAAATGTTGCTTGTGCGTACTGTTGGATCATTCTGTGCCATTTACTTATAATAGGAATTCTGTTGGTAGGTAAGAAGAAACGAGGGCCAGCATTAATGACAAAAATGTTAAAGAAGAAAAAGCTTCGTCGAACAAGGAAGCGTGCTCCGTCCATCCCACTTCAGACAGGTGTTAAAGTCGTGGTGGAGACTCTTTCTACCTCATCTATAGCTGATGTTGTCTGGCAGGTATTAATTATTTATTGTCTTCTCTAAATTACTAGTGCTAATTAGCGTATTTGCTCGCAAATATCTCTCCATCGAGTATATCTTTTTTTTCTTTCACATAAGCTTAAATTTACAGACAACAATAAATGACACTGCACTGAGGTGCCTATGGCAAACGGACACACTGACCCTTGGTCATGGAAACACGGAAAGACTTGGCTCATGTACAAGAACAGAAAATAAATGTCATTCAACACTGAAACGAAAAGTCACTGTGGGAGTTTAAAAAGCATATAGGCACTTATAGAAAGCAGGTTCAAGAGTCTAGTTAGAGATGTACTTCCAACATTCTCGCCGTAGAAACTGGATGTAGGCTGGCAGGTTCAAGTGCTGGGGGGTGGATCATTTCTCCAACACGTAGTAGATCAGTGCTGCCAGAAACCATATGACCGCGGCGCGTAAAGGCCTGGTACGACAGGTGTATTCCACTGATAGAAGGGTTTTCTTATTGGCACTGGTGACAGGCAGTCCGGAGAATCGCGCAATAGTCTGGCATGTCCATTCCCATAGACTGGCTTGCGTCACGGTTCATAGCCTGCAGGCTTCACGACGAGATAACTTTTTTATGACAAAGTCGCGACAGTTTATAAAGTCGTGGCAGCATGTGCAACTGACTGGCGCACAAATACGAATATGCTATGCGACGATTGTTCGCATTTGCGAAGGCCACAATAGCCTATAATATTAATTTCATTTTTTCATTTGTTGAGAGATAAAATAAGAAAGTGAAATGTCATTATTTTTCTCAACCTATAAATCTGACATGTGCTTACACGTGTTTTACGTAATCTTGTTTAAATTTATATAATCTTTTTTCTTAAATTATTTATTATATTCTACACTTACTTGTTCAGTATTCAAGAAATACAAGGTTGTAAGACACTCTTTTTAGGACTGTTACAGTATAATTCAAAACTCTGATTCCTACAAACTTGTGATTCCAAGTGACAGCCATCTTTCCTCTTTCTTCGCTCTCATTGGTCGCCTGTTCTGCTGACCAATAGCAGTTCTCCGTTCATCGAGAGTTCTGGAATACGTCGATCTACTGCTATATAACAGCTGTAATTTCCTACCTCTTCACGATTATGACCTTTGTCTACTCGCCTAGCATTTGTTGCCTATTCTCAGTCTTGTGGACTTCAGACTACGACATGAAATTTCTCTATGGATAACCAACGTGCTTTGAAAGCACTTGCTGCAATGTAGTCCTTGCACCTATTCTTCAACTTAAGTTCCACTCCTCTAAATTTCTTCAAAACTTCGTCAGTATGTCGACTGTTTACTAAGTGTTTTAATCTTGCAAGTGATTACTTGTGCAAGTGATCTCCAAATGGCGATGGTTAAAGCTGGTTGCTTTTTACTTCGAATGGCAAACCTCCTGGCGAGATATCAATTTTAAAGGCCACCTGGTCTTTGATGTTTTCATCTGGTGCTTCATGGTTAAATCAACTAAAGGAACTTCTCTTCAAGAAATGGATCAGTAAAACTGTGTCATCAACTTTCTCTGCATAACATTTTCAAATAAAACTCACTTACTTTTCTCCGGGCTCTGTGTTCAGGCCGCACAACTTTGTTTTTCGAGCTTTTCAGCTCAGTAGTTCTGTGTAAACGTTTCTGAATTAATGGCTTTAATATTGCCTTTTCTGTGGACAAAATAATTTGTCAAGTATGAATAATCAGTTCTTCATTTTGCTTGTTTGCATTTCAGTTTTCTTTTAATGCACACAATTTTGGTGCTAACCCTTACATTTAATCTTCACTGGCTGAAGCCTGTTGATATGCTAAATTCTAAATGCTAAATTGTTTATATTGTTATTTGTTGAAGGATATATTGTTAATTATACAAATTTTTATGGGTTTATCCCTTCTTGTTACGTACGTTACATACTTTATATACAACCTGTGACAGTAAAGTTCGGTGAATAGTCCTGTACTATGAACATAGATGAACAATGCGCGACAGTAACCCTACTGTCCTTCGAAATATTTCCCCCCCCCCAAACTATGCAATGCTGAGATCGGCGATACATGTCCTGGAAACTTTGCAAGAAGGCGTCCTTTGGGATGGTGTTCAAAAGCCTCGTCACGTTACGTTCGGTGAATGGGTCTATATTACAAACGGATTGTTGGCTTACCTGAAATAGCAGTTACTGTCCTTCGAAATAATCCCCGTGGATGGTTATGCACTTCTGAGAATGTCTGTACAAGTCCTGGAAACTCTTGTGGAATAGCCTTCAGTTGGGTCGCCACATTACGTCCGAAATGTTCGAAAACCTTTGGCCCTTCAGGGCTCTTCGGTAACCATGGACCTGGGCCCCGTCACTTCATACATTGACGGACTTCAGGGTCGTACCTCAGACACCAGGTCTCGTTGCCTGTGACGATGGTTTTCAGAGCCATTCCATTCCCCAGAACATTCACCCTTCTCACTGCCACCCGCCGTAGAGGTGTGCATGGTAGGTTGCATAAATTCATCCTTCTCACTGTCACCCGCCGAACAGATGTGCATGGTAAGTTGCATAAATTCATCCTTCTAATCACGCACTGTGTCAAACATGTTGCGTTGTGTGTCCCCAATGTTGCCAGGTCGACCGTTCTGACTTTATTCACCGAATGCAACGTGACGAGGCTATTGAACACCATCCCAAAGGACGCCTTCTTGCAGAGTTTCCAGGACATGTATCGCCGATCTCTCACTGTTGTGCATTGTTCATCTATGTTGATAGTACAGGACTATTCACCGAACTTAATTGTTACAGGTTGTATGTAAAATAATCACAATATTTAAGCAACTTGTTCTCTCTTTACAATTGCTTTGTTTTCCTTTAAACGTTCGAACTTTTTTTTTGTAATGCTCAACTTAACTTCAACTTAAAGTATCCTTTTGAGTTCTCTCCGATACGGGAGGTCTTAAATCAACTGATCCTTACCAACAACGATTATACGGTGAAATTTTATAAACCTATTTCATTGTTTGAGAAGTGGGGTGCGACGAATTAGCGGTGGTGACATTTATGCGAAGAAATACGGTACATGGCTAAGTCGTGCCCATTGACATTTGATTAAATTAATGCAGAGGCTGAAACAACATGTGATTATTAATGGCAAAAGACTTGTGCGAGGCACCAAATTATAACTAACATAACCTTATGACTTAATAAAACAACAACCCTCACTCCCATTGCAATATCCTAACCTATCATCTTTAGAGAAATTTTCTGCAGAAATGACACATAGAAAGCCTATGGAGATTTCAGATGAGTTGAGAAAATCTCAATCTGAAAGAATGAAAAAGTACTGGAAAGAGCGCAAGAACCAAGCAGTACTACCTTCAAAGAAGAAGTGATTGTGGAACGACTCAAGTGGTCCAATGTGACCAATCAAGATTAATAATAATAAAGAAATAGAAAATGAAGCTGGGTTTGAACCCGTGATCTTGGGCATAGAAGCTCGACATGCTACCAACTACGCCACTGAAGCCGTCTTTCTCAGAAACTACCGTACATTATGTGCAATATGAAATTAATTTATGGTACCTAAGTGAAATAAACAGGAAAATCACTCTTAAATACCTTCTCCACCATGTACTTGGATGGATAGGGATGAATTTGGACAAGATAAAGCTTGAAGGAAAACACCTCTCGTCTTGAACAGGATGATCCAAAAAATTTGCACCTTGTGTTGGAATTTTCATTGATGAATTTTTATTACACTCGTTCTTGAAAGTGATTGATTGGGTTTGTTGTGACCAAGATTTCTGGACAACAGACATGGAAAAACTACACTTTGAGGAACCATAAATGCAGGTTTTGTTCACTCGGGTTGAATAGGAATATTCTCGTGACCACAAAATTTGGATAATGAATCTGGGGAAACTACTGAGGTTTCACTGTTTGTTCATTGTGACTAGTTCCCTCTGTAACCAAACAATGGTGACCAGTTTTTCTGGTTGCAGATGAAATGTTTAGGTTATTATAATGAAGGATATCTGAAAGCCTATCTGTTTCTGTGTTGTATTGGCTTCTGGCTTAAGAGGGGCATTTTTTAATTGGTTAAATTATAAATATCTGATATGTTCTGTTTCTTTTGAATCTTACAAATGTTCCATCATAGGTTGTATTAAATTACAAGGAAATAGCAGTAAATCAATTTTTCACTTTGCAGTGAAACATAATATGTGAAGAAAGTACATGTTCTCTATCTTTCTTCCGTTAAGGCTTTACTGTAGATAAAGCTAGCAAAAAAAATAAAAAATTTACAGCTTGACTAATGAATGGGTTGTATGGATATTGCATTTAAGTTGCAAGGACTAGTAACATCTTGACTAATTGGTGGAACTATTTTTCTTCTTCTTTCAGGTGATAGTTAAGTGAAAGTAAGCTGATTTGTGTTATCTAACTTGTTTCTTTTTCAGGGTAAAATAATACATAAATGTCCCAAGCCGCTAATATGAAGTAACAATCACCACCTTATTTTTGTCACACTTTCTTTTCATGTATGCCTTTTGCAAAGTGAAAACTTGAACTCGTGCCATCTCCGAGGCATGTGATGGACAAAATAAACATGGTTTTGTGTTGAAGAACAATGCTACTAATCTTTTGCTCACCCTGGAAAGTGATTAAACATGGAAGTTGTGTGTTGACAGGATGGTTCGGTAGAATTGGGCATACCATCAACTCAGTTGTATCCTATTCACCATTTGGATGACCAAGAGTTCTTCCCTGGTGACTTCGTGATAGAGAACAAGGAGGAAGGCTGTATGCAGGTGTATGGAGTGGTGCAGAGTGTGGACCATGCTGGCCGCACTGCTACAGTCAAGTGGTTCAAGACGTACACATCTCTGGATCAACCACTGTAAGTAACTCTAAGATACCCTATTTACTTGCATATTGGCTGTCATCACATAAGACCCTGATAAACAGAAACATTTCCATTAATTTCAGACCTATTTAATTTGTGGGCTTGGATCATATTAATAAAGTTATAGATTTAATCACTCTTGTAATCTAGAACAGTTAAACTCTGATATTCCACCTCTTAAAACTAAGTGGGTTGGCGACCACGGGACCCCAGCTGAGTCCGGCATTGCTTCCACTTACTTGTGTCGGGCTCCTCTCCGTCTTCTTTCCTGTCAACCTCCCTCGGTCAACTCTTGTTCTTTTCTGACCCCGATGGTATTAGGGTATCCGAGGCCTAGGGAGTCTTTTCCTTTCCTGCCTTAATTGGCCGTTGTCTCATCTTTTCTGATACCCTCCTTCTGCAGGGGTCAGCCTTCTTTTTCTTTTCATGTTATCTCCTGCCTTCTGCTCAAGGCCCTCAAGGAGGCAGGGTGTATGTAGCCCCAACACTTCTGGTGCACCCTGGATATTGCTACACCCTCAGGGGCTCATGGCTGGTGAGTTCGGGAGTTAGTGACCCCGAGGGATTCCTGAGCTGGGTCCGGTTTTCCCCCTTTTATCCATTACCTCTGGGGTGGACCCTCTCGTCTGAGGATTCCCGCAGTCCTCGCGGACACAAGTTCGGGACCGGGCACGCGTTTAATGACTTTTACGCAACTGGAGTCTATCTTCTTTCCCCTTCCTTTCTGCCTTTCATGGCTCTCCTTCCTTCCAAGACGTATTTGATACATGTGTATCCACGTCACATGTTAGTATACATCGTTAGTCTTCAGACGCGGTCGGCTAAGTTCGAGCGCGCTCGTGCAGTAGCGAGGAATCGATACGGAAGATGATCGATCGTATCGATCGCTAAGCATCTGCGCTCTAAATTCCTTTTCTGACTTGGATCATCCTTAACAGCTTATGGAGTCTTTTTCATAGGTTCTTAATGTCGCTTTACCATAATGAATAGAAATAAATACTTGAAAATTTTAAAATTTCCTAATGCTAAATGCGGGTTTTGCCGTAATGTGAATTACGTTAAATCGAATATAAAATTGCATTTCACTTATGGAATAATTTTCGGGACTTGAAATTTCTTCCGTTAAATGCGGGTTTATGCTAAATCGGGGTTATACTGTAATAAGAGGAAGAAACATTTCCTACAGAAGTGTTCAGAACTGACTGCAAATCAGGGCAGGCTGTTATACATCCCTCTTGAATAGCAGCTTTCTTCTCCCTACTCTTTATTATCCTGCCAATGTGCCTGTCACAACTGCATTTAACCCTTTTGATGCCACACTATTAATGGGTGGATATGCTAAGAATGCCAAGTTAAGTGAAATTACAAGGGTTTGATATATAAGTTATCTCCTACCAATAATTACCAAGATAGAATGTTGATATTTTTTTCTTTTGCAGGTAAACATATTTGTAATGTAATGGATGCTAATAAATTGATGTTTCACTTAATTTTGTTCATTAAAAAAATACTTAAAAAATATGTTTAAAAAAATAATTTCGAAATTTTAATAAAATGTTGACAGCCTCCACAATCTAAATACTATCTTTTGTTATATACATGTTATTACTCATGGAATGCTACATAAATGTTCCAAATTTGGAGTAGTTCTAACTAAAAATGTTTGAGTACGATCAGTTTCTACAAGTTTATTGACAAGAGAATGTGGCTTTAGGTGGATTGTCAGTGTCACATGTAACCTCTTCCCAATTACTGGTTGAGGTGTCACATGATTTATTATCGGAATCTGTACCTGGTGAGTCACTGTCGATATTATCAGGCGTAAATCCTTCCTGTGTTTCGGCCTTGGCGTTGCTCTTGCACGGTTTGTTGACTCGGCGGAATACAATTGTCACTGTCATCAGAATAAATATAGTCATCAGTCAAAAATTCACATTCACACACTTCACTCAGCATTAAAACATTAGTTATTTCCTCTTCGTTCAAAGAGCTAGCCGTATTTATCACCAAGTAACTTAATTAGCTCCAAGCAAGAACCTAAACAATCATGACTTCAAAAGATGAAACACGTGCCAAGCCAGCTGACTACAGCATGCTCAAAGAGTGCTTATTATTAATTTAGTTCACGGAACTTAAACATATCGATACATACAGAGTGAGAATGAATCCCGCGTTGTATTGGTTACAACAGCAAAATCTCTGCGTTACTGGAAACATCGCTAAATTGTTTAGAAAAACGGGTCGATAGATCGGCCCGTGGCACTTTTAGCAGAGGCTCCCTGGGCCGATAGGTCGGCCCTCTGGCATTATAACAGGGTTGATACGCGGCTGGAAAAACCTGGAAAACCAGGAAAAGTCGGATTTTTGTTGCGCTCAGGGAAAACCTGGAAAAGTCAGGGAATTTTATAAAAAAAAAATTTTTATTAAGGTTTGACAGTTATTTTTTGGTTGGTATACCAGGGTGTCTACCGGTAACGAAAAGTAACGATAGTAACGAAAAGTAGCTAATTTTACAAATGGGTAACGAAAAGTAGCTAATTTGTATATCTGGATATTTGAAGGTAACAAAAATTCGCTGAGGTCGTTTAAATCATTTAAACCCGCGCCGCTAGGAAGCGGCGCCGATTGCGTAGGCTTCCCCATGCACTACCTCAAGGAAATGCAGACTGAGGATACCTTCAGTGGTACTGTATACATCAGTTCAACGTATATTTTCGGCATCAAGAAGAGAGTTTAATTTTGTGTGAAATGTTTTTCTGTATTATTCGGAAACCTGACTTTTTGCGAGACGTTCATTCGCGATAACTTCCGAAATCAACAGAAACTTCTCATTTCTGATATTGACCTCTAAATTTGGAGATCTCAAATTGAAGTCCAGAAATAATGCGATATAATTAATTTATTGTCGCGATCTTGCGAAATGATACAGTATCAATTAATATGATAAATTTGGTCCGGCCAGATCAAACATAAAATGCCAGCGTTTCACCCCAGTGTGTTGTTGGGCTCGTCAGTTGGTACAGACACACTTCACCAATACGCATGGCTAGCACATACTGAGAAGGCCATCACAAGACACAAAATACAAGTAGTACTGACGTCACGAGTGATGCCAATGTGCTACGGAAGTCGAGCTCCCTTTCATAAAACAAAAACCTTACCTTGGCAATCCAAATAGGTTATGAACATTCCCAAATGGGAATATGATGTTAATTTCCGTTTGATCAGATAAATTATCAATTAATATGATAAATTTGGTCCGGCCAGATCAAACATAAAATGCCAGCGTTTCACCCCAGTGTGTTGTTGGGCTCGTCAGTTGGTACAGACACACTTCACCAATACGCATGGCTAGCACATACTGAGAAGGCCATCACAAGACACAAAATACAAGTAGTACTGACGTCACTATATTTCTCCGTACTTGCCTGCAAAGACATGATTTGGTGACGATCACGTAACGTCGCATAGCCTATATTTCGTGATCTTCCGCGGGGACAAAGGAAATCTCCCCAAACGGCCAAGATCAGAGCAACTTCTTGGTAATCATAACTTCTTGTACACAAGACGGCATATTAACTGAAACAACTCATTTGATATTAAATATCTAATGTTAGAATAAAATGTATCAGTTGAGAGTTTCTAGATACTTTTGTGATTGACTGGAAAGTAAGAATTGGTGATTGATTGCTTTCTTCACAGTTATTTTTTAAAAATTGATGTTAGCAAATTAACATTTATTGTAAAAATGTGTTCCTGTTCTTATTGTAATAAACGTTATTTATTACAGTAAGGAACTGTTGTTTTTGTTATGTGTTTTTTATACTTTTCAAGAAACGCGTTAACTTATACAGAGAGCTACATATAAGTTCGTTTTATATAATGAAACATTGCTCGGATATTTTTTTATCACTATTATTTTCATATACTACAACATTTCTCCTCGCGTCTAAGAATAGCCTTGCACAAATAATTAGTCTAAAATCAGTGTTTCTAACTTAATCTTAACCCTACAAGTGCCAAAGGTCGATTTTTTCGACGCTGTGTACCTGTCTGTAGTGCCAGCGTCGAAAAAATCGACCTTCATAAAAGTTGCGATAAAGGTACCTGAGGTGACATCTATCGACATAAAACACGTACTAAGTTGTCAAGCATAGTTTGAAGTTTATTTTTCCTATCGTAAGGAGTTCCGTATCTGCGTAAATATTCCATGATATGTATCCTCTTTGCTTTGAAATTTCAATGTTTACATGTGGTCAAGATGGCGACTCGAGATGTCAACATTGCCGGCAATATTGACCTTATTGCTGAATTAATAGACGATGGAAGTGATTTTAGTGACGTGGAACACGGCGAACATAATAGTTACGATACGAGTAGTGATAGTGAGAGTGGGCCAGAACAGATCCAAATGCCGGAAAATAGTGATCGCGAAAGTGATTCCGGTGAAGATGTACCTCTTCCAGAGAGACTTGATGCTGCTAATGCAGGTAGGACTACGGCTAATCAAACAACTTGAATACAAATTATCCCTCCTGAAACTGAGGAAGACTGGTTAAGATTTAGGCCTAGATCTATGGGATTTCAACATAATCTTGAGAGAGATTCGAAGGCTTTTTGTTACTTCCTTCTCTATTTTCTTCTCCAATTGTGGAACGTGATTTTGGCCGAAACTAATTTATTTTCTGTAGTGACCCAAGTTATGCACATATTGCAACGAAACGTTTACTGGTGAATAAGAACATATCAAGGAACAATTTGTGTATATTGGATTTTTCAACTCAGATAAGTGTTTTCCTGACAATTTTGGCTTGAAATTCGAATTAATTATTCTTTTGTTTTTGTTTTTACGTTATTAAAGTGATTGTTAGATCTTACATTTCTTTAATACATCTATTTCCTACATATAATTTAACTACAGAATCTTATCTAAATATTGATTTAAGAAACATAATTTTCTGATAAAATTTGAGGTAACTGTTAGCATTTAATAAGCTGACTACAAATCGGAGGATTATGTGCTGGCACTACAGGAAATAAAGCTGGTACTTGTAGGGTTAATCGATCATACAGAAGAACGTTTCCTAAAGGTAAATGCACTTTTGCTAGGTTTGGAAAACCTAAGGAAAAGCGAGGTAAATGTCGTCCCTGTGGTTAATGAATTTTCTATACTTTGCTCTGGAAAATCGGGAAAAGTCAAGGAAATAAACGATACTATGGTCAGGGAATTTCTTAAATTTTGGTCTGGAAATCCGGGAAAAGTCGGGGAAATTTGAAATCCTGAAAGCGTATCAACCCTGTATAAGAATTAAGCAGTTCTTTGGCATCATCTGTCGCTAATTTGAATGTTTCACACTCGCTGCACTGATCCTTCTTTGGGACATGAACACTAATGTTGTACTCTTCACTTAAGATATCTGAGAGTTCACATGAATATTTCCACTCGGTATTTTTTTTTTTTTACCTTACAGTCTCCAAGATAGAGCCTATTCCTAGTAGCTATATTTAGTCCTTCATCAATGTACTTGCGGCTTGTTTTTAGCATGTAAATTAGTCTGGTTCTACATGAGCGAACTATTCAACATGTTTTATTAATATCATCAATTTCCGTTTTCCAGCTTGGGCCGGGTCGGAACAAAATATGACACCCCTCCACTTTGTCCACCATCCTTCCTCAACAACTGAACTCCACTCCAGGTTCCATACTCTCACACTGTCCTTCACCAATTCCATGAACCATACTCTAGGTCTTCCTCATCTCTTTCCAGTCATCCGTCTCTCCATCACTTGTTTCGGCAATCTTTCATCATTCATCCTTTTCACCATCTCAATCTGTTCTGCTCCAGCTTATCATTCAGCTTCTGTACATTCTCTTCCTTTCGGATGTCTTCATTTCTCACTCTCTCTCTCCTAGTTTTCTGTACCATACTCGACAGGAATTTCATTTCGGCTGCCTGTCTTTTTCTTTCATCTCTCCTCGTCATCAGCCAAGTTTCTGCTCCGTACGACATTATTGGTAAGTAATAGGTCTTGTACATCAATTCTTTAGCCTTCAGTGTATGTCTTTATCCCAGATTAAACTCCGAACCTGATAGAAAACACTCCCACATTGTATTCTCTTGTTGATGTCCATATTCATTCTTGCGTTTTCCATCAGTTCACTTCCTCAATATTTGAAGTGCTCTAGTACTTCCAGATCTACATCTCCAATTTTAACAAGCCCTTTTCATTCTTTCTTTTCTCATGTCATTACCATTGTCTTACTTTTCTCTATACTGATTTTCATTTCCCATGTTCTTGGACCACATTCTCATTCTCTCTCCAAATAAGAACATCATCAGCAAATAGGATTATGTTCATTCTTGTACCTGACTATGCTTCCTTTGTTGCCTTTAGTATATAATCCATCACCAGTATAAATAGCAATGGTGAGAGTACACTCCCTTGTTTTAATTTATGTTAAATTTCAAACCATCCTGTTTTACCTACTTGAGTCTTGACACAGCTGCAACAATTACTGTACATTGCTATCTTCTCACCCGCAGTTACACCCAACAGTCTTTCTAACATCTGACCTGATCAAACGATCTCCAATGTCAAGAGTTGACACGAACATCATCTTGCACACACTTACTCGTTCATGGTAATTTGAAGGTCATAGGCCTTATTTAGTCCCCCAGAGCTATGCAGGCTTGAATCCCTCAGTGCTGCTTGCTATAACCTGTCTCCATTTCATAACACCTAACTGTCAGAACGTCTTAATAATGCAATTTCTGTCTGCATCACTTGCCGTATTTGCTCGCGTATATCTCGCACCCCATTTTATTATTCGAAATTTCAGGGGAAAAAAGGTACTCGCATATATCTCGCATTCATTTCTAACACCGTCATATAAATGACCATAATAACCTTGAGGTAGAAACACGTTCGATTTACGCGCCACAACAGTCGTCATTGTCCAGGAACTTGTCCGAAGCTCTACTAACAGGAAGAGCGAGCAATGAGTTGATCCGAACTTGTCCGATACGAGCCGATTAGGGAAAGAGGTGCTGCCTGGCGACATGTTCGAATTAGCGATTAGCGCGTCACAACATTCATCAATACGCAATGTTATCGTTGGTTTTGGCGGCAGAGGTTTCCTTTATTGTTGTCCATCAGTTGCCTTGTAGACATCAGTACCGGTACTCTGGCTTGGAAGATAAAGGAAATCTCTGCTATACCACTCGCCCCAACATGCACATATGTTTCGAAGATTGCGCAAGAAGGCCTACTGTCACATCGCAGAGAAACACAGTTCAGTCTTCTCGAGTCTTCGGCCGCGGTCGGCTCGAGCTCCCTTGTGCATGTAGCGAGGAATTAATATGGAAGATGATCGATCGTATCGATCGCTAAGTGTCTGCGCTCTTAAGTCCTTTTCTGCCTTGAATCATCCTTAAACGAGCATATGACGTCTTTTTCATAGGTTCTTACTGTCGCATAACCATAGCGAATATAATTAAATGGTGTCAACGGACATTGTTGTGAATAGCTTCTTGAAGACGGGCATCGCAAATGCATTGGACGGAAGTCAGGATGATGACCAGAATGATGCGCACGAGAGTACCTCGGAGATTGGCAGCAGTGACGGCAGTGACAATGAATAGGGGGAGTACCGTAAGCCAGTTGCCTTGTTTCAATAATGCAAATTTTTGTGTTTTTTCGGGAATACGGTCATTTCCCGCGTATATCTCGCACCGAGAATTTTCACACATATTTTCGGTCAAAAAAGTGCGAGATATACGCGAGCAAATTCGGTACTTCAGATTTACATCTAAGCCGACATTTGGCACTACAGGGTGGTTTCAGTGTCCAGGCTGGTATGAGTTTACCTACACTGTTGCTAAATTCTTCCCCTGAATTTCTTTTCTTCTTCTTCTTCTCAGGGTTGATACGCGACCGGGAATACCGGGAAAAGTCAGGGATTTTTATTGTGGTCAAGGAAAACCGGGAGTACCGGGAAAAGTCAGGGAATTTTGTAAAAAAAAGAGAGAAAGAAAGAAGAAGAAAAGAATGGAACAAGAAGAAAAAGAATTATTAAGGCTTGACAGTAATTTTTGGTTGTTATACCAGGGTGTCTACCGGTAACGAAAAAGTAGCTAATTTTACAAACGGGTAACGAAAGTAACGAAAACTCGCTGAGGTCGGTTTAAATCATTTAAACCCTCGCCGCTAGGCTCACGGATTGTGATGAAGCGAGTTTCACGCAAGCGGCGCCGATTGCGTAGGCTTCCCTGTGCACGACCTCAAGGAAATGCATACTGAGGTTACCTTCAGTTGCACTGTCTACATCGGTTCAATGTATATTTTCGGCATCAAGAAGAGAGTTTAATTTTGTGTGAAATGTTTTTCTGTATTATTCGAAAACCTGACTTTTTGCGAGACGTTTATTCGTGATAACATCCGAAACTCAACAGAATCCTCTCATTTCTGATATTGACTTATAAATTTGGATATCTCAGATTGAAGTACAGAAATAATGTGATATAATTTATTGTCGCGATATTGCGAAATGATACAGTTTCGAAAGAAAATCGCAAAAATGCTCCGAAATACATAGACGATGGTATATTTTAAAAATCTATCCGTCTCGTAAATTTGCGACATCCAGTTCGGATAATTCAAAACTCCGTTATATGTCTATTTTTCCTTCGAATTTTTGGTACCATCTAACCGGTTATCTCGAAAACTTGTATAATTTGAATTCGAAAGAAAATGTGCCTCTTGTCGTATTATTCGTGCTAACCTCTCAGAATAATTCGTAATATCTGATACCTACTTCGAACGTTCATCCTCCAAAATCACATCCTCAAAACAGCCGGCTGACCGCACGACTTGCCTGCGGGAATCTCATCAAACGGACCGAGATCGATGCCAGTTGCACAAGTCATAAAACCCGTGCCCGGTCGCGAACTTGTGTCTACGAGGACTGCGGGAATACTGTCAAAGGTGGTTGGGCACCCATCACGAAACATACCGAACCCTACTAGCCACTTTTCCCATTACCGTATACTTAAAAGTGTACGGGGAGCGAGAAGTGCATCAACCCACTTAGGAATAACAGACTACGTAGCATCGTGATACCCATTTCTTCTCGTGATCCACCGTGAACTTCCAACCACAGCATAGGGACAGTGGGAATCACGGCGCCGACCATGTCCATAACTGCTTGTGAATTTCAACCATGCCCAACCTCGAGCTTGCCTCCACCATTTTACCAGAACAGATAGACAGGCAGACAATCGTTGAACGGCTGATTGCATACTATCGCGTTCTCAGTGTCCAACAGCGAGGACAGCGTGAATCTCGTAAAACGACCGAGAGCGGCAGCGATTGCGATACATCGCGATATTTCTCCGCTTTCGATGACGCGTACAACTGGATTCTTGTTACACGGACAGCAAGCGGCGCCGATTGCGTAATAATACTATATTTTTCCGTGCCCGACCTCAAGGAAGAAATCTCGTCGAACGACTAAAAGTGACACCGATTATGTAAATCTCGATTTTTCTCAGTGTTCGATCATGAAAACTACAAATCGCGTCAAACGGCTGAGACCTGCGCCGATCGTGTAACGTGTCGATATTTCTCTGTACTTGACTGCGAAGACATGATTCGGTGACAATCACGTAACGTCGCATATATTTCGTGATCTTCTGCGGGGACAAAGGAAATCGCCCCAAACGGTCAAGTTCAGAGCAACTTCTTGGTAATCATAACTTCTTGTACATAAGATGGCATATTAACTGCAACAACTCATTTGATATTAAATATCTAATGTTAGAATAAAATGTATCAGTTGACAGTTTCTAGATACTTTTATTGTGATTGACCAGAAAGTAAGAATTGGTGATTGATTCCTTTCTTCAGTTATTTTTTTTTAAATTGATGTTAGCAAATTAACATTTATTGTAAAAATGTGTTCCGGTTCTTATCGTAATAAACGTTATTTATTACAGTAAAGAACTGTTTTTTAAATTTATTTTTTGTTATTTGTTTTTATACAGAGAGCTACATATAAGTCTGGTTTATATAATGAAACATTGCTCAGATATTTTTTAACACTATTTTCATATACTACAACATTCCTCCTCGCGTCTAAGAATAGCCTTGCACAAACAGTCTAAAATCAGTTTTTCTAACTTAATCTTAATCTATCATACAGAAGAACGTTTCCTAAAGGTAAATTCACTTTTGCTAGGTTTGGAAAACCTAAGGAACAGCGAGGTAAATGTCGTCCCTGTGGTTAATGAATTTTCTATACTTTGCTCTGGAAAATCGGGAAAAGTTAGGGAAATAAACGACTCTGCGGTCAGGGAATTTCTTAAAATTTGGTCTGGAAAACCGGGAAAAGTCAGGGAAATTTGAAATCCTGAAAGCATATCAACCCTGCTTCTTCTTCTTCCTCTTAGCATTCTTTTCCCAATTTTTGATCTTATGTTTCCTTATCTTGTTTCCTGCAAACATTATTGTATTAAAAATGTAACGCTTCTATTTAAAACTAGCACACCATTTATTAGAACTTTTTCCGATTCCGAAATCTTTGCGAGAGTGTGCACAACAACTCACCAAAATTTCATCGGAATTGAATGAATGGTATATGAATGCATGGTTGAAATGATAGTGCGCCAACACTCGTTTGTTGGAACTACTAGTGTGCCACCTTTCGTAAAATGGATTTACTAATTTACAAACCTATGTTGGGGTATGCACAACAAATCACCGAAGTTTCATCGCAATCGGTTGATGGTATATAAACGCATACGAGACAAACAGAAACTATCAGAAATATTCATTTTTATATATAGAGATAAAGTTATTCATGGAATGCATGTTTTGGAAAGGCTTACAATTATGTAGAGTCAGTTAGGAATGAATGTATTATTCTGCAAATCCTACCTTCATCATCTTGTGTGAAAAAGCCTCATCAGCAACAGAACCAGATTTATACTGAGGATGCCAGGTTTGTTGTGTTTAATTTCATTTCTGTGTTCTTTGTAGCGTGTTCCAATCTGTCTTCCAATTTGTCTGATATAGCATTACAACCTTCATCTTGGCGTCTTGGCACAGTGCTATTATTTCAAGTTCAGCCAAACCATTGGCAAAATCATTTTAATTACATACAAGTGCACAATAATCATTTCCGTGTTTTTATGTCATCGTATTTTAAAACTTACACAGTATGTGTGAATTTATACGTGCATGCAGTACCTAAAGTGTGTGTTTGCGAATTGTGAAATAAATCCGTAACTAGTGCGTTCTTTATTGTAATTACAGTACATTTTCTTTTTCTTAACATTTAAGTGGTCCTCCATAATTGTAACTTTTATTTATGTGGTTTTTATGTGCGTCCACCAGAGGTAAGATACGATCGTGAGCTTGCTAAATACATTGTATATTTTTACAGGTGTAGATGCTTGTTAAGCACAATGTGGTTGTGGGCTTACAGCACGTGCTCTTTCTTATATATCTTTGTGAATTAGCCAGCCTGATTGATGCTTTGAGTCAGATTCGCACATTACAGAAGGGGAAGAAAATACTTGAGTAAGGAAAATAGAGAATGTTTTGAGTGAAGTTGTTATGAAATCGTGGCCCGTTTTAACCAAATTTTCCACTCCAATATTTAATGCAACCATTTGACAGTGGATGTAATGATATTTGCTCCATATAATGCTTGTTTGTTACAAGCTATGCTCATAAAGCTGCGATATTGCTGAGTAATATTAGTACCCCTAGAAAGAAATTTTGTTTTTCACATATTAGCTGTACCCTCAGGGACCTTGAAATTTATGTAAAAAGTGTGGCTGATATGCAAGCAAATTTGGTATTTTCCCCAACAGTTTGTGCTCTGAGTGAGCATATACTGTAATATTAGGTTATTTGGAGGCTGTATAGAAGCAAGGGCTGCAAGTGGTGTAGCAGCTAGTCATCCCCATACTGTGACCAGGCTTGGTGTGATATTCTTTTAAATGATATCCGAAAAGTTTTCTTCTTTCCCAAGGCAGCATTTAATTTTCTTTTAAATTTTAATATTATTATAATTTTTTTATGTTTTCATTTGAGACTGTTTTGCCTTTCTGCGTCCAGTCTAGCCTGCAAGCCTTTGTTTGCGAACAAGGTGCCAGCATGATCCTCTATTGTATTAGCACTGTGGCATCCTCTGCTTCTACACCTCTCAATTTGAAATCGTTCAACACTGAATCTAACCATTGCCTTCTAGGTCTACCTCTGCTTCCCTTACCCTCTACAGCCTAACTCATTAACCTCTTAGGTAATCTCTCCTCCTCCATTCTCCTCACATGACCCCACGCTCTGAGTCAGCTCATACGATCAGCCTCATCTAGCATGTTCATTTCTAACTTAACATTTATCTCTTCATTACGAGTACCTTCCTGCCATTGCTCCCATCCATTTGTCCCAGAAATCATTTGTGCCACCCTCATATCAGTTACCTCTAGCTTTCGTATCAGATATCCTGAATCTACCCAGCTCTCATTTCCATATAGCAAGGTCGGTTGACTAAATCACTAAAAAAATTGTAACTCGCCAAATGCATTACAGTGGAATCTCGTTAGCACGTTCTCTGTTATGATGTTTTCCCGTTTAACGCGATGATTTTCTCAAGTCCCAGTCCCAATTCTACAAAATACATGTTGATATATCCCCTTAATACGTTCTCTATTCCCGCTTACGACAATCAAATTTCCGTTGTACTATTTGTAAGCGAACCGGATTTTATTCTTATTTTATTATAAAATTCGGCTTCTGGAAAACACGATGCGATATTGCCTCATATTCTCTGATAGTTATTGACAGTGTAGATGATTTCATTGTGTTTGACGGCGTAGAAGTGGCTATAGCTATGACGCAACACAGGTGTCGTGTCCTCTCTCCCACTGTCCTTTCTCAAGTCCCAGCCCCTATCCTACTAAATTCATGTTGATATATCCCCTTAATACGTTCTCTATTCCCACTTACAACGATCAAATTTCCGTTGAACTATTTGTTAGTGAACCGGATTTTATTCTTATTTCATTATAAAATTCGGCTTCTGGAAAACACGACGCGATAGTTATTGACAGTGTAGATTATTTTATTGTGTTTGACGGCGTATAAGTGGCTATAGCTATGATGCAACACAGGTGACGTGTCTCTCTCCCGCTGCCCGTTACCCCCTTCCCTTTGTTTATTTCTCACTTAGGCGCATTATTGTCTTCGTGTTCCGCACTATTGTCTTCTTGTTCTTAGTGTTCACGTGCAGTTACCAGTGCCTACACTTTCAAAAGCTCTAGAAGCAATGGACACAGTGCGATCATATGTCACAAGTTTTGTTGTTGATGATGATGACATGGCTTTAATGACGAAAATGGATTCGGTACTATGTAAACTTGGACAAAATAAAAAGCAGTCCACTCTGGATAGGTTTTTCAAAGCTGTGTAATGTGTGATGTTTGGAATATACAGTACAGGGTCTTTTTTTTTTTTTTTGCTCGGCAAGACGATTCCGCTCGATCTTGGCTGCCGGTTGGCGCGTGTGGTCCCCGGCCGTATGACCACCCTCTTGCTGCGGTAGACGAGAGCTCCGATCTAATTGGGTGTTTTATAAAGCTAGTGTGTACTGTATATCATATTGTATAGTGTACAGGTTCAGTAAACAATAAAAATAGACGTAAAAGTATTTATTTCCTTACTGAAGCTAAATTAACCGGAAACTTCACAAGGATATGCCGATTGTGTTTGGAAGCGGATGGGGAACATTTTCAGCATCTACTGTAAATCATGGTCAGTAACACTGCATGGTAGGCTACTGATTTTAAGCACCGTATTCCGCCGTAGGCCTGCGTATGCGTGCACGGTCGCCGGCAACAGAGCCGTCACTGGCGGAGTGCGAGAGCGAGAATGTCCTTGCTGATCAAATATAAAGACCCTGTATTATATGTGTTTGGAAGCGGATGGGGAACATTTTCAGCATCTACTGTAAATCACGGCCAGTAAAACTGCATGGTAGGCTACAGATTTTAATCACCGTATTCTGCCGTAGGCCTACATATGCGTGCGCGGTTGCCGGCAGCAGGGCCGTCACTGGCGGAGAGCGAGAGCGAGAATGTCCTTGCTGATCAAATATAAAGACCCTGTATTATACTGTAGTGTAGAGGTACAGTAATTCATTTTTATGTTATTTATTCCGTGTAAGTTACTGATAACCAATGTTTATGTCGTGACTGTAGTAGTGCATATAATCACTTACTAAGTTTGGCGATTTAACGTCCATATATACGCCGCGTTCTTTCTTATACGTTGTAAATGCAGTATGGCGTTTTTCGGTAGTACGTTTTCCCGCATATGACTTCCAAAATTTTCAGTCCCTTGAAAAACGTACTAACGAGATTCCACTGTATACTGTTTGCAAGCCAGAACCTAGCTGTATTTTAAGTGTAACCATTTTCAGCCATAAAAGGATATATTTTCAAGATTTGTAATTGCAAAATATTATGTTTTCTACACAAAATTCTTGATTTTTTCCTTTTTCTCCCCCTTTTATTGAAGAGAAAGTTTTCAAAATTGTTGTTTCACATACATTATTTTTACTCGCAGGCCTACTATGTTGGAGCAGAAGGAAGTCAGTGTGTATGACCTGAAGGATCACCCTGATTTTCAGTACAGACCGGGTACTGTTGTGATAAGGGTGGCCAACTTTGAGGGGGAGGATTCTAATTGCACTGCTGGACAGGTGCTGGATAACTATCCTGAAGGAAAGGTGAGCCACTTAAGACTATTTTTCTGCCCCCTTCATCAATACAGTGAAACCTTTAGTTTGCTTGGGGACCAAAATCGATGTTCCATTGGTAGCGGAAGGCACCAAGTAGGAATGAGGCATTGTATTGTGAGACCATGAGAAATATATGAGGGTGATGACCCAATTAGGAAAATCAGAATTGAATTTGTGAGGGACATGAAAAGGGTCTCCATGTGTCAAATATCTTTTTACAGCTTGATGTCTTTCTTAATGCCAACCTCATCAGATGAGCAGGATAGGAGGAACACAGCAGATGTATAGCCTGACCCAGCGGTTTCTGCCGCGACATGACCGGACAGGCGTGGCTTCAGTACAGTGGGAGACTTGCGTCACCGAAACAAAATATCATGCGCACCGAGGGGTCAAGTTTGACCGGATACGGTTTCTACATAAAAGTAGGATGAAAGGCAGCATTTTACTGAGTATATAGGAACTTGAATCCCAATTCTACGCCCAGTAGTTTACTTTTTATGTTATTTTAAAAATAAAGAGCACACTGCTCCGATACTAGCCGCTGCTGATTTGGAGAGCCAATGTAATGTTGCCAAGTCATTGCACAATGACGAGCGGGTGAGCGAAGCTCTCGTCTACATTGCGTAGCATTATGTTATCACGGCCAAGTCCAAACAGAGAAAGAACGATGTTGCTACATCGGGACTCGGGGAGTCAGGAAGTGTCACGTGTGCCAGAGGAGGTGTGAACGAATTGAAGTGCGTAACTGCTTCGCGGCAGACATTCCTGGGTCGGGCTTTACTTAGGTATTAAGTTCACTGAAGGACAGCACGCAACATATGATAAAATCAGGCTTGATTTTTGGCAGCCCATGCTGCCTTCATCAGCAATAGAGTAGATCTACTGCTGTCTGTTGTTGCTTGTAACTGTCTGATTGAATGGCTACAGTCTCCATTGTTGCCAGCTTTCATGAGATAACCTACACAATTTCACTGAGCATTAATAAAAATGTGGTCTGTTGCATTGGTGAAAGGAGGAGGATGGCATTGGAGGTAAAAAAAAAAAAAAGGAATGCTGTAAAACCCTCATATTTACATACATTTTCATTCGAATGTGTTTTGTCTGTTAGCATCCAGTCTAGTCTGCAAACCTCTTAATTACGAACAGTTAGCACTGCAGCCTCTTCTGCTTCTACACTTTGAATCTAACAGTCACCTCCTAGTTCTACCTCTGCTTCTCTTAGCCTCTGCAGCCGTACTCATTGACCACTTAGTTAATCTCTCCTCCCCCATTCTCTTCACATGACCCCACCACCTGAGTCTGTTCATACGAGCAGTTTCATCTAACGTGTTCATTTCTAACTTAGCCTTTATCCCTTCATTTCGAGTACCTTCCTGCCATTCTTCCCATCTATTTGTCCCAGTAAAACTCATGTTTCACTCGTATCAGATGTTACACTCGTATCCGTTACCTCTAGCCCATATTTACATACCCACCAATAATGTTTTCCTGCCATTTTAAACATTTTTATTAAGTCCCAACAATTTTCGTATGTTAGTACAATAAATTCCCACTATATACCGTATTGGTCTGAAAATAAGCCACATTGTTAAAATTTGAGGAGAAAGAAGGAAAGTACCAAAATTACCGAAAAGACACAAAGAAGGGAGAATAAGAAAGTTTATAGAGAGGCAACTACCAGTTTAATTGTATGGAATTAGCATATTGCACAACTGTTAGTTTGAAACTTGCACCATAACTATGACGAATTCCTAAGCTTGTTGATGCCTTTAACTCCAAGTACTGGTAATCGTTCATAGTAGCAAAAAAATTATGTTATTACTGTACTAGAATACCACAGAAAAACAAAGTACTGCTCTCAAGATTAATAGCAGTCACAATAATGCGGAATTCTAGCCTTGCATTCTTACGCAATAAAATAACCTTATACCGTATTTCATCGCAGAATTGTCGCACATTTGTAACCTAAAATTAGTGGAAAAGAGCAGGGTGCGACAATTATGCGAATAATATTTAAGTTCAAAGAAGATAACCGCAATTTTTAAATATGTACTGTATCATTATTTGCTGCACGTTTGTGCTCTTATTGTTATTTGCTTAATATGTAGCCCCTAGTATTTAACTTTCATCAAGATCATCGTACAATTCTTGTATTTTCTAAATTTGGACACCAATGCGTATCATCACGCACGGGTCTCTTTTGCGATGTTTTCACGGAAGTGGCTGATGCTAGACTCGGCTAGACTGGCACGAGGTGTCCCTTGCGTAAGATTCCACCAATAGCAGTCTGGCCTGTTTTAACGTTGGCAAACTGGGACTAGCAGCGCTTCGTACGGCAGCTTATTGAATCTCGTAATTCCGAGTCCAACTCACGGAAGCGATAGGTCCACATAAGTTTCACTCCGCTGGCCCTGGAGTTGCATTGAGCGCTATCGTTGGTTAGTGTGCCGTGGGCCACTCGTTCGCGTAGCGTGAGTTCGGCATGAGTCATAGCCTGCAGTCAGAGAGACAAGCTTCTTAACACCGGTTATTAGACAGATTGTACACACACCCAAAGTACACGGGGCTACATGACCGCATTGTCGCAGCCCCTAAACTTAAGAACCAACCAACCTTCTTTCTTCTGACGAGGTCACTACAGGTTATAGCTCGTGGAATGTGCTGACGAAGCTCGCTTCGCGGTTCATAGCCCACAGGCATGAAGACGAGATTACTTTCTCCTGACAAGATCACGCGAGATTATAAGCTCGTGGAGTGTTTTAAGTGACGAAGCTGCCGGTCGCGTCACAGTTCATAGCCCGCAGGCATAAAAACTAAATATTTTTCTTGTGTCAAAGTTGCGGCAGCATGTGCAACTGAATTGTGCACAAATACGAATATGCTATGCGACGATTATGAGATGAAATTTTATAAACCTATTTTAGTGTTTGAATAGTGGGTGGCGACGATTATGCGAGGAAATGCAGTAATCCTATTGCAGTATTTCCAAATGAGAAACAAGAGCTTGGTTTGAATTGTGATGTATAATGTTACAATGTGTTGTCATAAAGGACATTTCTGTAAGGCCACGCATATAAGCTGCACCACAAGTTTTCATGACCGAAATATAGATAAAAAGTTAGGCTTATTTTTGTACCAATATGGTATATGACACATAAATTTGATTTCCCATCATTTACATCTAAACAGCGCAACACTTTTTTTTATTTTTACAACAGTCTCTTCCCTCTCCGTTCAGTAATGAATTTTTACTTGCGTAATATGCACTACACATGGAGATCATACCCATACTTTGCATTCTTGCGAGACGTTTACACGGGTATGAAATGCTTATAACTGAAATTTTGCTAACTAGGTGCGAACTATATTTTGTTTGAAACCAAGAGTTGCATTTTCTACAGTACATCTCAGATGAGTTGGAAGTCATAGTAAATCACTCCGATCATGTACATGTGAAAACATCTTGTCACCATCCCGTGCACATCTCCTAGAATTTTGTCTATTGTAGTCGTTTTTTTCTTGAGAAAGAACTTCTGTACTCTCCTTTGAATTGCATTCTTTGTGAAGGAATTTTGCTGCACTAGCATTTGCACTTTCTTGCATGTTTTATTGGGCAAAGTAACTTTTCTGGCACTTTTTGGCTTCTTCTGTACAGAATAAATATTTGACCTAGAAATGCCCATGACCTCGTAGTTCCGCCCCTTAAAACTACAATAACTAACTAACTACTAGCCTCTGCTTTTAATTTCCTTATAACTTTGAGTGTGCTGCCTGGATTTGCATTACAAACAACTTCAAAAATTTTAGCACATGCTGATTTCTCCAGTATTTCCTATTTCACATCAAGAGGGCCTGGTATAAGACACAGTTGAAGAACCACTTTTCAATCTTGCAATGCTCATAATCACATAATAAAATCACATAATTTTATTTATAATACAGTGGAATCCCGTTAGTACGTTCCTCACCAACACGTTTTCCCGCATAACACATCGAATTATAAAAGTCCAGGTCCCAAAGCACCAAATTGTATGTAAAATATTGCTTTGGTATGTTTTAGCGCACCCGCTTACTACGTTCAAATTTTGACGTTCTTCCGTTCAATATTTCCGTATTTGTCAGTTCAGTCGGACTTCGAAAGCTCAGTTCAGCAGCTATCAGCGGGGTGTTACTTGTGTGGATTCGTCACTTCCGAGAGTGGCCTTGGAATGACGAGCTTCTTATAATGGCCTTACGAGGCGCTTGGCAGCGAGTGTGCAACCCTATCTCACCGATCTATTTATTGGAAACACGGATACAACGTAAGGTGTTCGCTTTGAGAATGATAGATTTAAAATTGGTGATTCATTGATTAAATTTGCTCGTACTAGTGTTGTCATTAAAAAGATCAAGTGCTTGCGTAAGCGCGAGCGCGGCCGAGAGCTCAGCTCAGTTTAGCAGCGAGTGTGCTTCCAATATAACCCATACCCCTATATCCAATCATGCCAGAGTTCAACAGACGGCTTTCTTTATTTTGTCTTCTGTCGTCAGCTTATCGTGACTAACAATACAAGATCTCAGCATTTTCTAACCTAACAATCCCACTTAACTTGTCGACAATGCAAGAGATGGACAACGAACACTGTGAAAGAAAGGATAGCATTGTTACTAATTCGCACCGTTTGTCTTCTTCAGGGTCAAGAGTAACAAGATGCCAAATTCTTTTGTTGTTTTTCCAAACCGTGTGACAGAAGATTTTTCAATCTATTAAAGACAGATTGCCAAATGCCAAATTTAGAACAAGAATTTGATAAAAGGTTTAAGCAATCGCCGTCCAACTTCATCTTCAGCCTGGCGTGGTGGCGCAGCGGTCAAGCTCTATGCCTCTCACCAAGGCGGACCGGGTTCGATTCCCGGTCAATGCATGTGAGATTTTCGATGTGAAATGCCATGTCCTGTGGTTCGGATTCCACGTAAAACGGAGGTCCCGTGGCTTATGATCGCGAGATTGACGGTCACGTTAAACTACAAGCTTCCTTCCTTCCTTCCTTCATCTTCAGCCACACCAATAGAAGTGTTGGGAACAGTACAAGATATGCCGCAAAGTTGTCCTACAGTACACCAATTATAGACATCATCAGTCAACAAATGTGTCTGTCGTTATACAGTGTCAAATGACGTTTTATATTGAATAGAACAAGTGCAAAAACGTGTACCTGAAGCTGGTGAACTATGCACGCTATTTTTAGATTTTTAGATATTGTTGCAGTGTTTTTAACCATTTATTATGTATGTGCATTTTATGTCATCGTAAAGATTTCGATGTCATTTGTGTTTAGATGGGCTCTATATATAAATTTGTGGGCTGAAGAAGGGTCCAAAAGAAACCGGACTTGAAACATGTACCCCTGAAATGTTGTAACAAATTAAAGTATTGAATAGGCGGAAAATTGAAAAATCTTATTCTTCATAATTACTGTCAATACGGAACCTGAAATGAATAATATTTCTAATAAAAGCATAGGACATCATGTAAGCTATATTTCATGAATTTAGTTAACAAGAATTTCTCATCAAAAATGGATATAAAGATCAATAAATTAAATAAGAAACCATGCTTACCTCACAATTTTTAAAAGGTTAATTTAGTAACGTTCCAAATTCACGTTCTCATACGTTACAATCATTAAAGAAACGTTTACAGTCATACATTTTTCTTGTCTGATAATTATTTTGCTTTGCCAAAAATCAAATGCTCAGCTTACTTAATGATGGCACATTATTATAAGTGGTCTCCTTAATTCTCATGACCTCAGTAGCACAAACAGAATCTTCTCTTACCCTCATTAACATGTTACTTTGTTTAAGGTATGAAATATTGGTCCCCAAGGAAATTATGTATTTACATGGTTAAATTTTCCAACAGTTTACCTGCAAAGTATCTTGAGTGGATTGTTTTCTATAGGCTTTGCTTCCTGGCAAAATGTTTGTGTACATATGAAAAGGTACCAGTTCCAGCTTCTAATTTAGGAGATATTCCAATTTAAACTGTACTAACAAATCTGAAAGTCTACTTATCGTTTTTCTGGCTTGTAACAAAATGCAGACTAAAAGGCTAAAGGTAAGCAACAATGTACACAAGGTTTTTATTTCTTGCATGTTTTCTAAGTTCGATTTTGAAAGTTCTAAGTTTATTTTTGAGATACAGGAATTAGTCCAGACAACTGGGCCATTTTCATGTACAAATCCATATTTGATGCCGCTCGCAACATGCAGCAGGTGTTTTGTTCTGTCGTGTGCTCATAACTTGCTGAACTGGTGGTCATTGCAGTTCTCTAAAACCTCATTATAAAATTATTTGGATTAACAGCATAGTTCCTCAAACTAAGGCACGTAAGAAATAAATCCCAACTATTAAATAAATGAATGCCTAATGTCTTCAATTTAAAATCAGTGATGCTTGGCAAAGTGATGATGTAATTTTTAAATTAAAATACGGTATTTATTTTCTATTTAATCTTAAAACATTAAGGAGGAATTAAATAGTCGTTGCAAATAGCAACATTGCCTATCACTGGTGTTTATAACTATTTAAAATGCATTTCTATTCCTTTACGAGCAGTATGAAACCTAGACTATTTTGTATGCTCCCAAGACTAAATAGTTACTGCTGTTTGATGCTTTTAAATAATACCGGTATATACATCAGTTGTAATAAGATGTGCTCATAAAATGTCTTTCCTATGTGCATTTTTAATTAACCAGTGACTGCAGAAAACATGAAAAATGTATTTATCTCATGGATGTTGGTTTTTCATGGTTCATTTTCATCTTGTTAGATTTTAATGAAACTTGACAGGAAAGATGTGCACACTGGACAAAAAAAAAAAAAAAAGATCAGACCTCATTTTACACTGATCGATTTGACTTCCAGCTCAATAGTTTACTGATCAGCTCATACGAATACGGGTGCATGATTGGTGCGGCAGTTGAGCTGCTTGCCTCTCACCAAGGTGGACCTTGTTCGGTTCCTGGTTAATGCATGTGAGATTTTTGAGGTGCATTGTTACGCCTGATGGATGAAATTCTACCGTATATACAAATTATATCCCATGGTTTATGATCGCAAGATTAACAGTTGCATAAAGTAACAAGCTTCCTGATATGACTGTGACATAATACCATAATCAAGTAAACAGAGCTGCATACACTCACGCTCAGTATGGCAACCATTGTTCTAAATAACACACTTTTGTCACTAAAAACTAGAGAATAAATTGTAATTTGTAATAAGCTTTTGTGGGGGAAAAGGTAATTGCTCATAATACTGTAATTCCATTTGATCCTGACTAGAATAATTTACAAGGAATGACAGATCCATACCTAGCGATTGGAACTTAATCATAAATCTGAACGTTTCCTTATTGATAATTAATTAAATTAAATACCAAATGGTATTGAATTAATTTATTCCACCTTCATAATTATTGAGATGGACTGGATAAATAGACTGGACATAAAGTTATAGGTCGATATCTGTCCTTGTATGTACTTATTATTATTATTGTGTTTCATGTGTAATGCCATACGCTAAATAATTGAATACATTATTGAGATGCTCCTGAAAATTGTTTCTCGTAAAATTTTATTGGAATAACCTAAATAAGGTATCCTCTCTGGAGGCTTTGTATCACGATTATATAAATAATAGTAATAATGTTATTGATTTTACGTCCCTTTTATCTACTCAAGATTATATAATTTGGTGTGGTATCACATACAATGTTTAGGTATAATTTGTAGAGTCCATAGACATAATTTGTTAAGATCCACACAAAGCTGAAAGAGGCCACAATGTGGCCAAAACTGATGCTCATTAATTAATTAATTAATTAATTTTATATTAATTATAATAATTATTGATTAAGGTGGAATAAATTAATCCAATACCATTTGGTACTTACTTAATTAGATTCATACCTGCCAATGTTTACGGTTTCTCCGTAAAATGTACAGAATTGTAGTCTGTTTTATGGATGAACTATAATATTTTACGTACCGAGAGCTTCTCTTACAAATCCACACCGGAACAAGCTTTCACAGGGTGTGTTTGACCGGCGAATATTCAATACATCGCTCTTGATTTGTATTTTACCGAATGGTCTTTGATCATGAATGTGGTGCTCCCTGATAATTGATTTATTCAACAGCCCTTTCCCTTTGTTTGTCCTTCACCTCGAGCTGTGAAGCCAGGGTCGTGTGCATGTACGAATTACGTTGTATAAATGGATTTGTGGAAGTTAAATTCATGTGAAATTATTTGTACCTTACAATGGCATCAGTTATATGCAGCACTAGGCTAACAACTGGTTTGGTATAACTGCATAACATATTTTATCTTGGAATAAAACATTTCATTAGCGTTTTCTGCCGTTTATATAAATCATTTGATACTAAATATGTGTTATTTTGCTCAGTACATTCCTAAAAGAATATAAACTTACTAGGTTAGTGAAATATGGACTTGCAAGCAAACAATAGCCTCCATTTTGACCCAATGGGACGGCACGGACAAGCACCATATGGCACGGTCAGCCTGAACTGTTAGTCACTGCTACGGTTACATATTCTATTTTAAAATGCTAATATCCTACCGATCTCCTCCTTGAGGACAGTTAAACCTCCCTATGTACACGATAAGCGGATTTGTTGAGGCCAGGCCTTGTTGAATCGGAAGTTACGGTAGGGCTATAATACTTGCACGATCATACATCCGCCATCTTGAAACTATTTGGCTCATGACCATGTAGTTTGGGCAAAAGATGCTTCCCACGCTAAAGTATATTGTTGCAAAATTTGGTCGATTCGATTTAAGCTCAGAACATTTGGGTGGGTGCCATTTCTGTTTCGTTATGATCGCGGCGATATACAACATGACACTGAGTTGTCCCTTGCTAGTGCTACCTCTGTACCAAAGGTGCTTCGATTTGGTTTAATTGGGTTTGAATTTATAGGGGGGATCGATTTGCACACATACACGGCCACTATCTTCAAACTATTGGGCTGATGACCTTGTAGTTTGGTCAAAAGACTCTTCCCTTATGGAGGCATGTTATTGCAAAATTTGGTAGAGAGGCTAGTCATAATTTTATATAAACTTCGAACATTTGGGTGGCCGCCATCACGTTTGAAAAGTTAAAGTAGGAGACTTTTACCATTTGGGAAGCAAAATAATCAGTGATGGATGGAGCAAAGAGAATATAAAAAAATCCTCTCGGCACACCCGAAGGCGGAGGTAGATTTCACCGGGCAAGCTAGGGGATAGGCTATAATAGGCAAAATATGCAGGTTTTCGTAGGAGGATCAGACCTCATTTATTGCGAGAAAGTATTTTACAATTGGAGGGTAATTAACTTTCTTTTCTTCTTTCTATGCATATTTTTAACATTTTATTGTCTTGTCATTTGGGGTTCATTTTTATACTTGTGATCACACTGTCCTTATGAAAGGTTTGGAACTGAGGCCTGCAGAGGGTCAATTTTAAGTAGTAGTACCTAATTTTGTACCAAATACTACCGTCAAAGACACCTAGCTGTGAACTTGGCTGCTAGATGCCACCGCAACCAGCAACTTGCAACGAACGTTGTAACTTCCCCTCCGAAGGAAAGCATGCTGAGGGATTTTTAGCGCTCTTAGAAAATCCGGCGACTTTGGCCGGCTTTGAACCAGCGACCTTGGGCATAGAAGTTCAGCATGCTACCAGTTAGCCGCTTCCCTCATAGTCAGATGGAACAGGAAGTTCCGTGATGAACTAAAGAGCCTACTTTTCTTAAAATTAAGATTCATGCCAATGATTAATCTACAGTATATGAACCTATCTAGAATAATGACGAAATTAAGTTGGTCATACCAAAATGTCTTAATTAGTTCGAAATACTGTATACTAGGCATAATGTAGCCTAATAGAGCAATACAGTTGGCAGCCCTGGTGACTGAATATATTCTTACTTCCATCTCTCAAGGTGCAGAATACAAAATGTGGTTGAAGTCCAAAGGACGTTACATGGAGTTAGACATTGAATCTATTAGTACACGTAAAAGCATGTTGGCAACAATGTCATGCGAGAGCTGGTCAGAAATAATCTGAAATATTATGATATCTTGTTGTGCCAATTTTTGGATGAAATCCGTTTGTTGGTATAGAAGTTACATGTATTTTAAAATTGGAGCTATCATCAGGCATAGAATCATGCTGGCAGCACTGACTTATGTTAATTACTCCAAATTAATCTAGAATGTCAGGTGCTATACTTGTGCAAAGTATAGAGTTGTTGGCTTGCATACTTTCTGATATATTGATATTAGGGTAAAAAAATAGATGTCATTTATTAACAGTTGGCAGCCCTGATTGCTCTTAAGAATACTTATAGTCATATCTGTTATGTTACACATAGCACATACGAAATTTGGTTGAAATCCAACTGACAGTATAGAAGTTACATGTATTTAAAAATTGGTCCTATCAGCAGGCTTAGAATCATGTTGGTAGAACTGACGTATATAAGTTAGGCCTACTCCAAATTAATGTAAAATGTCAGGTAATATACGTGTGCATAGTTTAAAGCTGTCGGCTTGCATACTTTCTGATATATTGGTATTTGGATAAAAAATAGAGAGCAATTATTAACAGTTGGCAGCCCTGGTGGCTCTTAAGAATACACTCAGTCATATCTGTTTATGTACACATATTACATACAAAATTTGTTTGAAATCCAATTGATAGTGTAGAAGTTATATGCATTTAAAAATTGGACCTATCAAAAGGCTTAAAATTATTTTGGCAACACTGTCATGTAAATTAAACTGAAATAGTATTATCTACATGTGTGCCAATTTTGGAATAGCTCCCATGTATACCTTCCAAGATATCTAACATGGAGCTCAAATTTCTAGTGCATTTTTTTAGCAGTTGGTAGCACTGACATCTTTTTCATATATGGGCCTGAGATATTCCGGTATACATCTTTACTCATACTAAATTTGGTATCGATTGCTGCAGCCGTTTAGGAGATGATAGGGACACACACACACACACAGACAGAGGGACAGACGCATTTTCCCGGATCGATCTCATGTCTACTTTTTCCTAATTTTTGGAAAGTGTGAAAAGTAGGCTAAAAATGAATGTGATCTCGTCAATGGTGTTGTCTTGGCAACCTCTGATATATCATCCCTCATCAATTTAAAAGTGTTGTCTTGGTAACCTATGATGGCACTTGGCATTTTCTTTAATTCTGAAATGATTTTTCTCATCCCTTGGCGTAATGGTGGGTCATATCAAAAATTCTTTCAGACAAAAGTTTTAGGTAATTATTAGGGGAATATTTTCCATTTTGTACGGTTTTGATATTGTGCCTTTTAAGAGAGATATGATTAATGTTTTCCGAAAAACCCACTGTTTTCCACCCCTTTGGTCAATGGTTGGTGCTATCAAAAAACTTATTTGACATAAACTTTTGGCACTTATTCGACACATATTATGAACTTTAAGTGGATTCGATATTTCACGTATTAAGAGAGTTATAGCGAAATTTCACTTGATCGAAAAAAGCCCCCCATTTTCACCCCCTTCGACCGATTTTGCCCATTAACGAACTCGACCGAGTTTTTAATGGGATACTTATTATGTAAAAAATACAAACTGATTGGGGCAAAATTACGGCAGTTATCGTGTCCACAAGAAACTTATATATACAGTGGAATCTCGTTAGTACGTTTTTCAAGGGACTGAAAAATTTGGACGTCATATGCGGGAAAACGTACTACCGAAAAACGCCATACTGCATTTACAACGTATAAGAAAGAACGCGGCGTATATATGGACGTCAAATCGCCGACAGTAAGTGATTGTATGCACTACTACAGTCACGACATAAACATAGGTTATCAGTAACTTACACGGAATAAATAACATAAAAATGAATTACTGTACCTCTACACTACAGTATAATACAGGGTCTTCATTTCTGCTTAGCAAGGACATTCTCGCTCTCGAGCTCCGCCAGTGACGGCTCAGTTACCGGCGACCGCGCACGCATATGTTTGAAGCACGGGCTTGCTTGAACCACTTCAATAAAGCTCTTTCTAGTTGAGGAAACTGTCCCTCTCGCACACGTTTCCTTTTGCCGCTCATTCCTTCTTCAAATGCACGTTCGATTTCCTTCCTTTTGCCGAGAATCGTGTTCAGTGTAGACGGAGGAATGTTCCACTTTCGCGCTATATCCACACGCTTCATGTGAGGATTGCATTCCACGTCTCGAATGTATTTCATCTTCTCATCATTAGTTATCTGCTGTACTTTCTTCTTATCCATTATGAAACACGCAATAAAATAGGTCATAACTGGACGTGAACACTAAGAACTAGAAGACAATAGTGCGGAATACGAAGACAATAATGCGCCTACGTGAGAAATAAACAAAGGGAAAGGGTTGGAGGGCAGCGGGAGCGAGACACGTCACCTGTGTTGCGTCATAGCTATAGCCACTTCTACGCCGTCAAACACAATAGAATCGTCTACACTGTCAATAACTATCAGAGAATATGCGGCAATATCGCGTCGTGTTTCCCAGAAGCCGAATTTTTTAATGAAATAAGAATAAAATATGGTTCACTAACAAATAGTTCAACGGAAATTTGATCGTTGTAAGCGGGAATAGAGAACGTATTAAGGGGATATATCAACATGAATTTAGTAGGATCGGGACTTGAGAAAGGGCAGCGGGAGAGAGACACGTCACCTGTGTTGCGTCATAGCTATAGCCGCTTCTACGTCGTCAAACACAATGAAATCATCTACACTGTCAATAACTAGCAGAGAATGTGAGGCAATATTGCGTAGTGTTTTCCAGAAGCCGAATTTTATAATGAAATAAGAATAAAATACGGTTCACTCTCAAATAGTCAACAGAAATTTGATCGTTGTAAGCGGGAATAGGTAAGGGGATATATCAACATGAATTTAGTAGGATAGGGACTTGAGAAAGGGCAGCAGGAGAGAGACACGTCGCCTGTGTTGCGTCATAGCTATAGCCGCTTCTACACCGTCAAACACAATGAAATCATCTACACTGTCAATAACTATCAGAGAATATGAGGCAATATCGCGTCGTGTTTTCCAGAAACCGAATTTTATAATGAAATAAGAATAAAATCAGGTTCGCTTACAAATAGTACAACGGAAATTTGATCGTCGTAAGCGGGAATAGAGAACGTATTAAGGGGATATATCAACATGTATTTTGTAGAATTGGGACTGGGACTTGAGAAAATCATCGCGCTAAACGGGAAAACGTCGTAACCGAGAACGTGCTAACGAGATTCCATTGTATACATAAATTATATTTAAACTTTTGAACTGACGGTGGTTTTGGGGTCTGGGGGATGTGAAACGCGAAGATATGTCGAAATTTTCCAGAAGTCGAAACATGGTACCCATTGCAATAGTTAGCTTTCTAATGAAATCTACCTAAAAGTAGGCTGGCACAGGCAAGGAAACCGGTTGCCATGAAATATAGATTTAGGTATTAGAAAGTCAATTTTGAAAGCCTTTGTCTGCAAATATGGAATGAAAATAAACAGCATCAAAATAAAAGATATGATGAGCTAGAACCCACATCCTGTGATTGTGAAGATAGTTATTATTATTAATTCTTACTATTAAGCTTATGGCAAAGTACACAGTTACAAACAATAATACACTAATACACATCTTTAAAACAATCAACTAGGCACCTGATAAATTTAATTTTTTTATTCTATATTGTCCAGCCACTCTATAGTCTTTGTAGAGTCTTGCACTAAGTCTTCCAGTGGTCCCAAGTAAGCCCTGTTACAACACTCGGTGACAATATGACGGCTGGTCTGTCTCAGCTCATCACAGTCACAGTGGAGTGAAGTTTTCATGCCCTTGAAAAGTTGTTTCTTATCATCATTTCACAACTTCTCCGACATCACAACAGCATCCAGAAGATTCTTATCAGCGAGTTGCTTTCCCGATTGATATTTCTCAATAGTCATTGGACACATCTCTCCTGTAGTGGTGTTTCAGGTTTTCTATGACAACTTGATCCAGAAGCTGCAACTTTGAGGTCATGTTTGGTGGTGTAAAAAAAAAGACTGGAATAGCTTTTAAGTTTTTTGTGAGCTTAGGATGGGCGGGTCAATTATCGACAAACAGAAAAAAATGTTCATTTCTCATGTACAAACTTCTTATCAAGTTGACTTAACTAGGATTCATAAATTTTGCTTTTTTTTTTTTAATTGTTTCTATAGTCCATGGGTAATGATTTTACTCCCGAAAAGCACTTTGGTTTCGTAGATTTTCCAATTACCAAGAGCTTTAATTAAGCACCACCAGTCATATTTGCTGAAAACATTACTGTCGGTCTTTCCTTGCTTCTTTTGCCATCGTGACTCTTTTAACCTTTAAATGCCAGAGTATTTGCTGGCAAACATTTAAAAAACGGACCAGTTTCATCGGCATCGCGAACATCACGGGTCATAAAATGCCAGAAGGGCTGGTGGAACGTCTTTTTGGTAATCTTTGCAGTCAGCCTTGGAAACACTACCACTTTCACCCAACACGACATTCGGTAGGATTCTGTTGCACTGTTTAAATTTATCAAGCCATCCTGTACTTGCCTGAAACAATTCAATTCTTAACTCTTCAGTAAATTGTTGAGATTTTTCACGAAGCATTGAACCTTGAAGTTGAATGTTTTTGTCCCTCATACACTTCACCCACTTAAGCATAGCTTCCTCCAACCAAGAGTAACTCGACCTCGTAAAGAGTTTTCTGTCCTTAAAAAATGTGGCTCCTGCATAGCGTTATGAATATTGTCTTTATTTTTCATAATGGTTGACAGCGTATTAGCTGGATTGCCAAACTCTGCTGCAGTATCATTCTTCTTTCGCACTCTCTTTTCCACTTCATGCATCAATTTTAACTTATCACTGGAATTTAAAAATTTTATTAACACGTTTCTTCTGCATGGTGTTCGGATTACTGATTACACAGTAGGTCAGAAACTACAGAACCCCTTCATGAAACACTTCGGCCAAGGTCAGGCAGTCCTGTTAGATTGAGGAGCAGATAAGAAGGTGAGAAGCATGTGTTGGTGTTGTGACATGGCAGTGAATGTCTCTGTCTCACTATGCGCGAAATGCTTTCTCTCGCCTGCCTTACGAGCTCTCCACTCTAGTTGGTGCGGGGCTGCTTTTGAAACCATATACTTAGCTGGCTTTAACCATTTACTCTCATCGTCTGAGGTGCACGTTGACCTCTTCCAGCCTTAAATAGCATTATAAGCTGCTGACAGTAATTGACAGAAATACACAGTCCAGGTACCCTAAACAACTGAATCTATTTTGTAATCCCCATGTTACACTTAAAGAATTGATATAGTTTTTCAGTGGTTAACACAATGCAATCCTAATATCTGGGACATACAAAAGATAACCTGAAAAATTGTGATTATATTGTGTTCACCGACTGAAAAATAATATCAATTAACAATTGTCTGAAAAATTGGCTTCAAAGCTATCTATACACATAAAAAAACGTAATTCAACTGCATTTTCACCCCAACTTCAAGATCTTCTTTCTCTTTACATCATTCCCAACTATGTGGGGTCGATGTTTCTGACAGCTCTCCTCCATTTAACCCAGTCATGCACATCCTCTTCTGACAACTGTTTTTCTCTGAGGTCATCCTGTACACAATCCATCCATCTTCATTTAGGTCTGCCTCGCATTCTCACTCCCTGTATTTGCATGTCTAGCTTCTTCCTCCCCACGTAGGATTCCTCCCTTCTTCTCACATGCCCGTACCATTGAAGTCGCTTTTCTTGCATCTTCTTAGATATTTTCATAACCTTCATTTTGACATTTTCCACTCTATCACGCTTAGCCACTCCACTCATCCACCTGAGCATTTTCATTTCCGTGACGTCAAGCCTGTTTGTGTGTGTTTCACGTTCAGGCCATGTTTCAGAGCCATACAGCAATGCAGGTCTTATGACGGTTTTATATATTTTCCCCTTAACTTTAGGCTTGATCCTGCAGTCACAGAGCATTTCCTGACATTTTCCTCCAGTTCATCCATCCTAACTGAATCCTGTGTGACACTTCCACATCCAGATTTCGATCTCCAGTCACTTTGAGACGAAGATACATATTTTATGTCTGGGGAACAAAATATTATTCGAGTTACCATATCAAAATATTTGAGTAATAGAACTTCGAATTATAGAAAATACATTAGATAAATTGTGTAGAACTTTGCCGGGAAACTAAAATAACTTGGATATTAAAAATTTTAGATATAGAAGTTGGACTGTATTTCTCTGCTAAGCAAACATGCCATTTCTCCTGGAGTATGTTATTGGAAAAGCGAGCTTTGTGGTTCACTTTCCTACTGACATGCCCTTGAAAAAGGGACTTTTTTGCTTAGCAGGGCCATGTATACTGCATACACACGTCTACTGGTATATTCATCACAGTAAGGCAGCTTATCAATAAAGATAAGATTTTAGTTAGTTGCGATCAAGCATGAATTTTTTATTATGGCATTTATGGACTTTGGTAATATAAAACCAATTGTTACCTCTATATAATTGTTTTAACACCATATGTAATACTCTCATAGAAAATTGGTCATGTTCAAGTCACAAAGTTTCCAAAAATTCTTATGAATATGTAGGCATTGATCTTTTGAAGGATGACTGATCATGCCCACTAGAAGAGTCACAACAGTAAACAACACTTACTCATGTGAATAAGTTAAAACAATTTCTTCCTAATATTGTACAGAATATCCTTATGTTGTAACATGTTCAGATGTCTTCAAATTTGTTTGCAGTTGTAGTCCAAGATTAAGTCTGTATCTAAAGAATATGGTCAGTATTTAGTGTTGATTCTTAACCCGTTAAGTGGGGAGCGAATTCTAACCACTACGGTGAAGAGACGTTTTCATATTTTCTTAAAATGTTTTAAATAATTGGATTTACGCAGCTCGACATGTATCTGTTTAATATTGCATGTACTGTATATTGTGACAATAAGACACATCAATTTCAATGCTGCAACAAATATTTACGAAATAGAACGATTTTTAAGCGGATCATATTTCAGTGCAACTAACGCATAAGTCCCATAATACTGTTTTTTTTCTCTGATGAGCATTGTAATCTTCACTTTCCGAAACTTGTACGTTAGCAATAAATATTTACGTATCAAATAAGATACTTTCTTTTTCCTTTTTTCTTTTTCGACTGACCTCCTGAGAGGCCTGGTGCAGGTCTTTCTAGTAGACGACCTACACGTCTGGATGGGCAAGAATATGGAAGGAAGAGGCCGTGGCCTGTCAGTAGGTACCTTTCCAGCATTTGCCTGGTGTTGAAAATGGGGAAACCACGGAAAACCATTTCAAGGACGGCCGACGGAGGGGCTCGTACCCACGTGTCTATCAAGTCAGCAGATAGCTGGGCCCCATGACCTAATGCTACACTTTAGCGAGCGCAGCCACTGCTGTCGATAATTAAAGATAGTAGTAGTCCCACAGGCGCTATAAATATATTTTACACTATAATTACACTATCGAAGAATACAATAATGACCAGATAACATTGTACTCACCTAATATGTACTTTCTTTTCTTGTTGTGGATAGGCAACTGCCAAGCCACTAATAATTCCATTCAGAGGTTTTCTCTATGTATTATTTACACACACCCATGAATTTACACAACAATTAGGATCACCATTTACAATACACGAGGAATGGACGCCTCTCAGTTCAATTTTTTGCGGTGTGATACATTCCAAAGCTGATGGATTGGAATCCGGGCTAGCCATAGGAAACAACATTCCAAAGCAAGGAGCTGGGCACAGTGCTACAACACACATTTTGCAGCAGTGCTGTATCTCCTTCCTTTTATTGTTTGCTTTGCAGACAATACTGTACATCTCTTGCTTGCAATGGGTTTCGTCTTTGATGGGGAGGATTGAAATTCGGAAAATGCCTTCCCGAGAATCGATCGGAAGGATCATTTGATAGTGACACCACTGATCTGACTGGCTGGACTTCAGTGGGGGTTGATTTACCATACTTGTCAAAAAGCTTCTGAATAATTTGCAAACAAAATTGTAAGCGAGTGATTTTTCCTCCACGATTCTGATAAATCACGAAGGAATTGAACGCTGTTATGTCCAACAAGTGCCTGAAAATCTTTTGGTAGAACTTCTTTATTCGCTTTCTGGCTGTACTGTACGGAACAATGCACTGATGAGTTAAGTCGACCCCACCCGTTGAATCATTGTAATCTATACACATGACAGGCTTTATTATTGTGTCCCCTTTTCTGTTTTTCACTGTGCGCATTTCGGCATCATGTATGATCTTACGGTGCCTACAGCATCTGTTTGTAGGTCATTGAGCAGATCAAACGGCTCCGGACTACTGTAGTAATTATCCACAGCTATTAGGTAACCCTTAATCAGGAGATCTTCGGCCAGTGTAAAGACAACTTTGGGAGGCTTAGTGTAATCAGAAATATCAATTCCGCAAACTTGTCTACGAGATTAGTTTCCTTCCCCCCATAAGATGTTCACATAACTTATATGGCTCCATACCGAAGCGCGACCTTTTCTTTGGCATGTGTGCTTTCCATCCCAGCCTACCTTTCCACAATAAGAGGCTCTCATCGATAGATAAGCTATCGTTTGGAATATATGCAGTTCTGAATTTTGATACAAGGATGTCTAGAACTGGCTTCTCTTTATACAGTTTGGGGTGGACCTGTCTGTTATAAGCTTCATTGTCTGAAAAATGTAAAAATTTGAGGAAAAGGAAAAATCATTTCTCAGACAAAATTTCATAAAATACGGGAGTAGCTAGCAGTTTATTTCGAGAAAAGTAATGGGCTAGTTTCGGCTTCTGAACAATACCCTAGAGTAATAAAATTCTTAAAAAAAAAAAGTTTTATTTCATTTTTGTTAGTGGGTACCCAGTCTCTCTCAAGACTCCTTTTATTCACTTTTGCCATCAACGACTTCGAACTAATTGTTTGCTGAGCATACAGATTTGTTTGCTGTGCAATAAGCTCACAAAACCCGTCATCTATGAAATAATCGAAAATTTCTTCCGGCTCCTTCTTATCCAAAAGTTCACCCTGAATTCCAGCATTCTAATTAGCTGGAAATCTTCCCCGCCTATAACCTCGCACATCCCATTCACCATGTACAGCAGGATTATTACCGTCATTCGCAGTTTCAGTGTCACTGCTGTCACTAGAACTCTAACTCCGTACCGATACACTGTGTCTTGGAACCCCACTAAAAAGCTAGTCCCCAGAGTATTTACTAATAACGGAGATTAATCGTCACTTTCGGAACTGAACTCGCTACAACTATCATCGCTATTTTCGAGCATATCACAAATAGTACATTCACTTCGAATATCTCTCGAACGTTTAGACATACTGTAGTACAATATAAAACAAAGTAAAACTCAAACACATTTCAAAAAACACAATAGGAACACATCAAAGCTTCTGTATCTCGCGAACTTAGTACAGTGAACGAACCAACCATGCGGGCCTACTAATGAAGCACGTCGCGCAGGCTGAGTGTGATGCGGTGTTTGAACGGTTATTGCTTTGAACAAATACGTACTAAATAGCAAGGGGAATCCCCATTGGAAAACCGAACTTACTCCGTAGTTTTTAAAAAATCGTAGAGATGGCAGCACCTCCCAGTGCATGTGAAGAAAGTCTCAAGCCTCGCGTGTGATTTCAAAGACAAGAAAAAAAAATATCCAGTCGTGCGTCTGGAGCCGCGTTGCCCACCCAAGCGCAAAGCTACAATTGCGGATGGAACTGCAAGCCCCGCTCTACGGGTTAATGGGCCTCATTTCAATATGAAAAGAATGTCATCATACTGCTACAAAGATATATTTGATAAAGAATACATTTGAAAGTTAAGATTGATTTCCTTATATGTTTCTTATATACCGAATTCTTTTGGCAAGAAACTAATAAAACGCAATGTTAGTAAAGACTGCAAAATTGACAATGGAACTGTTATGTATTTGTACATTGTATCTAAATTTGTTAGGTTTCTGTTTTAATAATGTGGGTATCAATCAACTTGTCAGAAATCACAATTTGAATTTTTCATTTACAATTTTTATTCCGCAATGGACTAATTTTTTAAACACCCAGTTTAAAAGCATGCCTCTAGTTCTTAGATAGGACTTGATTACACATAAATGACTACCATCATATGTCATAGAGAGCAAAGAGGTACATTGAGATTGCATGTAGTACTAAGAGATAGCGTAACAGCCAAGAAAGTGGACACGCACTAAGGATCTCAGAACTTAATCTTTGTACTGCAGGAAAGTATCCTCATTCCCTTATGGTGATTTTTGACACTTGTAGAATAGACAAAATTATTCCATCCTACCGCACAGGTTGCTTTATCTCACCACAGTAGTGATGTGATGTTTTGCTCCGTAATATGTTCAGTGCAAGGCAACACTTTGTAATCCAGAATTGAAATACAGCATTAATGGATTACATCCACAAACAAAAGTTTCTACCTATTTTTTGTGGAGAAGTTTACTTTTTTGTCTGGTGTGCTCATTAAAATCTACACCATTGAGAGTTGGTGTTTCTGTAATCTTCCCACCACTATTAAAAGTCAAAATAGTTTCCTGTTTTTAATGGAACTGGATTAAGTGTCAAAAGTTTGAGAACCAATGGTGTAGGTATTGTTTCATCTTCATGTAACCCTGGTATTTATAAGAAGAGAAACATTATATTGCCTTACTATTTGGAAATGTGGATTAACTTAGCTTAGAGTAATATTTTAGTTTAGGATGCTTTAAATGAAGTATGTGTGTGTAATGCAGGTGCGTGTGTGGTGGGTTGACGGTCATGTGTCAATGTCCTGGCCTCAGGACTTATACAAAGTGGGAGAATACGACAGTGATGAAGGTGAACTCTGGGATGATAACAGCAGCGAGGCTTCGTGGGAAACTGAATCTGAAGATTGTGTTGTCTTTGAGGAAGAGTACGCACTTAATTTCATTTCCTTTTCTTATTTTTAATAGTGTGGGGGATAAAAGGCTGTAATTCACATTTCCTCATGTAAAGGAAATAGTTCATTTTCTTCTCTGGTTGTTTTTTCTCAGTTGCAAATTTTTCTTGAGTGATTACAGCCTTTGTCCTGACATATAGTAGATGGTATGCATGTTTTTGATCTTGGGAGTTGTATGGTATAATGAGTAATAAAAGGCAAAGCAAAATTAATTAAAAATTGGATGATGATACAGTAAACTCTTGATTATCTGTGTTAATGCGATCTTGAGCTCGCATGGATAACCTTATCTGAAAATGACACTTTTATTTACTTAACTTGCAATATATGTAATACAAAACTACTGTATTAGTAATTTGGTTACACATTCTCTCATTTTGCTTTCAGGAAATAATCATCCATTTTTTTCTTGTCTCAATTTATCATTTACTTTCTTTTCAATAACAGTCCTCATTTTCTGGAGCGTGACAAGGCCGGTGTAGCCAAATGAGTTTTATCGCATACTTTAATAATAATAAATTGGTACAATTCGATGCCTCGGTGTTAGTAATGGGCGATTTCTTGATCGTCTCGTCTTCAATCACTCTTCTTCTGGTGCGCCTACTCTGATTACAATATTGCCATGTGCATCCCTCAGTTTGAATCCTATGCATCACTGTACAGCCACTGTAATGTTTTTATCAATTTTGATGTTGATTCACCCCGTTCTAACTTGCCTGTTATTTCTAATTTCTTTTCTATAGATAGAATAACAGATTTATGCTTGTCTGCCGTGTCGTACCACTTGCCATGTTAGTCACAATAAGCAGTGCGATAATGATGGACGTCGTGACAGCAACTAATCAGGCAATTGCCAGACAGCCTGAGGCATGGTAAATACAATTAACGATGCATTCCTATTGGTGCCGTTAAACTATAAGCTTCAATGGGAGTTATTATTTTGTCAAACTATGTTTGAATAATCCACAGACTGGATAATCTGTCCCAGATGGATACTCGAGGGTTTACTATAGTTCATTTCATGTACAGACTCAATTGGGTACTGACCACAGTTTACATTATAAATAACCCAAGTTTTCCTGTTAATCTTTTTTTTTTTTCCAGTTCTAAATCTACAAAAACTTAAATATAGCTCTGTTTCTCTTGATAATTTTACTTATTTGGCACACAATGGAAATTACAGTAAGTCTTGACAACCCACGAGGGATCTCCCGTTAAGGGGAGACTCCACCGCAAAACTTCAATTTTTTTCAAAGAATTTTTATTAGCTATTTCAGACTCTCGGAGTGTTTTCTCTTAGATCCCAGAAAGATTTGGTTCTATTCGAATTATAAATATGTCTAAATAATATTTGATATATGGACTGCATGAAGGGGTGGGGGGCTCACTGGCAGCTGTCCAAGATAGCATTTTTTAATGTTATCACCACCAAACACGACCATCTTCTCACCAATCTGATAATCTTTGTTCCAAGTTGGCTCTTTGCTTTTCCTTCAAATGTGATAAAAAGCTGAACTAGTGATTTCAACAAACATTTTGTTGAGAGGTACATTTTTATAAGTTTGATTTCTAACTTCAATACCAACGTTTTTATCCTAAATATTTACCAATCTCAGTGAAATTTTTGCAGGACGTAGTCATGAGATATTTGCATACTTCTGTGCATTAATTTTAAATGATATGCAGTTTCAGTGATTTTTATGACATTTTTATACAAATTATTTGAAAAAAACAAAATTTGAAATTTGAAAAAATGAACTAAGGGTAAATAAACAACATTCTCATAAAATAAATGCACAGAACTCTTAAACTATGTCCTGTTACTGTGTCTGAAGAAATTGAAATGTACCGTATTTCCTCGTGTAATCGTAGCACCGCACTTTTCAAACACTAAAATAGGTTTATAAAATGTCATCGCATAATCGTCGCATAGCATATTCGTATTTGTGCGCTAGTCAGTTGCACATTCTACGGCGACTTTATAACCTGGCGCGACTTTGTCAGAAGAAAAATATCTAGTCTTTATGCTTTCAGGCTATGAACTGTGACGGGAGCAGCAAGCTTCGTCACTTGGCACATTCCGCGAGTGTATAATCTGGCGTGATCTTGTCAGCAGAAAGTAATCTCGTCTTTATGCCTGCGGGCTATGAACCGCGACGCGAACGGCCAGTGCACATTCCACGAGCGTATAGGCCTATTCTGGCGTGATCTTGTCAGCGGAAAGTAAACTCTGAGGGCGATGAACTGTGACGCGAACGGCCAGCGCACATTCCGTGAGCTTATAGGCCTAATCTTGTCAGCAAAAAGTAATCTCTTCTTTATGTCTGCGGACTATGAACTGTGATGTGAGCGGCCAGCGAACATTTCGCGAGCTTATAGGCCTAATCTGGTGTGATCTTGTCAGGAGAAAGTAATCTCGTCTTTATGCCTGCCGGCTATGGACCGCGACTCGAACGGCCAGCGCACATTCCGCTAGCTTATATGCCTAATCTGGCGTGATCCTGTCAGCAGAAAGTAATCTCGTCTTTATGCCTGCGGACTATGAACTGTGACGCGAGCTTATAGGCCTAATTTGGCGTGATCATGTTAGGAGAAAATAATCTCTACTTTATGCCTATTCTGGCTTTATGCCTGTGGGCTATGAACTGTGATGCGAGTGGCCAGCGCGCATTCCACGAGTTTATAGGCCTAATCTGGCGTGATCTTGTCAGGAGAAAGTAATCTCGTCTTTATGCCTGCGGGCTATGAACCGTGTCGCGAACGGCCAGCTTCGTCAGCACATTCCGCGAGCTTGAACCTGTCGTGATCTTGTTAGAAGAAAGAAGCCCGTCTCTGACTGCAGTCTGACTCGCGCTACACGAATGAATAGCCAGTGCAGCAAATAATGATACAGTATATTCTATGAACTTAAATATTCTTCGCATAATCGTTGCACCTGGCTTTTTCCCATGAATTTTAGGCTAAAAAAGTGCGATGATTATGCGAGGAAATACGGTAAAAATTGATACCTCAGGTGGGGCCGATAACCTAGATGTTAGGCCCCTTAAAACAACAATTATCATTATTATTATTATTATGATACCTCAGTACCAAAAGTTGGTTTCCAAAAATGCCATTAAAAACCACACTAAAAATTAATAATTCAAAAACCATTCAAGTTATGGCCTTCATACCTTAGACATTGCTACATCTTTACGTGATATATATGATCTCAATATTAATTTGAAATCGATGCAGTAGGAGAGAGGTTAAATTTTTCGATATTAAAATATCGATTAATATTGATATAATAGAAATGACTTTAGCTCTCCTTAGAGCATTCATAAGGACTTGAAAATAAGACCACAGTCTGAGTAGGCATGTATAGCCACTTGCACAAATGCACCATGCCATGACCAGGACTCATTTCCAAGTCTTAGGTGAAGAGGGAGCCGAGTGTTACCTTGGCGGCTTCGGTGGCGTTATTGGTAGCGTGCTTAGCTTCTATGCCCAAGATCGTGGATTGAAACCCGGCCGAAGTCGCCAGATTTTTTTTGAAGAGCGTTAAAAATCCCTCAGTATGCCTTCCTTTGGAGTGGAAGTAAAGCCAGCGGGCCCGTGTCTTGATTTATGGCATGTAAAGGAACCTTTCACTAACTATAATTATGTGCAGCTAAATTTGTAGGTTAGATTTGGTTAAAGCTCTTTATGTTCCAACGTTCTCCTTCAGGTGCCGGTTGCGGTGGCATCTAGTAGCCAAGTTCGTGGCTAGGTGTCGTTGATGGTATCATTTGGTAGCAAAAGGAGGAACTACTTGAAATTCATCATCTGCAGTCCTTACCTGAATTACAGATAACACACACTAATACAGCCATCACAATTAACACTGGTTATTAGACAGATTCTACACACGCCCGAAGTACACAGGGCTACATGACCGCGTTGTCGCAGCCCCTAAACTGAGGAACCAACCAGAGTCATCTTCCTGGGTATTTAAAATAGTAGCAATAGTGGTGCACCCAAATTGCTTGTAGTATGAACAGGTGACATACCGAGAAAACATACACCTACAGAAAATCTCAAAACATGATTTGGGTTGAGTCCCGACTGCAGCCTCATTTTCAAGTGTTAGGCTAACTTCAATGCATTGTTGTATTCTTCAAAGAAACTTGGTAAGCAGCCAACACAGCGTGCAGGATGGTCAAGCTTATGATGACTAGCATAATCAAAAGTTTACTGTAGTTCATTTAATGGACAGACTCATTTTGGTACTGACCTCTTGTGCATAGTTCATATTGTAAGAGGAGCTATTATCTTAACTAATGTTTTCCAAATTTTCATTGCTTTTTGTTTTAGGAGGTATATTCAGAACACTCATGTACTTTATGCATTCAGCAATCATTTTATTTTTTGTTAAAATTGTATAATAGTTTTATTTGTTAACTACCCGTGTGTGCCTGTTGTAGATAGTTAATGAAAATCAAGCTACATATAGACTAAAATAGTGTGCTCACCCAGTAGGAACAGCTAGGGAAGATAGTACAGTCTTCAGTGACACAGGTTATCAGACAAATTCCACACACTCAAGTACACAGGACTACATGACCATGATGTTGCAAAGCCCCTAATTGAATCCACAACAACATATTGGGAAGAGATCAGTGTGGAATCTCCCCGGTGTTTGCCTGGAGTAGAATTGGGAAATCGCAGATTACCACTTCTAGGTTGTCTCCTAGTACTTTTGAGACATGGCTTGGTAACCATACAGTCTTGCATCACCACCACTCCTAGGATGGCTGAGGTGGGAATCTATCTACCACTTTGTAGTTGTCACAAAGCTGAGTGTATCCTCCATCCTGTTTGAGTCTTCAGACCAGAATTTCATGACGAGTTGGGAATTGATCCCAAGGGGTATGAGACAGGAGTCTGTGTTGTGGTTTAGAGTCATTGGCTGCCATCCCTGAGGTCCTGGGTTTGATTCTCAACTCTGACAAGAAATTGAATTATTGTCTGAGAGTTGGAATGGTTTTCACTCAGCTTTGTGAGGATAATCAGTTTCATTCCCACCTTGTCCATCCTAGGAGTGGTGTTTCATGGTTTCTCACTTCTCATCATCTTCTTCTTCTTTGCATTTTCCCATTTATGTGGGGGCTGCCTTCCTGCAATGATTCCTCCAATTCAACCGATCCATAGCGTCCCGAGGGCGGAGTTAAATGAGCCGCATGTCATCTCCCACCCTATCCAGCCTGCATGTTTGAGGTCGTCCTCGAGTTTGACGACCCTCCACGTTCAGTTGAAGGGTAGTCTTTGCAACGGATGTTTCACTACTATGGAGCATGGTTTCTTACTTCTTTTCCAGGGAAATGTAGGGATAGTACCTAACTTTATGCAATGATGGTCTCAATTCCAGTGCCAGCAGCAAGTACTATACACACACTAGTAATTGTCAGGTAATTTCCACAAGCACACCCAGGTACATGTGACTGATAACCATGATAACAAAAGCCTCTCGGGTAATTATTGATGCATTTTTGGCTAATTTTAATCTTAACGGATGGGATGATACAACAAAAGTCAACCGCTGGCACTATACAGCCCATGAAGGGCCTAGTCCGACCAAGCGACCGCTGCCCAGCCATTTGGCCTGCAGATATTGGGGTGACGCATGATCAGTGCATCGGGTCCCCTCGTCCGTTAATTTTGGTTTTCGTGATCGGGGCGCTGCCTCACTGTCAGACAGCTACTCAATTGTCCTCACAAGGCTGAGAGCACCCCGTTCCAACCCTCGCGTCATTTTTAAAATCCCTGACGGAGCCGGGAATCGAACCTGGGGCGTCCGGGTGAGAGGCAGGCGCGCTACCCCAACACCACGGGGCCGGCCGGGATGATACAAATCAGATGTTATTTAAATAGACTTTATCTCGCAACTCGCACAATCGATGGTAAACTATGAATGGAACTTGGCTTACTATAAATTTAACTTGGTACTTTTTAAAATTAATTAAATGAATTTAATATTGTCGGTATGTAGATAATTATTGTTTTTCTAATACCGGCTATACAGTAGTACCATGTGAGGTTCACCATACTGTAGATGTCTATAAATCATGCGTGTAATGGTGGACTCGGCTGGAATTTCATTTATATAAGTTGTGATCTAAAATTGGGATGGCAGGTGGGTTGTAGACAGTAGGGGAGTACTACATCATCTCCAGATATTTTCCCCCATCTTTACCAAAGGTATTTTGGCTGTTAAAGAATTTTTCCACAGGGTTTGGTTTCCTCCAGTGTTACCATTCAAATCTTGGGCAAAATTGCATTAGGGTAATAAATTATTGTTAATAGTTCATTAATGGGTTAGGAACAACTTGTGCCATCTATTTAGATTACTGCAGTGTGCATGAAATTTATCTATTTGTTTAGCTGTGTGTGTAGTAATATATTTATATATAACTGTATTACTAGAGTTTAAGCTTGCAATAGATGCCCTTGGACTTGAAATGAGGTACTGTGTTGTATTCTCCTAGTGAGTGTGTAGGATACAGGTTATTTTTGGCACTGGATTTGGGCCTCAGGTTTCAGAATGTGTAGCTACCCAGTCCCCAACATGCATTATGACTCAGCATACTCACTATAACCATGCCCGCCTCGTTGCTCAGTGGCTAGCACAATTGGCTGTTACCGCATAGGCCCTAGAGATCCGGGCTCGATCCCCAGTTCTGCCAATAAATTTAATTCTGGTCTGAGGGCTGGAATGGGGTACACTCAGCCTAGTGAGAAGAGGCGGATTCACCTCAGCTATCGTGGAAGTGGTTTTCTGTGGTTTCCCACTTCCATTCCAGGCGAATGCCAGTATGGTTCCTGAATTAAGGCCACGGCTGCCTCCTTCCCAATCCTCATCTGAATTACAAATGTATTGTATGTCTACCACTTATTATTCCTGTTTTTCCAACGGGGTCGGGGATGAGATGCGATGAAAGTCTTTGTGGCGATGGTTTTTACGGCCGGTTGCCCTTCCTGACGCCAACCTCATGACAGGAGTTAATGAGAGATGAAATGAATGATGGTGAATGAAACTGGGCAAGGATGGGGAAGGAAGCGGCCGTGGCCTGTCAGAAGGTACCGTCCCAGCATTTGCCTGGTGTTGAAAATGGGAAACCACGGAAAACCATTTCAAGGACGGCCGACGGTGGGGCTCGAACCCACGCGTCTACCGAGTCAGCAGAGAGCTTGGCCCCATGACCTAATGCTGCGCTTTAGCCAGCGTAGCCACTACTGTCGATCTGAATTACAAATACACTCACTAATACAGCCATCACACTAACACAGGTTATCAGACAAATTCCACACACAGCCAAGTACACGGGGCTGCATGACCATGATGTCGCAAAGCCCCTAAATGAATCAACAACAATCATTATAGCCATAAAGAATCTCTCATAACAAACAAGTGAGCAAAATTAGACTGTTTTAACCAAATAAATATTTTGTTTTTGTTTTATAAAATCAACTAAATATTTTGTTTTTGTTTTATAAAATCTCGCAGTTTTCTGCTCATCAGTTGGCTATACAATTTGCACCACATTTAAGGGAAACAGAGCTGACACCCGAGCATGATTCATAGGAAAAGCATAGCAATAGTTTATGGCTGGTCAGCGATAGGCTCATTCTGCGTTGTTTTTCATAGTGTCTAGCTATTGAGTGAATGCCTGCCTACCTGTATGCTTAGTTGTGGTGTTCGTGCTCGTCCTTGTTCTTGTGTTGATACATTGTTTCTCCCTTCACCCTGATTTGCCTGTCGGTGTGTTACATTCATGATGATTATTATTCCTCCGTTTCTGTTGTGTGGTTGATTTTAGTACTGTACTATATTTTCTTGAGTATCTTGCGTGTTAGTGTTTGATCACTCCGTTTCCTGCAAGTCGAAAATTGAAAGGAAAAGATGGGAAAGGGAAGAATATATGAATATATTTTAATATATTTTGTAGCTTCAGAGATGCCAGCAACCGTTTTTAGACTGAAGTCTCCATGTCGTCCACCTTCAGAATCCATGTAGAATTGCTTGCGAAGCATGTTAATGAAACTTCACATACATATCCCTAACAAAATATCCAATCCTTGTTGCTTCCTTTAAGGGGCTTGAATATCGTGGTAGTTTAGCCCGGTGTACTTGGGTGTATATATTTTTAAAAGTCCGATAACCTGTGTTATAGTGCGTCTATTGTAGATTTTGTATTTGTAATACAGGTGAGGATTGAGAAGGAGGCAGCCATGTCATTAAGTTAGGAACCATGGTGAACCACTTCCAGGATGACTGGGGTGGGAATTGAACCCACCTCTACTGTTTTGCCTCAGGATGCTGAATGTACCCCCGTTCCAGCCCTCGGAGCAGAATGAAATTTCTTGGCAGAACTGGGGATCGAGCCCGGATCTCTAGGGCAACGGTCATAAACTCTAGCCGCTACACTATCATATACTTACTTGCTATGCTTTTAGACTTATGGAGCTTGGAACCAACATCACTCACTGCATTTAAATGTTTTTTGAAATCTAGAGTTCTAAGTGGTGGTCGAATTACATCAGTTTGTGCATGAGTAAAATCAAAATCTAAAAATAACACACATACACCTCACTTTCGGAAGTAAACCTTTTTGATGAAAGGTGCAAGGGGCACTCAAGAAAATATGTTATTTACCTGTTGTGTTTCTTACAGTTATACCCTAATTATTATCAGAAATCTGGAACATGTAATTGTTATGAATGCTGTTTGCTGTTAATGATTGTGTAATAAAATATAATATATTAATCAGATAATTGTTGATTGTTGCAGATATCCTGAAGAAGACCTTCAAGAAATGTTGAAACCAAAATTGGCTGCTAATATTGAAAAGGCACGTATAGCTATGGCTCGCCTAGAAGAAATCTTTACCCAGAACCCTGCATTACAAACTACAAGTGTTATGCGGCAGCTGTTGGATGTGTATAAAGACTGCAGGCAAGAATACTTTTTTTAAATTCCTCCTCCCCACCCTGTTGTTCTGCAGAATCGACGAATCGTCATAACTGGGGTACCAAATGTCCTTTTTCTTTCATCTGTAACTAAATTTAGATAAATTGATTGATTTTTAAGTAGCAGCTTTTTCTTTTTTCTTTTTCTCTAGCTTACTTACAGTACATAGTGCTAAGTTTTACAGGCTTTCAGTGAAACGCCATGTTGTGCATGATGTACCCCCATTGATGCGGACATCATTGTATCCCATTGGCACTTCCTCATCTGTTGATGGTGCGGCAATTAGTGCGGTCAGTTGCCTGTTGAACGTCATCAAATGTGAAGTGATTCCTTTATCTTAGCGATTAGATTGAAGTTGGAGGAACTTGGAGTATGTGGGGTGGTAGAGCACTTCCCAGCCCTAACTATTCAATAATTCAGACACAGCTTGTTCTATATGCCCTGTCAACCGCTCTATTCGCACCATCAACAGGTTAGGCAGTGCCAGTGGGATCTGACGGCTTCTGTATCGCTGGGAACACGTATATTACCCTGCTGGTTATATCGAAGGCCTGAAAAACTTGGAACAATGCAAATATGCTATGTATCGAGAGAAAAACAAAAGTTGCCCCTACTTAAAATTCAACCCATGTATTTATTCACTTGACTTCATTTTTTGAAGGGAAAAAAACAACACTGTTTTTGTTTTGTTTTGCCTGGAAGTTACTGTGCCTCAGGTAATTTTAATTCTAAGACTCATTTTCGGGATCGTTTTTTGCAAGCAATTTTACATTGTATTTATGAGAAATTGATAAATAAACGAGCAGCATTCTTTTTGGTAGTAATTCATCTGAAGGTACGGCCAAACCTCTCGGCTTTGGAATGGTAACAAATTAAAGCTCAACTTCTCCAGCTGTAGAGAGTGTCTTTAAAAGTAGAAATCCTGTAAAATAGTAGTGTGTTATTGAATTCTTTTAAATTGTTAAAGAGAAAGCAGTGATTTCATTAAATATCCATATATGGCTGGAAAGCGTGACCACTTATAAGGAAAAGAATGGTTAGTAAGCAGGTCAGATACACGGAATTGCTAGTTCATTGATGACGTATCACTGTGTTGTGTGACCTACATCATTCTCGAGCCTGTTAAGATTCCTGCTGACCCTATGGTGTTGTTGTACACACCATTGGACTGCAATATCACTGGAAGAATTTGTTGTAATGTGTGCTTGTCACAGTTCAACAATAGGTTGTCAAGATCCTGTTCACTTTATGGTCTTGAGTTCACACCTATTGTATGTGTCTGTACTGCAGAGGTGGCCAAATAGCGCCCCGGGCGTGAAGCCAGCGAGCTTCTGGCACGTACGTCTTGCAGCTCATTTTCTCGTCTTACTCCCACGCATACTGCCTTCAGCTGTTCACTGTGTCGAACGTCAACTGGTCGTGCAGCGGTGTCCCTTAATTTGCTAACTAGGGTCACTTGACATTATTTGATCGTGGGAATATGTAGCATAACGTTGATTAAGGCTGTTTATTTGGTTTCTTTTCTAGCAGATTTCAAGAATTTACAAATCTTTGATCTGCTTTATATTTGTTTGTCAAGCCATTTGCAATGTAGCACTCAACTTAAGGTTATTTTTAACTCTGTAAAAATCTGTTTTATTCAAAATGTCTGCTTCGTTGCGTAGTGGCTAGCACTCTTGGATGTCACCGCGGGTTTGATTCCCGGCTCTGTCAAGAAATTTAATTCTGGTCTGAGGGCTGGAACGGGATATACTCAGCCTCGTGAGGCATAAGTGAGAAGAGGCGGGTTCGATTCCCACCTCGGTCATTTTGGAAATGGTTTTCCGTGGTTTCCCACTTCTTCTCCAGGCGAATGCCGGGATGGTTCCTAACTTAAGGCCAAGGCCACCTCCTTCCCAATCCTCATTTGAATTACAAATACACACATTAATACAGCTATCACAAAAATACAGGTTATTATACAAATTTCACACACCCAAGTACACGGGACTACATGAACACGGTGCTGGAAAGCCCCTAAATGTATCAACAACAACTATTTAAAAAAACACACACACAAATTAAAACAAATTATAGATCATCACTTGACGTTGTATTATTTTCTTCGCTAATATACTACAGCAAGAATATCCAAAATCACACAGGCTGCACATGTGTTATCAATGTTTGGAGCAACGTATGTCTGCGAAACTTTTTTCTCTGCGTTGAAACTTACTAAATCACGGTATCGTGTCTGATGATAACCTGCAAAACCATGGGCGCCTGCAGGGCAAGTATTATTTTTCATTTCATTACCTAAGAGTATTAATCTCCATTTTAGGTCCGTATTGAATAAATATCTTACTACATTATTATACTCTTTCCGTCTTTGTTTTCAACTAAGGCACCTAGCTTCATCAAGGAAGGAAATACAATACAGTTTCCATCTTAATCAACATAAATACGACAAATTGTAAAAGTTGACAGTTTTATTGCAATAAGAAAAAGGTGCCCATATGACACAGAATATAAAAAACATGAGCCAAAGGTAGTTCAATGGACACAACTAATTAAAAAGTTTTTAACATGATTTGAAGTTTATAGTTTTATAATGAGCAGGATAATTTTATAGACAAGTGACATTATAACAGATGTTAATACCGTATTTGTTCACGTCAACCGGTCGTGCAGCGGTGTCCCTTAATTTGCTAACTAGGGTCACTTGACATTATTTGATCGTGGGAATATACGCCCCCGCGTATATGTCGCACCCCTTTTTTATTTGAAATTTCAGGAAAAAAATAAGTACTCGCATATATCTCGCATTCATTACTAATGCCGTCATATAAATGACCGTAATAACCCACAGGTAGAAACACGTTCGATTTAGTGCGTCACATCAGTCGTCATTGTCCAGGAACTTACCCGAAGCGATACTAACAGGAAGAGCGTGCAACAACGAGTTGATCCGAACTTCGATACGAGCCGATTAGGGATCGAGGCGCCGCGTGCAAGTATACGGCGCAGCGTGAGTGTTAGCACGCTCTACATCGTTAGTCTTCGGCCGTGGTTGGCTAAATTCGCCGCCTTTAGACCCGTTCGAATTAGCGATTAGCGCGCCACAACAGTTGCGCAAGTAGGCTTACTGTTACATCGCAGAGAAACGCAGTTCAGTCTTCTTGAATCTCAATGATTTCGTCTTTACGCATTGCGTCGCATCAGAGCTCGGCGTGAGTGTTAGCACGCTCTACATAGTTAGTCTTCGGCCACGGCCGAGCTCTGAAGCGACGCATAGAGTAAAGATGAAATCATTGAGATTCGAGAAGACTGAACTGCGTTTCTCTGCGATGTAACAGTAGGCCTACTTGCGCAACTGTTGTGGCCCGCTAATCGCTAATTCGAACGTGTCTTAAGGCGGCGAATTCCGCCAACCGTGCCGAAGACGCGGCGAACGATGTACAGCGTGCTAACACTCACGCTGCGCCGTATACTTGCACGCGGCCGAGCTCTGATGCGACGCATAGAGTAAAGATAAAATCATTGAGATTCGAGAAGACTGAACTGCGTTTCTCTGCGATGTGACAGTAGGCCTTCTTGCGCAACTTTTGTGGCGCGCTAATCGCTAATTCGAACGTGTCTCAAGGCGGCGAATTTAGCCAACCGCGGCCCATGCACTTGGGTGTGTGTTGAATGTGTCTGCTAACCTGTGACACTCTGATGTCTGTAGGCCTATTAGTGATTTGTAGGATTTGACTAGGAAGTGGCCGTGGTACCATCCCAGCATCTGCCTGGAGTAGAAGTAGGAAACTATGGAAAATCACTTCCAGGATGGCTGAGGTAGGAATCAAACCAGCCTCTTCTCAGTTCTGTCTCACGAGGCTGAGTGTACCCCATTCCAGCCCTCGGACCAGAACTACAGTACATTTCTTGGCAGAGCTGGGAATCGAACCCAGGCCTCCTCAGTGACAGCCATGAATGCTAGCCACTACACAGCTGCTGAATTTAAAACAAATGATGGTCAACTTTAGTAATTCTAAAATATAAAGCTGTAAATATAATTGGGTACTAAACCCTACACTATTTGCTATGCATCATGAAGAATACTAATAAATTGTAAATCTAAATGAAATATTTTAACAAAACCACATTGAAGCGACAGCCACAACGAAAGTTCATGCCCCAGAAGTATGCATGCATACATCAACAGAGGTGCATGCTGTAAACGTGAAACATCATTGGCAACCCATCTTATCAGCATTGTTTCTTTCTCCAGTATGTCATCAAGTACCAACTTAATTGACTGGGTGGTGGTGCAACAGTAAGGTTCTCATCAGCAATACCCAAGAATGCGGGATTAAATTCTGGTGTAGTCTGTTGGCATTTGAGGGTGCTTAATATAAAGAATCTGGGGTAAATTTACTGGTATGTTGAAGATCCCCTTTGGGGCAAAATTCTGGCACTCTGGTTAAATTGTTATTGTAATTAACTTCATCTGGATAGACTATAGGTCGTTATTGATTTCTGTATTGGTAAGAGAATATTGTGATGTACATAGATTCCTGCTCACTGTATGGTCTCAAGTTCATCTATGCCGTTGGGCTTGATTTGGCTGCAACATGGGCGGGGGAATGTTTCATGTAAAACTCCTTCGGTTCATAGTAAATTCTATAAATTCTTCTGTGGATTCTTTGAAAAGAAATGTCGCCATCGAATACTTCAATCCCAGCAAGCATCGAGGTATTGAAGTCCCATCTCAAATCATTTCTTTTCATCATTATACACACTTATGATCTCTTTAACAATTTGCTGCAATCCTTGATTTCTTCAATTTAGAAACACTTTAATGAAAAACACTAAGTTTATCTAAGTATTTGATCATTGTTTGCATTAGGCTCTAAATACATAATAAAAGAAAAGTAAATAAAATAATCTATTTGCTTTTAGCATGTTTCGAAAATGTAAATGGTTCTTTATCAATGCTTTGATGATAATAATTATTTTATCCCCACCTTGTAATTATGTGAAAATAGTGCAGGTTTTTTGTTTGTTTGTTTGTTTCGTCCAGTAAATCTACTAGTAAGGAGTAATTTTTGTATGTATTTAATTTTCAGGTATCTGGATAAATTGATGGGGACATCATTTTTCCATGAAAGTCATTTTCAAGGTCTTCTGGAACGTGTTAGAGAAAGAGGCAGAGCAAATGTTGCTCAGAGGGTGGCAGATCAAGTGAGTAGGCTATTTTCTGAAGAGAATTCATCACCCACGTTCCTAATTGTTCGAGGAGATTCAATAGAAGGCGGGGACCAGGGAAGTGAATCGAGAAGAGCCTCTTCTAGCAACAGCGTGATGTCAAAGAAGAGTGGTTTTCATACTTCGCAACAGAAACATAATGGTGCAATAGATAATGAGTTTAAACCTTTGACCACTGTACAGTTGGAAGATTCTGGTGTGTCTTCTTTAGTTAATTCTAACAAGGACAGTAGTGAGAGCAGTGGCAATGATTCCTATGGTTTAGGTGAGTTTCCTCTCAGTGAAAGTTTGGCGAATTTGGAGCAACATGTGGTGACAGCAGCAAATAATTCGAAGAATAGTGAGGCCAGTGGTGTTAGTGTGAGTAACTCTAAGGAAATAGTGAAGGAAAGTAATGCAAAGTCAGGCCAAAGAACTTTCAACTCTAATAAATCCCATATGTCTGGTGAAGACAGAAGTAATAACTTAATTAAGCATAATGGTTGTCATAGTGTAGCTGTTCAGGTAGGATCTGTCCGAAGTAAATCGGAAAGGACACCACAAGTGACAACATCTTCTGAAGTTGGGGCCGAAAATTCCCAGAACGATTCAGCTTCATCATTAACAAGGTCAATCATGGTGTCTAATTCACATGTTTGCGTGAAACTTTGTTCGTTAATAAAGGCACAGTTAGTGAAAGCGCATGCTGAAGTGACAAGAAGGTTTGGTGGTAACCAAGGTCTCATTGGTCTTATCGATGCTTTAAGTGACACCGGCAATACACGTTCCTCTGGCGAAACTAATGTTAGTGACCGTGACGTTGAGGGAAGTGACCAGGGAATGGACACGCATGAGAAAGAGAACGGAACTGGATTGCGTTCACTGCTAAGCAAAAGTAGTCCCCTTATCTTTTCTAACCCAGTAGTGAATGGCCATGAAGACACAACTTGGTCCAAAAAGGAGAGGGAAGCAGAAAAGACTGGAAATAATGTTGTTATCAATGAGGCAATTACTGAAACTCCTGTCCAGGAAACAAAACTAAAGATTAAGCCGACAACGTTGTTTAGGGTACCTAATAATGCATCTAAAGCTCCTAAAGTGCCTTCTTCAACAACTTCTGATGCTAATGCAGCAGAAGAGGGAGGATCTGATGTGCCCATGTCTAGTGTACCTAGTGTAGCTGCTGAACCCAGTGTACCGAATGTGCCTGGTGAACCGGTTGTACCGAGTGTACCCGGTGTACCTGGTGAACCCGGTGTATTGAGTGTACCTGCTGTACCCGGTGTAGAAACTCAAGAAGTCAATCAGCAACCAAAGGTGGCCGAGGACAAAGGCAGTGCTCCTGAGGAAGAAGAGGAAGGTTCTGGAGGTAAAATCCAATTATTTTCATGTAGTCTGCATCACTGTAAATAAGTTACAAGCAATATAATTGTACAATTTGTCCCCCTATCACTATAATCATGGTGATTTATAGTTTAAATTCTTGCTGTTGGGTTTGGCACAAGTTTATACCATCTATGACATACTGTTATGTTATTTTTGCATGATTTTACAGTGGTTTGGTAAGTAAATGTTCTATGTTGGCTGACTAAGTTTTTTCAAAGATCAAATAACTTCCTCTTTAGTGGTTAAATTAAGATGAATCCAACTATATTGTTGTATTGCCATCAGATGGCACAGACTTCAGCCATAGGCCGATCAAGGGTTCTGCAAGATTATGTGCCAGGGCCGTTATTGTGTCCTTACCTACCTTCTGATCGGGATTACAGTACAGCTCCTGCTATACAAGGAGAGGAATGAGAGTGGGACGTGATTCCAGGAATACTTCCCTAAAGGAAGAAATTGAAATCTTAACGCCCAGTTTATTTAGTATGGGAGTAAAGGAACCTACCACCGTGGACACAAGGACTAAGTTGGATTATAGTTCCATCCTAGAGTAAAATCGAAAAGCTGGTTCTCACCTGTTCCCTCAGCTTTCCTAGAAGTACCGCCTCAGTTCTGTGCTGCTTGGTCATCAAGCATCCAATAAGCCAACTTACTCTCCCGGTAAGCAGGCAATCGACCTCTGGAATTGTCTGTCTTCCACCGATGCTGTGACTGACTGGCCTGACCTGACCAGCGGCTTTTTATACTGAGGAAGCAAGGTTCTTGTTGACCAGGTTGAACTGGGGTTGAATTGTCTGATACGGATTCATTTTGAAACAACATCAAAATTCTTAAAATTTTGCTTTGAATCTTTTCCCTTGCAGAATACAAAGCAGAAAAATGCTCCTATTGGAGCACAGAAAGGGTAAATATGCTCCTCTTAAAAAGACACTGATGGAAATGTAGAGAACTAGCTGCCTCATTCTGCCTTCCTCACCAGTCGCCACCTACAAAAATTTGTCAAGCGAAGATATTCACGCATTCTCCCCCATTGACACAGTTAGTTATTGTTTTAAGGGTCGGAACAGCATTGATAGTGTGTCCATCCATGTCCCTCTCTTTCCAACTGCCGCTGTCTCCTCTCTTTCTCTGCCACTGTCTCTCACTTCCACTGTTGGTGTCTGTCTTTCTCTCCCATTGCCACTGTCCATCCATCTCCCTCTCTCTGCCATTGCCACTGTCTCCTCTCTTCCACCATCACCATCTTCTCTTTCTCTCTGCTATCTCTTTCAGTGCAGAAATGCACGAATATGTTCGCATCCCAAAATTTTAGTAGGTGGTGAATGGTGAGGAAGGCAGGATGAGGATTGAGGCAGCTGGTTCTCTTTTTCCATCAGTCTTTTAAAGAGGAACATATTTGCCTATTTTTGTGTTCCGATAGGATCATTTTTCTGCTGGTTCCCTTCCCTTTCTTGCTACAGTAGGGCATGCTGCTTGTGATTTTATACATAAAATAGGGTAACTTTGAACCATTGTATCTTGGCAAAGGGTAATGATTTAAAAAAATGTGTTTCCCATAGAATATCATTTTAAGACACCTTGGACTACACCCCAAATAGATAAACGTGATAAAACTAACTCTCGCAAACACCAAATCAAAAGTAAAGTTTAGGGGTGAAATATCAGAGCCATTTGAAATTAAAACAGGGTTACGACAGGGAGATGGGCTTGCACCTCTTATTTTAATTGTGTTCTTGAGATGGTAATGAGCGAATGTTTTAAGAAATGTCCCCCAAATTTAAAGGTTGAATGAAAAATCAAAACAAACTGCCTGGGTTTCGCCGACAATTTAGCATTAGTAGCAGTTGACATAAAAGAAGCAAAACATTGCAAATAAGGTTGGCCTTAAATTAAATATTGTTTGAAAAATCAGAAATTATGCACCTAAAACCAACACAACTAAAGGCAGTTATCATAAATGGTAATAAAATCAAAATAGTAACTCAATTTAAATACCTCATAGAAGTACTGACATCATCATCATCTTGCACAGTTTCCAGCCACTGGCCGGGTCTGTTTGGAACACAAGCCTCTCCAACGTCTTCTGTCTTCCCACCATCTCTCAGCCTCCACCCTTGTCCAGTCTTCTCCTCTCTTCTTCACGCTTTCTTCCACCCCCTTCAGCCACCTGTCTCTCGGTCTTCCCCTCGGTCTCTTTCCTTCCCACTTCGTCTCATGTACTCTCCTGGGTATCCTCTTCTCCTCCATTCGTTTTACATGTCCATACCATCTAAGTCTAGATTTCTCTATACCATCCTGTAATGGTTCCTCCTCCATTAATTCTCTGGTCCTCTCATTTCTTATTCTGTCCATCTTTGTAGCTCCAATACTGCTTCTCAAGAACCTCATCTCACTGGCCTGTATTTTTCTCTTCTCCCTTCCTTTCATAACCCAGGTCTCCGAGGCATACGTCAGGATAGGGACATAGTACGTCCGATATATGATCTTTTTGCTGTTCTGAGGGACATCCTTGCTCCATAACATGCTTCTCACACTCCTCCGAAATGCTTCTGCCTGCCTCCCCCGCTCATTTATTTCTCTATCGTTTCTTCCATTATCTTGTATCAGGCTTCCCAGATACTTGAAACTCTCCACTTTCTTCAGCTGTTCCCCACCAACTGTTATTCCCGTTGTGGTTCTTTCCTTCTTCCTTGTTGTGATCACCATCTCACTCTTATTTATGCTAAATTTCATCCCATATCCTTGTATTATTCCTTCCCACACGTCCAACTGTTCCTGTACCTCCTCCTCCTTGTTTCCCCAAATCATCTGCAAACACCATTGCTTTCATCTTTCCGTCCCCAATTACTTGTGCCACTCGGGTCATTATGTCATCCATCACCACAATGAAAAGTAACGGTGACAGTGCACTTCCTTGTTTCAGGCCGTTTCCTTGTTCCAACCAGTCAGATCTCTCTCCTCCCACTTTCACACAGCTCACGCTTCCCTTGTACATCTCCTTTATCCTCTTTATAGTCCATTTCTCTACTCCTCTATCCTCCAGGGACTTCCATACTTTGTTTCTGCATACACTGTCATATGCTTTCTCAATGTCCAGGAAGGCCATCAGTAGATCTGTTCCATACTCATAGTGCTGTTCTTGTAACTGCCTTACAGCAAAAATCAAATCCACTGTGGACCTTCCTGCTCTGAAGCCATGTTGTTCTTCCCTCATCCCTCCTTCTATCCTTGTCCTAATTCTCTTTTCCAAAACTTTCTCGAAGATCTTTGCACAATGACTCATCAGTGTTATTCCCCGATAGTTTCTGCAATCTGTTCTACTACCTTTCTTGAAGATCGGGACAATGATTCCTTTTTTCCAGTCCTCTGGGGTCTTCCTTTCCTTCCATGCTGTCCTCATCACTCGGTACAGCCACTGTATCCCCACCTCTCCTGCTGCTCTCACCATCTCCACACTCAACTCATCCACACCCGGTGCCTTCCCTCCTTTCATCTTGTTCACTGCATCTTCCACTTCTTTCCATGTTAAGTCCTTTTCTGTTTGCAGTTCATCTTCCTCTTTCCCGATTTCTTCCTCCTCACCATCTTTTCCATTTGGGTTCAGAAGTTCTTCAAAATATTCTTTCCACATTTTCTTCAGTTCTTCCCTATTTTCTATCTCTTGTCCCCTTTTGTTCACCATTCTAACATAATCCGTAGGATCCTTCCGCCTCTTATTTTTTACCATCCCATACAGGACCTTTTTTGTACCTTCACTATCCTCCTCCATCATCTTTGTCCACTCTTCCATCCACTTCCTTCTCTCCTCAGCCACCACTCTCTTCGCCTCCTTCTTTCTTTCCTGGTACTCTTCCCTTGTCTCTACCGTCCTATTTTGATACCACCTCCTAAAGGCTCTATTCTTTTCCCTTACTATATCTTTTGTCTTCTCATTCCACCATGGTGTTTCCTTCCACCTCTTCTTACTACTTGTCCTCCCACATACTGCTTCTGCTGCACCCACTAGTGTCTTCTTAAATCTAGCCCATTCCTCTTCCACCCCTCTTTCTTCATCTGTTGGAATTCCTTCCTTTACCATTTTGAGGTACTCGACCCTTCTATCCCCTTCTTTCAGTTTCCATATCCATATACGTCTTTCCTGGTTCTCAGTCCCTTTCTTCTCCTTACTCCCTCTCAGGTTCATTACCAGTAATCGATGGTCGCTATCCAGGTTCTCCGATGGTATAACCTTGATGTCCGTGATGTTCTTATTTAGTACTGACAAACAACCTAAATGAATTCCATTGAAAAAAAGAGGCAAGGTTTCTCTGAAACGTGTGGTTTTAATTTAAATACACACGGCATTTGCCCAAAAAACATGAACTATTTATATAGTCATCCGGGCCGTGAAAGCCTTAATATACGAGGCACGTCCATAAAGTAAGAGCTATTTGGTAATAAAATTAAATTGTGTACAGATACAGAAAAATTATTTATTGCACAACATTCTACACCTCTTAAACTACTTTTTCACATGACTGCCGAACTTTTGCAGGCATTTGTCATAGCGTGGCACAAGTTTTTGGAAACCTTCTTCATAGAAGTTTGTCGCCTGTGTCTTCAACCAGTTGGAAACATCTTCTTTCAGCTCGTCGTCATTGTTGAAGTGTTGACCGCCAAGGAAAGACTTGAGATGTGTGAACAGTTGAAAGTCGCGAGGTGCGAGGTCAGGGATGTACGGAGGATGGTCAAACACGTTCCAGCCAAATCCCTGTAGGAGGTTTTTCGTCACATTTGCAGTGTGTGGTCGTGCGTTGTCGTGAAGAAAAACACCACCTTTTGACAGCAACCCTCGGCGCATATTCTGTATTGCGCGGCGCAATTTCCTAAGTGTCTCGCAGTAAGCATTTGCGTTGATTGTTTGACCACGCGGTAAGAAATCAGTGAGTAAGATGCCTTTCCAGCCCCAGAACACTGTGCACATCATTTTCCGAGGTGTCAAGATTTGTTTCGGCTTAACCTTTGCTGGGGATGAAGTGTGCCTCCATTCCATTGATTGCCGCTTACTTTCAGGGGTGTCGTAAGAAACCCAAGTTTCATCTCCTGTGACTATCTGTGTCAGAAATTCTTCGCCGCCTTCATTGTAACGGGTCAAAAACTGAAGTGCACTACCCATCCGTTTTGTTTTGTGTTGCTCCGTAAGAATCTTTGGTACCCAACGTCGGCAAAGTTTACGAAAGTTCAGTTTTTCGGTAACAATTTCATGAATTAGTGATCGTGAGATTTGGGGAAATTCCATAGCGAGAGCACTAATTGTAAACCTGCGGTTTTCCCGGATCTTGTCATCAGTCGCGTGAACCAGTTCTTCTGTAACCGAAGATGGACGCCCACTTCGTTCTTCATCCTGCACTTCACTACGTCCTTCATTGAACTGTCGGACCCATCTTCTCACCATTGAATCACTCATCGCATTTTGTCCATACACTTCGCAAATTTGCCGATAAATTTCAATTGGATTCACTTTCCTAGCATTCAGAAAACTAATCACAGATCTGATTTCTCAAGCGGTGGGATTTTCAGTCAACACCGACATTTTACGAGTAAACCTGCACAACAACGCGTACGTGGCTGGCAGCGCTCTCCAAATGGCGCACGTTTCTTCTCCTTGATACAGAGCGTCTACCGCGCTTATGCGGAACTGCGCTGCAGCGGAACGTACAACTAGTTGAAGGCACAGGCGGCACACGTCTATGAAGAAGGTATACAAAAACTCGTGCCACGCTACGACAAATGCCTGCAACATTTCGGCAGTTATGTGGAAAAGTAGTTTAAGGGTTGTAGAATTTTGTGCAATAAATAATTTTTCTGTGTCTGTACACAATTTAATGTTATTACCAAACGGAACTTACTTACTTTCTGGACGTACATATTTGAAAAAATAAAGAACAAATAAATTAGCTACAGCACAAAAGTTTACATGGATATTGTTCTGTACCCTGATCGGGGGTTGGTAGAACAAAGATTACTGGGGGGAGTTTAGAGGATGGTGTTTAATTATTGTGAGCTTCAACGAAAGTGCTGAAACTTCGGAATGTGTGTACGAGAGAGTGTTGGGTGACGGAACGGGGCTCTAATTGGTTAGGGTCGTAAATCTGAGGGATGCACTCTTGATGGGGAACCCTTAGCTTGTAAAGCAAATACTATTAGTGAGCAATTCAACTATTTGCTGAACTCGCAACGGTACGCTCGGCAGGCACGCGACCAAGTACAATGACAAGTGACAATGAAAAAGGTCTTTACTGCTTGCACAGCAGTTCTATAAGTAATGACTCTGGCAGTTCAAGGTGTAAGGTAGGGAGTCGGGTGGTAAAGACAATGTTTGTGAATAAATGTTACAATGGATGTGTGGTGTTTGTGGTCACTTGTTTATTGAACCAGAAATGTTATGAATACGTCCCTTTATCTAGGGATGGTGTAGCACAATGTAAATGTTACACTAAAGTAATTCAGGTGTCAAAGGGGAAGGATTGTAACTTGTAAAGTTCAGGAATCATATGATACACACTTACCTCGTGACGTCGTAACAGTTGGGCAGAGCCTCCGGCAAAGACAGACAATTAGTCCCTTGGGGTCGGTCTTCTTAAACCTTTTGGAACTGCTGAGTCGAGTGTTTCCTCACTCTGTTGCTGTTCCAGTTAGCCCCAGTATGTGTGTATGTGAATGATGTAAGCCTTGAGCAAGAGCTGAGGCTTCAACTCTGCTGGCTGTGTGTAATAGAACTGTGGGCCGGTTGTTGTTGCTGGTTCCGGCCTGAGGGTGGTTTTGGGGTGAAGTTGGTGTAGTGGGTTGGATAGATGCGTAGACGTGTTTTATGGGGTAATTATAGATTATAGATGTATGAGTAGTTGTAGATTTTTATAGGTGAGTGTAGATCCAGTGGCGTGGGGCTATCTTCCTCCTGGGGGGTGCGTAGGGTCCCAAAGGGGTGTAGGGTCCCCATGGGCCCTAACAATATCTTCAAAAAGAAATGTTTATCCATTAATGCAAAATTAAAACACTACAGCACAGTTATAAAACCAGAAGCTACATATGCAGCAGAAACACTTTTTCACCTAAACAAACAATCAAAGACTGACTGACTTCAGAAATTTGAAAGGAGGATTGGAAGAACCTGCATTTACAAAAAATACCAGAAAGATGGCCAGAGGCGGATACTACCTAAGAAAGTCTTGTACAAAGCCTATTTGCATTTATCCTTTAATTGCCACTATCAACATGCAAAATTGCAGTTTGATTGCTGTAATAGATTCGGAGATATTGAGAACCGACTAAATATTACGGATGGTCGCCATGTTGGATTTTGATATACAGGTATGTACTGTTACATGAAGATTAATGTGTACGTGTAGTATTCAAACTTCAATTGCATAATTAGGACACAAGAAGTAAAAACGAGATATTAAAATTTCGCACAGCTGCCATCTTGTGGTTATGGAAACAATTGAAAAAATTAGATGCCAGTGGATTAACATTTGTATGAGGATTTACTGTACCAAGTGTCACTGCACTCGGATGGTTAAATTGCGAGAAATGACCATGTGAATATTATACTTCGCGTCGCCGCCATGTTGGATTTGTGATCACCAGGTTATTGAAAGCCCAATAGGTGAACTTATGTTCATAGCCCCTATGAACATTAAAAAATTCAGTTTGATTGCTGTAATAGATTCGTAGATATTGAGATCCATTTAAATATTTCGGATGGTCGCCATGTTGGATTGTTATATGTATAGGCCATAGAGTCATGTACCATTAAAAGAAAATTATTGCCTAGGTTCATTATTCAAACTTTCACTTCGTTCCCATGATTACGACACAAGAAATAAAAACTTCATTTTAAAATTCGCACAGCCGCCATCTTGAGGTTATGTGAACAATTGAACTAAATTAGATACCAGTGCATTACAATGTGTATAAACATTTCCTGTACCAAGTTTCATTGCGTTTGGATCATTAAATCGCAAGAAAGGTCTATTTAAAATTTTCAACTTCGCTTGGCCGCCATTTTGGTTTTGTAGTTACCCGGGTTTTGAAAGTCTTACAGATGAACTTGCAGTATTGCCCTTTATCTCCGTACAAAATTTCAGGGTGATAGCGCTAATAGTTTCAGAGATATAGAATGCCGGTGAAATATTTCGCACAGCCGCCATCTTGAGGTTATGTAAACAATTGAACGAAGTTAGATGTCGGTGCATTACAACGTGTGTAAGCATATACTGTACCAAGTTTTATACTACTCAGCATGACCTATAAGCTACTAGAAAGGCTTATTCTAAATCGCATTCAAGAGGCCGTTAATCAAATCTACCCATCGAACAAGGTGGATTTAGGAAACAACGGAGTTGCTGCGACCAGGTCCTAACATTGACAACTATAGTTGAAGCTGGATTTCAACGAGGTCTAAAATCAGCTGCGGTTTTTGTGGATCTCACAGCAGCTTACGACACTGTGTGGAGGGAGGGCTTGATGTCCAAGTTCATTGAAATCATCCCATGTGAAAAGTTGGCACTTTTAATGAACAACATGCTCTCTGACAGGCATTTTAGGGTGTTCCTGAATGGGCAAACTAGCAGGTGGAGGACATTAAACAATGGCCTACCTCAAGGATCAGTTTTGGCCCCCATTTTGTTTAATCTATATATTCATGACATGCCTCACACAGATTCCTTGAAATCCAGTATGCAGACGACCTAGCATTAATTATTAAAAATAAAGACCTTCTGAACTGTGAGAATACCCTAACTAGTGATCTGACGAAACCGAGTGATTACTTCCATAAATGGAGACTTCAACCCAACCCAAACAAGACTGAGGTTACTGCATTCCATCTAAATAATAAAGAAGCCCAAAGGAAGCTGCATGTTACTTTTGACGGAATCGAAGTACCCCATAACTACAATCCAATATATCTTGGAATCACTCTGGATCGGTCCTTGGCATTCAAACAACAGTGCATCAAGTTATCGAAGAAACTTGGCTCGAGAGTGAATCTACTTCGCAAGATTGCCGGAAGCAGCTGGGGTGCAGACGCTAATACTCTACGTTCTGCTGCACTCGCTCTCGTGTATTCTGCTGGTGAATACTGTGCCCCTGTATGGGAAAACAGTGCTTGTACCACCAAGATTGATGTGCAACTCAATGAGGCCATGCGAGTCGTCACTGGTACTGTTAGATCTACTCCCACACAATGGCTACCAGTCCTAGCTAATATCGCTCCGCAAGATCTAAGGAGGAAAGCAGCTAAGGTAAGCTTGCTCAAGAAGACCACTTCTGATAAGAACTCTCTGTTGTATGTTGCCCTGCAAGATCCACCAACAACACGTCTGAAATCACGCAAGCCACCCTGGGTTGATTTAGAAGGTATCAATTCTTTCAACATGACCTCCAAGTGGCAACAACGTTGGAACGAGCATCCACCCAACAATGCTCACCTGGTTAAAGATCCTACAAAGAAGGTTGAGGGATTCCAACTTCCACGCCAAACCTGGTCGAAGCTGAACCGCATTAGAACAGGTCAAGGAAGGTGTGGTCACACTTTGAAGAAATGGGGTTTCAGTACATCTGCTGCCTGTGACTGTGGAGTGGAGGACCAAACTATAAAACACATTGTTCAGGAGTGCCCACTCCGTGCATTTGATGGTGGTCTGAAGACTCTACACCAAGTGACACCAAGTGCTCTGGAATGGTTGTCAGATTTGGACATTTCAATTTAAATAATTGTAAACTTTTGTGTACTTGTACAACCATACGATATATATATATATATACCAAGTTTTATTGCGTTTGGTTGGTTAAATCGCGAGAAACGTCTATTTAAAAGTCGCAACTTCGCTTGGCCGCCATGTTGGTTTTGTAGTTACCAGGTTTTCAAAAGTCACATTGGTGAACGTCTAGTAGTTCCCTTTATCACCATAAAATATTCCAGGGTGATATCGGTAATAGTTTCGGAGATATTGAATGCTGGTTAAATATTTCGCACAGCCGCCATGTTGGATTGGTGAGACGTAACAAAATTTGAAGGGCACGGTCGGGATCATCCGGAATAGTGCTATTAACTTACCGAGTTTCATTGCAATCGCTCTAGCCGTTTCGAGGTTATTTGGGGACACACACACACACCATCAAACACGGACATAAGGTGATCTCATAAGCCTTTTTTTTTTTTTTTTTTCATAAATGAAAATAGGCTAAAAATACCACAACAGGATGTGCATGGATATGAGAAGTGAGAGAGGATCTGAAGGAGATAAGCCTTACAAAAGACAACACCACAAATGAAATAAAGTTGAATACAAAGCTCAAGAATTCAAAAACCTGCTTTATTACCCTTTCACAAATTGATTGCCGGCGGTCGAGATGGGAACTATTCTTTGTTTACTTGTGTCACACGTCAGCCTGCTTCGTTGACAGGTACAGTTGCGCGAGTAGGATATGACGCAGCTCCAGTAGCCTCAGTCATCGTTTAAGTGTCCGTGGTAATATGAGCTTCTGTATCTCCTACCTGACGCAATGCTGCTTAACATACAGTAAACTCCCGATTACCTGCGGGATTGATTGGTGCGGATACCGCGGATAAGCTGCAAAATTGCTGGTAATGGTTAAACAAAGGTCGAAGGCATTAAAAAACAACACACAGTTGCTTTAAATAAGTTTATTGTACAATAAAAGGACGTACATGATAACAAAACTCTGTCGATGTTATGTGTGTTGTTAAACAGTAAACAAGACTTTTTAATTAAAAAAATCGGTCATTTGCATTCGGTTTTTCGTAGTGAAACACTTTTTCTTAATTTGTGATTTGAATTTTCTCAACGCCATCTTGTCACAAAGTGATGCGTCGTCTTGGTCTTCAAGGTATTGAATAATCCTGTCAATGTGTCCTAATGCTGCATCATGAGTAACGGTCCTCTGCAACTGCGTTTCCTCATTGTCTTCCGATCTGCAGTACCGCTTGTCGCGTCCAAAACTGCTCAAGCACACACGACGTGCAGTGTGTATACCGAAATACAGTACTGTACAGTAATACTGAACTACTGTACACGTTTTGTACTGTACTGTATTTGCGATTTACGATTTTTATTACGTTTAAGTATTTAGTAACTTTATTTCAATTTTTGAGAAATAATTTTCGGTTACAAAACCTTCTTTTTTTATAAAAATGTTCTCCTACAGGCACCGCGGATAATCGAGAGTTTACTGTATGTGCAGACTGCACTCTTGTCATCGCTGTGTCCTCCGCTTCTCCCCACGGGGCTCATGCTACAATAAACAACAAATGCTGGCGCAGCCTCGCTCGGCTGCAATCAAAATGTTGGATGGGTAATACCCTTACAAGAAACAAGCCCACAACACTCACATTTTCAACTGAGGAAAGGGCATGACGATCAATACATCTTAATAAGTACTGGGAGGAACGCAAAGCCCGAACAATCCCTTCAAAGAAGATCTGAACGATGGACTGACTACAGTGATCCTATGGTGTCATAAAAGAAGAACATCATCTTTGGAACACATGGTAAAAATTTGGACAATTTTCTGCAAATAGAAAGTACAGTAGTGGCTAGAGCAACATTTGCTATTTTTTGGTTTCCAAAAAATCATGTTTTCTTTGTTTTCTCAGGAATCATCCATGAACCAATTGTGTCCATTTGGCACATACTAAAAATTTGATCTTGACATCCTCATTGTGGTTTTCAATCATCTTACTCTCGGCCAATGATCGAATTTTCCTTTCTACAATGCCTGAGTACACTTTACCCGGGACACTTTTCAAAGAAGTGCCTCTATAGTGCAATCTTTTATGTTATCTCTGTTTCAATGTTCTGCAATTCTATACCATCTTTGGAATTTCTCATCAATCATTTTTCCATGTATTTCTGCCTAAGTCTCTTAGCCTGGAGATTTTCAACTCTTAATTTGTGTGCAAACAGACCTCATTTTCTGTACTTTAGGTCTGCCTATGCTAGATTCACAGCAAATCAGTTTGTGTCTGTTTCATCAAAAAAGCCTCTGAATACCCTGTTTATCAATTTCCTAAATTGAAAGTCAGTCATGATATAGTCTATTATTGACCTGGTTTCTCTTCCCTCCCATGTGTATCTCTGAATAATCTCGTTACGCTTTGAGAATGATTAACTGTAATTCAATTTGCAAGACCACTGAATCAGTTTTATGGCTGTCTGGGTAACTTCTTTGTAATGGTGTAATAGGCTATTATTATTATTTCAAGGACCATATTTTCCGGTCTTCAAAAATCCTGTCTCATTGGACGGGGATATTCAGGTGATGTAGGAACCACGATGCTACTATTTAAAGGTTGCTCTCGATATGTTTAACGAGATTCCCTCGGTCATTGGTTTGTGATTGGACACGGAAAAATGTTGCGATGTTACGAAATCAGGGCTGCTCTCAGCTCTATTTGACGAGATTCCAGCTGTCCCTAAGGTTTTAACTTTGCAGCTATGAACTGAAAGACAATGAGAGTTGGTGTGATGAAGTTACTCAATCAGTGACTAGTTTCTGCTGTCCGTGCGGTCACATATCCACAATTGGATGTGGAAATGTTTCACAAGTAGATATTGTGATATCTTGACCAGTTCAACAACATTGCCACATCTCTAGTGGTCACATGTTCATGATCAGGCATGGAAAAATATTCCTTGCAGGTATCGTGATGTCATGTAATTGAAGGCACTTTCAACAAGTTTCTTGCTGTCATGGCTGAATGGCAGTTCCAAGTTCGCGGTCAGGAGTTGGAAAATTCACAAGTTACCAATAACAAGTCACACAAACACCGACGGTTCTTGCAACAAATGAAATGTGTTTAAAATGAAACAAAAGCAGAAGAAGACTGCCGCAAATGTCACTTCGAAGCGCTATGCGAATAATATAAAAGATAATAATGCGGCAAAACAGACTAGACAAGATATGAAACCATAACTTTCATTGGCGGATTTTAAACTTTGCGCTTCTACTCGGCCAATAGTGTGCCATCTTGTATTGGATAACGGGTGATGCCTATTGGCTACACAATTCGATACTCGGCTCGTATGTCCTGTTCGCCCAATACGATACGTGTATGCAGTATGCGTCTGAACAACAAAATTATGTAACAAGGAAATATTTATATCCTAAAAGAGGATGAATTTCAGTTATAATTTAAAAAAAATTTAGATATAGGCAAAAATGCTTAATTTTATTCGTTACACTGAAATTATGAAATTCGTTAAAATGAAATGTTCTAACACACAATAAATGGGGAAAAGGGAGGGAGCCAAACTATAATTTCGCTATTCTGAAAACCTTATTATACTGGTGTTCATTACAGCAGAATTCTACTGTATATAGAAATAAGTGTCCTTCATTTGAAAATTGTAAACTCCATGTCGTCGCATTTGCTAGACTTGATAACCACCACCATGGTTGGTTGGTTGGTTCCTTAGATTAGAGGCTGCGACAGCGCGGTCTTGTAGCCCAGTGTACTTTGGATGTGTGTAGAATTTGTTTGATAACCGGTGTTAATTGTTGCTACCCTGCCCACACCCCGAGTGGGCCGTGGAATATGTGCTACCCAGCGTTTTCCCTGAGGTTAATGAGACAATACCTGACATAGAATCTAAGTTAATAGAAAACAACAAGGTCAACTGGATTTATAATATATTCTTAACAATAAATAAATACATTAACATTTGAACACTTGCCAACTAACATTAATCAAAATATGTAGATGACGAGGAAACAAAAATTGAAGAAGAATGACGATGTATCAATCATCAGCATTATTAGATCAAAACTCATTAATTTTATCCACAGAAGGTAGAAATAAATGATTAAACATCTGTTAAAGGTCTTCCAACGACCAACAGTTATGAACGTCGAAATATCATAAGTTAATCCACGAAGAATAATCAAATAAATTCCTTTCAAGTAGGACCCTAAGAGTAACACGTCTAATCCGTCTCGATTCCCAATATGGAGTCCCAATTATTCATATGTTGATCAGATAAACATATGTCAATAATCACTTAAGGTGAGCAATGTGCCCATAGGTTGCCAAATCAACCAGTGACAAATAAATAAATAACCACATCATCGCAGATGTTCTTAAACAGATCTTTAAGAGGTAAACTAAATGAACGAGACAGGAGGAAAATAATTAAGCAAGGTTAAAAATAAAATATTAGGTTAAGAAAACTGTGATCACAAACAAGGATGATCGCCTAAGTACAACAGACAGAAAAGTCCGGACCGGCTTAAGAAATAAAATTAAAACCCTCAAGAATAAAACGTAGGCCTAAAAAGACGTTGATAGACAAAACTGGTTACTCACGTGAATAAGATATGAAGATGATAAGCCACTCATAACCCACAACAACATTTGTACGCCATAACTCGAACATATGTTTCGGCTCAACATGATTAGCAGGACTACCAACTTTAGAAGCATAACATGCTTTACCGAGAACATAGCTTTCATTCCCAGACCAACCAAAGAGATACACCGCAATGCAGTGAAACACATCTCAGTTGTAAATAATACAACATAACCCAAATATTTGTAAGACACTGCCAGACATACCGAAACTAGACACACAGTCCACCTAAACCATCACGTACATCATTCAACATCACTTACCAAACACATACAAACCTCATTCACGAAATACCACTCAGTGCATTAACAAATTTAGTCTATCGTACTAGGAATGACCTACCTTGGATGTCGATACTGTTTGTTAACATATTTAAAGACAATTAAAAATTCGGCCAAACTGTTTCCTATATGTTTCATTGGTGTTGTTTGAAACATAAGCAGTCTAGGGCATAGCTGGAGCTAGCCTGAAGCTTGAAAGTTTTCCCAAGATGTTACCTACATCTTGTTCGTACTCACCTACATCTTGTTCGTACTCAGTTCAGAAGAATAATAATGTTTCCACAACAAAGAACGAGTTTATTTGCCAAGCACAACACTCCAAAGATCATCATAAATCAAGTCAGCAGGTTTTCAGCCCGCACAAGCCATCTAGCAGCCTTTTAGTGTTACCAGTTAGTTCCAAGTCACCTGCAAGGTGGTGCGAAGGTAACTAAAAGACTTCGTAGCTCATATTTCTGACCCATAGATGGAGTTAGGTCACAGTAAAGTCAAATCAGGGTCGTAATATTCCACAAATAATAACATTCATTAGGAACAAAGTAGAGATGAGTTAAATATAATCATAACAATTGTGATGACTGTATTAGTGTGTGTTATCTGCGATTCAGTTAGAAGGACTGCAGATGATTAATTTTTTCAAGTAGTTCCTACTTTTGCTACCAAAAGCTACCGTCCACGACACCTAGCTGCGAACGTGGCTGCTAAATGTCATCACAGTCAGCATCTGGCCGAGAACGTTGGAATTAAATCAAACTAACCTACAAATTTTAGCTTCCACAAGTGTAGTTAGTGGAAGGTTCCTTTTTCATGCCATAAATCTTACAGGGTGTCTACTACTCTGAAAAACAGGGAATACTCTGGGAATTTTTAAATTCTGGGTATTTTAATGGCACTCAGGGAATTTTAGTTCTACAAGGTCCAACCTTGAATAATTGGAAATTAAGCATTTAAGTTTTGTTGGGAGAAAAGTAGATTTTGGTGATGATTGTTGTAGATGTTCGAACTGACGTTAAACAAGTAAGCTCTCATTTCTTGCAAGATAGAGCATATACTACTTGTGTAGACTGTGTTTTTGTATAAAGATGTGTAACTCTTGATTTTTGAGAGAATTACTATTGACGAGCTGCTTTCAACACTCGCAAGTACAATAGTTTTTCTGGATGAAAAATATAGAAAAATAATTATATTTTTCTGTGTGTTTTTTTTTAATCTTCAACTTTGTCATGCTGCCCTTTATTGTTTAAGCACTTTTCGAATGCTCTTCAAGTACAAACTCTGTTTTATATATTTACAGGGTGTCTACCGGTAACGAAAGTAACGAAAAATTAACGAATTTTACAAATGGGTAACGAAAGTAATGAAAAAGTAACGAATTTTACAAACGGGTAACGAAAATTTTCTGAAGGCGGGTTGAATCATTTAAACTCACGCCGCTAGGCTCAGAGATTGTGCTCTGAAAGAAGTTCATTTTCCGTATTGACCGATTCACTATATAACAAAGGAGAAACTGTTCCGCCTAGTCAATACATTTATTTACAACAAGTTATAAACTTGCTATTATATGGTACATGTTTCGGGGCCTCTAGTACTGGTCCCTTCTTCAGCCATAAATTAAGTTGCAAAATCCAGCATAATTAAAGATATCATAATAAAAAATACATAAAATGATGAGTGAATGGATGAAATGAGGCGAAAAAGAACATATTACTCATGAGAAGTAATGTGATTGCACATCAGTAAAAATTAACACCATTGGTATTGCTAGGTTCTTGAGAATACACTTATATAGCACTGTTCTAATGTTTGTGCATGTGGAAATCACTTCACTTGGGATTTATAGCCTGTTGTTTACAATGCTGTTGACTGAAACTTGCTGTTCAAGCTGGGGCTTCTGAGCTTATAGTCTTGCATTAGAGGGAAAACATCGAATGTCATGTAATGAAATACATCATCATGATGAGGAGACGTCCAAGTATGGAAAAAACATATTTTACTTAGACCAACTAAAACAATTTCCTTTGTTGATCTAATTCACAGAATCTCAATTTAATATTGTCATTTAGACTTTCACGGCCCGTGTTATTATTCATAATGTTGAATTTTGGGTTTATGCCGTGTTTTATTATATTGCAATTCGACGCGTTTCGAAAGAAACCATGTCTTTCATCGTCAGGAATAATCTGGAATACGACAATGTTGCTAAGAGAAAGCAACGAAGAACATATAGAAGGTGCCCAAAGATGGACGCCATTATAGCCCCATGTTAGGGACAACGGAAAGCAGCAGTGAATTACTTTCTCAGGGTTCTGATAATAGGTAGCCAGGATTCACTGAGATTGTAGCCGGTGTCGCGGTTGAAATTATCTGGGTGTTTACGTATTTCAACCGCCTCCCTGATGATTCTGGGACGATATTGCTTTATACGGGCAAGAACATCCACCCCTTGGAACATGACATCATGGCCAGGTGTTAAAGCATGATCGGCAACAGCTGATTTATCAGGTTGAATGAGCCTGATACATCTATTATGTTCCTTAATGCGAGTGCATATTGTTCTCGAAGTCTGCCCGATGTAAACCTTGCCACAAGTACAGGGAACTCTGTAGATACCCGGTTGTTGCAATTTAGGCAAACTGTCCTTAGTTGGTCGCAGGAGTTGCCTAATCTTAACAGAAGTTCCAAATACAGTCCGTATGTTGTATCGACGTAGGATTTTAGCAATACGATCCGTTGTGTTATGTATGTACGGAAGGTAAGCAGTTCCTCTTACATCTCTTTTCTCAACTGATGTCCTATTATTATTTGTTGGTTTCAGAACCGTAGAAATCAAAGCCTTGCTATAACCGTTGCTCTCAAAGGTGGTTCGCAGGGTGTTAATTTCTTCTTGTAAAGAAGACACTTCACAAATCCTCCTAGCCCTGGTAGTTAGAGTTGTAAGGATACCATGTTTCTGGGCAGGGTGATGGTGAGAACTTGCGTGGAGATATCTATTGGTGTGTGTTGGCTTACGAAAAACGCTGTGTCCTAAAGAACCATCCTCTTTCTTGGTGACGAGAACATCTAAAAAAGGTATTTTGCCGTCAGATTCCTTTTCCATGGTGAAACAAATAGAAGGGTGCTGGAGATTAAGGTGATCCAGGAAATGGCTAAGATTTTCCTCACCTTCCGTCCAAACAACGAACGTGTCATCCACATAACGCCACCAGATCTTCGGTTTGAAAGGAGCCGACGACAAAGCTTTCTCTTCAAAGTTCTCCATGAAGAAATTAGCCACAACAGGAGAAAGAGGACTACCCATGGCCACACCATCAGTCTGCTCATAAAAATTCCCATTCCATAGAAAGTAGGAGGAGGTCATGCAGTGATAAAAAAGTCTTGTGATGTCTTCAGGAAAAAAGCCATTAATGAGAGACATAACACCATCAATAGGTACTCTCGTAAACAGAGACACCACGTCGAGACTCACTAGAATATCACCCGGCTGAAGTGTTATACCTTTTAACTTTTCCACGAAGTGTGTGGAATCCTTAATGTACGAAGGCGTGTTACCCAGAAGCGGCTGAAGTAGTCTTCCTAAGTATTTGGAAAGGGCATATGTAGGAGAACCAATCGTACTAACAATAGGTCTAAGAGGAACATCTTCCTTATGTATTTTAGGAAGACCATAGAGTCTCGGAGGAATAGCATCCCCTGGAAGGAGAGTCTTCGCTATGGTCTTCCTAAAATACATAAGGAAGATGTTCCTCTTAGACCTATTGTTAGTACGATTGGTTCTCCTACATATGCCCTTTCCAAATACTTAGGAAGACTACTTCAGCCGCTTCTGGGTAACACGCCTTCGTACATTAAGGATTCCACACACTTCGTGGAAAAGTTAAAAGGTATAACACTTCAGCCGGGTGATATTCTAGTGAGTCTCGACGTGGTGTCTCTGTTTACGAGAGTACCTATTGATGGTGTTATGTCTCTCATTAATGGCTTTTTTCCTGAAGACATCACAAGACTTTTTTATCACTGCATGACCTCCTCCTACTTTCTATGGAATGGGAATTTTTATGAGCAGACTGATGGTGTGGCCATGGGTAGTCCTCTTTCTCCTGTTGTGGCTAATTTCTTCATGGAGAACTTTGAAGAGAAAGCTTTGTCGTCGGCTCCTTTCAAACCGAAGATCTGGTGGCGTTATGTGGATGACACGTTCGTTGTTTGGACGGAAGGTGAGGAAAATCTTAGCCATTTCCTGGATCACCTTAATCTCCAGCACCCTTCTATTTGTTTCACCATGGAAAAGGAATCTGACGGCAAAATACCTTTTTTAGATGTTCTCGTCACCAAGAAAGAGGATGGTTCTTTAGGACACAGCGTTTTTCGTAAGCCAACACACACCAATAGATATATCCACGCAAGTTCTCACCATCACCCTGCCCAGAAACATGGTATCCTTACAACTCTAACTACCAGGGCTAGGAAGGATTTGTGAAGTGTCTTCTTTACAAGAAGAAATTAACACCCTGCGAACCACCTTTGAGAGCAACGGTTATAGCAAGGCTTTGATTTCTACGGTTCTGAAACCAACAAATAATAATAGGACGTCAGTTGAGAAAAGAGATGTAAGAGGAACTGCTTACCTTCCGTACATACATAACACAACGGATCGTATTGCTAAAATCCTACGTCGATACAACATACGGACTGTATTTGGAACTTCTGTTAAGATTAGGCAACTCCTGCGACCAACTAAGGACAGTTTGCCTAAATTGCAACAACCGGGTATCTACAGAGTTCCCTGTACTTGTGGCAAGGTTTACATCGGGCAGACTTCGAGAACAATATGCACTCGCATTAAGGAACATAATAGATGTATCAGGCTCATTCAACCTGATAAATCAGCTGTTGCCGATCATGCTTTAACACCTGGCCATGATGTCATGTTCCAAGGGGTGGATGTTCTTGCCCGTATAAAGCAATATCGTCCCAGAATCATCAGGGAGGCGGTTGAAATACGTAAACACCCAGATAATTTCAACCGCGACACCGGCTACAATCTCAGTGAATCCTGGCTACCTATTATCAGAACCCTGAGAAAGTAATTCACTGCTGCTTTCCGTTGTCCCTAACATGGGGCTATAATGGCGTCCATCTTTGGGCACCTTCTATATGTTCTTCGTTGCTTTCTCTTAGCAACATTGTCGTATTCCAGATTATTCCTGACGATGAAAGACATGGTTTCTTTCGAAACGCGTCGAATTGCAATATAATAAAACACGGCATAAACCCAAAATTCAACATTATGAATAATCTCAATTTACTTCATGGCCCCATTATTGCTTCATCCAGTTGCTTAGATACCTTGGATCCAAGGCTTCTAGATTATATGCATTGCCTAGGTCATGAAGTATCTAAATTTGTAACCATTGCACTCTCATTATTAATATATTATAAATAAAAAAAATACAATATGAGATTTAAATTAAAATAAGGTGAGGTAATATAATATTATATCTTTGTGACCTGGAATTGTTATAAATGGAATATAGAAAGGTAGATGGGGTTATAAGGGTGAGAGGAAATGGAAGAGGGGGGAATATTGGGGGAGTTTGTGTTGGGGAATTCACGGTGGTTTGTTGTCAACAATTTTATTCTTTATATATTCCGTTAGGGTGTTGTACAGGATATTCGTTTCAAAATTTATTTCATTAAGATTATGAAGAGGAGATAGTTTCTGTGTGGTGTTAATTTCTATCGCTTCTAGTACATTCATAGTGGTCCCCTTTCCTGTAAAATGGAGGATTTCTAGGTCTTTCTCGATGTTAGTGAATTTATGATATGACTCCTCCATGTGTGTTGCCATTGCTGAGAATCTTCTGTATTTTGTGGCATTAAAATGTTCGTAGTATCTGATTGTGAATGCTCTACCCGTTTGTCCCAAATAATTCGCATCACACTCGGAACAATTAAGTCTATAAATGCCTGATCTATGGAATTTGTCTATAGAATTTACTTTGCCACGGTGGGTGAGTGGATAGCGTGTCGGTCTACTAACCCCAAGATTGCAGGTTCGCCCCTGACCGTGGTAAGTGATTTTTGAAAGGCGGCAAAAATACGATACGCATGTCATACGATGTTGGCATGTCAAAGAACCCATTTGAATTCAGTAGGCCGAGTTCATAATGGCAAAATTAATCTCGGGAGTTTCCGCCAGCACAAAGTTCCTCATTTCTCTACTAGAAAGCGCTATTGTGTTCAAGGAGATTAGATATCTAATATCTAACCTCCTTGACTTTCATAGTCAAGGAACTACGAAATTCGACATGCAAGCTACCCTCTGGGTGTCAAATAGCAAAGCTTGCACCAGGCACCCGAGGCCATATGATATTATTATTACTTTGTTCGAATTAAAGAAGAAATTGGCATTGGTGTTGGATGTTTTATAGGCCATTTTTAAACAGTGTTTTTTGAATATGTTAGAGATGCTGTATGTACGTGCATTAAAATAAGTGAAAACCGCGTATACAGGTTTTTCTTTATGATCTGGTGTTAAATGGGTGGGAGGTCTATTTCTTATTTTGTTTATAATGTTGGAGATGAATTGATAGTTAAAACCATTAACTTTAGCTATTTGGCGTATGGTCTTTATTTCACTGGTGAGGTCATTTATTGAAAGGGGAAGGTTGAAAGCTCTGTGAATTGCAGGTTTGACATACTGGGGTCGATATGTTGATAACATTTTCATCATCATTGATAACACAATACAGAAAATTGACCAACTTGTAGAGAAACTTAACAGCATTGACAGCAATATACAGTTCGTCCCAGAATCTGCAGTCAATAACTCGATTAATTTTTTGGATACCACAGTTTCCTTAAAGAACAATAGACTTTCCTATAAAATTTTCAGAAAGCCTACACAAATTCATACTACCATAAGCAATAGTTCTAATCATCCTGGCAACCACAAAAAGGCAGCCTTCTTCAGTATGATTCACAGAGCTTTCAACCTTCCCCTTTCAAAAAATGACCTCACCAGTGAAATAAAGACCATATGCCAAATAGCTAAAGTTAATGGTTTTAACTATCAATTCATCTCCAACATTATAAACAAAATAAGAAATAGACCTCCCACCCATTTAACACCAGATCATAAAGAAAAACCTGTATACGCGGTTTTCACTTATTTTAATGCACGTATATACAGCATCTCTAACATAATCAAAAAACACTGTTTAAAAATGGCCTATAAAACATTCAACACCAATGCCAATTTCTTCTTTAATTTGAACAAAGTAAATTCTATAGACAAATTCCATAGATCAGGCATTTATAGACTTAATTGTTCCGAGTGTGATGCGAATTATTTGGGACAAACGGGTAGAGCATTCACAATCAGATACTACGAACATTTTAATGCCACAAAATACAGAAGATTCTCAGCAATGGCAACACACATGGAGGAGTCATATCATAAATTCACCAACATCGAGAAAGACCTAGAAATCCTCCATTTTACAGGAAAGGGGACCACTATGAATGTACTAGAAGCGATAGAAATTAACACCACACAGAAACTATCTCCTCTTCATAATCTTAATGAAATAAATTTTGAAACGAATATCCTGTACAACACCCTAACGGAATATATAAAGAATAAAATTGTTGACAACAAACCACCGTGAATTCCCCAACACCAACTCCCCCAATATTCCCCCCTCTTCCATTTCCTCTCACCCTTATAACCCCATCTACCTTTCTATATTCCATTTATAACAATTCCAGGTCACAAAGATATATTATATTACCTCACCTTATTTTAATTTAAATCTCATATTGTATTTTTTTTATTTATAATATATTAATAATGAGAGTGCAATGGTTACAAATTTAGATACTTCATGACCTAGGCAATGCATATAATCTAGAAGCCTTGGATCCAAGGTATCTAAGCAACTGGATGAAGCAATAATGGGGCCATGAAGTAAATTGAGATTCTGTGAATTAGATCAACAAAGGAAATTGTTTTAGTTGGTCTAAGTAAAATATGTTTTTTCCATACTTGGACGTCTCCTCATCATGATGATGTATTTCATTACATGACATTCGATGTTTTCCCTCTAATGCAAGACTATAAGCTCAGAAGCCCCAGCTTGAACAGCAAGTTTCAGTCAACAGTATTGTAAACAACAGGCTATAAATCCCAAGTGAAGTGATTTCCACATGCACAAACATTAGAACAGTGCTATATAAGTGTATTCTCAAGAACCTAGCAATACCAATGGTGTTAATTTTTACTGATGTGCACTCACATTACTTCTCATGAGTAATATGTTCTTTTTCGCCTCATTTCATCCATTCACTCATCATTTTATGTATTTTTTATTATGATATCTTTAATCATGCTGGATTTTGCAACTTAATTTATGGCTGAAGAAGGGACCAGTACTAGAGGCCCCGAAACATGTACCATATAATAGCAAGTTTATAACTTGTTGTAAATAAATGTATTGACTAGGCGGAACAGTTTCTCCTTAGTTATATAGGCTCAGAGATTGCGATGGAGCGAGTTTCATTCAAGCGGCGCCGTGCCTATTGCACAGTACTAAGCTATATTTCCCCGTGCCCGACCTCAAGGAAATAAATACTGAGTATACCTTGAGTGGTATACATCGGTTCAACGTATATTTTCGGCATCAAGAAGTTTCGTGTGAAATATTTTTCTGTGTTACTGTATTTTCGCGAGACTTTTATTCGCGAATATTTCCGAAACTATAAAGAAATCTGTCATTTCTGTTATTTGAAAACTATGTCAAATTGAAGTCCAGAAATAATGTGAAACAATTTAATGTCGCAATCTTGAGAAATATTACAGTTTCGAAAAAGAATTGCAAAGAATCTTCTAAATACATATAACTTATTTAAAAAATATGTCTAGTAAATTTGCGACATCCAGTATGGTTAATTCGAAATTCCGTTATAAGTCGATTTTACCTTCGATCTTTGGTTCCATCGGATGTATAATCTAACCGATTATTTCGATAACTTGAAGATAATTCGTGGTTCTCAGTCGAAATAAAACTTGCCCTCTTGTCGTATTATTCGTTCAATCCTCTCAGAATAATTCGTAATATTCGATACCGTACCTACTTCGAACGTTCATCCTCCAAAATCGCATCCTCAAGACGGCCGGCTGACGGCACGACTTGCCTGCGGGAATCTCGTCAAACGGACCGAGATCGACGTCAGTTGCGTAAAATCATAAACCCCATCCCCTATCGTGAACTTGTGACCACGAGGACTGCGGGAATCCTGTCTAAGGTGATGGGGCACCCATAACGGGGCACCCATGACGAAACCTACTTGCCACTTTTCTCATGACCGTATACTTAAAAGCGTACGGGGAGCGAGAAGTGCATCAACCCACTTAAAAATGACAGCCTACGTAGCATCGAAATACTAATTTCTCCTCGTGATCCACCCTGAACTGATGAACTCCCAACCACAGCATAGGGACAAAGGGAATCACGGCGCCGACCGAACAACATGTTCATAACTACTCGTGAATTTTAACCATGCCCAACTTTGAGCTTGCCTCTGCCATTCTGTCAGGACAGATAGACAGGCAGACAATCGATGAACGGCCGGGTGCGGCGACGATTTCATAATATCTCGAGGACAACGTAAAACGGCCGAGAGCGGCAGCGATTGCGATACATCGCAATATTTCTCCGCATTCAATAACGAGGACAACTGTATTCTTGTCAAACGGACAGCAAGTGGCGCCGATTGCATAATAATGCTATACTTTCTTGTGCCCGACCTCAATGACAATTGAAATCTCCTCGAATGACTAAAAGTGACACTGATTATCTAAATCACGATTTTTCTCCGTGTTCTATCGTGAAAACTACGGGAAGCTCATCAAACAACAGAGACCAGCGTCGATCATGTAACATCTCGATATTTCTCCGTATTTGACTGCGAAGACAGAATTCGGTGACGATCGCGTAACATCGCATACATATCTTCGCGACCTACTGCGGGGACGAAGGGAATCTCGCCAAATGGTCAAGAGCAGAGTAACCTCTTGGTACCGTAATTATAACAACATATTGTGCACAAGACGACATATTAGCTGAAACAGCTCACTGAATATTAAATATCTAGTATATATCTATTATTTTTAAAATTTTTATAACTACATGTGAATTTCATTTAAAGCGGCTTCGGTGGCGTAACTTAGTTGGTAGCATGCTGAATTTCTGTGCCCAAGATAGCGGGTTGAAACCCGGCTGAAGTCGTCGGATTTTTTAAAAGCGTTAAAAATCCTTCAGTATGCCTTCCTTCGGAGGGGAAGTAAAGCCGGCAGTCCCATGTCATAGATTTATGGCATGTAAAAGATTCTTCCACAGACTAAACTTGTGTGCAATTAAATTGTTAGGTTAGATTTCGTCGGAACGCTCTATCAAAGTTCCAACGTTCACCACTAGGTATCATTGATATCTGGTAGCAACTTGAAATTGAACGGAACTTGTAGCTCACCCTAAGGGTGTCCGCTGGAAGCAGCTACAGACTCAGGTGAGCTGAACATGTCCTCTGACACTCCCGGCACTAAAAGCCATATGATAAATAAAACCCCTCTTTAAAAACAGTTCATTGTTGTTTTTCTTCACCGCGTGATGAGCGCCTATGCTTGCAGACCGCAGACTAACTAAAAGGTACCTAAAAAGGAACTAATTTTTACTTCATCCTTACAGTAGACACCCTGATTTATTATGGTCCCCACTGTTACTCGGGGAATTTTCTGATTTATCCTGGAAAAATCGGGGAATTGTTAGAGAAATCTGTTAGACATCCTGATCTATGACGTGGGACCGTCGGCTTTACTTCACCTCTGAAGGAAGGCATACTGAGTGATTTTTAACGCTCTTAAAAAATCGGACTACTTAGGCCGGGTTTGAACCCGATCTTGGGCATAGAAACTCTGCATGCTACCAACTACGCCACCGAAGCCGCTAATCACCAAAATAGTAGTATGTTTGAAATGAGTGTAAAAAAGGATAGTTAAAAAAAAAGAATTATATATATTTCTTTTTCCAAAAATGAAGCCTGTGATGTCAAGTGGAAGTGTTCGACATTTATTTTTGAAGGATTTATTTATTTATCGTATGGCTTCTAGTGCCAGGAGTGTCCGATGACATGTTCGGCTCGCCAGAGGCTGTTGCTGCTTCTAGCGGACACCCATAGGGTTAGCTACTAGTTCCATTCAATTTCAAGTAGTTCCAACTTTCGATACCAGATGTCAATGATACCTAGTGGTGAACGTTGGAACTTTGATAGAGTGATCCAACGAAATCTAACCTAGAAATTAGCTTCATACAAGTTTAGTCTGTGGAAGGATCTTTTACAGTCTGTGGAAGGATCTTTTACATGTCATAAATCTATGACATGGGACTGCCAGCTTTATTTCCCCTCCGAAGGAAGGCATACTGAAGAATTTTTAAAGCTTTTAAAAAATCCGACGACTTCAGCCGGGTTTGAACCCGCTATCTTGGGCACAGAAGTTCAGCATGCTACCAACTAAGTCACCGAAGCGAATAGAAATAGAACTAAGAAAAATATGTGGTTAGTATTAATCTCATCGGAAAAATTTAAATGCCACAAAAGGCAAGAAGTACTTTTCCTACAACATTTGTTTCATGAAATTCTTTGGCGATACAGAGATATTAGCAAATTTATGTTTTGGCCTTCCTGTAAAACCCCAGTCAGTTGGAGTTATTTTGCTCCTTGATGGTAAGACTCTCCACCTTGACAATGACTATTTCTATGAATCAAAATATGAAGTTTGGCCAGAATAGATTCATCTGTTTTCCCAAGGTGGAACAGACATACACACACAAGAGCTAAAGCAAAACCTCTACAAGAATGTTATACACCACCTCACCCTTTCCCATTCAGGGTTGTGGTGCACAAACTGTCTGTGAGCAGAAAACACTAGTGTCCAACAATGAAAATTCTAAACAAATTGATCCTGTCTTTTTTGTTCCTAGTGATACTAAACATACAAAGGACACTTATTTATATAATACATGAATATGTACATGTTTTATCCTTAGGGTTTTCTATTATGGATTCTGCTCCAAGTAGTCACAAATTCAAACTCACTATGTTTCAACCAACGGATCCTCAACACTTCTACAGAACAGTACGAAAGGAGCTTAAGTTGTTACGCACGTCTTTACCTGAAGGAATCTGGGTCAAGGGCTTTGAGGATAGAATGGTAAGTGGTTATCTTTGATTTTTGTACATAATACTAATAGAAGATTCTTTCATCTAGTATGTAGTTAGCGCTTGTTGGCTGTTGATGCATTTGATCTTAACCCAAGCTATATATAAAAATTGTAATAAAAGTAAAGGCAGCATTTTTTAAGATGTTGTCGCCGTCGTCCCCCCTCCCCTTCTTTTAGAGCTATTAGCTTGGAATTGCACTAACTGAAACTTAAGATGTCAATTCGAACATTACCACTGATGAGACAGTAGCAACATAACATGTTGTAATACTCCTTGTAAACATATTTGTGACATAATGTAGTTATCCTATTATATAATACGCTAAGGTGTATGTTTCACAAAACTCGAGCTCCTAAACCAGAGGGAGTTAGAAGGTGTGGTTTGTACCAAAATCTTCCAAATCGTCTATATAGTACAGGAAAAATCTTGTATTTCTGGAAAAGTCAATAAAAATATATTTGTTCATAAAGTGCTTTTAAACTAATAAACAAGACGATAGCCCCTGCCAGGGATGTGTCACATCCATCCCGCATAGCACTATAGAGCCGGGCGGGTAGTCTGTACACATGGGGCGCACACAACCCATTATGCAATAGTTCTCGCACGGATCCGCTAGTATTTCATAATAGTTGACAGTATCATAATATGTGGTACCATAGCAGAAAACGTCCCATTTTATTTATAATTAAATCTGATCTGAGAGTTTGATTGTTCATTTGTTAGTGATGTCAGTTGTAACTCTTCAGTCGGTCAACAATGATTGAGTGGTGGTACAATGTCGTCGTAGGCCGATACTCGTATCGGAGTGTACGTTTCTTTCCTGCAATACTAATTATTTGCATCCACTCGATAGTGATGTCGTTGGTGACTCAACAGACCAATCTTGGCATAGAACATACGGCCGCACACAATGCATGTGATGGAAGGTGGAGGACGTGGTAATATATGGCGCAACTTTCTCCTCTGACGAGTTTCCATTTCCTGCCTTCGGTGTTCTTCTTCGAAATGTGAAACAGCAGGTTAGGTGGCTGCACGCCAACTTGTGCGATCTTCTGCAAGTGTATACCAATTATCTGGATTAATGGCTACACTCCTCAAGGTTTGCTTAAGCTGGTCTTTGTAACGCTTCCGAGGTACTCCTAGAGGTCTCTTGCCCATGCTGAGCTCGCTGTACAGGATTTGCCTAGGGAGTGTTGTCATCATTCATGCGTTGGGCATGACCGATCCATCTGTGCCGGTGACTAATGATGATTGCCTCTATACTCTTCATCTCTGCTCTCTTGAGAACCGCAGCATTTGGTGTGCTTAATGGAACGGAGTTTCTGCAGGTGAAAGCGTCCCAGTTTTTTGATGGTCTGGCGGTATAGGGTCCAGGTCTCACATCCATAGAGTAATGTAGAAATGGCAATAGCTTGGTATACCGTTAGTTTTGTGCAGATTCTTAGACTTTTGTTCTGGAATACACGACGTGCATGCACAGCACGGATTCTAATATACACGTCCTTCTCAACAGTACATTGCATAGACAGAGTACTCCCAAGGTATGAGAAGTGATCGAATTGGTCCAAAGATGTGCCAGAGATGGTAATATCAAAATCTGGGATGGAGGTTCCAGGAACAGGTTGAGCTAATACCTCGGTCTTCTGAATGTTTATGGTAAGGCCAAAACGTTCATATGCACTCCTGAAGCAATTGACTGACTGTTGCAGCTCTTCAGATGTATGGGCTGGTGAAGCATTATCAGTGGCATATTGTAATTCTGTAACCTGGTTAATATTTGTTAATCTTTTAGAACGAAGTCTGGTCTGGTTGAATAGCCCTCCATCATAAAGATATAATTTCCACACCTGTGTTGTTTTCAGGTATAGGGCAAAGAGAGTAGGTGATGAACACAGCCTTGCTTGAGCCCATTTGTGATTGGAAATTATTCCGAGACATCATTTTGATACAGCAACTGCCCGACCATACTATCCTGGAGAGCTTGAATCAATCCAACAAAATGTTTCGGACATTCAAAGCGCCCTAAAGCCAATCACATTGTATTGTAAAATGGATTTACTAGCTAATCCATATTGGAAATATCTGTTCCCGTAGGAATCGGGATGTAAAATTGTCCGATTGAGCTATGTACATTAACAAATTCACAAAGAAATCTGATACAATGGTCCGGCTAGGTAAGCTAACATTATTTTTGAAAGGAAGTTTTGACTTCCATAGTACATTGGCGCTGCTCGTGGCAACATTTGTGCCTTGCAGCGGCCTTCACAGTATGTACTAGCCACGCGTCTTGGTGAGGTGTACCATAACCAACTGAAGAGCCCATTTGTACACTGGGGCGAAACGCTGGCAACTGTTTTGAGCTGTCCAATCTGGACAGCTTCGTCCTGGACGGAAACCACCTTGATATTCACCAAGTTCATTATCAAGTTGTTCGTGAATTCTGGAATATAAAATCTTTGAAAAAATCTTATACGTGACATCCAGCAACGATATTCCTCGGTAATTGCTAGGATCTGATCTATCGCCCTTTTTGTATATGGGGTGTATAATTGCAATACTCCACTCTTCAGGCAATTTTTCTGTATTCCAAATGTCAATAAGATGTTTATGTAGGTTATGAATAGACTGTGCATTAGCATTCTTCCAAAGTTCTGCTACTACTACTTTATTCTCTCCTGCCACTTTAAAATTCTTTATGTTCGACCCTGACTATTATATGTCTGAAAACTGTACTATAATGAGGTTCATTATAACACTATTTTTGATTATGAAACAGTTTCTCCCACCAATCAGAGCTCAAGAAACAGTTGTTTGACCAATTAGATAATTAGATGCGCTCAGTTCCAAGGCCTTCCAATTTAAATTTCACTGCCTGGCCTAGTGTCATAGTAGGTTAATCGAGGAGGTCATGGTCAAATACAAGGCATTGTCTGCGTCCCATGCGCTCTGTTCAGTACATAAAACTGGCGAAATCTCGACAGATATTTATGAATATAATTATGTTCGAACATAAAAGAGTTATAATAATTATCGTCGAACATAAACAGTCGTATGCAACTCGCCTATAATGGTAATTAAGACACTCGTATGGAAATTATAAAACTCGCATACGCTCGTTTTTTAAACATACTCGTGTATCAATTATTGCCATTATTGGCTCGTTACATATGTACTATAAGTGAATCAGTCGCTGCACGCACTTCATCGTAAACCAGCGGTATGATCTTTTCCAGGGGTGTTTTATTTTTAGGATTGGGATCGTTTCAAAAGAATAATATCGTATGGCCTCAGGTGCCGGGTGCAAGCTTTGTTATTTGACACCCAAACGGTAGCTTGCATCTCGAATTTCGTTGTTCCTTGAAGCACTATGAAAGTCAAGGAGGTTCGATATCTAAGGTCCTTGAACACTATAGCGCTTTCTAGTAAAGAAATGAGGAACTTTGTGTTGGTGGAAACTCCCGAGATTAATTTTGCCATTATGAACATGGCCTACTGACATGCCAACATCGTATGACATGGTGTCGCAATTTTTGCCACCTTTCAAAAATCACTTGCCACGGGGAGGAGCGAACCTGCAAGCTTGGGGTTAGTAGACCGACACGTTGACCAGTAACCTACCGTGGCAAGCGTATATACTTGGTTAAACTCACTAACACATAATTATGCCAGAGCACATCAATGTTGAAAGCATCCAACTACTTGTTATTTCATGGTATTTTACTTATGGTGACACCACTAAGTGTTTGTAGCATTAGCCGGTAGTACTTCAAAATGTCTGTTGTTGTCCACTGCCTGCTAGCTGTTAGTCACATTTCACTAGTACTAACATCCCTGCCTTGTCACAACCCCCGAGGTAGTTCATAGGAGTACAGTGCATATGCATCTACTCAAAGGTTTGAAAGACAGTATCCTGGAAGAGGCGTGTATCAAGCCCAATGAGCTGGTTGAAACACATCTTCCTTACGTGGAATTTTGAATGCGGTTAGGTAGTTACTTTAAGATATAAAGTGAAACATTAGATACAAAATACTTACCCCAGCAGTGTTGCGGTAAATAGAATTGAATACACAATGGAATTGAATAACAGATATTATTTCCAATCCTAGGATTTGTACTCCGTGATGATCCGTGGCCCAGAGAAGACACCATATGAAGATGGGCTCTTCTTCTTTGACTTCCAACTGTCAGCTGAGTATCCGAAGGCTCCTCCACTTTGTCACTACATAAGTTACTGTAGTGATCGGCTGAACCCGAACCTTTATGAGGATGGGAAGGTGTGTGTGAGTCTATTGGGTACGTGGAGTGGCAAAGGAACGGAAGTGTGGACTCTCAACTCCAACTTGTTGCAAGTGATCATCTCTATCCAGGGTAAGTTTCAAGAGAATTGCCAATTTTCATATACTGTGTGTATTACAGCCAAAACTCACTTTCATATTGGCTAACACTTAATTAGGAAAACTAACAACAAGTGGTGAAATACAAACTTGGAAGAATACAGAACAAACAAAGAAATGACTTGCAGTTTACTCCATGGATTTCTGCCAGCATCCTTGAGAGCTTGTGCATTGAAGTGAGTTTAGTATCAGCCCACTGGAAGTGCTGTTGGCCTATAGTGGAGCATTCAGCTTGTGGTTTATCCATGATTGTGTCCCTGCCAAGCTCTCTGCATGACTGACAATGTGCATACCCTAGAATTTTAGGCTTGCAGACTGTATGGTATCCTGATGCACATCCAGGTCCCACTGGCAGAAAACAATGGAGAGAACTGTACCATGTGAGAGCACTGTAGAAACACAAAAAAGAACGACGTCACTTTTTGTCAAAAATATTACGATGATCCTTTGGTGGAAAAGTGTACAGGAATGGTCCCCTGAAAGAATGCTTGCTTAGGTGTTGCTTTAGGTCAGGTGGAGTGGAGAAAGGAGAAACACTAGTGAAAAATGAAAGGGATGGGGGAACTGGAGAATTATCTGATGTTTATGCAAGGAGTTTCCCTGGACCTATGTATTAGTTGATAATTCAGGGCAAAGTAAGGCCTGCAGAGGGGGAGCTGGTATGTGATATTGACAGTGAAACTCTTGCTGAAAGTGGTCTGGTGGTTTCTAGTGTGAATTGTTTGGAGAGGTCGAGGTTAATGAATTCACAGGTGCAATGGTGGCTGCATAAACTGTGGGTGAGGCCAATGTAGAAAACAGGGCAGAGCTTGCATTGGAGCTGGTAAGTAATGTTGTTAGTCGTGCAGTCGTAGCAATTTTGCCGGGGGTTCTTGTTTGCTTCTCCACTGACAAAGGCTAATTTTTGTCAACATTTGGTGTAATTCTCTTAAGTTTCTAATTACCTGGTAGGTTGCTGCTATCTTGTCTTCTATGCCTATTTATGTAAATTTTTTGCTGTATTTTCTTGAGTATCCTGTGCACCTTTTCTCCCAAAAAAGTTTACTTCTGAAAGTGGGATGTGCATTTGTCTTGAATATTTCAATCTGAGTTGTGTTCGAATTTATGGTATTTGAATTACAATTTACTTCCTTCACCGTACATTCTTGAACTGCTTATATGAGGGCTGTTTTTTAAGTAAGGGCTGTTTTTTATAATTTTAAATTATCTTCTCGACTTCGTCGTTACGCTGGGGTCTGGCATTACGTTACGGTGACGGGACGAAATGTACCCAGATGCACTGAGGTGTGTGACGTCATAGTACCACTTGGTCCATGTGTTCCCTGACAATTTCTACTTCTTTAGTATAGACAAAAATGCCCGATTCTTGGATGTCACAAGTAATCTTGAGAACCACTGGATGGATTTTGATGTGGTTTTCACCATTCTGTAAAGGATATCTCGAGGAAAGATTCTGTAGAAAATAATTTATGTATGATCAAAGGAAGCCAAGCAGTAACGAGTTCAGTGAAAAAGTGTAAAACAAACTTGGCATCCGTGCACTTCTTAAGCTTTCGCTGGGCGAACCGTTAAAAATATCAATATACTATGAGCGTAAGAATTGGTCAGCATGAAAAGTTCTACTAAAAAGTCCGGGAGAGCATATCTCTATATTCAATACATCGCCCACTATAAGGGTTTTTAAACTGGATGGAAGGGGCACGTCCCCGCGCGCTCTGGTGAGCGTGCGGCATCCCGCGCGCTTGTCCTTGCTTTGCCCTTGGTTTGCACTTGCCGTTCGCTAGTAATTTGAAACGAGATAAGCAAGATAAGTATTATGCAGATAATTTTCTAACATGTCAAGAGTCTTTGGCTTCGAGCGAGGCGAGAAGCCTCCAGCCTTTCTAGCAATTTTCAGCATTTGTAGCATTTAAAATGATACAAAGTCTAGTCTTTCAGACTGACTGTCCCTTTTTTTATTTAAATTAACCGAACATTTTATTTTGAAACCACATTTATATTTAGGTTTTACATACCTTCCTCTATTTTTCTACATAGTTGCCTTTTAGGTAGATTTCATTAGAAAGCTAACTATTGCAATGGGTACCATGTTTCGACTTCCGGAAAATTTCGACATATCTTCGCGTTTCACATCCCCCAGACCCCAAAACCACCGTCAGTTCAAAAGTTTATATATAATTTATGTATATATGTATCTATATATCAGTTTCTTGTGGACACGATAACTGCCGTAATTTTGCACCAATCACTTTGAATTTTTTACATAACATGTATCCCTATAAAATCTCGGTCGAGTTCGTTAATGGGCAAAATCGGTCGAAGGGCGTGAAAATGGGGGGCTTTTTTCGAAAAAGTGAAATTTCGCTATAACTCTCTTAATACGTGAAATATCGAATCCATTCAAAGTTCATAATATGTGTCGGATAAGTGCCAAAAATTTATGTCAAATAATTTTTTTGATAGCACCAACCATTGACCAATGGGGTGGAAAAAAGTGGGTTTTTCGGGAAACATTAATCATATCTCTCTTAATAGGCACAATATCAAAACCGTACAAAATGGACAATATTCCTCCAATAATTACCTAAAACTTTTGTCTGAAAGAATTTTCGATATGACCCACCATTACGCCACGGGGTGAGCAAAATGATTTAAATTATAAGAAAATTCCAAGTGCCAAGAGTGGTTGCCATGACAACTTTACTTTTAATTGATAAGCATACCTGCCAACTTTTACGGTTTATCCGTAAAATTTACGGAAATTGCAGCATTTTACGGTTTTACGGACGAACGGTGTCATTTTACGATTTCGCGGACAAAAATTTGAAACGATAATTTACATTCGATAATACCGCCCACTTCCGTACAATCGATTGTTTGCGTGGGTCGAAGGCAAGTCCACGATAGTCGATAACTCGTTCTTTGATATGATTCGTACTTTTAACCGTGTGATGGTTGTGTCGTCATCGTAATTGAATTTGAAGCCGGGATAACCGTTCTTGCATGTGAATCTTAGGTGTTGACAGGCTCTGCTTCGGATATTCTTTGTTCCGCTCCGTTTGCTTGTTGCGATTTAAACCATATTCTTTGACCACGTTAGTTGTTCATTGTTCGCGAAGTTGGCGTTCCTTGAATGTTTTCGTCTTTTAAGGTTATGGCATATTTTAATGAAGCGTTCGAGTTTTTGTGCTATAACTTCGTGCTTCGCAGTTTCCTGTATTCCTTGGACTAATTACATTCGTTCCACGTGTGTGTGTGTTTATTTTTTTCTACCATGTGCATATTCTATCTTCACGAGGTTGGCGTCGTGTTCATTTAATGGTTGGTGTGTTTTGACATGTTTTAATGAAGTGTTGGCTGTCTTAATTGTTTTATGTTATAATTTTATGTGACGTTCAGTGATCCAGGTTCCTTTCGATGTTTTAGTAGATATCGAGAATGAACAAATCCAACAAGAAACAGTACTTCCAGACATTTAAAGAATCATACTCGGTTGATTTTCCGTGCATACTAAAATCAAGAAAGGGAGAAAAATTTGCCTTTTGCACGGTATGTGGGTGTGATATTAATATTGCATATGGTGGAAAAAACGATTTAAGTAATCATGTGAAGTGCGGTAAACACATTAGTTATGTTAAATCGAAGAAGATAGCAAGAAAATCAACACCTTTTTTGCTAAGTCTGGAAACGTTTACAGTGACGTAATTAGGGCCGAGTGTGTGTTTACTTCCTTTTTGGTGGAACACAATGTGCCCTTAAGTGCGGCTGATCATGCTGGAGCTTTATTTAAGAAGATGTTTCCCACATCAGAAGTTGCAAAGAAATATAGTTGTGGTCGCACGAAAACGACATGTATTGTAAATAAAATGGCAAAAAATGCATCATCTGAAGTTGTTAAGTGCCTTCAGAACGGACCGGATACAGATAAATTCCTTTTCTTTTCATCAGTGAGAAACTACTTTTATACTGCCTGTGACTACATCATCAACAAGTTTCCACTCAAGGATGACGTGTTAAAGAATGCTCAAGTTGCTAGGTTAGACAAAATTGAAGATTCACAGTTATCTTCCATTCGTTTTTTCTTGGAAAAGTTTCCTATCATGTTATGCAAGGAAGAGAATGAAACTACAGATGAGGTGGTGAATGAGCTTCAGAGGCAGTTCACAGCTCTTCAGGTAGATGACTCTTTGGCTGCACATCAAGATGCTGCAAGTGATTCCAGTTGGGCACAAATATCAAGAATTCGTGGAGCCGATGGACTTCTTAAGTATAACCGAATTTTTAGAGTATTGCTCTCTATTCTCACCATACCCCATAGCTATGCAGAATGTGAATGTTTTTTTTAGCTTTGTGAAGAAAAATAGAACACAGTTCAGGTCATCCATGTCCAATGAATCTCTGGAGTCTATTTCTATTTTGAAGACCAGGAGTTCTGGTCCCTGTTATGACAAAACATTTTCTCAAGACTGTTTGCAGGAAGCTAAAAAGGCCACAACCATGACTTAAAAGTCGAACTAGCATGTGATTTGCAGTGTGTATTATATTATTTCTTGCCTGTGTTACGTTAAACAAGTTTTATTGTTTAAAGCCTTTTTCAATTATCGTATATCAGCTTAACCTATCAAGGAAGTCCTGTTATGTCTGCTCCAAACCGATATTCACCACGCCTGCTGCTGATTAACATGGATTTCTTCTTGATTGTTATGTTCATCTACAAATCATGTAAGTAGATATGATTTCATTGAAGTATCCTGTTTAAAGCATGAATTATTGTATTTTGTAGCCCAGAAGTATTATTATTTTCGTCAAGCCGGGGTATGTCGAAAATCGTTAGATTTTTTTTGTCGCGCGTGAGTTTTACTGATAGCCCTTTTCAAAAGTTGGCAGGTATGGATAAGGGATGAGCCATCAGCAGTTGCTATGACAACGCCACTGCACGAGATCACATTCTGTTTTCATATGTCTGTGGGAAGCGACTTCGGTATCGGAACTGGTAGCATGCTGAACTTCTATGCCCAAGGTCGCGGGTTCAAACCCGGCTGAATTCGTCGGATTTACTAAGAGCGCCAAAAAAACCTGAGTATGCTTTCCTTCGGAGGGGAAGTTCCAACGTTCGTTGCGAGTTGATGGTTCCGGTGGCATCTAGTAGCCAAGTTCACAGCTAGGTGTCGTTGATGGTAGTATTTTAAATTATGTAGCCTATTTTAGGTAGATTTCATCAGAAAGCTAACTATTGCAATGGATGCCATGTTTCGACTTCCGGAAAATTTCGACATATCTTCGCGTTTCACATCCCCCAGACCCCAAACCACCGTCGGTTCAAAAGTTTATATATATGTGTGTGTATATATACTGCTCAAAAAAATTAAAGCACCACTTTTTTCAAAGGCCACCAAATTTTGAAAAGTTGACCTACAAGCTCGAAATCTCAGTATGACGTTTGTCCTGACGCCTATCAAGCATATGCTTCAGCAGAACTCCCCAACTTGAGTAGTTTCGGGGTAGCACCCCGAAAACCAGCCCATTTTAGAAAACCGCAAATTGAAGTTTGCGAAAAACGCTGCAGGACTTGTCGCAGGTTACCAAAGCAGTCGAAAATGAATGAGTCTTGCTCTTAAAGGTTCCACAAACACGTAGAAATCGTTACATTTGACGTTTGGGCATTTTCAACCCCCTTCATCATCCCCTAAACATTGACTACCATTGGGGGCGTCTGAGAAGGTACTGGGTGTGTTTAACCATCTGAAAACCTGCACACCATCCTCAGTTGCTGATTGCAGTAAGTTCTTAAGGCCTCCGGCAATGTTCACACCCCCTAACACCCTCAACTGGCATGGGACCAAACCACCCCCTCTCGATTCACCCCTAAGGAAGGTTTTAATCGAGATGTTTATCAGTGCTGTGGATGCGAGGGTCTTCCCCTACCGTTTAAAAAAAGGAGCTGTGCCTTTGTCACCACCCCTTCCCCTGCAACCCCCGTTTGTATGATTTTTCGAATCAGGCCCTTTTTAAGGGCTGAAACGAGGTCTTAAACGCTGAAAGGGCTGTAAAGGTCCTTAGAAGTAGTGGTGACACGAAATCAACCCATTACGATCGATGATTGACATTCCGTCCCCGAAATTCGAAATTGTTGCACCCCCAACCCTCCCTGTCTGGACGCGTAACGCGTCATGGCAGAGTTTTCAGAGTTGGATGGAAATGAAGCTTATGGCCTGACATGGAGCCCAAAACAGCAGGTTGGATGGAAATTCATCGGTAGGGTGGGAAACGGGACCAAAAAGTTTTCAAAAAAGTTAACAGCCTCTAGAATGTACACCAATGCATAGGCAACCCACATCACGTCATTTTTCTCTCATTGCCAAACTTTGTAACCTATTGCCGATCATAGGCAACCCACACGCACGGACGTAATGTGGGTTGCCTATGCATGGGCGTACTTACTGTAGGCTGTACACTTTTTTGAAAAATGTTGGTCCCGTTTCCCAACCTACCGATGAATTTCTATCCAACCTGCTGTTTTGGGCTCCATTGCAGGCTATAAGCTTCATTTCCATCCAACTCTGAAAACTCTGCCATGACGCGTTACGCGTCCAGACAGGGAGGGTTGGGGGTGCAAAAATTTCGAATTTGGGGGACGGAATGTCAATCATCGATCGGAAGGGGTTGATTTCGTGTCACCACTACATCTAAGGTCCTTTACAGCCCTTTCAGCGATTAAGACCTCGTTTCAGCCCTTAAAAAGGGCCTGATTCGAAAAATCATACAAACGGGGTTGCAGGGGAAGGGGTGGTGACAAAGGCACAGCTCCTTTTTTTAAACGGTAGGGGAAGACCCCCGCATTCACAGCACTGATAAACATCTCGATTAAAACCTTCCTTAGGGGTGAATCGAGAGGGGGTGGTTTGGTCCCATGCCAGTTGAGGGTGTTAGGGGGTGTGGACATTGCCGGAGGCCTTAAGAACTTACTGCAATCAGCAACTGAGGACGGTGTGCAGGTTTTCATATGGTTAAACACACCCGGTACCTTCTCAGACGCCCCCAATGGTAGTCCATGTTTAGGGGATGATGAAGGGGGTTGAAAATGCCCAAACGTCAAATGTAACGATTTCTACGTGTTTGTGAAACCTTTAAGAGCAAGACTCATTCATTTTCGACTGCTTTGGCAACCTGCGACAAGACCTGTAGCGTTTTTCGCAAACTTCAATTTGCGGTTTTCGAAAATGGGCTGGTTTTCAGGGTGCTACCCCGAAACTACTCAAGTTGGGGAGTTGTGCTGAAGCATATGCTTGGTAGGCGTCAGGACAAACGTCATACTGAGATTTCGAGCTTGTAGGTCAACTTTTCAAAATTTGGTGGCCTTTGAAAAAAGTGGTGCTTTAATTTTTTTGAGCAGTATATATGCATATATATATCAGTTTCTTGTGGACACGATAACTGCCATAATTTTGCACCAATCACTTTGAATTTTTTACATAACATGTATCCCTATAAAATCTCGGTCGAGTTCGTTAATGGGCAAAATCGGTTAAAGGGGGTGAAAATGGGGGGGGGGGGGCTTTTTTTTTTTTTTTTTTTCGAAAAAGTGAAATGGCGCTATAACTCTCTTAATACGTGAAATATCGAATCAATTCAAAGTTCATAATATTTGTTGGATAAGTGCCAAAAAATTATGTCAAATAGGTTTTTTGATAGCACCGACCATTGACCAAAGGGGTGGAAAAAAGTGTTTTTTTTTTTCGGGAAACATTAATCATATCTCTCTTAATAGGCACAATATCAAACCCGTACAAAATGGAAAATATTCCCCTAATAATTACCTAAAACTTTTTCTGAAAGAATTTTTGATCTGACCTACCATTACGCCAAGGGATGAGAAAAATGATTTCGGAATTAAAGAACATGCCAAGTGCCATCAGAGGTTACCGTGACAACGCTTCTAAATTGATGAGGGATGAGCTATCAGAGGTTGCCAAGACAACGCCATTGCACGAGATCACATTCATTTTTCCATCTGACTGTGGGAAGCGGCTAACTGGTAGCATGCTGAACTTATATGCCCAAGGTCGCTGGTTCAAAGCCGGCCAAAGTCGTCGGATTTTCTAAGAGCGCTAAAAATCCCTCAGCATGCTTTCCTTTGGAGGAGAAGTTCCAACGTTCGCTGCAAGTTGCTGGTTGTGGTGGCATCTAGTAGCCAAGTTCACAGCTAGGTGTCGTTCACATTAGTATATGGTACAAAATTAGGAACTACTACTTAAAATTGACCGTCTGCAGACCTTACCTGAATTACAGACTAACACAGTCATAACAATTAACACCGTTTATCAGATTCTACACACCCGGGGTTACATGACCACGTTGTCGCAGCCCCTAAACTGAGGAACCAACAAAAATCTCTGCGGGAGATAAAATTTTGCGAGAAGAAGTAACAGACTGTCAGATAGTTACACATCAGTTCCAAACCTTGCATAAGGACAGTGTGATCACAAGTATAAAAATGAACCCCGAATGACAAGAAGGTTACCATCCCCATAAGACAATAAAATGATAAAAATATGCATACAAAAACGAAAAAAAAGTTGATTTTTAACCTCTAAATGTAAAATTCTTTCTTGCAATCAATGAGGTCTGATCCTCCTACGAAAACCTGCATGTTTTGCCTATTATAGCCAATCCCCTAGTTTGCCCGGTGAAATCTACCTCCGCCTTCCGGCGTGCCGAGAGGATTTTTTTATTTAGGTACTTGTCATACCTTAAAAGTAAGTTCTGAAATCCCTCTGCATAAAAGTTCGCTGCCTGCTCTGACAACAAAGAATTCACGGCTGTTTTCACTTCTGCATCGTCGGCAAAGCGTTTCCCACCAAGATGACGAAGGGCTATACGGTGGGTGATCCAAAACTTCCCACCCAAAAGAGTCGATCAGTTCCCAAGTCCGGGCAGCAGTGTGAGGTCTTGCCATGATCTTGTGCTGTGACGGTAAAGTGCGAAAATGGGTACGAGAGTTCTAAAGTGGCCGTGAAAATGTTCATTGCATTATCACCATACACCTCATAAAGCTGACATGTTTCTTGTACTCAAAAAACGTATCGCAGATCGTACCTCCACACGGCGGGCGAATCAATAATCTTGAACATTGTAAGGATGCACAGTTCAGTGTACAGGTTAGCTACACAGCTGCAACTGATGCCTGCTTGTTTGCAAAAGATGCCGGGAGGTAGCGTGCGCACTAACTACGGGCTTTAAAAAAAACGGCCCTTTCTTGAAAAACAGCTTTCGTATATTCCCATGCAGCAATTGACATATCATTGCAAGTTACAAGAAGTCCTAAAATATAACAAAGAAGAAGATTTGTCTCGTCAGCATGAAGCATGGTATAATGAGCGATTGCATCATAATAGGCCTGACTGTGGGGTAGATTTAAATAATTTGAGGAGTCTAATTTTAAAATTAACGAGTCCACTTTTAAAAAAATATGAATTTAGCAGTCATATGAATCTTCTTTGAATACATGATACGTTCACAGTGAAGTTAAGCTTCAAAACCGGCCAAGAGTTTATTAAGTACTCTGGTTGAAATAGCCGTTTCATAAACATTCTGCAGCATAGCCATGCTTGTTAAAGCAACACACCATAGTTGCAAGAGCAAGGAGCTGAAAGTCTGGAGATCGAAGGCTCACATCATGGCACTGACATCTGCCATCCTGAGTGTGGTGTATTTCCTCCAGGTTTTTCCACACTCCCTCAAGGCAAATACAGGAAAATCCCTAAAAATTACTGTTGCACACTCGACTAGAGTTCTCACGGAAGCACAGGTTATCTGGGAAATTCAACACACACTAAAGTACAATGTGCTAATGACAAGATGTCCCAGGCCCCTAGGATTAAATAAAATGTTTCATACATCCCAGTCATTAGTTTCAAAACTAGCCAAGTCGTAGTAAAGCAGTTTTCAGTCATTAATGCAGTAAGCATGTGAGCCTCCGTGGCTTAGGCGGCAGCACACCGGCCTCTCACCGCTGGATCCGTGGTTCAAATCCCGGTCACTCCATGTGAGATTTGTGCTGGACAAAGCGGAGGCAGACAGGTCTTTCTCCGGGTACTCCGGTTTTCCCTGTCACAAATTTCATTCCAGCAACACCTCCACTGTCATTTCATTTCATCTGTCATTCATTTAATCATTTCCCAAGGGAGTGCGACTGGCTTCGTCAGCCGGCACAGTTCATATCCTCGCCGCTAGATGGGGGATTCATTCATTCCATTCCCTGACCCGGTCGGTCGATGGAAAGCAGGCTGTGGATTTTCAATGCAGCAAGCATACATCTTGTGAGTGTATGATAAATAAAAATACTCAGATTATTATTTTGGCATAATTTTCTTCCACTCGCTCTTATACTGGCAGCACTAATGTATGTTCTGTCTAATGAATTGATGTGTATACTTTTAGTTAAACATTTTGTCTAACTTAAAAAAAAAATGTATTACTTGCAAATCATCACACTCTAGTTTCATTGGAATGGGCCCCTGCCACCTACTTCCATGGAAAGATGAAAGTTGATAGTGAACCCTTATTACTAATATCATAGAATAATTGTTCATATTTTATTATATGCTGCATTTGAGTTAGCAGTCAAGTCGAAAGAAGTGGCCACCTGATGTTGCAAGAGTTGAGCAAGTTGAAGGCAGGGAGTTATATTTAAATATTTCCTGGAAAGCAAGGTTACTGAATGGAGAGCCAAGCTTCCCCTAGTGATGTAAATGGACCCATTACCTTTGTTCGCAACGTTAGACAAGGAGCGCTTTGAATGGGGAACAGAGAAGGAAGATGACTTATGACGTCAAGAGGGGCGGAGTTTTCGTGTCTACTGCAACGATCTTGAATATGAATCTGCAAATCATGAAAGACCAAGCCACTTTCGGCGGGAAGAAAGCGTGCCATCAAAAAGCGAGGGAAAGTGGGATTGAATTAATTCACGAAGGGGTTTAATTCCGCAAAGCAGGACTGTAACCTGCATGGAAAAAGAAGATCTTTGATACCACTCGCAAGCCTGTGCGCCAATTTCTTAGATTAATTGTGATTTAATAGTCCCCACCCTTTTAACTATTAAACTATTAAATGGGTGGGGACCCACCCTATAGTCCCCACCCTATATGGAGAGGATTTGATCATGACTTTCATAGATCTAGAAAAGGCATATGATAGTGTCCCCAGAGAGAAGGTATGGGAAACCATGGTTAAGAAGAGACTGGGAAGAGAAATGTTGGAAATGGTGCAAGCAATGTACAACAACTGTGTTAGCAGGGTACTGACCCCAGTTGGAAAGACAGATTGGTTTACGAACAAGACTGGACTAAGACAGGGGAGTGTGCTGTCACCTCTCTTGTTCATAATGGTGATGGATGAAATAGTAAAGGAAACAAAGGAAGCATATGAACATAAAGAAATGAAGTTACTGTTATTTGCAGATGATATTGTGGTCTGGGGAAGGAACACCGAAGAAGTGCAAAAACAACTAGATGCACTGAACGAAAATATTCAGAAGTATGGCCTGAAAATCAGTATAGAGAAAAGCAAGACCATGGTGATGACAAGAGGGGAAAGACAAGGAAAGGGCACTGTGAAAATTGGAAGTCAGAGTTTGGAAATTGTGGACACGTTCAAATACCTAGGAAGTGAATTGATGCAAACTGGTAGGTTGGACATGGAGATTGGCAGGAGGGTACAGCAGAGCAATGCATTCTATCAAAGTGTAAGAAAACTTGTTTGGGATAAGGAAGTACCAAGGAAAAGCAAGGAGGTAATGTATAAAGTATATTATGTACCCATATTAACTTATGCAGCTGAGACTTGGACCCTGACAAGCAGGCAAGAGAGTAGAATCCAAGCCAGTGAAATGAAATTCCTAAGAAGTATGATAGGAAAGACAAGGAAAGACAGAGTGAGGAATGAAGATGTTAGGAAGGAAGTTGGGATGGGAAAACTAAATGAGAGAATTGAGAAGAATAAACTAAGGTGGTTTGGACATGTAAAGAGGATGGAGGAAAATAGAATACCAAGACAGATGCTGGAGGCGAAGTGCAAGGGTAAGAGACCAAGAGGAAGACCTAGAACAAGGTGGATGGATTCAGTGAAGAACGGCGTTAGAAAAAGAAATCTGGACTGGGACAAGATCGTGGAAGAAGAATGGTGGAAGGAAAGAGGAAAGTGGAGAAGTGCCATAAATACCCCGACCCGGCAGGAGCTGGATAAGGGGAAATGATGATGATGATGATGATTAATAGTCCCCACCCTAGTATCCTTTGCCAGATCTGTATAAATTAGGTTGCTGTGCTAGCGAACTGACACACTTCTGTTTAGATCGACGCGAGTTAACACACTTTTGATTTCGATCTCCACGAGAGATGACTGTATACTATTTTGTGGTCTCCATGAGAGCCGAGTGATAACTTTAAACTTTGAATCTCTGATGAGATTTCGTTCTGCAGTGAACTTAATAAATTTGAGAGTAGACATTTGATCTAAATACATTAACATTCACAATTCAGATATTATTATAAAAATGTCTATGCATGTAAACAGTGCGTGTGCAATTAGAGCATGATTTGCTTATTTAGGGAAATTGTCGCCGTAAATAATTGCTTAGGACTATGAGTGAAGTTAGTAGCTCTGATCGCAATTATAGTAGGAAAGCAGAGTAGGCTATATAATAATTTGAACTTTGATTTTCCATCTTTAAGAAGCCATCAAGATGATCGATACGAGGACGACTACTGGGATGATGACCGATCAATCTATGGCAATGTCTGCTATGGCGGTGTAAATATCCAGTGGGCTATGGAAGGTGACATATGCTGACGTGATGGGCTGTTATGGATGAACATTGATTTATCAATTATGTAGATATTTTGGCATGGGAACATGGTATATATTTTTCTTGTGATTTTATTCTTGTTTAATTGTAGTTGATTTTAATGTAGTGTCCCGACACTCAATTGTAAATGCCTGAGGACACGTGATCACTAGTTTTGATTATGGTTTTGTGTGTAATATTAATCCTTGTACTCCGTGTACATGTGCGAATATTTTGGTTTTGCGTACACATGAATTGCGGCCAAGGTGATAAGTGGAGCATTTCTAAATGTAACAATAAAATAGTAGGGGGAGGAAATAAGTTCTTGTAGTGATGTTTTGAGTGAACAAGTTTGAGTTGCCATTGTTGCGACAGATTTTGGAAAGAACCGTCCGTTCTTTTATTTATTTTAATTTGGATTTTGATGTTAGTGTTGGTTTTATTCTTCGGTGGAAATACTTAGATCAGACGCGCGTGTGTGGAAAATGTTTGTGTGATTTTATTTCAGGTGATTGTCAAACCCTAACGTGTGATATTGTGTGTCTGTGTGTCTGTTTGAAAATTTGAATTTATGCATGGCAGATTGGCATAGATTTGCCAAGTCTTCCTCGGCTGCAGTTACGGATGGTAAGTGATGCTCAACTGAGACCTTGACCAGTCCAATTGGATCTTGTAATTCCAAAGGGAATTAATGAGATATTATTTTACGACACACACGTTAGTTGATTTGACAGCTGTATTTTCGTCGTATCTTGGGGCCGGTCAAATGCTGGCCTGGGATGTTGTTGATACGAGGGTGATTTGACAGGTGATAATGAGTCCACACTGAGCGCTGGTCTAGGTTATTTCTGGACACTAATTAGAGCGAGGGGGAACGGTCTACCATTGACCCAGACTGTTAAATATAGCTTGCTTGTTCATTTAAAGCCTTGAAATATTATAGGGTGAAGTTCTCCACGCCCATGCAGTATTTTCATGTTGTCACATCCAACTGAAAAATGTTTCGTTTTGTAAATAAGTGCATTTTTTTTTTTTAGCATTTATTGTGTATTCATTTTATTCTTGATCTTTGATTCTGGTTGTGACACCTTGTTGTGTTTATTTTTTGTAAAATGACATGCGGTCATTTTGTCGTTTTTGTAGTCGTGGTCACGTTAATCATTCTTGTGTCTATTTTGTGAAGTCCTGAGTTGAGGCAATCTTGTTGTGCTGTGGGCACAGTTGATCCAGATTTCATCGGAAATCGTTGATGTAAATAATTAATTTAGCGAGTGTCGGTAGTGTAAATTTATATTTGTTGTATTTAGTTCCCATCGCTCATTTTTCATTAAAAGTGGAAACACAACTAATGGTTGTGGAGGAAGGATGTAGGGGAAAAACTCATGGCCTTGCCTTCTCTTCCTTCACAGGACATGACAAAATAATTGTTTTAAAATTTAATGTTTCTTCAGCATTTCACCACACCCAAATCTCTTTAACTTTTCATGTTGAATGTGCCAGGTGTATGTTGGCATCTTGTCTCTGGGAAGCTGTTCTTAACTTGAGGGGGGTGTTTAATCTTGCATTTGGCATGGGCATAGAAAATGCTGCAGCTGACGTTGGGGATGGGAAAGAAAATAAATTCACTTGCGTCTATCTACCGAGATTTTAGAAGTTGAAAGGTTCATTCTGGTTCCGTATTGATAAACTAATTAGTATAAAGGTTCCGCCTGAACAGGCCCAAAATCGGGGCATTTAAAACACTTTTTTTTGTCTTTTTACTACCTGCGATTGTTACTAGAGCTTCTAAAACATAATAAAAACCATTAATTAAAGGTTTAATTTTGTGGATAAACTAGTAATGCCCGAATATTCATTCATTCATTCGTTTATTTGCAATTGGGGGTGTGTCCCCCGGTGGCAAAATAGGTCATAACAAATAAATAATTGTACATAACAATTCAATAACAATTAAACTGGAGTATTTACACAAATAGTCAGTCTTTTCTTAAACACACCTATATGTTTGGGAAAAGGCTCTAAGACTGCGGCAGGTAGAGAGTTCCAGTTATCAATGGCACGGTTTACGAAATAATATTTACCATAATTTGTTCGCTGTGGTCGGCCCTTAACTTTGAAAGGATGATCGCTCCTACTCATGTAAGTAGGCTTTTCAATACTGGTTCGGCCACTGTCTTGGCAAACCAGTTTTTGTGTTTCCCTATTTGTTTCCACTCTGTGTGGTTGTACATATCTGTATTATTTGTCTTCATTGTATTTATTCATTGTCAAGTTAGTTTTGTTTATGTTGGTTAGTTGTCATGATTTATTTGTTTTGATTACATGTAGTATTCCCACTGCCGTGTTTCCAGTAGGATATTTTTGCTTAGAAGGTATTTTGGTATTTCTAAGTTGGCCACATTGATTCTTCTTTAACTTGTTTTTGAACTCTCTACTGTGATTGGCTGCTTTCGGCCTATCAGAGGCCTCCGACTTGTTTTTGAACTCTCTACTGTGATTGGCTGCTTCCAGCCTATCAGAGGCCTCCTTGCTGTTTGTAGCGACCAATCACGTTTTTCTTCTTCGTTGTTCTCTAAGTGTAGCCATGTCAATGCTGTGCTTCAACGCTGGTTGTGATATATCAACGAACATCCAGCTAATCATTTCTATAATTGGTGCTATCTTCATAGTAACCGTGCTTAGCAATCATGTCCTATGCACATGATTCATATTTTGTTTGGGCAGTGACATTACGGTGATTTTCGATCTCATCAAACCATGCTTGATGTTGCTACGCGCCATGTCGACGAATTCTTCAATCCGCGGCGTCGGATAGTTTGTTGTAATGTGTTTACTTCCATCTTCATTTACTGCCTAACAATTTGTCTTCACGCGTATGAATAATGATGATGCTTCGTGTGATAAGTAATTCATCGTGTCTGGAAGCATGTTACAAGGCCAGGCATCATCACTAATTGGAGGTTGACGCTAGGCTAAACTGCTTTACTATTGTGACAATACCGCGCGATTGGCATATCCCGGTATTTGTATGATAGCAACTACTTTGACTTCCTGCAACATCACTGGAATGGAAGTTGACGCTGGGCTTAACTACTTTACTATTGTGACAATACCGTGCGATTGGCATATCCCGGTATTTGTATGATAGCAACTACTTTGACTTCCTGCAACATCACTGGAATGGAAGTTGACGCTGGGCTTAACTACTTTACTATTGTGACAATACCGTGCGATTGGCATATCCCGGTATTTGTATGATAGCAACTACTTTGACTTCCTGCAACATCACTGGAATGGAAGTTGACGCTGGGCTTAACTACTTTACTATTGTGACAACACCGTGCGATTGGCATATCCCGGTATTTGTATGACAGCAACTACTTTGACTTCCTGCGTTTCACACATAATTTGTTTTATTAACAATTCATTTTGGGCTTACAGTATCGGCGCATCACTGTAAGTCAGTCCTGGTTCGACGACACATTCTCGTTCCATGCGACCTGTTTTTTCATTATTTGTTGCAACTCCACTTGTGTTGCATATTTAAATTATATCATTCTTTGGAACCGCCGTGTATTGCATGCCGCTCTATGATGTACTGATCTGCAGCTACGTTCAAGACAATATATGTGTTTTAGGCTCAAGACTTAACGTGTGTTAAATCCTTGCGAGTGTTTCTTCAATTATGTAAATTTGTGCCAGTGTTTCTCATATGTTTATGTGCCACCTTTGAATATTTGTTTTATGTGCCACCTTTGAATATTTGTTTTATGTGCCACCTTTGAATATTTGTTTTATGTGCCACCTATTTGATAATATATCTTATTATTAGTTAGTGGTGGTGTTGTGTCCTTTATGCCTTCCTGGACCTCCTTATTTGGTGACAATAATATTGTCTGGTCCTCCACATGTTTGCTAAATTGTCATGCGACCTTTGTATAGTCAACCCTTTGTATTATCACATCATTATCTAATGCTTTGGCCAACAAATCTTTATACATTGTCCACTATTACCAGAATACTCTTGGTGGGTTGTTGACTTCCCGCGTTGGCCATTACATTGTTTGGTCCTCTCCGGGCCGGATATTGAGCTGTTTACTATTTTGAATTATTAAGCATTGTTTTGGCCATGTTGGGCCCTTGTTTCTTGCTATTTCACCAGGAAGGCCATAAATTTAACATTGTATACGTTCCCATTAACTTCCCAAGGACACAATACAGTATTCTATGTTCAGATGTTTGTTTACAACTTAATCGAGACCATTGTCTCAGTGTTTATTTTTTGTGTTAGTTAAGTTGGTTGTGTTAGTTAGGTGTGCAACTCTGGTAATTACATCTAGGCGGGCAATCCTAAGGTCATTATGGATGATGCCCAAAAACGACTTTTAGTTAGGAAGCGTGCAGTCGCTAAGGGCATGCTTACCTCACAAGAAAAAGTAATTAGCAACTTTCAGGACATTACAGAAGAGCAATATCAAATGTTAGTGTTACGCAAACACAAATGCGAGGAAATTTATAAACAATATAACGAAGCGCAAGTCGCTTTAGAGGATATTACAGACAATATCGACGAAGAAATAGCCGAACGTTGTGACTTCGAAGATAAGTATTTTGAGTTGATGGTTAAAATTAAACTACATTGTGACAATTTCAAAAAATCCAACACTACAGACAGTGATAACCCTTTGAATAATTTGCAGAGTGCACAATTTCCTAATGCTAACGTAGCTGCAGAGCATATAAAGTTGCCTGAAATTCAAATTCCGCAGTTCAGTGGCGACTTCACAGACTGGCTGAATTTCAGAGATAGCTTCAAGGCTATAGTAATTGATAACCATGCTCTTTCTGATATTGTTAAGTTCTACTACCTTAATTCTAGTCTTAGTGGCGAGGCTAAACTCCTCTTAAAGAACATTACTGTGTCAGATGATAACTTTATGGTTGCATGGAACTTGCTGACAACTCGATACAATAACATTAGGCTCATAGCGCACAACCATGTTACCAAGCTTTTCAAGCCCCCCGCATACGGTAATAATTCAGTGTCATTGCGTGCCATCATCGACCACTTTGTTTCTCATGTCAACGCGTTAGAAGCTTTGGACTTTAACGGGGTTCCTCTTCAAGACTTGTTATTGTCACATTTTATATTGGAGCTACTAGATAATGATAGCATCCGTGAATGGGAGAATCATGTTGATTCTGGGAGAATTCCCACTCTCCAGGACTTGGTTAGCTTCTTAGAGAAAAAATGCAAGGTACTGGAAATAACTGAAAAGAATGGGTCCAGGCCTGCATTACATACTGCTGTAACCAAACTTAAAGCTGAAGGTCATTCGCCTCAGAAACCTATGTTAACTACTACCAAATTTCGTTGTACATATTGTAGGAGCATTGATCACCAATTGTCGAAATGTGGTACCTTTATCAAACTTTCGTCCACAGCCAAATGGGATTTTGTCAGGTCTCGAAAATTATGTTACAATTGTTTGCGTAATTTCGAGCCTAATCATCAATGTTCGAAGTACTCTTGTAACACTTGTTCCCGAAAACACCACACTCTTCTTCACTATGAGCCCTCCAGTGGCACTAGTAATGATGCTTCTCAAGCTCATGCTAACGTGGTAAACACTAGTTGCAGTAACGTCGCTCGTGACAATCAATTTTCAAGGACGCTATTACCCACTGCCAAGTTGAATATATTAGCTGGCAATGGCTTACGTGTACCTGTCACTGCACTACTTGACTCTGCATCAGATTGTAACTTAATTTCGTCACATTTAATTAAGAAATTAAGACTCCACACCAAACCTATGAAGGTACACATTCGCAGTGTTGGCCAAAATCAAAGCACTGCTTCTGTTGTTGCTGATGTGAGCGTTTTTGCCTGTGCTACTAATTGGTCTGCTAAGCTTGAATGTCTCGTGGTTCCCAATATTGCACTTGAGCTACCCGCTGCTGGTTTCGATACCTCTGAATGGAACATTCCATCACATATTGATTTAGCTGATCCTGATTTCAATTGCACTAAATCTATTGACCTTGTTCTTGGTGCAGAATATTTCTTTGACCTGTTATGTCCTGGTAAAATCATACCAGTTGGTGATTTGCCCATCATTCAAAATACCTCTGTGGGTTGGGTGTTTTCTGGGAAGCTGCCCAGTGCAAGCACCTCGCAACCATCGCACGTGGTATCAGCACTTACACTCTCACGCCCTCATGTAGAACAACAGCTGGAAGCGTTTTGGAACGTTGAAGAAGTTGAAACCCCAGTGTTGTCTGTTGACGAATCCATATGTGAAGAACACTTTGTTGCTACTACCACTCGCCAAGACGATGGTAGATTTGTGGTTAGACTCCCTCGCAAGGTAGACTCGGAGCCTCTAGGTGCCTCTCGCTACGCTACACTAAATCGTTTTCACTCTCTCGAAAGACGTTTGGCTCGTAACCCTGAGTTAAGGTTAGAGTACACTGAATTCATGCATGAATATCTAGCCTTAAACCATATGCAAGTTGCCCCCCACCCGACTGATGGTGAAGTTTACTACATTCCCCATCATCCTGTTTTCAAGCCGCACAGTACTTCTACAAAGCTAGAGTGGTATTTGATGCTTCGATGGCTACTACGTCTGGGTGCTCCCTTAATGATACTTTGTTGGTGGGCCCTGTAATTCAGCAGGATTTGTTCTCTATTTTGCTTCGGTTCCGTACTCACTTGATAGCGTTTGCAGCTGATCTGAGTAAAATGTACAGACAGATTCTTGTAGATCACAAAGATCGTGACTTACAGAGAATATTTTGGAGAGACTCTCCTTCAGACCCAATGGTAGAATATCAATTAAACACTGTTACATATGGTACTGCCCCAGCATCCTTCTTAGCCACTCGTGTGCTAAAGGAGCTCGCCCTCACTGATGGCACAGCTTTTCCAGCTGCCACTCAGATTGTTTTAAACGACTTCTATGTTGATGATTGTATCTCGGGATGTGATTCCGAGCATGACGCACTCATTCTGTATGATGAATTGACCCTTCTTTTGAGATTAGGTGGTTTTGAACTGTGTAAGTGGAGTTCAAACTCCATGACTCTAATAGATAACATTCCTCTTGATCATCGAGAGAAACAACAACTCCGTAGTTTCGGCGATGGTGAAGAAACAGTCGCCAGAACGCTAGGACTTTATTGGCAACCTATCGATGACTTGTTGCGGATTCAGTCACCTATCGTGAACTGTGACACTTCAATTACTTTTACTAAGCGTTCATTTTTGTCCATTGTTGCCTCTATCTTTGACCCCTTGGGTTTAGTGTCACCTATTGTGGTTGCTTGTAAGATTCTCTTCCAAGATTTGTGGATTCACAAACTCGGTTGGGATGACCCCCTTCCAAAGGAAATCGCGCAAGCTTGGCTGAATGTTTATAGCAATTTACCTGCGATTTCTGAGATTTCTACTCCACGTTTGATTAAGCCTGCTTCAGAAATCAAATCTATGCAACTTCATGGCTTTTGCGACAGCAGTCAGCAGGCCTATGGAGCTTGTCTCTATTTATTGTCAATTGATACCTACGGCGTCGTCACTGTTGCACTTGTGTGCGCTAAGTCGAAGGTTGCTCCTCTTAAACAGTTGTCTTTGCCCAGACTTGAGTTATGTGGTGCACTTTTGCTATCCAAATTAATTGCAAAGGTGCAACCCGCTTTGAACTTGCCTATTGAATCCGTCTATTGTTGGACAGATTCCACTATTGTTTTGTCTTGGTTGGCTTCGCCCCCCTCAAAATGGAAAACCTTTGTAGCCAATAGAGTTGCTGAAATACAAAGGCTTACTGTTCACTGCGCCTGGAAACATGTCGCTTCCCGTGACAATCCAGCCGACATAATTTCCCTCAGAATTGAAAAATAATCAGCTATGGTGGCATGGTCCAGCATGGTTGAAGGCCTTTACAAGCTCCAGTACTTCAGATATCTTTGACACTCCTGTGTCCGAATTGCCTGAGTGTAGAATTTCGTGTGCAAATGTATCTAAACCTGTTGACATTGATTTTTTAAACAATTTGTCTTCCTACACAAGATTGTTGAGGGTCATAGCCTACTGTATTAGGTTTTTCTCTAATTGTAGAAATACCACTAGGATCAGTGGTCCACTCACTGCCATTGAAATTGATGTTGCACTACTTACATGTGTGAAAATGATTCAAGCTCAGTGCTACTCTACTGAACTTACTGCTCTAATGAAGAATGAGCAAGTGCCATCCACTTCCACCATCAGCAATTTGCACCCTTTGCTTCACTCCGATGGCACTATTCGTGTGGGAGGCCGTTTGGAATTGGCCGACCTTCCATTTGATACAAAACACCAGATACTTTTGCCCGATGACCATCATTTCACTAAACTCCTGGTCAGACATACCCATTTAAAGTTGCTTCATGGCGGGGTCCAGGTTGTGATTGCGACTATCCGACAACGCTTCTGGATACCTTCACTACGAAAACTTGTTCGTAGCCTATCTCGCTCTTGTGTTACTTGCGTGCGCTACGCTGCACGTCCTTCTGAACAGTTAATGGGTCAACTCCCAGCTGTTCGCCTCCATCAAACCTTTCCCTTTAATCACGTTGGTGTTGATTACTGTGGTCCATTCACTATCAGGTACGGTGGCCCCAGGTCAAAGGTCTCGACTAAGGGATACATCGCAATGTTCGTTTGTATGGTTACGAAGGCTGTGCACTCTGAAGTCGTCACTTCCCTCTCCAGTCATGCTTTCGTTGTAGCCTTTACTCGCTTCTGCAGTAGAAGCCCCGTTCCCGCTCAAGTGTATTCCGACAATGGTACCAACTTTCAAGGCGCACAGTCTGACCTTGCTGATCTTGGTTCGTTGCTCTCCTCCGCAGATTTTCAATCTGTTGTTCAAGATTCTACCTCATCACTACTAATTCAGTGGCAATTCATTCCTCCTAGTTCTCCGCACTTTGGTGGAATTTGGGAGGCAAACATCAAATCTTTGAAATCTCATTTAATAAGAATCATGAAGGCTCAAGTACTTACGTATGAAGAATTGACCACTCTCGTGGTGCAAATTGAAGCCATTCTAAATTCTAGACCCATTTCGCCTATGACTGAGGATCCTACTGACTTGTGCTATCTCTCGCCAGGTCACTTTCTGGTTGGACGACCTTTGAATGCCTTGCCCATTCCTGACGCTTCTGAAGTGCCCATCAATAGGTTGTCTAGATGGCAATTACTTCAACAGATTATGACTTCATTGTGGCGTAAATGGTCCACAGATCATTTACTCTCCCTTCAACAACGTCACAAGTGGAACCGTGTGTCTCCTAACCTCAAGGTTGGCACGCTTGTGCTTATTATGGACGACAATGTTTCTCCTACTTACTGGCGACTTGGACGCATTCTTGAGGTTCACTGTGGTAAGGACGGCCTAGCTCGTGTGGTCTCTCTACATACCACCTCTGGACTCTTGAAACGTCCTATCGTCAAGGTGTCTCCCTTGTTGCCGCAGAACTAAACACTCTTGTATTTTCATAAACAACCTGCCTGTTGTTTCTGTGCGGGCAATATGGTTCGGCCACTGTCTTGGCAAACCAGTTTTTGTGTTTCCCTATTTGTTTCCACTCTGTGTGGTTGTACATATCTGTATTATTTGTCTTCATTGTATTTATTCATTGTCAAGTTAGTTTTGTTTATGTTGGTTAGTTGTCATGATTTATTTGTTTTGATTACATGTAGTATTCCCACTGCCGTGTTTCCAGTAGGATATTTTTGCTTAGAAGGTATTTTGGTATTTCTAAGTTGGCCACATTGATTCTTCTTTAACTTGTTTTTGAACTCTCTACTGTGATTGGCTGCTTTCGGCCTATCAGAGGCCTCCGACTTGTTTTTGAACTCTCTACTGTGATTGGCTGCTTCCAGCCTATCAGAGGCCTCCTTGCTGTTTGTAGCGACCAATCACGTTTTTCTTCTTCGTTGTTCTCTAAGTGTAGCCATGTCAATGCTGTGCTTCAACGCTGGTTGTGATATATCAACGAACATCCAGCTAATCATTTCTATAATTGGTGCTATCTTCATAGTAACCGTGCTTAGCAATCATGTCCTATGCACATGATTCATATTTTGTTTGGGCAGTGACATTACGGTGATTTTCGATCTCATCAAACCATGCTTGATGTTGCTACGCGCCATGTCGACGATTTCTTCAATCCGTGGCGTCGGATAGTTTGTTGTAATGTGTTTACTTCCATCTTCATTTACTGCCTAACAATTTGTCTTCACGCGTATGAATAATGATGATGCTTCGTGTGATAAGTAATTCATCGTGTCTGGAAGCATGTTACAAGGCCAGGCATCATCACTAATTGGAGGTTGACGCTAGGCTAAACTGCTTTACTATTGTGACAATACCGCGCGATTGGCATATCCCGGTATTTGTATGATAGCAACTACTTTGACTTCCTGCAACATCACTGGAATGGAAGTTGACGCTGGGCTTAACTACTTTACTATTGTGACAATACCGTGCGATTGGCATATCCCGGTATTTGTATGATAGCAACTACTTTGACTTCCTGCAACATCACTGGAATGGAAGTTGACGCTGGGCTTAACTACTTTACTATTGTGACAACACCGTGCGATTGGCATATCCCGGTATTTGTATGATAGCAACTACTTTGACTTCCTGCAACATCACTGGAATGGAAGTTGACGCTGGGCTTAACTACTTTACTATTGTGACAATACCGTGCGATTGGCATATCCCGGTATTTGTATGACAGCAACTACTTTGACTTCCTGCGTTTCACACATAATTTTTTTTATTAACAATTCATTTTGGGCTTACAGTATCGGCGCATCACTGTAAGTCAGTCCTGGTTCGACGACACATTCTCGTTCCTTGCGACCTGTTTTTTCATTATTTGTTGCAACTCCACTTGTGTTGCATATTTAAATTATATCATTCTTTGGAACCGCCGTGTATTGCATGCCGCTCTATGATGTACTGATCTGCAGCTACGTTCAAGACAATATATGTGTTTTAGGCTCAAGACTTAACGTGTGTTAAATCCTTGCGAGTGTTTCTTCAATTGTGTAAATTTGTGCCAGTGTTTCTCATATGTTTATGTGCCACCTTTGAATATTTGTTTTATGTGCCACCTTTGAATATTTGTTTTATGTGCCACCTATTTGATAATATATCTTATTATTAGTTAGTGGTGGTGTTTGTGTCCTTTATGCCTTCCTGGACCTCCTTATTTGGTGACAATAATATTGTCTGGTCCTCCACATGTTTGCTAAATTGTCATGCGACCTTTGTAAAGTCAACCCTTTGTATTATCACATCATTATCTAATGCTTTGGCCAACAAATCTTTATACATTGTCCACTATTACCAGAATACTCTTGGTGGGTTGTTGACTTCCCGCGTTGGCCATTACAAATACGTTTGCTAAGCTCACCCCATGCTGGTTGATTTGTATACGTGTTGTACATAGCGCAGAGTCTAGTTTTCATCCTCCTAGTCTCAAGTGATTCCCACCCCTGTTTCTTTAACATACCGCTCACACTGCTCCTGGGATTAAAGTCACTGAGCACAAATCTAGCGGCCTTTCTTTGTACCATTTCCAACTCATTTATGAGCCCTACTTGATATGGATCCCAAACCGCTGAGGCGTATTCCAGAATAGGTCTTACAAGTGACACATATCCTAATTCTTTAGCAGAGGTAATACTTCCTTTTAATACCCTCATTACAAAGTGCAGGGATTTGTAAGCTTTTGAAACTACACATCCTAGATGACTACTCCATTTCATATCATTTCTTACGTGAACGCCCAAATATTTGCAAGAATCTTCTTCTACAAGTATTTCCGAGCCAATGTAATATTGAAAATCTTGCCTTCCCCCTTCCCCTTTTTTTTATTAGACTACATATTCTTGTGTTTATTTTCATTTTATTTTCAATCGCCCACTTATAGACCAGGTTCAGGTCATCTTGAAGTACTGCATTGTCTTGTGAGTCATGTATCTTTCGATACGCAAACAATCGACAGTCACTGCGAATCCCATTTGGTAAGTCATTTATAAACGCCAAAAATAACAAAGTTCCGATTACGCTGCCTTGAGGGATACCCGACGTTACGGTAATTTCATCCGAGAATCGGCCTTCAACTTTCACTTTCTGGGAACGACCCGTCAAAAATTCTTGGATCCATAAAATTACTCTTCTATCAATCTTTGTCGAAGCTAATTTATGGAGTAGCATGTCATGCGGCACGACATCAAATGCCTTCGCAAAATCTATAACTACGGCGTCGACTGAAACTCCATCGTCTAACGATTCGCTAATATCTTGAAAAAGTGATAGCATCTGATTCTCGCATGAGTAACCTTTCCGAAATCCATGTTGCCTATCATTAAACCATGATAATGTTTCCCACTGTTCCCTCAAGTAGTCGCAAATATTGCTAATAATAATTTACTTCTCCTGTGTCAATGATGTCAGTAACATCTAAATGGGAATTAAGTATATCTGGTTTGAATAAAACATTGTATTACTGAGTTGGCCTGCAGGCCTACTCAGCTGAATGCAGGAAATGTAGGGGCACCTGTTACATCTGCTGCCACAGAGCGGACCTTTGGCAGTTTTGGTTGGATTCATAGTAAAAAAAGAAACAGACTTCCATCTGAGAGGGTTGCCAAGTTGACTTATCTAGCCTACAATTGGAAGCTGATGAATGGGGAGAATGGAACATCTAAGCGTAAGACCGACAAAATAACTGAAGAGACTCGTCAGAGTAATCCAGAACAAGGAGAGGAAACCCCAACACCCAGTCAAGATCGAATTATCGGCCTAGAGGAAGATTCAGAATCAGAACTGTCAGAAGAATCTCAGCCAGAACTACCTGAAAGTTCAATAGAAAGAAGTGATGAAGAGGATACAGGAACAGAAGAAAGTGATTAAGATACCCAAGAACACAAAACATTCATTTATTATTAATTTCATATTTAAATATATGTAGTCTGCTGTACCTCATGTCCTCATTTTTTTTCATTTTTAACTTATACAGTTAATGTAATAGCATACATTATGTATTCAGTATTAGTCATTTGTCAGTAAAATATCAAACTCATTTATAAAGATGTGTTGATGTGTTAAGTGAATTATTTCCCCCCAATTACACAATCAACATTCATAGGCATAATTATTATGTATAAAAATCCACTCGAGTTGAGAGGCTATAGAAAAATATTAGGACTACTTAACTACTTTTCCATCAATACAAATTAAATGATTTTGTATATTAAATATGTATACTGTTTGTATGGATAAATACCGTATATAGAATACATATATGTAGATACAGCCTCCGTGGCTTAGGCGGCAGCACGCCGGCCTCTCACCTCTGGGTCCGTGGTTCAAATCCCGGTCACTCCATGTGAGATCTGTGATGGACAAAACGGAGGCAGACAGGTTTTTCTCCGGGTACTCCGGTTTTCCCTGTCAAAACTTCATTCCAGCGACACTCTCCACTATCATTTCATTTCATCTGTCATTCATTTAATCATTGCCCCAGAGGAGTGCGTCAGGCTTCGGCAGCCGGCACAGTCCATATCCTCGCCGCTAGATGGGGGCTTCATTCATTCCATTCCTGACCCGGTCGGAGACTGGAAGCAGGCTGTGGATTTTCATTTTTCATATGTAGATACATATATGGCTAAAACAATATTTATTTAAACGTTGCATTATGAATATGTTTTTAAAAGAGGTAAATGCCCAAAATGCCTGGGCATTTATGGGTTTTGGGCATTTGTCCGGGCATTTATCCTGGGCATTTTCCCCGACTTGTAAATGCCCAGACATTTTACATCACTAGGCGGAACCTTTAACCCAGGGATGTCAACGATACGGCCCGCGATCGCAATGTGTGACAGACAGAAGAATCATGACTTCTCTCGATTCCTCTACGGAAGTTTTAAAATGCGCACACTACAACATTTATAAGTAATTTCAAGGGCAGCGCGTGCCTAGACAAGCGAGAGAGGTAGACAGTAACGCCATCTCTTAGCAACAAGCGGAAATACCACGAAGGCTAGAATCTTCCACGCGCTTCGTGTCTAGTCAGTTGAGTCGAGTAATCGAAGCGATACGGTCGGTAAAAGATTTTAGTTAATTTAGGCTAGTTGTACTGTGCCCAACTCTAGGAATGGGTATTCCAAGTTTCAGACACCTAGATATCAAGGGAAAGGCTGTAGCCGCTTTTGAAAGTTCAGATATTTGAATATCGCGCTACATTGCTTCTCGAAGCATTTGGAAATAATTTACCGATACTTGGATGTCAAGTGACGTAGCGAGTAATAGCAGAGGTCGAGGCTATTTATTGATTTAATAGTTAACTATGGAGTAGAGACTTGAGACTGGGATCAGATTACTGGCATGGCCAAATGAAAGAGAATGCAATTAGTATCAAGTAAATCGGACCAGGGATTCAAGAGATATGAGGATTTCTAGATTACAACGTGATGACGCGTGACCCTGACAGTTTTGAATAAAAGCCAGCTGGCCGAAGCAACTTCAGCTCATTCTAACACAAGCAGTTGCCTAGCAAGTTGCTACGACGCTGAGCCAAGGCACATGGTTGCCGGATCTACGCAGAAGTTCTTTTCAAAGTCGTGATAGTCACGAAAAGTGCTGCGCTACGAGTTGGAACCTAGTAAGTTTACGGCGAGGAGAATCACTGAGGTGATTGATTTTTCTACAGACATTGGTGGAAATATTTATATTTCTACAAGGACATATGCTAGACTTTGTCTAGAAAATAGTATTTTGTCACAGTCCAGTAATAACTAAATACTTGGATGTTTAAATCCATTTCAGTCAGTTTTCATATTTGTAACTAGTTAACCACTTCGATCTGTCAGTACACTGAAGACTAGTCTATAACGGTGGCGTTCATTAGTCTACACAAGGGAAACTACAAGTTGCTTAGCGCATGGTAGATGGTGATATAATAAACCATGCCCAGGGAACGATCTTCAGAACAGCCGTTGATTGGTTAGACTGTCAGTGTTTTTCTTGTACTGATAAGATTACCGTGAGTTATGTTACAACTGACATATCTAAGAAGAGATCACTTAGATCTGACCCTATTTAAACAAACTGTTATGGCTTTGATAGAAGCCCATATTAAAATGGAACAACAGTTAATTCAAACGTCAAGAGATACTACCACTATGTCTTACTAGACGGATTGTGGGTATATAATGGCGGCGGATACAAGGATTATACGTGCTTGTCCGATAGGGCATGTTTATGGATAAATCTGGTACAGACCAGGTTTACTACACTTCAAGACCATCAAGAAATGTAAGCCACATTTGAATTATATTATGCCTAGCTAATTGGAACAAACTATTTTTCTGCAGATGACCAACATATTTTTTTCTTCGTATTTAAAGCTTGCAATGATTTACGCAAGACTTGTTAGTTATTCTGAGTATTTTCAGCACTCGGAACAGTTTAGGATCGATGACCGAGCATTTCGAGCATTTATTTGAATATTTCATATTTTTGGGAAATCACGGTAATCAGCCGATGTAACTGTAAAAGTTAAATTTATTTTTGTTGAGGAATGGATATTTTTTTCCATATTCGAAGGTTCGAACATGTGGATTCTCACATAATGAGATGATAATTAAATATATATAACTAATAATAATAATAATAATAATCCACTAATAATAATAATAATAATTTTTATAATTTTTCTAAATAATTCTTGGATATTATATTTTCTAATAATCATATGTATTGAGAGAGAGCCTATGAAGTAGTTTAATCATTTCTAGTTTGGAACAGGAGATTTTCCGAAGGAGAGTGGTTAGCGCAAGCCCGTATTCAACCAACATTTCAGTTCTGGTTGAACAGTTGATATTTGCTATGAGCAAAGTATATTTTTCAGATAACACGGAGAGGCATGAAACGGGAAGCAATTGATATTTGTATCAAATAGGATATTTTTGTATTTATATAAAATCATGACGTAAATACACTCGAAAGTGAAATAAAGCTTTTCATAAGTATGGTAAATTCACGGGTTGAACTGAATGGTAAAATAAAATAAACTTGTAAGTTTTATTAATCTTCCAGTGTTGATAACAAGCAGAGGCTTGATTTATTGTATAAATTTTGGGAAGAAAATTTATGTGTGTGGAGTAGTTGAAATGCCATTCCCAGGTGCGCATGTTTAAGTCGCAGGAATGAGGAGATTTTTTCGAGCATCAATCAAATAGCAGGTTCGATGGCTCAGGTTTATAGTAGGAGTTTTGGAACTACACATTTCGTCGGATGAATGACCCGAAGGTTATTTCTTGAAACCATCAGTTCTTATTTCAACCTTGTTTACGGATTCCATTTAGACTTTGATTTTGCTAGAACCCGGATTTGTCATGATAGTAGTTTATTCTTCTTCAGAGGAAGACCTTTGCCGTTGTTGTCGTAATATTGTGTTCTTACACAAATAATAGAATGGGCCACTGCCAATTAAAAATTATTCTTTAACCACGAATAATTTGAAGGATATTTTCAATCCTAGTGCCATGAACTAAATGAATTCATTATGAAACTACAATTCTAATTTCCGCATTCTGTCGAAGAATTGCAAGTTGTGAAAGCTGCTAAAAATGGCCATGAATATAAATATTTTTTATAATAATGATTCCAAGTGGGAAATTGAATAGTTGAATGGTTCAACCATTTATTGATCAAGTTGATGATTCAGAAATCATATATTTTGTTAGGAACTTGAAGTTCATAATCGAGTCACTTCTCGAATGTTAAATGTCAGAAGAACAATTAATTGTTGTTGTGCTTCGCACAGTTCTTCGATGCTATGCTCAAGGTCAAATACTTTTCAGATGTTATTAATATGTGTAAATAATGTGTGTTGATTCAATGATAATAATATTTTCGACGATATATTTTTGAAAACTGGAAAACAAGTGAAAGTTTAGAATTCTATGAACATTTATTCTACGAGTGTTAATATCATGTAAATATTCAAACAGTGATCTACGATATTTCCAGTATAGACAATTAACTTTGAACTGGAATTAAGTATTAATAATTTTGGAACACAGTCTACAGGACTATTAATCGGACTTGTGTTTTCAAAAAGATTGTCAAATGTGTTTGGAAAATTTCTGTATATTGTGTGTAAATAAGAGTGTGGATCGCCACACGTGGATGATGCTGCTTTGAGCATCTTTGCAGTCAATTTTAACTTCAAAATAAACTGAGATAATTTTACAGGATGTGTTACTCCCAATTAAATCTCCTTCTATCCTTATTGTTGCATTGAGCCAAAAATCAGCAAAGCATTTATTAAATTTGATGTCGTTTTTGCGATTTGCTTTAACCCATCTGGCGCTCCGGGATATTTTGACTCTCGTGCTGACTGATTATTGGTAAAATGCATATGTGGTCGTGCGGACTCCGGTCTAAACGGGCACAGTACTGCGACATAGTGATTGTGAAGTCCAGTGATTGTGAAGGTACTGTGCATTTGTTTGTGTCGTGCGCATGCGATATCCTGTGTCGAGTTCCATAATTGTTACGATTTTGGCATAATGTCACAAAAACGTAAAGTTGATAGTGAGTGCAGGGTTTTTCAGTCTAAATGGGAAATTGCATATTTTTTCATAGAATGGAAAGGTAAACCACTGTGTTTGATTTGCAATCAAACAGTTGCTGTTTGTAAGGAGTTTAACTTGAAGAGACACTATGATACGAATCATAAATCAAAATTCGATTGTTACACTGAAAAAATAAGAATGGGACACATTGTCATCTTTAAAATCTAAACTTCAAGGTCAACAATCGATGTTTACTAAAGCTAATACTGAGAGCGAAGATGCCCTGAAATCAAGTTTTATTATTGCATTAGAAATCGCTGATGGTGAGTTTATTAAAGACTGCATGTTGAAAGTGGCCGATGTTTCATTTCCATTTCACTGATGGTGAGTTTATTAAAGACTGCATGTTGAAAGTGGCCGATGTTTCATTTCCATTTCAAAAGTCAATAATTAAAAATATTTCGCTGTCAAGAAACACTGTTGCTTCAAGAATAAATGATTTATCTCAAAATTTGGTTCTTCAACTGAAGGAGAAAATTAAGGAATTTACAAACTTTTCACTGGCTGTTGACGAGAGCACTGATACTGAGGATACAGCTCAACTTGCTGTTTTTATACGAGGTATTAACAGTAACTTTGAAATAACTGAAGAACTATTAAAGTGCGTCCCATTGACAGGTACTACAAGAGCAAATGATATTTATTCTGCAATTGAGCATTTGATATCAGAATATGAACTCGACTGGAATATACTTAGCAGCACAACTACGGATGGCGCTCCTGCCATGGCTGGCAAACATTCGGGCGTTGTAACTAAGTTAAAACAGAAAACATCAGGGAATTTTGTGGGATTTCACTGTATAATTCATCAGGAATCATTGGCATCCAAACATTTAAAAATGGACCATGTCATGCAACCTATAATTAAAATAGTAAATTTTATAAGGAGCAGAGGACTAAATCACCGACAGTTCAGGCAGTTTTTACAAGATTTGGACGAAAAGTTTTCTGATGTCCCTTATTTCACCGAAGTTCGTTGGCTCAGTCGAGGAGTAGTTTTAGAAAGATTTTTTGCATTACGTGACCCTATTCAAGCTTTCATGTTAGAAAAAGGCAACCCAATTGATTATGACAATGACTGGTGGGTTGATTGTGCCCTTTTAGTAGATGTGAATAAACACTTGACTGATCTGAATGTAAAGTTACAGGGTAAAAATCTGATTGTCACTCAAATGTATTCATGTATTCAAGCCTTTGAAACAAAGTTGAGGCTGTGGGAAAATCAGGTAAAAAATCAAACTTTGGATCATTTCCCTCATTTACAATCATTTGGCACGGTGAACCAAAATAAATTGGATCAATATTCTCAACTTCTGCAAAATCTGATCACGGAATTCAACAATCGTTTTGAAGACTTCCACAAAATGAATGAAATGGAATTCCCAATTTTCAACAATCCATTCAATTTTGAAGCTTCACAGGCACCAGTTCATTTGCAAATGGAGTTGATAGATCTTCAATCAGACAGTATTTTGAAAGAAAAATTTAAAGAGGTTAACGCTCTTACATTTTATACACAATATTTCAAGAGTTTGGATAACTACCCGCAATTAAAAAAGCATGCAGCACGCATTCTGTGCATGTTTGGTAGCACCTATTTATGTGAGCAGATGTTTTCCGTCATGAAAATAAATAAGAACAAACATCGCACAAGACTTACGAATGAACATCTCCAATCAATTCTTAAAATAATTACAACGAATATGATACCTGACATCAATGAGCTTGTCAAAAACAAGAGAAGTCAGGTATCTGGATCCTCGAGCTCAAAATAATTACCCTCTTTTATAACTTTGATATGATTTTTAACAACCGTATATTATATACTGTATAATTCATCATCATCATCTTGAGCAGTTTCCAACCGCTGGTCGGGTCTGCTTGGAACATAAGCCTCTCCATCGTTTCCTGTCCATCCACCATTGTTATAATAATTCAGTACATTTTTTTAAATTTGAACCTGGCCCGCCTACACATTCTAAATTTAATATATGGCCCTCTGCAAAATTGAGTTTGACACCCCTGCTTTAACCTGTTTATACTAGCTACCGAGATGTCAGCGGGGCTTCGGAGTTCTTCGCCTGCTATCGGCAAACCTGGCGTTAGCTCGGTATTCTCAGCGCTCAGCGTGCTGATAAACAGCAGGCTGTGGAACTGTGCATTGAGCTTAGGTCTTTTAGATTAAAATGTGTGCCAAAATGAGTCCTGGTGTGCTTAATATGGACATATGAGCCGTTTCTATTAATGACGTTTTTATATCGTACTCCTTCCCGTCAGGCTTAACGAAAGTCAATTTACGGAGCTTCTTTGGTGGCTTCTTCCAGGCAAATGGAGACTTTATTGTTATTTTAGCACACTATATTATATATGTACTGTACATTAAAACTACCAACATAACGAATAGAATAAGAAGTGATATCACTGGCCTAGTACGCCTGGTCCGCCGCAGCGCAGCGCTGGCTCCGATCTGTGATGTAAGTTAGCATTGGCGCTTACGAGACTTTTAAAACCTTGCGACCTGTTTTACATGTTAAAACACCGCAAGATATCCTCATAGGCGCTAATAAGTTCGACATCTCCACTTACTTTACTGTGCCCAATTATAATTTAATAAGTCGTCTCCTGTAATAGTCCAGTTTCGACAATAAGCGAAGACAGAGCGCAAGTTCAAATGCAGTTAGTTTTGCCAGCTATTGGTAAATTAAAGAAAAAGAACGGAAAATTAACCTAGCTATCAGAAAAGATTTCTTCACATTGTTACACATTTTACATTCCCTTAACAGACTTGCAACACAGCCAAAAAGAAACGTACGAACGCAACTTTCAACTTAACCGTAGATTACTATAAAATTCAATAATAACCATAAATTTCACTCCACAAACACCAAAATCAGTAAACTATCATCATTTCAGAAGAACTTAACATTAAACAGACATAGAAGGCATAGTCATGACCCCTTCATAGAGTAGGTTATTGCCTAAACCCGATCATGGCTCCTTCAACTTTACCTTAGAATATTACAAAAATCAATTATACCCATAAATTTCACTCCACAAACACCAAACGCAATCAATTACCATCATTTCAGAAGCACTTAACATTTAGCAGACATAGAAGGCACAGTCATGACCCCTTCTTAGAGTAGGCTATTGCCTAAAACTGATCACGCCTCCTTCAGCATTACGGTAGATATATGTTTTTAAACTCATTGTCGTTTTATTCTCATCCCTTTCTTCAAAGAAGTAGTCTTTAATGGCATAAAGAGCATTTTTAGCCTACTTTTCACATTTTGCAAAAATGAGGAAAAAGTTGTCTTATGAGATCGGGCAAATGTCTCTGTCTGTCTGTCCTTCTGTCTGTCTGGCTGTGTGTGTGTCCCCCCCTATCAACTCCTAAACGGCTGGAGCAATCCAAACAAAATTTGGTAGGAGTAAAGATCTATACCTGAATATCTCACAGCCATATTTGAAAATGATGTCAGTGCTACCAACTGCTGAAAAATCGCAATTGAAATTTGAGCTCCATGTTGAATATCTTGGAAGGTATAAATGGTAGCTATTTCAAAATTGGCACACGTATAGATAATAATATGGCAGTTTAATTTCCAGGAGGCCATACATGGCAGTGTTGCCAAAATGATTATAAGCTTTCTGATAGGTCCAATTTTTAAATGCATATAACTTCTACACTATCAATAGGAATGCAACCAAATTTCGTATGTTGTATGTATACATAACCAGATACGACTGAGAGTATTCTTAAGTGCCACCAGGGCTGCCAACTGTTAATAAATGCTCTTAATTTATTTTATCCAAATACCAATATATCAGCAAGTATGCAAGCCGACATCTTTAAACTATGCACACGTATAGTACCTGACATTCTATATTAATTTGTAGTAACTTGTATACGTCAGTGCTACCAACATGATTCTAAGCCTACTGAGAGGTCCAAGTTTAAGTACATGTAACCTCCATACTATCATTTGGATTTCAACCAAATTTCGTATGTGCTATGTGTGCCATAACAGATATGACTATGCATATTCTTAAGAGCAACCAGGGCTGCCAACTGTTAATATGTGCTGTCTCTATTTTTGTTACCCAAATATCAATATATCAGAAAGTGTGCAAGCCAATAGCTCTAAACTTTGCACACGTATAGTACCTAGCATTCTGGATGAATTTGTAGTAACTTATATATGTCAGTGCCTCCAACATAATTCTAAGCCTGCTGATAGGTCCAATTTTAAAATGCATGTTACTTCTATACTAACTAATAGATTTCATTCAAAATTGGCACAACAATAGATCATATTATTTCAGAATATTTCTGACTAATACATGTATGACATTGTTGCCAAAATGATTTTAGGCACGCTGTTAGATCCAATGTTTAACTGCATGTAACGTCCATGCTATTTATTGGACTCCAACCAAATTTTGTATTCTGTACCTTAAGAGATGGAACTAAGAGTATATTCAGTCACCAGGGCTGCCAACTGTAGTGCTCTATTAGGCTACATTATGCCAGGTATACAGTATTTCGAACTAATTAGAAATGTCGATATTACCAACTTAATTTCGTCATTATTCTAGATAGTTCCATATAGATTAATCATTGGCATGAATCTTAAATTTTAAGAAAAGTAGGCTCTTTAGTTCGTCATGGATCTTCTTGTATTTACACCATACTGGACAAATAGTTAGGCAAATTAGGAAATATATGTGGAACAGAATAAAGCCTCCGTGGCTTAGGCGGCAGCACGTCGGCCTCTCACCGCTGGGTCCGTGGTTCAAATCCCGGTCACTCCATGTGAGATCTGTGCTGGACAGAACGGAGGCAGACAGGTTTTTCTCCGGGTACTCCGGTTTTCCCTGTCAAACTTTCATTCCAGCAACACTCTCCACTATCATTTCATTTCATCTGTCATTCATTTAATCATTGCCCCAGAGGAGTGCGTCAGGCCTCGGCAGCCGGCACAGTTCATATCCTCGCCGCTAGATGGGGGCTTCATTCATTCCATTCCTGACCCGGTCGGAGACTGGACGCAGGATGTGGATTTTCATTTATGTGGAACAGAATAGTCTTTCCATCGCCAGTTGGTTCTTGGGAGAAGTATTACTTCCTATCACAAATTTGTCAAATTTAACAATTAAATCTTCTGAAAAGTGAGCATCACAGATGTAGGACTTTTCAGTAAGTTCCCTATCCTTCCCTGGTATGGCCCCTTTGTACTTGATAAAACATTCCTTATCTTTAGGAGGTTTGAAAAACTGTCTGACCTCTTTACAGTCCCCATAGCCAGATCTGCATCCTGGTACAAAATTCAAGGCATCTTCACTACTCACATTAAGCATTCATGAAAATATAAGGGCTAAACTGCTGTTTACTTACATTAAATAACAATAAAATTAACACACGAAGATAACGTCAACACACCACAAGAAATTAAATTCCATTTCAGTTAAGGCTTCCTACAATAGCATTTCCAGGTATTAAAGCTATGAAGTAATAGTATAAGCACTTGTATATCAATAAACGTTTGCACAGAACACCACCAAAACACTCCGACCGATTAAATACTTAATAAATTGCACATAAACACATAAACATATGTGGAAATCAACAATCTCAAGTCGACTGTAGCTCTGCGTAGCAGAGAGTGCCAACCCGATCCGTATTCATTACATGCTATTGAGAGAGAAGAGATCACACTTTATATTCTATTCGTTATGCTACCGGTATTCATAATATTCTAGTTATATAGTTATTGTTGTTTTAAGGGGCAGAATTACGAGGTCATCTGCCACCATAATATTCTGTAAAGACATGAATAATAATAATAATTCTCCATTACATCAATCAACACAGTAGTTCGTTACCTAAACAATTTAATCACAGAAGAATACAAAGTTGTACTGTAGCACAAATAACTTGAAATACTTCAAAGAACAGAACTTCAGATTTATTGCATTCCACTAGCATGGCTCAGTAGCACGTGTTTAGCTGACAATGGAGGGAAAACCCGACCTTATGCAAGGTTTGCCGATTGCAGGCGAAAGGCTCCGAAGGCCTGCTAACACCTCTGTAGCTAGACGCAAGTGTTAAACTCTTGTTAAACTAACAGCAATACTTTAATTTATGTTAAAGTACCTATTATTTATTTGTTACTTTTTGAGTTATTACCGCGTTAAATTAGGTTTGAGACCTTACTAAATTAGGTCCCGACTGGCTGAGTGACTCCGTAACGTTCTCGCCTGCTGTTCCCAAGGTTGCAGTATCGAATCCCGGCGCAGTCAGTTGGCATTTGAGGGTGCGCAAATGCGAGGGAGCCGCATCAGTAGATTTACTGTCATGTTACAGACCTTCGGGACAAAATTCCAGCACCCCAGTGTCTCAAAAAGCCACAGTAGTTAAAAGGGGCATAAACCCAATATTTTTTTGTTGTTAAATTAGGTCCAAAAAGAGGGAAAAAAGTTGTTTTCTGCTCATGAAAATGCCCATAAATGACAAGGTACTAAATTGGGATCTTTGCTATACTTGTAAAGCACTAAAATCTATGTTGTTCGAGTAATCTCGTGTGGTTTGTTACATGGTACTGTATTGTAAAAATTGTTTTTGGAAATATGGGTGTACTTTACTGTTGTTATGCCAAAGAAGTGTAAATTTTCCTACAATTCAGGATTTTTCTTTCAGCTCCAGCCATTTCAATCTGTGAACATTAAATTTTTAAGAATATGCTAATATTTCAGGTCTGATCCTAGTGAGTGAGCCATATTTCAATGAAGCAGGTTATGAGAAACAGAAGGGCTCGCAGCAAGGGAAGGAGAACTCACGGATGTACAATGAAATGGCTGTGCTTAAGCTTGTGCAGGCCATGACGAAACTTCTCCTTCAACCCCCACCTGTCTTCAAAGAGGAAATAGTGCAACATTTTCGCCTTAACGCTCATAAGTAAGTTGTATCGGGACATATGCATTTTTAGCATGATTTAATCGATACACTGTTATATTATTTTTGTAAGTTTCCTTGAAAAGTTTACCATTAAGACAATGCATAAAGTTAGCATCGAAGAGTTACAGTATGTCTGTACAGAGAAAGACTGATAACAGTAACTCTGAAATGTTATCTCCTCAAGAACTGAATAAAAGGTGTATCTCTGCTGCAAACTAAATGCCTTGTTGAGAACTGTATAGACAGTGTCTAAAAAAGTGTGCAAATTACCACCAATCCCTTAATTATAGATGTGACAATCGCTTTGATCAGGGTGTCTACTACTATGGAAAACAGAGAATTATCAGGGTATTTTTAAAACCGGGAAAATTCAGGGAATTATCAGGGTATTTTAATGACACTCGGGGAATTTTAGTTTTACCATGAATAATTGGAAATTACTCGTTCAAGTATAGTCTGGTGTTGATTTTTCTTACTGACATTAAATCAGTAAGCTCTCATTTCTTACAAGATTAAGCACACTGTGTATTTGTATATAAATCTGCAACTGTATTATTTATGAGAGCATTATTATTGACGAGCTACTTTTAATACTCGCAAGTACAATATATTTCTGGATGAAAAATTTAGAAATTGGCAAAATATAGAAAAATATATTTCTCTGTTTTTCTCTTCCATCTTTGCCATGCTACCCTTGATTGTCCGAGCACGTTTTGAAATTCTCTTTAAGTAAAAACTCTGTTTTATATATTTATCATGGCTGCTACTGTTACTCCGGGAATTTTCTGACTTATCCTGGAAAAATCAGGGAACTCTGTTAGTTTGTTTTGGTAGACACCCAGTTTGATGGTCACTTTTGGAACACCTAGTCTTTTTGCAGGTGATCTTTCCCACGCGCATCCCCACATTAATCGTCATCTTCATGATCATGAACCGGCTCCAGTTTCCTGGGTGCGGTGAATGAGCGCTCTCCATTTCGTTCTCTCCAAGAATGTCTCCCCCTCCACGACCTGCTGCAAATCCAGACCTCTCCCTGCAAGATCATTTCTAACCTGGTCGATCCATCTCTTCCTCGGTCGACCTCTTGCCTTTCAGTTCTTTCTCAAACCACGCTCTAGCTGTTCTTTGTGTGTCCATCCTTTTGAGATGACCGAACCATTTCAGCCTGGCCTCAACACAGATCTCATTAAGAGATTGTTCTACTTGAACAAGATGGCATATCTCATGATTTTTTATTTTGTCCCTCCTTGTCTTTTGAATCATAGTTCTTAAAAACTTCATCTCCACCACCTATTTTAAGAAAATCCCCACATTATGCGAAGAAAATACTACTTTCCACAAAGTTAGTGAGGCGCTAATTTTCTCCTTGATACTGTTGGATAAACCGACAGCGACTATGCTTGCTAAAGCGCAGCGCTAGGCCATGGAAACAAGCTCTCTGCGTACTCGATAGACTTCGGTTCGAGCCCCACCGTCGGCCATCCTTGAAATGGTTTTCCATGGTTTCCCCATTTTCAACTCCAAATGCTGGGACGGTACCTTCTGACAGACCATGGGAGGTTGGCGTCAGGAAGGGCATCCGGCCGTAAAAGCCATCCGTCATATAGAATATCATCGCATCTCATCCCCGACCCCGTTGGAAATGGGAATAATAAGGGGTAGACATACCAACATACTGGTGGATAAATATTACTTTTTAATGAGTTATGAAAAGGAAAATCAGTAATTGTAGATTTTTGGGGAGATTCCGAGGAATAGGATGGTGGCGACAGTTAATTTGCAGTCCTATTTTGCTGTCTCAATCGTACGAATTATTGAGGTTTTACTGCACTTTTAGTACCTGTGAAGATATTTGAAATATTGTGATCTTCTGCAGCTGTTTAAATTTTTATCTCCTTCCCAGAGCACTATCTCATATTTTAGGTAGTTTTGGCTTGGAGTGTGTTTTGTTTTTTTCATTGCTATTCATTTACATATGTTTTTCTAGGTTACTGGATCGATTAGAAACATGGCTGGAAATCTCAGAGCGCTACAATAACTCTCACCCAGTTACTCCCACTACACCTACGAGTTTCCGTGAATTACATGGGGAAGGTAAGTTTGCAAGTTGAAATGTTTCTTTCTTGCCAAATTCAATCAGTATTTTACCACACACACTGGAACGTAGAATACAAGCCAAAGTGGAGAGAGAATTGAGAGAGGAGCAGTATGGATTCAGACCTGGGAGATCAACAGTGGATCTCATATTTTCAGTGAGACAGCTCCAGGAACACCACTACGAATTTGGAGAGAATCTGTTGATGGCCTTCCTGGACATCAAAAAGTCCTATTATAGTGTGTGTAGGGAGAAGGTTTGGGAAGCAATGGAAAACATGGGAGTGGAAAAAGGGACTGTAGGCAGAGTGAAGGAGATGTATTGTGAAAGTGTGAGTTGTGTGAAAGTTGGAGGGGAAAGAACAGACTGGTTCAGACAAATGAGTGGCCTGAAATCAGGGTAGTGCACTGTCACCCCTTCTCTTTATTGTGGTTATGGACGAGGTAATGACACGGATAGCAGGAAAGATAGGAGAAGATAAGATGAAAGCAATGGTGTTTGCAGATGATCTCATGGTCTGGGGAAACAAGGAGGAGGAAATTCAGGAGCAACTGAAGGCTTGGAAAGAAACAGTGGGAGAGTACGGATGGAAGTTCAACATCAGTAAATGTGAGATCCTGTTAACGACCAGGAAAAGGGACAGACCAATGAGTGGGATATCACTTGGAGGTGGACAGCTGAAGAAGGTGGCAAGTCTCAAGTCCTTGGGAAGTATAGTGGAGGAAAATAGGAGAAATGACAAAGAGATTACAGAACGTGGCAGACAGGCGGAAGCATTTCTGAGAAGCATTAGGAGCTTAGTGTGGAATAAAGATGTCCCACAAAAAAGCAAAGAAGTGTTATACAGAAGCTACTATATCCCGATACTGACCTATGCATCAGAAACGTGGATAATGAAGAAAAGAGACATAAGCAGAATAAGGCAAGTGAAATTAAGTTCCTGCGAAGTAGGATCGGTATAACAAGAAGAGACAGGGTGAGGAATGAAAAGGTCAGGGAAATAGTGGAAGAGGAGCCCTTGCATGGTAGGATTGAGACATCAAGACTGAGGTGGTATGGACACTTAAGAGAATGGAAGAGAAGAAGATTTCCAAGAGGATACATGAGATGCAGATGCAGAAGAAATGACCAAGGGGAAGATCAAGAGATAAATGGCTGAAAGGAGTGGAAGAATGTGTCAAGAAGAGGGGCGAGGACTGGACCTGAGTGACAGCGGAGAGGTGGTGGGAAGAAAGATGAAAGGACTAAGTGGCGAGGCTTATGTTCCAAACAGACCCAGCCTGGGGCTGGAAACTGTTCAAGATGATGTTGATGACTTGCTTTAATATCTTAAATGGGTATTTCATTATTTTCATGTTATATGCTGAAATTTTTGGTACTTCTTCCATAATAACTTAATATTTTGTTATCTCTGTAAAAAAAAGTAAGTTTTCTGTCTGAACATTTTGAATTTTCAGCTAAAGCTTTATACTGTATTTATCTCGGATGAGGTGTACAATGACCAAATACACCCTTTGTTTAATTTTTGTATGTTTGGTATGGGTTGGCATCAAATCTACTGGAGCAAATGGCATGAATATTTGTACCACTAAATTAAAACTGAGCTACAAATTATTTATGTATTGCAAAGGGATGAAGGGGTTAAAAGGAAGCCTCCGATCCTGGTAGTAAGACAATTACGCAATTATTCATATCCTTGTCTTGACATAAAGCCATAGGTTCAGACATGATTTTGTGGAACACGCTTGTGGCAAATCAAGCGCCACTCTCGTGATAAGATGAGAAGCACGTCCTAACGTGTGTCTTAATCGTGCATTTAGGGTTGCAAGGTATTTTGTTTATTCACTTCCCACAGACCGTAGAATGATTACGGTATTTCCTGACATATTTTTAGCCAAAAATTCATAGAAGTAAAGCAGAATGCAATGATTATGCAAAGGATTCTAAAAGTTCAAAGAAGAAAAACCACAATAGTTTTTTTTTTTTTTTTTCCAATGTACTGTATCATTATTGCTTGATTCATAAACCTGTGTATTTCACTTTCAACTTCAAGATCACGGTATAATTCTTGTATCCTCTCATTGTGCACACAACGTGCATAACATCACGTGCGGGTCTCTGTTGCTACTGTATATTTCCTCAGAAGTGGTTGATGCTAGACTAGTGTAGCATATTAAATTTTTTATCAATATCAGTTGTTTTCTCGTGGGCGGACTAGCTTATTGAAGCTCGTCATTCTGAGGCCATTTTATGGAAGGAATGGGTCCATACAAGTTCATACAAGCGTGACTGCTATCAGCGTGCTGGATGCTGGCCACTTGGGTAGTATGAGTAGAGATACGGGAAAATCGCAATTGCGATAAATGCGAATTTTACTTTTTCTCCTTTTTTCAACTACCTGGTAACTAATATGATTATGTATACCCAAAATTTGCGAAACTGAATGTGCGACAAAGTGCGATAACTAAGGGTTCTTGCGAATTATTCCCATAAATGCGAAAAGTGCCTAATTTACCGATTAATGTTGAATATTATGTTTTATTACATTTTCGCGCCGCAACTTTGAAATTTGCGAGTTCCCAGCAATGAAAATATCTGCTATATAATCGATATTTACGAGTAATAATCGATATATACGAACATCGATTATTGTCGTGAAAACAATCGATTACGGTAAAAATTAATTTGAAAATGGTGCTGTTATTATTGCCGCATAATATCTGCTGTTTATCGCCAGTAAAACGATGATTTTGGAGAAATTATTTCGTAGTTTCAGTTGGTTGTGCTAATAAAAGGAATATTCCAATCGTTTGTGCCGTTTCTTTTAAAAAATTAGAGCAATAAGGTTATGCTTATATAGGTTTATATCGCGCTGGCCCTCATTTCTTGTATTTGAAATGAAAATGAAAACTCGCAAGTACGTATCGTGATATGAATAGACAATTTTTGTTAGGCGTTCTCTTTGCTTTGGGAAATGTTGTATAGTATGATGAAATATTCTCTACCATGTGTGAGTTATAGGTTATGTTACATGCCGTCCGGCGATTTCTCCGTGAATTCGGATACTGTTTTACAGATTGTCAGTCAAGAGTCGCAGTGTGGTCAGGAAATAATGAGGGAGTAAACATACATTTTATTATTTTAGTTAATTATCCATTGTGTGATATTTACACAAAGTTAAGTAAATGTATGATTCACATTATTACTTCCTTTTCAATGAGGGCCATGGATGAGGGGCATTGAATTTCTATTTGCCGGTGGTTTAATGGTCAAATGGCACTTCTTGAATCCTACCTCATAAGATAAGTTATTAAAAGAAATGAATGGAACTTGGCAAGGAGTTAGTAGGAAAACCACACAAAAGGATTTCATAGACATCCTCAGAATTTGAACCAATTCGTCCATCGAGCCCAGGACAGCCTGGTATTGTCGTCATTCCACCTGCCACACAGTAAACTTCGTAAGACGAGCATTGTTGCCTGACCACAGCTCGCTTTATTCTAACAATAGGCACCTTGGTACCAGTGAACTAATACAACTCTCCGCTGGCCCTCAATATTTGAGTTGCTGCACAACACCTGATTGTTGATTGCATAATGAGAACATGACCTTTGGACCTTTGGATCTTTTGAGCATAGCTTAGGTACCCTCGTCTCACGTCATTCAACCAACCGACAGCACTTGAACTCAATCTTGCCAATTAGCCAGGCTGATGCCTTTATTTTCAGAGATCTCACATTTCTGAAAAATGTATGATGTCAAGTTTCTACATTTCTGTAATACTGATATTAGGATTTTAATACTTCTAACACTCCCTTAGTAAAAATAAAAACCCTACACACAACAGGAGACTTAACCCTTAGTGCCAGGCGAAAAGGTAAAGGTGAAGTCTAAAAGTGCCAGGCTTTTTAAATGGAAAATGTAGGCTTTCAGAAAAAAATATGTACATCCTCTGTTTTCAAAGATACGAAAGCGAAATTTAGTCAGGGATTGCAAAACATAGCTATCTAAATTCAGGGAAATTTTCAGATCATTATGAAACTTATTTCTTTCTTTATTAATTAATTAATTAAAATAATTTCTTCTGTAAAATAAAATTAGAAAGTTTGATTATTCCTATTACCACACGCATATAAATGGAGTAAAAATGAACACTGGAGAGCACACATACATAACAAAAGAACCAGGAAATGCAGTTTTTTAGTTTTAAAAATATCAGCAGGGGTGTCAAAAATCCGAAATTCTAAAATCTAGCATATTCATAAAATACCGTACACCAACAATGGCATTGTTGATATAAATAAAATAAAAATAATTACAGTGAAAATAAATAAACAGAAGGGCACCCTGTAGTTTTATCTTTCACATTTGTGGTTGTGTAGCCTGTGGAGGATTGTCCTGGTCAACAATCTTTTCTTCTCAGTCACTATTACTATCAACATCATTACCATCACTATCATTTGTTTGGTTAGGTACGATCGCATTATTCTGAAGCGGAATCGGCACTTGATTCGTCACACACAAGATCGCAATCACTGTCCACGAAGTGCAATTGTTCACCACTTGACTCATCAATCATTAATTCTTCAATTTCTTCCTCTCTCAAACAATGCTTCCTTTCCTTGGACGCCATGCTTTTACGAGTCACGCGTAAACAAGTCAAGGAACTTCAAATATCGCTCGAGTATATCGATAGACAGAAAACAAAAGATGTTTGCCAGAAAATGGTAGCTAGAACTCTCTTTAATGGTCACGTCAAGTTTAGACGCCATTTTCGGGCTATAAGACCTTCTAAGAATACAAAAATGAAGCGTCTCTCAGAGCGACGCTGGCAAGTTTCGTTCATTTTATGAGGATCGCTCACAGCGACTCTGGCACTAAAAGGGTTAAATTAAATGCTTATGCCGTTTATCAGAAACGCCCATATTTCCAATCCTGCACATGTTTGAATTAGTTTCCGTGCATATTATTTTGAATCTGTTTATTGTACCTGGTGACGAACTTTTAAATGCTACAAAATGCTAATTTTTAAGTTTCAAAATGCTCCAAAATGCTATTTTTCAAATTGAAAGTGCTACAAAATCAATTTCAAAATGCTATTTTCTCGTATCTTTAAGTATGAGTCATTGTCTGCAGGTAGAGAGACAAGTTATACCCTCGTGGTAGCATTTGCAACTGACCAGCGAATGAATACAAATGTGCTAAGTGACGATGCTGGCTGTTCGCATTGCGTGGTCATAACCCACAGGCACAGAGGCGTGGCTTCATTTACATGGACGTGTGAATTCACAAAACAATCTATACTGATCACCTACGAACCCAAGAATGATCCACCAAAACACTCTGCATGATCCTAACATCGGTGTGGTTTGCAGTAACTACGTATAGAATTTCTCACGTCTTCACGCCAGGTTATATAAGCTTGTAGGTAATAATAATAATAATATCGTATGGCCTCGGGTGCCTGGTGCAAGCTTTGTTAATTGACACCCAGAGGGTAGCTTGCATGTCGAATTTCGTCGTTCCTTTGAACGCTATGAAAGTCAAGGAGGTTAGATATCTAAACTCCTTGACACTACAGCGCTTTCAAGTAGAGAATGGAGGAACTTTGTGTTGGCGGAAAATCCCGAGATTAATTTTGCCATTGAACACGGCCTACTGAATTCAAATGGGTTCTTTAACTTGCCAACAACGTATGACATGAGTGTCGTGATTTTTGTCGCCTTCAAAAATCACTTACCATGGCCAGGGGCGAACCTGCAATCTTGGGGTTGGTAGTTCGACACTATAACCACTCACCCACCGTGGCAAGCTAGCTTGTAGGTCATGTGCAACCGATCGGCGCACAAATACAAATGTGCTATGCGACGATTATGCGATAAAATTTTATAAATTAATTTTTTGTTATTGAAAAGTAGGGTGCAACTATTATGCGACAGCGACGATTATGTGACAAAAACCGGCATTCAAAATAAGCTAAACATATTGTGCAAAATTAATAAATTAAAACATTTTGCCGATAATTCTTTACGTAGTTACTGCAAACCACACCGATGTTAGGATCATGCAGAGTGTTTTGGTGGATCATTCTTGGGTGACCAGTATAGATTGTTTTGTGAATTCACACGTCCATGTAAATGAAGCCACGCCTCATCACTAAAAATCCGTTAAACAGCAGCCCAGGCACTGCTCCATTTAATATTTTAACACCTGGAAAAGTTGAATTTTCATCTCTTTAACGAAGATAAATAAGTTGTGAAATGGTACATCGATGTTTAAAACGAATCTGCATTTATCATGTAGGCTACATGTTTACAGCCTCTTTTATATGATTATTTCTACATTTGCTGACTTTCATCCCAATTCTGTTGAAATATTGCATTTCTCCCTTCCTTAAAAAGAATGTATACAGTGTGTGTGTATATACATACAGTATATATATATACAGTGGAATCTCGTTAGTACGTTTTTCAAGGGACTGAAAAATTTGGTTATCAGTAACTTACACGGAATAAATAACATAAAAATGAATTACTGTACCTCTACACTACAGTATAATACAGGGTCTTTATCTTTGCTTAGCAAAGACACTCTCGCGCTCCGCCAGTGACGGCTCAGTTGCCGGCGACCGTGCATGCATATGTAAGCCTACGGCAGAATACGGTGCTTAAAATCAGTAGCCTATCATGCAGTTTTACTGGCCATGATTTACAGTAGATGCTGAAAATGTTCCCCATCCGCTTCCAAACACATATAATACAGGGTCTTTCTTTATATTTGATCAGCAAAGACATTCTCGCGCTCCGCCAGTGACGGCTCTGTTGCCGGTGACCCCGCACGCATATGTTTGAAGCACGGGCTTGCTTGAACCACTTCAATAAAGCGCTTTCTACTTCAGGAAACTGTCCCCCTCGCACACGTTTCCTTTTGCCGCTCACCCCTTCTTCAAATGCACGTTCGATTTCCTTCCTTTTGCCGAGAATCGTGTTCAGTGTAGACTGAGGAATGTTCCACTTTCGCGCTATATCCACACGCTTCATGTGAGGATTGCAGTCCACGTCTCGAATGTATTTCATCTTCTCATCATTAGTTACCGTAATTTCCCACAACTCTGGTCCAGAAGCTCAACTATGGTCCAAGATGTCACAAATCTGGGAAATCTATGCAAGTAGTTCAATATCTGCTCGTGCGTAGCAGTACCGGTGGCATTCCACTGACCGTAGTGTGCTGCAGTCTGGTGGTACGATAAATCAACGCGTGTTGAGACGCTGGAGCTTCTTAGCTCAGTTGATATGGCAAGAGTGCAGTACATGAAAGTGACGTGTGTTTCAAAGCTGCAACTGTTGGTTCTGCTGTGCACAAACGGTAAGTCTTAACAATACGAACGTATGCATAGTGATTCTTTATTGTGTCCTAAATACATTCACGTTTCAGTTAGTTACTAAAATATTTGAAACAATGCTCGAGCAGCTTAAAAACTAAACTTTGGAAGTGTGATCTCAACTATGTACCACATCGAGCGTGGACCATAGTTGGGCGACACTTACAAATTTGATATAAATAAAGAGAAGGTTTGATATTAAACTATTTGTGAACTTGGCACTCTGTTTGGAGTGTAGAGAACTGTTCAACATTTAATAAGAGACTTAAACTTGAGCAGTTTATGAGTTTATTTTTTAAAATAATGGGTGGATATTTTTAAATTGAAATTCTATTTTTGCTTGTAGGTTTTTAACAAGTCCCAATGGCAGCCAGGAGGGAAAAGAGGCGAAAAATTGGTGGACGGCCATATCAACCATATTCACCCGAGCAGTTGGCTAATTGTATTGGAGCAATTAATGACAAAAGAATGACACAGCGGCAAGCATCTAATTTCTATAAAATACCTCGTAGCTCCATCATTCTTAAGCTAAAAGCCCTGAATAATAATGCAGTGGCTGTGTCAGGACGATCATGCGTCTTCTCTGCAGATGAAGAAGAAGCCTTTGTTGACCATGCTATTGCTTTGTGTGAATTTGGTTTCCCAATAACAACTTTTGATTTACGATGCATTGTGAAATTATTTTTGGATTCGACAGGACGGAAAGAGTGTAGATTCACTAATAACTTTCCGGGTAAGCTTTGGGCCGAGTGCTTCGTGGATCGTCATGCTGATAAGTTATCTGTACGGTTTAGCAACAACATAAAGAGAAATCGGGCAGGTGTAAATGATGAAATAATCAACAGATACTTTGACAATTTACAAAGAGAAATAAAAGATGTTGCTCCAACCCATCTATGGAACTTTGATGAAACTAATTTGGTAGACGATCCTGGGAAAATGCGTGTGTTAACTAAACGTGGTTGCAAATATCCTGAAGCAATCAAAAATTCAACCAAAGCAACGGTATCGATCATGATGTGTGGCAGTGCATCAGGTGAGATATGCCCACCCTATGTCAATTATAAGGCAGAACGAATTTATGATATGTGGACGGAGGGAGGTCCTAACGGGACACGCTACAACTGCACTAAAAGCGGTTGGTTTGATACTGTAGTCTTTGAGGACTGGTTCTACACAATTATGCTACCACAACTGAAGAAACTGGATGGTAAGAAAGTGCTTATATCAGATAATCTATCATCACACATCAGTGTTCGTGTCCTCGATGAGTGTAAACGACATAACTTTCGTTTCATTGCTCTACCTCCCAATTCCACCCATCTGACTCAGCCCTTAGATGTGGCGTACTTCAGGCCTATGAAATCACACTGGCGTCAAATTCTGAATAAATGGAAATCTACTGGACCAGGCAGAAAGCAAGCGACAATACCAAAGCCTGTATTTCCGTCTCTTCTAGCTCAGCTAATAAAAGCACTTGAGCCAAAGACCGAGGAAAATTTAAAATCTGGATTCCGAAAAACAGGAATATGTCCCTTGGATAGACAGCAAGTACTAAGTAGATTACCTTCTGCTGAAAGGACCAAGGAAATTATTGGTTCGACTACAAACATTGGAAATGCATTCCTACATCACCTGAAAAAAATCAGGAACACTGAAACCATGCTATCAACTCCTAAACGTAAAAGGCAAATTAATGTTGAGTCTGGGAAAAGCATTTCAGCCGATGATATACCGGCACCAATCAAGGAAACAGCCAACAGAAAACAAACAAAAGGAAACGGTTTTAACCAGGAAGACGGCATCAACCATGCAGAATCAGCCGGCACAAGTGGTTACAGCACTCAGATGAAGTCGAAACTTAAACACAAGAAAAAGGTCATTGTTTCGGATAACAGTGAATCAGATTGCAGTGATGATTTGGATATGGAATCCGATGGAGACATTGATCTTTCCAACCGAAAATGCAGTGAACTGGAAGAAACAGGAGTTGTCACCAAAGAGACTGTACTAAAAAAAGACAGCTATGTAATAGTTTCCTATGAGGAAGAAATGTGGCCAGGAAAGATTCTAGAAGTGAAGAAAAATGGAGCAACTGTAACATGTATGGCGAGAAATGGGAAATTCTGGAAATTGCCAGAAGAACAAGACATTCTGTTCTACAGTAAACCAGACATAATAAGCAACATAAGCCAACCTTCATGTGTGTCAAAAAGCAGAGGACTGTACAAAGTGAAAGAGTTAGTAAAACACTGGGGAGATGAATGACTTTAAACTTACATGTCATTTTACTGGAAAGTTTTTGTTCGTTTATTTGTTCTAATATTCTTTTATTGATGACGAGATTGAAGACATTAATGTAAATTCCACATTTTTGGAGATATCTTTCCAATGCGAATTATAAATATATAAGTTACTAACTGTAAACAACAGATGTTTTTTATTTTTGAATCTTGAAAATTATTTGTAAAATATCTTAGCATTTATGCATTTTGGATGCTTGGGGCAAACTACAGGCAATTTGTTACCAATAACATGTTTTCTAGACATTTGTATGATGAGTTTGCTACAATTTTGGACCCTACAATGGTCCACTCATATAATAAGCTGGAAAATCAGTGTTGGACCATAGATGAGCAACCTGAACCACAACTATGTACCAATTGTTATTAATTTTTATAAATTGTTAATTGTATTCAATATGAATTGTTGTGTTACGGATGTATGCCTAAGGCATTAGAGAGGTCAAAGCCAAAATTATATCAATTTTCGATGACATGTGTAAGGTTCACATTAAGAAAAGTACAAAAGGTGGACCATAGTAATGGGAAATTACGGTATCTGCCGTACTTTCTTCTTATCCATTATGAAACACGCAATAAAATAGGTCATAACTGGACATGAACACTAAGAACTAGAAGACAATAGTGCGGAACACGAGGACAATAATGCGCCTACGTGAGAAATAAACAAAGGGAAGGGGGTGAAGGGCAGCGGGAGAGAGACACGTCACCTGTGTAGCGTCATAGCTATAGCCACTTCTACGCCGTCAAACACAATGACATCATCTACACTGTCAATAACTATCAGAGAATATGAGGCAATATCACATCGTGTTTTCCAGAAGCCGAATTTTATAATGAAATAAGAATAAAATCCGGTTCGCCTACAAATAGTACAACGGAAATTTGATCGTCGTAAGCGGGAATAGAGAACGTATTAGGGGGATATATCAACATGTATTTTGTAGAATTGGGACTGGGACTTGAGAAAATCATCGCGCTAAACGGGAAAACGTCGTAACCGAGAACGTGCTAACGAGATTCCACTGTATATATATAAAATTCTCTCTAAAGCTTTGCTGAATCGACTCGAGCCACAGGTGGACCACCATATTGGAGAATATCAGGCAGGTTTCAGGAAGGGAAGGTCCTGTGTTGAGCAGATCTGGAACCTCAAGACCATACTGCACATCCGACAATGCAGGAACACTAGTCACATTTGTGGATTTCAAAAAGGCTTACGATTCAGTTGACAGACAAACCTTGTTTAACAGACTAGAAGAATTAGGAGTTGACAGGAAGACCAGGGCCATCATCCGGGAAACATTATTGGGAACTACCTCAAAAGTGAAATTAATGGGAGAAATCTCTTAACTCTTTTGCAATTCATACTGGAGTCCGACAAGGGGATGGTTTATCACCACTCTTGTTCAACATCGTACTGGACAAAATCATCACAGAATGGGAAAAGCATGTGTGAAAGGTATCCAAATTGGAAAGGAGAAAGGGAAAAGTCACTGTGAAATGCTTGGCCTTTGCAGATGATCTGGCCATCTTAACAAACAACAAGGATGAAGCCATATTAGCGCTAGACAAACTACATGAAATCTTCAGTAAAACGGGACTTGATATTTCCTATGAAAAAACACAGTATATGGATACAAAATCAACAGGAAACATCACCTTGCGAACGCAATGTGGAAAAATCTCGTAGGTCACTCACTTCAAATATTTAGGAGAAGCCATCCAACCTACAGGATTGAACACAATTTCTAACGCAGATAGAATAGTAAAATTGCAGAAGGCGTACAAGTTGACATGGAATCATTATAACAAAAGAGCAGTATCTCGTAATGCAAAACTGGGCCATTACAATGCAGCTGTTTTGCCTGAAGCCTTGTACGCGGCAGAAACCACAGTCATTAGAGGAATGACGAGAATTCATAATATTGAGAAACAGGAACGAAAAATTCTTAGGAATATCCATGGCGCTGTTTTCCGTAATGGAATTTGGGTCAGGAGACCAACAAAGGAACTTTATGAAAATACTGACACCCTTATAGATAAATTTAGGAAGAGACGTCTGCAATTCTATGGACACATAATAGGATGGATGAGAACAGACTCACTAAGAAGATTTTCAATATCGTGAATGCAAGTAAATTAAAGACCAGTTGGATAAAAGAAGTACAAAGTACATGAAGACATGGAATTACTTAAAATCTCTGAAGATGACATTAAGGGCAGAGAACAATTTAGGAATAAAATCAGAAACACGAAAATTGTACAAGTTTCAAGGAAGGACACATCAGGGAAAAAATGGACAGAGGAAAGGAAGAAAAGGCACAGTGAACTAATGAAGAAGTTTTGGGAAGAAAAGAAGAGAGGAAAAGGAAGTGAAGCTGTGATTGGCTCAAGTTCTCACGCTCTCCTGAAGGGGAATAATCGGAAATAATAATAATATATATATACTAGCAGACCCGGCAGACGTTGTCCTGCCTGAATATATAGAGTGGGTTCAGCAAACATATTTGAATTTTCGATGAACTATACAGGGTGTCTTTTATGTACCTTTGGAGAATGATAGGTCGTGTAGGGGACGGGTATAGAAGTATTTTGAGATAGGGAATAGCCCGGAATCGAATCCAGGACTACCGGCCTTTCGCACCGCAACGGTATCCATTACGCCAGCGCCACATGGTGAAATGAATCTTTCCAAGAATTAAAGGATTGAGAAAGGTAATAGAGGCTTGGGTCGGTTGCCTAACTTAGGGTGGAGGGTCTGAATCAACCCTTATTTTAGGGGTTAAGGAGGCCGCTCCGACCCCAAGTCCCCTATCTCAAAATACTTCTATACCCGTCCCCTACACGACCTATCATTCTCCAATGGTACATAAAAGACACCCTGTATACTAAGTGACATTTGACATTGATTTTAAAGAAAGAACTCAAACCATTTCCATGACAGTCGTATTCTTGATATTGTAAAGAAACTAAAGTATTGAATCTTAAAACTAAAAGAAATAATGTTTGTTTTGTTTTTATCTTAATCAAGTTGATGAACAATGTTTTTCATCAATCCCTGAGGTGTATAAATGAACAAACATGATGGTTTGCCAATGCGAGAACTCATAACTGGCCATATTTGATCAGGGATTTTCTAGGTCTAACCCACAAATGGATATTGTGACTTATTCAAATATAAGTCACTTATATTTGAATTGTATGGATGTTATAAATTGTTGAAAAAAAATACATGTTTATTTTCGATGAGCCGTTATTGAAATGTCAAAACAACGCCAAGCTACGACGCAAGTGACTTGCGCATGTTTTGAAGCCTACTTCAAATACCAAGAATTAGACATCACCGCCACCTATGCCACAAAAACATAAATATGAATTATTCTCTGAAAGTCAATTATTCATGAACTTCTCAGAAGAAACCACTGCCAAGGGAACAGGCTTGGGAGAATTAGTGGGGAAAGAAGACTCTGTTGAGCTGGTGTGGCGGCAGTAACACAGTTTGCCACCAGGTACCGCCACAGGCAGAGTCTTAGGTGTGGTGGCAGTAACACAGTTTGCCACCAGGTGCCACCAATGTGCAGAGACAAACAATCCAAAGACTTTGGTTTTCAGTAAGGCTAGCGGGTTTCATTATGACAGTTTTTGTTTTGTTGACTGTATCTCATGGTTCTAAAAGTGTGTTCATCCTACATTTTGGTCGCTATGCCTTCTACTGGATCCAGTTGTGGATCCAAACCATACAGGGATCCACTCAAACAAACAGTACATAAAGAATGTCGTCAAAATCGGTCCAGCCATTTAGGAGGAGTTTAGTAACATACACACGTACAGAAGAATTATATTATGTAAAGCTGTGTGTACACACATTTCTATTTTGTATAGTTATTTTTTATTCTTTTGCAGCAATTTCAAGTGCCATCAATGTGCAGCTACCAGAGTTTCCATTGATTCCTGCTTCAAAAGGCTTTTGCCTGACTCTGAGGAAAACACTAGTGACGTTCCAAGAAGTTCTTTCGTCTGTTGGCATTTCTCAGCCGCTTGAGACTAGTTAGTATTTAGTTAGGCTTAGGTAAGTCAATGTTGGTTGCACAGCGTAAAGCTTTGCTTAAACTCAATCCTAGATGAAATTATTGCAGTGTTTAAACTGCGTGTTTAAAATAAATAATTAAATGAAATATTTCCCAAAGATAACGTCTTTTCATAGTTGCCGTACACAAAGCTCATTCAAAATAGTTTTCCAAAAAGTATATTAAAAAAGCTTGTGTTTTTTTTTTTTTTTTAATCTATGGAAACACTTGAATGTAAATCAGTTGGTTCTAGAAGTACATATTTTAAATATTTTTGTGTGTATGTTATTTATTGAATCCTTTTAATTGCTCTTATTACCTCAGGTTTGTGTGGAACTTAAATAAAAAATAAAAGTGTCAGTATGATTTAAAGATAATCTGCGACGTTTCAGCTAATATCAAAGAATAGATTAAAATTTGAAAAATAGTAATACACATAAGTTCATTCACCGCATCACCTCGTATTCATTAACATGCCATCCACTTTAACTAATGGCTCTACAAAAACAGAAAGATACCGTACTAGTTATTTATTCTTTTATTTAACAGTATAGTAGTATAATTATTTTTTTTCTCATCATGGTTCGGTGTTGTTTATGATTTTTATTTAAATGGGAGTAGTAGTTTTGGAACCTGTTGCTAGTATTGTTAAATATACTTTATATATTGTTTTTATTGCTGTAAATTTGATAGAAGAAGTAAAAACTGAGTCATAAATTAGAGGAATTAACAGTTGTGGGCATAAGACTACTGTCGGGCTATAAAGAAAAAGTGTGTACCTTACTTCAAAAATTAAGAAGAGGAAGAATAAAGCTGTGGAACTGTAATTCCAGCGTATGACTGGGTAATTAAAAAGGGAACCGAGGTTGAATTGCTGCAAGAGTTGTTAAAATATAAAATCCTAATTCTATGTATTTTTAAACACTTTTGTTCTTGGAAGTTTTGAAATATATTGCAGTTATTGAAATAGGAAGGAAATCTAGTGTAATATAAAAAATGATACTCCCTAAAATATAAAGTAATTTTTGGTATACTTCATAATGCAACAAAAAGACATCCTTTTTCCCACCTCTGCTAAATCTGTTTTGTTTCCTCCATTTTGTTAAGTTTCTTTTTATCATTTTGGGAAGGAAAGGGGCAGAAGATGGATGAAGTTAATTTTACAGTGTCTTTTTAATTTGTCTCGTCTGTATTTGTTATTAATATGTACAGTAAGATCATGTCAGTATGAATCATTTTTAAATGCTACTGGCAAATTAAATTCTGTTATTGCTGCTTAAATATCTTGTTTACTTTCATCTACTTTTGTTATGGTTAAATTTGTAGATTTATGTACTCATTTGTAATATACTGATATTTATTTTGATTGTGCATTATTTTGGGCTTTCATTTTAATATATCCACCTCCTTAATTTCAGTGTAATCTGTATCCTCTATGCCAGAGATTTTATATGCTGTATTTAGATTGTCTCATATGCCACTATATTTAAAACAGATGCTTCAAGATTTACTGTCTCATGTCACAATATTTGAAACAGAAGCTTCAAGATTTATCATTAACCCTACAAGTGCCAGGCAGTATATAGTCTGTAGTGCCAGGCAAATAATGTAGAAAATTACTTATTGGAATAATAATTAATTTTAGTCACTTTTAATGGGCACATTTTTTATGAATGATACAGCATTTTAAAGGGGAAGGTTTGTGCATTATTTGCAACATAAATACAAGATATTTCAAAACATGTTGACAGAAGTCTTCTTTTTAAATTTATTTTTTATTTTTAGATTTAAAGTTTGAGGTGTATTTGTGAAGAAAAAAAATGCCTAGTAAGTAAATACTTTTGGAATATACAATTAGTTGAAAATATAATGAACTAACATCACACAATGTTTCAGGCTTCTAAGTCTGGATTACAATTAATAATACGATTGAGGCGTACCTGCAGTGGTATATCATCTTCTTCATTAGGGTGATCAAATGTTTGGACATACCTAAATCCACTTCCTTGGGCAACCCTAAAATCATGTATGCTGTTATCTTCTTCAGAATCACTGCTATTAATATCACCGTCTAGCACATCACTAAGATCCAATAAACTACTTATTCTCTCAAGATCTCCTGCATGGTCAGCCATATTTGTTTACAATGACCACATGGCCCATGCATCTTCGAGTAAATAGAACAGAAATACGTATCCTATTAGAGTACCAACTTAACTAAACTCAATCACGAAACTTCCTCGTCACCGTCTGCTTTCAAGAATTGCGAAAAGATGTCGCTATATGTCTGAAAATACTCACGTAGTCAGTCTATTTTTTCGGCCCTAGCACTTGTAGGGTTAAAGATCTTTCACATTGTACCGTACTTGTATCTCTGTTCAGGCATCCAGATGATTCCATTGCGGCTTTTTAAAAGATACTAAAATTGCTGGGTTGGATGAATAATCATGTATTTAGGCCTCTTTAAAGCAGTAATGTTACTAAGTAAAAGATTTGTTGCTTAAATTGTTTTCATCAGTATCAGATTCATGGATACTAATAATTCTTCACCAGACCCATCATTAGTCCATTTTACCTTCACAGACAGTACCTCACCTTTTAGTTGCATGATCCATCTTGCATTAAATAATGTTACTGGCATTAATGCTGTTTCTCCCTAGCTATGAATGAGTTCATTTCTGGCATCATAGGTTAAGCAGCTCTTGCTGTAATCAGTATTTATTGCTAATTGTAATTGAGACAGTTGATGTCCATGTTTAACTTCTGGTGAGAATTTTAAACAAATTATTGCTATTAACCTAGAGATTGGTGAAAATCTGTTTGGAAGTTCTGTTTTGAAACATGTTCAATATGGCAATATATATATATATACACACAGTATGTTGAAATGTTCTTCTAATCTTCTGAATACTCCATAATTTAGATCAATTTTAAGAATTGTTTTGATGTCTGTGCGTGGGGAGTGAGAACAATTTTCTCATATTGGCGTGATTTTACTGTGCATTTTACTCAATGCATATGAGTGTTCAAACCCAGTGAGCTGCAGATATTTCTGGATACAATACGTCTATATTCAATTGAGCTGTATTAAAGTAAACGTGCATTCTTGAACTGTATTTTGATCACGTGATGAAAAGTTGTCTTGCCTTTGAAGGAAAAGTGAATTTATATTGCAACTTTCTTTGCATAATTCAAGTGATATTATGCATACACTTTGAAGTGTTTCTTACAAGGTATGTAATGCGTATCTCATTAAAGGAATAAAGCCACATCTTGCAAATATTGTTGAGTGGCTTTACTGATTTGGGATGTTGTTTGTAATTCGATGTATTTGCAAAAGACATTTGTGTCCCTCTGTTATAAATGGTTTCTTTTCCATAACCTCATATAAATATATTACCGTGTATATTGTTGAAATGTATTGTGCAAGCACAAAAATAAAAAGAGATTTGGTTCGTTTGTATTGAACAGTTTTTAGCACATGCTAATATATTGTACTAAGAATTCCTAATCATATTATAAAGTGTGATGCAGATGTGGTTCTGCACAGTTGTCGAAGGAATTTTTTTTTTTTTTTTTTTTTTTTTTTTTTTTTGTTCCTTCCCATCATTCCTGTGCAAGGGAGAAGGTCATGGGGAATGTTCCTGTATAGCTTTCAGTCAGTGATGTACACTTACATAGTTTCTTTTTCTGTGGTGGGGTAATATTAAATGTGTACTTTCCCTAAAGAATGATTTCCATGTATTCATTTAAAGATATTTAAAATGTTTCAAATCGTCTCTTCGCTATCTCAGGATGCTGCCACTAGAAGGAAATAAGTGTTTAATTTACTGCATGGGAGGTCCTGTTATTGCTTTCACTTTTGCTTTTGTCCAGGTATTTTTTGTTTAAATCTCATGTGTGGATTACTTGCTTTGTTTTGAGTGATAACAAAACTTAAACCCCAAGCTGGCATGTGGCGTACTTAGTACACATGTAAGAAATGGAAGGTTTTATCTTACCAATGCAAATGTTAATGAGGTAAATTACTGTTTAATTAAATAATAATAAAATAAACTTACATTATAATTATCACTGCTTTGTGGCAGCTAACCACTAACTTATGTTAATCTGTCCTGTCGCTTTTAGTGAGTTAACACCGTACATGACACACTCAGCCATTGTAAAATGGCATACCTATATTCTGGTAGCATCTGCAAGTGTTTTCACAGTTCACCACAATTTTTGTCTTATTACGGTTAGTTTATTCCTTAATCTTCTCTTGACTTGTGCTCTTGTCATCAAAACAGATACAACATAAAAGGAACAGCAATATTTTTTTAGCTCATCACAGCCCTCGTGATCTCCAAACCTGTGCCATCTGCTGCCCATGTTTCAATGACAATAGTGTGGTTTAATTTCTTAGTCCCAGTGAGATATAGCAATCCCAACAATGCCAGTATTTCACACTTTTTAGTCTCTTTAGCATCCTTTTCTCTGGAATATTAAACAATTTCATTCTTAGACTGAATCTTGGATCCTCATTGTGTAACCAGTCAACTCCATTGTCGGTCATCTTTTCTCTCGACCTGCACAGAGTAACAGGAACCTACTGGTAACGTGATATTTTATCCTGCGTTTAAAAGGCAACTAAATAAAACTGAAGGAAATATTATTTACATGACCCGGCATGTGGCGTTGTACTATTAAAGCTAAAAAGTATACTGTATGGACTTACATGTTGTGAAATTTACTGTATGACACGTATAGGGCAATTGATTTGAAATGAAAATATTTCACCTAGTGTTAGTGATACTTATTCTAACGTGACCACCAAAGAGCATTAACAATGTTGTAAACATCCATCTTTTACTTATTCAATACATTGTTTTTAGGATGTCTTAAATAAGCTTGGTAGTAGTTAGGAAAGTGATAGTGTTCCTTCAAAACAAGTATTGTGGAGTGAGATTCGGAAAATACATTTTTTTGATGTTTACCCATTTTTCTAAAGATATTCCATTGAGGAAGGTCAATAAACAGACTTTGTTAAGTGTCAAAGCCTGACTTACTCAAAGCAACTGTGTCATATTATGCACTGAAGCCAAGAGGTCAAATGCAAGTAATGATCCAGTATTTTATATCCCCTAAGGAAGCACTTTCGATCACCATTCATTTTTTGTTTTGTTTTGTTTGACAAGGGTGTGATGCATAGAACTGTTTTTGAATTCTGCGATAGAGGTGAATTCCCAGCAGTACAAAAAGTTACTCTACCTTTGAGGAAGAAATTTGCATGCAATAGCTCAAATTCATCCATGCATAGAATATTCAGAGTTAAAAGTCTTAGAGTTCTGCGACAGAGGGGAATTCCCAATGATAACAGAAAGTGACTAGCTTTGAGGAGTAAATTTGTATACCACTGCTTAAATTCATCCATACATAGAATTTTCAGTGTTGAAGCTTCAGGCAAAAAAATAGACATGATGGACAGTGGAAAAGGGTGGTATTATTTTAGAATATAGGCTCTGCACTCTAAAATAATTCCTATGAGTATAAAATTTCCAGACCAAGAGAAGACGAAAGGCGACTGGATATAATGCTTGAATGACTTGAATATAATGCTAGAGTTGTCATAAATGGGCCCATGAATCTTGCTCTCCAAACTAGGAAAAATGTGTAGATTGTGGTAGGAAGCTTGTGAGAGATTCAAACCTTAAAATATCTGAACACCTAGACTCTTAATGACTTACACGCCAATGTACCTTTATATTTTATGTTCCTTAGCTCAATAATTAAGTAAGGAAAGGATTTAGCTGACTAAGGGAAAATGCCCATGGCTCAAAATCGGTGTTGCACACCAATTGATAGTAGAGTATAATATGGGTCACTTCTCAAACCGGTATTACCCCTTGACTGGGAACTAGGGGCTTTAGTTTATTTCTTGAGCTAACAAGCAAATTTCGCTAACTAGCCACAGCAAAAGTCAACTACCGGTAAGTTTGTCAAGATAAATTACTGGAACTGATTGATGCGTATCATACCATGTCAAACTATGAACAAGCTTATAAACAATATGCTGTCTGAAAGATATTTCCAAGTGGTTTGTAGGGACCAAAATAAGTAAGCAAAAGAAACTGAACACTGGACTCCCACAAGGTTCTGTTTTAGCTCCAGTGCTCTTTAACTTGTACATATCAGACCTCTTATAATGCAATCGAAAGCAGATGACCTGGCTTTGGCAACTCGTCAAAGAACTCTTAAGAAGAGCGAACAGATTCTTTCCTCAGAGCTAAGCATTATGAATGAATACTTCAAGAAATGGAGACTAACACCGAATCCTAGTAAGACTGAAGTTAATTGTTTCCACTTAAACAACAGGTTGGCAAATGCAAAGCTGAATGTCATCATTAATGAGAAAGTCCTCCATCATAAAAATTTTCCAAAATATTTTGGCATTACTCTCGATAGAATTTTGTCCTTAAAGAAGCTGATAACAAAGTGCTGGTTAAGGGAACTTATGAACAAATGTGACCAATCTCGTAAGATTCCTAAACTATGGAGGAAAGCCAAAGTTATAGCTATTCGCAAGCCAGGCAAGGACCAGAATGATCCAAAAAGTTACTGTCCTATATCTCTGTTATGTCATCTCTATAAAGTCCTTGAAAGACTCATCCTACATAGATTAATGGAGAAACTGGAGACAATCTTTATACCACAGCAGGCTGGATTCAGATCGGGGAAGATTTGCACATCTCAAGTGATGAAATCAATGCAGCATATCGAAGATGGTTTTGAAAGGAAGGAGATCACAGAAGCTGTATTTATAGATCTTACTGCGGCTTATGACACAGTTAATCACAGACGGCTTCTTATGAAACTGTATGATGCCACCAAAGATTGTCAACTAACCTGTTTCCTGAGGAATCTACTTGAAAACAGAAGGTTCTTAGTTGAATTTCAGGGGAAAAGAAGCAGATGGAGATCGCAGAAAAATGGATTACCACAGGGAAGTGTGCTTGCTCCTGCGTAGTTTAATATCTATACTAATGATCAGCCACTGCCAGAGGGAACACAGAGTTTCATCTACGCAGATGATTGTGCCATCACTGCCCAAGCAGACTGTTTTGATAATGTAGAACAGAAGTTGTCCAAGGCATTAATAGAATTGTCTGCTTACTATAGGGAGAACCAATTGAGACCAAATTCCAGTAAAACACAGACCTGTGCTTTCCACCTTAAAAACAGACAGGCAGCAAGAACCCTCAAAATTGACTGGGAAGGATCCACGCTGGAGCATTGTTCGTTTCCAAAATATCTAGGAATTACCCTTGACCGCGCTCTCGCTTACAGGAAGCACTGTTTGAACACCAAGCAAAAAGTGGCAGTCAGAAACATCATCATAAGGAAGTTAACAGGCACAACATGGGGAGCAAATCCTAGTACTGTGAGAACCTCGTCTCTTGCGTTATGTTACTCCGCCGGAGAATACGCAAGCCCAGTATAGTACAAATCCAGTCATGCCAAAGTGGTAGATGTTGCACTTAACGATACTTGTCTTATTACTGGGTGCCTTAAGCCCACTCCGCTGGACAAGCTGTACACCCTTGCTGGTATCGCACCCCCTGATATCCGCCAAGAGGTAGCGGCGAAAAATGAGGGAAAAAAAGGGCACAAACTTCTGAAGCCCATCCTCTGTTTGGAAATCGCCCTTCAAAATCTAGGAAAAGCTTCCTCAGAACAACAGAAGCTCTTGTCGGGACTAAACACAACAATCCCGAACCAATTTGTGGCGTGCAAGGTTCTACAGCCCTGGCCAATGGTTTCCACCCTCTGAAAAACTACCAGCCGGTTTCACAGAAGATATGGAGTACATGGAGATCACTTAACAGACTTCGCTTGGGTGTCGCAAGTTGCAAAAGCAACTTAATGAGATGGGGTTTCCATGTGGAGTCACAGTTTTGTGAATGTGGAACAATGCAGGCGTCCTACCATCTGCTTCAGTGCAGTCAGTGCCCAACAACATGTACGCTAGAAGACCTGTTACATGGAACACCTAATGCCATAGAGGTCGCCAACTTCTGGCAGGGTGTCTAGCGAGAGGGAAATTGCGGCGAGCGGCGGGAATTTTTTTATTTTTGTCATATATTAAGGATTTAAAAATACGAGTGGTTATATTTGTTGGTACTGCGGAATTACCAGTTTGGTGGAAGTAGAAAAATCGACAGAGTCGTTGACACTGTCAGATACGGTTTTTACTCTTTTAAATTCTCCCGCGCCGAAGCAAGACAGAAGTCGGCCGGACGGTGAGGCTAGTGTCTCCAAGTGACTGTCAGCGCAACGCGCATGCGCTGTCTTCAAGCAGGCAGGCCGTGTTTCTGTACGCGTTAGACTAACAGTGGTGTGGTAGTGTCAACTTAATGTAATCTGAGTATATTACTCGTTCGTGGTTGTCGTGCGGCTGGAGGACTCTGCTTGTTAGTCGAATTTTTATTTTGCTACCGCTGATGCCGATTCAGTCAGAGGAGACTCATTGTTGCCTGTCTTGTCACACGGCTGTGATGTTCGGTAACGCGAAACGCTGGGGAATTCTAGGTCTCATGATATTCAGATTTACAAGGGTTGGGTTTATTCTAATCTTTTGTTACATTCTGAATGGCACGAATACAATAATATATACAACCACGACTCTCAGTGGTGAACCCGCTCGGGTGCTGTCACAAAGCAAACTGCCTTTGGCGCTCCGTGGCGGTGTTCAGACGCTGTGAATTTAGCCGGTTCGGCACGGCCCAGTTTACCTCGGCCAACCCGAATGCTTTCGGCTCGTATGCTTCCGACTAGCTCGGTCCGCTTTGTGCCGGCAAGAAGTATCAGCGCGGATCACCGACAATCCGTCTTTCGGATCGTGTATCTGTCTGTTGGTTCGTGCTGTGCCGACTTTTACATTTTGCTATCCGAAACAAAAGTAGCTTTCAAAATTAGATAAAAATAGATACAAATACACGTTGCTTTTATCTAGATATAGCTTTTTTATGATCTAGATGTACATACCAAAAATTTGGTTTTTAAGCCTGCCGCCTTTCAGCGAAGGGCTTTATAATTTCGTGCGGGTCCGTATGTATGTATGTATTTGTCATCGCTCCGAAGATACTGGTCAGAAAGTAACGTTTCATAGCCTATATGTTCTTTTTTTTCTGTGTGTACGGGAAATTTGATAATTTGGGCGGGAAATGTACGGGAATTTTTTGGGGCGGCTATAGTTTGAGCACATTGAAATTTAAAATTTTTATATAATATTATGTAGTCTATTTATTGTATATTCAATTTCACACTGTAAGTATTTCTGACACGAATGAATGAATGAATTGCAGCAAAACTAAGATCATGCAATAACATCTTGCAAAAGTTATGTGGAACCACATGGGGAACTACAGCAACAACATTACGATCTTCTGCTTTAGGACTTGTCTATTCAGCTGCTGAATACTGTGCACCGGTGTGACTTAACAGTCCACAAGTGAAGCAGATTCATGTCCAATTGAATTCGGCGATGAGGATAATATCAGGTTGCATCAGGGCCACTCCTCAGTACTGGCTTTCACCTCTAAGTCACATTGCACCACCTGACTTACATAGACAAAACTCTCTCCTGAGGGAATATCGAAACATAATCTCCACTCCACAGCTTCCTATTCATTCTGACGTACCTACGGTAAGTCGCTTGAAATCCCGCCGACCACCCATCTTAACAGCGGAATCTCTTCAATTAAATGATTTTCAGATGACAACAAATGGTCTGAGGTATGAAATAATTTATTCCATGTGAAATATAGAAACTTCATTGATCCTATTAAGAAACTAGCTGGCATGGAGCTACCACGCCATACATGGAAATCACTCGACAGGATTAGAAAGGGACGTGGGGTCTGCACAGACAGCTTACAAGTGGAATAAGGCTTCCTCACCTCAGTCCGACTGTGGATTTGAAAGACAGACCATCCAGCATATTGTGGAGGACTGCAGCCCTCGAGCCTATTATGGGAACCTGAAAGACTTTCATGATGCAACGCAGCCTGCCCTTGATTGAATTTCAAATTTCAATATTAACCTGTAAACCTGAACACTTTATAATTTTTCTTACTGTTTAATACGTCTTTTCTAATCAAAATAGATTTTAATATTTATTGTTCTTGTAAATTCTAATTTATATGTTTAATGTTTTCCTTAGCTTGTAATTATGTAGATGTACCATGCCATACGCTAAATAAATAAATAACTGGAAATGATTGCAGATGTGATGGTCGCATATTGCAATTTTGTTTATATTTTTAAAGACTAGTTGTGTTGTTAACATATTGATGGTATGGAGTGACATCCTTGGTATGATGTTAGAAGTATCTAAGTATCTATGGTAGGAATTGCAGAAAGATCCATGTGATATATTGTAGTTAAAATTATGAATCCCTCAGTTTTAGGCTCTACGTGTCTGTGAAATAGACAACTTGCATGTGAATGTGTGTGTTTCATAGTTACTGCCTCTTAACCAATGGAGGTACCTGCTGGGGATATTTGCTATAAGCTTTACCACCGAGAACTGGTAGTGTGGGAATTTCAATGGCTTTTCCTATGTACATTCATTTATTAGACTAAATAATGAAGAAACCCAGGTTTTTAAGATCATTTGTGAGATGTGGAGTTAATACTGTATACACTCGCTGTCAGAAAGGTGAAGCTCCCAGAAGGAATTATTTGTGTAGGTGAAACAGCATGAGTTGAAAGTTTGTGACTTCATTTCAATGCTTACAATGTCAGATCAAATGGGCAAATGAAGGGCCTGCATCTTCGGTGGCAACTCATCGCTAAACTGTTGTAACTAGCCCTTGAGGCTCGATTATAAAAAGAACCAAAGAGAGGTTAGTCACAAGAGGATCTCTACATGATACAGGCAGTCCATACACACACAGGGTGGTGTCTTTGGAAAGGTAAGGTAAGGTGCAAGAGTCCAGACAAGACTTCAGTGCAATAATCCAACATCCAATTTCCTCGCATAGTCGTCACACCGTACTTTTCAAATTCAAGAAATTGCTTAATAAAATTTTAATGATTGCTTTGAAGCCATTTTTCAGTGTTGCCTTATTAACAATTAATATTATAGCTATCAGTCGGTCAACACAAAAATCATTCAAATTACTGGAATATATGAAAAATTACATTTGATCAAGATTTATATATACTGATACGTGTTACCCCTAGTGGCAAGTTCGTTAATTGGATTACAGTGGGTAAAAGCACAACACAAGTGGTCCTTTAAAAATATAGCTTTATTGCAGGTCTAGAAAGTTACACCACACAATAAGCAAATGGAAACAATTAGCTGTCTTTCTTCCTGTTCGGTCCCTTATGGAGGACACTCACCCTTTCAGTTCTCAAGCAACTAATCCTCTTATAATTAGGCTCGTCCTCGCTAGAAATAACTAGCACCTCTTCCTCGATACACAAACCACAGTTATTTGCGGTAGCCTGTCACTCGTCACTAATTGCTCATCTTAAACACGATCCCTGTATGAGTCACACTGCTTCGCTGTCTGGAGAAACACTCACTTCTTTTCACAATCCACACGGCACTTCGCCTCATTACTCTGTCGCACTAAGTGAAACACACTCGCTCAGAAAAAAAAAAGAAAGTCTGTTCCTCGCTGCCCAGGTCGCTTATATAGCGGGGCTGATGACTCACAGATGTTTCTAGAGTAGACCAGGGTTCACACCTTCTCGAGAATTCCAACACCTGTTGGGCCACGAACATTCGAGACGGTCTCTTAGTTACTGCCAGTCTTCTTGTTGCGCAAATCGCTGGTTAACACAGAAGCAGGGGGTAGCCCGAGGCGGGCTGTGAATCACGCAGCGAGGTGATGAACTAACCGTGCAGCTGTAACAATACAGTATATTGTAGCTGACCTTTAGTTTCCTTCAATAGTCCGCAACAATATACAGGGTGGGCGGGAAGTAACTAGGTATTGAAATTGACGTATAACTTTTATGTTTGCAGAGATATTTATTTGAAATTAATACAGTATGTACACTGTTATATGGGAATATGATTGCATACCATACAATTCCATTACATTTTGATGTAGGCGCCTGTGGCGTCGACCAATTTCCTCAAACGACCTGGAATGGGATCCACAACTTTCTGGAGGAAGTTGTGTGGTACGTTGGTAATAACATCCTGAATCCATGCTTCCAATTCGTCCAATGTGCGAGGTTTCGTTAGGTACACCTCTTTTGCCCAGCCCCATAAAGAAAAGTCACAGGGTGTCAGGTCTGGACTTATTGCAGGCCATTCATGAGGTGAATGTCTCCCCAGCCAACGTCCTGGAAACTTCTCATCCTACCAGTTCCGCACGACTTTTGCAAAGTGTGGCGGTGAGCATGAAGATAATGTCGGTGTTTTCCCATCCAGATATCGTGAGCCAAACGTTATCCTGAAGCATTTGAAGGTAGCATTCCCCATTAACTGTTAAATGTGTCATGCAGGAGATATGGGCCGATGACATTTGTAGCCATTATTCCACACCACACGGTCACTTTTGGACGAGACTGCATCTTCTCCACCGTATTACCCTTTCACAAATTGATTGCCGGCGGTCGAGATGGAAACTATTCTCTGTTTACTTGTGTCACACATCAGCCTGCTTCGTTGACAGGTACAGTTGCGCGAGTAGGATATGACTCAGCTCCAGTAGCTGTCCGTGGTGACACGAGCTCCTGTGATGCTCATCTGCGCTTTTAAGACAGGTAGCGCACGCAATGCTGCTTGACTTATTTGCAGACTGCACTGTGTCATCACAGTGTCCTCCTCCTTACCCCGCGGGGCTCCTGCTACAATAATCAACAACGGTGGCGCAGCCATGCTCAGGGGAAATCAAATCTTAAATGGGTAATAACTCCAGGATCCTGTGCCACCCAGTAATGATAATTGTGCTAATTGACAAAGAACGATTGAATTCCACACCTCATAGTGCAAAGCAATCTGTGCTCAGCGATCGGCCATCTTTGTTATTGTTGAGTGTACCGCCTTTCGTGGCCACCGTCGGTACTAGGCGGCATGAAAAATCACTATCCTATTTAATGTTTCCAATATTATTCCATCAATATTCAACACTTAACAGCCATTTAAAAATACCTAGTTACTTCCCGCCCACCCTGTATATAAATGTTAATCACATGTAATTTATTTCATGTTATTTTTTCACATTTCCAGTAATTGGAATGATTTTTGTGTTGACCAACTGAAAGCTGTAGTATTTATTATAATATTTTATCGCATCACACATTTGTTCGTGCCCAGTCGGGTGCTCATGCTACTGCAAGCTTATAGTCTGGCGTGACCTTGCCAGAAGGAAAGAGAGTGTGCCTGCAGGCTATGAGGCACGCTATGCAAGCAGTTGGCATCGTTGCAGCACATTCGTATTTATGCGCCAATTAGTTGCACGTGCTGCCGCGAGCTTATAACCTGGCGTGGGCTGTTAGAAGAAAGCAGATGGAACAGCAAGGTCATCTGCTCCTTGCGTGATTTTATTCACGCAGTGTTCACAATAAAAATATACTAACCATTTTTATGAATGTGAATTACATGGGATTGCAAATAATATTAAGAAAATGCACAAGCAGCAAATAATGCAGTGTGTTGAAAAAGAGATTGTGGTTTTTCTTCTCTGAACTTGAATATTCTTCGCACCAATCTTCACACCCTGCTTTCCTTGCAAGAATATTTGGCTACAAATATGTGATGATTATGCTAGGAAATACAGGACTATCTCCAAATACTGGTATTGTAATTGACCTACTACAAAGGCAGACAATAGCGAAACTTCAAACAAAGCGCAGAAAGAAAATGTTGAACCATGCTCTAACCACTTTCTGACTGGCCATACTGTCTAAGAGACTGCTTTAGACTGAGAGCAGGAAAGGTCATTAACACATTGGCTGCCGTGAGGATCTCCGGTGCTCCTTGGAGAAAGTTTACCTGTGTGTATGAGGAACACTGCTACCTCACGTCAAGTCATATTAAATGGAACGTAGTCTGCCGTGACTCATCAGTAATGGCTTCTACTTGAAATAGGGCACACAGGGAATGTCATCATCATCGGCTTTAACTCGAATCCGAGTATAAATCTTCTTCCTTCAGTCCAGTTTGTGGATGTGTTTACGGTGACTAAAGAGTCCAATCCTGGCATGGAACAAGCGACCACACAAGTCGCATAGTATTGCTGGAGGAGGACGTGGTTGGGCTGCTCGAAGTTTCCTAGCTTTTCGCTTGGCCTCGATCCCTTTCAAACGTCTTTACAGTATCCGAGATGGTACGGCGCCAAGTTGAGCGGTCTTCAGCCAGCATGTCCCAGGTTTGTGAATCAAGACCTGTCAATTTCAGGGTCTGCTTAAATTGGTCCTTGTAGCGCCTCTTAGGACCACCATGAGGTCTGGTGCCATAGCATAACTCACCATATAGCATTTGACGAGGTAATCTCACATCATCCATCCGATGGACATGACCAATCCATCTAAATTGGTGACCTATTATGGATGATTCTATGCTGTTGATTTGAGCCTTTTCCAGAACAGCAATATTGGTAATGCGGTCTTCCCATTTAATCCTCAGGATTGATCGAAGTTTTTGTAGGTGGAAACGCTCAAGCTTCCTAAGATCACGTCGGTAAAGGGTCCACGTTTCACAGCCATACAACAATGTAGAACAGGGGCGGATCCAGGGGGGGGGGGGGCGATCCCCCCCCTAAGAGAAAAGAAAAGAGGGAAAAAGAGAAAGGAGAGGAGAGAAGCGAAGGAGAAGACTCACCAAACGAACTATAAACAACGATTTTAACCTAACTAGTATTCAGTTAATAATCGTGCAATGTAAATTAAATTACCTAGCCGCGACGTTTTCTTCTCGCTACCCCGCTCGCACTGTTGCTATTGTTGTGACGAGCCGAACAGACTGAGCACAGCACAGCCGCCGCGCCCGCGCCTGTCCGAACGGAGCCGAGTACAAACGAACAATCCCCTTCGGCCCGCTCCACCCGCGCCTGAGATATGTCTTTCGACGTAAATTGTATGAAGACTTCATAAGCTTTATAAATCTCCGAGAAACAGTGCACAACCGTTTAAATAGAAAATACGTAATAAAATGGAAAGTAAAAGGAAGAAAAAAAGACGAAATCCCAGTATCCGAACAGGAAAATATCGCCCGAAACGAAGGGAATGTCGATAGAGAAATAAAATTAATACTGAAGGGCTAGCGCAAGAATCGCCAAATCCGAAAACTGGAGGAGTGATGCTAAATGATGACAATATTGAAAAAGCAAACAGCGTGACGGAAACAGAAACCGAGCGAGAGCTACAGGAAGGAAAAGAACCAAAGAAAGCAGAAACCGAAGAAGAAATCCACAAGCAAGAGATAAAGATGGGGAAGAAACTAAGGAGGATTCGAAGAGAAAATTTAAAGCCAAAAATAAAGCCAAGAAACAAGTGGCAGAGCCTACTATCAAGAAAAAGAAGAAAAATGTAGCAGAACCAGAGGATGAAGATGAATACGACCAACAAACAAGAGATGAAGATGCAGATGCAAGAACTATAGAGGAGAAAAAGAAAACGCAAACCAAAGAGAGAACCAGCAAGAAACAAGAACCCAAAGGAGTCCCAGAGCCTATCGTAACCGGCAGAGACGTGGATAAAACTGTGTTGAGTATTCTCAATCATCACAGTCTTGTCCTATGTCGGTGTGTTGGCGTTGGTACTGACGGGTGCACTATCATGGCGTCAGTAGCTTGTGGTGCTGTCGCCGTGGAGCAAACCGAGGCAGAGCATGCCGTTAGGTGCCCTTGTTATAATCACGCTCTGAATTTGTCTATTTCGAAGTCCTCGAAAGTCGTCGCCGTGCGAAATGCAATAGGAGTTTTGAAGGCCACTATTACGTCCATTGATTCGTCCTCAAAACGCTCCTATGTATTTAAAGCAACTCTAGGTGAACTTTTATGTGGACTTTGTGAGACGCGGTGGATCGAACGGCACGACGGTTTTGTACAATTTTGCTCTTTACTCCCGAACATAGTCGAGAGATTAGACTCGATTACTTTATGGAAAGACTCAGAAAGTGCTTCTAAGGCAAAAACGCTCATAGCTGCTCTTTGTGAGAGTGATTTTATAGTTATCGTCATTTGCTTGTCAAAAATCCTTGGAGACACTAAAACACTCAGCATTTTGTTTCAAAAAAGGGCAAATAGACTTGAAGGAAGCCCAGGATGCGCTAGACGACACTACTAATGTGTTGAGCAAGAGGCGCGAAGAGTGCTAAACACAATTTGCTGAGCTCTTCCAAGAATCAGAAGCTCTGGCAAAACAATTTGGAACCGAACGTCTGCTCCCACGCATCGCACAACTGCAAAAGCACCGCGAAAATCATCCAGCGTCAACCGTAGAAGACTACTATCGCTGGGCCGTTTTCATACCCATTTTAGACTACGTCCTAGAAGACCTAAACACTCGCTTCCCTAAAGCAACGCAAGAGTTACACAGCCTATCAGCAATGATGCCAATATCATCATGGACGTCAGCGGATGTGGACACAATCGCTGCTAAGTACTTCAAACTTCTCAATCAACATTCTGCCGCGTCGGCGGCAAGGCTTCTACAGGCTGAACTTCGTATGTGGAAGGTAAAGTGGTCCCGGGAGCTTGAATCGGGGCCAACCATCCCAAAGAAAGCTATGGAAGCTTTAATTGCCTGCGATAAAGAGTTGTACCCCAGTATTCATCGATGTCTCAAGATTTATGCTACTTTACCCGTCAGCGCCGCTTCATCGGATAGGTCATATTCTTCTTTGAGAAGGCTGAAGACGTGGTTGCGGTCAACTATGTCCGATGAACGATTAAACGGACTTGCTTTGTTGCACGTCCACTACGATGTTTATGTTGATCCATCTCGCGTGATTGATTGGTACGCGAAAAAACCAAACCGGCGACTAGAGTTTGTTGTTTAGCTTAAAATTGTTTTTATGAACAAAATTGCTGTATTTGTAATATTTACGTACAATTAGCAATACACATGTACCTGTCATAATTTCGGGTAGCCTTATTCTTAATTCGCTCAACCTATACCCCTAAAATAAAGGTTAAATATAGTTTTAAACTCCCGTTAAATCTGATTAAATCGTGTCTTTAACGATCTTTTTCTCGTCGATCGATTAAAATTCCTCGGGTCTCGAGCCGGGTTTTTATTTAATCTTGCAGCTATTGTCTAAGCAATATAATTATTTTTTTACGGTTGTCAGTCAGTAAACTATATAACTCTGATTTTACCCTCCTACCCTTTAATTACATTAATACATTAACTATAAACTATGAACCCGGTATGATAGCGTATTGGATAAAATTAAAAGTCTATCTTTACGAAAGCGCTCCAGCGATATTATTGGCATGGCAAATGATAATATAGAGAGCAGTGTCGGACTGGCCATTTGGGAAGAACGGGAGTTCCCATCGATGCCTCGGGCCAGGAGACTATGAGTGCCGAGGCCCTCCCTTAGGCCCTTGCGCAAATAGGCCTGTGACCCCAGTTATTAGCTAGCTAAGATATTCTGCGTCTTTGTTTACAACTTAAGAGAGGGAGGGCTACTCGCAAAGGGGACAAAGTCAATCATTACCTATGAGGAGGTCCGGGGGACTTTTGACCCCCCTCGGACCATTCAAGGCATCAAGGAGCCTCGGGGCCTTAAAATTAATGACCTCGGCCCTTGTGCGAGTAGGCCTCTAACATCAGCTTATTATAATTTATCTAAAAATAGGGAAAAGGGGGGTTCCGAAGGGGGCTCATTACGATCACAGTATTTCAATGCGCGCGATCCCCGTGTCAATAAACTCAGCATAAAAATTGGAGCAAGTCACTGCGGAGAGGGTGGGTGAGGGGGGGGGGGGGGTAGTAAGGCCCTACTCTCCCGCTCCCTTCGAGGGCTCTTAGGGCCAGTCCGATACTGATAGAGTGTACGTAAGTATAGATAAGTATGAGCAAACAAAATATTGTTTAGTAACCACACAGAAAGTAGGATAGTAACGAAAAATTTCACATTTCGAAAAAAAAATGACATTTTGGTAAAAGTATGCGCAAATGATTCGATGTTTATTGTTAACTTTTAAATTTGCATTATGGTATATTACCCCCCCCCCCTCCATTTTGAGGACAGATATCATGACCGCCCCCTCCAAGATCAGTGTCTGGATCCGCCCCTGATGTAGAAATGACTACTGCTTTGTACACCATAAGCTTTGTACTCATGGACAGATCTTTATTCATGAAGACCCGGTGCGCTAATCGTCCATATGCTGCATGGGCTGCGCCAATTCTCTTATCCACATCCTGCTCACAGGTACAGCTCACAGAAATGGTACTGCCCAGGTACGAGAAGTGGTCAACCTGTTCTAATGGCAAATTTGAAATGGAGATATTGAACTGAGGAAGAGGTGTGCCTGGTGAAGGTTGTGCCGAGACTTTAGTCTTATTGACATTTATGGTAAGACCAAAGCGATCACATGCACTTTTGTAACAGTTAACTGACTCTTGCAGCTCTTCTGGTGTGAGAGTTGGTGACGCAGCATCATCTGCATACAACATGTTAGTAACCTTAGTAACCTGTGTTTTCCTCAAGGAGCGGAGACGAGTTAGGTTGAAAAGCCCTCCATCAAAACGATACTTGATCTCCACACCTGGGATGTTTGTGGGTGAATCATAAAGCATTGCAGCCAAGTACAGCGCAAAAAGCGTTGGAGCCAGTACACATCCTTGTTTCAGTCCATGGGTAATGGGAAATTCATCGGACATCTTATTCTGATGGCAAACCTGACCTGTCATGCCATCATGGAGAGCTTTGATTAGATCTACAAAACGCTGAGGGCAACCAAACCGCTTCAGCACTGCCCACATGGCTGGTCTTGGAACCGAATCAAATGCCTTTTCCAAGTCATAACAGACTAAGAAGAGTGGATTCTGTTGTTCTCTACATTTTTCTTGTAGCTGTCTCACACAGAAAATCAAGTCAATTGTGCTTCTGGAAGTTCTAAATCCGCATTGTGACTCTGGGAGGATCCTCTCAGAGATAACCTTGAGGTGGTTAAGTAGAATTCTTGCAAGAATCTTCCCCACAATTGACAGCAGTGATATACCACGGTAGTTGCCACAAACACTGCGATCACCCTTTTTAAAGATAGTGACGATAGTGGCATTCTTTAGGTCTCCAGGTACCTTTCTTGATTCCCATATTCTGAGGATAAGGATGAAAATTCTTGTTTTGAGGGAATGACCTCCGGCTTGAATTAGTTCCAGAGGGATGTTATCTGGGCCAGGTGTTTTTCTGGGTTTCAATTGGGTGAGAGCTGCACTGAATTCATGATAAGTAGGAGGTACTGCCAACCATAGTTGTTCAGGTTGTTGCGGCACATCACAGAGGAAGTCTCCAGCAGCTTCTGATGGACGATTTAGGAGATTGGAGAAGTGCTCCTTCCAGCGTTCCAAGATTTCTTGACTATCAGCATGACGAATAGAAGGAGAAAGTGAGGAGACTCCTGAAGTTCAAGCGCGCCTCGCCAGGCAGCGCTAGAGTGGGCAAGTTCCACACTGCCGGGGTCAGCTGCAGGGGCGGCTGGCTCTAACGGGCCACTGGGCCAGGGCCCTCCTTACCATTAACCTACATTAGTAATTCATTTATTAATCCTTAACGCTCGAAATACTGGCCAAGTTGTGCGCTCCTCACTTTGAAAAGGCACCAGCATATTTGAATAACGCGCTACATATCTTGTCACGTAATTCGCCTTGCTGCGGGCTACTCGGGGCCCAGGCATTACTGGGCCCAAGACTCCATTCAACTACAAACAAGGAGAGGTCTATTGCGCGTGCGCGCAGACGCTCTTCAAACGTCGGCTATGGGCCCAGAGATTGCGAGCCCATGGTTACAAGGAGGAATAACAATTGGAGCAGTTGTATGGGCTCTGGAGAGAACGTTGGAATGCTGAACTGCTACGTTCAACTCGAACTTACAACATCTATGGCCATACCTTGCCCTTTACCTCCCCTTCTTCCGATGCTGTTTGAAATGATTCGCAAGACGACCACTAGATGGCAAACAGGACACCACCCCGGTGTCATTAGTTCCAAGGTTACGAAAAACGAAAACGAATGGAAGAATACCTTAAATGGTGCAGTGACAAAACCATTCATACCTAGTGTCACGGATATGTTGTAAATAAACTTCCCATTAACTAGCAATGCAACTACTTTTTAACAGGACATGGTAAGATAAATTCGTATTTTTTTCGTTTCAAATTAAAAGACAGTCCATTGTGTGCGTGTGGCAATGAAGAACAAACAGTTGATCATTTATTATTTAATATTGCGTGTGGCAATGAAGAACAAACAGTTGATCATTTATTATTTAATATTTACATGCGTGAAACTGGAAGAAGAAAGACAGTTGTTTAAGGACAATATGGTAAATAAACATGGAAAATGGACGTTCGAGAAAAATTAAGCTTAAGAAGCATTATATAATTAATTTTATATTTTAATTTAATAGATTTATAAAGAATGTCAAGTAGTTGAACAGATTCTTAATATTGGTGTAGCTCATAAAAACAATAAGTTAATAGATTTAGACAGTTCCTAGAACAATATATCACCAAACAAATAGCCATAGAACAATAATGAATAATACATAAGTAAGTTAAATGTATGTTATTAAAATTTTAAACATTTTGTAAACATAGCGTGTAGTATTACTTCCATTGTAATGGAACATGCTGTTAAAAATAAATAAAGAAAGAAATAAATAAATACCGTAAATAAAAAAGGTTATGTAAAGAGGTCTCTTTTGGAATTCTGTGACAAGTGTTACCGATTAAATAATTTTGTTTTTCATCTAGGTCTAGAGTTTTTGACGAATGTCTTAGTGATAGGCTATCATAAATTTGGAATTAAATAGCGATTTAGAGGGTCATTTAAATTATATTAAATGTAGAACATAACATTTTCCCTAATGAGACACAATTTAATGGATATTGGCAAACACCTACTGTCGACCAAAGTATTATGTGTACTCGAGTTTGAAGGTTGTTTGTGAAGTAACCAATAGATCTACATAAAATTCAATAACATCATCATTTTCGTCGTTCTATTTTACGTTAGCTCATGTAAGTTTGGAATTTTTAGTTTATATTTTAGTATTTTTTGTCGCAGTTGGAACACAAAAAGTGCACGTTTTTAAGCGTGTTTCAACCATGCGTCACATTTAAGAATTATTATCTCAAAAACCCGTCATCAGATCGAATACAAATTTTAACACATTATACACTGGAATGTTGTATAACTGGTTTAATAATTTCAAAATTTTGCGTGTCCAAGAAAAAAAAGTTGTTATCATTTTTGTACGGTAACTTTTTCTTGGCTCAGGGTGGATGGAAAATGTAGTTCTTGGTTGCGATGTAATCCTTCTACATCAAAAACTTAAGCTGTATGACTGTGAAATACGTAAATTAACTCACTTATTTTATATCGGTTTGTATTTGTAGGCGGAAATAACACATCGTTCACCAGCTACCCGCACCCGGGAGAGCTGAACAGCGTTGCTGTGATGGAGCCCATCACTTCCAAGCGAGGCACGCCATGATGCGTGTTGGGCTCCATTTCGGCAACGCTGTACAGCTTTTCTGGAAGCGGGTAGCTGGTGAACGATGTGTTATTTCCGCCTACAAATACAAACCGATATAAAATAAGTGAGTTAATTTACGTATTTCACAGTCATACAGCTTAACTTTTTGATGTATAAGGATTACATCGCAACCAAGAACTACATTTTCCAACCACCCCGAGCCGAGAAAAAGTTACCTTACAAAAATGATAACAACTTTTTTTTCTTGGACACCCAAAATTTTGAAATTAATAATCCAGTTATACAATATTCCAATGTATATTGTGTTAAAATTTGGATTCGATCTGATGACGGGTTTTTGAGATAATATTTCTTAAATGTGACGCATGGTTGAAACACGCTTAAAAACGTGCACATTTTGTGCTCCAACTGCGACAAAAAATATTAAAATATAAATTAAAAATTCCAAACCTACATGAACTAACGTGCAATAGAACGACGAAAATGATGATGTTATTGGATTTTATGTAGGTATATTGGTTACTTCAAAAACAACCTTCAAACTCGAGTGCACATAATACTTTGGTCGACAGAAGCATGCTAACTAGTAATTTTTACTGTACATGATAATTTATTTTGTGTGCCCTCCCAAGCGCTAAGACCACCAGCCGCCGCTGGTCAGCTGGTCTTAGGGATGGTGCTAAGGGAAACGAATTACTTTGTAACTAATACTCTTTTAAAAAGTAATTAGCGGTTACAATTAAAATAGCACGGCAGGGCACAATGGAAAATATAATTCACGGAAATAAGAACTACGGTCTTCATTGCATGTTACGGAACGCACAGATTCCTGGAGTATACAGTCGGAGAAAGCCCAGATCTTTCTCGTAACATCTGCAGGATTAAGGATGTGAGATTGTAGAGAGCTTGTCTTGCCACTGACTCCTAACGAATTCCTGGCCTTTGTATTTGATTGACTACCATCACAAGTAAAGCCAGCCACCCTCGCCCCAGCCTCTTCTAACTGCAAAATCACCTAGACTATATTAGAATTTTTGCGAGAAAAATCCCTGGAGTAGCATTTTTGCTTGCATAAACAACAACTGGCTGCACCCAATTATGCACGAAAGGTACGAACTTGAACACTAGAGCGTGATTTGCAAGTACGTTCTTCTGGAGGTCAGGTGTGTGTCCACCTAAATCAACTAATCCATCTACTTTATCAGAAAAGCTATTTAACTCGATTTCTTCTCTTAGCTTCTCTTCTTCGAAAATTACAACACCGTAACGTGAATTATCATTCTTTTCTTCCTTAAAATAGTCTTAAATAGCATTTATACGATGCGTATTAACTCCATAAGGGCACTTAAGTCCTTTACAAAGTTTTCTCAAGTGACTTTCTGAAGGCACAGGCAAGAGATTATGTCGCCGACAATGACGGGATCCTTTCGGTGATTTTATTCTCAACAATGAACACTCTAAAATGAATTCATTGCTGTACCTCATTCCATTGGGAGATTTTTCCTGGCATTTCTTGCTAAAGTGTTCGTTATCAGGGGCGGATCCAGGGGAGGGCGAGGAGGGCGACCGCCCAGGGCTCCGCGGTCCTAGGGGCCCCGCGCCATGGATTTTTCTACATTTAATTAATTAATTAATTAAGTATACTTTTCAAACTAATTTATAATTCATCTTCCTTTCTTCAGTGCAGCTATGACCTCTCGAGACCGTTTAGCAAGTTAAGATTTCAGTGAAATAATTCAAGTCTTCAGCCGGGAAAAAAGTCGCAAAGTAATATTTTAATATTTCATTGTTTACATAATCTTATTCAAGGGGACTTACAGGTTTCTTTCATATCATTAAAATAATGTACTGTAGTGTATTCAAAATATTGTAACTATTCTTTATTTTATTATTATTATTATTATTATTACCAAACTATTTTCCATTTTATTCGATAATTTTTTTTCTATTGTTGTGGGCCCCACCTTATCATATCGCCCAGGGCATCGCAAGGCCTGGATCCGCCACTGTAATCGTTATCTTTGTAATTAAATGCCTGTGAAATTCGAACCTGCTTCTCCAGCAAATTAATTCTCGATTTTGCTGAGTTGAGGCGGGGTCTAACTCGAATTAAATTACGGTTAGCATTCTTTAGGCGCCTTTTGAGCAATATTATAGTCTTTTCAGCATCAGTAAGTACACTAGAATGACCCAAATTCTTATCAACATTGGACTGACCTTTTAATGCCTCATTCGTTGCTCCACTCCCATCTTCAATCTTCTTTCTTCTTTTTCTGGTGGTGTCGAGATTCTTTTTCCTGTTGGGAGCTTTACGGGACTTATTCTTACTACTTCGGTAAATTAGGGGAAAAATGAGGCACTGCTCCAGGACGTAACTTCCACCACACACGAGAGATTTCCACTTCTTCACCATTCACTATAAAATTATCTGATTTTACTATCAAATCAGCACAGAAATGAATTTGACAAATTCTACTACTACGCGTTAACTTCGTATCCTTTCGTGGAATAGCTCTGGCCCATTTTTCAAATTGATTTGTATCCTTCGGTGGTGAAAAAAATCGTATATCGTCAACTACTCGACCATACCCTGACTTACAGCCAGGTACAAAACAATAAGGCATGTTGAACTATTAAATGAACCAAGCCACATAAGAAATATGTTTGAAGTACACAAAACACAAAACGCTGATGTACACAAGACACAATGAACTGAATTTAAGAACTGAAAGCAAAGAAAATTCAATTTAATTCACACAAATATCTCACACAGTAACTTCTCGCGCACTTTCTACGACCCGGCTCGACGGAAACACAGCACGTGTTGGACATAATCGCTTACAGTGCTTGTAGCGGCGGGACCAGAAACTACCGTGCTAAAATGGCGGAGTCCTCACACTAGGTCTTTCTATTCGTCATGCTATCAGTAAAGGTAGTAGAATTATCAGCGCTTTTCAGTGTACCTGATGATGAGCGAGATGGTCCATATATTTCCTTGAGTACGGCATAGAAGTTCCTCAAGTCTCGAGCATCCGATAGTCTCTGCAGTTCCTGAGCCTTCTGTTGCCACCAAGTATTTTTAATCTGCCTTATCTGCGTCTGGCATTTACCCTTGAGTTCCAGTAGTTTATCTCTCTTTGTGTTGGAAGTTGGGTCTTGAAGATGGGCAAGATAGGCATTCCTTTTGGCATTGATGAGAGACAGAATTTCCTCATTGTTGTCATCAAACCAGTCTTGTCTTTTCCGCACTATAAAACCAATGGTTTCCTCAGCTGACTGTGTGATAATCTTCTGTAACGTGGCCCATTCTTGCTGAATATCATTTGTTGCTGGGTTTTCTGATAACTGGGTGACGATCCTGTTTCCAAAATGTTTGTACATGGATTCATCCTGAAGTTTGGATGTATTAAACTTCTTTCTTGGCAAATTTTTGATGTTCCTAGGTGGTTTAGGTCTGATGGATATCCTGAGCTTACATATAAGAAGTTTATGATCTGTCCAACAATCGTCTATATTCCTTGCTGTTCTGGTAATAAGAGTGTCCTTCTTATCACATTGCCGGGTAATGATATAATCAAGAATGTGCCAATGTTTGGAACGAGGGTGCATCCACGTGGTTTTGAAGCGGTCAGGTAGCCGGAACTGCGTGTTGGTAATGAAAAGTTCGTGTTCTGCACAAAGACCAAGAAGCAACAGTCCATTGGGATTACATTTTCCAAGTCCCTGTTTGCCCATCACATTATTCCATAGCCTGTGATCTTTCCCAACTCTGGCATTGAAGTCACCGAGGAGCAAGAGTTTATCTGCAGATGGTACCTTGGAGATGATTTCACTTAGCTGATTATAGAACTGAGCCTTTACTTCATCATCAGAATCTAAGGTAGGAGCATAGGCAGAGATGAGTGTCATAAAGGAACCTCCTGAGAGTGGTATGCGGAGAGTCATGAGCCTTTCGCTGATTGCAATGGGCGTAAGTTGGTGATAATTTACCAGTTTGGTCTTCACAGCGAAGCCCACACCATGAATACGACATTCACCCTCCTCCTTTCCTTTCCAGAAGATGGTATATCCTGTTCCAGATTCAGTAATCTTGCCTTCAGCAGACAGCCTAGTTTCACTGAGAGCAGCAATGTCAACATTGAGTCTTGATAACTCATGGGTTACGAGAGCTGACCTTCTCTCAGGTCTAAGGTTATTGTCCAAATCAAGCAAGGTTCTGATGTTCCATGATCCAATAATCAAATTGTGATTCTTTACTGTTTTTGAGTTTCGACCGCATGAGGGGTGACCTGCTGAGTGCGGTAGCCCAGCCGGACCAAGATTGTGACTTCCGATGTTTAGCCCACCTTTTCTAGGGCCTTCCCCATGTGGGGTGGGCAGCGGTGATCCTAAATAGGCCTGCCCAAACACAGATGCAGGACCGAATTCCTGAGTAGTCACAGAGTCTCCAGAAGACGACCATCACACATCTGCTGCCAACGTGCAGGTCCGAACTAGGGGCTTCCAGTTACACCTATAACCTGCCCCCACCGTCCATATCCCATCGCCGTTGGACTTTGAAAAGTGACGTTCGGAAGAAGTGCCACTGGCGTGAATTTGTTTAGGGTGGATCTCAGCTTGCCAGGACGAGACCCACACACTATGATCTCTGAGCCTTATCCTGCGGCTCACAAAGAATGAGACATGCAGGACCGAACACAGAGACTGCAACGAACTGCCGCATACTCAAGTACTACTGAGGTGCGCCTTTACAGCCAGTCCGTCTGGCGTGGCCTCTTCCGCCTCTATGACCGTTGGGAACCATGAGAGTGATTGGCTCCTCATCCGCTCATTTTGCCGTTGGGCCAAAACCTGTCCATCATAACTATGGACAATAGTTTGCCCTATTAAACCTGAGCAATAGGCTGCCCCTTCCGCCAACCACACTGTGCCCGAGTTCACCTCTTTCACTGCAGGTACCGTTGAGGACTTCACCGTAACCCTGGCAAGGGACCCTAACAAGGTACTACCAGCCGGGCCAGCTGGACCAGGGTTTTTTAAAGAGGTGTTACTCCTCTATCACTCCCTACTTGATCATACTATACCTGCACTGTATAACACTACACTAGGAGCTACTGCACCACACTGTGTCACTCCACTAGTAGCAATACCTACACTGTATAACATTACACTACGAGCTATTGCACCACACTGTGTCACTCAACTAGTAGTAATACCTACACTGTATAACACTACACTATGTGCTATTGCACCACACTGTCACTCCACTAGTAGCAATACCAACACTGTATTACATTACACTAGGTGCTATTGCACCACACTATGTCACTCCACTAGTAGTAATACCAACACTGTATAACACTACACTATGAGCTATTGCACCACACTGTGTCACTCCACTGGTAGTAATACCTACACTGTATAACATTACACTATGTGCTATTGCACCACACTGTCACTCCACTAGTAGGAATACCAACACTGTATAACATTACACTAGGTGCGATTGCACCACACTGCCCCACTCCACTAGTAGTAATACCTACACTGTATAACACTACACTATGTGCTATTGCACCACACTGTCACTCCACTAGTAGCAATACCAACACTGTATAACATTACACTAGGTGCTATTGCACCACACTATGTCACTCCACTAGTAGTAATACCAACACTGTATAACACTACACTATGAGCTATTGCACCACACTGTGTCACTCCACTGGTAGTAATACCTACACTGTATAACATTACACTATGTGCTATTGCACCACACTGTCACTCCACTAGTAGTAATACCAACACTGAATAACAGTACTCTATGTTCTATTGCACCACACTGCCCCACTCCACTAGTAGTAATACCTACACTGTATAACATTACACTATGTGCTATTGCACCACACTGTGTCACTCCACTACAGGGAATGTAATAATGCATAGATATGAAAATGCCATCCACCGAGCAGTTCTGAGCCCTGTGATGGACGTTTAAATTGTCATTGGATTGTTTTTTTTTGGCATCTAGGTGATGGGTGTCGATGCTTATCGGGTCAACACCGCAATGGGTGTGGAATAGAATAGCAAACTAGAAGCCCAACTCTTGCCAAAATTGAAATGATTAAACTAGGTACCCAAGTATGAGAAGAAAGGCAACCATAAAAACAGTTATTGTTTTAAGGGGCAGAACAGCATGGTCCTCTGCCCTGGTTGTGGTGTCCTAGTAGCACTCGGAGGGAAAGAAGAAACATCCTCACATTTTCCTTCTTTTGAGGGTAAATACCAAATAAAATATTTGCGTTGAAATTCGAGGAAGGTTGGATTCACTAGACTACAAAAAAACAAACCTTTTTAATTGCTTCTTTTACAGAAATACTACCGTAGTCTTTTACTAAATTTGGGTCAGGAAAGCTGATATGACCTTGGAATTTATTTATTAGCTCTAGTTTTTTAGATACACGACTTGTTACATGTACTTCTGTATTAAAAACCAATATTAGATTAATATGATATCTGAACACAACAGAAGTAACAATTGAATCACTAGTCGTTGAAATGCACTAAGTTCACATTTTTGACAAATCTTCTTTACCACGATTTCACGTCCTAGGAAGCAAGATGCATGTTTTGGTGTTGAATGGAACCATGCCCTTGCAGCGCTTGTGCTATTACCACAGCCGTCAAGTTAGTTATTTCGTGTTGAAAGGAACTTAGTCCTGCAGTTAGTGCGTTTCAACACGAAGAAAATAACAAGTTATTTCATTCTTGTTACCTTTTTTTTTCAGGCTTCCAAATACACACATCAAAAAAAGTTTTGCATCACCTCGGTTCCAAGAGTTCCGGAACCTTTAAATACAAAGGGAATAGAGATCAACACAAACAACATTTCAGCTCGTTTTATTGCTCATGAGACCCACACATTGCATGTTGTACCATCATACAGCTAGACTTTCAGCATTTGTGGTCCAGATTGCAGTACACACCACTACCTCTAATACCCAGTAGCACGTCCTCTTGCATTGATGCATGCCTGTATTCGTCGTGGCATACTATCTACAAGTTCATCAAGACACTGTTGGTCCAAATTGTCCCACTCCTCAACGACAATTCGGCGTAAATCTCTCAGAGTGGTTGGTGGGTCAAGACGTCCATAAACAGCCCTTTTCAACATATCCCAGGCATGTTCGATAGGGTTCATGTCTGGCGAACATGCTGGCCACTGTAGTCGAGCGATGTCGTTATCTTGAAGGAACGCATTCACAAGATGTGCACGATGAGGTCGAGAATTGTCGTCCATGAAGACAAATGCCTCTCCAATATTCTGCCGATATGGGTGCACTATGGGTCGGAGGATGTCATTCAGGTATCGTAAAGCCGTTTCGGACCCTTCCATGACCACCAGTGGCGTACGTCGGCCCCACATAATGCCACCCCAAAACATCAGGGAACCACCACCTTGCTGCACTCGCTGGACAGTGTGTCTAAGACGTTCAGCCTGACCAGGGTGCCTCCAAACACGTCTCCGACGATTGTCTGGTTGAAGGCATATGCGACACTCATCGGTGAAGAGAACGTGATGCCAATTCTGTGGGGTCCATTCAGCATGTTGTTGGGCCCATCTGTACCGCGCTGCATGGTGTCGGGGTTGCAAAGCTGGACCTCGCCATGGACGTCGGGAGTGAAGTTGCGCATCATGCAGCCTATTGCGCACAGTTTGAGTTGAAACACGACGTCCTGTGGCTGAACGAAACGCATTATTCAACATGGTGGCATTGCTGTCAGGGTTCCTCCGAGCGGCAATCCGTAAGTAGCGGTCATCCACTACAGTAGTAGCCCTTGGGCGGCCTGAGCGAGGCCTGTCATCGACAGTTCCTGTATCTCTGTACCTCCTCCATGTCCGAACAACATCGCTTTGGTTCACTCTGAGACGCCTGGAAACTTCCCTTGTTGAGAGCCCTTCTTGACACAAAGTAACAATGCGGACGCGATCGAACTGCGGTATTGACCTTCTAGGCATGGTAGAACTACAGACAACATGAGCAGCGTACCTTCGTCCTGGTGGAATGACTGGAACTGATCGGCTGTCGTACCCCCTCCGTCTAATAGGCCCTGCTCATGCATGGTTGTTTACATCTTTGAGCAGTTTTAGTGACATCTATGAACAGTCAAAGGGACTGTATCTTTGATACAATATACACAGTCAACGTCTATATGCCGGAGATCTGGGAACCGAGGTGATGCAAAACTTTTTTTGATGTGTGTACATATGTTCATTTAGAAATAAACTAAGAATGTGAATGATATTCCTCACTCAAAGGTTCTGCTCGTTCCATGTTGAAATGGACTAAGTCCAGTTACGTATTTTGTCAATAAAATTGTTAGTAACATACGGAACAATGCTATTTTGGTTTTTTATATCGACATTTGTGTGCACTTTCCACATACAATTGGAATAAAGTACAGGGATAGGAGGGTGATATACAATCTGTACAGAAACCAGACAGCAGTCATTCGAGTTGAAGGACATGAGAGAGAAGCTGGTATTCAGAAAGGTGTAAGGCAAGGCTGCAACTTATCACCCATACTTTTCAATCTTTACATTGAACAAGCAATGAAGGAAATTAGAGAAAAATTTAAAGTGGGAGTGAAGATTCAAGGAGAAATAATTTCAACTCTGAGATTTGCTGATGACATCGTCATCTTGGCCGACAAGCCTGAGGATTTGAATGAGTTTTTGAATGGTATGGACTCCGTCTTACGGAAAGAATTCATGATGAAAATAAATTAATGTAAAACAAAAATACTGGATTGCAGCCGAAATAAATCAGAAACCTCTATGGAGATCAAATTGGCAGGTGAAAAGCTGAAGGAAGTAGGAGACTTCTGTTACTTAGGAAGCAGAATAACCAGTGATGGACGAAGCAAAGAGGATATTAAAAGTAGGTTGGCTCAGGCAAAGAAAGCATTTCTACAAAAAAGGAATCTGCTGACATCGAATATAGATTTAGGTATTAGGAAGTCATTTTTGAAAGCCTTTGTCTGGAGCGTGGCACTCTATGGAAGTGAAACTTGGACTATTGGTGCAGCAGAAAAGAGGAGAATTGAAGCATTTGAAATGTGGTGTTACAGGAGAATGATGAAGATCAGATGGGTAGATAGGGTTACAAACAAAGAGGTATTAAGACGAGTGGGAGAGGAGAGTTGTTTCTGGCGACTGCTAATGAAGAGAAGAGATAGGTTGGTAGGACACATATTAAGACACCCAGGAATAGCAAGCTTAGTTATGGAAGGAAGGGTCGAGAACAAAAACTGTAGGGGTAGACCAAGGTTAGAATATGTTAAACAGATTGCCTCCGATGTAGGGTGTCGGAGCTATGTAGAGATGAAACGATTAGCTCAGGACAGGGAGGCATGGAGGGCTGCATCAAACCAGTCAAAAGACTGAAGACTCAAACAACAACGTCTCATATTTCAGTACAAGAGTGGAAAAACAGATTTTTGTGTATATCTCAAATCTTTAAACATTGGACTTAGTGCCTTTCAACAATGAGCGATTCAATTGTGTTAATTCACTCTATGTACAGGTAAATTAACAGAAAATAAGATAAGGAGCCTTGCTATTTCGTATGACGACCTATTCAAGAGTGCGCCTTCGTTTGGCTTGTCGTTTGTACTCTTCTCCTGGAGCATCTCTTGTCATCGTCCAACAGTAGTCTGCAAGCATGGAAACGTCCCATTTACCCTGATACCTTCGTTCCATAGTTCAAATATCTTGGTGGAATCTCTCGCCGTGCTCGTCACTTACTGCACCACAATTCGGAGGAAAGAAGTCCAGATGAGAACCGAGAAGATGAATTTTGAGTGACATATTGCAGCCTAATGTATTATACTTCTCTAGGAGGTTTCTTTCAATTTCAAAATAGTTTTCATCTCATCTGTTTCCCGAAAAACCTTGTGCAACACCTTTAAAGGCTTCCCAAGCAGGTTTTTCATTACCCTGGAAGGGTCGATCAAAATTTTCATCCTTAAGAAGGTCATGGATTTGCTGACCAACAAAGATCCCTTCTTTCACTTTAGCTTCACTGAGAAGTGGGAATTTTGCTCTCAGGTACTTGAAAGCTTCTCCATTCCTAAAGTGCTTCATAAGCCCAACTTTGATGTGTAAAGGGAGCAAAAAAAAATTGTTTCTGTCAACCAGAAGGCTGTGATGTAGCCTACGTTTTTTTCCCCAGAGCACAACGTTTCTCTAGAAGCAGGGGCACATATAAGGGGGGAGCTGTGGGGGCTCCAGCCCCCGCCCCGGAAAAAATACGGTAAAAATTAAGGAAGTGTTGTTTTGGCAAAAGCATAAAATAATTGTAAATTTGGTTGTACCCTAATCCTAACTTATTAGTCGAGTTATAAACAATATTAAGATTGAAATTAGGCTACATCGTGGTATAGTGACTAGCATTCTTGGCTGTCGGTCCGGAGATTTTCAACTTGTCTAGTATTCTCAGAGAAAAAAAACAGGGGTTAATTCGGAGATCTTAACACGATTTCCAAGCTTCGTTAACAATCAGTTGCTTTTACATACCGTTGGCGGGAAGCAAACTCGTGCGTTGTTGGCATGTGCAAGTCCGTGGAATTATATTCCGCCGCGAACTCATTCTCAATTCCGGCGTGGAGCAGCTGAGGGATTTGTAAAAAAAAAAAGATACAAACCTTACAGTAGTCGCATATGATGTGTAACATCTGACATGTTATCTATCCTACTATGAAATATACACACATCAAAAAAAGTTTTGCATCACCTCGGTTCCCAGATCTCCGGCATATAGACGTTGACTGTGTATATTGTATCCAAGATACAGTCCCTTTGACTGTTCATAGATGTCACTAAAACTGCTCAAAGATGTAAACAACCATGCATGAGCAGGGCCTATTAGACGGAGGGGGTACGACAGCCGATCAGTTCCAGTCATTCCACCAGGACGAAGGTACGCTGCTCATGTTGTCTGTAGTTCTACCATGCCTAGAAGGTCAATACCGCAGTTCGATCGCGTCCGCATTGTTACTTTGTGTCAAGAAGGGCTCTCAACAAGGGAAGTTTCCAGGCGTCTCAGAGTGAACCAAAGCGATGTTGTTCGGACATGGAGGAGGTACAGAGATACAGGAACTGTCGATGACAGGCCTCGCTCAGGCCGCCCAAGGGCTACTACTGTAGTGGATGACCGCTACTTACGGATTGCCGCTCGGAGGAACCCTGACAGCAATGCCACCATGTTGAATAATGCGTTTCGTTCAGCCACAGGACGTCGTGTTTCAACTCAAACTGTGCGCAATAGGCTGCATGATGCGCAACTTCACTCCCGACGTCCATGGCGAGGTCCAGCTTTGCAACCCCGACACCATGCAGCGCGGTACAGATGGGCCCAACAACATGCTGAATGGACCCCACGGAATTGGCATCACGTTCTCTTCTCCGATGAGTGTCGCATATGCCTTCAACCAGACAATCGTCGGAGACGTGTTTGGAGGCACCCTGGTCAGGCTGAACGTCTTAGACACACTGTCCAGCGAGTGCAGCAAGGTGGTGGTTCCCTGATGTTTTGGGGTGGCATTATGTGGGGCCGACGTACGCCACTGGTGGTCATGGAAGGGTCCGAAACGGCTTTACGATACCTGAATGACATCCTCCGACCCATAGTGCAACCATATCGGCAGAATATTGGAGAGGCATTTGTCTTCATGGACGACAATTCTCGACCTCATCGTGCACATCTTGTGAATGCGTTCCTTCAAGATAACGACATCGCTCGACTACAGTGGCCAGCATGTTCGCCAGACATGAACCCTATCGAACATGCCTGGGATATGTTGAAAAGGGCTGTTTATGGACGTCTTGACCCACCAACCACTCTGAGAGATTTACGCCGAATTGTCGTTGAGGAGTGGGACAATTTGGACCAACAGTGTCTTGATGAACTTGTGGATAGTATGCCACGACGAATACAGGCATGCATCAATGCAAGAGGACGTGCTACTGGGTATTAGAGGTAGTGGTGTGTACTGCAATCTGGACCACAAATGCTGAAAGTCTAGCTGTATGATGGTACAACATGCAATGTGTGGGTCTCATGAGCAATAAAACGAGCTGAAATGTTGTTTGTGTTGATCTCTATTCCCTTTGTATTTAAAGGTTCCGGAACTCTTGGAACCGAGGTGATGCAAAACTTTTTTTTGATGTGTGTATGTGAAGTCATCTGACATGTTATTCTACTTTTTTTTTTTTTTTTTTTTAGCGTATGGCTTTTAGTGCCGGGAGTGTCCGAGGACATGTTCGGCTCGCCAGTTTTGTAGCTGCTTCGAGACGGACACCCAATGGGTGAGCTACAGGTACCGTTGGGGAGGGAATGAGGGAAGTTGGAATGTAAGGACGAGGAGTTGGAAGGTAGCGGCTGTGGCCTATAGTTAGGGACCAACCCCGGCATTTGCCTGGAAGGAAGATGGGAAACCACAGAAGACCATCTTCAAGGTTGCCGGCGGGGGGATTCGAACCTCCTCGCCTCCCGGATGTGAGCGACTGCCATCAGTCATGCCGTAACCACCACGGCTAACTCACCCGGTGTTATTCTACTATGAAATTGAGATGGAATATATGGCGAGTCATTTTTTTCGACTGTATTCCTCCAGTTTTTAATTTTTTATCACGTTTCTTTTGTCGATAATTTCGCATATATTCTGCTCTGGATTTACCCATCTCTGCTAATCATGAAAAAAAAAAAAAAAGGGGGGGGGGCATCATCCCGAGTCCTACAACACCTCATAGAAGTCCCTAACATTATTGGTTCGCGAAATATTAAAAAGCCGATGACCTATTCGTTTTGGGTCCTTTGGTTAAATTAAGAGGGGATAGAAAAACGGGGGGCGTCACCCCGACTCCTAGGACACCTCATACAAGTCCCTAGTATTATTGGTTCGCGAAATATTAAAAAGCCGATGACCCTTTAGTTTTGGGTCCTTTGGTTAAATTAAGAGGCGGATAGAAAAACGGGGGGGTCACCTCGACTCCTAGGACACCTCATACAAGTCCCTAGCATTATTGGTTCGCGAGATATTAAAAAGCCGCTGACCTGCTGGATTTGGGTCCTTTGGTTAAATTGAAGGGGCTATAGGAATAAGGGGGTTGTCACCCCGAGTCCTAGAACCAGGGCCGTGGAGAGCGGCGACGGGCCCTGGGGATGGAATTTCCCGGGCCCCCAAGACCCAAAAATTAATCAACAGGAAGTTCAGTTCATTGAACTGCATGTTAAAAGAGGTGCAGTACTACGGCCTCTGTGACATATGACGTAATCTCTTTCCATAATGAAAACATGATATTTACACAAAGTCAAGACGTATTTTAAAATACGTTTTACACATAGGGTTGTTATGTTGACATTCTTAAAACTTGCTGCCCTTGAAGAATCACGCCCTTGGGTCTAAGCCTAAACACTGATAAGTGTTTTGGTTGAACGGCGATCACAGATCATTGTACATTAAACAAAAAAAAAATATATATATATTCATAATTATCCACAGGTATACTCATACGTAAGTCAAGTTATTTATTATGTGCTATCAGTAGATTGCAGCTGATCAGTGATTGTTTTCACAAAAGAAGAAAATGTGAATTTGAACTATATTTTGTAATTTGCAGTCAGTGGACTTCTTATAATTTAATGCTTTGCAGTAAGCAAACCTAGAGGCAGGTTCTCCTAAAACTCCCCAATCCTATCTATGACTGGTGACCATCGGGGGCGGATTTAAGCCAAGATTATGAGGGAGTAGACACACCGGGGATCTGGAGGTATGGAATATCACCAAGCTCAGAGTGGGGTCCTCCGGAAAATTTTGTAAAAATTAGGTCCACATTATTGAGTTATAGGCCATTTGGGTGATTATTTTTGTAGTAAATATTTGGTGACTATTGACATTTAGTGGCTATAGAAAAGACTCTCCTTTATTGCAGTAAAAGCTCTCGCACCTTCAAGTAAGACCCCTCCGTGTAGGTCACCAATGATCGTGATGGGGGGTCTACAGCAAGTCTGCAGATCAGAGGTTCGAATCCCGGTGCTGACAGCGGCTATCCTGAGTGTGGGTTTTCACACTAGACCTACAAGCTACCAAGAACACGGGTTAAATGTTGCAAGATGTTTTAACAACTGTAACGACAAATATTACTATTATTAATTGTTGAGTAAGACTACAAATGACACCGCAGTCGGTAAGCCGAATCCTGCATTCCTGCCGCGGCTTCGTCAGGACCCGGAGTCATTTCCAAGTCATAGATAAAGGGAGCAACTCATTTTATGTTTAACTGTACTAAGACGATAAAGAGTATCATGAAAAATACCTCTTCGCGTCCTGAAAAATAAGTGCTTTGCAGATCGTTGCTGCTCTTTGGAATAAATGGCGTAGAAATGTCCAATAATAATAACAGTCACTACACCAGCTCAAAACAAAATTGTATTTATATTAATATTCGACAGTACTTCGTCTTAATTTTCTTCTAAATTAAGGAGTCTCTTGGTCATAGAAAAGTCTGCGCGGTTGCCTACATCCAATATAGTAATTTCTCCATCGCCATGCGCACCACTGACGTTATTTATTGTTGTTTTAAGGGGCGGAACAGCTATGACGTTACTTATTGTTGTTTTATGAGTCGGAACAGCTACGGTAGGTCATCTGTCCTCACCACTGACGTCCCATGAGAGGAATTGGAAAACAAAGTTGGGTGGTTCAGTGTCCTAGCTTAATTATCATTTTTCTCCTGGTTAATTAAACACTTAGTCCAGAAAAATACTGGAATGTTACCTTAGTTTCGGTCTTTGGATACATTTCCCAACTCTAGTACCAATAGTAATATAGGTTTTGAATGAAAATGAAAATCCACAGCCTGCTTCCAGTCTCCGACCGTGGACAAAACGGAGGCAGACAGGTTTTTCTCCGGGTACTCCGGTTTTCCCTGTCAAAATTTCATTCCAGCAACACTCTCCACTATCATTTCATTTCATCTGTCATTCATTTAATCATTGCCCCAGAGGAGTGCGTCAGGCCTCGGCAGCCGGCACAGTCCATATCCTCGCCGCTTGTTGGGGGCTTCATAGGTTTTGAATAAATCCCTTAATCAGAAATGATTTGTGCACGAACCCAAGTACCTTAGATTGCTGATCGTATTGAATGAACCAGTTATAATAATAATTATTACTAGCATTACCCGTCGCTGCTTCGCCTGCGAATATTCTACTTGTAAAGAGTACACTTAGCAAAATCTCAATCATGAATGCTATGACTGATTTATCCTTGGTATGAATAATCAGACTTTATCAATTCAGCTACTGGTGCAGTGGTTAGGGGTTTGTCATTCCTTCATAGCTATATCAGAGCGAAGTTAGTTTTCTGGGAATACCACATACACCGTTAATTTAAGGGCCTTTAAATGTGGTTTTCGGAGACCCTTTATTGTCGGGTGAAAAAGACCTTTCGTACCACACTCACACGTGAAAATTGCGTGAAAAATTCTAGAGGGCCCCTTGATCCCCTTAAGCGCATTATACTGTATGTATTGATGAATTTTACAGCTTAATTTGGTTCAGTGATAACCTTATAACCGTCTGGAAACTTTCACAGTAATGTAATAATTGGAATTGCATTGCGTCTTACAGAAATAGATGGACCTCTGAGATTCTGCTGCCATGGTTACCGTGTTGCATTCTTTCATTCTCTCTCTCTCTCTCTCTCTATTCGTTTAGCCGATTCCGACTCTCCGTGACCCCATGTACTAAACTACGCCAATTTCTTCTGTCCTGCACTGCCTCTCGAAGATTTTCCAAGCTGGAATTTAGTGCTTCTGTGATGCCATCCATCCATCTCATTCTTTGCCTCCCTCTTCTTCTTGTGCCTTCTATCTTCCCCAGCATTAAGGTCTTCTCTAATGAATTATGTCTTCTCATGATGTGTCCAAAGTAGCCCAGTTTTTGTTTCAGGATTAAGCCCTCCAAGGAACACACTGGTTTAATTTGCTGTAAAACTGACTTATTGGTTCTCTTCGAAGTCCATGGAACTCTAAGAACTTTTCTCCAACACCATAATTCGAAGGAATCTATTCTACGGCGTTCAGCTTTTCTTATGGTCCAGGTCTCCCATCCGTACATCACAACTGGAAATACCATAGCCCTTACTATACGGATCTTTGTTGTTAAGGTTATTTCATTGTAAATACACATGTTTTAAGGTATTTATTTAATTGTGAGGCATTTAAAGAGTAAGTGAGTGCGTTTCGCTTACGCATTGGGTTATTCTGAACCTATAGGTACCCCATATGTGTAGGATTAAATCCTTTGAATAAAATCCTGCTAAAAAAGGTATACCACATAATGCTAAGTTTGAAACATTAAAACAAATAACTGTTAAAGGTATTTGTCTACATAAACTACCTATAAATCGAATATCTTGGGAATTTTTCATATTATGAATTACAGAACCTGCACATATAAATAACAATGCCTTAAATAAGGCGTGTGTAAGTAAATGAAAAAATGCTAATTTAGGGAATCCTATAGCCAAGATTCTTATTATTAATCCCAATTGTCTTAATGTAGATAAAGCAATAATTTTTTTCAAATCATATTCAAAATTAGCTCCTAATCCTGCTATAAATATTGTTAAACCAGCAATTAGTAATAGTCCCTTACCTAATCTATTATCAACAATAACAGCATTAAATCGAATTAATAAATAAATTCCTGCAGTAACCAATGTTGAAGAATGAACTAAAGCTGAAACAGGAGTAGGAGCTGCTATAGCCGCTGGTAATCAAGAAGAAAAGGGAATCTGAGCTCTCTTTGTTATAGCTGCCAAGACTACTAACGCAGTAATAATATATATAATTCCAGAATTCTTTATTACATCCAAATAATAAATATAATTTCATCTTCCAAAATTTAATATTCAAGCAATAGCCATCAATAATGCCACATCACCAATACGATTAGATAAAGCCGTTAATATCCCAGCTCTATAAGATTTCACATTTTGATAATAAATCACCAAACAATACGAAACCAAGCCTAATCCATCTCATCCTAAAAGAATTCTGATCAAATTAGGGCTAATAATTAAAAATATCATAGATAAGACAAATATCAATACCAAAATAATAAATCGATTACTCGCTAAATCCCCGTGCATATATTCTTCACTGTAAAAAATTACCAAAGAAGAAATAAATAAAACAAATCCTATGAATAATAGAGATATTCAATCAAATAAAAAAGTTATAATTAAAGAAGATCTATTTAAATTAAAAATCTCCCATTCAATAAAAATAACTATATCATTTATAATAAAATGAAATCCTATTATTACCAGAAAAATTGCCATAAACAATAAAAAAAAGAAATAAATAAAACAGACTGATACTGATCATAAAATGATTTAAGGTAAATTCATTACTTCATTGACACCACAAATCAACATTTTTATTTAAACTACTTAAACACAATCATAAAATACATAAATCACCCTTTAAAACTAAAATATTTAAAGGTAATCAATGCAACATTAATAACAAATACTCTCGGGTATACCCTATAGAACAAGAATAAATACCAGAATAAATTATACCATGTTGTCTATAAGAATATAAATATAAAGAATAAGCTGCTCTAAAAAAAGAAATTAATATTAATGTTAATGGGACCTTATTTTCGGTACAAAACTGGAATGGGACCTTAGCTGAATAATATAGAGAGGGATTATAATGCACCTAAGCATACAGATTATTCAAATGTTAGCATTATTTTCTCAATTCATTATACGAGAAGATGAACAATTTCGCATGCATTTCTTCTATCTACGTTTGACAACAGAATCATCCCACCCTTTCGCAAGATATTTAGCTAGCAATGATAATTTTTCACATAGTGCGAAAGTGAATTGCTAGGGAAGTATGACCTCGCATTTCTGACCCTTAAACCAATTATAAAGTGAATTACTGTGTGGACGCTACTTTAAAATGTAATTTACTTACCTGCCTGTACGGCAAACGATGCGTCTAGTTAGACAATATATTCATTTCAGACACTATGGCCTCTAAATATCTAAGCTCGACGTGATGCACCAAACTTGAAACTCTTGAGCTAGCTGACCAAACACACCAGGGCAGCCCAGGCTCTCGTGGCCTTGGCGAAATAAGTGAAGGGATGAGAAAGTTATTTGAACGACTGGTGCATAAGCCGAATAAGCTAAATTTAGAATAATGGGATGCTCTCTCTGTCTTCAGGTATATTCTGAGAACAATACATAGCGAAGCACCATCGTCTTTGACCACTTTGAGACACTTATTCTTCCCACCAGCGCTTTATAGAGGAAAATATTGCCCACTTGACATAATAAGTTTCTCAATCCTTGTAACATTATTAACAGACTCATTGCATTCACTAAATGATTGCCAGTTGCAAGTCACCTAAAGGCAATAATATATCAATGCCCGATTGGGCCCATCCTCCTAGGACGCCGGGCCCCCTGGGAGGGTCGGGCCCTGGGGCACCAGCCCTGCCTGACCTCCCCCTCTCGTCGGGCCTGCCTAGAACACCCCTAGCTAAGAAGAAATGTAAATGTGTAGAAATTAACCTAAAAGTATGAGAAAGATCCGCACTAAAATATTATTCGGGTAATTCCATATTACTCGCATTTTGTAAAGAATGAACGTGAAGGATTCCTTCGTGTTATTACCATCGGTAAGTTCCTATTACTATTATTTCTGCTCATGCTATGCAATTTTGATGGATCAGCGATGATGCAAGTCTCGTCCGGGTGACTTGTGTTTGCCGGGAGCGCAAATCCCTTGTTAACAGTGAACTCTGTTGATCATTGAAATAACTACTTGTAAAACTCCGGTGCGCATGCTCGAGGTACGTCGTGGTACCAAGGATTTATTGTTGGAATATCTTTAATGAGGCCTCCAAACCTTGAAGTAAACCGTATGCGATATACATTCCACAGAAAAAGTATGAAGATTTAATAAATCATAATTGTTTTCAGCAAATATGATATAGTGAATATTTTCACACCAAAGAACGACAACTTGAAGATGATTTATTGTAGGATATTTTTAATGGGATCTCCAAACATTGAAGTAAACCGTATGCGATATACATCCCACATAGGGCTGTATGTTGGCCGACAGTACGTCGTGTTACCAATCTCCGCCACCGCGCGCGCTCATTGTTTCCTCTTACACATTTCCGTCCCTTTTCCAAAATCACTCCCACAAATACCCATTTCCGTCCCTTTTCCAAAATCACTCCCACAAAAAAATATCCTGCAACCGAGTAGAAAAAACGCATCAAAAACCTGGCGCCACCAAGGTAAAACGCAGTACTCACGGGATTGTAGAGTTTAACACCGGCGCTTTTGTTCTCCACATTGAGAACTCCCTAGACAAGTGATGGTGATCCTTAGGCTCTACATCGCACGACACACATGCGATGTTACAAACTCAGAAATTCGGGCATCTGTCAGATAGGCCTACTCAAACAAGGCAAGGCCGTATGTAGCAACTGCGGGAAGGAGATTTACGGTGGTGCGCGAAGTGTACACTTCTACCGACATGTGCCAACTTGCTGTCAGGGAGAGCAAGCACACTGCACGGTCCAATCAATGTCCTAACAAGGGAAGTATCTGGCGGCTGATTTTCCGCACGTTATCTCCGCGTACCAAGGTTACTTGGCGCCCGGAGCCAACCAGATAGTAGTCGCCCCCTAACACTAAAAGGTTCAAGGATCAATAAATTTAATTTTAACACAGTTTAACGTTCATAAATAGGTATTTTTAATAAGTAGTATGTTACTTTAACACATTATAAAGAGAAAAATATGAATAAAATAAAACTAGAAGTATTAAAAGGTTAGTTTGTTTGAAAAATAATAAAAATTAAAGAGAAAAGAAGTTTCAGAGCCGTAGCAAAAATTTAAAAATGTGCCTTCATAGCCTTGATGAATGTAAACTTATTCATAATAGAGTTGAAGTCTATAATAGCAGCCACAACACGTTCAAGTGATAAAATTACTTAGTCTTTCTTGCGCCATTGTGGATCTTAAGTAATTTTAATAAGCTTCAGCTTACTAAAAGATCGTTCACAAGATGCAACAGGCACTGGAATCGTTAAAAGTGTTTTGAAAGCGATGATCAAGTTACTGTATGCCTCTAACCCCAAACAAGACCTAAATATAACAAAAGATTCCCGGTCAATGCATGTGAGATTTTCGAAGTGAAATGCCATGTCCTGTGGTTCGGATTCCACGTAAAAAGGAGGTCCCGTGGCTTATGATCTACAGATTAACGGTCACGTTAAACTACAAGCTTCCTTTTGCTTTAAATATAACAAAATATATTTGGAGTTCATGTCGAACTTTTCATTATTTTTCTTTGATCTTCTTAATAAATCTATGACATCTTTAATATCTTCAAAGAGTTCTTCTCCGTTCAAATCTTCAGGGTACTTCTCTGCAAGTTCGAAACATTCCCTCTTTAGAGTGTTCAAAACGTTTTCGTTTGGGGTTTCGTTATGAATGTACCGGTATCCATCAAAATTACAGAGGAAGCTTAAACGTTCATCCAGATCCTTGATATTGGCGAACCGTTCACTTAACTCACGAATAAGTTTATCTAAGATCTCTAGTGAGCTCTGCTTTATTTCATCTTTCCAGGAAAGTCCAACATCATCAGTGGATTCCCCTGGCATTTTCCGCTTCACTCTTTGTCTTCGTTCCGTGGGTTCTCCCCATTCCTCACACTTCTTAGTAGCTTTTTATATAAATCAACTGGAATGGTTTCTCTCCACATATTAAGCTGATGTTGGAAAGCTTGTAGACAAGTTATTACATAAGTGAACGAAATGCCTTCGATTTGCAAAGTTTTCTGTGTTCGGTCATTTTTTGGAAGTACCTCAGCGCAGAAGAATAGCAGAGTTACGAAGTCAAATCTTTCTATTGCATTAATTAACAACGCTGCACTCTGTCCGGTATCGACGGTTTCAGTTGTAGTGTCTCTCAATTTTTCTAGAGCATGAAGCACTGAGATAAGGCGTTCACGGCTTCTGCTTTTGAACTCCATCTTGTATCTGAGTGGCCCTTAAACAATAAGCTGACATGTTCCTACAGGACACTCCACCTGTGAGTCGAACTAGAGAAAAATGCATACTCTCGTTGAACTGTTCCAAAAATTTGCACTTGATTCGAAGAGTTGCATTGAGAGATTTGAATCGTACCATCAAGATCATCGTGTTTAGCCAATTTATTAACTACCGCACTTTAATATTTGATTCATTAATATCGAAGCTTAAGTTGATACTGTCAAATTCACATTCTTTCTGAGTTTCATTGTTTTATAAAAGCTGTCATAAACGATTTCGATCTATCAAGAGCTTTGGTACGTTGCTGTTTCAGTTGTCTATTTTAATCCCCACTTGCCTTGTGTCGCTTCATGATGGAAACTGAAATACAATGAAACAAATTACCTTTTACTACTATCAATTATGATTCTTGGTGTTAATCAATAATGATTCTAGGTTAAAATTGCTTCAGCCAGTAGCAAAAGAAATAGAGTAAACAGTTTTTTTAATTGTTTTAGAGAATTTAACTTTTTTTTTTGCTAGTGCTAATTGCACTTACCTGTTTCCTAGTTGTGCATGAACAGGAATTACTCGTACTTTTCAACTAGTCGTGTAAACACTTGTATATTTACTTCATTGATACACAACGACTGCGAAATAAACGCAACTCAATTCCACAAATGAATAAGTACGGTAAACTAAGGATGAAGGTTAAGGAATACACTTCATGACTAGCAATCGTCAAGTCTGTTGTGACTTGATGCCAGCACCCCGCGTCGGCCGGCACCGTCATCAACCTCGCATCCCCTCTCCATCACCGCTCTGATTCCAGCTCAGGCGCTCTTTTCACCCGTACTTCGTAATCATTTCCTGTGCGTTTTAAATAGTTCAAAACGAAACGCTTATTTCATTTCTAAATAATATCACTGCAGAATTTAACAAAGTAATAAATAAAATTTGGCCATTAAAACCGTATATTTTTCCTTTAAAAATATTTCTTCTTAAACAAAAAAAAAATATATGTTTTTGGATTTTGGCGCCCCCTACCTTTACGGCGCCCGGGGCGGCCGCCCCGTTCACACCCCCTTTGGTACGCCACTGCCTATAGTACAACGATTGCGTCCACAAAGTTTCAAGATAGGTTTCGACCGGTCTTACCCGATACTTTCCTTGTAAGTACAGCCAAGAATCAGGACGCTGGACAGATTTTCACATCTCGATGCTCAAGACAAGACGTAGGCCTATCGTGAAATGAATGCTCCCGAATTTTCGGTATAATTTGCTGCAGTCACGGCTTCTGTTTTCACCCCTACCAATTTTGTTCTTCATGCAGTAGCCTATCCTCTACTTCCGGGGCGTTGTGGCACAGTTATTGCCTCTCACCACGGCAGACTGGGTACGATTCCCGGTCAATGCATGTGAGATTTTCAAAGTGAAATACCATGTTCTGTGGTTCGGATTCAACGTAAAAAGGAGGTCCCGTGGCTCATGCTCGCGAGATTAAGGGTCACGTGAAATTAAAAATTTCCTTCCTTCCCCTACTTCCACTAATACTGCCTCTTTTTGGACGGCTTCGGTGGCGTAGTCTGTAGCATTCTGAGCTTCTATGCCCAAGATCGCGGGCTCAAATCCGGCCGGTCGTCGGATTTTTTAAGAGCGTTAAAAATCCCTCAGTATGCCTTCCTTCGGAGGGGAAGTAAAGCCGGCGGTCCCATGTCGTGGATTTATGGCATGTTAAAGAACCTTCCACTAATTACACATGTGTGAAGCTAAATTGTATAGGTTAAGAAGGTAAACAACGCTCTTAGGTTCCTACGTTCGTTGCCAAGAGCCGACTGCGGTGACGTCCGGTAGCTAAGTTCTGAACTAGTAGTCGTTTGGCGGCAAAAGTAGGAACTACTTGAAAATTGATCGTATGCAGTCCTTATTTGAATTAAAACACATATACACACTAATACAGTCATCACAATTAACACCGGTTATCAGACAGATTCTACACACACCCAAAGTACACGGGGCTACATGACCGCGTTGTCGCAGCCCCTAGTCTTAAGAGCCAACCAACACCAACCAACTGCCTCTTTAAAGTCTTCCCCCGTTTTATAGCGAAAAGTGTCGGCCGGTGGAAGGCACAAAGAACTTCTTCGACATTTCTTTCTCGTCCAGCAGGGGGGCCGTTTTTTTAAGGCTTCAAGCGGAAGTTGGCTCATACGTTTATCCCTCCAAGACAATTAACAATGGTTTTCCGTGGTTTCCCACTTCCACTCCCGAAAAATGCCGGGATGGTTCCAAACTATGCCCAAGATCGCGGGTTCAAATCCGGCCGGTCGTCGGATTTTTTAAGAGCGTTAAAAATCCCTCAGTATGCCTTCCTTCGGAGGGGAAGTAAAGCCGGCGGTCCCATGTCATAGATTTATGGCATGTTAAAGAACCTTCCACTAATTACACATGTGTGAAGCTAAATTGTATAGGTTAAGAAGGTAAACAACGCTCTTAGGTTCCTACGTTCGTTGCCAAGAGCCGACTGCGGTGACGTCTGGTAGCTAAGTTCTGAACTAGTAGTCGTTTGGCGGCAAAAGTAGGAACTACTTGAAAATTGATCGTCAGCAGTCCTTATTTGATTTAAAACACATATACACACTAATACAGTCATCACAATTAACACCGGTTATCAGACAGATTCTACACACACCCAAAGTACACGGGACTACATGACCGCGTTGTCGCAGCCCCTAACCTTAAGAGCCAACCAACACCAACCAACTGCCTCTTTAAAGTCTTCCCCCGTTTTATAGCGAAAAATGTCGGCCGGAGGAAGGCACAAAGAACTTCTTCGACATTTCTTTCTCGTCCAGCAGGGGGGCCGTTTTTTTAAGGCTTCAAGCGGAAGTTGGCTCGTACGTTTATCCCTCCAAGACAATTAACAATGGTTTTCTGTGGTTTCCCACTTCCACTCCCGAAAAATGCCGGGATGGTTCCAAACTTAAACCCACGGCCGCCTCCTCAATCGTCGCCTGAATTTCAAATACAGACTCCACAATAGCACATGTTATCATACAAATTCTATATAGGCCTAGGCTATACGCACACACACACAAGCACACGGGGCTAAGTAACCAAGATGTCCAGGTCCTCAAATGAAACAACACTACAGTGTTTGTAACTGTAGTTGTTTGGGTCTAGGATTATGGCAGATGACCCGGCATTTCCCTGAAGTGAGTGTAAAAACACCCAGAGGAAAATACACTCTGGATGACCGCTGTTTGCGCCAGTATTCAGACTTTAGGGCTCTACCTTACCATCGCCGTCTGCTATGCTACGGCGATGACCTTACAAACGTAATGAGGGGGTTAAAATGCACGGCTACGCTGTAGTGTGTGAAGAAGTTTCGACAGGTTTAGTAGCACAATTTAGAAGTACTGTATTGTTTTATAGTGACTTCTGATGGTCATAATATGAACAGTGCCTACTCTTTTAAAGGAAATATTAATTACAGGTCTATCTCCCATTTTTATGCCAGAATGAAATGCACTTCCATTGTTGCGGAGTTATGGGGCAATTCCGGTTATTTGTTTAATTGCTTTATTTCCGTCGATTGCCCTGGTACCCCGCGGCATAGCCGTGCTCGTTAAATCGTGCACCACGGCCGCAAGGCATCTGCTGCAAGTTAGGAGATTGCAACTTCTAATCTCGGCGCTGGCAGTGGCTATCCTGAGTGTGTTTTTTCCTCGGGGTTTTCCACACTCCCCCTAGGCAAATGCCAGGATAGTACCTTACTTCAAGTCCCGGGGCACCTATGCAATCCCTGTCTCTAATACAGTTACACTATTACTACTACTAAAGTGAGGGCCCTCCCTATAGAACGAAGCTTTCCAAAGGCCGTGCCGCGGACACGTCGCAATGACTCACCGTCAGATTTATAGCATAAGGCCTACGGATTACAACAGCGGATCGTAAAGCCTTGGATGCTGTCATAGTATTTATCATACGCAGCTGGCAAGATGCCTTAGTTGTGATAATTGAGACTTGCTGTGAAGTACTGTAGTCTACATCGTATCACGTGAACATGGTTAGGTATAGAACAAAACATCGAATTTTTTTAGTGGAAACTTATCTTCTCAAGAAGAAGTTTACAGTAAATTTGTCGTAAGTTTTAGCGCCGTGCGATTTTTACTTCAAACAAAAGGTATACAGAAACAATCCACGTACTCTGGAGGCTCTCAAGAAAAGAAAAAAACTGCACTGATACGAGATATCTGTGAGGATGAATTACAGCGAGTGTACCAAAACTTCCTACGTTGGTGTAATCTACGTTTAGAAATTGAGGGACAGCATTGGCTCCGTGGTGTTGGGATAGGGCGCCTGCCTCTCATCCGGAGGCCCCGGGTTCGATTCCCGGCTCCGTCAGGGATTTTAGAAACTGACGTGAGGGCTGGAACGGGGTGTACTCAACCTCGTGAGGACAATTGAGTAGCTGTCTTACAGTGAGGCAGCGCCCCGTTACGGAAACCAAGATTAACGGCCGAGGGGACCCGATTCGCTGACCACGCGTCACCCCAATATCTGCAGGCCAAATGGCTGGGCAGCGGTCGCTTGGTAGGCCTAGGCCCTTTATGGGCTGTAGTACCAGGGAATTAATATTATTATATTAAATGCGTTAAACTAGTTGGGTGCTAAGCTGCTGCTCGACACATGGCTAGCTAGCCACAGTGCCCCGGCCGCCACGCGGCTTCCGTGAGTCTGTTCTATAGGGAGGGTCCTCACTGTACGATCATCACGTAAGTACAGGCTGTCAGACAAGTTCAACACACACTCAACTACACGGGCCTGATGACCAAGCTGTTCCAAACCTCTCAAATGAATTAACAACAACGATTGCCCTGAACTCAGAATATCCATTAGTCTAGAATGTCGGTCAAGTGCAATCGATGACGAGTGGGAGGGCATTGTGGTTACAATACAATGCTGTTTCCCATGGTAATCAAAGCTTGCTACAACACTGTTCGCGATACTATGAACGAATTAAATATGAGTTAAGTACTTTTTTATCGAGGTTTTAATGTGTATTACTACTAATCAAAATACTGTAAGTGCCGCATTCCTGAGCTGTAATGCATGTCTTAACTTCAATATTAAGCCAGTGTTTATCACACTGCGAGGCACGACCAGGCCATTTGCGAACTAAACAAGAGAACTGTCAACAAGAAACTACCAGAATCGGTTCATATTTTGTGTTAATTCCAGAAACCTTTATAAACCTCAGATAAGCGCCACGTTAAATCATTCAAAACATTGAGACTGGCATATCTTCCGTAATTTTTGTCCAATCTCAGCGATTCCTTCTCTATGATAAACCACATATTGTTATGCCACTGTTAATATTGCCTAGAATTATGATAATACAACATCAATAGCTACATAAAACATAGGAATATCTTCAGTCAATTAGTTATATTCACCACCTACGCAGTTAAATTCGCTGGACTGGCTGCGTGGCTCAGCGATAACGTTCTCGCTTGCTGGGCCCTATGTTGCTGGTTCGTATCCTGGCGCAGTCAGCTGGCATTTGAGGGTGCGCAAATGCGAGGGAGCCGTGTCAGTAGATTTACTGACACGTTAAAGATCCCCTTAGGGGAAACATTCCGGCACCCCAGCATCTCTAAAAGCCACAGTAGATGAAAGGGACGAAAAACCAATAACATTATTATTATTATTATTAAATTCGCTGTGGTAGTTTGCTTAAATTAAATATTGCACGTTAATCCTTATCCAAATGCACTCTGCACTACTGAATTTATAAAAAGTTGGTTAACTATATAGCAAGAAATAAAATATAATAAGGGGCAAATGACCTCGTAGTTCCGCTCCTTAAAACCTCAATGACTAACTAGAATATAATAAATCGAATCCTGGGCCTATGGACGCTACGTCTACGTCTTGACCACTAGATCTGCCTCACTCTTGACGTTGCAGACCACTAATACAGATGAATCCTCTCAAACCTCCCATGCTCGCCAGCATGGCTAGGCAGTGACGTACACATTATCATGTATCCCTGGCCCGTTAACAAACCTTACCTAATTTAACGAAATCTCAACTGATGATGCTAGGTCGAGTACCGTACTTGGTACTGGGACAGGCAGAAAACTGGTAATAATATCTCACATCTAAAAACTAACTTCAAGCCTCTTCTCCCCGAAAAAGAGAACGTTAACTCTTTTCCCAAGGCAAGGCTCTGTGTTCGTAAATTGGTCGCTGCCGTGGACATGTCAGTGTAACCCCTATTATAATAAATCACCAAATATTAGCAGCATTACTTATCCTGAAAACTGGAAGAAAATTAATATGTTGCAAACATTATCTTTGCAAGGTATTCAATTATGCTGATCACTCTTCTTTTGTCACTCCTGCTTCTTCCACTCAAGCTGTTGATAGAAGGGAAGTAATGAAACAAGAAGTTTTGGACGACCTATAGAATGACACTGTCATTTTATTTCACAAACTTATTTAACATAATTCATTTCATCACAAGCTTATTGCTTTCTGACAAAAACAATATATTGTAAATATAATTGAATCGGCCAGAGCTGAAATGCATTGAGTCAGTTTTCACTAACTTACATTTTAGGAGAGAGAGAAAAAAAAAACGTCATTGACAGGACAGAACTAACAAGCACACTATATTCATCGTCTATTGTGAAGCAACTATTCAGGTTATATTTGTGTTAGTGGAATATCAATTTTAATTTAATAAATCATTTTTCAAATCAATTTTGAAAACGTGACTTAATGCCTTTCAGTTCCGTGGTCAGTTTAGTGCGACATAAAGCCATCCAGAATGAATATTTCACATAATACTTTATTGTAAAATGGATTTGTAATATAAACCACCTAAATCCTGTACAAATACAATTTACAATACCACTGTAACATGCGAGAATCTTGCAGTGTGGTCAACATTAAATACGAAATACGGCGCTGAAAGGCAGGAAGTCATTTTACTTAATGCCTTTCTCCTCCAATCGCACTATTGATGTAGCAGTGGTTTCTGGTTTAAAGAGAAGGCTGACTTAATTCTTTCTTACGCCGTTCGAAGGCCCTTGGGTCAATACTTCAGAATATTAAATGTTTGAAAAATTGGCCATTTTTTACTTAATGCTTTTCATCTCCAGCCAATTCAAGAAGCGAGTCCAAAACACACTAAACCATTTAATAAATGTTCATATTTCGAGTTAATGACGTATTTATAGCCGTCGTGTAGTTCTCTACTGTACAAGATTACATTTGGTTATTTCCCAAGTACCATAATTGAGGGGTACTCAGCAAAAGCAAGAAAATACGTTTCGAGAAAAATACTGACACTCTTGATATTTATAGTTAAACAGATATTGTGCATTTATATTGATCATACAGGGCGCAAGGAAATGTTCTCCGCAGTGCCTACAAGCGTCTGCGAGAGCTAGCACAGTAATTACGTTGGCAGCACGACTGTCGCTTGTATTAAAACAAACAAACAGTAAACTTTGTACTCACCACAGCCATTCATAACAGATGCTGGAAGTGCTGATGATACACACACTCTCATTTTACAATACACACTGACGATTTCGACAGCCTACAGCCCACACGTGTGGGATTCACCCTGTCAAGGACACAGTGCTACCAACTAAACTGCTAATGCTAGCTCTGGCAGAAGCCGGAAGAACATTTCCTGGCGCCCTGTATATGCATGCGCATATAATCATGACTTCCCTAGTTATTGCCGGGAGACCCTCAATTAGTAGGAATCAAATATGAATTTTCTCCCAAATCAGCCTTTTGTAAGTCACAGCGCGCAATTTATGAACATGTAGTTCTAAGCGCTTGTGGTGCTAAGTGCATAAACAGCGAAATGTCCGAACATTTGTGGACAATCGACATTAACTCTTATACAGTATATTGATCTCCTATTTTTATAATCAATATTTCACAGCAACATAATATAATTCTATAATCATAATGTATTAGAAATCACTGAAGTAAGATCAAAATAATTTCAGGGTTTCCATACTGCTCCGTTTCCTTCGCATTTCCTGAGAAGTTAAGAAAGTTGACAATGTAGTTTACAATACACTTTCTCAATTGCTCAAGCTAATATTAAACGAAGAAGTATTGTAGCACCAATTTTTAACAACCTTTGGTCTAGCATGACTATCTGTAGGCTGTCTCAACATTTCACATAACAGATTCCTATAATGTTGGTTAAGCTGCACTAGCAAGCGATGCGACTTTGCCGCAATAGCTGATTGCTACTCTGCTTCGTATATTCAAATATTAATTGCGATCTGAATTGCTTATATTGTTTGCCTATTCTTGTTTTCCTTTTCGAATGCCGGTGACTTGGATACACGTTACAAGCTTAATCGTGCTAATGTAACAAATGGTATGCTTACGGCGCATCTTTCACACTAAATCTGACGCCTGACTTTTGACCACCTCGTGGTGTATGGCTAGCGTTCTTGGCTTTCGCCCCAGAGGTTCGGGTTCGAATCCCCAGAAATTTTGGTTCTGGTGTGAGCGTTGGAACGGGGTACACTCAGCCTCGTGAGGCAAAACTTTCCACCTCAGCCATCCTGGACATAGTTTTCCATGGTTACCCCACACTTCTACTCCAGGCAAATGCTGGTATGGTTCCCAACTAAAAGCCACGGTCACCTCTTTCCCAAACCTACTGGTATCGCCTATTTACACATACAAACACTAGCGATATCACAGGTTAACACACAAGTTACACACACACACCCAAAAATACAGGTGGGCTATATGATCGCGATGTCGCAGTCTCTTAAAGTAGCAACAACAATAGCGCCCGACTTTTTAATGGAAGCATGCCTTAGAACAAAGGATTACCATTCCACGAGTTGAACTAGACGTACGAGTTTTTGTTTTGAGAAATTTCATGTGAGCATCACAGAAGTGATTTTTGCAAAAAATGAAAGTAGAATTATGAGATCTACACAGGGCAAAAAAAAAAAAGTGTATCCCATAAATTGAAACACGATGAAACCGAATTGAACGAAATTTGGCACAGAGGTATCACTGGTAAAGGGCACCTCAGTGTTTTGTTTTATATTGTCGCCATCTTTACCAAAACTTAATGGCGGTCACTCAAATGGTCAAAACTTAACATTAAATTACGACCAAACTAATCATCTGATCTTTACGAAATTTGGTAAAGCATACCTTCATATGAGTCGCGTCCTGTGCCCAAACTACAAGGTCATCAGCCATACCATTCAAATATGGCGGCGGTGTGAATTATGCAAGCATTATAATCAATAGCTTAGGACCCACCAATTCTGATTATCGAGCCAAGGGTGGTTTAAGCTGTCCTAAAGGACGTGACCCGTTATTTATTATATTTTTATATGATAATTTTACACTTTAACAGTGTTTTAAAAGAGCTGAGCCGTCTCTGTCACATGACAAGATGGCAGCTAACATCTTGCGCCTGTCCTGTATTTCAGTAGTTTGAGTATGTTGCATGCGATATGGCCTACTGATAGAAATAATATAAACTTTGTATGAAATGATTTATAATGAAGATGTACTGCAGTGAACCGATCCTTCTTGGCTGGTACAATCTACGTGAGCGTTGGTTTATTTGAACACAGTGAGCCTTCATACACAAGCGACCAGTGCAAATGAAGTGCGCAATGTCTCCTCGCGTAGCGCATGCGTACAGTGTACGCCACGGTTTTTGACCGGTCAGCCCTGGTTGCGCCGTCGTACTGAGGGCAGTTTGTGAGCCTCCGCAATGATGATTATGATAATTGTTGTTTTAAGGGGCCTAACATCTTGGTTATCGGCCCCTAAGGGTTTGGGTGATAGTGAAAGATGAAATTAGAATGAAAACTATAACTAATACTACAGACTTACATACTAGAAGAAGAAGAAATGGTAAACAAATAAAGGATAAGGCAAATAAAGGACAGGAAGAAAAGATATGCCCTCAACCCTCGAATATTGAGGATTGAGGGACTTGAAAGGAAGGAGAGCCATCAAAGGCAGATAGGAAAGGGGAAAGAGGTGAGGGCCCGCCCCAAAATCAGTGGAAAAAGGGGGAAAAACGGACTCAGCTCAGGAATCCCCGGGATCGCCAACTCACCATCCGTGAGCCTCTGAGTGTGTAGCAATATCCAGGGTGCACCAGAAGTGGTGGGGCTACATACACCCTGCCCCCTTGAGTGCCTTGAGCAGAAGGCAAGAGATAACATGAAAAGAAAAAGAAGGCTGACCCCTCGCAGAAGAAGGGTATCAGGAAAGATGAGAAGGGCCAATTAAGGCGGGAAAGGAAGAGACTCCCTAGGCCTCGGATTTCCTAATACCGTCAGGGTCGGAAGAGAACAAGAGTTGACCAAGAGAGGTCGACAGGCAAGAAGACGGAGAGGAGCCCAGCACAAGTAAGTGGAAGCAATGATGGACTCAGCTGGGGTCCCGTGGTCGCCAACCCACGCCCCACTGGATGTGAGCCCTTGGGGGGAGCCTAAGAAATGTACAATTAATACATGAGTTGCTTTCCGCACAACTTAAAACTCACGAATCAGTTGAACATTCCTGAGGATCACCGACTGTCCTCTGTACCACTGCGCAATCAGGGCTGACCGGCCAAAAACCGTGGCGTAAACTGTATATTGGATCCGGTCTCAGTGTTCTACACGTGCTCTCAGCGTGCGGTTCGCGCTGACAAAGTAACTTATGAGCGACAAGGATAGAGACCGATGCGAAGAGGCGCTGGTCGGGAGTGCTGGAAGAATATTAAGGGGATGCTATGTAGACTCGCTCTTAAATTATCATGCGCATACGACCGGCCACGAGTGGTCGGCTCATTTATACTACCGTATGTTCTGATTAGCTCAGAATGTCCAGCGTGTCATGTTCAATATAAGGTTTGATAACGCAAATAAGAACTGTCATGTGAAATGTTAAGGTGACCTGGATATATACGACATAATAATCAGGCTGCAAATCATTCAACGTACGTTTGCCAAAGACTACTTACAGTAAATTGCGATTTATTTCTAGTTTAGAGCTAAGAAGTTCATAGCAAGCCAATGAGTGAAACCAGGTACATATTCGATGTCAATGATAGTCAGGGCTATACTTATTGGTGTCAGAGCTTTAGCTCGTAGCACTTCTCTTCGAGAAGAATGAAATGATGAGATCAGCATTGCTCTCACTCTGTCCTTTTTCCCTTCTACTCGGTCACAGAGGGCACACACCTCTTAGACCATGCACTATGTCCCCTTATATGAAGCGCATTTGCGGCGGTCCTGGTACGGCCACCAAGAGCCCGCTGATGAGCCTGACTTGGGGCATATAGGCGAAACTCCGCAAACGTTATGGCTAAAACCTAGAAGATTTGCTGAGTTTTAATTAAATTCCTAGTGCCTGAAATAAATACATGAATTATTTATACACTTAACAAAACACTTCTCCTACAAATGAGGGATTTTATTGGATTAAATGGATTGGATGCAATTAAACACCAATTTCTGTAAGAAGTGTTTTATTGGATCTGTGAGTAGTCTTTTATTGGATTAATTGGATTGGATGCAATTTTTGTGAGAAATGTTTTGTTGGATTAATTGGATTGGATACAATTAAACCCCCAATTTATGTGAGAAGTGTTTTATTGGATTAATTGGATTGGATGCAATTAAATCTCCCATTTCTGTGAGAAGTGTTTTATTGGATTGGATGCAATTAAACCCCCCATTTCTATGAGAAGTGTATTGGATTAATATGATTGGATGCAATTAAACACCCCATTTCTGTGAGAAGTGTTTTATTGGCTTAATTGGATTGGTTGCGATTTAACACCCGATTTTAGTGAGAAGTGTGTTATTGGGTTAATTGGATACAACTACAGCCCAATTTTTGTGAGAAGTGTTTTATTGGATTTATTGGATTGGATGCAATTAAACCCCTTATTTCTGTGTGAAGTGTTTTATTTAATTGGATCTAATTAAATCCCCAATCTGTGTGAGAAACTACGCGTTTAAATAATTCATGTATTTATTTCAGACACCAGGAAATGAATGGTTACTCCTCGCCCAATCTAATTGTGTACACTCGTGTTGACCGACTGAAAAACGATTCTATTATTCTTTCAATACCTGGCGTTTAGTCCCTCCATTATTTCATGCATGAAATTCACTTCTCTTGACCATCGCAACTATCCGCTCTAGTGTGGGCAGTGAATTTTGATGTACTTTGCATGGATGTAGTAAAATTTCTGCTGATTTTTTGAGAAAAAAAATCAAGACTCTTTGAGAAACTATTTTGTCCTGTATAATTGGATCTGATGATGCTCGCTTGACGAGCGAAACATGTAATTCTATAGTTTTCTCTCTCTTCTGTAGTCCTTAACAAATACTGTATATATATGGGGCTACAGGACCGCGTTGTCGCAGCCCCTAAACTGAGGAACCAACCAACCAAATATATCACATGTACATTTTTTCACATGTCTCAGCTATTGTGATTCTATTGTGTTGACCGACTGAAAAGTCGCAACATCAACTGTCAAACTTTATTGATATACGGAGAGTTTGACGACAATGGCGCTGTTGTCTAAGTTCACTGTATAACACAGTATTGCCTCAACTTCTTAGCTCTATTTATATCACTCTATTGTAGGCCTAGAACTTTGGTTCTGCTTTTTAGAACTCTTTCACAAAGCAAAACACAATTATTTAAATTTATGTGAGGTTCATTGTTCCGCTTATTCTTGGGGGTCAACACTTGCATTAGGATCACACGATATGATATAACACAATATAACGCACTAGTTATATTTGACGTTGTGTTCGCGGTTTTCACCACTTCCTCATCTCCCTGGTGGGCATTTTGCGGTCTCGCGCCGCTTCAGATCGATGCAGTCTGCTCAGTCTGATCGAAGGCAACAATCACGTTTCTAGAGAGGGATAACTAACCCAGTACACTGAAAAATTAATTGTACACTATGGGTATTATATTGCCGTTTGCATTTTAATTGACTAGCGGGCCCGTGCGAGAAACCTCGCATGTTCATAAACCACACTTTCCCCAATAGGTTTATAATGAGAGACTTACCGTAAGGGGAAAGGTGGTTATGTTTTATTTCAAAGAAATGATTATAGAACACTAACTTATTTACATTTCAGTCTCTCATTCCTTTGATTTACTGTTTCTGAAATACATGCAAAATGATAAAGGAAAGATCTCAGAATGTTTAAATGACATGAAACAGGCGTCACAGCGGCCAAAATGTGAAGTGGACAGCAATTATGGTGCGTATTTTCTTACAGCAACAGTATCTGCAAATCGCACACTTCGTACAATTTTTATGAAATTATAGTGAAATTTGTCACTGCTAATCTTTATTCTCTTTCATTTGAATGCTCATTGGTCACGATCGGTCGCTTGTGAGTGCCGCAGAAGGGATCTATACTACTGAAATAATATATACTAACGGACCCGTGCGAGAAATCTCGCATGCTCATAAACCACACTTTCCCCAATAGGTTTATAATGAGAGACTTAAGGAGAAAGGCTATGTTTTTATTTCAACCAAATGATTATAGAACACTATTTACATTTAAGGAAAAAGGAAAGACCTCAGAATGTTAATATGACGTAAAACAGGCGTCAGAGAGGCCTGTGGACAGCAATCAACGGTGTTTGCAAATCGCACACTTCGTACAATTTTTTAAAGTCATTTTTAAAGAAATTATTGATATTTCTGGAATTCCAGTGCAATTTGTCACTGCTAATGTCTATTCTCTTTCATTTTAATGCTCATTTTCACGATCGGTCGCTTGTGAGTGCCGTAGGAGGGATCTATAGACTACTACCGGTACTGAAGATAATGATTAACTGATGTATCAACCTACAGTATGTCACCATCAACTTGTATAGTCAACCTCGCAAATGCCCTTCACAGTAGAGGACGAAATGTCGGATAATCAATTAAGAACACACAACAAGAATACGGTATCCAAAAGTAAAGTTTATTAACCCTACGGAAGCTACGTCCGCTTAAGAAGGGTGGCTGCTGCTGTATCAACAAGAACTGCCATCTTTTGTGCATTATGTAGTACTACTTGAGCTACGTTGGAGCATATTCCTAACGTATTTCTGTTATTACAGTATAATACTGTATTTTGTAAATCCGACTTTGAATATTTCCAGGGACTGGGATTTCCTCTAATAGTAGAGAGTGCAAGGGCTGTTTGTTCTCGCTTGTGTTAGATGTAGCGTATGATGCCAGGAAGTTTGCTGTAATAAGGCCATACTCATTGTAGAGTTGGTTATATTGTCATGTAGGCCTATACCAGGACGGTCCAAAACATTTCATGATAGTATGAATAAAACTGGGGTGATTCACAATACGTTACAGCTCAAATGTATAGGATATCAAGTCTTTATCTGAACTAACTGATCAAGTTCTTCAGTAAGTCTTGATTTCTACTAATTTGTATGTCTTTGTGCAGCTTCTTATCTTTACGGTACATTATCGGTTGGAGCCAGGGCTAGATTTGTGACGGTGCGCACGGTACGCCGTACCGAAACCTCTCATCGGGGGAAAAGTCGAATATATAACATAAATTTTATAACTGTTGAACGTTAGTTGTAAGTCAAGGTCAACTTCGTCTTTGAATGGATAATTATTTCAGAAAACTGTAAAGACAAAATTATAAAACAAGAAATAAAAGTGTGTTGGTGAACTTGTGTGTATTTTCAAACCGAATGTATTTAATATTTTATATTACTTAAAAAAAATGAAATAATGTAGTTTGTTTGAATGTTGGCCTACTTGGCCTACATTAAAATGTAATATAGGCCAATGGCTATGGTAAGAAAAATGTTGCTACAGCAGTCTCAATTTAAGTTAAAATTGCAATCAACATTTTATTGTTATTTTGTCCCCTGATTAAGTTTTAAAGGTGTTCAGAAATGCATTAAAATATTGTTTCTAGAACTCTATATTTCAATATTCCATAAATACCCCCCCCTTCCCACCAGCACCCGGTAGCCTACAGTACCGGAACCTCTTCTTTTACAAATCAAGCACTGGTTGGAGCATTGAGTAACTGCCACAATATGTACACTTATCTCATACGGGAGTGGGGTGACAGCACAATACTTTGGACGGTTTAACCCAGATCACAAAGTGAACAAAGTGGATCTCTTGTATCACTATTGAATTAATTTAAGAATACTGTTTACTTTACCACTAATTAAGTAAAATAGACCAGCTATTTATATTGCTTTTGTAATGACTAACCAGTTTCTACATTCTAGTATATATAATATATAATGTAACTGCAATATATTCATAACGAACTGATAATCACACTGTCACGTTGTTTGAGGTTTTTCAGTCGGTCAACACGATTATATCCAACTGTGGGTTATTCCCTAATTTTGAAAAAAAAAAAAACCATGATATTAATAAATACATGTAAATTTTTTCTTTATTAGTGATTGTGATTGGGTACAATCGTGTTGACCGACTGAAAAACATCATACTACGTTTACTAAGACAACACTGAAATAGTACATTAAGCAACGAGCCCATAATGGCAATAATTAAGACACAAGTATGTTTATAAAACGAGCATAGCGAATTTCCATTCGACGATAATTATAACTTTATTATATGTTTTAACATAAATATTAATAAATATCTGTGGGATTCAGTAACTTCACTTAGTGAACAGAGCGCGCTGGGTGGTTTGCTGACTGAACAGAGCGCATGCGTGGGTCAAATAATTTTGAAAGCAGAGACCATTTACTTTGTTTGGCGATGCTATTGTTTACAGCCTGCATGATGTCTAGTGACGATCAGAACTAGCATTCAGTAATATTGTTACCGAAGTCGTTTCATAGCAATGCGCTGTGTAGAAATTGGAGTTTGGGATATTAAGATACAGTGCTATTTCTTGTCTCATATTCGCCAGTTTATTTACGTGAACATATGGGACGGTGCACTTTCCATGTCGGTAATTTATACAGAAGGATGCTGTGTTGCTAACTTTTGGACGTAGATTCATAAATTTCTTGCATATGTCATAGTATTTTCTTGTTACCGTAAAGGTTCGTGCTGATTTTGTCTTTATGTTTGGGATTGTAACTACAATGGTTGATCCGGTAACCAATTTGAACTTTCAAATCATGACATTCATGTCCGACATATTGGATTTTGAGTGCATGCGCGAAGCTATCCTTACCTAATTGGTCAATGAATGAGCTCTGATTGGCTGGAGAAACTGTTTCATAATGAAGAATAGTACTATAATGACCCTCATTATGATACAGTTTTCTGACATATAATATTTACATTTCGACATCGTCGAACATAAAATGACTTCAAACACCATAATGTACTCACTGTCAGTTTAACACACGAAATAGAAACAATGTAACCTGAATGCCACTTACGATGGGTGATCAGAAACTAAGGTTACAAACCCTGCAGTAAAAAGCGTACATTTTATTTCATACAACCAATACAGCCAACTGATGGTACATACATCAGGTTTTCTTGCGACACAGTCCCCTTATCGGTTTAGTACTTGTCGCTTCGTGGGACGAGCTTGAATATTCCCTCATGGTAAGAATCTTGTCCTTGCGTGTTCAGCTTCGTTGTTGCGAAGTGTTTTACCTCCTCGTCTGAAGCAAATCATCGACCTCCTAGGAGCTCATTCGAGTGAAGAAACAGTCGAAAGTCGCTTGGAGCGACAGTCCGTGTTGGAAGGGTGGTCAATGATGTCCAAAGAAACCCCTTAAACAGCGTGGTGGTCCTTTGGGCTGTATGAGGTCGCGCGTTGTCATGAAGTTCTGGCCACGTTTACGTGTTTCACCCACAGGAATTGAATAACTGAGCGGATTTCGTCGCGAGACCAGTTTTTCAAACGAGTCGCCTTTAGTTGTTTACCTACAATTAGCGCTGTAGGTGGGGGTTGGCTGAAAACTCTGCACAGGTACCAACAGCATGTATTCGAAATACCCCACACTACTAATTTCTCTATAACAGATGAAACTCCAGGAATATCGACCTTGTGACCTTAGTTTCTGATCACCCTCCGTAGTAACTTACAAACGGAGACCTCTTTACTCTAACATAACTTTGTTAGGCTGCAGGTACATATTGTATTATTTCTTTGAGATGAGAGAAATTTATGGCCTAAATTACAATTGTGAAGAGACTAACATACAGTACATTTTAAACTAGAGCTATCATAGTCGGACCGGCAAAAGAATAAATACGAAGAGCTGTCTTCGATGTACCGTGACTCTATCCAAGACAGTATGGCCATATCGGTCTCGCATATGGTTAGTCAAAGTAGGCTAATCAGACCACCATGAAGATTACAGCCAATCAGAATGATACGATTGCTATTGTAAGTACGGATTCCTAAAGTATAGACCTGAAAGGTCAATGTGTTAATTTAGCAATATGTCGCCAAAGCCCATTTTGGATCGGAAGTCGTTCCATGAAACTGATGTTGCCAAATGAAACATTATCGTAGGTGCACAAATCCATCAATGGGAAAAGATTCAGGGTTACTCACTTGTAGGATCTCGCCTGTAATAGGGTTATCTTGTCATAGCTGTTCTATATGGGACTCCATTGATTTGGCTTTCATTAGCATTCTAAACGCACCGAATTTGAAGAAAGATAAATTGATAATACAACACATTTTATTTCTATAGCGTTTATAACAGCCTATTCTGTATTATTTGCAAATGTTATTTAAACCAAAGACCAAGATGATCCCAGATAGTAAATATGTGCTATCTGTTGGTGCTAGTTCAGGATATCCCTACTGTCGGAAGCCATGTTATAGTACCGATGTTTGGAATTCTAATGCTGCCAGTAGGCGGGACACGGCTTATGGGACATACTGCCGTGGATTGAGTTACTGTACTTCGATATATGCTTGACTGCCACCTTGTGCCTCCAATCGCATTATGATCTGCTAATCCGCTCATACCGGCCTAGACAATGAGACCTTTTTCATGAAATCTTGTTAGTTACTCAACTGCTCACACAGCGCTGTTAACCAAGCATTGCACGACTAAGACTTATCTCTACTTAGTGTAAAACAAAGTCCCCGATTCTTGGATATCACGGGTAATCTCGAGAACCACTGGATGGATTTTGATGCGGCTTTCACCATTCTGTACAGGTAATATCGAGGAAGATTTCTGTAGAAAATAATTTATTTATGATCAAAGGGAGCCAAGCAGTAACGATTTTAGATTTCAGTGAATAGGTCGAAGAAAGAACTTGACGTCCGTACGCTTTTTAAGCTTACGCTGGACAAACCGTTAAAAATATCAATATACTATGAGTGTAAGAATTGTTCAGCATGAAAAATTGTACAAAAAAGTCCGTGTGACCATACCTCTATCTTCGATACATCGCCCACTATAAGTGTTTTTAGTTTGGACGGGAGGGGGATTTGGCTTGCACCTCGCCATTCTTAAATTAGGTCTGACAGGAATTCCTTGCACATTCATAACTGTTCCCGGGCGAAGCCGGGGCGGGTTGCTAGTGACACTATTATATTATCATTATAATTCCCACAATATCAAAATGCAAATTATATCACAAAATAAAATAGCGTGCTAATAAATATAAGAGAAATTAGACATACCTTGCACCTCGTTACAGTTGAATTCGATCAGAATCACTCGGTTTTCATTAAAGTTTATGCATTTTTCTGCTGAACGGTTTGGAAGTTCGGCAACAGGAAACTAGGACTGTTATTTACTTAAAATATTCATTTTTGTATTTTTGTACTATTTGTGTTCATGATTTCATTACATTGTCAGAATTACCGACAGTAGTGGCTACGCTGGCTAAAGCGCAGCGTTAGGCCATGGGGTCAAGCTCTCTGCTGACTCGGTAGACGCGTGGGCTCGAGCCCCACCGTCGGCCGTCCTTGAAATGATTTTCCGTGGTTTCCCATTTTTCAACACCAGGCAAATGCTGGGACGGTACCTTCTAACAGGCCACGGCCGCTTCCTTCCACATCCTTGCCCAGTTTCATTCATCTTCATCCATTCAATCGCCCACGGGCGTCGACTAGAAAGACCTGCACTCGGCCTCTCAGGAGGTCACACGAAAAAATGTCAGAATTAATGCTTTAATTAGTAGGGTATACTATTCAGTGTACCTATTATAAATAAAAACCGTGAGGTTTCTCACCTCCCCATATTACGAAACCCGGTTGCCTAATACGAGGAAAGTGCACTTTTAAAGTTAACAATAATATCAGAGGGTATTACAACACCAAACGTGCCCATATTTGTAATATACATAGTATATCGCCTGAGGTTTACATTGGTGAGAAAACCAAAATTATTCCGTTCCTTCTTATGTCTAATGTGAGCCCTATAAAAAAAAACTCCCCATATTTGGCGACTTTCCTCTACCCATTTTTAGAAGATACCTTATGCACTGGACAGCTGAATCCGTGATTAATTGTATAGGTAGCTTCGTAAGTCTCAGAACTCAGGAAGTCCTTTCTAGCAGCGTTACTAGCAGCTTTCAAAGTTTCAAGGCAATAAAGAAAATATTCCTCTAGCCAGTTTAGGCGACTGACATTTAATGAGAAAAAAAATGCCCTTTATCTGGATTTCTAGACTGAATATGATGATATGTGATGCTTACGTCATGCATAGCGAACCAGTTATTAACGTTTTTCAAAAAAAAATGGTTGCTTCTGCGTCCATGAATGTGTACGCTTCCGGGTGCATGCCTATATTTTCTTTTAGTGTACTAATGGCACCAATAACTTCTGACGAGAACACTTCCTTGGCACGCCGAACATTCATTTTTTCAAATTTAGTGGGTTCGATGTGTTTTTTAGTGAGGTGTCTGACCGGTTTGACGATCTCACCCTTTTGCATTGTGTATAGTAATGACAAGTATTTCCCTGAAATTATTCCAGTACCATCAGTCATCTCTCGTTACAGAAACGGCGTTCTAATGGTTTTTTTAGAATGTGACAATGATCAAAACTAGGGAATACATTCCTAGACTCGTCGTATGGGTGATTGACCATTGGTTGCAAATTCCCTTCCCCTAAATGCCTCATCATTGTATTGTTAGTTTTGTGATTATCAGAGACAGTTATTATAATTATGAAACCACATTGTTCAACCTCGAGAATAACGTCCAGCAGGAGTTTATGTAAGTCCCGTCCTGACAGCTGCTTCGTGAAAAAGAAGGCACATGGTATCTGATAATTTGTCGAAAGATCTCTTAGCACAAAACACAACACACGATTAGCTGCTACTTGTTCCCGGCTGTAATTTTGATCCTCTCTTTCCTTTTAATGAGACGGTGTTGGAGTAGTGTCCTTGTACCCGAAGAAGGTGCAAGGTATGTCTAATTTCTCTTAGATTTATTAGCACGCTATTTTATTTTGTGATATAATTTTAATTTTGATAATGCGGAAATTATAATGATAATAATTATATAGTGTCACTAGCAACCCGCCCCGGCTTCGCCCGGGAACAGTTATGAATGTGCAAGGAATTCCTGTCAGACGTAATTTAAGAATGGCGAGGTGCAAGCCAAATGCCCCTCCCGTCCAAACTAAAAACACTTATAGTGGGCGATGTATCGAAGATAGAGATATGCTCTCGCGGACTTTTTTGTAGAATTTCTCACGCTGAACAATTCTTACACTCATAATATAATGATATTTTTAACGGTTCGCCCAGCGTAAGCTTAAAAAGCGCACGGACGCCAGGCTATTTTTTCGACCTTTTCACTGAAATCGTTACTGCTTGGCTCCCTTTGATCATAAATAAATTATTTTCTACACAAATCTTCCTCGAGATCACCTTTACAGAATGGTGAAAGCAGCATCAAAATCCATCCAGTGGTTCTTGAGATTACACGTTTAATATACGTACTGTACAGTTGATTCCTTATCGCACCTATAATGGGAGGAGAGTGCGCTCTACCGGCAACGAGTAGAAACTTTCCAATTACATGTTATACATGGGTTCTGACTGGGAATGTCAAGGCCGGTATAGAGCGCAGCTCGTATTCAGTCGGCCGTGGCTAATCTTATGGTGGCGATGTGTAACATCAGAAGTGAATGCAGTCAAAGACATTATATTAAGAAGTTGGATTTAATTGCGATATATCGCAAGAGATCTCGCAAGTGACGATACTACCAAGACCAAGACCAACTACAATACTCAGACCTTAAATGCAGGTCTCGAAAGTGTGAAAATGGCGTTTTCTGAAGCCCCGGCATATTGTTTGTTTACATTCGTTGCTGGGATACACAATTTAGCTTTGATTAGCTTCGTTTGATGAAAGTTGGGGTGAACTGTCGCTCATCTGTAATTTTTAGTGTCTTCTGTATGTCTGTAAAGTCCAGTTCGCGTTAATGTACTGCAATCGTATGTAAATATGTGATAATACGCTTAATATGGACTGTTTCGTGTGTGTGTTGACTGTCCAGTCAACCGATGGCATTGTGTCATTTACTTCGGATGTTGAAGAACCTAAGATTAAAGCATAATACAAGTGTCTCAAGAATATACACCGCAATGATTTGCTAGTTAGTGACAATATAATAATAGCTTAGTACACTTCAGAAGTGTCGAACTTAAGTAGGCTACGTAAAGGGAAAACGCAATGAGCATCTAGGGCTAGACCAAACCATTGACGTTATCTTGAACGCTCAGCAATATGTGCCTCCGTAAATCCTTACCAGTCTGGCAGATGTTCTACACTGACTTGTATACACGCCAAATAATACAGTGAACTTCTGTTTTATTGGTTAAGGAAGACGTTCCCCCTGTGCCAAACAGTGAACTCATTGTGTTCCGTCATTATTCATACTTTTGTGATTCTTACAGCTTGCAAGTTATATTTTATTATGATGTGTGTAATAAAGTGTTGTGAGTACCTTGCCAATTATGTACTTATATTGCGAGATGGTGTGCCGCGATGATTCCGTAAGAGGGAGATGGTGCCTTCCAACCTATAGTACTTTACTAAATCAACTATTTCCAGCGTACAACTATTCCAAACGGTAACAGCGAATGTTTAATAGGTTAGATGGTAACATATTATCGTGTTCCTTGTGTGTAGTATTCTCCATAATTATGTTCTGATATCCACACGGCGACTTCTTTGATTATTTCAATCAACTAATTCGGTGTAATATTTTACCCGAGATTTTAAACAATTCCACGAGAGGTCTTAATTGAATTGTATCTCTATGGGGTTGGTTCGATTATTTCGGGCTACTATTCTCATTCCGATTGTGTACACAAATACTCTGCATGTGCTGGTATAGCACTTCAGTAACCGGGTACTTTCTTCTCTTCTACATCAGAATCTGTTTGATTTTTTGCCAATAATATTAATCTATAATTACTGAACTTAAATACAAATCGTGATAACTCGCCAAAAAGCTTCTTATTCAACCACAGAAACAGTGAGAGACTATTGTAGCTGCCCCTTGCGAGAAGACGAAGAAACCTGTAATTCGATGCCAGCACTATAAAGATAAATTAATTCAGGTAAGTCTAAATTATTGATGCATATTTCTTCGGAACCTAGTCTCGTCTTGTGATATGTTTTATGCTCTTAGGTGAGTAGAAATAATAATTTACACGAACTGTGACAAGCCCGATGACATGATCTTAGCTATTGGTAGGGCAACCGTCACCGCCATGTTTTTTCTGCATTAAGGTCTGAGTATTGTAGTTGGTCTTGATACTACTGACTTCATCTTTCAGACCGATTTGGCTTCCTGACGAGGGAACAACGCGAAAGTGAACTTCCTGACCTCGCCGAAACTTTGAATAAATGTTCGTTAGATCATAAGGAAAGCATCGGTGATTCATTCAGGCCACCCACAGGGAGAGCAAAGTTATGTAAGTTTGAATAACGACCCGAGATTTGGAGCGGTTCAGATGAATGCACGCGCTGAGTTCTCACAATCTCTCTGACCAATCGCTCTACTGAACCAATCCCCTTATCAGCCCGTCTACGGCAAGAAGGCCTATGTTCCACGCTGGGAAAGTAGTTTTAATTGTGCGATTATTCAGGGAGGACATCAAAACTCAGCGCACGCATCCACATGGACTGATTCAATTCTCGCATCCGTATTCAAACGTGTAAGGTATCACGCTCTCCAGGGAAGGCGTATATCAATTTCAGGATGAAATACCGCTCCATTATGCATGTTTTCCTTGAAACCTGCCCAACATTGTATGCAAAGTTTTAGTGGGAATCAGGAGATTCACGTATGCGCTGTCCCCTTGTGTGATATACGAGGTATGTCCAGAAAGTAAGTTCCGTTTGGTAATAACATTAAATTGTGTTCAGATACAGAAAAAATATTTATTGCACAAAATTCTACAACCCTTAAACTACTTTTCCACATAGGCCTAACTGCCGAAATGTTGCAGGCATTTGTCGTAGCGTGGCACGAGTTTTTGTATAACTTCTTCATAGACGTGTGCCGCCTGTGCCTTCAACTAGTTGTACGTACCGCTGCAGCGCAGTTCCGCATATGCGCGGTAGACGCTCTGTATCAAGGAGAAGAAACGTGCGCCATTTGGAGAGCGCTGTCAGCCACGTACGCGTTGTTGTGCATGTTTACTCGTACAATGTCGGTGTTGATTGAAAATCCCGCCGCTTGTGAAATCAGATCTGTGATTCGTTTTCTGAATGTTAGGAAAGTGAAACCAATTGAAATTTATCGGCAAATTTGCGAAGTGTATGGACAAAATGTGATGAGTGATTCAATGGTGAGAAGATGGGTCCGACAGTTCAATGAAGGACGTAGTGAAGTGCACGATGAAGAACGAAGTGGGCGTCCATCTTTGGTTACAGAAGAACTGGCTCACGCGATTGATGACAAGATCAGAGAAAACCGCAGGTATACAATTAGTGCTCTCGCTATGGAATTTCCCCAAATCTCACGAACACTAATTCATGAAATTGTTACCGAAAAACTGAACTTTCGTAAACTTTGCCGACGTTGGGTACCAAAGATTCTTATGGAGCAACACCAAACAAAACGGATGGGTAGTGCACTTCAGTTTTTGACCCGTTACAATGAAGGCGGCGAAGAATTTCTGACACAGATAGTCACAGGAGATGAAACTTGGGTTTCTTACGACACCCCTGAAAGTAAGCGGCAATCAATGGAATGGAGGCACACTTCATCCCCAGCAAAGGTTAAGCCGAAACAAATCTTGACACCTCGGAAAATGATGCGCACAGTGTTCTGGGACTGGAAAGGCATCTTACTCATTGATTTCTTACCGCGTGGTCAAACAATCAACGCAGATGCTTACTACGAGACACTTAGGAAATTGCGCCGCGCAATACAGAATAAGCGCCGAGGGTTGCTGTCAAAAGGTGTTGTTTTTCTTCACGACAACGCACGACCACACACTGCAAATGTGACGAAAAACCTCCTACAGGGATTTGGCTGGGACGTGTTTGACCATCCTCCGTACAGCCCTGACCTGGCTCCTAGCGACTTTCATCTGTTCACACATCTCAAGTCTTTCCTTGGCAGTCAACACTTCAACAATGACGACGAGCTGAAATAAGATGTTTCCAACTGGTTGAAGACACAGGCGGCAAACTTCTATGAAGAAGGTATCCAAAAACTTGTGCCACGCTATGACAAATGCCTGCAAAAGTTCGGCAGTTACGTGGAAAAGTAGTTTAAGAGGTGTAGAATGTTGTGCAATAAATAATTTTTCTGTTTCTGTACACAATTTAATTTTATTACCAAACGGAACTTACTTTCTGGACGTGCCTCGTATTCACTCGAACTCCTCTCTTAAGGCCCCATATTATACTGTACGTTCCGGAAATCCTCCGAAAAAATCCATGCAGTTCTGACCTTCAGTATTTCTAAAGCGTGTGTGTGTTGGTAGAAAACTGCGCAGACTTGGTGGACTGTTCAGGTGACCTGATGAGAATATGAAAATTATTCACAATAACTGCGCAGTCCCTAACTGTACAGGCCGACCGGAGCGTGTGTGTGGTAGAAAACTGCGCAGACTTGGCAGACTGTTCAGGTGGCCTGATGAGAATAGAAAAAGATATTCTGAATAACTGCGCAGTCCCAAACTGTACAGGCCGACCGGAGCGTGTGTGTGGTAGAAAACTGCGCAGACTTGGCAGACTGTTCAGGTGACCTGATGAGAATATGAAAATTATTCTCGATAACTGCGCAGTCCCAAACTGTACAGGCCGACCGGAGCGTGTGTGTGGTAGAAAACTGCGCAGACTTCGCGGACTGTTCGAGCAACCTGATGAGAATGTAAAAATGATCTGAATAACAGCGTAGTCCCAAACTGTATAGTCGTTGCATCAGTTCAGTTAGATTGAGACCGCCGTTCAGTGAACATGGGCCGGGAATGTTTGGAAGAGTTTACCAATATTTATGATTCGAAACCATGCCTTTGGCAGTGATAACGAAGCCGCCTATGTGCGGTTAATTGCAAACATGCATGCAAGGATAGTGTTTAAAATAAATCATTAGGAGTGCATACAGGAAGGAATCTAAAAAAGTCGCATCGTCTGTTACGTCCATTTGTCCGCCACTCCGTTTGTGTGGCCGAGGGTTCCCGAATACCACAACTACAAAGATTTTTTTCAGAGAATTTCTGGATCGTGTATGGTGGAAGGGGTATTCAGGCCAAATCCTGAAATCCGGAGAGGTATGGTTTTTCCTCAGAGGATTTCCGGAACGTGTATGGGGGCCTTTACACAGTCTGCAAGCTCGAGATATATGAACGGGTTGACCATGAAGGTGCTACGTAACGGTGATCCTTGTCTCAATTATTTGATTTTACCAAACCTATTCTTTGGTAAACTAGACATTTTCTCTCGCATTTTTCGTTATGCCCCGGCGTAAAAATCAGGATTGGAGTTGCCCATACTCTCTTGGTGATGTATTTATACAGATCTCTCGTATAATTGTTTGGACTACTCACAGTGATATCACCATATCATGCAGAACCTATCAAGTAGCTGAAGGTATAAAAGCACCAACTATTCCCATTAACTGTTGCGATCTAGATCCCGCATTCTCCTGAACACACATCCTTGAGCTCTTCAGCCGTGTAGAAAAGGATCCTATACGAGTTTCTCTCAGTTGGCCAGGATGAATTCAACTGTCAACTACAACTTGTCTAGCCTTTGGAGGTCAAACCAAATAGTATATAGAAGGAATAGTGGACACTCCCTCGCAAAAGAACTGAAACGTCTGTTGCCTGTCCACCGGTTATCAATGTGTAAATTAACAGCGATCTTCGCCGGCTACATTAATTCGTTTACTCGTATCTGTCACAGCCGACTTAATGGATTGTTTAACTCATATATTGACAGAGTGAACCTTACAAATAAAGTGGGTTCTTGTAATTTTCATTACCAGTTCATTTGTGAAAGCAAATATAAATCTATTAATAACTGAACATTATGAGAGAGGGAGAGACGGAAAAGTGCTTAATATTCCTCCCAAATTCCCATGTTATTTTCATCCTTGTCGATATATATAGTACTGTACAATCATGTAAGTTGTCACATTTAGCCAACCAATTTGTTAATGAACAATGTACTGTAATATATGTTGTCTTCTCTTTGTAATTTATAGTCACTACAACTATAAAACGTACAAATACTCCTCCCTCTTTAGACTATATTATTTTATCAACGAACTGTGTCATTTAAGGCCACTTGTTTTATCCACTTCGAATCCTACGAGATTACGGTATATTATGATCATGATCTCATCCTTCGTGTCTCTAATAATTAAGCCCGTATCACACGATATTCGTTGGCATGGAAGTTTCTGCCGGTACGGGTATACACCCTGGTATAGACGCGTCTAGTATCGTGTGGTTTGTGCCTTCTATGCTAGGTTCTGCTTTCCATGATAGTTTCCATATAATAACTCATGAACATAAACAGCTGCCAATTTTCCCGGCAGTTTGCATGGAAGATTGAGCACAAGATCGGATTGCTTTTGTCGTTCTAGTAGAGATCCTAGCGGCAACATAAACAAATAGATTTGTTATGTCAGTCGGCCGTGGTTATGTGTGTAGACCCACGAACAAATGAAATAAACGAAACTATATTTTCTTTAAACGGCGTCAGTTCGAAAAGTCCTTGCTATATACAATAAATACAGAAAGTGTCATATTATTATTATTCTGGGGTAAATAATGAGCTATTAAAATTCTAATAGTCATCACGAATAGTCCATCCATGGTTATGAACAGGAAGTAGGGAAAATAAAAAATTAAATGAGGGAAGTCGCCTCCGTAGCGTAGAGGTCAGCATGATTAGTTGCCGCCCCGGAGGTCCTGGGTTCGATTCCCGGCTATGCCGCGATATTTGAAAAGTGGTAGGAGGACTGGAACAGGGTCTACTCAGCCTCGGGTGGTCCAAATGAGTAGAAGGAGTTCGATTCCCACCTCAGCCATCCCCGAAGTGGTTTTCCGTGGTTTCCCACTTCGTCTTCGGGCAAATGCCGGGACGGTACTGTACCGTTTTCTTTTTTTTTGTCTGATTTACGGTACATTTTCCTTTGCGAACCGCTGCCGCAAATGACAGGTTTTGACCTAGTTTGGAGTGCGCGAATAGCTATGTGAACATTCGGCTCAGCTGGTGTCTCATCGACAACCTTCGGAAGAGTGTTTCTCTTTTAGGCCGCGAGGAGCGCGGGAGACCTTGATCCTTGCAGTAGTGGGAAGATTGACATTTATATTCGAACATTATATGGAAATAAGGCACAGTTATGATGTCAAATGTATATTGAAGTACGATATTACAGCAGAGAGAGACAGTGCTGTATTGCTTTTATGGAAATAGCCTTTGTAACGTCAAGAATATGGATTTAATATATCGACCTATCACATATAGATCGTTACGTCATGCGCAGGAGTGACAGCGTGACAGCGTGCCAGCTGTGGCCTGCGAGCGAACGCATGCGGGCCACGCACAGATCATTTTTAAACTCAGACGAATGTACATCTAAGCAAAGATTCGTATCGCTATGTTGTTTCGGGCAGCGAGATAAAGTGCCAAGTTATCACAAGTTCACGGCGTGGCCAGTTTATGGTTATACTTCGTGTTGTGACGTATTGGGGCCAATATACATCAAGTTCAGTGTCGAATAAGAACTTGAATTTACAGAGTGCCTGGCATTGTATGCGGGGAATATTCAGTTATAGGAATCCGTCTCATTTCATGTTATTTAAATGCATGTGTAGATGAGAAGCGAAGTGCAGTGATACTTTATGGGGCTTGTTACTGAAGCCTATGCTCACTGAGAAGATGTCCTTTCTTTTTCTCACACCAAGACTATTGCAATTCAACGGCATGTACATTCCGAGTGAAGATATTTAACCATGTATAGTGCATGGAAACCTGAGGTGTTGGGAGAGATGTCTTCGATGTGTATAAACATATTAGCCATGTGCGGCTAGGTATTTAAGTGTGGACACCGCTCTCCAGGCAAATGCAGTGGACGTTACGAGTGACTACAATGCTATCTGCGAAGTGGAACATAGCCTACTCGCGATGCGGGCTATTGGCTTGTGGAACATAAACTTTCGGTAACATGCAGCCGAAAATAACTCAGGCTACCGTCATGTGTCCACTTGATTATCGCGATGTTGCATACGCGCGCGTGATTTATTTTCGGGCCGGGTTGGAACTACTCGAAATTCGGGCTAGGACAATTTCCGAGATGAGGAAGCAGTTCGTTTACCATCAGTGGACTTGGGACATTGGAGTAAGACATTCCCAGTGCGTTCTTTGGAAATTGGAATGGATCCGTGCAGTCCTGCTATACCATGTTGGAATCAGTTGGTAGGCATTTTCACGCTTCATATCGCCTTCGAGAGTCTTCAGCCAGGTAGAGGAATATTTTTTCACGTAGCGTTGCAAAGTAGATAGTCCAGTGAAAACACATTGCCACCTGTTATACATTTTGAGTAGTATGACTGTGAAGTGAAGTTTGGGCATGACCGTCCCATGGTCTCTGTGACTTCATTTGCAGTCGAGTTTAGGCCTGGTTATTCAGGGGCACTCATTTCATAATGTTTTATTATGAATTAATTGTTTATTTTTCAGCTTAATCATTTAATTAATTAAATTCTTTAAATTTATTCCGAACTTCTTGATTGTGGAGAACAGATCTACATAGGGGAAGAAATTTACGTTATTCCCAAGGGGATTTTTTTTAGTGGATTTGATATTTTCCATTGTTTTGGAGTACTTCTTGGTGTTTCTTTTTACCAAGCTATGGCTTGAGGGGTTGTCGTTCTATTATCTTTGTGTTCGACAATTGCGAGATTCGAATTTGCCTATGCGTTCTTGCATTATAATTATTACAATACAGTATAGAATGTGAAGTTTGATCATTCTTTTAGAATGGGGATTTTTTCTCTTGAGAGTGAACGATGTCATACTAGATTCTAATGTGTCAACAGGAGTTAACTTGAGTCGTTACCTGGATACATGCTGTAGACCCAGTCTGATTTTCGTGAATTCTCTTGAGGGGACATTTCTATTTTCGTCTGATAAACTTTAACGTTTGATTTTGTAGCCACGTGTACTTGGATACATCTTGATGATCTTTTAATTAATTAATATTGCTAAAACTGAATTTTGATTCAGTCTTTCGAGTTTTTCTTGATTAGAACATTGCTTAAGAGTACTATTTGAAGAACAAGAATCTTTGTTGAGATAAATCCCAGGGATTAACTTTAAGGGGAAGCGAATTCTTATGTGACTGTAAATACAACTCTGTAAGGCAAGCTTTTTGTAATCCAGTGGACTTGATTAAGTAGCCACTCATGTTAAATTTATGATGCATTGGAATGAGAAAACATATAGTTAAGAAACACAGCTGAATATATCTGAATACTGGTTATTGAATAAAATAATCACCATGTGGGTGATAATGTGTGAAGAAACGTCAATGGGCGTATGATATATTTACGGTAGTACTCGTTGAAGTACGTTAATGTTATGATGCTAGTGAAAGCATAATGTGTAATGCGATTATAAAAATATAAACTTTGTGATGTTGGTGGTATTGCCCACCTGTATTCAGAAATCGAGGTCATGAGTGACCATTATAATGACAGTATTTCAGTGCAAGGTTATACTAATTTCCGAATGTTTTTGAAGGAAAATAGTTTTTGTTCTCTTTTGCATTTCTTGTTACGATTTATTGATAAATTGGTAATTCCAATTATGGATCTAGTTTTTGTCAAGCCTCTGAGTTTGTTTTTTGTGTGGCATCCCCATTTAATTAATTCTTCTGTTGTACTCAATTTATAAGATTTAAGCAAATGTTAGATATGATTCATGATCTATAGACTATAAATTCTGGATGAATTTAAATAAGTACATTAATACTGAGAAATTATTGAAGCTTTAGAGATTTTGAATTACGAATTTCACGTCTTTTTAGCTTAAGTGCTTGATTGATAAAATAGATTTCGACTACATTGCTAAGACAATATAATTTATACAATATCAGTTATGACAAAGCACCAATGAGGAGTGCAGAATTACCTGTTTGGGAAGGCATTTACATCTGAGGGTGTAATAATATTAATAATGATTTCGCTGTAAATAAGTAAATATATATCTGAATTAATTCGCGTGTTTGAAAATGTTGGAATCGGTGGAAGAACCATAAAGGTGATTTCTTTGATTTTTTTTTGCTTTTTATTGGATCACCTGTTGTTCATATTATTAATAATTTCAATTGAGGGTCAAATGCATTCTTGGTCCATGGGGAGTGCTGATGCATTTATTGGCATGATATTAGTGCCTACTTTCTTTGTTTTTGTGTCCAGCCAAGGACATTCTGGCCTGACCTTCTGTCAGATTTTCTTTTTGGAAATAAATATTCTTGTCATTTCTTTTAATCGCGCGATGTGATGATTTACAAAAGTATAAAGAGGTCGCATTAGGAGGGCCACAGCTAGATATTTCTAGAGTTTCCCACACTTCTGAGAGGGTGATTTCCCACGATTCTCGTGTTCTTAGAGCAGTTTGCTGCTATGCTTTGGTCTTGCTTAATGCCACCTCTGTTAGGATTTGCTGCACCCTGATACTCCCTTCCCCTGTTGGTAGGATCTGGGGATTTTTCTGAGCCGGGGGTTTTCAGGTTCTACGATCCAGTTACCATCGAGGGATATCAACAGGTAAAGGGTAGGTATTTTCGGGTACAGTACCTACTGTAAGGCCACGGCCACCTCCTTCCCTCTTCCTTGCCTCTCCATCCCAATCTTACCCTCCCTTCCCAACCCTCATGGGGCCCTTGTTCGCTTTGCAGGTGCGGCCTCCTGGGCGTAGTGCTGATCACACCTCCCCAGTTGTATCCATCCCGACCAGATGTTACAAGCTCCAGGACACTGCCCGTAGAGGCGGTAGTGGTGAGTTCCCTCGCGAAGTCCGTGGGAAACACCAACCTAGAGGGTAAATCGACTAAATAATAAATAAATAAATAAATAAATGAGGGAAGAAAGCAGATTTCCCTACCGATGTTGATCATTTAAATCGTCCTCGTAGATCATGTGAATAAAACTATTGAAATCTTGCTGCACGAGGTAGGGAGGATGTAGTAAATGAATTAAAAAGAAGTAAAATTTTACGACGTTGGACAGCCTTGAACCCTGGATCTTACAGTAAAATCAGTGAGCAGGCGCGACACCTCTAACACACTTTTCCAACGGGCTTTGCAGCTCATAATGTTTTCAAATTTAGCAAGTTTCACGACCGTTTTGCGTGAATAATGCAAATCAACTGCAAATATTACCCTGAAATAACAACCCTCCTCCTTGTTGTTTTATTTCTTACAACTTAGCGCACAATAAGCTAGCGTGTGATTTACTTTGGTTATAAATCAGGTGCACTGACGAGGATGAACAGAATCATACAGAATTTTGTATCAGCCGTCACAACAGCTTCCTTGCTAGCGAGTGTCGTGTGATACGGGCTTTTATGTAGGCGGCTGTGGAATTATTATTAACACTACACCTCGACACGCTAGGTGGCTTGGCCCCAGATTTTGGCGCGAGCGTCCACTGTAATAAGTCTCTAATAATAATTGTTCAAACAACTTGAGTAGTTGTCCTCCCGATATATCGCAAAGATGTCTATCATTCTACTTTAATGTCTTTGATGAGGTGAGGCGAACTCCCATTTGAAACAGCTTCCCTTCGTCGCGTTGATTCGTTCTCAGACCGAACCGATTATAATCAGGTCTCAGAAAGAAGCATCACGTTAGTTCCTCATCGGTGCCTACTTGCCTGTATCACTTGACCTCCAAATTTCAATCCTATTTTCCAGATTATGAATTCTGGTTGCTGTCAAGGAGGAACTTGAAGGCAAGCAAAATTCTCTTTGCTATGTTGGTTCCTTTCCTGATCCAAATATAGTTTAGCGATTAAAGTTGGATCTAAGAAATAATAGACACGTTCCTTCCTTTTTCAAACATTCTTGTATGGTGCACTTCGCTCCTAAAATTCGGAAGTCACAGATAAGAACACCTTCATTGGTTACGTTAGTTCATGACCGAACCTGACTATACAGTGAAAGGGCCTTGAACGGACAAACCTTTACGATTCACACCTCAGCCATCTTGGAAGTGGTTTTCTATGGTTTCCCCACTTCTAGTCCAGGCAAATGTCCTTCCCAATCCTCGCCTGTATTGCAAATACTCAAGCTAATACAACCATCACAATACAGTAACAAGGATACCAGACAACTTCCACACACACTTACCCAAGTATACGGGGCTATATGACCGAGACGGCGCAGCGCTCCTAAATAAATCAACAACAACGGTATTTTCGTTACTTTGTTAATGTTGAAAGCAGCGGTGTTACAGTCATAGTTACTGAATATAATTCGTACCGTGTTTCTTCCTCGTTACCGTCAAAATAACTGTTACTAATAACCAGTGCTTTTCTTCAGGGGGGAACGCGGGGGTACGCGTACCCCTTAAACATTTGAAAACTGTTTAATAGAAAATATTGGTACATTTGTATATTGTCGGGCAAATATAACTTTCGACTTGAAAGTTCATCGATCAGCTGGCGCCAACGCGCTGTTCACAACAGATGGAGAAGATTTCGAGTTATCCTCGATTTAAATCGATTTATCGAATCAGTTTATTTTGGTCGGCAACTCGGCACTCCGTTCTTATAAGCACGCAGGGGTTGTGTTTGGAGGCGGGGTAGGTTGTTATTTTGTACGTGTGGTTAGTTTTGAAGGATGAAGAAAAGAACGAACTATTGAACATCCACCCAGGCATCGAAAAAGCTGAAAGTTGATGATTCGAACACATTGACCGGACTATGCAAATTGCCGAAAATTGCAAGATCGTGAGGTTTTGTGACTACAACTGAGAGTACCCCTTAAATGTTTTTTAGAATTAAAAAAAAAGCACTGCTAATAACGGTGTTACAAGTAATGCCTTACTTCCCAATCCTGACGTTGAGCGACCGAACAACATGTTTAATTAGATTCTGAATTAACCTCATACAGTACTTTGTGGCCTAAAACTCCTTTCACCGTATGTTAATGAAGATCGCGGTTATAGTCTGGTTGTTGCTAAAAGAGGGGTGGCACAGGATTCCAGCTGGTAAGGTTGGGAGCCTGCAGCCTATAGCCACTACTATGCCAGGAGCGTGGACAGTGGCGAGTAGCGCATGATCTTGGAGAGTAGGATCCAGAGTACGCTTGCCAGTACGCAGAGCGTCACTCCACCCCAGCCCAGGTCCAGGCTCCAGGACGTACTGAAACCGCGCGCCGTCAGAAACTCGGCGTCCAGGATCTGTTGGCCACTGTGCGACGACGGCGAGACGCCATCTATGAGCACGCTGGAGACGTCCCTGCCAGCTCCCAAGCAGTCCGCCACGGAACTGTCCTTGTTAGACTTGCTCTGTTGTCGCTTGAAGTGGATGATGGTCAGCGTGAACATGGCGAATGTAGCTGAAACAAGAAATATTGGCATAGAAACTAGAAACCATTCTGACACATTTGATCAAATGCACTGCACATGAGAATCAGAATCACAAATAGATACGAATCATTTGAGTATTACAGTATACATTATTCAGAAGAAATTAGAAACCCCTATTGACATACAATTGGCAGGTGAAAAGCTAAAGGAAGTGGCTACTTAGGAAGCAAAATAACCAGTGATAGACGAAGCAAAGAGGTTTTAAAAAGTAGGTTGTCTCAGGGAAGAAAAGCATTTCTACAGAAAATAAATCCGTTGACAAAAAATATAGATTTAAGTTTTAGGAAGTACTTTTTGAAAGCTTTTGTCTGGAGTCTGGTGTTCTATGGACGTGAAACTTTAACTGTTGGCACAGCAGACAAAAATAGGATAGAAGCATTTAAAATGTGGTGTTACAGGAGAATGATGAAGATCAGATGGGTAGATAAAGTAACAAATGAAGAGGTATTAAGACGAGTGGGAGAGGAGAGATGTTTCTGGTGATTGCTAATGAAGGAGAAGAGACAGGTTGGTAGGTTAAAGTACATACTAAGACACCTAGAAATAGCAAAGCTAGTTAAGGAAGGAGCGGTCGAGGACAAGAACTGTACAGGTAGACCAAGGTTAGAATATGTTTAACAGATTGCCTCGGATGTAAGATATGGTAACTATGTAGAGATGAAACGATTAGCTAAGGACAGGGAGGTTCGGAGAGCTGCATCCAACCAGTCAAAAGACTGAAGACTCAAACAACAACAGTATTCAGTGACGTACACATTTAAGCAGATTAGTCTTGTTCCCAGAGGCTTCGATGGCATAGTTGGTAGCATGCTGCGCTTCTATGCTCAAGATCGTGGGTTCAAACCCGGCCGAAGTCGTCGGTTTTTTTAAGAACGTTAAAAATCCCTCAGTATGCCTTCCTTTGGAGGGGAAGTAAAGCCGGCGGTCCCATGTCATAGATTTATGGTATGTTAAATAACCATCCTCTAATTAGACCTGTGTGAAGCTAAATTATATATAGGCTAAACATTTGACTAACGTTCTTAGGTTCCTACGTTCGTCGTCAAGAGCCGACTGCGGTGGCATCTGGTAACTAAGTTCTGAACTAGTTGGTCGTTGACGGTGGCGTTTGGCGGCAAAAGTAGGAACTTCTTGAAAACAAATCCAATGCCTACAGTCCTTACTTGAATTAAAACAAATACACACTCTAATACAGCCGTCACAATTAACCCCGGTTATCAGACAGATTCTACACACACACAAAGTACACGGGGCTACATGACCGCGTTGTCGCGGCCCATAAACTGAGGAACCAACCAACTAGTCTTGTCCCCATTTATTTAATGAAAGTATTTTGGGTTTAATTACTACTGTATATCGTCGCTGAACATACAATACCGCATATCTGACAGTGCTCTTTTCAATTATTTTCCTTATATTAGTCGCACTTCCCAGCCGTATGTGGTTGTGCCGTCCAATAGAACAATACGTTAGGTTCATTATCCTGTGTGTAGACATAAAGGAAAATGAACCTTAAATGTACTCGAACTGTACTCATGAGTACAAAACCTGTACAAAGTGCTCAGTCGAATTGCGAAGGTCCCGCAAAACTCCGGTATAGAAATAGTTTTGGAATTTTGTCATCCCTTTCTCAGGTAGCAAAATGCGTAGTGTTCGCAAAACTCCGTGTCCGCATCTCTCCAGACACCATTTAACGCACACGGCTACGCTGAGGGGTCACATACTACGCTAGGGCGTTCTCTCAAAGTAACTTTAATTTCTCGTTTTCTTCTTCTCAGTGGTAGTTCCGTACATACTGAAGTCATACACGTTTCTATGGCCCGTAAAATAAAAGAAGTCAGGCAGTTGTTTATTTATTACAAGAACTTACACTTATAAACACTAAAATAAATTACTCAAGGTTACGCACTCCTTAATTGAGTCACACTTCAAACAATTATTTAACACTGATTTTATTTACACTGTACTCTGCGAGAAATGTCTCTTCAAGTCCTCAGTATTTATGTTCCACACCGAGGCAAGCACAGCACGGTTCTGACCGTGCTGAACTCAACTGAACTGAAAACAACGAACTCCCTGACGTCGCTCCTCCGCTGTATATGGCTGGTCCATTCTCCCGAAATATCGAGTCCTTCCTCGTCGGGTTCGATTCTTTTCTAGCCGACTCTGGATCGCTGCACATTCCCCAGTCGGATTGCTGCCTAGTGCTTTAACGACCACCCACTTGCCCGTCAGCCTCTAAACTAAATGGCCGCAGGGCGAACGGTGAGTCTTCTATAATACCTATACAGTATACTTTTCTACAGTACAATGAATTTAAAGCTCATTTTTTTTATCAGAGTGTAAGCGGTATTCTTTGGAACCGAGACGTCCAAAAGAAATGCTAACAAGGTTGTCTCGGATGTAAGATGTGGCAACCATGTAGAGATGAAACGATTAGCTCAAGACAGGGAGGTGCTTACACTTTCTCCACCTTGTCGGGCCAACAGTCGGTACAACCATTCGGAAGCGAGGCTACACATTCCCCGAATAAAACTACTACAACAAGAGAGGAGAGTAGAATACAAGCAGTGTAGATGAAATTTCTAAGAGGCAGAAGAGATAGAGTTAGACATGAAGAGATAAGAATAAGGACATGAATCTTGAAGCCGCAGGACAGGATAGAAACAACAAAGTTAAAGTGGTATGGTCACATGATGAGGATGGAAGAGAGAGAGAGAGATTTTTACGAAAAGATGACAGGGAAGAGACCACGAGGAAGACCTCGAAAGAGACGGACGGATACAGTCTGGGAGTGCATAGAGAAGAGGGGAGGAAAACATGAAGATGTATTTAAAAGAGGAGAGGAGTGGTGGAGAGAGAGGCAACGACAGAGGTCTTTAATTCACAACCAGACCCAGGAAGCTGGACATGGGAAATGAAGATGATGATGATGATGATGATTACACGGGAAAAATGGACCTAAAGTGAATTGTCTATGGTGTCTGCCGTAGTGTGGGTACAGGGTCTTTCATATAAAGTAAGAACGGCAAGCGGCAGTTTTGTTATTCGCCGCTGCGGTGGCCTTGGCCGACCTTGTGACGCGCCGCGGCCCCCTGCTTTATACGTGTGTACAACTCTTATAAGAGATGCTGGAAGTATCGTCCTTCCTGGGTAATACAGGCATTGTATCTGGTAACCACATTCGGGCTGACGCGAGTGAGTTCTGCCACTGTAATGTTTTTAGCCTACTTTTCACATTTTGGAAAAATGAGGAAAAAGTAGACTTATGAGATCGATCCGGGCAAATGTGTGTCTGTCTGTCTGTCCTTCTGTCTGTCTGTCTGTCTGTCTGGCTGTGTGTGTCTCCCCCTATCAACTCCCAAACGGCTGCAGCAATCGAAACAAAATTTGGTAGGAGTAAGGATCTATACCTGAATATCTCAATCCCGTATTTGAAAATTATGTCAGTGCTACCAACAGCTGAAAAATACCATTTGAAATTTGAGCTCCATGTTGGATATCTTGTAAGGTATGAATGGGAGCTATTTCAAAATTGGCACACGTATATACAATAGTATTTCAGTTTAATTTCCAGGAGGCCATACATGGCAGTGTTGCCAAAATGATTATAAGCTTGCTGATAGGTCCAATTTTTAAATGCTTATAACTTCTACACTATCAATTGGAATTCAACCGAATTTCGTATGTGCTATGTGTACATAAACAGATATAACTGAGCGTATTCTTAAGAGCGACCAGGGCTGTCAACTGTTAATAAATGCAGTCTCTATTTTTTACCCTAATATCAATATATCAAAGTATGCAAGCCAATAGTTCTAAACTTTGCACATGTATAGTACCTGGCATTCTATATTAATTTGGTGTAACTAAAATATGTCAGTGCTGCCAACATGATTCTAAGCCTGCTGATAGGTCCAATTTTAAAATCCATGTAACTTCTATACTAACTAATGGATTTCATTCAAAATTGACACAACAATAGATCATATTATTTCAGATTATTTCTGACCAATACATGCATGACATTGTTGGTAACATGATTTTACGCGCGCTGTTAGATCCAATGTTTAACTGCGTGTAACGTCCATGCTATCCATTGGACTTCAATCAATTTTTTTATTCTGTACCTTAAGAGATGGAACTAAGAATATATTCAGTCACCAGGGCTGCCAACTGTAGTGGTCTATTAGGCTACATTATGCCAGGTATACAGTATTTCGAACTAATTATAAATTTCGATATTACCAACTTACTTTCATCATTGTTCTAGATAGATCCATATAGATTAATCATTGGCATGAATCTTACATTTTAAGAAAAGTAGGCTCTTTAGTTCCTCACGGAACTTCTTGTTTGCCTACTTTTCACATTTTGCAAAAATGTGGAAAAAGTAGACTTATGAGATCGATCCGGGCAAATGTGTGTCTGTCTGTCTGTCTGTCTGTCTGTCTGCCCTTCTGTCTGTCTGTCTGGCTGGCAGTGTGTGTCCCCCCCCCCCTATCAACTCCCAAACGGCTGCAGCAATCGAAACAAAATTGGTAGGAGTAAAGATCTATACCGGAATATCTCAATCCCGTATTTGAAAATGATGTCAGTGCTACCAACTGCTGAAAGATCGCAATTGAAATTTGAGCTCCATGTTGGATATCTTGGAATGTATGAATGGGAGCTATTTCAAAATTGGCACACGTATAGACACTATTTCAGTTTAATTATTATTATTATTATTATTATTTATTTACCATAAATCGTACACGAAGTATGGAAGGCCTAGTGAAAAAGGGCAAGCCCCACATACATATTTCATGCTCCACAGGCACAGCTTACATCTACATTTGTTTTAACAATATTTACAAGTTTTACAAAGATATTTGCAGTATTTACATATTTAGAATATTGACATAGTACATTTTCCTGTTCACTCACTCTCTCACGCACGCACTTTCATAACCTCAATCACTCGATACATTCATTCATTCATTCATTCATTCATTCCATTCAGATACTCATTCATTCAGCGAGACAATCAATCACGCATACATACGTTTATTTATACAATGTACCTTTTTACGTACGGCTTGAATTTCCGAAGAGGTAAGATCTTGGCATCCCCTGGCAGCGCGTTCCATAACCGCGCAGAGCGGCCGTAGAAACCTGTCAGGTAAGCATTGCTACGTGCGAAGGGCGGAACGAGAGTTACACCTCGTCCTCTCCGAACTGAGCGATATGCCAATGACAGTCGGTAAAAAGGGTCAATATTAATGGAACCTGTAAGGGATTTTTTAAGAAAAAAATAGATCAATTTGTTTGGCTGTTGCCTCTCTAGATGGAAATTTTGACAAAGGGGAAGGGGAATAACGAGCTATTAGCCTTTCTGCGCGGCGCTGTACACGCTGGAGCTTGTTCATGTTTTCCGCTGTAGTGGGATGCCAGGCAGGTAAGCCATACATGGCAGTGTTGCCAAAATGATTATAAGCCTGCTGATAGGTCCAATATTTAAATACATATAACTTCTACACTATCAATTGGAATTCATCCAAATTTCGTGTGTGCTATGTGTACACAAACAGATATAACTGAGCGTATTCTTAAAAGCGACCAGGGCTGTCAACTGTTAATAAATGCAGTCTATATTTTTTTTACCCTAATATCAATATATCAAAGTATGCAAGCCAATAGTTCTAAACTTTGCACATGTATAGTACCTGGCATTCTATATTAATTTGGTGTAACTAATATATGTCAGTGCTGCCAACATGATTCTAAGCCTGCTGATAGGTCCAATTTTAAAATCCATGTAACTTCTATACTAACTAATGGATTTCATTCAAAATTGACACAACAATAGATCATATTATTTCAGATTATTTCTGACCAATACATGCATGACATTGTTGGTAACATGATTTTACGCGCGCTGTTAGATCCAATGTTTAACTGCGTGTAACGTCCATGCTATCCATTGGACTTCAATCAATTTTTTTATTCTGTACCTTAAGAGATGGAACTAAGAATATATTCAGTCACCAGGGCTGCCAACTGTAGTGGTCTATTAGGCTACATTATGCCAGGTATACAGTATTTCGAACTAATTATAAATTTCGATATTACCAACTTACTTTCATCATTGTTCTAGATAGATCCATATAGATTAATCATTGGCATGAATCTTACATTTTAAGAAAAGTAGGCTCTTTAGTTCCTCACGGAACTTCTTGTTTGCCTACTTTTCACATTTTGCAAAAATGTGGAAAAAGTAGACTTATGAGATCGATCCGGGCAAATGTGTGTCTGTCTGTCTGTCTGCCCTTCTGTCTGTCTGTCTATCAACTCCCAAACGGCTGCAGCAATCGAAACAAAATTGGTAGGAGTAAAGATCTATACCGGAATATCTCAATCCCGTATTTGAAAATGATGTCAGTGCTACCAACTGCTGAAAGATCGCAATTGAAATTTGAGCTCCATGTTGGATATCTTGGAATGTATGAATGGGAGCTATTTCAAAATTGGCACACGTATAGACACTATTTCAGTTTAATTTCCAGGAGGCCATACATGGCAGTGTTGCCAAAATGATTATAAGCCTGCTGATAGGTCCAATATTTAAATACATATAACTTCTACACTATCAATTGGAATTCATCCAAATTTCGTATGTGCTATGTGTACACAAACAGATATAACTGAGCGTATTCTTAAGAGCCACCAGGGCTGCCAACTGATAATAGATGCTCTCATTTTTTAAAATCCAAATACCAATACAGGGTGAACGTAAAATGCCGCACTTGGAGTTCGGCATGCGATTCCTCATCCAATAGCAAGACAAAAGTTTCTATAGCAAAATTGGATCGGGTGCTGTTTAAAACCACAAGTATGAAAACGAGGAGCTGGCAACACTGTCACATACTGAAGCGCATTGGAATGTACAGAGAAATGATGTTCATCCCGCAATACCGTACTATTCGTCGCAACTCACTGAATAGACTGTTGGGTTATCAAACCCACATGCACCATCGAGCGACGGTTCGAATCTACGTCATTTTTTTTTTCGTATTTCGTCAGTTCCCGTCATTTAACTGCGTTTGTAAGCATGACATGACATCATTTTGTCACATGACAGTGTGAGTCACCTCCGTTGCGTAGTGGTCAGCGTGATTAGTTACCACCCCGGAGGTCCGCGGTTCGATTCCTGGCTCTGCCACGAAATTTCAAGAGTGGTCTGAGGACTGGTACGGGGTCTACTCAGCCTCGGGTGGTCCAAATGAGTAGAGGGGGCTTGATTCCCACCTCAGCCATCCTCGAAGTGGTTTTCCGTGATTTCCCCACTTCGTCTTCGGGCAAATGCCGGGATGGTACCTAACGTAAGGCCACGGCCGCCTCCTTCCCCTTTCCTTGCCTAACCCTCCCACTGTTCCCATCCCTTCATCAGGCCATTCGCTTTGCTGGTGAGGCCGCCTGGGCAAAGTGCTAGTCACACTCGCCAGTTGTATCTCCGACTCAGAGTCCCTAGCTCCAGGACACTGCCCTCAGTGGCGGTAATGGTGGGATCTTCGCTTAGTCTGTAAAACGATAACGGAAAAAAGAGCGCACAGTGTGATCCATGCATGAGTCGACTAGCCACGCATTGCACAACCATAACTGGTCCTGTCAAGTTCATGTAGGGTGGCTTCATGATGGAGTTCACAAATGGTGAATACGTCGATATGCTTTTAGAGGTGGGTGCTGCTCGTGAGTATGTGGCACGGTACCCTCAAAGGCGCCTTCCCGATAATAATTTTTTTCGTTGCCTTGAGCAACGCCTGTGGGAAACCGGTAATCTTCGCCCACAAGTAGTGGACAGAGGTCGTCCAAGGACCAGACGTAGCCTACTCCACAAACGGAGGACGCAATTCTTGAAACCGTTCACCAATCACCTCGGCGAAGTACCCGTGATATTGCAAGGCAGTTCGAGGTATCTCCAACACTGGTTGTTGACGTGCTGCGCGACGAAGAACTGAATCCATATCTTTACACGTTAACTCAACACCAGCGGCCAGAAGACCACATTCAATGAGTACAGTCCTGTGAATTGCATTTGCAATAAGTTCAAGATAACGAATATTTTATCAAGAATGTGCTATGGAGTGACGAATGTAGCTTCACTCGGGAAGGTATTTTCAACCATCACAACAGTCATTATTGGTCTGACCACAACCCACATGTCACCCGTGAACGTGGCTTTCAGGCACGCTTTGGCATAAGTCTGTGGGTTGGAATCGTGGGAGGAGTGCTTTTAGGCCCTTACCTATTGCCAGACAAGTTTATTACCCCCTCTATCGTACGTTCCACTTGGTGTTCGGCGACAGCTATGGTTTCAGCATGATGTTGCACCGCCACACTTTGGAGTGACTGTGCGTAACTGTTTAAATGAAGCGTGTTCAGGGAAATGGATTGGTCGTGGAGGTCCAATGTTCTGGCCGCCACGTTCCACGGACCTTAATCCACTAGATTTTTATTTGTGAGGACACTTAAAGGAACAAGTTTATAGTACTCCACCCATGGATGTTCTTTTCTTCTTTTTTCTTCTTAGTCGTTTACCCTCCAGGTTGGTGGAACCCACGGACTCAGCGATGGAACTCACCACTACCGCCTCTACGGGCAGTGTCCTAGAGCTGGGAACATCTAATCGGAGTGGATACAACTGGTGAGGTGTGATTGGCACCTCGCCCAGGCGGCCTCACCTGCAAAGCGAACAGGGGCCTCATGAGGGAAGGTAATGGATGGTCAGGATGGATAGGCAAGGAAAAGGGAAGGAGGCGGCCATAGCCTTGAAGAAGGTACTGCCCCCGTAAATTGAATTATTTAGGGACAAAATGAGAGTATTTTCCGTCTCCATGATAAAATTTAACCAGCAAATATAATTTCTGGACCTGTGACACAGGAGGGTGGTGTTACAAGCTCGAGGCTGTGGGAGAGCCCGATCACGTGATATATTGCACAATGGACGCTTCTAGAAGGCTATAATTAGCATAGCAACAGCGAGTTTGGAAATTAATATTATAAATATTGTTATAAATTATGCTATTGGATCCCAGCCCAGAGCCAATAAGAAGAGGTCTTATTGAAGACGGGATCAACTTTAATTACACAATATGATGAAATTATGCATTTAGGCCCTTAGAAGAAGATTTTCTTATTTGGTAATGAAGAGAATATTAAGAGAAATTGTGTCTGTTACTTTAAAAACCGCAGATCGGTTAATCTACGCAGTAATAAGCATTAGTAGCCTAATCTACGCGCTAAAATTATGGTGGGAGTTTGATATGGCCGCCAAAATTACGACTTGGAGGGAGAGATCCAAGGATCGAGGTTCTTATTCCAGCAGTCTTTGAAGAGTGAGGAAGTGTTTTTACTGGGTTAACGGAGATCCCAAGGCTTAGTCCGAGTGCGACGACTGTCGACTTGTGGAGACGCGAGGATAGCTAGGTGGAACGTAGGAGATCACCGCACTTCCATTCTGTGTGAAGTTGCGAGGAACATTGAATTAATTATCTCTTATCTAATTGAGATCTGAATATAAATAAGCGTATATATATATAAAGAACAGGTCGCATACTATATATTGTGAAAAGTCGAGCGTTTTAAAATTCACCGTTTCGACAATATAAGCCTGTCGAGACAGATTTCCAAATGTATTGGAAATAAAACTGAATATCATTTTAAATTGCAACGTGAAGTTGGCGAACGAAGTTCAAGTGAACAGTGGCGGAGAACTTTTAATATTGGCGCAACACATAAACATTAACAGAATGACTATTATTATTCTTCAATTGTCTTCATTCAACATAAGTAACATTGTTGATATGATGAACAAAATAGTCATGCGCCAGAGACATATTCGACAACAGGAGTTAAGATACAACGATGGAGCTTCGTTAGACAACGTATTCTTGAATACAGACGTAGTGTACGGTCCATCTTGTGCATTTTCGTCAGTCTACGAACACTAATATAACATCAATTAGCAATGGAAATATTTCATTCACCATTTATATGAATATTTCTATAATTATATTTCAATGATGAAGCTGATACATATTTACGACGGAGAATGAAGACTCTACAGAAGAGATTTGTCAAGATGCTAGGGAAAGGTAGCCCAGCAACACAGAAGAATTTGCCAGAAGGATGTCGTTCGAGCCCAGGCGAATGTTGGTGAATTCCAGAGAGGGGCGTTTCCTATCTCTGAGGTCGCAGATCCGAGGTTCGAATGCAGATCCATCTCAGTGTCTTGAACTGAGGAAACATCTAAAGTATTGTGGGAATACTTACATAGATCTTCAAGTTTTCGTCCAAATAAGGTATCAGTGTATCTCAATTGTAGTATAGAGCTTGATTAGTAACATCCTGAGCCAGCGATCTTATTCCATATTTCTATATTTTCACATTTCATGTATTCCAGTGTTCTCATGTATTTTACACTGCAGAGATGTGTTAAGATTTTTATGCTTCAAGATTATTTAGGAGATGATTGCCTTTCATATATTTTTCAATTTTATTCTACGGATCAGTTGTGGAACTGACATTAAACATTTTATTTGAGGAATTATATTGCCTCATAGAAGACTAGTCGTTTCGACTCTCGAATTTTAATAATTTCTTTTAAACCAAGTATTCTGACATTGTGTCATAGCTTCAAATTACATTCTTATTAAATTTAATTTGAGCACTTTAATGTAACGACATCAAACTTCAAGAACAGAAGAAACATCGAATGATATTGTTATATCATTATTGTACATAAACTGTCGACGATCTAGGAAATACTAGTCGTTTGATAAGACCGAAGTCTTAATCCTATGAACATTCTTTGTGTAGAGTGGAAAAACATTACGACATTGACAAACCTTTTTATTATTTGGAAAGCTAAGAGCTTTGTTCATTTAATATGTTAGAGGAAATACCTTTTGATAGAAGATTATTCAAATCTTCGGCTAGGAATTCAAAGCTGGTTTATCCCGGTCAAGATTGAATTCTATCTGACACTATAAATAACATGTGTGTTATTTTATTCTATTTGTGTAACATCACGTCATTTTGTCGGCCTGATATTACAACGCTAAACAATTTAAAGCTTGACAAGTGAGGTGAAACAGGAGTATTATTTTTATTACATGTATTTGCGACAGACGAGTTAACAGTTAATTATCTCTTTGTGGAGTAAACTTTAGGAGGTTAATCACGACTGTCTAATATCGTTCATTACAATTGGAAGTTTCATTTGAAGAACTTAAGCATGTATAATTGTAGTCCAGTAATCATGTATAATGATACTGAGGGTCATGCCATTATTTGAGAGAAGTTCCGACATAAGATATGTTAATAACAATTAATCCTTTTGGTTATTGTTTAACATAGTAGATGATAATTGTTTATGCCATATATACTGTTATATGAGGATTTGTAGAGCTATGAGGAGAGCTCATGCGAGGGAGTTCCGCATTTCAAGGGAAGTCAAAGTATTGTTGTTGTTTGATAAGAAGGCATGGGTCATGATAAGAGCCGTTGTATACAAGTAGTCCAGTTCTTGTGAATTAACGATTTAGCTGTGTTAACAGGAGGGTTTCAGCGGAAATACAACTTGAGAAAGATTGTCTACTCATGTCTATAATCCTATTATTATATTTTATTAAACCCGAAGTTATGTAATTACGTACAGTTTACCTTAATTAGTCGACTGTATTATACCGACAATGTAATGAAACCTATATAAGACGATGTGTAAGCAGTATATCAAAACTACAGAACGTTAGAGAAGGGTTATGTGAAAAACCAGTGTATATATTTAGTTAAGAATTGTACAGTAACCGAGAAGCCAGAATATCGAAAGTGTCACGTTAGCAGCACAAAATAATGGATATTATTATGAACATATTACATGTAAATATTTTTTTGAAAATGATTTAATTAGTTAAATAATTTAGTAGGATTTATTGATCAATTGTTTTGAAATAGCATGTGTTTTATGAGCGGATGTTTTTGGTATGAATGATTGTTCACTGTTAAGAGTAAATGTGGAACCGAATTGGTCATGAACAATTACGGGGTGCGAATGAAAGAGTGTATAATTTTTTTTAGAATGATTGTTTAAGAAACAGGGTAGTTATGTGAACATTGGTAAGATCTAAATGTTAATTTTTACGTGTTTTTAATAAACGCACACACAAGCAGTCTCTATGTGGGCTAGCGAGAATGATCCACCGTTATGTTGGAGAGCGATGACATAATATGAACAGGTGTACACTCACCGGCTTGTATATTAATTGTAAAACAGTTTCGAGTGCGGCGTGGTGCTGAGGTTTCATTGATGAAACAAGACACGCGCAAGTGCGTTCTACAAACGCAGGCTTGTGAATGAAATCAAGTGTCTGGTTTTAATTATTTTACGCAGTGTAGGCCTAGAACAAGCCAAGATTTTATACTCATAATTTTTAATACAGCATTGTAGTAAGATGTAGAGTTGAAAGGAGGTGTGAATGATTGCGTGATTTTAATTTCAATTTCTATTGTTAAATTAGTTTATTGTTATTTTGTTTATACTAGATTAGTTTACCCTATTGTTAATACATTTATTGAGTTTGTTATACATTGTTGTTGGAGTGTGAATCAATTTAAATATAAGGTGAAGAGTATTGTGGATGTATTGTAGGCGAAGCTGAATTCCCAGTCCCCGAGAGAGGTAAGTCAAGGTGAGTGCCCCGTGTAGTTGGTTGATGATCCACAATATTCTTGTAACTGCTGTATGTAAATCCCTAAAGGCCATGTTGGAAGCGATTTCTAATGTAGTATTTGCCGGAGCTGTTAGAAATAGGCAATCCAGCGGGGGCAATGGATATTCCAACAGGATCCTTTCCGGATTATCAGGTACAGTACTGAGACCGTATTCTGTAATGAGTTGGATCTATGTTGGACAGGTGTGTACTCAGATGCATTCTTGCGGCGCTATTTGCACGGCACACAGCGCATGGATACTCTGTGGCGAGGTTAGGAGCAACTAGGCAGCCCGCTCTACATCCTTGAGCACGTGCCTTGTTTTAGTACAAGAGAGGTCTACAAAATGGAGACAGCGGTAACGTCAATCTGATGCAACATGATATACTTTGATATAGTAGCCATGAAACAGAATAGTAATTGACAAATGCATTATGTTTAGAGAAGATAAAACTTGAGTGTATGTCACACACAAATAAATGCAGATAGCAAAATATCATAATATTATCGAACATGATCCAGTGTCGATATCGATAGTCAATATCATTCCTCACCGAACAGCACTATGGGTTTCGCAGAGCAGTAAGCAAAGATCTGTCCAGGCAGAGACACGAGATTGCAATATACTTCGCTGGAAGTACGACATTCATATCGTGCGCAAGCAACGCGGACGTGTATTTACTTAAAGTTAGACAGTTCGTACTGCAAATTTTTGTGTCTCAGCTTATTATAGCTGAAGACTGTGTTAAACTTCATCATCAGGAGCAGTGAACTTTGTATTCACCAGGACTTGTGTGATATTTTCTATGCCAGTACAAGACTTTATTCTACATCAGTACAGTTTACAGTATACAAGCATATTATCATTATGACTTCAGAACAGAAGTTGATTGAACGGATACTTCACCAAGACATGACTATGTCACTTATGGGCTAAAATGGAAAGCAGGAATGCGATGCAATAGTGGAATTGACTACTTAGGATGATCACCAGCACCAAACATGGATTATTATAACAGCAGAAAACTCTTTAAGAAGAGGTGGAAGACGTCTTGGAGATGTTTATTGTACATTCATACTGTAACTGCATGAAATATAATGGCATACTACGAATAAGCTCCAGCTATATCTTGGGAACGTGTGAGAGCGATGAACTTGTTTCGCGAACAGCTGTTTTTCCTTTTCAAACGTTCGGACTCGGGTTTGGTTCTCTACAAGATCCAGTCGTATCGAAGACTACGCGACCTGATGAACGAGGGTTCAGTTCCAGAACGAGGACAGTGTGTTTCTCGCATACTCATATTTCAACCAGATGGCAACGTACAAGGTAGCTGGCCACCCATTTTCATAGTAGACAGTATGAATTAGACATACTCTAGAGTGTTCCTTTTCACCATTTTTTCTTAGTAGTTAGAGAATGCATTCCAGGGCTAGACCAGATTTCTGTCGCTTCTGTCTTGTAGTGTATTTTATTTTTGTAGTTAACATTAATATTTTATTATGCTAATTTTTATGCATTAATTCACTTCTTTTTCTTTCTAAATTTGAGCATTTAATGGAATTATATAATTTGTTGAGAAGATTAATATGAAGAGTAGGGAGAAGACGACGATAACTTCATATAAGAATAGTAGTTAGCAAGCAGATGACCAATACGCTACGTATACTTGAAGATTATTTGAATAGACATTTCTACGAATTTCGAATTTTGAATTTGAACACTTATGCATTTCATGCGAGTTTCTTTAATAGACGTGCGCGTCTATTTTTCTTCAAGTGCAGTATAAATATGGAAACATAATGATTTATAGAGCAGTTATTTGCGATTTATGGATTAATTTTGGCAGTCTACAGCTTTTTGAGATTTTTCTTTTTTGGAGTTGTCTTAGACACTATTAGATCGTTCAGTTTCTATTTTGTTCATGATTCGTTTGTTGAACTCCATCCTGGTCAAGCGTTGGATTCTAATAGTTCTCGTGTACCTTCTTAAGACAGGCTCATTACTATGGTGTAGGATCTTTCGAGTTTCTTTGGGTGAGGATCTCCAGTCGAGTTTTTGTCTAGTAGAGCTGAATCGTTCTTTTTACAGTGATCTATCCACAATTTCTTGAAAGATATAGTTATGAACATGAGATTATAATGAGAAATAAATTACTATTGTAAAATGATTGTATAAAATATTTTCGTTACAAAGCGAAATGATAATGTCGAAAATTCTCAAGCACTGTTATTTGAACAGCTGATTATATTATATTTGCCTTAGTTCTGATAAAAATTGTCTATGATACTTTAACTTAAGTTAATTTGATGCACGATATTTCATGACTTTTATGTAAAAGCTTATTTGAACTTAATGATGTTTGGAAAAATGTTTACAAGCTATGGAGAGCTTCTATGAATGAAGCAACGTGTGTTTGCGAATTTGATTGTTATAATGAGATATTAGACATCAATGGATGATCTATGTCATTTTTCTGTCCAGTATAAATTAGCTATTGAACTATAACTGAATTCAATTATGTGTATATTTTGAACGTGCAGTATAGTCACGAATATTAATACTAGAAGGCTAGTATGAGGTTAATACATCCAACATTTAAGTAAAACAGCATTGTGATAATTGTTCTAGAATGGATTGTTCAAATTAATAACATTTGTGTTTGGAGAAAGGTTAATTGGAAAGACGAGTAATAATATTGATATAATCCTGTAATAATAACCACTAAAAGCTTTAGAGATAATAATAATAATAACATGAATAACTATGTGATTTAAAATGTTGTCAACATTTTATGCTATGATAATGCGTTCGATAAACTTAACCATTCGTCGAACATGCCATGATTTGACTTTAACTAATACTATAGAATGCTTATTGATGGAATCGAATTTATTACTGATGAAGATTTTGAACGTGTACAATAATGTATAAATGTAAATAATATCATAAACTTTGAGGATCATTTAAATATGTAACGAGTGTATATAATACTGTTTAAATATTTTTGAAACTGTCTTTACATGCGATTAGGATGCTGTATTTTGATAGCATTTTTGATTATGTTTCAATGCTAATGTCATTATGAGATTTCTACGCTTCAGTAGAGGCAAATTATTTTGTTTATTGGAGAGATAGTCCACCATGCAACAGTCTTTAGATTAATAAACTGTTGGTCAATTTTAAATACTTCGGATGTCTTGGTCATTTATACTAGAAATAGAATGCGCTACGAGGACCAGTGGGTCAGTTTTTAGGATGTCTAGCGCCACGCTCGAGATTAATTTAGTCATATTTAGAGTCTCGTTAGCTCACTTTGAGTTATTTTTCGTTTTCATTTCATCGACCACTGGTATCTTCCTATCGCATTCTTTATAAGAGAGGTATCCTTATCCCTGGTTGATCCTAGTTGGTAGAATTTTAGGGGCATTTCAGCCGGGCGCTTCCAGATTCTACGATCCAGCAGTTCCATCGGATTTCAACAGGTAAGACCACGTGGATACGGGTGCAGTACCATCCCGGCATTTGCCCGAAGACGAAGTGGGAAACCACGGAAAACCACTTCGAGGATGGCTGAGGTGGGAATCGAACCTCCTCTACTCATTTGGAACACCCGAGGCTGAGTAGACCCCGTTCCAGTCCTCATACCACTTTTCAAATTTCGTGGCAGAGCCGGGAATCGAACCCAGGACCTCCGGGGCGGCAGCTAACCATGCTGACCGCTACGCTACGGAGGCGACACCCATGGATGTACAAGACCTAATAGCTCGCGTGCATGCTGCATCAGTGTGTTGCATAGGGCCCGGCAAAGTATGCTCTAACGAGTGGCGAAGTGTTTGCAAATGCAAGGAGGTCGCTTTGAACATCTGCTGTGAAGTGAAGGCGTTGCTCGTAAGTGTACGTACCGGCTATGTGAAGATAAGACTGGACGTCAAACGTACACTGTGGAATTATGGTGCGTAGCATAATGGGCAATCTAGTGTAGGCTACCTACAGTATTGTGCTTCTTTGTACCGCATTGGATAGAGACGATGTTACTGTATCCACTATTATGTTCTATTGGCTTTATTTATGCCATGGACGAAACAAGGGGTCGTTTACGTCTGTAAGAAGTTCATGTTACGTTTGAATGATTAAATACAGGTAACTGTAACGGTAAGACATAGTGTAATGCATAGTGGAGGTGTACATTGGATGCAATTTGATACATTACCTGAAAAAAATGGCGCGAACGCGACTCGAACATCGGCGCGTCCTCACAACCGGCATTTATGGCATAACCTCGCCTCACTGAGCTATTTTTTTTATTAGCTACAGAATTACAGAATTTTCAGATATGATAAATACCATACCATTACATCACAAGAAAATCCAGATAGTGTCCATATTTATCGTACAATTGTCCACTTTCACTAAGCTTCCAAAGCTCTTTCTGCAGGTGATACCTGAGATCCAGGAACGAGAAATGTTGCTCATTGTCCATCACGAAGTGTACATATTGGCCCATTATCCACACAATGGCAGTCTGTTTAATTTGGGGGAAGGCGGTCACCGACAAACGAATCAACTTCCTGTCATCAAGGTCATCCGTGGGCACATTCAATAGTTGACATACTTTTCCCTTACACCACAGCCACGTGGAGGCAACTCGCGTGCATGATGTGAAGCGGTGTATCGCCGTATCAGTTTGACCACATACAGTACACCATGGGTAAGCTTCAAGACGGATGGTATATCGCCGTAGAGCCGTTGAGATGAGATCGTTGAGGAAGATAAAAACCTGGGAGTGTACAGCAGAAGAAATGGTCATAGCCCCAAAATTTTTCCAAACAGTGGGCCAATGGATGGTGGTGGCCTCGATTCGCGGTTTGGAGTGTACCACTTGCCGCAACATGTTATAAATACTTTTCGTCGTTGGAACAGTCCCTGAAGGCATTTGGCGAACAGTTTCCAGAAGGTGCTGTTGATGGTCCCTAAATATCTTCGGCAAAGCTCTATCACAACCACGGGCTGTGTTTCGAATATCTTTGTATAGAGCTTTCGTAAAAGTGTCATGTTGGGAAAGAATGGTGATATCGTTCTTGCAGAGGAGTGCACGGCATTTCATGCCATGAGCTGTTAGCCCTAGCCCGCCTTGCCGGGATGGGAGATACAACTGTTCCCGTTGTACTCGAAACAGAAATCCTTGCCATATAAACCAACCTGTATATTTTGCCAATTGGCTCTCAAACATTTTGGGAAGTGGGAAAAGTTGTGCGACATACCATATTTTAGAGAGCGCAAACACGTTGAGGACCATGACCCGTTGCACTATAGTGAGGTTTCTTTGACCAAATTGGATCAGCCCTCCCCTAACTTTGGCAATGACCTTAGTCCAGTTTGCTTGCACTGTGTCCAGAAGCGATTGCTTCCAGGTAATGCCAAGAATTTTCACCTCATTTACTATCCGGAACCAGGGCTGTTGGGTAATCACTGAGTTAGTATTGAGCGGAAGCAAAGCAGTTTTCTGGGGGTTCGATTGTGCTCCAGAGGCGATATGGTAGAGCTGAAGGACGCTATCGATGTGGGAGATGTCTTCATTATTGCGGATCAATATGGATACGTCATCAGCATAGGCGCACATGCCAAAAACATGTGTGGACAGTTTGTAACCCTGTAGCTTCACCTGGGTAGTCCGAATGAACGGTTCAAGGCCAATGACAAAAAGTAGCATGGAAAGGGGACATCCTTGCCTAACTGATCGTTGTATTGGAATCAGAGGGGAAAGAAAACCGTTGACGAGCACTCGAGACGTAGCATTACAATTTATCATACGAATGTAGTCAATAAGGATTGCAGGAAATTCAAAGTGCTGCAAGACCATGTACAAGTATTCATGACTGATGCGGTCGAAAGCTTTATCAAGATCTAAGGTGAGAAAACTCATTGGCTCAGTGGGGAGCATTTCGGCTTTTAGGTGTAGGTCCCGTAGTATCGCTAAGTTTGTTAACAGAGTTCTTCCAGGAATACTGCAACATTCTTCATCACCAATGATATCATGTAGAACAGTCTTCAATCGGCATGCAAGTACTTTGGTAAGGACTTTATAATCACTGCAGAGCAGAGTAACTGGTCGGAAGTCACCAACTGCCATGGGAGAGGATGTTTTTGGTATGAGGACTATGGTACCCTCGTGATGTGATTGACAAAGAGCACGACGTTGGAGAATGGTACGCAAGACGTGACAAAATTCTTTGCCAATGAGAGGCCAGAAGTGTTTATACAGTTCATATGGCAGTCCATCAATGCCAGGTGAGCGGTTATTTGGAAGGTGCTTAACCACAGAGTGAATCTCTTCATCCGTAATATCCGCGCTGAGCAGAGTTTTGTTGTCCGGAGATAGTTGGGTACTGCAAGATGAAAGCAATAGGGTCACCTGCTGTGGATCAATTGGAGCCTTAGCGTAGAACCGTTGATAAAATAATGATATTTCACTACGTATAGCGTCAGGGGAGGTGACGACACTTCCAGTACTGGTGCGGAGGCGGTGGATATATTTACGTTGCCGCTCACGTTGTCCTTTGGCGATATGGTATACACTTGCACTTTCGTCCGGGAGCACTGTACGATCTTTTAAAGCCACGTTTATATGAGCGAGCGTTCGTTGCTGTAGAGACAGGAGCTTGGTTTTAACTTCCCGAATCTGGTCATACATACGCTCCCCAGCATCAGATCTTTGCTGGAGCTGGCGAAGAAGTCGATAGTAAAATTCAACTGTATCCCGTCTTTCCCGACCTCGTTGGTAGGATATGTTCTTAAAGACGCGGCGGATCCCTGGTTTAACTAAAATATCCCACCAGTCTGCACAGTCGCGATAGTTGCATTTTTGTTGGACCCATCGAGTCCAGTGTTGTCTGAAAATATCTTGGCATTCCTCCTCCAGTAACAGCGAGCAATTCAGTTTCCAATAACCTCTTCCTATGTGAAATATGGGATGGGGGTAAGAGATTGTACATACGACTGCATGATGGTTAGTGAAACTGGCAGGTATCACTTCATATCGTCTAGGCTGGATATGTTCCTGGGAAAAGTAGATGCGGTCAATTCGTGATGAGGAGTTGTGACTTATACAGGTGTAATGGGGCAGGGGCACCCTTAAACTATCCACAGCATCAATGAGGTGTAGGGAGGTAAGGAGGGTCCTGAGAGGCGGATTGACACCTTGGTATGGACTAGTGGAATCCTCTTGGCGTTGAATACAATTGAAATCCCCTCTAAGAATAAGTTTTTCCTTAACGTCGTGCAGATGAGGCAGTATACTCCGTTGAAAGAACATTTTTCGTTCCACACGTTTATTGGACCCGGATGGGGCATATACATTTATCAGGGTGGTATTGTTTATGTGTCCAGATATTATGCGTCCTGATGGATGACATAGCACACCTTTGAGTGGGATATCATGTCTTATGAGGAATCCGGTCCCTCTATTCGTAGAACCGGTATTGATGTATTGTTTGTAGAAGGCAGATATGGGCAGACAGGGTATAGCAACTTCTTGAATGAAAGCAATGTCAATGTCTGCATCTCGAAGGAATCTCTCCAACAGTTGAAATTTCAGAGGGCATTCTATTACATTGATATTCACAGTGGCCACAGTGAGAAATTGCGCCATTAAGAGAAGTATAAAAGCTGTGCTAGACATACTGGAATGTGGACTCGAGAAAAAAAAAGACACGGGTGAGAAATATACTGGTGCACTATGTCAAATTAGGTTGAGATAGTTCCTTATGACTGCCATTCATAGGCCGGCTGTCAGCGTTTGAGAGCGTTCGTGGGTCCCTAGATGACGTAGAATGAAGATTTTGTTTCTTTTTCACAGCTGCGGGAACGTTTGTAGAACCAGTTTGATTCTTCGGGGCTGGTACGGCAATCGAGGCATTTGTTTTAATCTTCTTAGATACGTTCTCAGATCCCCGATCAACCTGCTTAAGTGAGTCGGTAGGTACCAGAGAAGGTGGGGTCAGTGAAGGCAAAATTTCTGTGGCAGCCTGTAGTGACGGCAGAGTTGGTTCTAAGGCTGCTATACAGGTTGCCGATAGCACAGGGGCACTCTGTGGCTCGCTGATCTGGTCAGTGCAAGGTTCGTGTTCTGCGTCATGTGTGTCCGAGGCCACTTCTGCTGGTGTCCCAGCTGACTGATCCATAAGCATGTTTTCATGTGACGTTTGCTGTGACACAACATCCGAGTATTGGACACGTCGTTGTTGTGTAGGAGTTATACCGAGGGGAATCATTTTCTTTGGGCAGTTGATACGTAGATGTGTGTTAGCATTGCAAATTAAACAGGTCTGTTTCTGTCCATTATACGATATATAGCCAGAATGGCCACCAAAAGTCTCAGTGGAGGGGATATCTTGTTTGATTTCCATAGTGACTGCACGTATTCCATTATACACCGGGAACTGATTAGCAGAAGACCATTGTTCTTTCCTGACGTCACTCACAGTGTCATATTTCGACAGGACGGATTTGAAAATTTCAGGGGGAACTTCGAGTGGGACATTAAATATACGCACTGTGGTAAAATTTGAATCCGCTGTGGAGAGCTTAACATTAGTCATTTCGCCTGAGTCATACTGAAATTTAATAGGAGCTGCAAAAGTATTTAGCAATTTCTGATAAGTAGATATGCTGATTACCTTGATGTACATGGTTCTTTCTTGCGCATTTAACTGGATGGCTTCTACTTGATCGACAGTCAGTAGCGGCTATTCAGGTGAAGAGAGTGAAGAGCCTCTTCACTAGCCATCTCTTAAATAAAATAAACATTATTTTTTCTTATCTATATATTTAAAACACTAAGCTGTTTTTTGTACACACGAGATTGTGAAAACGACTTAACCGATTGGCTTCGTAAGACATTCTAACGAAAGCTCTTGGCATGCAGATTTGCAGAGTGTCTCTAAAATAAACAAATATATTACGGTATATTTTTAAATTAATATAGAAAATAGCAGAATTCTAGGCCCTCACGCATGCGCACAATCCGCCTGGGGGTCATGACAAAATGGCGGTGAGAAGTCCATTAAAATGTATGTTATTTAATAAGCTTGCATGTAATTGAAAACATACATTAACCAAGTTCTGACAGTAAAATATAATAACAGTATGAACGTATACGAATGTGCAACATTGATTTATTTGGATAATGAAATGGATTATTTTCTTCAGACAGCGGCTTTTAATGATAAAGAACTGCTGCGTCTGCTGTCGACCAAGAGTGCGCGTGTAGCTATGTGGTTAAGGCGACAGACTGTGGTTCCAAGGTTCACCGGTTCGATCCCAGCCCTCGCCGATATATATATTTTTTTTTACCACTGAAATATTGTTTAATCAAGGAGTATTAGTAAGGTTTTATGTCTGTTAAAGATACATATTTCTACATTCCCTCTCGGTATATTTTTGAATTAATATAGAAAATAGCAGAATTCTTGGCCCTCACGCATGCGCACAATCCGCCTGAGGTCATGACAAAATGGCGGTGAGAATTCCATTAAAATGTAAGTTATTTAATAAGCTTCCATGTAATTGAAAACATACATTAACCAAGTTCTGACAATAAAGTATAATAACAGTATGAACGTATACGAATGTGCAACATTGATTTATTTGGATAATGAAATTGATTATTTCCTTCAAACAGCGGCTTTTGAATATAATGAATGGCTGCGTCTGCTACTATACATGAGTGCGTGAGTAGCCATGTGGTTAAGGCGACTGACTGTGGTTCCATGAAGCGCCGGTTCGATCCTAGCCCTCGCCAGTTTTTTTTTTTTACCACTGAAATATTGCTTAATCAAGGAGTAACAGTAAGGTTTTATGTCTGTTAAAGATACTTATTTCTACATTCCCTCTAAATACGTTTTATTTTCGTTTTACCATTGCATTGCAGCATGTAATCAAAAGAGCAAACTGTTGTCCGCAGTACGCCGTTTAAATATCTGCAATCAGTTCCTATAACTGACAACAGATGGCAGTAATTCGCCCATATAGTTCCATTAACTGACAGCAGATGGCAACACCATTGCATCGATATATTTATAACACAAGACATGGCATGTTTTCACGTGATGGAAAATTATAAAGGAGGGGAATATTTAAGAAGGGAAATGTTGAGGAACATTAACTGACAGTTGAATGTGTAGGCTAGGTTGTTTATGTACCTTAATATTGCAATTTCTTCCCAATGCTTCGGTGGTCAAGTTATTAGCGTCCTAGACTAAAAGTTATAATTATGCATCGTCGATATTAAAGAAAAAAGTAGTTTTCCAGGCACACGCGCGTCTCCACAATTGCTTTCGCCATGAGAGACACTTGGCAAATATAATTCGTTTGAAGGACTCCGACATCTTGGTCACTCAGCCCCGTGTACTTGGGTGTGTATGTGTGAAATTTTCTTCTGATAACCTGTGTTATTGTGATGGCTGCATTACTGTGTGTATTTGTAATTAAGGTGGTAAATGGCAAGGAGACGGCCAAGGCCTTAAGTTAGGAACCATCCCGGTATTTGCCTTAAGTGGAAGTGGGAAACCACGGAAAACCACATCCAAGATTGTCGAGGTGGGAATTAAACCTTCCTCTTCTTAGTTATACCTCAAGAGACTGAATGTACCCCGATTTTTCCCTGAGACCAGAATTAAATTTCTTGGCAGAGCAGGAAATGTAACCCGGGTCTCCGGGGCGATAGACAAGAATAGGTGGGCCTCCATGTGTTAATACGATTTTTGACATGCACGGGACATAGAATTCAAAAACTGCCTCCATTAGGGTGACTATCGAAGTGAGTATTGAGTATAGGCCTATGGTCATTCCAGTAGTTGGTGAAGTGATTCTATGTTCCCCTGCAAAATGTACTGCCATAACCTATAACAGGTGATGGAAATTGCTTATTTAGAGCAGTTTCGTACTGTTTATAACAAAATGAAGAACGTCATTCTGAGCTGCGTTTTCAAGCTATCGCAAAAAATTTCGCTGGCAGGAACAATTATAAGGAATTTATTTTAAGCGATCAGTCTCATCGCATTCTCCTCACCAACCAACTTGAGTATGAAAGTCTCTGGACGGTCATGTTGAACTTCATTGTATAAGACAATTGTTTAATGATTATTTGTTTAGAGCACGGAGTCTAACTACGTAGTTGATTTCGGCAATGGAAGTATTATTTGCCATTTAATATTTAGCGGCTCCGTTATTGCAGGACACTATAGTGTTATCGAATAATACGAAGCCACATTTAAAATCCAATATAAATAGGCCATTTCAGAAACAATTCCAGATATTATGCAATACAGTGTACTGTAAGGTCCTTGACGATCAAATGTAAACATTTTTCTACATTGTATTTCTCTTGCGTAAAATCTATGCGTGGTTACTTTGGTCTTTACTGTTGTGAGGGTAAAATTGATCTACTGGAATATAAAATATTTGCCAAGCTGCAACAATGTAATGATATTAATTTAAAAGTCATTGAACTTATATCCAGCAGTTCAAACACATACATCAGCGTTAACAGATTGGATACTGAAGATGAAAGCCAGCTACTTCATTTCCCTATTATTGAATTTTTCAATTCCTTGGAATTAAGAGATTCGCCTCCACATACTTCGAACGTTTAAGCCGTAGATATGCTTCTTAGAAATCTGAACGTTTCCCATGGACTCATATATGGTAATATATTAATTGTAAGAAATCGCTTGGATTCGGATATAATAGGTGCAGTAATAATAGGCAGAGAGCTCAAATCCTACGACTTGATTTAACACCTTACGATAAAACACTTACAGGTAGCCTACAGTACATTTTCTTTTAATAGGCAACAATTTCCTATTCGCTCGGCCTACTTTATCAAAATCAATCAAGCTCAAGGAGAAACTCTTGAACGTATTGGGCTATTTACCTCATCACGTTTTCAGTCATGACCAGCAGGATAGTGAAGGTGCAAAAAAGGTCCTGTTTGGGATGGTAAAGAATAAGAGGCGGAAGGATCCTACGGATTATGTTAGAATTGTGAACAAAAGGGGACAAGAGATAGAAAATAGGGAAGAACTGAAGAAAATGTGGAAATAATATTTTGAAGAACTCCTGAACCCAAATGGAAACCACGGCGAGGAGGAAGAAATCGGGGAAGAGGTACAGTAGATGAACTGCAAATAGAAAAGGACTTAACATGGAAAGAAGTGGAAGATGCAGTGAGGAAGATGAAAGGAGGGAAGGCACCGGGTGTGGATGAGTTGAGTGTGGAGATGGTGAGAGCAGCAGGAGAGGTGGGGATACAATGGTTGTACCGAGTGATGAAGACAGCATGGAAGGAAAGGAAGACCCCAGAGGACTGGAAAAAGGGAATAATTGTCCCGATCTTCAAGAAAGGTAGTAGAACAGAATGCAGAAACTATCGGGGAATAACACTGATGAGTCATTGTGCAAAGTTGTTTGAGAAAGTTTTGGAAAGGAGAATTAGGACAAGGATAGAAGGAGGGATGAGGGAAGAACAACATGGCTTCAGATCAGGAAGGTCCACAGTGGATTTGATTTTTGCTGTAAGGCAGTTACAAGAACAGCACTATGAGTATGGAACAGATCTACTGATGGCCTTTCTGGACATTGAGAAAGCATATGACAGTGTATGCAGAAACAAAGTATGGAAGTCCCTGGAGGATAGAGGAATATAAAAATGGACTATAAGGAAGATAAAGGAGATGTACAAGGGAAGCGTGAGCTGTGTGAAAGTGGGAGGAGAGAGATCGGACTGGTTGGAACAGAGAAACGGCCTGAAACAAGGAAGTGCACTGTCACCGTTACTTTTCATTGTGGTGATGGATGACATAATGACCCGAGTGGCACAAGTAATTGGGGAAGGAAAGATGAAAGCAATGGTGCTTGCAGATGATTTGATGATTTGGGGAAACAAGGAGGAGGAGGTACAGGAACAGTTGGACGTGTGGGAAGGAATAATACAAGGTTATGGGATGAAATTTAGCATAAATAAGAGTGAGATGGTGATCACACAAGGAAGAAGGAAAGAACCACAACGGAAATAACAATTGGTGGGGAACAGCCGAAGGAATTGGAGAGTTTCAAGTATCTGGGAAGCCTGATACAAGAGAATGGAAGAAACGATAGAGAAATAAATGAGCGGGGGAGACAGGCAGAAGCATTCCGGAGGAGTGTGAGAAGCATGTTATGGAGCAAGAATGTCCCTCAGAACAGCAAAAAGATCATATATCGGACGTACAATGTCCCTATCCTGACGTATGCCTCGGAGACCTGGGTTATGAAAGGAAGGGAGAAGAGCAAAATACAGGCCAGTGAGATGAGGTTCTTGAGAAGCAGTATTGGAGCTACAAAGATGGACAGAATAAGAAATGAGAGGACCGGAGAATTAATGAAGGATGAACCATTACAGACTGGTATAGAGAAATCTAGACTTAGATGGTATGGACATGTAAAACGAATGGAGGAGAAGAGGATACCCAGCAGGATACACGAGACGAAGTGGGAAGGAAAGAGACCAAGAGGGAGACCGAGAGACAGGTGGGTGAAGGGGGAGGAAGAAATCGTGAAGAAGAGAGGAGAAGACTGGACAAGGGTGGAGGCTGAGAGATGGTGGGAAGACAGAAGACGTTGGAGAGACTTGTGTTCCAAACAGACCCGGCCAGTGGCTGGAAACTGTGCAAGATGATGATGACCTAATCACGTTTTCAGTCATGACCAGCAATATATTGCAATGCTGAGAGTGCTATCTTTTGACGCCCTTAAAGTTGCAATAGTGCTAAAAAGTAATCGTACAAAGAATGTAACTTATATAAGAAGCTTCTTCAGTAATTTTGTTTTCCATTGTCCGTCATGTTTTGACGGGTTTCATCTAGTTTAATATTAAAAATGTTGTCATTGTCTTGGACTACTTTTTCATTTTGTGTACTGTTATTTCTACACTCCGTCGCTAGATGGTGCGCAAGCAAGGCTGCATGACGTCCTTGTGGCAGTTGTACTCCCTGTCGCTAGATTGTACTTCCGTTACTTGGAAGGAAACCTGCAGGAGACGAAGTTTCTTGTTTATGTCAGCCACATCGTCTCGTTGCCATGGTAACCTGACGTCAGTTGTGACGTCATTACCTGCCGTTAGACAGACGAGTGAAGATGTTCCTGTGTCGGCAAGGCAATACGTCTAGTTCAGTTGATGAAAGTTTACATTGCAACAGGCTTCTTTTTCTTTTATCTTGAGGCTTTTATTTACTTTCCCAATAAATAGTATATATTTAAAACGTTATATACCCTGTTGTTGATGAAAGTTGATGGCTTTTAGTGTATAATGTTTGCAGTGAAAGACACGTTATTAATTTTATTAGAAATTCCCTTTAGTAGGTGGAAAGATAAAGACAAAAGGGGTTTATTAATTGATTTATTAATTTGTGGGCGGCCAAAGAAATTAATAGAACTGTGCACTAAAGAAATAAAACCGGAAAGTCCTATGGCCTTCATCGCAAGGGATCTTGGTTCGAACAGTTCACATAGTTGTGCAGTAGTTATAGAACTGTTCTGTTGGCCTTGCTTACTTTACAGTAACAGTAACAAATTTCCAAAACATTACGCGCGGGTTGAACAAACACGAAGACAGTGAGCAACATTTAAAGAACCAGTTACCACTTAGAACACGCACACAAGCACGATATCTGACACTTTAAGGGAAAATGCAAGACTAAGTGCACTTAAATGTAATGTGAATGTGACTTTAAATAGGCAGATCCTGGGTCTTGTGATTAGAGTTGTTCTATACTTAAGTTTACAGGAACTCTTTTCTAGAGGACATGACGAGACCTCTTTAAACCGTGTGCGCTTTAAGGAATTATTGAAGATACTGATATCTAAAAAGCCCTTAGAACCTCAAAATTATTAAAATAAAATTCAAAGTGTGTTCTCTGGAAATAACTGATGCAATATCAGAGTACATCAGAGATCATACCAAGGACCGACTTAATAATGTTCCGCTTTTTTTCTATGCTAACGCATGGCTGTGATAAATTACAATTCTTAAATAAGTCTTATAGATTCCGACAAATTTGAGCTGTATAACAAACATATTCAGCAATACCCCACATTTAAGAAATGAACTGTCACTCTTTTATGCTCATGAATCCTACAAAGTAAAAATAGTCGGGAGAAATACATCAAGAACTCCGTGAATAGAAGAGACTTACAAACTTTTGCTTAATTGGGTACTGGCAATATCTGATACAAGTGCATTAGTAGAACGCAGTTTCTCTTGTTTGAAAAGATTCAATACTTTTGCAAGTAACACAATATCTCACTCCAGACTTACATCATTGGCTATCTCCATAAACCGTGAATTGTAGTTGAAATTGATTGAAGACCTTCTATGAGGACATCATGGAAAAGATTACCTTGGGGAACGGAGGATTCATTTAAGCTATAAAAAATAAGCGAGTTTGACTTTTTAGTACGATAACTTATGTTTGGTTTGGTTTTAAGTGTTAGGAATTTAGTATATATTTTAGCATTAAAATACGAAAAAGAATGTCAATATCCACAAACGCAAACACCATGCACTGATGAAATTAGGAGTTTGGCTCTTCACCTGATATTTCATTAACGAGCCGCCACTGTCGACAGTCAACCGGAGGGTATCGCTAATCCAGCGGTGGATTTCTCCTGGTGTGAGTAGGATATAAAGGGCGGTTCTGGCACAGTGGCTAATGGGCAAGATGGCCGCCGCGCGCAATTACTCTATGTTATTCTTATGGAGGGGTCAGTCATAGCTGGCACAGGGGCTAATGGGCAAAATGGCCGCCGCGCCCTGAGACCGTGGATGACGTCACAGGGAGAGGTCGGCCGTGTAGTTGCTAAATGGAATATATAATATTATTATTAATATTTTATTATTATTATTATTGATTGATCAAGTACAATCAAGACCAGCCTTATATTGTCTACGTTGTGATGTAGTGGTTAGCATTCTTGGATGTCACCGCTTAAGCCTGAATTTGATTCACCGCTCAGCCAAGAAATGTAATTCTGGTCTCAGAACTGGAACGGGGTACACTCAGCCTTGTGAGGCAAAACTGACAGGAGCTGGGTTTGGATTCCTACCTCAACCATTTTGGAAGTAGTTTTCTGTGGTTTCCCACTTTTACTCCATGCAAATGCTTGCATAGTTCCTAAATTAAGACCACGACCACGTCGTTCCCAATCCTTATCTGAATTACAAATACATACACTAATACAGCCAGCACAATGACACAGGTTACCAGACCTATTCCACACTGATCGAAGTACATGGGAACAGAATAATCACGATGTCAAAGCCCTCTCAAATGAAACACCAACAACAACTACATGTCTTCCTTGTGGTGTAGTGGCTACCATTCTTGGATGTCACCGCTTAAGCCTGAATTTGATTCACTGCTCAGCCAAGAAATGTAATTCTGGTCTCAGAATTGGAACGGGGTACACTCAGCCTTGTGAGGCAAAACTGACAGGAGCTGGGTTTTGATACCTACCTCAACCATTTTGGAAGTAGTTTTCTGTGGTTTCCCACTTTTACTCCATGCAAATGCTTGGATAGGTCCTAAATTAAAACCACGGCCACCTCTTTCCCAATCCTCATCTGAATTACAAATACACACACTAATACAACCAGCACAATGACACAGGTTATCAGACCTATTCCACACTGATCCAAGTACATGGGAACAGAATAATCACGATGTCAAAGCCCTCTCAAATGAAACAACAACAACAACTACATGTCTTCCTTGTGGTGTAGTGGCTAGCATTCTTGCATGTCACTGCTTAAGCCTGAATTTGATTCTCTGCTCAGCCAAGAAATGTAATTCTGGTCTCAGAACTGGAACGGAGTACACTCACCCTTGTGAGGCAAAACTGACAGGAGCTGGGTTTTGATTCCTACCTCAACCATTTTGGAAGTTGTTTTCTGTGGTTTCCCACTTTTACTCCATGCAAATGCTTGGATAGTTCCTAAATTAAGACCACGGCCGCCTCTTTCCCAATCCTCATCTGAATTACAAATACACACACTAATACAGCCATTGCTGTTACACAGGTTATTAGACAAATTCAACACTCAACCAAGTACGCGGGGCTACATGACTATGAAATCACAACACTCCTAAAAGAACGGGGTACACTCAGCCTTGTGAGGCAAAACTGAGAAGTGACGGGTTCAATTCCTACCTCACTCATTCTAAGAGTGGTTTTCTGTGGTTTTCCACTCTTACCCTCTTAAGCAAATGCCGGCATGGTACCTAACTTAAGGCTACAGCTGCTTCCTACCCAATACCTACCTCTATTACAAATGCATTCAGTAGTACAGACATCACAGTGACACAGGTTATCAGACAGCTTTTACATACACCCAAGTTCACAGGGATACATGACTACGAAATCACAAAACTCCTAAAAGAACGGGGTACACTCAGCCTTGTGAGACAAAACTGAGAAGAGACGGGTTCAATTCCTACCTCACTCATTCTAAGAGTGTTTTTCTGTGGGTTTCCTCTCTTACACTCTTAAGGAAATGCCGGGATGGTACCTAACTTAAGGCTACCGCTGCTTCCTACCCAATACCTACCTCTATTACAAATACATACAGTAGTACAGACATTACAGTGACACAGGTTATCAGACAGCTCTTTCATACACTCAAGTTCATAGGGTTACAAACCAAGAGGTATTAAGACTAGTGAGAGAGAAGAGATGTTTCTGGTGACTGTTAATGAAGAGAAGAGATAGGTTGGTAGGACACATACTGAGGCACCCAGGAATAGCAAGCTTAGTTATGGAAGGAAGGGGTCAAGGGCAAGAACTGTAGGGGTAGACCATGTTTAGAATATGTTAAACAGATTGCCTTGGAAGTAGGGTATTGTAGCTACAGTATATAGGGATGAAATGATTAGCTCATCAATCAGTCAAAAGACTGAAGATGAAAACATCAATATAGAATTTGGAATTAAGTTACTTACCTCAGTAATGCATATCTTTTGTTGATAATCTTGTTACGATGTTTTAACATTTCTAACCACACGCTACTCATGAACTATATGTCACTATTTATTTCCGATTCAACTACAAGGGACTGATGATCATGGTGTCTCAACCACTTATCGTGAATGATACACTCTCAACTACACGGGTCTGATGACCATGGTGTTTCAACACACTGACGTGAAAGATACACTCTCAACTACATATGCGGTAATGTAGCAGGAGACCGGATCGGCCTAGGCTATTCTAACTTTAATTAGTTCCCATTTCCGGGTTTTACAGTTTTGAGTGCGAATAGTTGGTTTGAAAGTTGTACAACAGTAAGGAGAGTATGTTTTGTATAGGTTTTAATTGGTATTATGGTTTATGTCGAGCTGAGGATTGAATTTGGTTTGGCTTATAGTGTAGTTTTTGATCTGTTCCGTTTGCTTATGACAAGTTCAAATGGAGACTCCAGCTTTGTTAACTATCTGTATTTTAAATATTTAATTAAATATATTGATAAAGAGGATGTCTCCATTTTAACTTGCCTGTGGCAAGAGATTAATAAATTAACAATCTTGCCTTTGAACAGCAAGTATGTAGGTCAATATTTGCAATATTGAAGTATGATTTGAGCATCCCAAGTAACGCTTCTTTGAAACCAAAAAATTCATGCAAATTCAGGGTTACTTGATTCAATTTATTATCAGGGAGTCGTCCTTTGTGTTATGTGAGATATATATATTGTGAAATTAATAAGAACATCGATACCGCTAGGCTCCCAAGTACAGGCTTCATATATGTAACAGCAGACAGTAAATTAACTATCTACATATGGGTAATATTTTTAACTGGTAGTAATTAGGCACTGCATTTCAATTGATTATAAAAATATTTCTATCAATGAAAGGAAATATGTAGTATTTTGCCATAATAAATTAGAAGCCATAACAAACGCACACCCAGTTACTTCACGTCACTATATCGCCGCCATATTGCAAACAGCTGACCGTAAGCTCCTCCCCCGTTTCGGACGTCAATAGGTAAGAAACGGGTCATGCTATACTTTCAACTACACTAGTTTCAACTACTTTTCAAGGCCACGCTCACCGAGCATTGCCGAAGACTGCCGAAAATTAACGATTGGATTAAGAGTGTCAGGCGGGTAACAAGAAACACAAGCGGTACCCATGCAATAGTTTTATTAATTACATATATCTACAATTTTTACATATAATACACTCTTTTCTTTATTTTAATAACATTCATTTTCATTTTTCTACATTTTAACTTAAATTTTTGCTTAAATCTCTTAGGTCCCTTTTGTATCCATTTGTTTAATACGAACAGGGCAGCCCAAATTCTTGATTTGTCATGCATAATTACACACATAACACAACTCTTTCCTTATTTTTGCTTGGTGTAGTTTTAAGAGCATCCAGCTTAATTTTGATCCGATAATTCAAATCTGTATCCGAATCTTCTAGTTCCTTTCCCAGCCAGTAATTGGATATAAACAAAGAGTCAATATTCTCCATTTCCAACACATATCTAACTTTATGTCTATATACTATTGGTTTTATTCCCTTAATAATTAGTTCTGTTCCTTTTTCCAAACTTTCTAACCGGGAGCACTTTCGGATTTTTATTTGGCCTTTGATTTCCTGCATAGTGATGTTATTAAGCAGATCAACGTCACCTTGCGTATACGATGTCGACTCTACTCTATAGTCTGTTTGAATGCTTGTGAACAACTTAAAATTCTCGATTTTAGCAAACGAGTTACCATTAAATGTAGTAATTCCATTGGTGTTGAATGCTGCAAACGGTTTTTCAGTTTCCAAATGTACAATGTCCAATCCACCACATCGAGTTACAATAAATCCATCCTTTTTAAGCAAGTCTAAATTACCATGACTCTTTAAAAACATAGATTTTAAATATCCTCTTAAGTAGCACACATGTTTACATTTTTCACTTTCTACAAGCACTCCAACGCGTGGATAAGTTCCTTTGTAATTAACAGTAAATGCTGAGAGTTTGTATTTCCCACTCACATATAGATTTTGCCAGGGACTTTGTTTAAAGTAAACTGTAAACCTGTTTCTTGCATCCACAATCGTCTGTTCTTTCTGCAACACTGCTTCGTACTCTTCCTTTAGGGCAGTAGTCTCTGCAACATACTCCACTTTCCTTTTTTTGATCTCAATTTCCTCTAACTCCAATTTTCGTTTCCTTACACATAGCACATTAACTGTACTCAATGGGGTAATTTCCTTAAGAGGGTATGGTTTAAGTCTGTTAGATTTATTGGTTCTTTTTTCTCAACACCTGGGGAGGAATATTATTTGTAGGAGTCAATCCTAATTCGCTAATGTTTATGTTTGAGGGAATTGTGGAAAACAATGTCCTGGATTGGGAAAAGAATGTTTCCCCAGCTTTAAGATAGCATTTCTGTATAATGCGAACATTGTTGTTTCCAGAATCATCGTTAACAATTTCTACAAAGTTTACAGGTAAGTAATTAAAACTATAGGCAGAGAGAGCATAGTTTATCATCTTTTCCCGATCTTGTCCATCGCGCAGTTCGATTTGCACACCAGTCAATTTCCGAGTATTTTTATTACCCCAATACACAAATTGCAAAACTTTGTTAAACACCACACAGCAACTATTTCGTAGGTTATCCGATAGTTTGGTCCACATGGACGCGATCGGCACCGAGTGCAGGGGCGCTTCTTTTAAGTAATGTTTGTTGGCGTTTAATACACTAACACAATCTTCGAGTGGGTCAAATACACCATCCATTTTGTAGTTGTAAATTGTTGCCTCTAGTCTTGTAATACCATGTTCTTTAGCTAAGTAAGACGTAAACGTTTCCCTTAGACGGGAGTCTGGACATCGGATAAAGTCTATAATATGGTTTCCAATGACTTTGTTTACACCAGGACTTGTAATTTGACATATAAATTTGTTATATATCTTTATTCTAGAATTAGAGTTCATCCATGTTAAACAGTCTATACCAACCGTTTTATCATTGTTCACAATCACATTACACTTTTCTCGATACTCTCCTTGCACACAAAAGTTGTGATTCGATGTTAGATAATCACACATCTCTGCCTTGTTAAAAACACCAGCCAAATCTTGGGTTATGTTCAAATCCATAAGATAAAACTCCTCAGCACGAAGCTGTTGCAATATCTCTGGAAGTTCGGCTAACAGAACATCTAATTTAACATCAGCTAGCTCCACTTTGTATGGTATAGCCACAGGATTTTTATACTTTTCCATAATGTTAACCATTCCTTTCTCCCCAAGCTGTGTCCTGAGTCCCCGTGCCATTGCACACTCGTTATTGAGTAGAGGAAATTGTAGCTTTGCCTTAACACCATGTTTAGCAGAGATGAACTTGGAGAATTTACCACGTAAATAGAGGTTGAAAGCACCACACACCTCTTTCTTTAGCAGCACAGACTTACTATTTTCCAATTGTTCTTGGCAGTCCACTTGATCACATATCCTAACCACCATAATGTTATCACAAAACGGCTCCGTAATCGGTGTAAGTAGATTAACATTTTTATCACTTAGGAGCGTCTCGTTTTCTGTGTAGTTTATATTACCAATGTCTGTAACCAGATTGTCCAGGTTTTCCAACAACAACCACAACCCAAAACGCTCGTTGGTAGGCTTTATTCTGTTCCCCATAAGTTGGGGGACACTAAACACTTTAGAGAGAGACATCTTCACACTTTCAACTACCACGAAGCACTGATCAAATGCATCTGTAGCGTCTCTTATATATACCATTAATCAATTCTATTTTTAGATTATGACGTAACTGACAACGCTTGTCGGCAGAAAGCAGTACACATATAAATACAAAATCTCTCGAACATTGCCGGAGACTGCCCAAGGTTAACGATTGGAACTCAAACAAGATTTAACTTGTCACATGACGTAACAAAAAGTTAAATGATTTAATTGCATGGGAATGTTGCTTTACCTAAAATGTAATACTATGCAAGTGTTTAACATTTTACAATCAGCTTGTGTATTGGCTTTTTATGTTGGCTTTTTTGTTGGCTTTTGTTGGCTTTTGTTGGCTTTTGTTGGCTTGTGTTGGCTTTTTTGTTGGCTTTTGTTGGCTTTTGTATTAGCTCTCTCATATTTGCTCTTGCTTGTGGGGGGCTTATTATTTGGTCTTGGAAAGTATGTCAGTCCTTTTTTATGGCTGCAAAATGCTTACAGCCATGTTTGTAAGCAGCATCGTGGTCTTTTATACCCCTGTACTTGGGTGTATGCAAAATGTATGCGATAATCTGTGTTATTGTGGTGTCTGTAGGATTGTGTGTATTAGTTATTCATGTAAGGATTGGGAAGGAGGCTGCCCCGGCATTAATTTAGGAACCATTCCGACATTTGCTTGGAGTAGAAGTGGGAAACCACAAAATCCATCTTTAAGACAACCAAGGTTAAATTCTGTATTCAAAATTCATATAAAAGTTTCACTAACAGTCAAGAGCCAAGCCTTCAGCCTCGGAGATTACACGCAATGTAAGCTATCAAATTTCTGCGAACTTGCACCTACCAAGCTCCCACAGTACGCTGGAGAGAACAGTCGCCTTTCAACTCACATAGTGTTCGCTTGCAAATGAATTGTTTAAACTTGTAACAAAATTCAATCAAAACTTGTAACAAAATTCAATCATCAATCACGCGTTATAGCATGTATGTGTGGTAAGACATCATAGTCATCAGCCCCGTGTAGTTGAGAGTGTATCATTCACGTTAGTGGGTTGAGACACCATGGTCATCAGCCTCGTGTAGTTGAGAGTGTATCATTCACGTTAGTGGGGTGAGACACCATGGTCATCAGCTCAGTATAGTTGAGAGTGTATCTTTCACGTCAGTGTGTTGAAACACCATGGTCATCAGACCCGTGTAGTTGAGAGTGTATCATTCACGATAAGTGGTTGAGACACCATGATCATCAGTCCCTTGTAGTTGAATCGGAAATAAATAGTGACATATAGTTCATGAGTAGCGTGTGGTTAGAAATGTTAAAACATCGTAACAAGATTATCAACAAAAGATATGCATTACTGAGGTAAGTAACTTAATTCCAAATTCTATATTGATGTTTTCATCTTCAGTCTTTTGACTGATTGATGAGCTAATCATTTCATCCCTATATACTGTAGCTACAATACCCTACTTCCAAGGCAATCTGTTTAACATATTCTAAACATGGTCTACCCCTACAGTTCTTGCCCTTGACCCCTTCCTTCCATAACTAAGCTTGCTATTCCTGGGTGCCTCAGTATGTGTCCTACCAACCTATCTCTTCTCTTCATTAACAGTCACCAGAAACATCTCTTCTCTCTCACTAGTCTTAATACCTCTTGGTTTGTAACCCTATGAACTTGAGTGTATGAAAGAGCTGTCTGATAACCTGTGTCACTGTAATGTCTGTACTACTGTATGTATTTGTAATAGAGGTAGGTATTGGGTAGGAAGCAGCTGTAGCCTTAAGTTAGGTACCATCCCGGCATTTCCTTAAGAGTGTAAGAGAGGAAACCCACAGAAAAACATTCTTAGAATGAGTGAGGTAGGAATTGAACCCGTCTCTTCTCAGTTTTGTCTCACAAGGCTGAGTGTACCCCGTTCTTTTAGGAGTTTTGTGATTTCGTAGTCATGTATCCCTGTGAACTTGGGTGTATGTAAAAGCTGTCTGATAACCTGTGTCACTGTGATGTCTGTACTACTGTATGCATTTGTAATAGAGGTAGGTATTGGGTAGGAAGCAGCTGTAGCCTTAAGTTAGGTACCATGCCGGCATTTGCTTAAGAGGGTAAGAGTGGAAAACCACAGAAAACCACTCTTAGAATGAGTGAGGTAGGAATTGAACCCGTCTCTTCTCAGTTTTGCCTCACAAGGCTGAGTGTACCCCGTTCTTTTAGGAGTTTTGTGATTTCATAGTCATGTAGCCCCGCGTACTTGGTTGAGTGTTGAATTTGTCTAATAACCTGTGTAACAGCAATGGCTGTATTAGTGTGTGTATTTGTAATTCAGATGAGGATTGGGAAAGAGGCGGCCGTGGTCTTAATTTAGGAACTATCCAAGCATTTGCATGGAGTAAAAGTGGGAAACCACAGAAAACAACTTCCAAAATGGTTGAGGTAGGAATCAAAACCCAGCTCCTGTCAGTTTTGCCTCACAAGGGTGAGTGTACTCCGTTCCAGTTCTGAGACCAGAATTACATTTCTTGGCTGAGCAGAGAATCAAATTCAGGCTTAAGCAGTGACATGCAAGAATGCTAGCCACTACACCACAAGGAAGACATGTAGTTGTTGTTGTTGTTTCATTTGAGAGGGCTTTGACATCGTGATTATTCTGTTCCCATGTACTTGGATCAGTGTGGAATAGGTCTGATAACCTGTGTCATTGTGCTGGTTGTATTAGTGTGTGTATTTGTAATTCAGATGAGGATTGGGAAAGAGGTGGCCGTGGTTTTAATTTAGGACCTATCCAAGCATTTGCATGGAGTAAAAGTGGGAAACCACAGAAAACTACTTCCAAAATGGTTGAGGTAGGTATCAAAACCCAGCTCCTGTCAGTTTTGCCTCACAAGGCTGAGTGTACCCCGTTCCAATTCTGAGACCAGAATTACATTTCTTGGCTGAGCAGTGAATCAAATTCAGGCTTAAGCGGTGACATCCAAGAATGGTAGCCACTACACCACAAGGAAGACATGTAGTTGTTGTTGGTGTTTCATTTGAGAGGGCTTTGACATCGTGATTATTCTGTTCCCATGTACTTCGATCAGTGTGGAATAGGTCTGGTAACCTGTGTCATTGTGCTGGCTGTATTAGTGTATGTATTTGTAATTCAGATAAGGATTGGGAACGACGTGGTCGTGGTCTTAATTTAGGAACTATGCAAGCATTTGCATGGAGTAAAAGTGGGAAACCACAGAAAACTACTTCCAAAATGGTTGAGGTAGGAATCCAAACCCAGCTCCTGTCAGTTTTGCCTCACAAGGCTGAGTGTACCCCGTTCCAGTTCTGAGACCAGAATTACATTTCTTGGCTGAGCGGTGAATCAAATTCAGGCTTAAGCGGTGACATCCAAGAATGCTAACCACTACATCACAACGTAGACAATATAAGGCTGGTCTTGATTGTACTTGATCAATCAATAATAATAATAATAAAATATTAATAATAATATTATATATTCCATTTAGCAACTACACGGCCGACCTCTCCCTGTGACGTCATCCACGGTCTCAGGGCGCGGCGGCCATTTTGCCCATTAGCCCCTGTGCCAGCTATGACTGACCCCTCCATAAGAATAACATAGAGTAATTGCGCGCGGCGGCCATCTTGCCCATTAGCCACTGTGCCAGAACCGCCCTTTATATCCTACTGGTGTGGGGCGAGAACTCTGCCTGTCCCATTGACAGCGTACGGTGTTTTTCCTCTGGTATCCGGACATGATTTTCAGCGGGGTTTTCTGGGTTTCTGGTTTTGTTGTCCTATCTGGAACACTACTTGAAAAAGTATTGCCCGAATGACACATGGAAGGTCAGTACACCCGTGGAACTATCGGAAGCACCGGTATTAGGAAACGTACATTCTTCCAATGCGGTCACACAGCGCGCACACACGCACCTCACTCGGCCACGACTAGTGACCAACTAATGAGACAGCCCTGGCAGAGCGCAGAGTTCCTGCGACCTGTATTTGGCCACGCTGCATGCAGTTACAGCGTTGCCAGAGTCTCGTTTCTTAACACGCATTCCTGTCAAACCTATTGGCAGGACTAGGTTTTGCAAGATAAACTTTTGTCGTGAATTTCGACGAGGAATCGCATGCCGACCTCCAAGTGCGGCATTTTACGTTCTCCCTGAATATCAGAAAGTATGCAAGCCGACAGCTTTAAACTATGCACACGTATAGTACCTGACATTCTATATTAATTTGGAGTAACTTATATACGTCAGTGCTACCAACATGATTCTAAGCCTGCTGAGAGGTCCAACTTTAATTACATGTAATTTCTATACTATCATTTGGATTTCAACCAAATTTCGTATGTTCTTTGCGTATCATAACAGATATGATTGTGCGTATTCTTAAGAGCAACCTGGGCTGCCAACTGTTAATAAATGCTGTCTCTATTTTGTTACTCTAATATCAATATATCAGAAAGTATGCAAGCCAAATAGCTCTAAACTTTGCACACGTGTAGTACCTGGCATTCTAGATTAATTTGGAGTAACTAATATATGTCAGAGTTGCCAAAATGATTCTAAGCCTGCTGATAGGCCCAATTTTAAAATCCATGTAACTTCTATACTAACTAATTGATTTCATTCAAAATTGACTCAGCAATAGATCATATTATTTCAGATTATTTCTGACTAATACATGCATGACATTGTTGGCAACATGATTTTACGCGCGCTGTTAGATCCAATGTTTAACTGCATGTAACGTCCATGCTATCCATTGGACTTCAACCAAATTTTGTTATCTGTACCTTAAGAGATGGAATTAAGAATATTTTCAGTCACCAGGGCTGCCAACTGTAGTGGTCCATTAGGCTACATTATGCCAGTTATACAGTATTTCGAACTAATTATAAATTTCGATATTACCAACTTAATTTCATCATTATTCTAGATAGATCCATACAGATTAATCATTGGCATGAATCTTAAATTGTAAGAAAAGTAGGCTCTTTATTTCGTCACGGAACTTCTTGTTCTGAATTTTTAATTTTATGCTTTTTATTGAGCACTGAGTCAGTAGTGTCAAACTTATTTACAATTTCGTGAATCTGTGCTAGTGAAGGTGGCACTTCATCAGGCAATTTCTGAACAAATGCATCACGTACCGTCTGAGCCGACTCGTACTTAAAATAAGTTTTACTTACAAAATTACGATGTTGTAATGATAACTGTCTCATGTTAACATCTGAGGTTCAGACTGGCGACTAAACACCGGCACGATTATTGCAAGGACGAGTACAGTATATACTATGCGCGCGCTTTCAATACTACAGCAGGGGGCCGTGGCGCGCCACAAGCTCAGCCAAGGCCACTGCAGCAGCGGATAACAAAGCCACCGCTCACCGTTCTTACTTTATATGAAAGACCCTGTAACTGTAATAACTTTAATAATTACAATTGTTAGCACATTCACGTACGACTGGAAGGCGTGACCAATCACCTGGAACATATTGGAAAATAAGATCATTGTGGGATACGAGGTATTGCACGTTAAGGGACGATAAGTACATTATTATCTCCCATTATCTGAGTCTCCGGCGTAGGGATGTGGCGGCCCCATTGTCCAGAGGGAAATACACTGTAATCAGCCACCCGAGTATTGGCGGGAAAACCATACCAAGTGGGTAAGGAGGAAATGCCTGCCCAAACCCTGACCATCTGGGGCACCATGTCTCCAACAAACCACTCTACGTTGCGATAATCATCCACGTGGAGGTATCTGAGAACAAGTAGCCTCAGATTGGACGGATATAAACAACGACGACCGGAGTGGAAACGGAACACGAGATTCCGAACATGGAATATTAAGACAATCATTGGCAAAGAAGTGGAAATGATACAGGAAATGGAGGACCACAAACTAGAAGTACTGGGATTAAGTGAGGTTAAGAGAAACATGGGAGAATAGGATTGAAAGATTGGGACAAAATGGGGCAAGATTGTTGTGGAAATGAAGAGAATGTGCAGAAATAGAGCGGAATGACAGAAATGGCTCAAACGAGGCTACCCCGACGCTTGAAGGCATAAGGAAATTGAAGAAGAAGAAGAAGATCCGAGTCCCTATTTGCGATAAAATACTGAATGCTCTTCTCCTTTTGCACACCTGTAGCGATAGCTTTGGGACTGTGTCACCCTTTATGACTGCACCTTCATGGCGATCGGAAGCGATCGAGTTTTACTGCCTCTGCTCGAACTGGGGACCACTTGCTCTCACCTGGCATGCTGCTGTTGTTAATGCTGCTAATTGGTTTTTGGGACTTGAGATATCTTGATCATCAGCTCCGTCTGCTTGGGTGTTTGATGTCCTGTGTTACTATGGTGTCTGCAGAGGTGTGTGCAACTGTAATTATTTGGGTAGAAAATGGGGTACTATCCTAGCATTTGCATAGAGGGAGTGCTGGGGAAAACCATACTCAGGATAGTCGCTCTCAGCACCGGAATTCGAACTACGATCTCCGGACTTGCTGCAGTTGTCCATCGTGGTCAGGGTGAGCAATTTAACAGAATACCGGATAGATGCGGACGCGGAGATTTGCGAACTCAAGCTATTTCCGGAGATTTGTGGACACTAGACCTTTTGCTACTTGAGAAGGGGACGACAAAATTCGAAAAGTATTTCTATACCGGAGGTTAGAGAAAAAATATTCTTTCTGATGGAGTTTTTGACGATGGGGACAGAAATCACAAACAACTTATGTATAAAGCATGAGGCCAATCTCGAAGGGACGAAGAGGAGAAAAAATATATCAAGCTTGACAGCAGGATTAAAGAGACGAGCGTAAAGTATTAAGCCATTGCACACATCCAGAAGTTGCACTAAATGCTGGCGCCACGAAATCTACAAAGTAGAACTTGTAATGACGAGGCTTATTAACAGCTGATTTGAAATCTGTAAGAAAACGTATAAAAAAGATGACGATGTTAATTAACAGCTGATTTTAAGCACGCCAAAATGATATATGGATATCGTTTTGACAGTCCAAAACCTGTACAAAGTGTGATGGGAATCAGTCGTTTAATTGCGAAGGTTCGCAAATCTTCGGTATAGAAATAGTTTTGGAATTTTGTCATCCCTTTCTCAGTAGCAAAAGGCGTAGGCCTAGTGTCCACAAATCTCTAAAAATAGCTTGTGTTCACAAATCTCCGTGTCCATATCTCTCCAGACACCATTTAACGCACACGTCTAAGCTGCAGGGTCTCATACCAAGCAAGGGCGTTCTCTCAAACTAACTTTAATTTCCGTTCGCTTCTTCTCAGAGGTAGTTCCATAGTTACTGAAGTCATGTAATTGCTTTGCTTGATATATATATAAATGTGTAAAAGTTATCGATTGTTAATATAGCTGGGCGTTATTTTAAAGTGTTAGTTGTGGATGGGGAATCGTTCTACGATTCGTGTTCTCACAGCCCCTTACACTTTCTCCAACTTGTCGGGCCAACAGTCGATACAACCAGTCGGAAGCGAGGGTACACATTTTCCCGAATAAAACGTCCGACTTGTCAGTACAGTCGTGATATTGGAACGAAATGGAACAACAAACAGCATTCCTCCGATTTATTCTTAATGTAAAAATTAATCTAAAAAAAGAAAGAAAGAAAGAAAGAAAGAAAGAAAGAAAGAAAGAAAGAAGGAAAACGAATGACTACTGGACCATCAGGAAAGCTCAAGACACCTACATGAAAGCAGCTGCCAAACCCACCTCTCAGAACACCAATCGTGGCAAACAACGACGATGACAGTGAGATACATACAGCTAAAAGAGAAGCATCGTGGTCCATAGATGGCCCTAACGTACTGGAAAAAACGTTTACAGAAATAAATGTTCGTTTTACTCAAAAAGGAAACATAAATTTAGGCAAGAAAAGTGGTTGGTACAAAGGAAGAAAATTAACTCACGCACAATCATTGAAACAGAGTCAAATGATTTTCGTAATTGTTATCGGTCAGTTAGCCCAACCACGCTACAGACTCTACGATAAGTTGGATGATGGGATGGGAAAATCAGAGGTTGCATGGTATCACCTGTCCAATCGCCGGTATTGTCGCATAACGAACCAATAGACTGCACAATTTGTCGGGTTTGTAGGCTAGTTGGCCGAAGAAATGATAGAGTGTGCTATCTGCTATCGTTTAGAACTCTAGTTTTTCAGAAAAGCAACACGTAACAACGAAAAGTTTGCTAACGCCAGCAGTTCTGTAAATATATACAGTAGATTACATAAATAAATAAATAAATAAATAAATAAATAAATAAATAAATAAATAAATAAATAAATAAATAAATAAATAAATAAATAAATAAATAAATAAATAAATAAATAAATAAATAAATAAATAAATAAATAAATGAGTCAATAAGTAAATGCGTGAGTAAATAGGTAAATGAGTAAGTAAATGGGTAAATCAATAAATAAATAATCAATAAAATTAATTAAAAATAAAATAAATAAATAAATATATAAACATATAAGTATTTGTTTCGGGACTACTCGGGAGGAAGTTCTACCAGGAACGAAACGAGAAGGTTGCAGAGAATTAAAGCAACGTCCCGTACGACCAACTGAAGTCTATTCCTCTGAACAAGATGCACTGTAAGCACCAAAGTTACGCCACCAACCAACAGGGTGGAGAAGCGGGGGTAATAGTTGCTCCACTTGCCACCAGGGCGATGAAACTTTTATGTTAGTGAATCAAGAACACGCAAGCAAATCTTGAAGAATACACCGTAAACTTGTAAAGCAGTGGCAGTGCTGATGCAATGACCAGCACGCGATTGGAAAAATAAACAGTTGTGTATTATCTGCGTGACTACAAGCAATCGCCTTTCTTTCTTTCTTTCTTTCTTTCTTTCTTTCTTTCTTTCTTTCTTTCTATCTATCTTTCTTCCTTTCTATACTGAATTATGTATTTATCTATTCGCCTGTATGTGCTTATGACTCTTATTAATCCTACTTTACTTCGCTTAAGAAGAGTGTCAGTGTTATATGAAATCAAGTGCCTGTTTTATGAGGTCAATGTGACAAGTTTCGTTTAAGGATACTGTGTACTGTGTACATTATCAGGCATACTAAGCATTTTCTCGCTTTGTGGCAAGGGCATGACAAAGGTTCTTGTAACGTGCAAAAAGTAGCTTATTCTGAACCGGATGAAAACCATACAATGATATTATGTGGTTAGAAAATCTGGAAAATTAATAGGAATTTTAACAAACAAATAGAACAAAGTAACATTAGTTTATTCAGGAACACTTACTTCAGTTGTTTTTCAACCAAATACGAGTAGGCCCTACTATCCAAATTTTAACACATCTTCTTCGGCGATCAGCATGGCTATTCTGGCTTTACAGTATCTGTGGCAATTCGGAACAATTCTTCCGAGCTTTTTGTTGAACCAGGTTCCAAGGTTGTCGAGCCAGGGAATTCTCCTTCTGCCGGGCGATCTCTTTCCTTCTATTTTTCCTTGTAGTGTAAGTTGAAGCAGCCCATACCTTTTTTGATTCCTCATAATGTGACCAAGGTACTTAATGATGTTGATCAGTTCTGGTCTTTTTCAACTCTGCGTAGAAGCCATAGTTCAAAGGCGTCAAGTCTAACAGTGGTAGCCTTTGTAACACATAGTCATCATCATCATCATACCGACAGTAGTGGCTACGCTGGCTAAAGCGCAGTGTTAGGTCATGGGGCCAAGCTCTCTGCTGACTCGGTAGACGCGTGGGTTCGAGCCCCACCGACGACCGTCCTTGAAATGGTTTTCCGTGGTTTCCCCATTTTCAACACCAGGCAAATGCTGGGACGGTACCTTCTGACAGGCCACGGCCGCTTCCTTCCACATCCTTCTCCAATTTCATTCACCTTAATCAATCCCATCTCTCATCCCGACGCGCAGGTCGCCCACGGGCGTCGAATAGAAAGACCTGCACTAGGTCTCTGAGAAGACCACACGAAAAAAAAAAAAAAAACCATCATCATCATCGGTTTGCAGTCCTAACACTGATCAGTTGCCATAAATCATGTCCATATCGTCCTGTCATTTGCCGCTCCCTTCATTGAATTATAATTCTGTGCTTGGATGTCGTTTAGGATTTGTTTAAGGAAGGTATTTCTAGGTCTTTCTCATGGACGTTTTCCCTCAATGAACCCTTCTGCCCCAGTTCTAATTAAATTGGAGTGGCGCATTGTGTGACCCCACCATGCGAGACGACGTTGACGGTTTGTGCGAAGGATTGATCTCCGTTGGATCTCGGTGTCGAGAACCCTGGTGTTCGATATCTTGTCTCTCCACGTCACATTTATCATCTTACGATAGCACCACATCTCAAAGGCTTCTAGACGGTTCTTTAGTGTCCACGTTTCACAGGCATACAACGTAACTGTGCATACAAAAGCATGTAGCATTCTCATTCGAAGGGAAAACTTAAGTCGACTGGTACACAGTAATCTCCTCTTCTGTATAAAAGCTAGTTTTGCCTGAGAATCGAAGAGGTTTTGGGAATTTTAACACATAGTAAGAACAGATAACTTCAGAATGTTAACCTATATAATACATATACAAAAATATTGCATAACACTTGTTTGCCATGATGGAGAGCGTGTGTGGGATTGTGGGCTAGGGTATTACAAAAGAGACGGCATTCTGACAAATCCTGCACACTTTATTCTTGTATGAAAAGAAAATTACAAACAGGAAGACATTTGGCCTGTTAATCTTGCCATTCAATAAGGAACATGGCCACTACGGGCGTCCAGCAGGGTTCTTACTCGCCGTGGCATACCACAGTTCAAGTTGTCCAGGTCCTCTTGAGTCAGGCGATCCCACTCTTCGACGGCGGCCCCCATGATCTCTTGGCGGGTTATGGGAGGGCGTGGACGCTGAGCAATAGCACGCTTCAGCATATCCCAGACATGTTCGATATAGTTTATATCCGGGGACATCGCAGGCCATTCCATTCATGCAATGGCGGACTCCTGAAGGAAGGTTTGTACCACCACCGCTCGATGTGGTAGGTATATGCAAAACTTTTTTGATGTGTATATCATTATTTTCATCAGTTGTTTACAAGCCAAGAAAACAATTGGGACCCATTTATAAAAGTAATAGGAAGTAAGCTGGTTGGGATATTATGTTCTTGGGTTCCATTCTTCTTCTTATTCTTCTTTGTCATTTGGTCCTACTGAGGAACACGGGGCCCGTATCTTCTCGTTGCTTGGGCCTTTTGTATTCTCCTATCCCAGTACTCCTTCATCTTTTGACTATGAGTCAGCTCTCTTTCCTCTGTCCATGAAGGTCTGGTGTTCCCTGTGTTCTTTGAACTAGTAAGTGATGTTGGAAAACGTCCCCGCCGAAAGGCTTGCTGGAACTGTGGGTGGTCATGTGTGAACTCATGTGATATCCCCAGTTTCTCCGGATCCGACTTGACCGTAGACATCCACTTGTTCCTGGAGGCTTTCCCTCTACCTACCACTGAAGCTCTTGCGGGTGAGTCTGCAAGGACACATGCGGGATAAGTGTCCATAGAAGGGCAGGCGTCCTTTCCTCATACTCGTGATGATGTCTTCTTGATATGCGTAGAGTCCATCATTGTGCCGAATCCTGTAGGTCAGGCTGATCCAGCCGAGCTGCTCGGCAGGGAGCAGACGAGTACTCGCCGCTTTTCGTGAGTAAACCTGCAACATGCAATACAGCTCTGCTGTGGGGGCTGCCGTCACTGCGCGGTGGATACATTCACTGGCAGGAAGCCCATGGGCTTGTGTTATGACCTTCGACCAGTGACGTATTGGCTATCACCCCCAGTCCTCTCCAACCGTGCACCGAGCATCACTGCTGAGTACTCGCGTGTACGCATACTCAAACTCGTGAATTTGGAACAGCCTGCTGTAGGTGCCTTCCTCTTCTCGTATGGGCCCCAGTATTCTCCGCAGGATCTTCAATTCTATTCTAATATTAACGAAATGAACAAGTAGTTCCATGAAGAACTATACAGCCTATTTTCACAAATCCTACGTATGTTAATTGCCTCTATCAACATACAAAATTTCAGTTTGATTGCTGTAATAGATTCGTAGATAATGAGAACCGTCTAAATATTTCGGATGATCGCCATGTTTGAATTTTATTTATGTAAGTTATGTACTCAAATGGGGAGCGTGATGGCGCAGTGGCTTAGCTGCTCGTCTTTCACCCGGACGGCCGGGGTTCGAATCCCGGTGACAGCGGGGTGGAATTTTCACCTGAAAAATCACGTGGCGTCAGGAAGGGCATCCGGCCCTAAATCCCCGGCCAAAACCAAAATGAGCCTCTTTGGCTCCGGCGACCCCAATTAATTGGGAAAAGCCGAAGAACGAAGAAGATGTACTCAAAACTTTGGTGCTTTTCAGTCGGTCAACACGAATGTACCCAAATAGAGCTGGGTTATGCCCTGATCCTGAAATAAATTACATGAGATTAATAAATACACTAGGATGACCAGTTTCGATCGTCAAGCGATCATCATCAGATCCATTACACTTAGGCTATAACATCTATGTTTGAGATTACAGGTGAAAAATATATACAATATGTACAATTATTTAGTTGTAGTGTTGGTAATGCAACAGTCGGTGTATGTTGAATGTTGTATATCTAATGTTAGGTGAACTTCTAAAATAGTGATGAAAATCCGGAATTTGTCTGTTAGGGGTGATTATATGGTTTTACAAAATCAACTATGGTTATACTGAAATAATACAAGCTTGTACTTATCGAGTTGTCTCCTTAACTGGAACTTGAAGCACTTGCGTATTTCCTTAGGCACCAGTTATAGTCGACTACCCGGGTGTTAGCTGGGCGGAACAGGTTTTCCCCTTCCTCCCCCTTTAGTTGCTATGTTCTTTCAGAGGTCAGTGCCATGCATATTTGTGTGACGTTGCCAAGTCTAGATAAGAATGTATGCTATTGAATACAGGAGTCTGCAACTATTAAAGACCGTGGAACTATCTTCGCCACGCGTGGACTAAAAATCACCCCAGTACGCATAAATTAGCGGGGTTCAATTCAATGGTGCACAGGGCTTTAAACATACCCATGTCAACAGACAATTATAATAAGGAAATAAGAACCATTAAACAAATAGCAAAGGAAAACAATTTCCCGCCAAGCAAAATAGACCGAATTCTAGCCAAACAGAAAAATAAAGATAAAATGATTCCAAAACCGGACATTAATAAGAAAAATTCGCGCGCTTCAACTATGTGAATGAGAACACATATAAAATCACGAATCTATTCAAAAAGCAAGGCATAAAAATAGCATTCACAACGAATAATACGACCGGGAGACACCTGCAAAATAGAAATCTAAATAAACAAGACCCGTATTCAAAGTCAAGGGTATATTCTATTACATGCCAAGACATTGGTTGTCAAGCTAATTACATTGGACAGAGCGGAAGACGAGTAGATACACGTTATAATGAACATAGGAATGCGATAAGATACGGAACACATTCAGCCGTATGCGAACATATGTGTGACACGGGGCACAGCTTTACTAAAATCGAGACTGATCTAAAAATAATTCATCACGAATCGAAAGGCAGAGCTCTCGACATAAAAGAAGCAATCGAGATTCACCTAGCCAAACAAAACAATCCCAACAATCAAAATGAACACACTTTTATGGAGAGTTCACCCCTTTTCGCTCTACTAAAAAACACACCCTGTCGAAAACAAGACACAACTTAGCGATACAGCCAAGCTAGATAAAAAAGGGGGGAAAATAGCGGTGGTTATAGGTAAATGTTATTTGGATCAGGTGTACTATGTACATTTTTCTGCAATAAACCTAGGCCGATATGCGCGGCAGTATTAAAGGTGCCGGGACGTCTTCAATAGACCGTGTACCGCTTAGTTTAAATGGCTTTTTTAGTCCACGCATGGTGAAGATAGTTCCACGGTCTTTAATAGTTGCAGACTCCTGTATTCAATAGCATACACTCTTATCTAGACTTGGCAACGTCACACAAATATACATGGCACTGACCTCTGAAAGAACATAGCAACTAAAGGGGGAGGAAGGGGAAAACCAGTTCCGCCCAGCTAACACCCGGGTAGTCGACTATAACTGGTGCCTAAGGAAATACGCAAGTGCTTCAAATTCCAGTTAAGGAGACAACTCGATAAGTACAAGCTTGTATTATTTCAGTATAACCATAGTTGATTTTGTAAAACCATATAATCACCCCTAACAGACAAATTCCGGATTTTCATCACTATTTTAGAAGTTCACCTAACATTAGATATACAACATTTAACATACACCGACTGTTGCATTACCAACACTGCAACTAAATAATTGTACATATTGTATATATTTTTCACCTGTAGTCTCAAACATAGATGTTATAGCCTAAGTGTAATTGATCTGATGATGATCGCTTGACGATCGAAACTGGTCATCCTAGTGTATTTATTAATCTTATGTAATTTATTTCAGGATCAGGGCATAACCCAGCTCTATTTGGATACATTCGTGTTGACCGACTGAAAAGCACCAAAGTTTTGTTTACTTAGGCAACACTGAAAAATGGCTTCAAACCTCACAAAGAATTATGTACTATTACATGAAGATTATTGTGTAGTATTCAAACATCAATCGCATGATTATGACACTAGAAACAAAAACGAGATTTTGAAATTTCGCACAGCTGCCATCTTGTGGTTATGAAAACAATTGAAATAAATTAGATGCCAGTGGATTAAAATTTGTATAAGCATATACCGTTCCAAGTTTCAATGCACTCGGATGGCTAAATCGCGAGAAACATCCATTTATATATTTATATTTCGCGTCGCCGCCATGATGAATTTGTGCCCACCAGGTTATTGAAAGTCTCCGTAGGTGAACTTATGTTTATAGCCTCTATGAACATAAAAAATCAGTTTGATTGCTGTAATAGATTCGTAGATATTGAGAAACGTCTAAATATTTCGGATGGTCGCCATGTTGGATTTCTATATGTATAGGTCATAGAGTTAGGTACCATTAAATTAAAATTATTGCGTAGGTTCATTATTCAAACTTTCACTTCGATCGTTTGATTACGACACAAGAAATAAAAAAAATAATTTTAAAGTTTCGCACAGCCGCCATCTTGAGGGCATGTAATTAATTGAACTAAATTAGATGCCAGTGCATTACAATGAGTATAAACATTTGCTGTACCAAGTTTCATTGCGTTTGGATTGTTAAATCGCGAGAAACGTCTATTTAAATGTTTCAACTTCGCTTGGCCACCATGTTCGTTTTGTAGTTAACAGTTTTTTTTTTAAATTTTATAGGCGAACCTCTAGTAGTGCTCTTTATCACCGTACAAGATTTCAGGGTGATATCGGCTATAGTTTCGGATATAGAAGGCCGGTGAAATATTTCGCACAGCCGCCATGTTGTATTGGTGAGACGTAATAAAATTTGAAGTGCAAGGTTGGGGTCGGCCGAAATGGTGCTATAACCTTACCGAATTTCATTGAAATCGCTCCTGCCGTTTATAAGTTATTAGAGGGGGAAACACACGCATACGCACACACACACGGATAAAAGGTGAACTCATAAGCCTACTTTTTCATAAATGAAAAGAGTCTAATAAGTTAACATACCAACTGATGGGCCCAATGGAACTGGCAACTTGATGAGAAGTCAGAGTAATTCATATGAATACACTGTATTTATACTATCTGATGTAAAATATCTTAAGGCCCCCTTCCCAAAATGAATATGCTAGATCCACTTATGACTTAGTTTCTTTTTTATTTTCTTTCATTGCGAGATGTATATTTGAGTTGGTGATGGACGTCGTTGTTTTGTATTGCAGACAATGATCTGCGCGAGAGTAGGCTACTCTCTGACGGGAGAATTTAATTGGACTGCTCTGTTTTATCTTTGCGCTTCACTTGGGCGAACTGCAGGCTAATCCGTCATCAGGCTGTCTGAGTAATCAAACGTTCTAATAAAAACAGTTGCCACGGAACCGAACATAAATCTTTTCAGATACGTATATAGTCTGTGGCACTCTCAGTAAATCAAACTGGAGAGGATTTCAGACCGTACTGGAACAACCTGGTTTGTGAGGTGGAACAATGGAATACAGTAAATACGACGGCCTTGATACCTTTATTCAGAATTATGAAATACACGCCACGGTGGGTGAGTGGTTATCGTGTCGGACTGCCAACCCCAAGCTTTAGGTTCGCTCCTGGCCATGGCAAGTGATTTTTGAAAGGCGACAAAAATCATGATACGCATGTCATACTCTGTTGGCATGTTAAACAACCCATTTGAATTCAGTAGGCCGTGTTCATAATGGCAAAATTAATCTCGGGATTTTCCCCCAACACAAAAGTTCGTCCTTTCTCTACTAGAAACTGCTATAAAGCAAAGAGCGTAGATATCTAACCTCCTTGACTTTCATAGCGCCCCAAGGAACAACAAAATTCGACATGCAAGCTACCTTCTGGGCGTCAAATAACAAAGCTTGCACCCAGCACCCGAGACCATACGATATTATTATTATTATTATTATTATTATTATTATTATTATTATTATTATTATTATTATTATTATTATTATTATTATTATTATTATAGAATTTTGAATTGAAATATTTTTTCATCCTAGTCACCAAAGGACTCACAGCTGTGTGATGTGGTTTGGCAACCATGGATCCTCGACAGAATCCAACATTGCTTCCAGTTACTTATGCTGGGCTCCTCTCTTCCATCATTTAGGGGCAGATGACCTCGTAGTTCCGCCCCTTAAAACAACAATAACTAACTGTTGTTGTTTGAGTCTTCAGTCTTTTGACTGGTTTGATGCAGCCCTCCATGCCTCCCTGTCCTGAGCTAATCGTTTCATCTCTACATAGCTACCACACCCTACATCCGAGGCAATCTGTTTAACATATTCTAACCTTGGTCTACCCCTACAGTTCTTGTCCTCGACCCTTCCTTCCATAACTAGCTTGCTATTCCTGGGTGTCTTAGTATGTGTCCTACCAACCTATCTCTTCTCTTCATTAGCAGTCGCCAGAAACATCTCTCCTCTCCCACTCGCCTTAATACCTCTTCGTTTGTAACCCTATCTACCCATCTGATCTTCATCATTCTCCTGTAACACCACATTTCAAATGCTTCAATTCTCCTCTTTTCTGCTGCACCAATAGTCCAAGTTTCACTTCCATAGAGCGCCACGCTCCAGACAAAGGCTTTCAAAAATGACTTCCTAATACCTAAATCTATATTCGATGTCAACAGATTCCTTTTTTGTAGGAAGGCTTTCCTTGCCTGAGCCAACCTACTTTTTATATCCTCTTTGCTTCGTCCATCACTGGTTATTCTGCTTCCTAAGTAACAGAAGTCTCCAACTTCCTTCAGCTTTTCACCTGCCAATTTGATCTCCATAGAAGTTTCTGATTTATTTCGGCTGCATTCCAGTATTTTTGTTTTACATTTATTAATTTTCATCATGTATTCATTCTGTAAGACGGAGTCCATACCATTCAAAAACTGATTCAAATCCTCAGGCGTGTCGGCCAAGATGACGATGTCATCTGCAAATCTCAGAGTTGAAATTATTTCTCCTTGAATCTTCACTCCCACTTTGAATTTTTCTCCAATTTCCTTCATTGCTTGTTCAATGTAAAGATTGAAAAGTATGGGTGATAAGTTGCAGCCTTGCCTTACACCTTTCTGAATACCAGCTTCTCTCTCATGTCCTTCAGCTCGAATGACTGCTGTCTGGTTTCTGTATAGATTGTATATCACCCTCCTATCCCTGTACTTTATTCCAATAGATTTCAAAATGTCAAACAATTTAGTCCAATCAACGTTATCAAAAGCCTTTTCTAAGTCTACAAATGCCATGAACGTTCTCTTACCTTTCCTTATTCTACCTTCCAAAATCAGCCTAAGACTTAGTACAGCTTCCCTTGTTCCTACATTTCTCCTGAAACCAAACTGGTCTTCACCCAACTCCGTTTCTATCTGGCTTTCAATCCTCTTGTAAATTATTCTAGACAGGATCTTTGAAGCATGAGTAATCAAGCTGATTGTACGGTAATCTTCACATCTGTCAACTCCCACTTTCTTTGGTATAGGGATGATAACATTCTTCTTGAAATCAGGGGGTACCTCACCTGTCTCATAAATCCTACACACCAAGTGAAATAACCTGATCAGACCTTCATCTCCTATGCAGCGTAGCAACTCAATCGGTATATCATCTATGCCTGGTGCTTTGTTCCTGCCTAAGTCCTCTAATGCTCTGTCAAATTCTGATCTCAATATTAAATATCCTTTTGCATCCTCATCAATTTCCTCCTCCTTTTCCATTACATGATTCTCAATCTCCTTTCCCTTATACAAGCACTCTATGTAAGCTTTCCATCTCTCAACCTTTTCTTCCCTATCTGTTAAAGGCTTTCCATTTGTGTCCTTAATATTACAGCACTTAGTCTTCTTTTCCCCAAAAGTATTCTTAATCCTTCGATAAGCTGTGTCTACTTTTCCTAATTTCAGACAATTTTCTATACCTGCACATTTCTCTTTCAACCATTCTTCTTTTGCTTCCTTGCACTTCTTGTTAACCTCATTTCTCAGACGTCTGTATTCTGCTTTCCCCTTTTCATCTCTTAGATTCTTGTGTTTCCGCCTTTCATCCATCAATTCTAGTATATCCTGAGTGATCAACGGTTTTCTACCTATTCTTTCTTTCCTACCAATGTTTTCTTCTGCGGATTTTGTTATTTCATTCTTCAAAAGTGCCCATTCGTCTGCAATTGAAGTCCGTTTAGGATTTTTCATTAGTCCTTCCGTTATACTCTTTTTGAACCTTTCGTTTACATCCTTTACTTTCAGTCCGTCTATCGCCCACCTTTTTGGCTTTTGACTTTTCTTCAGTTTCTTCAACTTTAATCTGCATTTCATTACAACCAGATTGTGGTCAGAGTTTATGTCAGCACCAGGATATGTTTTACAATCCAAAATCTGGTTTCGAAACCTCTGGTTGACCATAATGAAGTCGATTTGGTAACGCCCTGTATCTCCTGGTCTCATCCATGTGTATATTCTTCTATTGTGGTTATTGAATAAGGTGTTTGCTATGACCAACTCATGTTCGGTGCAGAATTCCATCAGCCTGCTTCCTCGATCATTCCTTTCCCCTAATCCGAAATCTCCTACTATCTTCCCTTCTCTCCCTTTTCCTACCACAGCATTCCAATCTCCCATTACTATATCATTTTCATCACCTTTGATATACCTCAGAATGTCATCTATTTCTTCGTAGACCTTTTCAACATCCTCATCATCAGCTTGACTGGTAGGCATATAGACTTGTACCACTGTGGTGCACGTAGGTTTAGTATTGATTTTTGCTACAATAATCCGTTCACTGCATTGCTCATAATATTCCACCCGCTGTCCAAGTTTCCTACTCAATATGAGACCAACCCCTGCTTGGCCATTGTTTGATTTAGTGCTAATGACCCTATAGTCTCCTGACCAAACGTCCTGTTCTTCCTGCCAGCGCATTTCACTAATACCAACCAAATCCAACCTCAACCTATCCATTTCCCGTTCTAAGTTTTCTAACTTTCCACTTCCTAGCAGACTTCTAACATTCCTCGCTCCTATCCGTAGAATGTCAGATTTCCTCTTTGTCACTTTTGTGATGTTAACCCCCTCTCGAGTAGTCCCCACCCGGAGATCCGAACGGGGGACTAGTTTACCTCCGGATTGAAATTTTACAAGGGAGGAGGCCATCATCACATGTAATTATGCATAGAGAGGTGCATATCCTCGGGAAAAGCATACGGCTGTAGTTTCCCGTTGCTTTCAGCCGTGCAGCAGGACGCAGTGTAGCTATTATTTGGCTTATATTATCAATATCTTAACCGTCTATAAGACTAGTAAAGAATTGATTTATTCTGAAAGGCTGCTACTCCCTTTCAGAATAAGTAAAGAGCAATTCTACTAACAAAAATACTAACCTTCTACCGTACTAACAATTAAATACCAATATTCTACTAACAAACAAAAAATACTAAATTTCCACCAACAACAAATACTACCACTAAAACAGTCTGTCACCAGGTACACTCACATGCACCCTCACACATCACAGTCTACTGAAACAATGAACTATAACTAATAAACAATGCAACTGCTACCAGACACACTCACACACCACAGTTTAATAGAACAATGACATATATCTAATAGACAAACTAACTACCTACTTACAACTAAAACTAACTACATATTTACTGTACTGTTATTTGAATGGCGATTTATAAATACAATAATGTATCTATTTCATATTTGTTGCTAAATATTATCTTGATAATATTACACTTTAAAAAGCACTGAGCAAGTATTATGACACCTTTGAACCTTCGATCATATAGTCAAGTGACTACTGTCGACCAAAGCATCACGTGCACTCGAGTCTGAAGGCCGTTCGTGAAGCAACCAATAGACCCACACAAAATCCAACAACACCATCACCTTCGTCGTTCCATTTTACGTTAGTTTAATTTTTCCCGTCATTGAAATATTTGAAGCCACTTTTCAGTGTTGCCGAAGTAATCTATCAGTAGAAGCTTCGGTGGCGTAGTCGGTTGCATGCTGAGCTTCTATGCCCAAGATTGTGGGGTCAAACACGACCGAAGTCGTCGGATTTTTTAAGACCGTTAAAATCCTTCAGTATGCCTTCGTTCGGAGGGGAAGTGAAGCCGGTGGTCCCATATCATAGATTTATGGTATGCAAAGGAACCTTCCACTAATTAAATTTGTGCGAAGCTTAATTTGCAGGTTAGATTTCGTTGACACGCTCTATCAAAGTTCCAACGTTCAGCACTAGGCGTCAGTGACATCTGGTAGAGAAAGTTGGAACTACTTGAAATTGAACGGAACTTGTAGCTCATCCCATGGGTGTCCGCACTGAAGCAGCTACAGCCTCTGGCGAGTCGAACATGTCCTCGGACACTCCCGGCACTAAAAACCATACGCTAAATAATAAGTAGAAGCTTTTCAGTCGGTCAACATGAGTACCCCCAATTAGATTGGGCGGGGAGTTATATTTAATTTCTTAGTGCCTGAAATAAAATAGTTTACAAGAATTATTTATTCACTTAATAAAACAGTTCTCACACAAATGGGGTGTTTAATTGGATGACTATGCCCTGTATTTTGGAAAGAAAGAACACGGCGGGAGTTAGTAACAGCTGAGCAGTGTTGCCAAGTTTTTATTGCTGTTGTAAATCAGCTGATTTCAATAATACCCAGGGCTACACTTCGGACATTATATCGGCACAATTATATGTAATTTGTTTTGTAATTCGATCTTGCGTCAATGCCGAGTAGCCTACGTCGAAATAAATAAATAAATAAATAAATAAATAAGTAAATAAATAAATAGATAAATAAATATGTATGAATTTATTGATAACCCGTGTTAATGTGGTCTTTGTAGTGCTTTGTGTATTTGTAACTGATTAAATAAATAAGTAACTTATGAGTAGAATGTATTGTCAGGTGGCCATGATAAGACCTAGATTGCGATGTGGTGCATCATATTTGTTTTTATAATGGTATTTATGCAGTTTTTAGGGATCATCAAGTGAATTCATTAATTAAGGATTTCCCAGTGCGAGTGCATATTGTCTTCTACATGGGAACTTTCTTGTTGGAATGGTTTCATCAATTTGTGGACTATGTTTCGTTTTCCTAGATAGCTGCCATGTTGTTTATATAGCCTTGATTGGATATTTTTGTAGTTCCTTTCTTCAACGGGGGCACGTCTTTAAAATCCCAAAGCCGCCTATAGGCCTCTAGCGACTGTAATGAATAACGAAATATACCCGTACGCTTTTATATTATGGAGATAGATATTACCAGAAGCCGGCCCCGTGGTGTTGGGGTAGCGCACCTGCCTCTCACCCGGAGACCCCGGGTTCGATCCCCGGCTCCGTCAGGGGTTTTAAAACTGACGTGAGGGCTGGAAAGGGGTGCATTCAGCCTCATGAGGACAATTGAGTAGCTGCCTGACAGTGAGACAGCGCCCCGATCTCGAAAACAAAGATTAACGGCCGAGGGGACCTGACGCGCTGATCACGCGTCACCCCAATATCTGCAGGCCGAATGGCTGGGCAGCGGTCGCTTGGTCGGCCTTAGCCCGTCATGGGCTGTATAATGCCAGTTTCTTTTAATATATTACCAGAACGCAATCAACGTTTGAATATGTAGGTTATGTACACATAAACGCATGGATCCTGCAGTTCTAGCTATAAGATATTACATTACCTCAAGATTTTTGTATTTCTTTTCTAAAAGATTCAACGCACGCACTCCTATATAGTGTTTGGTGATCCATACCTTTCATATTCTGCCTTTTTTGTTGATGTGTAACATCTTTCCACTCGGTTGCTGGATATTTTTGTGGAGTAATTTTGAAAAATGGGGCGGAAGTGGATCGAGGTGGCACCAGCTGGCACACTTCCGTTCGAACGGAAGTGTAAGACGCACTGCCAACTCGATCCAGCTGGCAGTGGTAAGAGAAACAATGCGCGCGCGGTGTCGGAAATTGATAACATGACGTACTTTCGGCCATGTGGAATGTATATGACATACTGAACGGTAAACGCTCATGCGAACTCTGGCGTCAAGTGATTGAAACAAAGCACATGGTACATGTTCGAAGTCTTCGTATCAGTATTTAAATGGTAAAATGCCTTAATATCAAACATTGTAAGTAGTCGGTATTGCCAGTATTATGTTTCTGCACAATGGCTATTCAAATATTAACCCACATAACGGCAATGCAGTCATCAATATAACATAATCGTTGTGGTTATACGAGAATTGAGCAAGCCTTCATGAACTATTGCTGAATACATTCTCTTTACTCACAAGAGGGCCTATTCATAAGGCATTTTAAACTCAATTTCACGCAGGAACATTATCGAAACAAGCAAAATATAAATGAAACTTAATTCCGTAATGCAGTATTATTGGAACGTGGAAATAAGTCACCATCTTGTGCACAATATTTGCGTAATCGAAATAGCCGTGGGGTTAGCGCCTATGACTGTGAATCTAGAGATCTCGGGTTCGAATCCCGGACGGGGTAGACATTTTTGCTACCAGATTATCAATTTAAACGATATTTATCATATCAATCTGACTCATTTTAACAGAATCCATATGAAATTACGTGTTGGTCTGTGAATGAAGAGGACCTGTTTATAAGGAATTTAAGGTTATGAGCGGTGTCGCGTCTATTAATCTAGTTGATCCATAACGTATTCTTTATTTAGGCTAGTGCTGGTGGAAGCTACAAATCATCTAATAAAATGAGTTCCATATTATAAACTACAATATCTGTAAAACACTCCCTTTTACAATAGATTAATATTTGTGCCAATAATAGTATAAATTACCGGTGTATCAACAATTCCACGTGAGGTTTCTTCCATGTCAGATGTTACACATCATATGCGACTACTGTAAGGCTCTTTTTTTTGTCTTTATTATCTTTTTCAGCAGGTAGGCCTATATTTTAATGACTGGTGAGAGAAATCTCATCCAAATGTCATCCTTTTCTTACACGTGGTGCACCCTGCTGTAAACTGACGAGGCTCTGGCGTCCGAATAACTCCCGGGATAAGGAGTTCTTTACCATGCCAATGACCTTCTTTGAGGGCAGATGAGCAAGGTGAAAAAAAGTGCACCCTATGTCCTTGGGATGAGAAATCTTCCCTAAAGGCGGATGATCCAGCAGATGGACAACGGCATAGGACCAGGACCAATAGGTATGGGTAAGGATAGGTGAGACTCTATGAGCCGTGGTGAAGGCAACTCGCCTAGAAGAAGGTCACTTTTGATAACAAACCGGATGGCTTAGATGGCAGCCCCATCACTGAGCTTGGGCTCGGAAGTCTTAAATTACGAGATCAAAGGAAAAGGCAAAGGAAAATATCGGACTGATCAAATGGTTGACGACAATGGAATGACTTGCAATGTTGTATATTTGATGTGTATGTTATGTTTCTTTGCTTTTTGTCATGGGCCTAAATGGCCTGCTAGGTACAATGGATTCCACCACCGCGTTTGTAGACTGAAGACCTTTCATGAAGCAACAGAAGAGTGCATTTGTGAGCTATGTGGAAAAGTGTGTGATAAGTAGAGCCCTGCGCGGATGAACAAAACGTTATCCGCATCCGCCCCGCATTCGCACGACTGTTATCCGCATCCGCCCCGCATCCGCATTACTGTTATCCGCATCCGCATTACTGTTATCCGCATCCGCCCCGCATCCGCATGACTTTAATCCAAATCCGCTGATATTTCAATATTATTAGCCTACTTTTCACATTTTGCAAAAATGAGGAAAAAGTAGTCTTATGAGATCGATCCGGGAAAATGTGTGTCTGTCTGTCTGTCTGTCTGTCTGGCTGTGTGTGTGTCCCCCCTATCAACTCCTAAACGGCTGCAGCAAACAAAACCAAATTTAGTATGAGTAAAGATGTGCACCGGAATAGCTCACGTCCATATTTGAAAATGATGTCCGTGCTACCAACTGCTGAAAAAACTCACTAGAAATTTGAGCTCCATGTTGGATATCTTGTAAGGTATCCATGGGAGCTGTTCCAAAATTGGCACACGTGTAGATAATACTATGTCAGTTAAATTTCCAGGAGACCAACCATGACAGTGTTGCCAAAATAATTTTAAGCCTTCTGATAGGTCCAATGTTTAAATGCATATAACTTCTACACCATCAACTGGATTTCAACCAAATTTTGTATGTAATATCTGCACATAAACAGACATGACTGAGCGTATTCTTAAGAGCCACCAGGGCTGCCAACTGTTAATAATTGCTCTCTCTATTTTTTTAAATCCAAATACCAATATATCATGCAAGCCAACAGCTTTAAACTATGTACACGTATATTCTGACATTTTAGATTAATTTGGAGTAACTTATATACGTCAGTTCTACCAACATGATTATAAGCCTGCTGATAGTACCAATTTTTAAATACATGTAACTTTTATACTATCAGTTGGATTTCAACCAAATTTCGTATGTGCAATGTGTACCATAACGGATATGAATATAAGTATTGTTAAGAGCAATCAGGGCTGCCAACTGTTAATAAATGCTGTCTATATTCTTTTTACCCTAATATCAATATATCAGAAAGTATGCAAGCCAACAGCTCTATACTTTTCACACGTATAGCACCTGACATTCTAGATTAATTTGGAGTAATTAATACAAGGCGGTGCTGCCAACATGATTATATGCCTGCTGATATGTCCAATTTTAAAATACATGTAACTTCTATACTAACAAATGGATTTCATCCAAAATTGGCACAACAAGATATCATAATAATTCAGATTATTTCTGACCAGCACACGCATGGTATTGTTGGCAACATGCTTTTACGCGTGCTGATAGATCCAGTGTCTAACTGCATGTAACGTCCATTGGACTTCAACCAAATTTTGTATTCTATACCTTAAGAGGTGGAACTAAGAATATATTCAGTCACCAGGGCTGCCAACTGTAGTGCTCTATTAGGCTACATTATACCAGGTATATATTGAACTAATTAGATATTTCGATATTACCAACTTAATTTCGTCATTATTCTAGATAGGTTCATATACTGTAGAATAATCATTGGCATGAAAAGTAGGCTGTATAGTTCTTCACGGAACTTCTTGTTTTTAATTTATTAGATAAAACATAAAGTGTTGATGTCATAACTCTCTGCGTTGCAATGTCACAGTCAACGTGTGTCAGCGCCAAGTTGGAAATAAATCTACAGATACACATGGATCCAGATCTTCCAGGATAGCTAAGATGGCGAAGTAGCTGACTTGAGGAATGTTAATGATGTCACCACGATAAACTAACAGGCTTATTGACAGCATTATATCTCGTACGTAGCCTATAGTAATAATGGCAGTGAGAATTGATGAGATGTCAAGACCATCTACTACAAACATACGGTACTTAATAAAATGTAGTTGAAAGCACATGAGTAACATATTCCCCCTGTGTATAAGTGCAATACGTGCCTGAATATTTCGTACGCAATAGGCTATATAATATTATCGTAAGTTCCACATTGTATTCTAAAAACCATCCGCAAATTTACTCGCATCATTATCCGTAGCTTCTCCGCTATCCGCACTGCCATGCAAACTATATCCGCGTGGCGAAAATATTTGCGGATATCCGCCGGTTTATCCGCGGATATCCGCATCCGCGCAGGGCTTTATGGATAAGTACCAAGTTCTAACGTGCTCTGAGAGAACTGTATCACTGACTCAGTTTTGTTTAGATATCTGAGCTATATAGTGTAATGTATCTATATGTATATCCATGCACATTGTGCGCTTTATTATCAATTATTAATAAATGATGATGATGATGATGATGAGTAGAATTTATTGATAACCCGTGTTATTGTGGTGTTTGTAGTGCTGTGTGTATTTGTAACTGGGGTGAGAATTGGGAGCGAGTCCGCTGTGGCCTCAAGTAAGGAACCATCCCGGTGTTTACCAGAAGTACAAGTGGAAACCACGGAAAAGGACTTCTGGGATGGTTGAGGTGGGAATCGGAGCCACCTCTTTTCAATTATGCCTTCCGAGGTTGGGTGTACCCCATTCGAGCCCTCAGACCTGAATTAAATTTCTTGGCAGAGCTGGGTATCTAACCTGGACCTCAGGGATAACAGACAAGAATGCTAATCACTAGACCACGGGCTGCTAAGTTTGCGATTTACATAATCATAGACGTGAAAACAAATATTTTGCGGAGATAACAAGTTCAGCCACATTAATTTTGCTGACAAGATATGTTGTGTATTTAGTCTTGGGTCACCGTGGTTTTAAATGTTCGGATACCGCTGTAATGGCTGCAGTGTGGTGTAAATCCTCAGCTCTAGCGTTACTCATAGTGAAATACGGTTTATGTACTGTTTCCCTAGCCTAGCCACTGCTATTTATGCGGCGCGATATTCCGGTTGCATGCACGATGTGGTCGACCCATGCATCCCAAATAGTACTCCGACTGCCTGAAATACGATGGCATTCAGGATTGTTATTATTATTATTAATAATATAATCGCTTACCCAGCTTGGCCTCACCCGTGGACTATGGTTGGTTGGTCCCTTAGTTTAGGGACTGCGACAACGCGGTCATGTAGCCCCGTGTACTTTGGGTGTATGTAGAATTTGTCTGATAACCGGTGTTAATTGTGATGGCTGTATTAGTGTGTGTTATCTGTGATTCAAATAGAAGGACTGCAGAGGATTAATTTTTCCAAGTAGTTCCTACTTTTGCTACCAAATGCTACCGCCCACGACACCTAGCTGCGGACGTGGCCACTAAATGCCATCGCAGTCAGCACCTGGCGGCGAAGGTTGGAACTAATATAGCGTTATCAAACTAACCTACAAATTTTAGCTTCCACAAGTGTAGTTAGTGGAAGGTTCTTTTTCATGCCATAAATCTATGACATGGGATCGCCGGCTTTACTTTCCCTCCGAAGGCAGGCATACTGAGGATTTTTTAACGCTCTTAAAACATCCGACGACTTTGGCAGGGTTTGGACCCGCGATCTTGGGCATGGAAGCTCAGCATGCTACCAACTACGCCACCGAAGCCGCTATCCCGTGGACTCTACGAAGGAACAATCCTCTGCCGTCGCAAGAATGGTGTCTGGGATAGCTGAATACACTTTGTCAGCAGATACAACTGGGGATGGTGACAGGCTGATCGCCCAGGTAACCGCTAACTTGGATCTAATTAAGAAAGGGTCAGAGAAGGAAGTCGACCGTGGACGACTTGGAGGGGACTGAAGGCAGTTGCCTGGTGATGAAAATGAGAAAACACGATAACCAATTTTAGGGTGGCCGAGGTGGGATTCGAACCCACACACTCCCGATCTCGGCGAGGCACGAGCTAGAGCGTTAGAGCTCTTTTTTTTAACGCTCTACCACTTTTTTTTTACAGAATTACAGAATTTTCAGATATGATAAATACCATACTAATACATCACAAGAAATCCAGATAGTGTCCATATTTATCGTACAATTGTCCATTTTCACTAAGCTTCCAACGCTCTTTTTGCAGGTGATACCTGAGATCCAGGAAAGAGAAATGTTGATCATTGTCCATCACGAAGTGTACATATTGGCCCATTATCCACACAATGGCAGTCTGTTTAATTTGGGGGAAGGCGGTCACCGACAAACGAACCAACTTCCTGTCATCAAGGTCATCCGTGGGCACATTTAATAGTTGACATACTTTTCCCTTACACCACAGCCACGTGGAGGCAACTCGCGTGCATGATGTGAAGCGGTGTATCGCCGTATCAGTTTGACCACATATAGTACACCATGGGTAAGCTTCAAGATGGATGGTATATCGCCGTAGAGCGGTTGGGATGAGATCGTTGAGGAAGATAAAAACCTGGGAGTGTACAGCCGAAGAAATGGTCATAGCCCCCAAATTTTTCCAAACAGTGGGCCAATGGACGTAGAGGGTGGAGGCCTCTATTCGCGGTTTGGAGTGTACCACTTGCCGCAACATGTTATAGATACTTTTCGTCGTTGGAACAATCCCTGAAGGCATTTGGCGAACAGTTTCCAGAAGGTGCTGTTGATGGTCCCTAAATATCTTCGGCAAAGCTCTATCACGACCACGGGCTGTGTTTCGAATATCTTTGTATAGCGCTTTCGTAAAAGTGTCATGTTGGGAAAGAATGGTGATATCGTTCTTGCAGAGGAGTGCACGGCATTTCATGCCATGAGCTGTTAGCCCTAGCCCGCCTTGCCGGGATGGGAGATACAACTGTTCCCGTTGTACTCGGAACAAAAATCCTTGCCATATAAACCAACCTGTATATTTTGCCAATTGGCTCTCAAACATTTTGGGAAGTGGGAAAAGTTGTGCGACATACCATATTTTAGAGAGCGCAAACACGTTGAGGACCATGACCCGTTGCACTATATTGAGGTTTCTTTGACCAAATTGGATCAGGACTCCTGGGTAGATTATAGGCTGAGGAATAACCCACCCACCAAGGGAAGATGATTAAGAGAAGGAAGTAGATTTGGGATTGGAGAAGAAGGATAGAAAAATAGGAGGAGAGTCCCACAAAATTTATGAATTTGACTTTCAATACATTTAGAAGCGGTTGCCACCGCAAATCCGTGCTCGGATACCTAAAGTGGGTACGAGCTTGGTCGAAGCTGACGGGAACCGCAGCTAAGACTTGGGCGGTTTGCAAGAGAGAGGCTTTAGTATATTTCCTCCCAAGCATGTATAAAAGTGCTATGGGGAAGGGTGATGGTCTGGCAAGGCTGAGAGCAAACGATTTATGGTATGTCTTCTCAAAGAAATTAGTTTTTGTGAAATGATTCGAAGAATGCCAATAATTCAAATCAAGTTCGGAATTTCCAATTTTCGAAATTATAGAGTTTCTAGAAAAAGAGACCCAGTGCTTCCAGGAAGGATAGTGACGAAAAATTATAACTTGGAAAGTAATCTTTGTAAGTGAACCAATGGTTGCCTTTGGAAATGGCTAAGCTTTTACTCGGCGAGAAGCCGGCTAAAAGTTTAGACAAAAAGAAACACTTATCTTTTTGAAAACTGACCATAAGTTTTCGGAGAGGATCTCCACAAGCAGGTAGCTGGCGTAGCGAGCTTTACTTGCCTTACTGGCCAATTAGAATTAGCTATTAAAGCTAAAAGAATCTTTAGTGAGGTTACTGCTAAGAGTTCTTGCTCAAATGCAACGAGTGGTGAAAGCCCTATTAATGGTTTTAATGGCATCAAGTAGGGAGAGCCAAGGAGGACAGGACTTTGTTTAACCTTTGTATTAGAAAAAATGAAAAAGAGAAAAAGAACGCTCAATTTATTTAACAATTCAGGAGAAATTAATATTTTTAACAAATAAATATTTTCCAATCTTATTAACAATTTGAGGTCGCAGACCTCCGACAACATTCAGAAATTGCTCCAGGCAAATAACAATTTTTAAGGTTTTAAACCTGGTATTAAAATCTTTTTAAGATTTGAAAAAGGACTAAATGAAATGATTAAAGTTTAAACATTTACAAGAGTACAAGGAGTGTACTATAAGACATTTCTGAAAGAATATTCTAGAGAGAACAACAACTTTCAAGCTAACTATAAGGAAAACATAAAGCATAAAAATAGAAGTTCCTACAACTTCTTATATTTAAACAGGATTACTTTATGAGAATTATACAAAGGAGGGCAGGTCACTTACTGTGAAACCTAAGTAAGTAATCAAAAGGAAGGTTCTAGACTTCCTATGTTTAATTAGGAATCACGAGCCAAATGGGGTAGTTTCCATTTCGTGAGACCTAAAAATAACTCACTCAAGAGTTGAAAATATTGGTTTTCCTGATAATAGAGAAAAAACAATGTAAACTTAAACCGTGTATAAAACACGTAATTATACAGCAATTACTTAATGATAAACAAGAAAAATGGAAGGGCACTTCGCAGAGTGACACCTTATTGAAACAGACCTATATTGAAAAATTTATTACGGATTGTTAGTAGGAAGTTTAGGAAAGAGAAATAGGGGATGGAGGAAAAATGTTCATGGCCTTATTTAAATATAAACGGACGATCGCGACGCGGTAGAAAGTTGAACAAGCACTGATTTTCACTATAGTTCGTTGAAACTTATGAAAAGTTCACTATGGAAACACGAAAGTTTTTGGCAGAGAAAGTTATTTCAATTTGAACAAAATGACTGGTTGCACTAAATGGACGAAAGTCTATTGCTTGAGAACATGGTGGATTACAGTTAAATGCGCCATAGAACATTCCAGCGGTTCCAGCGGTGGAAGAAAGTTAGCTATTAAGCTTTTAATTCAGAAACGAAATTCTTCAATTTTAAATAGCATTCTTACAAGTGAGTGAAAATTTCAAAACGGCAGGACTTGTAGATGAAATACAGAATCTAGAAGGTTCCAGAACGACCTTGGTAGAAAAAATGGAGTTGAGAAAATCCAACGAAGGAACTAACTTGTTGAGTTATAGACAGCGGGTATTAGATAATATCCCACGTAGTGAGAGGATTTCTCATTTGAATAGCCTAAGAAAAGCTCTTTTTTAATAAGGTTGGCTTATACAACCAAAGGCTCAACATGGCAAATCCCACGAAGAATGATTTTTGCCCCAAAATAAGCAATCGCACACTGTCTATAAAACATCTTTAAAAGCACGTGAAAGTTAAAACCATGAAGATGAGGTTAAAACTTTAAGATGGCACTTATCTTGATTTCATGTAGAAGATGAAGTTCCCTTTGACGATGACTACTTTGCCAACATGGCGTAGAAGAGAGTTTGCCTCTTGGGTTGAGGAGACTAGCTCGAGAGGAGCTTTGACTGACCGAGTCAACTGCCGATTGCGAAGTGAGAGCTGCTCGACGGAGCACAGAAGGTCCAAGGAAGGGAAAAAGAGTGGGGGGTAGGAAACAAAAGGAGAACATATAAACATTGCCAACTTGTCAAAAATAAATGTTCTTCTTGATGAATGGTCTTCAAGGAGTTGATAGTAGGCGATATTAGCGCAGCATGGTGAGTAAAGAGGTAGACGTAGTCCTCTTGCTCAAGGAGAAAATAGCTGGCGATGGTAACAGGATCTGGTGGCCAAATGAATAAGTAAGTCCTCTAACACCAGGAAGAATTGAGGAGCTTCAGAGATTCGCTGCGAGATGACGCTAGGTGGGTCACAGAAGTTATATATCTGAAACAAACTTATGAAGACATAAGAGATTTGCCCATCAAGGAGAAAACAGAAGATCACTGTTGGTGTTTTGACAAAGAGGAAGGAAAAAATGGACATGCAAAGAGCAATAGACTTTATTCTCTCGTACCGTGTATTCAAAGAATACACCAACTCCCCTAACTTTGGCAATGACCTTAGTCCAGTTTGCTTGCACTGTGTCCAGAAACGATTGCTTCCAGGTAATGCCAAGAATTTTTACCTCATTTACTATCCGGAACCAGGGCTGTGGGGTAATCACTGGGTTAGTATTGAGCGGAAGCAAAGCAGTTTTCTGGGGGTTCGATTGTGCTCCAGAGGCGATATGGTAGAGCTGAAGGACGCTATCGATGTGGGAGATGTCTTCTTTATTGCGGATCAATATTGATACGTCATCAGCATAGGCGCACATTCCAAAAACATGTGTGGACAGTTTGTAACCCTGTAGCTTCACCTGGGTAGTCCGAATGAACGGTTCAAGGCCAATGACAAAAAGTAGCATAGAAAGGGGACATCCTTGCCTAACTGATCGTTGTATTGGAATCAGAGGGGAAAGAAAACCGTTGACGAGCACTCTAGGCGTAGCATTACAATTTATCATACGAATGTAGTCAATAAGGATTTCAGGAAATTCGAAGTGTTGCAAGACCATGTACAAGTATTCATGACTGATGCGGTCGAAAGCTTTATCAAGATCTAAGGTGAGAAAACTCATTGGCTCAGTGGGGAGCATTTCAGCTCTCGGCCACTGTGGTTGGTATTTTCATCACTTGATTCGTATGCCAGTAGTTGCAGAGCTCTGAGCAAGTCTGGGGTTTGGGTCTCTTTAAACCGTGTGGGGTACACAACGTGCCTGACGCCCACTCGGAAGTTGCTTGCGCCGATCCACTATATGTCTGTAAAAAAACAAAGAAGTCACCTCCGTAGCGGTCAGCATGGTTAGCTGCCGCCCCGGAGGTCCTGGGTTCGATTCCCGGCTCTGCCCAGAAATTTGAAAAGTGGTATGAGAACTGGAACGGGGTCTACTCAGCCTCGGGTGGTCCAAATGAGTAGAGGGGGTTCAATTGCCACCTCAGCCATTCTCGAAGTGGTTTTCCGTGGTTTCCCACTTCGTCTTCGGGCGAATGCCGGGATGGGTCCTACCGTAAGGCCATGGCCGCCTCCTTCCCACTTCCTTGCCTAACCCACTCTTCCCATCCCTTCATCAGGCCCCCTGTTCGCTTTGCAGGTGAGGTCGCCTGGGCGTAGTGCTGGCCACACACCCCAGTTGTATCCCCGACTCAGAGTCTCAAGCTCCAGGACACTGCCCTCAGTGGTGGTAGAGGTGGTATCCCTCGCTTCGTCCGTGGGAAAAGCCGACCCTGGAGGACAAAACGATAGCGAAAAAATCAAAGAAACAAAGATAAAGAAATAACAATTTTAAATGTTTTATATTGACGTATTAAATTTGTCAAATTTTTATTTAGGCCTATTTAAACATTTTTTTTTGCGTATGGCTTTTAGTGCCGTGAGTGCCCGAGGTCATGTTCGGCTCGCCAGAGCTTGTAGCTGCTTCTATACGGACACCCATGGGGTGATCTAAAAGTTAGTACCGTCGCGTGTGGAGTGTTATCTGGGGGAGGAAAGTGTGAATGTAAGGACGAGGATTTGGAAGGTAGCGGATGTGGCCTATAGTTAGGGTCCAACACCGGCATTTGCCTGGAAGGAATATGGGAAACCGCAGAAGACTATCTTCAAGGTTGCCGGCGGGGTGATTTCCCGGATGTGAGCGACCACGGCTAACTCATTTTCTTACGTTTAAAAATATCCAGCTAATTCAAACTGGTTTGTCAGCGTTTCACCCCAGTGTACTATTGACCTCATCAGTTGGCATGGTACAACTCACCAAGCCGTTAGCTAGTCGAAGGATCCTGAATATTTGTACTCCAATTGAACTTAATGACAGGTAAATCGTGCACTAGGACCGTGTGGGCATCTGCAGGAAGTCTGTTTGTTCGGGATGGCTTAGGTAGGAATTGCCTCACGTGGCTGAATGTGCGCGGCTTCAGCCCTCAGACCAGAATTATATTTCTTGGCAGTGTCAGGATACAAACTCGGACATCCGGGGTGACACCTCGAATCCTAGCCGCTACACCACGAGATTGTCTCACTGAGTAAGCGCTTGGAATGCAGAAGTGGTCCATAAGCCAACCTATACATATTTATTGAGTGGTTTGTGTGTGTTCATATCGTATTTTGCCGCTAGGGATATTGTTCCCATTTTCATATGCATTGTTTATTTGATTGATTGTACTATTGCATAATTGAATGCTTCACTGTGGAAACACCGCGATGTTGTATTTTAGCGAAGCTTTGTTTCAAATCTAAATAGCCTACTGTATATCTTCTGGTGTATCATTCTTCCATGATCAAACATTAATCACTAATACCATAACCTTAAATTAGCAATTCCCCAGCAACGTGAATATACAAAGTGATATTTCCACGTCAAACACATACCTCTACTTAGTATAAGACAGAGTCACCGAATCTTGGATGTCACGGGTAAACTCGAGAACCACTGGATGGATTTTGTTGCGGTTTACACAATTCTGTAAAAGATATCTCAAGGAAGGCTTCTGTAGAAAATTTATTTATAATCAAAGGAAGCCAAGCAGTAACGATTTCAGTGAAAACGTCGAAAAAACCTGGCATCCGAGCGCTTTTTATGCTTACGCTGGGCAAACCGTTAGAAATATCTATATACTATGAGTGTAAGAATTGTTCAGTATGAAAAGTTCTACAAAAGAGTCCGGGAGAGCATATCTCTATCTTCAATACATATTTTTAGATTGGACGGAAGGGGGATTAGTGTTCCATTGCACCTCGCCATTCTTAAATTACGTCTGACAAGAATTCGTTGGACATACATCTCCATGAAATTATAATTAATAGCCCAGTCAGTGATTTTAACCCATCATGCCGAGACGTAAAACGGATCTAGTCGTAGTTCATTGACATCGAAAAAATAAAGCGCTTATCACGTAATGCATTCATAAATGTTCCCGGGCTAGTAGACAAATAAAATATACGTTGTTCCAACATTCAAACAATAAATTAACAAAGTACAAAACATCAGTTCCACAAAAATGGCATTCCTACATCGAGCTGCTTTTGGAAAAACATTTTTCATATTAATCAAATTTTTTAACATATCTGATATTATTCTATTTAAATAATTTATACAGAAAACATTTTCGAATAATTATTGAATCTCATCTCTGTTATAAATTTAATTTGTACTTGTTGAACTATTTCTCTCGTCAACACTTAGAAAATTATTGTTTTACTTCTATCTTATTATTTCACGAACTTGCAACTTCATACTTGTTTCTATTTATAAATACACTAGAAACTCGCCCCGGCTTCGCCCGGTATATTTAACGGTTTACCCAGCGTAAGCTTGAAAGACGCACGGACGGCAGGTCCCAGACGCAATTCAGAAAAGCCGAGGTGAACAGCGAAACTCCAAACACATAATATATTCTTCTCTGAAGTCTTAACTCGACACGACTCGACAGTTTGATGCTAGTTGAAGCTGGGGTGATAGGCTCACTCGCTAGCCCGTAAATTCGCTCCGAAGCTAATAATTTAAATTTCCACTGAACGGAGATTGTTGGAAGAAAAGAAAACGTAAAAACACTTACAGTGTTAAAGATTAAAGATAGAGGTATGATATCGCGGACTTTCCTGTTGAACTTTTCATGCTGAACAATTCTTACACTCATAGTATATTTTTTTAACGGTTTACCCAGCATAAGCTTAAGATGCGCACGTACGGCAGGTATTTCTTCGACTCTCTTCACTGAAGTCGTTACTGCTTGGTTTCCCTTGGCCATAAATGAATGCTTTTCTACAGAAACCTTCCTCGAGAAGTCCTTTACAGAATGGTGAAACCCGCATCAAAATCCATCCAGTGGTACTCGAGATTACCTGTTACACCCAAGAATGGGGAACTTTGTTTTAAACTATGTAGATATTCATTATACTGTACATTGCTGATGAATAATTGCTGAATACCCAGGTACTTTAATAATAATTTAATTGACGGAAGGCATATTTTCTTCAAACATGGTCACTAACTTCGCAGCAAAGAAAATCGCTCCAGATAGTCCAACGCAGGATGGAATGAAAAATCCTCAATATCACGCTGAAAGACAGAATACGGAACGAGGAGATACGCAGAAGAACCAGTATTAAAGACGTCACCAACACAGCGGTCGGACTAAAATGGAAATGTGGAGGCCACGTAACGAGGATGGAGCATAGAAGGTGGACGCACCGACTAACGATGTGGGACCCCAGAACCGACAGGAGAAACGTAGGAAGACAGAGGACATGCTGGGCTGACACATTCAAGAAATTTGCCGGACCACAATGGACAAGAAGAGCAAGAGACAAACAAGAGTGGAAGACCCTAGAGATGCTCCTTTTCAAAACATAGTATATGCGAGGAAAGGAAAGGAGCAACTCAGTGCAACATAGTGAACCCTTAAATACAATAGCGGTAATGTATTGAGGACAGTTAAAACTCTACTAAAATAAAGTGAACGTGCTAGAAACATTAACAATTTTGCAAATATTAGATATAAGAACAAGAATACAGTACATAGAGAATACTGTAACTAGGTTACAATTCAAGAACAGAGACTAACATGCCAGAAAAGTGCACCAATAGGTGCCTCACTACTCTTTAGGACTGCTCACCTAATGAGTGTAATGGAGCAATATCCCTGCCTAGGCAGGAGGCCATTGCCCTTAGGGGATTAAAGGGCTGTATTTATTATTATTATTATTACATTATTATTATTATTATATTTTCGTCGTGTCTCAAAATTAACCATGTTGTTAAAATAAATGTTTTCCATTTGGTCAACACGTTAATGTGTTCATTTAAGTTGGGTGGGGAATAATAACTTACTTGTCCACTCACTCCTGATCACCTCGAAAAAAAAATACACTTTAACACACCCCTGCTCAAGGACCTACAGTAACTAGGTACGAAGGTAGATCAAAAAGTTAGTTGCACTAACACGTTGCAGCAGCGCGCTGTGTGTCGCAAACGTGTGCACAGCGGAGAAAGGGACAGACACTGCCCACACGTCTGTTAGGCAGGTCGCTGCGGTGTCTCGTCTTGTATGGTGTGAATAGCGGCCAAATGCAATGGTGCGTCGACTGGACGTTCACTCCAAATATGAGGTGCGTGCGACAATCCGATTCCTATGGGCCAAAAGGAAGAATTGCACGGACTTTCATCGTGATTTTGTTGCACGATAACGCAACACCTCACTAGGCCCACAAAACGAGCGAACTGCTGCAGCGTTTTAAGTGGGAGGTCTGGCAATATCCACCCTACAGTCCCGACCTAGCGTCATGTGACTTTCATCTTTTCGGTAAGCTCTAAGCGGAGCTCGGTGGTCGACGTTTCCAGACCAATGAGGAGGCGAAGGCCGCTGTATCCGTGTGGTTGCAGAACGCTGGAGGAACTTTCTATGCATCCGGCATTGAAAATTTGGTTGTGCGTTCGCAGAAATGTTTGGAGTCTCTTGGAAACTATGCGGAAAAGTGACGTTACATTGTATGTCGTTATAGACGTGTTGCTGTTGTATAGGTGGGGTAATAAATGGCCATAACCAGGAATTGCAACTTATTTTTTGATCTGCCCTCGTGCATAAGATATCACAAGTCCGCAAATGAAATAACAACAACAACAACATCATTTCTTATAGCTCGTCCTTCCAAACATAAAACAGTCCAAAATCTAACTGGCGCATAATTTATCTGAAAATGTTTAATCGTAGTGTAAACTGTACGATCCAAATAAAATGAAGTCCTGTAACTGGGTTTGTACCACCACACCGCAGTGAAGTCCGTATTTCATGAGCGTGGGATGCAGGGGGTTTAATTTAAGAATGGTTCTTTATATAATTGAATTTATTTTATTTTCTCCTCGTATAATTGTGGATTACGCTGGCCACTGCTGTGTTCGCTGTCTAATATCCGCGAAATTGTTTGGAGTAAATTTGCGGTGAGTTTTTAGAAGTTTCAATCCGAATTTGTTTATTATCATTACTAGAACCCAGTTGTTTATGTCATATCATATTTTTCCGTTATGTTTCTTTTTTCATGACAAATGTAAGATGATGATTTAAGGTAATCTCATTCAAATTATGTCATTAATCATAATTAACACTCAGAACTGAAAAGGGTTGCAATTTTAGCTGTATAACATTTATTTTAAACAAAGCACATGACACACATAGCCTAGGGGAACGACTTTCTCCTCAAAACTAAATGTGGTGCTTTAATACTTTTTGCTTTATCTATCTATACTAATATAATAAAGCTGAAGAGTTTGTTTGTGTGTTTGTGTGTTTAAACGCGCTAATCTCTGTAACTACCAGTCGGATTAGAAAATTATTTTTGTATATGATAGCCAGATTCGAGAGGAATAGTTTAGGCTATGTAGCATTATGCTACACCTCTCAGATAACCATAAATGTTGATTTTTGTTCAGTAAGTCGGAAGAACAAGTGCTCCCGGATAGCTCCAATACTACCTAAGTCTATTCTTGCCTGCTAATGCAGCCCGCATCACGTCGCCCCTACCAGTGTTCTGGTGTAGAATTGCGAGCTGCTTATAAATTACAGTCGCGGGGAGTAATTCGTGCAAAAAGATTTCTTAGGCCCTTTAAAACAGTTATCATCAGGGCGATGGTGTTGTTGCAGTATACTGAGGTTATCAGCTGCAATAAGCGTTGGTGCTTTCCGATCCTTATCCTTGAGCGCTCCAGTTCTGTAGTAGTACACATTATCATCCATAAAACAAATAAATCCACCGGGCGAAGCCGGGCACTACTGCTAGTATAAAAATAGTATTGTAATGCCAGCAGATTCGGATAAAAAACGTGCGGATGCGGGGCGGATGCGTATAACCGTCATGCGGATGCGGGACGTATGCGGATAACGTTTTCTTTATCCGTGCAGAGCGCTAGATATAACACGGGAACATCGTGATATTCACGTTACATGTATGACAAACTTACAAAATCATTAAGACCTTTATTTTTAGACGATCGACTGTATTCCAAAATATTGTGTTAAAGGCACTGTGTACTCTTGAACACATGGATTGTGTACATTATCAGGTAACATTATACATGCTTGGTATAATGATGCCTGTTAATGTACACAATCCATGTGCTCAAGAGTGCACAGTACCCATAAAAGTCGGTTTCTAAGTCAACCTTTAAAAGTTAGTAATAATAATAGACTAATAATAATAATAATATGGATTAAGAGACCAGAAATAGAACTGCACCTTCCCGGAGAGCAGGAGACTTGGATTCGAATCCCGACCGCAATCACATTATTAAAATCTTACTTAACAGATTGTGCATGTTTGCCAGCTCTTGATGGATGCAGTATTTTTAGCCTACTTTTCACATTTTGCAAAAATGAGGAAAAAGTAGACTTATGAGATCGATCTGGGCATATGTGTGTCTGTCTGTATATCCGTCTGTCTGTCCTTCTGTCTGCCTGGCTGTGTGTGTTTCCTTCCCTATCAACTCCTAAACGGCTGCAGCAATCGAAACAAAATTTGGTAGGAGTGAAGATCTATACCCGAATATCTCAATGCCGTGATTGAAAATGATGTCAATGCTACCAACTGCTGAAAAATCACAATTGAAATTTGAGCTCCATGTTGGATATCTTGGAAGGTATGAATGGGAGCTATATTGAAATTGGCACACGTATAGATAATAATATTTCAGTTTAATTTCCAGGAGGCCATACATGGCAGTGTTGCCAAAATGATTATAAGCCTGCTGATAGGTCCAATTTTTAAATGCATATAACTTCTACACTATCAATTGGAATTCAACCAAATTTCGTATGTGCTATGTGTACATAACCAGATATGACTGAGCGTATTCTTAAGAGCCAAAAGGGCTCTCAACTGTTAATAAATGCTCTCAATTTATTTTATCCAAATATCAGAATATAAAGTAAGCAAGCCGAGAGCTTTAAACTATGCACACGTATAGTACCTGCTATTCTATATTAATTTGGAGTAACTTATATACGTCAGTGCTACCAACATGATTCTAAACCTGCTGATAAGTCCAAATTTAAATACATGTAACTTCCATACTATCATTTGGATTTCAACCAAATTTCGTATGTGCTATGTGTACCATAACAGATATGACTATACGTATTCTTAAGAGCAACCAGGGCTGCCAACTGTTAATAAATGCTGTCTCTATTTTTGTTACCCTAATATCAATTTATCAGAAAGTATGCAAGAAAATAGCTCTAAACTTTGCACACGTAGAGTACCTGGCATTCTAGATTAATTTGGAGCAACTAATATACGACAGTTCTGCCAACATGATTTAAGCCTGCAGATAGGTACAATTTTAAAATGCATGTAACTTCTATACTAACTAATGGACTTCATTCAAAATTGGCACAACAATAGATCATATTATTGCGGATTATTTCTGATCAATACATGCATGACATTGTTGCCAACATGATTTTACGCGCCCTGTTAGATCCAATGTTTAACTGCATGTAACGTCCATGCTATCCATTGGACTTCAACCAAATTTTGTATTCTGTACCTATAGAGATGGAACTAAGAATATATTCATTCACCAGGGCTGCCAACTGTACAGCTCTATTAGGCTATTTCGAACTAATTAGAAATGTCGATATTACCAACTTAATTTCGTCATTATTCTAGATAGATCCTTATAGATTAATCATAGGCATGAATCTTAAATTTTAAGAAAATTTGGCTCTTAAGTTCGTCACGGAACTTCTTGTTGCATTTGTCTATTGGCACAGGCTAGAGTAAAATGTGGCTTTTCACCGGTGTCTCAGTCTCACTCATGGCTGTGATTATATGGAAGCTACTGAGGTATGAGTGGTGCTGAGTAATGCCATTCAGGGCACAGCTAATGCCTATGTGTACTGTGAAAGGTTCTACTCATAGGGTTAGTACTGCTGTACCGACTCAGTGAAGAAAGCAATGGCAAACTACTTCACTTCACCTTGCTTAATATGCCTTTATGGTGCTCCCTTTGTTTTTTTTGTGGGTTTTAGTCAACATAACCGACAGTGGCTCTATTTGAGGATCCAACCAGCCTCTGGACTGACTACCTAACATACAAGATCACTCTAAAGAGAACTACTGTATGTATGTCCTAAAGTCATTTCTATGTTTCATGATTCCTGTTTGTTGTTTGAGTCTTCAGTCTTTTGACTCTCCGTGCCTCTAAGCTAATCTTTTCATCTCTACATAGCTACCACACATTACATCCGAGGCAATCTGTTCAACATATTCAAACCTGGTCCACTCCTACAGTTCTTGTCCTCAATCCTTCCTTCCGTAACTAAGTTTGCTATTCCTGTGTGTCTTACTGTAGTATGTGTCTTCTCTTCATTAGCAGTCACCAGAAACATCTCTCCTCTCCCACTCATCTTAATACCTCTTCATTTGTTACTCTATCTATCCATCTGATCTTCATTATTCTCCTGTAACACCACATTTCAAATGATTCTATTCTCCTCTTTTCTGCTGCACCAACAGTCCAAGTTTCACTTCCATAGAGCACCACGCTCCAGACAAAGGTTTTCAAAAGAGACTTCCTACCACCTAAATCTATATTTGATGTCAACAGATTTCTTTTCTGTAGAAATGCTTTCCTTGCCTGAGCCAACTTACATTTCATTGGTTGCCTTTTTTTAAGTTTTGGCAACTATGTTATAAATTGATAAATAACACACCTACATGGTTCCAAGTTTCATAGGCCCTCGATGTAGTCTCCAGCACTGCATACAACATTTTCCGAGCGACGCGGAAGCCGTTGGATTCCGTTGGCACTGCCCAATCTATCGATGGTGCGATAGAGCGCTCGGCAGCTGCACAACATCTCCAATTGTAGGATAGCGGTTCCCGCGCAGTGGCTCCTTCATCTCCGGGATGAGTTCAATATCGCAGGGACTTAAGTCGGGAGAGCAGGGTGGATGATAGAGCATCTCCCAGTTCCAGCGATTCAACAATGCAGACACAACTCCTGCTGTGTGTACCCTAGCATTGTCATGCAGAACGATGGGCGAAGTATCCATGTGGTGTCGCCGTTTCCTTCTCAGAGCTGCTAGGAGATGGTCTTGCAGAAACGAACAATAGTACGCCGCATTAACGGTTTGCTCTGTGGGAACGGTATGTTTTATGATCACACCATCCCAATCATAGGCAAAAATCATCATTATCTTCACATTGGTGGAGGTTTGTCGAACTGTTTGTTTTCGTGGTGATCCGTGGTGCGCCACTCATTCGATTGGCGTTTCAACTGTGGCTCATAAGATTTGACCCACTTCTCGTCAATGGTTATGATACGTCGTAAGAAGTCCTCTCGTTCGCGCTCATAACGCTGCAAGTGCGTACGAGAAGCGTCATATCGCAGCCATTTCTGCATGTCGGTTAAGTCATGCGGAACCCATTTTGACGCAATCTCCCCCATTTACAGGCAGTCCTTCAGGATGTGGAGGGCAGTCGAATTCGCCAGTCCTGTATCTTGTGCTAATTAACGCAGCGTTACGTTCCGATCCTCCTCCACTAACGCGGACACCATCAGTACATTTTCATCACTTACTGGTGGGTGAACAGATCGAGGCATGTCCTCCACACGTTCGCGTCCATCTCGAAAGGCTGCAACCCATCATGCTACCGTTCTGTAAGGTTACGCAGCTGCACCGCACGCCTCGTGCAGTCCTTGGTGGCACTCTCGAGCCGTGCGACCCCTAGCACACTAAATTTTTATCCACGTTCTCTGCTCCTGCTTCGAAAACATTGCGACCCTCTTTTGCAAGCGCCTGCCCACAACTACTCATCTAACAGGCACCACTGCATACGAATTGGGGAGGGGACCGACGAGGTCATGTGCTCTAAGGGAGGGGATACAGGTTAGCAACTTTTGGTAACAATGGCAGATTCCAACATCGTTGCAACATAAAGCAGCATCATCGTTGCCAAAACTAAAAAAGCAACCCTTGTATATCCTCTTTGCTTCGTCCATCACTGGTTATTTTGCTTACTAAGAAGCAGAAGTCTCCTACTTTATTTAGCTTTTGATGATACATGAATCGCAGCCATTTTGAATGAACGCCCGAGGGCTCCCAACAAGTTCAATTTCAAGTTGTTCCAACGTTGGCTACCAAATGCTACTGTCACTAACACTATCGGCGAACGCTGGAACTTGATAGAGCGTTGTTTACTAGCCAAATACAGTACAACCTACAAATTTTGCCACACACCACCAATTGCAGTGGTAGGTTCTTTTACATGTCATAAATCTATGCCATGGGCCCGCCGGCTTTACTTCACCTCTGAAGGAAGGCATACTGAACGATTTTAACGCTCTTAAAAAATCCGATGACTTCGGCTGGGTTTGAACCCGCCATCTTGGGCATGGAAGTTCAGCATGCTACCAACTACGCCACCGAGGCCGCATTTTATTTAGCTTTTCACCTGTCAATTTGACGTCGATAGGGATTTCTGATTTCTTTCGGCTGCATTCCATTTTTCTTGTTTTTTAGTTATTGATTTTCATCAAGAATTCTTTCATCAATCGGCTAAGATGGCAATGTCATTCCTGCGTAATGCACTTTTATGTTCGATCCTGACTATTATATGTCAGAAAACTGCACTATAATGAGGCTCATTATAACACTATTTTTCATTGTGAAACAGTTTCTCCCACCGATCAGAGCTCAAGAAACAGTCGTTTGACCAATTAGATAATTAGATGCGCTGAGTTCCACGGCCCTCTAATTTAAATTTCACTGCCTGGCATAGTGTCATAGTAGGGTAATGGAGGATGCTATGGTCAAATACAAGGCATTCTCTGCATCTCATGCGCTCTGTTTAGTACATAAAACTGGCGAAATCTCGACAGATTTTATGAATATTTATGTTCGAACATAAAATAGTTATAATAATTATCGTCGAACATAAACAGTCGTATGCAACTCGCCTATAATGGTAATTAAGACACTCGTATGGAAATTATAAAACTCGCATACGCTCGTTTTATAAACATACTCGTGTCTTTATTATTGCCATTATAGGCTCGTTGCATAATGTACTATTATTCCTACTTACTGTTCCCGGAGCCCTGTGAGTGACACGATCCCATTTCCTGTACGTGCGTGTCTACTCTTGTTGACCACCCCGTATAGATTCCCCTGGTTAAATGGAGGGCGTGGTTTTAAAATGAGACGCTCTCACAATACTCTTAAACACTGTACAAAGAAACTTCAAACACCCTCGACAAGAAGACTACTGCAAGACAAAACAAGTAGAACTAAAGCCTATTTTCATATATCCTACTTATAATGTATTAATTGCCTCTATCAACATACAAAATATTAGTTTGATTGTAATTGATTCGTAGATATTGGGAACCGCCTAATATTTCGGATGGTCACCATGTTGGATTTCTATATCTGTAGGTCTTATTGTTAGAGTTATGTACTATTACATGAAGATTATTGTGTACGTGTAGTATTCCGCATGATTAGTACAAAAGAAGTAAAAACGAGATTTTAAACAATGCATTTCGAAGTGAAATGCCATGTCCTGTGATTCGGATTCCACGTAAAAAGGAGGTCCCGTGGCTCATAATCGCAAGATTCACGGTCACGTAAAACTACAATCTTCCTTCCTTCCGAGATTTTAAAATGTAGCACAGCTGCCTTCTTCTGATTATGAAAACAATTGAAATAAATTAGATGCCAGTGGATTAACATTTGCATAAGCATTTACCGTACCACGTTTTATTGCACGCGGATGCTTAAATCACAAGAAACGTCCGTTTTAATATTTATACTTTGCGTCGCCACCATGTTGGATTTGTGCTCACCAGGTTATTGAAAGTCCTATAGGTGAACTTATGTTCATAGCCTCTATGAACATAAAATACCGTATTTCAGTTTGCTTGCTGTGAAATATTCTTAGACACACAGACAGACACACACACATACGCACACACACACGGACAAAAGGTGATCTCATAAGCCTATCTTTTCATAAAATGAAAATAGGCTAAATACAGTTGTGTTGGGGTGACATAGAGATTTACATATGGACGATTACAAGCGGGGGTATATTTATTATTTTATACTTTATTGGCTTCTTTACCTTTACTGGTAAGTTTATTTAATATTTATGGATGTTATTATACTTAATGGATGTTTCACTGTACAGTTTATATCATGGCCTGACGGCTGTGCACACACGACCGCTCCACCACGCTGCTGTCATGCTCAGTTCCCTGGCAGGTAGGCAGTGTGTGTCTTGGAGGGAAATTTATTATTATTATTTAGGCCAGGGGTTCTCAACATTTTAGTCACTGCGAACCCATTTTTAGGCTGAGTATTTTGGCGACCCCCCAAGTTTTAACGATAAAAACAATAATTAAAAAATTACAATAATTGTAAAGTTTTATTCATAAAAACACTTGTAACTAATATTAATAAACATTAATTCAAAAACTGGTTAATTCCAAACAAACTCAAGTTTCTCATTATTAGAATAAATAAACGTAAACGTTTAACACAATGTGAGTGTATTCTTTTAGTAAAAATAAAAAACTACAGCAATAACTCATTTTTTTTTTACTTTCTCTCTCTGTAACTCGCGACCCCCCAAGACACATCCTGCGACCCCCAGGGGGTCGCGATCCACCGGTTGAGAACACCTGATTTAGTATATAAACCAATAGAGTACAATATATTTACGTCAATCAATACCAAACAAATTATGTTAAACTATATTAACACTCACATTCGTGGGACATGTTTCGGGGCCATGCTGTTCCCTTCTTCAGCCACTTCATCTCCTCAATGGCATCGTCCGTTCTCAAAGATATCTCATTATAAAAGATGCTTACACAGACAAACATTAAAAACAATAAAAACAATCTTAAAAGCACTATACTAAAAATACACATACGTATGAACTTATACAACTACTAGCAGAAGTACCCGTTCTTCGAACGGTGTTCGTAGTTAACACCAGACATTATCAATTGAGCTACTGTGCAATGGTTAGCGGTTTGTCATTCCATCAAGTTTATCAGAACGAAGTTAGTTTATTGGGAATATCACACACACTGTTAATTTAAGACCCTTAAAATTTAGTTTTCGGAGACCCTTTATAGATTCCCGAATTATCTGTCTCACATTGAGACGCGCAACATATGCTTTGGTCGTCCTTGTAGGATAATTTTTATATTTCGCATATTTTAGCATATATTGAGAAGTTTTTCTCTATATCCACCCTTCTACTGTATGAAAAGTACGGTGAAGCGTTTTATAAATGATTGGTGTATTGACTCTCATGGTTACCATACCTAATTTTAAGATGCACCAAGCATCCGAACACGAGGTATAGGCGTACATAAAGATACACAGAAAGACAGACAGACAATTCTATTGTCTACAACATATTACCCAGATGTCCAAATATGGGCATATCTACCACACAGTATCAAATAAAATCATCCTTATGATGAACCCGTATGTCGACAAAAAAAAAAAAAAAAAGTTAAAATGTGCTCTCAGACTAAATTCACCTAACGTGTACTTCCTGACGTGAAATACAATTGAAAGTCTTGTAGACGAAACGCAATACACGTCACATAAAAACTGACCCTATACGTTGTGCTAGGTGCCCATACACAGGAAGACCCCTTTCATAAATTATAAAGGCTTGTGGTGCATGAAAATTCAGGTTCTCTAGACTCAAATTGCCCAAATTCCTAAAAGCCGCAAAAAATGCTAGTTCAATTCAGGAATTTTTGAAAATAATGTTGCTGTTTGGAGATATAATAGACCTTCTGTACTATATGTCGAACGTGAAAATTGCATGAAAAAATTCTAGGTTACCCCTTCACCCACTTAATTGCATTGATGAATTATACGGTCTACGTTAGTTCCGTGATAACCTTATAGCCATTTGCAAACTTTCACAGAAATGTAATAAATGGAGTGTCATTGCTTCTTACAGAAATAGATGGAAAGTTGTAGGCCACCCCATGAGATACTGTTCTCCTGGTTACCGATTTGCATTCCTTCATTAGTTTGTTAAATTAAATTAAATTAGTTTTCTGGGAATATTTCACAAACTCTTGGATTTAGAGCCTTATAATGTAGTTTTCGAGGACCCTTTAGGGCCCCCGAGCTTTGTTGCTGGCACCTAGGGGCTTTGTCTCGTCGTCGTACGCCATAATATAATACTAATAATAATATAATATAGGGAGAAATTATAACACCTATTTTTTATTATTTTTTATTCAGCCAATGGCCATGTACTTTTCTTTTCAGGACGGGTCAGGGAAGGGATATTATCAGAGAAAGAAGCATTCACATCGCGCTTGAGCAAAATGGAAATGGCCTACCATTTAACTAAGGACATCTATATGAAAAGGTCAATATCCTTCAACGCAAAACTAAAACATTACTGCAGTGTCATCCGTCCGGAAGTCTTGCATGCTTCTGAATGCCTCACGATGAAGAAAAAAGGCTTGGTCGAGAAACTGGAGGCCAAAGAAAGGAAAATTTTGAGAAAGATATTGGGTTCCATCAAAGATAATGGGGAATACAGAAAACGGCATAACCATGACCTATATACTCATGTGGAGAAGATAAGCAACGTCATCCGGAAGAGAAGGTTACCATTTGTTGGGCATGTGAAACGAATGAGCCCTGCGAGACTGACCAACTACAACATAACTTACTTTCAGGAAAGGAAAACAAAATGGGCCTGGTTCATTGAACTGGATAAAGATCTGAAAGAAGTGGGGTTTACACCAACAGACATTCAGGACTGCGTCCCACGCAAAGGGAAACTTCAAGCTTGTAAAGGTTTCCAAGAAAAACCGAAGCTGAAAACGGGAAAGATTTGGACCCAGGAACGGAAGGAAGTCCACCGAGAACGAATGCGGGCGTACAGGGCAAACATCAAAGCCAGTAGGAGACGGTTGGAATGACGCGGTCCATAGATGGCCTATACGAAATGAATGAATGAATGAATGAATAATATGGGGATAGGAATATAATAGACCTGCCGTACCACACCCGCAGGTGTAAATCGCGTGAAAAAATTCTAGAGTACCCCTTGATCCCCTTAAGCGCGTTAAATTTATTGATGAATTTTACGGCTTTGGTTCCGTGATAACCTTCTAGCCGTTTGCAAATTTTCACACTAATGTAATTAATGGAATTGCATTGCGTCTTACAGCAATAGATGGGACCTCTGAGAATCCGTTGGCATGGTTACTGGCTTGCATTCGTTCATTAGTTTATTAAATTAAATTAGTTTTCTGGGAATATCTAAAAAACGGCTGGTCTTCCGTCCTTAAAATGTGGTTTTCGGGGACCCGAGTTTTGTCTCTCACATTGAGGGGCTGAAAATGAGTTTTGTCTCGTCCTTCTACGCCTATTTCAGCATGTATTTTAAGGGGATAGGCCCCCTTTTATGAGAGGTACGGAGAAGAGTTACATCAATGATTGGTGTCGTGCCTCTGATGGATATCTGTACCAAATTTTACGTTGATACACCCAGCCGTTCTCGAGTTATAAGGGAACAAATTTGTCCACAGACAAACAAACAAACAGACAGACAAACAAAAAATTATTTTCGCGCGCATCCATCATAAAACAGTCTGAAACGTGTAAACATCTCAAATTTCCGTAGAAATTCAGAGACAAACACACAAATTTTGATTTTTAGCCTATTTTCAATTTTGAAAAAATAGGCTTATGAGATCACCTTTTGTCCGTGTGTGTGTGCGTGTGTGTGTGTGTGTGTGTGTGTGTGATTCGTGTGTGTGTCCCCCCCTAATAAAATCTAAACGGCTGGAGCGATTTCACTGAAACTCGGTATGTTCATAGCACTATTCCCGGCGACCTCGACCGTGCCCTTCAAATTTTGTTACGTCTCACCAATGCAAAATGGCGGCTGTGCGAAATATTTCACTAGCATTCAATATCTCCGAAACTATTACCGATATCGCCCTGAAATTGTGTACGGTGATAAAGGGTACTACTAGAAGTTCACCTATGAGACTTTCAAAAACCTGGTGACTACAAAACCAACATGGCGGTCAAGCGAAGTTGAGACTTTTAAATAGACTTTTCTCGCGATTTAACTATCCACACGTAATGAAACTTTGTACAGCAAATGTTTATACACATTGTAATGCACTGGAGTCTATTTTAGTTCAATTGTTTACATAACTTCAAAATGGCGGCTGTGCGAAATATTTCACTGACATTCTATATCTCCGAAACTATTACAGATATCACCCTGCAATTTAGTACGGTGATAAAGGGTACTGATACAAGTTTACCTATGTATATTTCATAAACTTGTAAAGTAGAAAACGAACATGGCGACCAAGCGAAGTTGAGACCTTTAAATAGACTTTTCTCACGATTTAACCATCCAAACGTAATGAAACTAGGTACAGCAAGTGTTTATACACATAGTAATGCACTGGAGTCTAATTTAGTTCAATTGTTTACATAACTTCAAAATGGCGGCTGTGCGAAATATTTCACTGACATTCTATATCTCCGAAACTATTACAGATATTACCCTGCAATTTTGTACGGTGATAAAGGGTACTGGTACAAGTTTATCTATGTATACTTCATAAACTTGTAAAGTAAAAAACGAACATGGCAACCAAGCGAATTTGAAATATTTTAGTAGACTTTTTTCGTGATTTAACTCTCTGAGCGCAGTGAAATGTGGTACAGTAAATGATTTTGCAGATTGTAATGCACTGGCTTCTAATTTAAATCAATTGTTTACATAACCTCAATATGGCGGCTGTGCGAAATTTTTAAATTAAGTTTTTATTCCTTGTGTCGTAATCATGCGATCGAAGTGAAAGTTTGAATAATGAACCTAAGCAATAATTGTCCTTGAATGGTACATAATTCTATGGCCTATACATATAACAATCCTAAATGGCGAGCTTCCGAAATATTTAGACAGTTCTCAATATCTATGAATCTTTTACAGCAACCAAACTGATTTTTTTAAATGTTCATAGAGACTATGAACATATGTTCACCTATAGGACTTTCATTAACCTGGTGACCACAAATCCAACATGGTGGCGACGCGAAGTATAAATATTTAAATGGACGATTCTCGTGAATTAACTATCCGAGTGCTGTGAAACGTTGCACGTTAAATGCTTATACAAATGTTGATCCACTGGCATCTAATTTATTTCAATTGTTTGCATAATCACAAGATGGCTGCTGTGCGTAATTTTAAAATCTCGTTTTTACTTCTTGTGTTCTAATCATGCGATTGAAGTTTGAATACCACACGTACACAATAATCTTAATGTAATAGTACAAAAATAAAAATCCTACCTGGCGACCATCTGAAATATTTAGTCGGTTCTCAGTATCTACGAATCTGTTACAGCAATTAAACTGAAATTTTGTATGTTGTTAGAAGAAATTAACATGAGCAGGATATATGAAAATAGGCTGTATAGTTCTTTACGGAACTACTTGTTATATATAGAGAGATATACTGCACCGCTCGGTGTTGACCGTGTTTTATTGCACAGATTCTGGTTTTACTCGCTAACCGTTGGAGATATACGAAAAGTGATAAGGACCTTTCGGATAGAAAATTAAATGTTAAAGCTCATGTATACCATCAAAAGTTTGCTATTTCTTAGCGTTCTCTTTTTATTTGAAAAGGAAATATGAAATTTTGAAACCAAAGGGTGTAGTGACGTCACAAATGTCGGTTTTACTCGCTAACTGTTGGAGATACACGAAAAGTGATAAGGACCTTTCGGATAGGAAATTAAATTTCAAAGCTCGTATTGTGCCCAACTCTAGGAATGGGTATTCCAAGTTTCAGACACCTAGATATCAAGGGAAAGGCTGTAGCAGCGTTTGAAAGTTCGGATATTTGAATATCGCGCTACATTGCTTCTCGAAGCCATTCGAAGGAAATTACCGATAGTTGGATGGTAAATGACGTAGCGAGTAACAGCAGAGGTGGAGACTATTTATTGATTAAATAGTTAACTATGGAGCAGAGACTTGAGACTGGGATCAGATTACTGGCACGGCCAAATGAAAGAGAATGCAATTAATATCAAGTAAATCGGACCAGGGATTCAAGAGATATGAGGATTTCTAGATATCAGGCGATGACGCGTGACCCTGACCGTTTTTGTATAAAAGCAAGCAGGAGCAAGCTTAGTTATCTCAATTCATCACAAGCACTTGGCGAACAAGTTGCGTCTACGCTGAGCCAAGGCACATGGTTGCCACGTCTACGAAGAAGTACTTTTCAAATCGTGATAGTCACGAGAAGTGCTGCGCAAACGAGTTGGAACTTAGTAAGTTTCTGGTGAGGAGAATCACTGAGGTGATTGTATTTCTACAGACATTGGTGGAAATATTTATATTTCTTAAAGGACATATGCTAGACTTGGTCTAGAAAATAGTATATTGTCACAGTCCAATAGTAAATTAATACTTGGATGTTTAAATCCATTTTGAAGTCAGTTTTCATATTTTGTAACTATTTAACCACTTCGATCCGTCAGTACATTGAAGAATAGTCTATAACGGTGGCGTTCATTAGTCTACGCAAGGGAAACTGCAGGTTGTCTAGCGCATGGCAGATGGTGATATACAAACCATGCCCAGGGAACGATCTTCAGAACAGCCGTTAACTGCTTAGACTGTCAACGTTTTTCTTGTACTGATGAGATTACAGTGAGTTAAGTTACAACTGACACATTTAAGAAGAGATCGCTTAGATCTGACCCTTTTCAAACAAACTGTTATGGCTTTGTTAGAAGCCCATATTAAAATGGAACCACAGTCATTTAAAACGTCGAAAGATACTACCACTATGTCTGACTAGACGATTTGTGGGTCTACAATGGCGGCCGATACAAGGATTATACGTGCTTGTCCGCTAGGGCATGTCTACGGATAAATCTGGTATAGACCAGGTTTACTACACTTCAAGAACATCAAGAAATGTAAGCCACATTTGAATTATTTTATGCCTAGCTAATTGGAACAAACTATTTTTTCTGCAGATGACCAACACATTTTTTTCGTCGTATTTAAAGCTTGTAATGATTTACGCAAGACTAGTTAGATTTATTCTGAGCATTTTCAGCACTCAGAACAGTTTAGGATCGATGACCGAGCATTTTGAGCATTTATTTGAATTTTTCATATTTTTGGGAAATCACGGTAATCAGCCGATGTAACTGTAAAAGTTAAATTTATTTTTGTTGAGGAATGGATATTTTTTCCATATTCGAAGGTTCGAACATGTGGATTCTCACATAATGAGATAATTAAACATATTTGAAATAATAATAATAATGATAATCCACTAATAATAATAATAATAATTTTCATAATTTTTCTAAATAATTCTTGGATATTATATTTTATAATAATCATATGTATTGAGAAAGAGCCTATGAAGTAGTTGAAACATTTCTAGTTTGGAACAGGAGATTTTCCGAAGGAGAGTGGTTAGCGCAAGCCCGCATTCAACCTACATTTCAGTTCTGGTTGAACAGTTGATATTTGCTATGAGCAAAGTATATGTTTCATATAACACGGAGAGGCATGAAACGGGAAGCAATTGATATTTGTATCAAATAGGATATTTTGTATTTATATAAAATCATGACGTAAATACACTCGAAAGTGAAATGAAGCTTTTCATAAGTATGGTAAATTCACGGGTTGAACTGAATGGTCAAATAAAATAAACTTGTAAGTTTATTAATCTTCCAGTGTTGATAACAAGCAGAGGCTTGATTTATTGTATAAATTTTGGGAAGATAATTTATGTGTGTGGAATAGTTGTAATGCCATTCCCAGGTGCGCAGGTTTAAGTCGCAGGAATGAAGGTTTTTTCGAGCATCAATCAAATAGCAGGTTCGATGGCTCAGGTTTATAGTAGGAGTATTGGAGCCACACATTTCGTCGTATGAATAACCCGAAGGTTATTTCTTTGAAACCATCAGTTCTTATTTCAACCTTGTTTACGAATTCCATTTAGAATTTGATTTTGCTAGAACCCGGATTTGTCATGATAGTAGTTTATTCTTCTTCAGAGGAAGACCTTTGCCGTTGTTGTTGTTGTTGTTATAATATTGTGTTCTTACACGAATAGTAGAATGGGCCACTGCCAATTTAAAATAATTCTTTAACCACGAATAATTTGAAGGATATTTTCAAATCCTAGTGCCATGAACTAAATGAATTCATTGTAAGACTACAATTCTAATTTCCGCATTCTGTCGAAGAATTGCAAGCTGTGAAAGTTGCTAGAAATGGCCATAAATATAAATATATTTTTTCATAATAATTCCAAGTGGAAAATCTAATAGTTGAATGGTTCAACCATTTATTGATCAAGTTAATGATTCAGAAATCATATGTTTTGTTTGGAACTTGAAGTTCATAATCGAGTCACTTCTCGAATGTTTAATGTCAGAAGAACAATTAATTGTTGTTGTGCTTCGCACAGTTCTTCGATGCTATGCTCAATGGTCAAATACTTTTCAGATGTTGTTAATATGTGTTAATAATTTGTGTTGCTACGATGATAATAATAGTTTCAACGATATATTTTGGAAAACTGGAAAACAAATGAAAGTCTAAGAAATTCTATAAACATTTATTCTACGAGTGTTAATACCATGTAAATAGTCAAACAGTGATCTACGTTTTTTCCAGTATGGACAATTCATTTTGCACTGGAATAAAATGTTAATAATTTTGGAACACAGTCCACAGGACTAACAATCGGACTTGTGTTTTCAAAAAGATTGTCAAATGTGTTTGGAAGATTTCTGTATATTGTGTGTAAATAAGAGTGTGGATCGCCACACGTGGATGATGCTGCTTTGAGCATTATTCTTGCAGTCAGATTTTAACTTTAAATAAACTGAGATAATTTTACCAGATGTGTTTCACCCAATTAAATCTCCTTCTATCCTTATTGTTGCATTGAGCCAAAAATCAGCAAAGCATTTTGATAAATTTGATGTCGTTTTTGCGATTTGCTTTAACCCATCTGGCGCTCCGGGATATTTTGATTCTCGTGCTGACTGATTATTGGTAAAATGCATATGTGGTCGTGCGGACTCCGGTCTAAACGGGCACAGTATGTGCCATCGAAAGTTTGCTATTTCCTACCGTTCTCTTTTTATTTGATATGGAAATATGACATTTTGAAACCAAAGGGTCTAATGACGTCACTAAAATAGTCGCCATTTTTAATAGTGCAAAATTTCGAAATCAAAAGTATCCTATATGTAAACCTGGTAAATCAGCTACATCCATGCAAAATTTCATTTAAATCGGACCAGTGGTTTTTGAGTTATTGAGTAACAGACAGATAGACAGACAGACAGACAGAAAGACAGACACACACCATCTCATTATTATTATATATTAGTACTAGCAGGTACCCGCGGCTTCGCTCGCGTCATAGTCGTGTCATATTGTTCTTCAATGAAATGCAGGTTTGACCCCGTTCACACCCCTTTAGAACTTGAATATCCAAAAATCCCTCCTTAGTAGACGTTTTCGACGCACAACAAACATAATTCCAAAATATCATTCTTCTAACTTTAATAGTTTTGGTTGGTCGATGAGAGTGAATATCCAAAATTCCTTCCTTAGTGGACGTTTTTCTTTCAGAATTTCACCCCTCCCCATGAGCCCCTTAAATTGGATTTATGAAAATACGGTCGAACACCTATTTATTAAATTATTTATTTATGTATTTATTTATTTATTTATTTATTATTATTATTAAGCTGATTGTTTTCCTCTGAGTTTCAAACTCCTCGCCTATGTCGTTTAGGAGATGCATGCTCCGTTAGGAATCCTTCAACCCCCACTTTTCACCCCTCTACTCTTAATATACATTACATCGAAAAATCATTGGACATGTGTCAGCTTATTTTTAATGATTGGTTTATATGCCAAGTATCACATCCCCAAATGAAACCACTCGTGAGATATTGTTATTCAATTAAATGCAGGTTTACCCCCTTAACACCCATTTCGAAGCTGAATATCCAAAAATCTTTCCTTAGTGGACGTTTTCGACATACAATGAACATATCCCCAAAATGTCATGTTTCTAACTTCTATAATTTTGGCTGGGCGATGATGAGTGAGTGAGTCAATCAGGTCATTTTCTTTCAATTATTTTTACCAGAATTTTACCCCTCCCCATGGGCCCCTTAAATTGAATTTATGAAGAAACGCTCGAACACCTATTAACTTATTTTTTAAGCTGTCTTTTTCCCCTGAGTTTGATGAGTGAGTGAGTTAGTCAGTCAGTTAGGACACTTTCTCTCCTTTTTTCGCAGAATTTCACCCCACACCATCGGCCCCTTAAGTTGAATTTATGAAAAAACGTTCGAACACCGATTTACTTAATTTTTAAGCTGATTTTTTCCGCTGAGTTTCAAACTTCTCACCTATGTCTTTTAAGAGATACACGCTCCGTTAGGAAACCTTCAACCCCCACTTTTCACCCCTTTCACCTTATAATATACACCACATCGAAAAACCCTTAGACACATGTCTGCTTATTTTTAATGATTAGTTTATGTGCCGAGTATCACATCCACAAATGAAACCACTCGTGATATATTGTTATTCAATAAAATGCAGGTTCAACCCCCTTAAGACCCCTCTAGAACCTGAATATCCGAAAATCCTCCCTTAGTGTACGGTTTTGACATACAACGAACATATCCCCAAAATGTCATGTTTCTAACTTCATTAATTTTGGCTGGGCGATGATGAGTGAGTGAGTGAGTCAGGACATTTTCTTTCATTTCATTTTCTCCAGAATTTCACCCCTCCCCATGAACCCCTTAAATTTGATTTATGAAAAAGAAACTGTCGAACACTTATTTACTTATTTTTAAGCAGCTTTCACTCCCTGAGATTGAAGAGTGAGTGAGTCAGTCAATCAGTTTCTTTCCTGTCCCCCCCCCCCAGAATTTCACCCCTTCCCATGCAGATTCAACCCCCTTAAGACGCCTCTAGAACCTGAATATCCGAAAATCCTCCCTTAGTGTACGGTTTTGACATACAACGAACATATCCCCAAAATGTCATGTTTCTAACTTCATTAATTTTGGCTGGGCGATGATGAGTGAGTGAGTGAGTGAGTGAGTCAGGACATTTTCTTTCATTTTTTTCTCCAGAATTTCACCCCTCCCCATGAACCCCTTAAATTTGATTTATGAAAAAGAAACTGTCGAACACTTATTTACTTATTTTTAAGCAGTTTTCACTTCCTGAGATTGAAGAGTGAGTGAGTCAGTCAATCAGTTAGGACACTTTCTTTCCTGTCCCCCGCCCCCCCCCCCCGAATTTAACCCCTTCCCATGGGCCCCTTAAATTGGATTTATGAAAAAAATAACGGTCAACACCTATTTACTTATCTTTTAGGCTGATGTTTTTCCGCTGAGTTCAAACTCCTCGCCTATGTCGTTTAGGAGATACACGCTCCGTTAGGAATTCTTCAACCCCCACTTTTCACCCCTTTCACCTCATAATATACACCACATAGAAAAACCCTCAGACACGTGTCTTCTTATTTTTAATGATCAGTTTATATGCCGAGTATCACATCCACAAATGAAACCAATCCGGAGTTATTGTTATTCAATGAAATGCAGGTCTTACCCCCTTAACACCCCTTTAGAACCTGAATATCCGAAAAACCTCCCTTAGTGGACGGTTTGGACATATAATGATCATATCCCCAGAATGTCTTGTTTCTAACTTCAATAATTTAGGCTGGGCGATGAGGAGTGTGTCAGGACTTTGTATCTTTCAATTTTCTTTTTTCAGAATTTCACCCCTCCCCATGGGCCCCTTAAATTCGATTTATGAAAAAACGGTCAAACACCTATTTACTTATTTTTTAAGCTAATTTTTTTCCCGCTGAGTTTCAAACTCCTCGCCTATGTCGTTTAAGAGATACACGCTCCGTTAGGAACCCTTCAACCCCCACTTTTCACCCCTTTCACCTCATAATATACACCACATCGAAAAACCCTCAGACACGTGTCTTCTTATTTTTAATGATACGTTTATATGCCGAGTATCACGTCCCTCAATGAAACCAAGCCGGAGATATTGCTATTCAATGAAATGCATGTGTACCCCCTTAAGACACCTTTAGAACCTGAATATCCAAAAATCCTTTCTTAGTGCGCATTTTCGACTTACCACGAACATATCCCCAAAATTTCATGTTTCTAACTTTAATAGTTTTGGCTGGGCGATGATGAGTCAGTCAGTCAGTCAGTCAGTCAGGACACTTGTTTTTATATAAGAGATGATATGGAAACTCAGAATGTCTGTCACCAAGACCATGTAAAATAATAATTCCTCTTCTACGTTGAAGTTGGTCCAATCGACTGTTTTAGCCTGAGGTATCAATCACTGTACATATTACGGAGTGACCAGTCCTTTAAATTATAGTGCTTGATACGAAAAATTGAACATGAACCGGTCAATGCGGTAATTTATGGACCATGATAGATATCGTAAATTATCTGTCACGTAGATGTCATTGGAAAAGACAAATCAAGGTAACTATGTGTACACATCCAGATCAGCTGTGTCTCCGTAACCAGAAAGTAAAGGTTGAAAACTCTTGTCCTGTACCGTGGGTCGAAAGCAACTGGAATAGAATAGAAATCTTCGCTGTAAACCAATATTAATCATATTGTTGATTGTAGCCTACTGTCCAATCCGAGAACCGCAGACTCTTCCACAATATTGGCAATGGATCTTGGGCGTTGATCCTTCTGCCATTCATGCTTTCTTTCCTGGCATTTCGTTTTTCAGCCTAAAGCCTTCTCAAGCTCTCTTGTTTGAACAGCAAGTGGCCTTGATGGACGTTGCGGTGCCATTCTGATCGGTTGGATGCGACAGCCTCCCAGTTTGCTGTATCAATTTGACATTTCTTCATGTTGTTCTTCAGAACATCTTTATGCGTTATTGTTGCCCACCTGCTTTGTCTGACGAACATTCAGCTGGCAATACAAGATTTGTTTTGGGAGGGGGGACTAAAGCATGCGAACTGCATGTCCTGGCCATCGAAGTTGGTGTTTTATTATGAGAGCCTCAATACTAATAGTGTTAGCTTCCTCTAATATACTTGTATTAGTGCGCCGGTCTTGCCATTTAATACCAAGAATTCTCCTAAGGCATCGTTGATGGTATTTTCTGGAGATAAGAGGTATAATCATATCGTATGGCCTCTGGTGCCAGGTGCAAGCTTAGTTAATTGACGCCCAGAGGGCAGTTTGCATGTCGAATTTTATCGCTCCTTGGAGCGCTATGAAAGTCAAGGAGGTTAGATATCTAAGCTCCTTGTCACTAAAGTGCTTTCTAGTAGAGAAAGGAGAAACTTTTAATGTTGGAGGAAAATTCCGAGATTAATTTTGCCACTATGAACACGGCCAACTGAATTCAAATGGGCTATTTAACATGCTAACGACGCATGATATGCCTACCGTTATTTTTGGCGCCTTTCAAAAATCACGGCCAGGAGCGAACCTGCATGCTTGGGGGTTGGTAGTCCGACATGATAACCACTCACCCACTGTGGCAAGCGAGATAAGAGGTGCCTTCTGTAAGTAACCCAGGTTTCGCAGCCACAAAGCAGAGTGGGAACTACAACAACTTGATAAACGTATAATTTTGCTAAAATAGAGCGGGAGGGAAGACGTCCATCATAACTATTGTCGTTCCTAGAGTTTTATTACTAGGATGTGTGTTCATTATTCATTTACACAATAACCTCGTTTATCCGGCCCTCAGTTATCCGGATTTCCGGTTTATCCGTATTGATTTTTAAAATTTACTGTAGGCCTATTATTTTAACAGCATGAAAATATACGCACCCTTCGAATAATACTGTACATTTAACCATCAACATTCCTATAAGGTACCTAAACAGGTAGGAAGCATATCCAAGTTTCAATATTTACATCTCCAATTTGAAATAAAAGTCACATTCACACTATTTCAGTAAATAGAAATAAATACAGTACTGTGCGTACGGCACCGTATTGAGTTTGTGTGCCAAAATGTTTTCTTCTAAATTCTTGGTATTGTCAAAAGAAAGGTTTGTGTAGATTAGTAGCTTATATTCACTTTATAGTTTGTTTCCGGATTATCTGGATTTTCAATCATCCGGATTACCTCCGGCTGCACCTAGTCCGGATAAACGGGGGTTTGTGTATTTACAAACGGGGGTAATTCCCCGATGGCAAATTGTACAATTACAGAAAATTGCCAACAATAATATTAAACACAGTTTATATAAACAAGTCACGATTTAAAAACTATAATAATTACTTCGGAGTATTAACACAACATTTCAGTCTTCTCTTAAACACATCAATATATTTGGGAAAAGGCTCTAAGACTTCTCAGTCTTAATTTTCAGGAGCCCATATATGACAGTGGTGCAAACATGATTCTATGCCTAGTGATAGGTCTAATTTTTAATGCATGTAACTTCTATACTATCGATTGGATTTCAACCGAATTTCGTATGTGCTATGTATACCATAACATGAGTGGCTCTGTGCCATAGGTGCCTAACCCACAAATTTCAAATATGCTGTTAATGTGCTACAATGTACTCCTAATGGCTGCCTCTATCAGTGCCAGACTTGCCTAATACATTCCAGTTGCTTGATTGGTGCTGCCATCTGCAAGTATGTTAGGCAACTTCCATAACCTTCAGTTCCTTTAGTGCCAGCTGTGCCTATCCCACAACAAGATGGCTGAAGAGACATGGATTGTAGAAATGCTGCTGGACGAAAATTGCGATATCAGCGACAAGGACAAAGATTGTGAGAAAAACTTTACTGATTTGCAATCCTCAGGTAATTTAGAATATGCACATATACTGATATTAGTAATTACTATGTTGAATGGTTTGTGATTAATGAAGGAAACATGTAGTTGGTTAGGCATTTCTAGCTCTGACTAAAGTAAATGAAATTGTATTGTGCTTAGGCATAACAGATTTATAATTTAATGGTAAATTATGTTACAAATAAAATTTGGTACTACTTCTAACATAATGAGTAACCGTAGAGGATTAGCCCTGGTTATCAACATATTAGTATAAGCAATTCAGAAAGTCCATTATAAATATTATGTTGGTTAGGCAAGTCTGGTTTTGATCTACCGATATATTTTCAGATGTACAAAGGCATGATGGGCCTGCAGTTGTTGCGTCTGTATGTGATCCTGTTTCACAACACTCAGGTAAAATTTCTTTAAAACTGTGTTAGGTTCAACAATTCTATTTATCTGAAATACTTTTTGAATCATATCTTACAATGAAAATATAAGTGCAGTGGAGAAATATTCTAGAGACCTGCTGTTGACAGCCAATGTAATTTGGTTACAGATACCTCAGAACAATAAGGAACTGTATCTGAAGAAGAAGTAACTTATCTCATAGCGTAGTTCCTGAAATACCAGACATGACACTGAATGGAGATGGGAATGATCAAGTAGAACATGTTGACTTACCAAAAAGAAGGAAAAGACCAAGACAGCCAGAAAAACACAAGAGATTTATTAGGAAGTACAAACGTGACCATGGTGAGGAGTATTTATTCGTTACTGGAAAATTAGTACCAAACAAACAGAGTTCCTTGGATACATGTGGTTGCCAGCTACAGTGTCATAAACAAATTTCGGTAAGACGACGACAGCAAATTTTTGATGGTTTCTACCAAATGAGTTCGTCTCTCAAAAATGCATTTATCAGTGGACAAGTTGAAGTAAGAGACATCCAGAGACGATATACTATGAAAGAGGAATCTCGACGAAGCAAAACTAAAGTTTATATGGGTAGACTCTAGGATGAAAATGGTGAAGATGTGGCAGTATGTAAACATTTCTTTAAAGATACATTAGCCATTTGCGAAGGTACAATTACTAATGCTCTTAAAAGGAAACAAACCAGTGGCACCCCGGAGAGTGTTAAAAGAGGCAAACATGCATCACACAACAAAACGAGCCCTGTTGATGAAAAGAGAGTTTGTGACTTTATAAATAAATTCCCAACTTATGAGAGTCACTATTGTCGTCGAGACAGTACTCGTAAATATTTATCCCCAGATCTGAATATGGCTATAATGTTTAAGCTCTACAAAGAAGAATGTTCCAATCATGGACACAAAGCTGTGACGCTTTACATGTTTCGCCATATTTTCAATACACAGTTTAATTTACACTTTAAACAACCAAAGAAAGACACATGCAACACATGTGATTAATTTCAAGCTAAGATGATTGGATTATCAGATGGTCTTGAAAAGCAGAAGCTACTTGAGCAACATGAACTTCACCTGCGGAGGGTAGATGGCATCCGCGATATGAAAAAAGAGATATTGAGGAAGCTCGTGCCTCTAATGGTAGGAAACATGTTCTTGTTTTTGATCTTCAGAAAACACTCCCTACTCCATTATTAACAACGGGTTGAGCCTACTATAAACGGCAGCTATGGGTGTACAACCTTGGAGTTCATGATGAGGTTAGCAACTGTGGACACATGTATGTTTGGGGAGAGCATATTGCTTCTCGTGGACCTCAAGAAATTGCTTCATGTCTTTTATACCATATCAAAAACTGTCTTCCGTCAACAACAAGGGAGATTGTACTGTACAGTGACAGTTGTGGTGGTCAAAACCGCAATATCAAAATGGTTCTGATGCTAAGTTACATCATTCAAAATTCAGAAAACAGTGAAGTGATACATCAGAAGTTCTTTGTACCTGGTCATAGTTTTTCCACTTGTGATCAAGACTTTGGAATTATAGAAAGAGAAAAGAAATACCATCCTCACATTTTTCATCCAGAAGATTGGTGTGCTGTAATAGAGAAGGCTAAGAAGCAACGACCAAGGTTTGTTGTCCATAAAATGACTAGTGATCTGTTCTTCAGCACCAAGGCTTTGGAACAAGGTGTAACTAACAGGAAAGCAAGTACGCACAAGTAAAAAGTGAAATGGTTGAAGATGCGATGTCTTAAGATCCATAGAGAGTACCCAAAGATCCTGTTTTATAGCTACAACAGCCATGAAGAAGGAATATTCAATACTGTTGATCTCGCAAAGATATCAGTTCGGGGTCGACCCACCCGTCAGTTACCAAGTTCACTGGAGCTCCTCTACCCCACAGGGAGGAAAATATCAAAAGAGAAATAAAAAGATTTACTGGATCTGATGAAATATATTCCACCACAACACCACCAGCTCTATAGATCACTCCAGGAACAAGAAGAAAATGATATAGTCGAAGATTGAAAACAACAAAGAGATACCGTAACTTATGTAATAATGTATTGTTAAGAACAACAACCAAAATTATTAACTTTTGTCATAGAAATTCCTTTAGAGGTAAAGACTGAACTAATTACAATAGTTCCTACTGAAAAGAGCATTGCGAAAGTTCCTTATATATCTAGGTACATAGTGGCCTAACCAACAATTTTGTTTGTGAAGTGTGATCAAGTTCAGTGCCTATAAGTTTGTGGGTTAATTTGGTGGGGAATAATTATGCAATAAAAGTAATATTCAAATGCACTTTAACTTTAACCTTAAATATCTCAAAATGAAGTAAATGTGGGTTAGGCACAGAGCCACTCATATGAGTGTGCGTATTCAAAAGAGCCAGTAGGGCTGCCAACTGTTCATAAATGCTCTCTCTATTTTTTTAAACCCTAATATCGATATGTTAGAAAATATGCAAGCCAACAGCTCTAAACTTTGCACACGTATAGTACCTAACATTCTAGATTAATTTGGAGTAACTAATATACGTTAGTGCTGCCAATATGATTCTAAGTCTGTTGATAGGTCCAATTTTTAAATGCATGTAACTTCTATACTATACAAATGGATTTCATCCAAAATTGGCACTGTAATTTATTGTAATATTCCAGATTAATTCTGAGCAACACATTGTTGCCAACATGATTTTATGTGCACTGATAGATCCAATATCGAACAGGATGTAACTTCCATAGTATCCATTGGACTTCAACCAAATTTCGTTTGTGCAATCTGTACCTTAAGAGATGGAACTAAGAATGTATTATCAGAGTCACCAGGGCTGCCAACTGTAGTACTCTATTAAGCTACACTATTTCAGGTATATTTCAAACTAATTAGAAATGTTAGTATTGCCAACTTAATTTCGTCATTATTCTAGATAGGTCTATGTAGATTAATCATTGGTATGAATCTTAAATGTTAAGAAAAGGAGGCTCTTTAGTTCGTCACAGAACTGCTTTTTAATTTCTAACTTTGTGTTCAGACGTATAGAAGAAAATGGAATTGTTGGTTAAAATTTCACTTCATTCATTTTTCTATGTCGCACACAATCAGCATATTAAATAACTACGCAGGCCTACTACAAAAGTTAAAAGCACATAATTTATAGAAATTAACCTAATTCACATACTAACATGCTGGTTCTGTACTTGGAACACGAGACAATTGATAATGTATGCATATATTTCGATGAATAATCTTAACTTCAGCAAGCTGTGCACAAAGGCTAAGTACTTGTTTAAGAGCGTTGAGTAGACCCATCTCCAGTAATCTGGTTTGACCTTCAAACAGAGACATTAGCAGGAAGTGATATGAGGAGATATTTTATTTCACTCCAACGCAAAGCTATGGGTCAATTTTCCAGGCCCTTGAAGAGAAAAAGAAAGTCCATTCATAACACAGAAGAATTCCCGTGCAAGACAGTGCTACTACATCCACTGTTTTTTCATCCGGCTCTTGACTCAATAATATTTGCAAATGGGGGTAATTCCAGGGTGGAAAATTGTACAAATACATAAACAATAACATTAAACACAATATACACAATTCCCAATTTAGGAATTATAGTAATTACATCTTAGTATTTACACAAAATGTCAATCTTCTCTTAAACACATCGATATGTTTGGAGAACGACTCTAAGACTGAGGCCGGTAATGAGTTCCAATTATCAATACCACGGTTAATGAAAGAATATTTCCCATAATTTGTACGCTGTGGTCGGACATTGGCTTTATGTGGATGATCTGCCCTGCTCAGGTAGGTGGGATTTCCCAGACGTTTGCTTAGTTCTCCCCATGATTAGTGTAAGTCTGGATTTCGTCTTTCTATCTTCCAGAGATTCCCACACTAGTAGCCTATTTATATAATTCGAGTTACACTATTTCTAGGATTAAAATCGTTGAGCAGCCTTCCTTTGTACCATCTCCTGCTCATTGATGAGCCTACCTGATATGGGTCCCAAACCGCTGAGTCTTATTACAAGATTGGCCTCACCAGGGTCAAATATCCTAATTCTTTTGTGGTAGAGCTACGGCCTTTTAATTCCCGCATTACAAAATGAAGTGATGTGTACTCTTTGGAGACGACACAACCAACATGAGTACTCCATTTCATATCATTCCCTACATGGATGCCCAAGTATTTGCACGAGTATTCTTCTACAAGTATTCCCGAGCCGATATTATATTGAATTTCATGCATTCGCCCTCTCCCTATTCTCTTTACATGAAAGGTTCTATAGAGTGGCCCTCGATATTAAAATACACCTTGCGAGACTGTCAGGAACTTTAACCTAGAGATGAGTTATGTTTACTGAATTCCTTTTAGAGATTCTAGAAGGGAAAAACACTTATTTTAAGTAGGATATCTGCAATTTAAAATATTTTTTAAAGACATTAATAAAACGAATTTTGTGCAATATGGCCTAACGACCTTGGGTAAGGTGGGTCCTTTCAGCCCTTAGTGACGCACCGCCCCTTCTAGCCACTATGCCACAAGGTGGACAATAATATATTCTGAGTCATATGTGCTTTACATTTTGCGCGTATGCTTTCCTCTTTAATTTTATTTCACTTTTAGCATGTTGGTATAATCCTCTTATCTACAAAAGTTATTATATAGCTTAAAATGGTGTTCTGATGTAGGATTCGGGTTTATAATAACAGCTGTGTTGCTCAATCTGCGGCGAAGCCATGCGTGTTAAATCACACATTACGACTGCGACGAGGAGCTGCAGCAAATGCGGAGATCGGAGATTCAAATCTTGGCGCTGGTAATGGCCATCCTGAGTGTGGTTTTTCCTTGGGAGAATTTACCCTAATCATTTACCCTAATATTAACAGTTAAATACTCAACAGGTGATGGACGAAGCAGGAAGGTAGGCCCAGGCAAGGAAAGCATTTCTACAGAAATGAAATCGGTTGACATAAAAATAGATATAGGTGTAAAAAAGTAATTTTTGAAAGCCTTTGTCTGGAGCGTCGCGCTGTATGGAAGTGAAACTCGGACTGTTGCTGCAGCAAAAAAGAGGAGAATAGAAGCATTTAAAATGTGGACAATGTTGAAGATCAGATGGGTAGAATAACAAATAAAGAGGTATTAAGACGAGTGGGAGAGGAGACATGTTTTTGACGACTGCTAATGAACAGAAGAGAAGGAAGAAAAGAACAGAGAAGAAAAGAAGAGGAAAGAGAGGAAAAAGAAGGAAAGAAAAGTGAAGAGAAGAAAAGAAAATAAGAGAAAGGAGAAGTGGAAAGAAGAAAAGAGAAGAAAAGGAAAGAAAAAAGAGAAAAGAGAAGAGAAGAAGAGAGAAGAGAAGAAGAGTGAAGAGAAGAAAATAAAATAAGAGAAAGGAGAAGTGGAAAGAAGAAAAGAGAAGAAAAGGAAAGAAAAAAGAGAAAAGAGAAGAGAAGAAGAGAGAAGAGAAGAAGAGAGAAGGAAAGAAAAGGAAGGAAAAGGAAAGAAAAGGAAATAAAAGGAAAGAAAAATAAAGAGAAGAGAAGAGAAGAAATGAGTTGGTAGGACACATTAAAAGTCTTTGTGCCTAAATTATAATCTGTTCGTCTCTTAGGCACTGTGCATGCTTCGTCAAGGTGTTCATGTTTATGTTTTGTTTTGTATTATTTGTTAGTTCGTTTTGCTAACCGTGGCGTGTGTAACGAGGTGTGGTTCTGAACAGAGCCTGGAAGGTCACAGCCCGTCGCCCGAGGGTACGCGTGCACGTCATGTGACTATAAAAAGCGAGCAGCAGCATGAAACAATCGTCTAACGCTGCCAGTCGCATTGCTAACAGTGACATGGAGGCATCAAACGAAGAGCAAAGAGGTGCTGTTCGGTTTCTGACAGCGAAAGGAGTAGGGGGAATGGACATTCATCGCTGAATGTCACAAGTGTACGCCGAACACTGCATGTCCCTTGCAAGGGTCAAGGCGTGACACAAGCGCTTCAGGGAAGGACGGGTGTCGTTAGCCGATGCTGCCCGGTCTGGGGCACCCCCCTGCATTACCGATGACAACGTCCAGCTGGTTGATGCACTCATTACCCAGGACCGCCTAGTGACAGTGAACGCCATAGTCGACGTGGTCGGATTGAGCGTCGGAAGTGTGCACACCATCATGAAGGAACGACTGCACTTGCGGAAAGTGTGTGCCCAATGGGTGCCCCACAGTCTTCAACCACACCAGGAAGCATGTCGAATGGCCTACTGTCTTGGTTTTGGTTGGATGATTGATGCACGCTGCTGCTCGCTTTGTATCGTCACGTGACGTGCACGCGTGCCCTCTAGCGACGGGCTGTGACCTTCCACGCTCTGGTCGGAACCACACCTTGTTACACACGCCACGATTAGCCGATGTCGTCACCGGTTTGCGCATTCCACCCTCCGGCTCGTTACTTTTTGAATGCACCTTATATTTATAACTAAACATTAGCTATATGGATGACTGCTTAAGAACCTGAGGGACTGGTTTGAGATGAACATGGTAACCCTTTTCCTACAGTTGGTGATGTGGGGGAAACCTGAGGGAGAGATGAACATAACGACCCTTTTCCGTGCCGCAGACTTCAAGACTAGAATAGCCGTGATAACCGCCAATCTTCGATAGAAGACGGCACGGCAAGAAGAAGAAGAAAGAGTGGTAAAAGGCTTGAATGTGGGAAGCTCTAGTGAATGTTTCAACACAAAGACAGTCTTATATTGGGGTCGGGACGTGTAATCTAGAGTATTTCATCACAATTAGTAGCCTGTGGAGGATAAGCGAGGGTGATCTTTGTAAACAACTTCTCCGTGAAATAATAGACACGACTAGTGCTGTGGAGGGACGTGAAAATAACATTCATTAAGGCGTGTAGTTACTGTCGGAGGCGCCGGAAATTACTGCTGGCTGCCTGGAGATACAGTAGCCTTCATGATAGAGACAAGCTGGGGCTGTTTAATCCTTACCAGTCGCGTAGCTGTTCTACTCGTGGTTGGCGATCCTTACGATCACGACAGAGTTCGTCATTACAATGCAGATTAAAGATAGGTCATGAAACGACCACTCACTCGTACCTGATAAAAGGGGAAGTCCCCCAGTTTGTAGCTGTGAAGCCATATGGAAAGATGCCCTCAGTGTGTGGATCTTGCTGAACTACAAAGAAACCTTGTTCTGCACGATATGTTCTATCTTATGTTAACCAGTGGCTGTTGATCAGGTAATCCACTTTAAGGGAGAGAGTAGTTTAGGGCAAAGCATCCAAACGAAAAGTGTAATTTTCGTGACTCAATGAGAAAGTGTTTCTTGAACTGTAATATGATAGTTTGATTTTTAAATGTGAACTATTTTTTTCATTCCCATACTGGCACATTTTATGTATTAGCATAATTGTCATTAATATTTTGGTTTCATTTCTTATTTATATCGTATTAGACTGTCTGGTAAAACGGCCTTCCGATACGATGCAGGTGGGCATTGATCCCGTGGGCGCCCAAAGTAACGATGGATTGGAACCTACCTCTTCTCAGTTTTGACTCGCAAGGCTGAGTGTACCCCGTTTCAGCCCTCAAACCAGAATTTAAATTCTCGGTCGAGCCGGGAATCAAATCCGGGCCTCTAGGACGATAGCTAAGAGTGCAAACCACTACACCACAAGGTGGCCGCAAAGGTGATATAGCGTACTATATTGTCAAGTAGCATGTTGCAAATGTAAACAAATAAATAAATAAATAAATAAAAAAATTACGAGCCTTACAGTAGTCGCATATGATGTGTAACATCTGACATGTTATTCGAATAATTCCATATTACTTACTCGCATTTTTTAGCCTACTTTTCACATTTTGCAAAAATGAGGAAAAAGTAGACTTACGAGATCGGGCAAATGTGTATCTGTCCTTCTGTCTGTCTGGCTGGCTGTGTGTGTGTGTGTGTGTGTGTGCCACCCCCCACCCCCCTATCAACTCCTAAACGGTTGCAGCAATCGCAACAAAATTTGGTAGGAGTAAAGATCTATACCTGAATATCTCACGGCCTTATTTGAAAATGATGTCAGTGCTACCAACTGCTGAAAAATCGCAATTGAAATTTGAGCTCCATGTTGGATATCGTGGAAGGTGTGAATGGGAGCTATTTCAAAATTGGCACACGTATAGATAATAATATTGCAGTTTATTTTCCAAGAGGCCATACATGGCAGTGTTGCCAAAATGATTATAGGCCTGTTGATAGGTCCAAATTTTAAATGCATATAACATCTACACTATCAATTGGATTTCAACCAAATTTCATATGTGCTATGTGTACATAAACATATATGACTGAGCGTATTCTTAAGATTCACCAGGGCTGCGAACTGTTTAAAATGCTGTCAAGTTTTTTTAAAATCCAAATACCCATATATCAGAAAGTAGGCAAGCCGGCAGCTTTAAACTATGCACACGTATAGTACCTGACATTCTATAATAGTTTGGAGTAACTTATATACGTCAGTGCTACCAACATGATTCTAAGCCTGCTGAGAGGTCCAACTTTAAATACATGTAACTTCTATACTATCATTTCAACGAAATTTCGTGTGTGTTATATGTACCATAACAGATATGACTAGGCCGATTCTTAAGAGTAACCAGGGCTGCCAACTGTTAATAAATACTGTCTCTATTTTTGTTTCCCTAATATCAATATATATCAGAAAGTATGCAAACCAATAGCTCTAAACTTTGCACACGTAACTGATAGTACCTGGCATTCTAGATTAATTTGGAGTAACTAATATAGGTCCACGCCAGTGCTGCCAACATGATTCTAAGCCTGCTGATAGGTCCAATTTTAAAATGCATGTAACTTCTATACTAACTAATGGATTTCTTTCAAAATTGACACAATAATAGATCATATTATTTCAGATTATTTCTGACCAATACATGTATGTCATTGTTGCCAACATGATTTTACGCGCGCTGTTAGATCCAATGTTTAAATGCATGTAACGTCCATGCTATCCTTTGGACTTCAACCAAATTTTGTATTCTGTACCTTAAGAGATGGAACTAAGAATATATTCAGTCACCAGGGCTGCCAACTGTAGTTCTCTATTAGGCTACATCATGCCAGGTATTCAGTATTTCGAACTAATTAGAAATTTCGATATTACCAACTTAATTTCGTCATTATTCTAGATAGATCCATATAGATTAATCATTGGCATGAATCTTAAATTTTAAGAAAAGTAGGCTCTTTAGTTCGTCACGGAACTTCTTGTTAAAGAATGAACTCATAGTGCTACCTTGTGCCAGCAAACATGAAGGATTCCTTCCTGTTATTACCATCGGTAAGTTCTCATTACTATTATTTCTGCAATAACTACTTGTAAAACTCCAGTGACAAATCCTTTCAGCAATTATGATATAATAGTCTAGTGCTGTATTTGGGCCGACAGTACCTCGAGTGCTTACATTAAATAAGAATACAGCAAACGTAGAAAGATTTAATAAATTATAATTGTTTTCAGCAAAATGAAATAATGAATATTTTCACACCAAAGAACGACAGTTTGAAGATGATTTATTGTAGAAATATCTGTAATGGGACCTCCAAACCTTGAGGTAAGCCGTATGCGATTTACATTCCACATAGCCTCACGGCCAACAGTACGTGGTTGTACCAATCTCTGCCACCGCGCGCTACTTGTAAAACTCCTGTGCCAAATCCTTTCAGCAAATATGATATAATGAATATTTTCACACCAAATAACGACAACTTGAGGATGATTTACTGTAGGAATTTCGTTAATGGGGCCTCCAAACCTTGAATTAAACCGTATGCTATATACATTACACATAGTGCTGTATTTTGGCCGACAGTACCTCGAGTCAACAACAACAACAACAACAACAACAAAAGTCAACCCCTGGCACCATACAGCCCATGAAGGGCCTAGGCCTACCAAGCGACCACTGCCCAGCCATTTGGCCTGCAGATATTGGGGTGACGCGTGATCAGCGCATCGGGTCCCCTCGGCCGTTAATCTTGGGTTTCGTGATCGGGGCGCTGCCTCACTGTCAGACTGCTAGTCAATTGTCCTCACGAGGCTGAGTCGACCCCGTTCCAACTCTCATGTCAGTTTTAAAATCCCTGACTGAGCCGGGAATCAAACCCTAGGCATCCGGGTGAGAGGCAGGTGCGCTACCCCAATACAACGGGGCCGGCGACAGTACCTCGAGTGCTTACATTAAATAATGTTTTGAGTGCTTAGGTGTTATACAATTGAGCGTTATATTGTGGATTTTGCAATGGAAAATATATATTTAATTAAAACAAAGTTCTCCAATGCTTCTGCAGTAGTGTCATATACCTGCAACTGTATGCGGGAGCAATCCACTGCCTACTTGATGCGAGCTGCGCTTTATACCGGCCAGTTAGTGAACCCATGCCAGTGGTGTTATTGAAAATGGCCTCTTTTTGCCGATACAGGGCACTGCCAAGTATAGGCGCGATTAAAAATTAGGTGTGCAGTAGGTATATTGAATGTGTTTCTCCCAGTGATATGTTTAGATCAACGAATTTTCAATTATTGTTAGTAGTCGGTGTTAATATACTGAATTCCTACGTTGTTTGGAGTGTTTGTAGATACGATATAGCACTCGAGGTATCGAGTGCTTACATTAAATAAGAATACAGCAAACGTATGAAGATTTAATAAATCGTTATTGTTTTCAGCAAATATGATATAATGAATATTTTCACACGAAAGAACGACAACTTGAAGAAGATTTATTGTAGGAATTTCTTTAATGGGGCCTCCAAACCTTGAGTTAAACCGTATGCGATTTACGTTCCACATAGTCACATGGCCTACAGTACGTCGTTGTACCGATCTCCGCCACCGCGCGCGCTCATTGTATCCGTCCCATGCACTTCCGTCCCATCCACTTCCCGGTTAAGCTGTATGCCTCTCACCAAGGCGGATCGGGTTCGATTCCCGGTCAATGAATGTGAGATTTTCGAAGTGAAATGCCATGTCCTGTGGTTCGGATTCCACGTAAAATGGAGGTCCCGTGGCTTATGATCGCGAGATTAACAGTCACGTTAAACTACAAGCTTCCTTTTTTTCCCATCCACTTCCGTCCCTTTTCCAAAATCACTCCCACAAAAATGTCCAGCAACCGAGTGACACAAAAATATCCAGATACCGATTGGAAAGATGTTACACATCAATAAATAAATGAATAAATAAATAAACAAACAAACAAATAAATAAATACTTACTGTAACTTTGCCGTTTATTCAAAACTAGCAACCCGACCCGGCTTCGCCCGGGAACAGTTATGAATGCATTACGTGATAAGCGCTTTTTTTTCAATGACAATGAACAACGACCAATATCTGTTTTACGTCTCAGCATGATGGGTTAAAATCACTGACTGGACTATTAATTATATTATTATGGAGATGCATGTGCAACACATTCTTGTCAGACGTAATTTAAGAATGACGAGGTGCATGAAACACAAATCCCCCTTCCGTCCAATCTTAACTTGACTGTGAATTTTTCGGAACGAAAAGTTCACAGGCGAAATGAAGAAAAGCCGAGTTGCACTTCCAGGGAAACTCCAAACACAACCACTCTTCTCTGAAGTCTTAACTCACCACGACTCGACAGTTTGCTGCTGGCTGTATCTGGGGCAATAAGCTCGTCCGCTAGCTAAGCTGTAACTGGGGTGATATACTCGCCCCTAGCTAGCTCGTAAACTGTCGCCTCAGTAACTGAATGGAGATTGTTGGAAGAAATGAAAACGTAAAAACACTTATAGTAGGCGATGTATTGAAGATCCAGATATGCTCACCCGGGCTTTTTGTAGAACGTTTCATGCTGAACAATTCTTACAGTCATAGTATATAGATATTTTTAACGGTTTGCCCAGCGTAAGGTTAAAAAGCGCACGGACGCCAGTGTTTTTTTTCCGAACTTTTCACTGAAATCGTTTGCGCTTGACTTCCTTTGGTCATAAATAAATAATTTTCTACAGAAACCTTCCTTGAGATATCCTTTACAGAATGGTGAAAACCGCATCAAAATCCAATCAGTGGTTCTGGAGATTACCCGTGACATCCAAGAATCGGGGACTTTGTTTTATACTAAGCAGATATTATACACCAATCAGTATAATTTAATATAGTATAATCCCCCTTCCGTCCAATCTTAAAATTGACTGTTAATTTTGGCGGAACGAAAAATTCACGGGCAAAATGAGAGTTGCACTTCCAGGGAATGGCGAGGTGAATGAAACTCAAATCCTCCTTCCCTCCAATTTTAACTTGACTGTGTTTCACAGGCGAAATGAAGAAAACCCGAGTTGCACTTCCAGGGAAACTCCAAACACAACTACCATTCTCAGAAGTCTAACTCAACACGACTCAACGGTTTGCTGCTGGCTGTATCTGGGGCAATAGGTTCACCCGCTAACTAGGCTGTAACAGGGATGATATACTCGCCCTTAGCTAGCTCGTAAACTGTCGCCTCAGTAGTTGAATGGACACGGTTGGAAGAAATTGAAACGTAAAAACACTTATAGTGGGCGATGTATTGAAGAGAGACATACGCTCTCGCGGATTTTTTTGTAGAACTTTTCATGCTGAATAATTTTTACAATCATAGTACATATTGATATTTTTAACGGTTTGCCCAGTGTAAGCTTACAAGGCGCTCGGACGCCAGGTATTTTTTTCGACTTTTCCACTGAAATCGTTACTGCTCGGCTTCCTTTGATCATAAATAAATTATTTTCTACAGAAATCAACCTCGAGATATCCTTTACAGAATGGTGAAATCCGCATCAAAATTCATCCAGTAGTTCTCGAGTTTACACATAACATCCAAGAATCGGGGACTTTGTTTTATACTAAGTAGAGATATACGTCTGAACCGAGCACATAGTTACTTTGAATTGCTGCAGGGAAAATATATGCAATTGTACAATACTGATGCGTTATGTTAGTTGCCTATTAGTTCTACATCACGGCGTTTCATCTAGCGTTGTATTTCTTACGGACGTACAGTTTAATATTTTCCTCCGCTCACTACCAACACTAACGTGTTGTGAAAATAGCCTGAAACTTATCTCCTCCTATTGTTCGTCTGGACGTATGCGACACGTTACTCAGCACGTAATATGAGTACGGAAGCAGCTATCGCAGTGTGGATGAGATATTTCCAGTGTGCATAGTCCTCAAACCATGCGTGCTGTTATCGATTAATGGCCAGGTAAGGGACCATTTGTGGACTTATTGATGTTATCCGTAGATAAGACATGTAAAAAGTGTAACAAATACTTACCGGTCAATAAGTAGGCTACCTACGGCAGTAGAAGTTTCGGAAAAGCAAAAGTGCGGTTTAAACCCCTCGTATACCTGCAATAAAGGCACTGGCTTCGAGTTACTGAATATGCAGCTTCCACCTGCAGATTGCATCGTATCACTACACAACTCAACCCGGGGTTGAAATGCATTTTGCAGAAAATTATAGAGGATGACTAAAGAAGCACATTTATGTGAATTTCGTCTGTGGGCTGGAACGGGGTATACTCAGCCTTGTGAGCCAAAGATGAGAAGAGGTGGGTTCGATTCCTACCTCAGTCATCATTGAAGTGGTTTTCCGTGATTTCCTTCTCTCCCGCTCCCCCGGCTTTTATTCTCGGCAAATGCTGGGATGGTACCTAACTTAAGGCCACGGACGCTTCCTACCCATAGCATACCTCAATTACAAATACACACACTAATACAGACATGGCAGTGACACAGGTTGTATGTAAGCTTGTCCACCCCACGGGGTCGGGGATGAGATGCGATGAAATTCTATGTGGTGGATGGCTTTTATAGTCAGATACCCTTCTTGTTAGCAACCTCACGAGAGGAGTTAATGAGATATGAAATGAATGAAGATGAATGACACTGGACAAGTTCAATTTCAAGTAGTTCCAACTTTGGCTGCCAGACGACACTGTCACCCAGTGGTGAACGTTGGAACTTGATAGAGCGTTTCTAACCAAATAACCTACACATTTAGCTACACACTGCCAATTGTAGTGGTCGGTTCTTTTTCATGCCATAAATCTATGACATGGGCTGCTATCTGGTGACGAAAAGAGGAATTTTTCTAGTTTTTTGTAAGCTCATTGACACACATTCTTTGGCCACATTGTTTTAATTCTATTGAAAAAATTCCTCTCGGCACGCCGGAAGGCGGAGGTAGATTTCACCGGGCAAACTAGGGGATAGGCTATAATAGGCAAAATATGCAGGTTTTCGTAGAAGGATTAGACCTCATTTACTGCGAGAAAGTATTTTACAATGTAATTGGAGTTCAATTAACTTTTCTTTCGTCTTACTATGCATATTTTTAACATTTTAATGTCTTAGGGGTACGGTAACCATCTTGTCATTTGGGGTCCATTTTTAGCCTACTTTTCACATTTTGCAAAAATGAGGAAAAAGTAGACAAATGAGATCGGGCAAATGTGTGTCTGTCTGTCTGTCCTTCAGTCTGTCTGGCTGTGTGTGTGTCCCTCCCTATCAACTCCTAAACGGCTGCAGCAATCGAAACAAAACTTGGTAGGAGTAAACATCTATACCTGAATATCTCACGATCATATTTGAAAATGATGTCAGTGCTACCAACTGCTGAAAAATCGCAATTGAAATTTGAGCTCCACGTTGGATATCATGGAAGGTATGAATGGAAGCTATTTCAAAATTGGCACACGTATAGATAATAATATTTCAGTTTAATTTCCAGGAGGCCATACATGGCAGTGTTGCCAAAATGATTATAAGCCTGCTGATAGGTCCAAATTTTGAATGCATATAACTTCTACACTATCAATTGGATTTCAACCAAATTTCGTATGTGCTATGTGTACATAAACAGATATGACTGAGCGAATTCTTAAGAGCCACCAGGGCTGCCAACTGTTGATAAATGCTCTCATTTTTTCTATCCAAGTACCCATATATCAGAAAGTATGCAAGCCGACAGCTTTAAACTATGCACACGTATAGTACCTGACATTCTATATTAATTTGGAGTAACTTATATACGTCAGTGCTACCAACATGATTCTAAGCCTGCTGAGAGGTCCAACTTTAAATGCATGTAACTTCTATACTATCATTTGGATTTCAACCAAATTTCGTGTGTGCTATGTGTACAATAACAGATATTACTATGCCGATTCTTAAGAGTAACCAGGGCTGCCAATTGTTAATAAATACTGTCTCTCTTTTTGTTACCCTAATATCAATATATCAGAAAGTATGCAAGCCATTAGCTCTAAACTTTGCACACGTATAGTACCTGGCATTCTAGATAAATTTGGAGCAACTAATATAGGCCAACGCCAGTGCTGCCAACATGATTCTAAGCCTGCTGGTAGGTCCAATTTTAAAATGCTTGTAACTTCTATACTAACTAATGGATTTCATTCAAAATTGACACAACAATAGATCATAGTATTTCATATTATTTCTGACCATTACATGTATGTCATTGTTGCCAACATGATTTTACGCGCGCTGTTAGATGCAATGTTTAACTGTGTAAAGTTCATGCTGTCCATTGGACTTCAAATTTTGTGTTCTGTACCTTAAGAGATGAAACTAAGAATATATTCAGTCACCAGGGCTGCCAACTGTAGTTCTCTATTAGGCTACATTATGCCAGGTATACAGTATTTCGAACTAATTCGAAATTTCGATACCACCAACTTAATTTCGTCATTATTCTAGATAGATCCATATAAGTTAATCATTGGCATGAATCTTAAATTTTAAGAAAAGTAGGCTCTTTAGTTCATCACGGAACTTCTTGTTATACTTGTGGTCACACCGTCCGTATGCAAGGTTTGGAACTGATGTGTAACTATCTAACAGTCTGTTACTTCTTCACGTCAAATTTTATCTCCCGCAGAGATGTTGGTTGATTCCTCAGTTTAGGGCTGCGACAACGCGGTCACGTAACCCCGTGTACTTTGGGTGTGTGTAGAATCTGTCTAATAAACGGTGTTAATTGTGATGGCTGTATTAGTCAGTAATTCATTTTTTTAAATTTATTGTTTATTTATCAGGTAAGGACTGCAGACGGTCAATTTCAAGTAGTAGTTCCTAATGTTGGTACCAAATATACCGTCAACGACACCTAGCTGTGAACTTGGCTGCTAGATGCCACCGCAACCAGTAACTTGCAACGAACGTTGGACTTCCTCTCTGAAGGAAAGCATGCCGAGGGATTTTCAGCGCTCTTTTAAAATCCGACGACTTCGGCCGGCTTTGAACCCGCGACCTTGGGCATAGAAGTTCAGCAGGCTACCAGCGAGGCTACGTCATCGAAGCCGCTTCCCACATAGTCAGATAGAAAACTGAATGTGATCTCGTTGTCATGGCAACCTCTGATAGCTCATCCCTTATCAATTTAGAAGCGTTGTCATGGTAACCTCTGATGGCTCTTGGCATTTTCTTCTTAAGTCCGAAATCATTTTTCTCATCCCTTGGCGTAATGGTGGGTTGTATCAAAAATTCTTTCAGACAAAAGTTTTAGGTAATTATCAGGGGAATATCATCCATTTTTTACGGTTTTGATATTGTGCCTATTAAGAGAGATATGATTAATGTTTCCCGAAAAACCCATTTTTTTCCACCCCATTGGTCAATGGTTGGTGCTATCAAAAAACTTTAAAACATAAATTTCTGGCAATTATCCGGCACGTAATATGAACTTCAAACGGATTCGATATTTCAGATATTAAGAGAGTTATAGTGATATTTCACTTTTTCGAAAAAAGACCCCCATTTTTACCCCCTTCGACCGATTTTTTCCATTAACGAACTCGACCGAGATTCTATAGCGATACATATTATATAAAAAATTCAAAGTGATTGGTGCAAAATTAAGGCAGTTATCGTGTCCACAAGAAACTGATATATATATATATATATATACATATATAGATACATATATACATAAATTATATATAAACTTTTGAACTGATGGTGGTTTTGGGGTCTGGGGGATGTGAAACGCGAAGATATGTCGAAATTTTCTGGAAGTCGAAACATGGTACCCATTGCAATAGTTAGCTTTCTAATGAAATCTACCTAAAAGAAGGCAAGGTTCCTCTCAAAACGTCTAGAATTGTTAATTTTATTTTCACGGCAATATCCTAAAAGTATGAACAATTTTAAAGTACTGTATTTATACACCCTAATCTGAAAGATTTATTACATAAAATGGCGTGTACATACAGTAACATTCTATGACCGGAATTCCTGAAGATCGTCACAGAAGGATGGGATTTCCACGGGTGCGGTTATAATTAACCCATACTAGGAGCGAAATATTCTGTACCGTAATTCTTTATTGAGTAACATAGACTTTCACCACATCTCATCCTCGACCCCGTTGGAAACGAGAATAATAACGGGTAGACCTACAATTATTATTATTGTTCATCATCATCATCATCATCATCATCATCATCATCGTCATCATTGGTTTGCAGTCCTAAGACTGGTCAGTTGCCATAAAAACATGTCCAGATCGTCCTGTCATTTGCCGCTTCCTTCATTGAATTATAATTCTCTCCTTGGGTGTCGTTTAGAATTTGTTTAAGGAAGGTATTTCTAGGTCTTCCTAGTGGATGATTTCCCTCAATGAACCCTTCTGCCTCAGTTCTCATTAAATTGGAGTGGCGCATTATGTGACCCAGCCATGCGAGATGACGTTTACGGATTGTGCGTAGGATTGATCTCCGTTGGTTTACGGTGTCTAGAACCCTTGTGTTCGACATCTTGTCTCTCCACGTCACATTTATCATTTTACGATAGCACCAAATCTCAAAAGCTTCAAAACGGTTCTTTTCATTTTTATTTAGTGTCCACGTTTCACAGGCACACAACGCAACTGTCCATACAAAAGCATGTAGCATTCTCATTCGGAGGGAAAGCTTAAGCCGACTGGTACACACTAATCTCCTCCTCTGCATAAACGCTAGTTTTGCCTGAGCAATGCGGCATTTAACTTCAGTGGTAACATTTATTAATTTTCATCATGAATAACGTATTTCCTCAAGATTGAGAAAACTTATTCAACATGAAAAGTAAAGTCATAGGTCATGAGTTATACTCAAACATGTGTCAGATATTTTAAGTATCTACTTTCTATCTTTATGTTATTTGTGCATGCAATTATAGTTGAAAGCCTTTACAGTCAGCTTAAGTTAAATTTAGTGAAACTGCACTCTCAGCTAACAATTATGGTGAGATTACCTTCGTGGGTATTCAACAAATGTTAACTCACGGCCTATTGCTTTGATCACGAGTGGGAGTTACAGTTATCGGTGATGAGCGACTATGACAGAGTTTACACACAATGAAGCAATCAGCCTTGCTAAGTGAATGCGGAGTACAAACAGGCAGTAATTGAATGCGCAGGGTCTTATTGAAGTTGTGCTTGCATCACCATTACGTTGGATTGCATCCATTCAGCTAAGTACACAATTGCCAACTTAACGTGAGTAATTTCACCCCTAGTGGAGAGGGAGAGAAATAAGCACACCGGTTGGGGATAGAGGAGTGGCGACCCGGTTTTATGTTCATCCAATTTCAAACAAGATTATTTTGCTATTGTTTTTTAAAATTAGGGATTAATGCCATCTTTGGTCATCGTCGCCATTTACTTGGATGTGTGTATAGAGTTTATGTAAGGGTTATTAATTCATTTTAGAGGACTGGGACATCTTGATCATCAACCCCGTGTACTTGTTTGTGTATGGCCTCGGGTGTCGGGTGCAAGCTTTGTTAATTGACGCCCAGAGGGCAACTTGCATGCCGAATTTTTATCGCTCCTTAAAGCGCTATGAAAGTCAATGGGGTTAGATATCTAAGTTGCTTGACATTATAGCGCTTTCTAGTAGAGAAATGAGGAACTTTGTGCTGGCGGAAAATCCGAAGATTAATTTTGCCATTATGAACACGGCCTACTGAATTCAAATGGGTTCTTTAACATGCCAACGTCGTATGACATGCATATCGTGATTTTTGTCGCCTTTCAAAAATCACTTACCACGGCCAGGAGTGAACCTGCAAGCTTGGGGTTGGTAGTCCGACACGATAACCACTCACCCACCGTGGCAAGCAATTTAAACCTCAACACAGTGATCAGGATCTGATGATGGCCACTTGAAGGTCGAAACGCATAATCCTAAATTGCCCCATTTAATAGTGATAATTAACTAATACATGCAATTTTTCCAGGAGTGTATTCACATATTTATATCTTGTGCGCCGCCCATTCATTGCGTGTTGACCGACTGAAGAGCTATGGCAAATATGTAAGTATGTCTCCACTTTTTTTTTCACCGGATTTGGATCCAGTTTATCGACGGTCCGGATTATCGACGCTCTACTGTACTTCAGAATTGTTGAATTAGAGTTGCATAAGCAACTCCTTAATGTTGTGTTTGCCCTGGGGCGCCAACGCAGAGTTCGACTGTTGCTGCGGAGGAGTTGAAATATGTCACGTATCCAAACTTTTCAAAGCGCATATTTTGTTATAATGAAGAATAATGGTTTGTATATTTTCTAATAATTTCTCATGCATTATCTCGAGAATGACAAAGGACTTGAACCATATATCACTGCGCCGTTGTCTTATCAAAGTTTCCTTTCCAGCTGTGCAATTTGTTTTCTCCTTCTGCTTCAAGAACCACGTGACGTCTCAACAACCGTAACTGAGAGCACAATTGACTGCTCTACGCAGTATTGAATGGAATGGAAGAGTTGGGAAGTAATCAAACATGAAATGGAATACACATCGAAAAGTTTGATTGAGACCAGATCAATAATTAAGGGGAATATGAACTGATCTTTCTTGGATTTCGTCCAAAAATTCAAAATTTTGTATTTGCTGATATTGAATACCCAATCAGAAAATGATTTTATTTTTGATTCCGGCATCTTTAAAGCATACGGTGTCCCTTTAATATGGTGCTGTACTGTTAGTAATTTATCAAAGGTATATTTTGTAAGATTGAATATTAGGGGACTTTTTTTTATCTGAAAACCAAAATAAAAAATTGTATATTTTGTTCCTCAAACATTGTTTACTCTTCGCCAGTATAAAAAGTTCCTTGCAATGCAATTTTCACCTGATTCAAATGAAATTTTGTTTACAAGTAGGTAAATAGCATTTTTTTAAAATAATTAAGTCCAGATTTTGTTGTGAGAATAATAGATCGTGATTTATGAGCTATTAAACTTAACTGTCAGTTGCTGTTTCGAAACAATAAAGAAGAGTATATTTTAAAACCTGTATATCCCGTACTATCCATCAAACAACTTAATGGTATAATAAATTTTGTTACCAGAAGTCTTAGGTAGTATTATACCAAATTTCTTGTCAATCCAAAAACAAATGTCATGCAAGGGACTTTTTTTTATCTGAAAACCAAAATATAAAATTGTATATTTTGTTTCTCAAACATTGTTTACTGTACAAAGCTGAAATTTGGTGTGAACACTATTCTTACACAGAGGTATCAGTGGTTTAATTTCCATGCTAATCGGATATTTCAGTTCGGTGTCTCCTTAATTACTGATACATAATTCATTCTTAATTCATTTTAATTTGAGACTGTTTTACCTTTCAGCGTCCAGTCTAGTCTGCAAGCCTGTATTTGCGAACAAGTCTCCTCCTCCTCCTCTTCATCTCTCATTTTGTCATCGATGAACACTAAATCTGGTTGGTCGATTGGTTCCTCAGTTTAGGGGCTGCGAAAATGCGGTCATGTAGCCCGTTACTTTGGGTGTGTGTAGAATCTGTCTGATAACCGGTGTTAATTGCAATGACTGAATTAGTCTGTGTTATCTGTTTTTAATTCAAATAATTACTGCAGACGATAATTTCAAGTAGTTTTTACTTTTGCTACCAAATGCTACAGTCCACGACACCTAGCTGTGAACTTGGCTACTACTAGATGCCATCGCAACCAGCGCCTGGTGACGAACGTTGGAACTTAGGAGCATTAATCAAATCTAACCTACAAAATTTGCTTCACACAATTTTCGTTACTGGAAGATTCTTTTACATGCCATAAATCTATGACATGGGCCCACCGGCTTTACTTCCCCTCCGAAGGAAAGCATACTGAGGTATTTTTAACGCTCGAACACTAAATCTCACCATCGCCCCCTAGGTCTTCCTCTGTCTCTCTTACCCTCTATAACCGAACTCATTAACTTGTTAGGTAATCTCTCCTCCCCCATTATCATCACATGATTCCACCAAATGAGTCGGCCCATCTAACATGCTCATTTCTAACTTAGCATTTATCCCTTCCTGCCATTTCTCCCATCTATTTGCCCCAGAAATCATTCGTGCTACCCTCATATGAGTTACTTCTACCTTATGTATCAGATATCCTGAATCTACCCAGCTCTTACTTCCATACGGCAAGATTGGTCTAAATACTGAGCGATGAAGGGAGATTTTCGTAGCTCCACTGCAGAATACTGTAGATCGCAACTGAGAACCCACGGCATTGGCATTTCTGCACATCTACTCGTTTACTCATTAACTAAACTACGATCATGAGCCAGTCAAAGCACTTAAAATGGTTCACCTGCTCCAAAGTAGATCCTCCAACCTGGCATCTTATTTTCTTGTGTTTTTTCCCTGGCGACATCATCAAAATTCGGAATTTCATACTACAGAGAGTTTATTTTGTATCTGACGGAGACCCTCGCTTACCCACTCGCCTACGCCGCGAGCCTGCCTCCCGCCACGCACTTTGCCGTTATGCGGCGCCCGCGCTTCACTGAGTCATTGAGTATAGGAATTTGTACTTACCTAGTTCACAGCTGGTGCTGAAAATGTTCGCCATTCACTGCTACACATCGCTGGCACCTTTTTATGAAACTGGCATTTACTTTCTGAAGTTCCTCAGCACCGATTGACTGTATTTCAGCTGTAATATAGTCTTTAAGCTGTCTAAGCTTTTTTGCTAGATCTTTTATTGTATTGACGCTAGGCAGGGGTCTGTTGGGAAATTTCTGACGGAATTTTCGTCGTGTTTTCGCACAAGATTTCCTGTACTTTATGAAGGTATTGTACTGTATACACATACACACACGTTCACGTAATGAAAATCGCATTGGAACAGCACACTGAGCACTAAACACGTGAACAATTGACTAAACTGAACCTCACACTGTTAAAGCTCTCAGCAGACTGCAAAGGAGGGAAACTTGTGGCGCCAAGAAGCGGATTACGGCCAATTGCTCGGCGGGAGACCGGCTCGCGCTGCGGGCGAGCGGGGAAGCGAGGGTCTCCGTCAGATACAAAATAAACTCTCTGTATATTCCCTACAAGAATTACATAAAATGACCATGATAGCCCGACTCCTTATTGACGTTTTAATTATAATAAACTATTTATTACCTTAGAACAATATTTAGTAGGCTACATTGAAACTGTACCGGGTTTGGTCACATTGTGATCTTCTTCAGCGTGGTATAGGATAAGTAACTGTTCAGTAACATACAACTTAATAAATGTTTGTCATATAGAGGATACTATAAATATTTGTTCCAATGGCTCACGGGGGGGGGGGGGGGGGGCGCGTGGTGGCTCAGCGGTCAAGCTGTTGGCCTCTCACGAAGGTGGACTGGGTTCGATTCCCGGTCAATGCATGTGAGATTTTCAAAGTGAAATGCAATGTCCAGTGGTTCGGATTCCACGTAAAAAGGAGCTTTCGTGGCGGCTCATGATCACAAGATTCAGGGTCACGTAAAACTACAATCTTCCTTCCTTTCCAAAGTCTCACAGAGTGAAATTTCAAAAACCAGATCTGTTACAAAATGTTTGTTAATAAAGCATAAAAAGAGTCTTTATAAAACAGCGTTGAATTGAAGAGATGTGTATGTGAACATATATCTGCTGAATAAGTTAGGTTATAAATGATGGTTGATGTCTATTTGCCAGGTAGAGAGATATTGCAGAGGGAACTTTGGAGTAGGTGTGACTTAAGTTATTATGAAATGGTAAGAAATAACCAATACATTTCTAACTTATTCAGCATATATATTTTCACATACACATGTCTTCAATTCAACGCTGTTTTATCAAGACTTTTTATGCTTTATTAACAAACTTTTTGTAACAGATCTGGTTTTTGAAATTTTACTCTGTGAGCTTTTGGAACACCAATATTTATAGTATCCTCTATTATGACAACATTTTATTAAGATGTATGTTACTGCACAGTTACTTATCCGAAACTGGTACCATTTCAATGTACTAAATATTGACTTAAAGTAATAGTTTATTATATTCCCTACATTTATGCTCAAGTTCTAACATGTTAGCTTGTAAGCTATCGACAGAGTCGTGCCATTACAATTAAGTCATCAGCATAAGCCAAGAATTTTACCTGGTTTCCACCTAATTGAATCCCACCCAGCCAGTTTATAACCTTCAGCAAATGGTCCATATATGAAACAAACAGTAGTGGTGAATGATTACAGCCTTGCCTAACACCTGTAAGATAGATAGTAAAGTAATTTACATATAATTAGCTGACTGCAAAACCAAATGAAATTCCTATCCTTTGGTTGAACAAGGTTGGTTGGTCCCTTAGTTTAGGGGCTGCGACAACGTGGTCATGTAGCCCCATGTACTTTGGGTGTGTGTAGAATTTGTCTGATAACAGGTTTTAATTGTGATGGCTTTATCTTTGATTCAGGTAGAAGGACTGCGGACGATTAATTCTTTCAAGTAGTTCCTACTTTTGCCACCAAATGCTACCATCCACGACACCTAACTGCGGACGCAGCTACTAAATGCCATCGCAGTCAGCACCCGGTGGCGAACGTTGGAACTAATAGAGCGTTATCAAACTAACCTACACATTTTAGCTTCCACAAGTGTAGTTAGTGGAAGGTTCCTTTTCATGCCATAAATCTATGATTCGGGACGGCCGGCTTTACTTCCCCTCCAAAGGAAGGTTAATCGAGGTTCTAAATGTCAACACTGTCAAAATTAGTTAATGGCTTTGCTTTTATGAGTTATATAACATTCTCAGATCAATCGATAAATATCGAGGAGAAGAAAAATTCAATAGTTCTATCGAAAATAATATTAGAAACAATTGGTTGGACAGTGCTCTGTAATTATTGGGAACTTAGATCAGGGTATGTACCATCCCGGAATTCTCCTGAGGAATGTGTAAAAATACTTGTGTAAATGTACGATGTACGTGCCGGGAATCAAACCTTAGAACTCCAACTCCCCGTGCAGTCATGATGCGCGACTGGGATTAAGGTGAAATCTGACAAAGCTGACATGCTGCTAGTCCAATATTTCTGAGGAACGGGCTTAGCTGCAGCTTATCAGGGATTGGAGGAGAGCGCGTGTGACGTCAGCGGAAGAAGCGACGTGCCTGGCGTCCAATTACTCCCTCCCCTATTCTCCCTTTCCGTCACAAAGTTTAAAGGGTGGGCTTGTCCTGTTGGTGCGCCTGTAAACTGATACTGAGCTTGCTACATGTGCTGAATCATTAATGGTGTGGTTCAAAGCAGGTTGCTTGGTTTTCCACTTTAACCCCTTCTCAAAGTTGTGTTGACCAAAATGCTAGCTGCTGACTACTCCTTTGTGAATAATTGATCTGGGATAAACTAGCATTCATGTTAAGGAAATCGCTCATCGATCACATGAATGACAGATCATAATGTGCTGGCCAAATGAAATGTGTTCTGTTTTGAAAGCAAGCTCGACAGCTTGACTTGGTTTAATTGATTTTAATATTTAACTGAAGAAATATAGTGCTGAAACTCTCTCTACGTCGCTTTCCTGGGATTAGCGGTATGTATTTTCACAGAACTAAACGGAGCTGAAGGTTAAATATGTTCTAAGTTCGTAATCGATGCAACAACAACACACGATTGTCTGCTAGTGGTGATTGTTGATTTAAAAGGTGGAACATCGAGGTCATCTGCCCCTCGTAACGTACAGTCTCGTTCAAGAAGGGAAAACGAAAATGTTCCAACCCGTCTAGCGCGAGGTATAAGGAAAACCGAAGTGTTCCAACCCCTCGAAGAATGGGCTATAGGAAAACTGTAAGTGTTCTGGCTCTTCAAGGAATGAGGTATCTGGAAAGCAAAAGTGTTCCAACCCATCGAAGAATGGTCTATAGCAAAACTGGAGGTGTTCTGACACCTCGAAGAATGGGCTATAGGGAATCTGAAAATGTTCCGACCCCTCGAAGAATGGGCTATATCGAAACTGGAAGTGTTCCGACCTCTCGAAGAATGGGCTATAGGAAAAATGGAAGTGTTCTGCCTCAAGGAATGAGGTAGACTATCAGGAAAGCAAAAGTGTTCCAATCCATCGAAGAATGGGCTATAGGGAAACTGGATGTGTTTCGATCCCTCGAAGAATCGGCTATAGGGAAACTGGAAGTGTTCCGACCCCTCGAAGAATGGGCTCTAGGGAAACTGGAAGTGTTCCGACCCCTTGAAGAATGGGCTTTAGGGAAACTGCAAGTGTTTCGACCCCTTGAATATGGGCTATAGGTAAACAGGGTGTTCCGATCCGTTGAAGAATAAGCTATAGAGAAACTGGAAGTGTTCCGATCCCTCGAAGAATGGGCTATAGAGAAACTGGAAGTGTTCCGACCCCTCGAAGAATGGGCTAGAGGGAAACTGGAAGTGTTTCGACCCCTCGAAGACTGGGCTATAGAGAAACTGCAAGTATTCCGAACCCTTGAAGACTGGGATATAGAGAAACTGGAAGTGTTCCGACCCCTCGAAGAATGGGCTTTAGGGAAACTGGAAGTGTTCCGACCCCTCGAAGAATGGGCTATAGGGAAACTGGAAGTGTTCCGACCCCTTGAAGAATGGGATTTAGGGAAACTGCAAGTGCTCCGACCCCTTGAAGAATGGGCTTTAGGGAAACTGCAAGTGTTTCGACCCCTTGGATTTGGGCTATAGGTAAACAGGGTGTTTCGATCCCTTGAAGAATGGGCTATAGGGAAACTGGAAGTAGTCCGATCCCTCGAAGAATGGGCTATAGAGAAACTGGAAGTGTTCCGACCCCTCGATGAATGGGCTATAGGGAAACTGGAAGTGTTCCGTTCCCTTGAAGACTGGGCTTTAGGGAAACTGCAAGTGTTCCGACCCCTTGAAGAATGGGCTATAGAGAAACTGGAAGTGTTGCGACCCCTTGAAGAATGGGCTATAGAGAAACTGGAAATGTTCCGACCCCTTGAAGATTGGGCTATAGAGAAACTGGAAGTGTTCCGACCCCTTGAAGAATGGGCTATAGAGAAACTGGAAGTGTTCCGACCCCTTGAAGAATGGGCTGTAGGTAAACTGGAAGTGTTCCGACCCCTTGAATGGGCGATAGGTAAACTGGAAGTGTACCGACCCCTTGAATGGGCTAGAGGGAAACTGGAAGTGTTCCGACCCCTCGAAGAATGAGGTATATGATATATACTAGGATGGATCGAAAAGTCTTTGCCCCTATTTCTTTAGCCAAAAAAATGCATACAGGTTCCTACATATACGTACTGTTCTCCATACCTTACACTATATTTTTCCACATAGTCTCCACATTTGTTCAGACATTTGTCCCATCGCTGCACTAAATTTGAGATGCCTTGTGGTAGAATTCAGCCTGCTGACTGTGGAACCATCGTCGGGCTGCTTTCTTGGCGTCATCGTTCCATGTGAATCGCTGTCCTGACAGGAACTTCTTCAGCGGACCAAAAACGTGGAAATCACTAGCGGCGAGGCGCAACTGTATGGTGGGTGGTCCAGACTCTCCCAGTGAGATGACCGGAGCTTGTTGGCGGCTCTGGTTGCCACATGTGGTCTCGCATTGTCATGGTCCGCTGAGAAAATTCCTGGCAGGATAGCGATTCACGTGCAACGATGACGCCAAGACAGTAGCCGGATGAATTCTACCACAAGGGCATCTCAAATTTAGTGCTGCGATGGGACAAATGTGTGAACAAATGTGGAGGCTATGTGGTAAAATAGTGTATGGTGCGTAGAACAGTAGGAATATTTTTGCAATTACCTGTATGTATTATTTAGCCAATTTTCATTTATGAAAAAAAAAAGGCTTATGAAACCACTTTTTGTTCGTGTGTGTGTCTTCCCCCTAATAAAATATATACAGCTGGAGCGATTTCAATGAAACTGGGTAAGGTCATAGTACTATTTTGGTCGACCCCGTCTGTGCCCTTCAAATTTTATTGTCTCACCATTCCAACATGGTGGCTGTGCAAAATATTTCACCGGCATTCTGTATCTCCGAAACTATTACTGATATTGAACCCGCTAAGCACAGGCTCATGTGATATTTTTCATGGCAACACATTTTTGATGCATCATCTTAGAACGCACTCACCGACCAGCCATGCTGTCGCCACATGCTAACAATCTTTGGAGTTATAAATGGTTGATCTTTTGACTGTGAGAAAACCATTTTAATATAATCTGAGTCTTTATTATAACACTTCTACTTTCTACGAAACTCAGATACTTCCATGTTGTAATTCTGTATCATCGAAACATTCATCAGAATGTTATTTCTACTTTTGGTAAGGTATTAACGTCGCAGATACGCGAACCGGAACCAACCAGTCGCGGCATGACTAGTGTATTTGAACGCTCTAGCAGCGCAGGACTGAGCTCTTCGCACATGTGCATGGTTGTCCATCCAAATTGGAAGTGTATTTGAAGTCCGTCTTAAAGACGAGGAAATAGCCCGCCTGTAAGGCGAGGAACATAATCTTTGTGCATCGCACACTATTTTGCAACGAACAGTATATTATTCAAGTGAATATTTAAGCAGGAGAAGGCTTGTGCTACGATATTAGCGAATTTATTGAAAAGTGATTAAAATTGTGCATAGTAGAACACCACATTTTCAACCACGTGTTGTGGGAAATTCAACTTCGTCAAGTGACGATAAAATATGTTAATTACTATGAATCTATAATCAACCAAGTGAATTATATTTAACACTCACTACTACGAATATTGCTGTAATCCCAAGAGCGATTAATTTCTGTAACGTGCAACTTCGATGCCACGTGATTTGTGGACAAAATTATCTGTGAATGTGAAGCAGATAAAGTGCATGGCCTATTTTTCAATCATCTTCGCCGTGTAGACTCAGTGAGATTGCTACCATAACAAAGCTAGCTTCAGTGAAACTGTGCTACGCCCATTTTCTGAATTTTCCAGTGGTTAGTTTCTACTCAAACATGTCACACTTTCATAACCACGTGTACGACGTATTCCATTACACATCATATGTGGAGATGAGCAGATAAATCTCATGATGTGAGGGAGAGTTCCGGAGAAACTTCAGCGAATGACGGAAGAACCATGACTACAGCACTAGCTAAGCCAAGGAACATGACGACCGACACAATGGAGAGGAATCTGGTTATATCACCACGACAACGCCGAGGACGAGTTAAGACCATGGTAAAGGATAGAGCCTATGTGGAGGCCCAGATTGGACAACCCTTGTCAGGAGACCAAAGCCTAATTATATCCCTCAAGTCGTTGGAACGACTGAGATGTAGACATCCTTTCTTGTGAGTCCGATTAATCTATTCCTTGTGAGGTTCTTTTGTGGTGTAGCTTAGTGTAGTTTATTGTAGTTAATTGTAGAAGCAACCGAACTTCTTGACAAGCCATATGTAGGGTTTTGTAATGTTAGAACTAATCTTTGTAGTTCACTTTCAGTGATTAGTTAGTCACCTTTGTGAATGAATCCTTTCGATCACGGTGCATTCTGATGGACATCGCTAAGATGTTAGTTCTACCCCTGCTAAGCGTGACTGTAGTCTTTGTTACTACGTTTTGTTCAACCCCTAGGCGGGTGATTTTGTGGATAGTTGTTTTGGCATGACGACTAAACGTCATGGCCAGTGTTATTTCATAACAGTAAATGTTTGTCAAGCCACTGATTTAGTTAGAACATTTCGTATCAGTAGGTAGTCAACTGAAACTACCAGTTTTGTAAAATAATGTCATATTTCATTTTGATGTGCTATGAACCCATCCTGTTCAAGAACAGAACACATTCAGGAAATCATATTTGCATGCAATCTAGCATCGAACCCTGTAATTGCTACCGTATCATTGGCAAACTTAGCAATTGTAAGATTTGCGCCTTTATAATGTTTATTTTGTGCCAGGTGTTTCGACACACAGATATTATTTGGTTATTGTAAGACAAAGCAGTTATGAAGTGACATATCTGCAGATTTCAAAGACCTTCAGTAGAAGTGGTATTTCTATATTTTACTTTTCTTTGACTTAATGAACATGCCACGTCTTTGTGTATAGTTTTGAGGCGTGATTTTAAGCTAATGCTTATTCTATTTATGTATTATATTTGGGACCAGATAACAAGGCCAGTTTTCTGATATACTTTTTACGAGACAGCTGCCTGCCTTCAGTGTTGTTTCATTTCAAACCGTCCAAGTAGATGACTGTGAGTAGCGAGCCTAACTCAAGTCATGGACAGATGGTAACAGTTCCCAGCATGCAACGAACGAGAGCACCACTCACTCAGTGAGACATACTTTTTCAGACTCTTTGACAATGCTTATAGCATTATTTACCATTAGATGTTGTGTTTCATAAGTAGGTCAATGTCCGGGCCACCATTTTGTAGAAATCACATGTTTTTCTACATTGATCTGATTGGCAAATGCCATATGCTTGCATCGCTATTGAAGCGACTATCTTTCAACTCTATTTGAGAGTGATTACACTTTATGTCAAGGTTTATTTGTTGAGATTAAGAGGCTATAAGAGGCGCCTGTGTTAGAGGCTATTCATTATGTCCAGACTTTGTTTCTGTGGACTAGGTATTTTCAAGGGAGGTAATTGAGGTGCATTCCAGGCCTACCCAATGGTAAATTAAGTGAGCCGAGAGCCACTAATAACCTGTGTTATTGTTATGTCCGAGCGTGGAGAGCTCGATGATGGTATTTTATAGCAGAGATTGATCTCGCATGAGACTGCTACTGCTGATCCCAAGGTATTCAGGATTGTCAGCATATTCGCCATAAACCAACGATAATTTAAACCAACATTCTAATAATCAAGCGCATAATTATTATAAACTGATGATAACTAATTGTTTATTGCATTTAAACTTGATTTACTTGCATTTTGGACCTGCAGGCCGACACCTGCTTTTGTGCACGCATCTTTATGGAAGTAATCTAGGACAGATGACACTAATTTTTATCAACGGAGTGCTTGCTTAACCTGTAGTTAGTAGCTGGTGGAGCTCTAGCCTCATGCGACGTTAGACGTAATTTTCACTGCGCATTCGCCACCGTAAATGACATGCACTTAGATGACACTGGTTTACAAAGAGTAACCCAGGGCGAAGGCAGGAATAATATTGATTGTGGTCTTGTTATTTATTGTATTGTATGAAATCCCCATGTTTACCTTACTTAGATTGTAAGAGGGCATTTAATGTTTTTTTTTACGGCTTGTCATGTAGATTTGTATTAATTATTTTGCTTTACGGACGTCATAGCCGTAAATTTTGTATTAATTGTTAGGAATTAGCTAGATTATTTAACACTAAATGTAAATAAGGAAATGGTATCATCCTAGCTTAGATTTGTTATTGCTACCCTGTTAAATGTAAATTCCGTTATTAGCTTATTTTTGTAACTTGACTTAGGGTTTATTGCCGTACCATTTTCCTAGCGTTGTCTGTCGTTGCTTAACTTTGTAAAATAGATCTTTCGCGAGGGTTTATCGTATTTATTTTTTATCGTTTATTTTTGTTTATTTATTATCTTGCGGATTAGCCGATAGAAACCCTCCGAACTAGGCTAGGTGCCTGCATATTTTGAATAATTATTTCTACAAGTTTTACTTAAGCCTGGAAGTTTATTTCTCAGTCTACCTTTAGGAGGTGTATTTTCTTAAGCTGTCTGTGACCTTTTTAGCATCCATGTTACCATGGATCCCTTGGATCATGGAATCTCGTGCCGCTATGGCCTATAAGAATTTCACCTGATCCTCATGGCACATGGGTCCGGCATGTGAGGTGTTTGGGATGTCATTTCGGTTGTTGGCAACCCTGATAGCTCCTCTGATGGGCACAATACCACCCTGAAATTTTGTACGGAGATAAAGGGCACTGATAGAAGTTCACTTAGGCTATGTAACTTTCAAAAACCTGTTAAGTACAAAGCGAACATGCTGGCCAAGGAAGTTGAAACATTCAAATAGACTTTTCTTGCGATTTAACCATCCGAGTGTAGTGAAACATGGTAAAGAAAATGTTTATACCCATTGTAATGCTCTGTCATCTAATTTAGTTCAATTGTTTACATAGCTTCAAGATTGCGGCTGTGCGAAATTTTAAAGTTAAGTTTTTATTTCTTGTGTCTTAATCGTATGATCGAAGTCAACGTTCCAATAGTGAACCTACGCAATAATCCTCATCTAATATTACATAACTCTATGGCCTGCATATGGTATAAGAGACCAACATGATGACCATCCGAAATATTTAGACGGTTTTCAATATCTATTAATCAATGACAGCAATAATACTGAAATTTTGTATGTTAATAGAGCCCATAAGCATAAGTTCATCTATGGGACTTTCAATAACCTGGTGAGCACAAATTCAACATGGCGGCGACGTGAATTTTAAATATTTTAATGAAAATTTCTCGCGATTTAACCATCCGAGCGTTGTGAAACTTGGTACAGTAAATGCTTATACACATTTTCATCTAGTGGCATCTAATTTATTTCAATTGTTTTCATAACCAGAAGTTGGCAGATGTGCGAAATTTTAAAATCTCGTTCTTATTTTTTGTGTCCTAATCATTCGATTGAAATTTGAATAATACACCTACAGAATAATAATCTTCATGTAATAGTACACAACTCTAAGGCCTACATACATAAGCGCGATCATCCGAAATCTGTAGATGGTTCTCAATATCTACGAATCTATCACAGCAATCAAACTGTAATTTTGGATGTTGATGGAGGCAATTAACATAAGTAGGATATATGAAAATAGGCTTTAGTTCTTCACGGAACTTTATGTTTCACATATTCGAGTAATTGGAATTATTTTGTGTTAACCGACTGAAGGTAACAATGCCAATTGTTAATATGGCAACACTGCAAAATTGGCTTCAAAGCTAACCTTACGTTTCCCACTTCTATTCCAGTCGAATACCGGGATGGCCACCTCCTTCCCCATCGCACTGCATTACAAATACACACACTAATACATTCACCACAATAACACAGGTTATCAGACAAATTCGTATATTTTTCTCTCTCTGTTGTTCGGATCAGTCTTTTGACTGCCTTGATGCAGCATCCCACGCCTCCCTGTCCTGAGCAATTCGCTTCATCTCTATCGCACCTTACATCCGAGGCAATCTGTTTAACATATTCCAACCTTGGTCCACCCCTACAGTTCTTGTCCTAGACCCATCCTTCCATAACTATGTTTGCTATTCCTGAGTATCTTAGTATGTGTCCTACCAACCTATCTCTTCTCTTCTTTCGCAGTCGCCAGAAACATCTCTCCTCTCCCACTCGTCTTAATACCTCCTCGTTTGTTACTCTATCTACCCATCTGATCTTCATCATTCTCCTGTAACACCACATTTCAAATGCATCTATTCTGCTCTTTTCTGCTGCACCAACAGTCCAAGTTTCACTTCCATAGAGCGCCACGATCTAGACAAAGGCTTTCAAAAATGACTTCCTAATACCTAAATCTATATTCGATGTCAATAGATTTCTTGTCTTAAGAAATGCTTTCCTTGCTTGACCCAACCTACTTTTTTATATCTTTTAAACCAGGTGAATCAACTGCCCCTCCGAATATCGTATTGTGCAGCCCATCTAATGCGTGTTGTCAGGAAAGTCGATATTTCTCTGCTTTCATTCCGCATAGTACTAATGCACTGCAGTCATATCCCGCAAACGATAATGATCCCTATTATTTTTCCTCGTATTAGTCTGTAGTCACATGAAGGGAAAGATAATAGTGTCCAGTATCGATTGCAGGATAAGCATGCCGTGCATTACTGTAGTACTATACTGTACGGAATGTAAGGAGAGGAATATAGACCTTCCTGATAACAACGTTAGTTGGGCTGCATAACACAATATTATTAGGGGCAGCTGATTCATTTGGAATATATGCACACACACAAGTACAATGGGCTACGTGACTACAATGTCGCAAAGTCCCTAGATGAATGAACAACATGGGGCTGATGACCGAGGTGTCTTAAGTCCCTAAAAGGACTTAAGAACACGATTATGATGATTTGTTGTTTTAAGTAGTTGAATATCCAGGTTATGAGTCCCCCTGTTTACAGTAGAAGCTGAATGGCAGGTCGAATATAAAGGTTGGTGTTTCTGACTCTCGTACAAGTACAGACGACAATTTCCGTGCCAGAGCGTTAAGAATAGTGCATAACCACGAGTTCCTTGCCGCCGGGAGGAATCAATAATGTAATCAAGACTGACTGGGAAGCAATTTGCAGGCATTGCGAGGCAATTAGGGTGGAGCCATGGGAGTAACAGGTCGTGAGTTGAAGCTCTTGAACCGGCACAAACCAGGACTTATAAATCTTATCAATAGACACTAATATTTAAACATAGGTAGCAGCATAAGATTCAAAGAGAGCTTTGTTGTTTCATTTAGGGACTTTGCGACAACGTATACTTGTGTGTGTGTGTGTGTGTGTGGAATTTGTCTGATAACCTGCGTTATTGTGATGGCTATATTAGTGTGTGCATTTATAATTCAGATACCGACAGCGGCAGCTACGCTCGCTAAAGCGCAGCGCTAGGCCATGGGGTCAAGCTGTCTTCGGACTCGGTAGACGAGGCTTCGAGCCCCACCGTCGGCCGTTCTTGAAATGGTTTTCCGTGGTTTCCCCATTTTCAACACCAGGTAAATGTTGGAATGGTACATTCTGACAGGCCATGGCCGCTTCGTTCCACATCCTTTCCAAGTTTCATTCATCTTCATTGATTTCATCTCCCATTAACTCCTCGCATGAGGTTGGCGTCAGGAAGGGCATCTGGCCGTAAAAACCATCCGCCACACAGAATTTCATCGCATCTCATCCCCGACCCCGTTGGAAGCGGGAATAATAAAGGGTACACCTACATACATTTGTAATTCAGATGAGGATTGGGAAAGAGGCGGCCGTGGCCTTATGTTAGGAACATTCCCGGCATTCGCCTGGAGTAGAAATGGGAAACCAAAGAAAACCAATTCCAGGATGGCTGAGATGGGAATCGAACCCACCTCTTCTCAGGTTTTCCTCACGAGACTGAGTGTGCCCCGTTCCAGCCCTTAGACCGGAATTAAGTTTCTTGGCAGAGCCGGGAATCGAACCCGGGCCTCCGTAGTGATAGTCAAAAGTGCTAGCCACTACTCAACGAGGCGGATGAACTAAAGAGAGTCCACCTTATGGCATGACTAGCATTATTGGTACCACCGCTTATGCTCCGATTCGAATTCCAGCTCTGCTAAGAAATTTAATTCTGTCCTGAGTGCTGAAAAAGAGGGAACACTAACTCTTGGCGAGGCAGTGCTGAGAAGAGCTGGGTTCGACCCCCCCCCCGTCAGCCATCATAAAAAGGATTTTTCATGCTTTACCCACTTCTACTGGACGCAAATGCCGGAATGGTTTAAGACTCCGTGAGTCTCTCCCAAAATTAGTCTCAAATGAAAAACTATTACAGACATTACATTATTATTTTATTTCGCGTATGGCTTTTAGTGCCGGGAGTGTCCGAGGACATGTTCGACTCACCAGAGGCTATAGCTGCAACAAGCGGACACCCATGGGGTGAGCTACAAGTACCGTTCAATTTCAAGTAGTTCCAACTTTCGCCACCAGATGTCACTGACACCTAGTGGTGAACGTTGGAACTTTGATAGAGCGTTTTAACGAAATAAGACCTAAAAATTTAGCTTCGCACAAGTTTATTTAGTGGAAGGATCTTTTACATGGCATACATCTATGACATGGGACCGCCGGCTTTAATTCCCTCCAAAGGAAGGCATACTGCAGGATTTTAACGGTCTTAAAAATCCGAAGACTTCGGCCGGGTTTGAACCCGCAATCTTGGGCACAGCAGTTCAGCAGGCTACCAACTACGTCACTGAAGCCGCTAGGACTAATGTAACTTGAATACTCCAGACATCAAAATGAAACAGGTTATCAGACAAAATCCTTCACACACCCAAGCATAAGGGGCTGAATGTCGACGATGTCGCTAGCGCCTAAATGAATCAACAACAACAACATACACAAGTAGAGATGTTGTTTGAGCTCAGACTTGGTTAAGTATTACAGTACCGGTACTTTAGAAGTTGTTTTGGGCCGATAACCTAGATGTTAGGTCCCTTAAAGCAACAAACAACAAATTGTTATGCTCTGAGTATGTCTACCTCTCCTTGTTATTCCTATTTTCATGTATTACTCGTATTATGGTATTACAAGCTGGATGCTGTTAATGAACTCTATATCCCTAGAGGCACATTTGTCTGAATGTCATTTTCAAATATATTTCTTGCCCTTCAATGGCCTCTAGGTGACACCGCATTGTCAATAATTAAGAATGGCTTGTAGATGTTGCGTGTCGATGAACGTCAGGGCCCGCAGGTTTTTGCAACAACGTTGTCCCAGCGCTTGTTCTAGTGTATAATGAACGCTCCACTTCCACCCTCTTCTCCCGCAGGATTATCTCATCAACGGGGAGTAAGTCCTGCTCTGTTTTCAACCGTATAAAAGCCAGTCTCTCGCGGCCAGATGAGAAATGAAATGTCACTGGTATTAACCGTGGATTCTACTTTCTCCCACAGTAATATTTTAGTCTTGGGGCTGAATATTAAATAAGAAATCCCTGTGAGTAGGATGCTTAAGAAAACCGGGTGGTGCGGACCGACAAAAAGTAGAAATTTTCACTTTTAGACTGAAAGATACTCCTCTCTTTCCCGATTACAGTAATAGGTATAACACAATGACATAACATGGCTAATCTCTACTTAGTATAAAACAAAGTCCCCGATTCTTGGATGTTACGGGTAAACTCGAGAACCACTGAATGGATTTTGATGCGGTTTTCACCATTCTGTAAAGGAGATCTTGAGGATGATTTCTGTAGAAAATAATGTATTTATGATCAAAGGAAGTCGAGCAGTAACGATTTCAGTGGAAAAGTCGAAAATAAACCTGGCGTCCGAGTGCTTTGTAAGCTTACGCTGGGAAAACAGTTAAAAATATCTAAATACTATGAGGGCCGGTTCCATCAACCTTCGTTAACATTTTAAGAATACGTTAAAGTAATTAAACAGAAATGTTAGCAAAATCGTGTTCCATCAACCAACATTACTGCTAACAAATCGTTAACCTATCCGTTATTTTAACATCCCATTCTTGCTCCGTTAAGGAGTTTAGCATAGTGTTAAAATTGGTTACAAGCAAATACAGTATATGCCTTTCGTGCTCAGTTATTGTATTATTTCTTTTTGATTACCGTATTTGAATAATGCTACAGAACAAAAATTCTTGCCAAGGTCTCATAACATGTTGCAGCTGTCTGAAAAGAAGTTTCTGGAGATGTGTTGTGCATAAATACAGTAAGGACTTTACCTTACAACCGGCCATTTAAATGATATGGCTAGGCCTAACCTAAAAATTAGCCTACATGTAATGAAATTGGTAACTATAGCCTATTCAGACAGCAACATCAATACGTAATGGTCAATAATGTAGTTGTATAGTGCACAAAAAGGTTATTGTACAGAATGTATTATCAAATGATGAATAAAACTAGTGGAAACGACAGCCATTTGATTTGCATCCAAAGCTTTCAGATGACCAGCATGAGTGTTGATTTGTAGTTTTCATTTTCACATAGTTTAGATAAACAGTGTCACGATGCAATTTAAATATAAACGCACACACAATGTTTGATCTATAAATAGCCTACAAGTTGACCATAAAGATTTTTAAAAATTTTAATAGGCACCTGATTATTAGAAAGAGTGAGCTTCACAGATTTGAAGCAGCAATGAGGCAAGTTTAAAAAAAGACAACCACATGTAGGCCTACGATAAAGCGACCCCTTAAAAGCAATTTTTGTCACATGGGAAGAACAGCTGTCAAATCGACCCTGCTAAAATTCGCCTAGTTTGTAATGCAGGGTAGAATGTAGGGTACTGGTTATTTTAAGAAATTCATTACCGGTAGAAGCCTATTTATTAATAAAGAATTCTCCTTTGTAAAATGACAGCCGCATACGATCATATACAGTACTTCGAAATCGGCCTAATTTACTCCATTCCGTCTGAAAAGCTTTTCTTTTGTGGACGTAAAGCATTGATATGGTAATGGTTGAATTTGAAGATCACAGTGGAACTGAGCAATTAAATTACTAATCTCTTGCCTCAATTATTATAAAAATAACTGAAAATGCGAGAAAAGAGCACACCCATCTACTCAAATCACATGTTATAGCATTTGTTTGTTTATGTTTCCATCGCCCTTACACTAGTTCCAGATAACGGCAGCACCGTCGCTTGAGTTCGCGAATAGCAAACAAATGAATACAAATTGACTAGACACAGTTCAGAAGTCTGAAAAACCATCCATGCCGTTCACTGCTTCCTTGATCCTTACAGCAAGTGACATTTAACGCATCGTTTGTTAACCGATTTGTTAAAAAGTTTTGTGGAACACGTAATCTATAACAGAATGTTAAAATTATAACGATTTGTTAACTTACGTTTTGTTAACCAAATTTAATGCAAGGTTGATGGAACCGGCCCTGAGTGTAAGAATTGTTCAGCATGAAAAGTTCTACAAACAAGTCCGCGAGAGCATATGTCTATCTTCAATACATCGCCCACTGTTGCTGCATAAACATCTCTCTGGTAGCAGTTAAAATGAAACACCTCGAGTACTCACTTAAAATAATTTAATAACTAAATTCTACAACTAAGGAGAACATCTTAAGACTACGACATTGCTCTCCGTGAGACTACACGTGACTCAGGGGGGGGGGGGGGGACCTCACTCAAGGCTGCCCGAGTCGCCTGCGGGGTGCTGCCGTCTTGTGGTTGCTGGGTGAACTACCCTTAGTCCAGAGCGAGGCACCGGACATGCCGTCCATCTAATTTGTTACACAAATTATAAAAAATGATGGCAGTACGTGGACATACTGCTCCAACACAAGTCTCTAGCAATAAATCAAACCACACAATGTAGAAAAAAAACACAAGATAAACACTATATGAACACAAGATAAACACAAGATAAACACAAGATAAACACACTACACTGGTAGTCCTTTTAGATGAGTTATTCAGGGAAAAGGCTGATCCTGGTTACTGGCCGTTTGTACGACCACTTGCTCGTCCGCACAGTCACAACACGCACCAGCCCATCAGTCCCAGGATGGAGCTCTTCTATTATCCCGGTTGGCCATGTGAGGGGGGGAGCATTTTCTTCTTTGAGGAGCACCAACCTTCCTGCCTTGAGGTTGGGTTGGTTGTGGAGCCACTTGGAACGCTGCTGGAGCTGGCCCAAGTAGTCGGTTGACCAGCGTTTCCAGATGAGTCGTCGGCACCGCTGGACCAATTGCCATCTTGACAGTCGTGATGATGGCCCTAAGAGACAATCTGGTTCAGGGAACGACACTAAGGGTTCGCCAGTCAAGAAGTGACCAGGGGTGAGGAACGCATACTCATCAGGACTGTTGGGTATCGGGATGATGGGTCTCGAATTTAAACATGCCTCAATTTGTGTGAGCAGTGTTGTTATCTCTTCAAAAGTTAGCACAGTGTTACCAGCAACTTTCTTCAGGTGGGTCTTCACTGATTTTATAGCTGCTTCCCACAGTCCGCCGAAGTGAGGGGAGTAAGGAGGTATGTGATGCCAACGAATTCCTTCTTCAGCTGTGAAGTTCGATACGGTAGTTTGATGGTCTTCTGTTCGGATGAAGCGCGACAATTCATCTAGTTTCCTTCTTGCTCCGGTGAAGCACGTGCCATTGTCACTATACATGTGACTGCAGCGCCCACGTCTTGAAATGAACCTTCTTAATGCGGCAATAAAGGCATCCGTGGATAGATCGCTGACTGCCTCAATGTGTAGTGCCTTGGTCGCCATGCACACAAACAATGCTATGTAGCATTTCTTCTGTATTTTACTTCGTGGGCTTCCATATTTCACATGCAGCGGCCCTCCATAGTCCACACCACAATGAGAGAACGGCTTGCTTGGGGTCACTCTAGACTTAGGCAACTGTCCCATGAGCTGACTGGTGTCATTGGTCTTCACTCGGAAGCATGTTACACAGCTGCGGATTACTTGCCTGATGACAGATCGGCCATTGGTTATCCACCACCGTTGCCGCAACGAGGCTAAGAGAAGTTGGCTTCCTGCGTGCAAAAGTCGTATGTGCTCATTCCAAATAAGCAATTTTGTGACAGGATGCTTAGGGGGCAGTATCAAAGGATGTTTTTGTTGAAATGATGCTTCAGCATTCTCCAGCCTGCCGCCCACCCTCAATAGGTTGTCACTATCCAGAAAGGGGTGCAGAGTGAGAAGTTTGCTCTGAAGTGGCACTGCGTTTCCTTGATGTAAATTATGTATCTCCTGACTGTACGAGCAGCGCTGAACGATGCGGATGATTGCTGTCAGACTATCGCGAAGTTCGTCAGTAGTCAAAGGTCCATGCCGTCTTGCTGCTGCCTCCTGCTTTAGATTGTGAAGAAATCTGAGAATGTATGCAAATACTCTGTGCAGTTTAGTCCAGCTGGAAAAGCGGGTGAAGAGGTTATCGGCGTCATGATTACTCGCCACGAAACACAACCTTACTCCTCGCTGCTCAGGAATTTCGGTTGGTTCAGCAGTGGTTAGTTCAGGCCAGGCTGAAGGATCCGTCGATAGCCAGGCGGGCCCCGCCCACCATAATCGATTGCCTTGAAGTCGATGTGGCTCCGTTCCCCTGGAGATAACGTCCGCTGGATTTTCCTGTGATGAGACATGGTTCCAATCTTGCTGAGAAGTCAGTTGGTGAATTTCCGACACCCTGTTGGCCACATATGTTTTCCAGGCTGAGGAGCTACCTGCAATCCAGGCCAGAACGACAGTGGAGTCTGTCCAGTAATAACGTCGACATGAATGTAGATTAAGGGCTTGAATCAATCTTTCCATTAGCCTGCTCAGAAGTAGTGCGCCATTCAACTCCAGTCTTGGGAGCGACACTTGCTTCAAAGGGGCTACCCTAGATTTAGAGCAAAGTAAGTGAACGGAGATCGTTCCATTGGAGTTGATGCAACGTAGGTAAGCGCAGGCACCGTAGGCTCTTTCTGAGGCATCAGCAAATCCGTGAAGTTCAACATTGGCATTCATGCCGTCTGAGGTCACCTTCCGTGGTACACGAATCTCATTTAGTTTGGGGAGCTGCTGATGTATCTCCTTCCATTGTGTCTCAAGTTCTGAGGGAATTTTACCATCCCAATCGAGGTGTCGTTGCCAAAGGACTTGTATGAACAACTTGCATTGGACAATTACAGGCCCTATGAGTCCCAATGGATCATAAATGGACGCTACATTGGCCAACACTGATCTCTTTGTCCAAGTCAATTTGTTGTGGTTGAGAGCTCCCACGGTGAATTGAAATGAGTCACTACTCGAATGCCATAACAGACCAAGCGTTTTCACGGCGCCATCTTCAAGAGGAAGACTGCAAGACACCTGGCTCTCGCGAAGTGTAGGTGGGATGGCCTCCAATACATCGGGATTGTTGGACCGCCATTTACGGATGGGGAATCCTCCGGTTTGCAGGAGCGATGTGAGGTCTTTGTACAAATGGATGGCTTCTTCAATGGTGTCTGTCCCTGTCAAAAGATCATCAACGTAGAAGTCTCTCTTGGCAACTTCGGCTGCTGTAGGGTGTATGTCTTTACCGTCGAGTGCCACCTGCAGTAAGCAACGGGTAGCTAGATACGGAGCCGCTGCAGTACCGTAGGTTACCGTTGTCAATCGGTACATATCCAGTTTTTGATTCGGAGAACTGCGCCACAAGATTCTCTGGAAGTCTCGGTCTGCTTCATGAATCTGGATCTGTCGGTACATCTTCTCGATATCTGCTGTTAGCGCATACTTGTGTGTGCGGAAGCGAAGAACGATCGAGAACAGATCCTGCTGAACAGTTGGCCCAACCAGCATCACGTCATTCAGGGAGATCGACGAAGTAGTTTTAGCCGACGCATTGTAGACAACTCTGACCTTGGTAGTGTTGCTCGTGTCCTTGATTACTGCGTGATGAGGCATGTAATAAACAGGTTTCTGCTGGTCACTACGATCGACAAGTTCCATGTGTCCTAGTTGGAGGTATTCATCCATGAATTTGATATACACATTCTTCAGGTCAGGTTGTCGATGCAATTTCCTCTCGATATAGCCAAAGCTCCTCCTGGCATTGGCAAACGAATCACCAAGTTCTCCTACTGCTTCTCGTAGTGGAAGTCTCACTGTGAACCTGCCCGACTCATCACGCGTGAAAGATTTCCTAAAATGCTCCTCGCATTGACTTTCTTCCTTGGAATGGCTACGAGTCGTCAGCTCCTCCTGTTCCCAAAAGCGTTCCACCTGTGTGTGCAAGGCTTCAGCCGTGGATAACAATGATGTTGTTCCATTCTTACGTTGTTGAACTGAGTGAGGGGGTAGACATCCAGATAGCACCCAACCAAGTTGTGTATTTTGAAGAGTAGGGTAACCATCCCTAGATTGTTGTTCGGGTCTCAAGACTTCAAAGAACACAGTAGCACCTAACAGCAGATCTATCTCCTTAGGCTGGTTGAAATTAGGGTCGGCTAGTGGAATGTTGGCGGGCAGTTGCCAGTCCTCGTACTCTATTCGTGATGAAGGCAGCGGACCAGTAATCTGACGCAGGACAGAACCTACTATATGCCGACTATAAGTACCAACTCTCGACTCTATCTGAAGTTGACAGAAGTGAGAGGATTCAGTCGCTCGCGTGTTGCTAATGCCATTGATGGGTATTGAATGCCGATTCAGCTTGATACCCAAACGGTCCACTAAGTCTCGAGACACGAAGTTCATCTGTGATGCACTGTCTAATAGTGCTCGGCATTGATGCATTCGACCTTCGCTATCCCTAATGTTAACAATGGCAGTTGATAGCAATACTTCATTGTGAGGGCAAGCGCCTCTGACAGAACAATATGCTTGGTGTTGGGATGCAGTGTGTGACGAGGTAACAGTACGGTCCATATTCTGGTCTATATGTAACATTGTGTGGTGACTTTTATTGCATCTTCGGCAGTTACCTGCGTTGCAATTGTTGGCTATGTGGTCATTTCTCAAACAATTGAAACAGAGATTATGTTCCCTCACAATACCTATACGGCCATTTACGTCCATGTATTTGAATTTTGGACATTTATGCAGACTGTGAGATGTCTTACATAGCACACAATAAGGTGACGTGGTGACGAAGGCTCGGTGTTGTCCCCTTGAACTTGTACCACGCTTGACCTCATCTTGGGTTACAGCAGCTGTCTTGTTGGACGTGACTATTTCTAAAGTTTGGCAATTACTTTCCAAGAATTGAATTAGGTCCTTCAAGCTGGCATGCACTTCATTTGACGTACCGTTCTCCCATTGTTTCCTGAGATTGAGACTGATTCTTTCCAAAACTAAGTGCGAGAGCATAAGGTCATGCAAGGGCGTTTCAATTTTTAGAGCTTCTATGGCATTTAAGTTGCTGCAAAGTTGATTAATTAGCAAACGCAGCTCTTTAGGAGAATCATGCTTTGCGTTAGGGAGTGACAACAATTCCTTGATGTGAAGGTCTGATATAAGTCTGGGATTGTGATACCGACTGCGAATCAATTCCCAGGCGACTTTGAAGTTATCCTGTGAAATTGGTAAATTCTCAATTAGGTGGTGTGGTTCCCCCGACAAACATGATAGAAGATAATAGTATCTTTGAATGTCTGTGATTGTATCATTATTGATGATCAGCGCTACAAAGGTGTCATAGAAATGCATGAAATCTTGTAGAGCACCACTGAACTTGGGTAGTGAAATAGTTGGAAGTTTTAGGGCGCAACTATTGCTCATGTTATCACTATTTACAGGCGGAGGTGTGTGTGTATGTTCGGGGCACAATAGCGTTTCCATTTTTGACTTAATGTCCAAGCATAAATCATCAAAGGCTGCTCTATCTAGATCATGTGCTTCGTTTTCAGGATCATCGATTTCCAATTTATCTGAGTGTCATTATACTCATCCATTTAACTCGCCAACGATTGTTTCCTAACTTTAATGTCATTAAGATTCCCACCTGCTGCAAATGCATTCACGAATATACTTAAGCGAGTCACGCGAGATTTGATGACTGCTCTTTTCTTTGTTAATACACGTTTTTGATTGGCATCCATACTAACCCGGTAAGAAAGGACAGAAGGAAATGTTGAACCAGATTGTACTCACCGATGCTGTCTTCAATGTTGGTAAGCTTGTTTATCTGTCGACAGCGGTCTCTGGTGGATGTTCCTGCAAGTTCCGTTCTCTAGCACTCCTGGCGGGCATGTATGGTAGCTGACGTAAGCGGACTAGCACCTCACAAGATGGCGTCCTACGGTCATGGCGTGGTTGTGCTATTCAAGATGGCTATTTACAGAATACGAATTTATTTCTACCGTTATATATGTATATATTTTGTATTCTTATACCGCACTTTGTATTATTAGTCACAGTTTGATTTGTAACATAAGTCATGCACATTTCATCACTAAACAGGTACACTTGTTTCACAAAAATCCCACATGTTGGCACACGAATAAGTTCGAAGTTCACTTTTTTCTATAATCCGGCATTAGGAGGACCAAAATGTTGCTGCATAAACATCTCTCTGGTAGCAGTTAAAATGAAACACCTCGAGTACTCACTTAAAATAATTTAATAACTAAATTCTACAACTAAGGAGAACATCTTAAGACTACGAAATTGCTCTCCGTGAGATTACACGTGACTCGGGGGGGGGGGGGGGGGAGGAGGGACCTCACTCAAGGCTGCCCGAGTCGCCTGCGGGGTGCTGCCGTCTTGTGGTTGCTGGGTGAACTACCCTTAGTCCAGAGCGAGGCACCGGACACCCACTATAAGTGTTTTTACGTTTGAATTTCTTCCAATCATGTCCATTCAACTACTGAGGCGACATTTTACGAGCTAGCTAAGGGCGAGTCTATCAGCCCTGTTACAACCTAGCTAGCGAGTAGTGGTTTTGTAGGGGTTCTGGCCCCACCTCCACCTCCCCACCTCACAAGATGGCGGCGGCGCGATATCTCTCGAACCCATGGTCGGATTTTGACGAATGAGGTGTCAGTGAACTCGGGCTGATACCCCCTTTCCAATGGACAACATATTTCAACCTCAAAAATAAAATCTACCCTACTAGGGGTTGAAATTGTAATTTTTTTTTAGAGAATCTCTCTTTCCAATTGCAACATGTGAGAGTTTGAATGCCGATATGGATTTAAACGTTGTTCTACATAAAGTGCATGTGTTCGGTGGATATCCACTATGAATTAACATGCTTGTTTTTTTGTTTTTGTTTTTTATGCATGCCCACTCATGGCTTTTGTAAGAGGGTGGGGGAGTGGGTCCCTGTGGATGGGTTATTGTTGACAGGTCATTGTTGGCAGGTCATTGATGACAGATCCTTGTGGACGAGTCCTTGTGGACAGGTCCTTGTGGACAGGTCCCTGTGGACGAGTCCTTGTCCCTTTGGACTGATCCCTTTGGACCGGTTCCTTAGGCCTGGTCCCTATGGACTGGCTCATGAATTTATTTAAATTATGTCAAAGGGCCTAACTACATTTGTGTGTGTTGAACTGACGTTGTTCACCAACCCCCACTACTATAATGGGATAACGATAAGAAAGGAAAGTGATGAAATACATGTGAACATACAAGGGATCTAACTTGGTGGATGGATGTGTTCTAACGAGTCATTTGTAGTTGAAAGAGAATAATACATGTTCTTAAGATGTTAAAACTGAGGAGATGGTACGTGCAGTAAACCGACTTGTTACTTCCTGTGTCATATTACAGACATGACAGAGAGCGCGCAGATCTGTTGCTATGACTAACACTGCAGTAATTTGAAACCGCAAGTGTTCATTAAGACAATGGATGATGATCATGCAAAGATAGCAGTTATTGGATATTACGCAGGTGTTCCTTCCTGTGTCATGTTGCTGACATGGCAGGGAGCGCACACTGCTGTTGCTATGACTGACTCTGCAGTAATTTGAAACCCCATGTGTTGATTAAGACAATGGGTGATGATCATGCAAAGTCAGCAGTCATTGGATACCACACAGGTGTTCCTAGTGTACTTTGGACTCTCAGCTGTATTGGGAAAGGAATTGCAATGATCTGCAAAAAACTGCTGGCACGAGCGATGAGAGTTTATATAAGAGAGGTGTCATATATCTCCCTACTGTCAGTCTTTATTACTCGCTTTGAGTGAACAGTGCTCTATTACTGCTCAAGAGTTGTAAAAAAAAACCGTTTTGGTAGAAAATCATTAAATTATTTTGCAAGGTAAGTACTTATTATTAATGGATTGTAGTCTTTTATTACTAATTGATGTTGAAGTTATTGATTGGAATGTATTTATTGATTGATTAATTGATTGATTGATTTGTTTACAGATAATTGGGTACCTGTAGGATACCAGATTCCTACAATCTGTTCATTCAGTGACAGCAGTTGATCAATTATAAAAAGGTAAGTGCCCCTCTAATAACTTTTAAACAGCTAGAGTATTATTTTCCAATGTTCACCACTACATGTCAGTGAAAATCGTATATTTAGCAGTAAAAAGTTGGAACTACTTGACCATGATGTGTAAAGCTAAATTTGTAGGTTAGATTTTGATTACCACTCTATTAAGTTCGAATGTTCATTGCTAGGTGTCAGTGACAGAGGGAATATTTAAAGTCTTAACCTCAGTTCACTTAACTTTACCTAACTTAACCTTGTCATGTGACATGTTTTACAAGTTTAAACTAGTTTTAAGACTGACTATGACGTCACACTTAGGTCACTTAACTGACGATCGCTGGTTTCCAATATGTGACATGTTCTACAAGTTTAGACTTGTTTTAAGACTGGCTATGACGTCACACTTAGCTCACTTAACTGGTGATCGCTGGTTTCTATCACGTGGCATGTTCTACAAGTTTAGACTTGTTTTAAGATTGGTTATGACGTCACACTTAGCTCACGTAACTGACGATCACTGGTTTCTATCACTCTATCATGTTCCAATGTTCACTGCTAGGTGTCAGTGACAGTGGTATATAGTAACCCCCAGTCAGAACTACATGAAGTTAGACTTGCTAGGAGTTCACAGATGATCGATTTAAATACCCTGCTATAACCATTGACTGGAATGTAATTAAACTATTTATATTGTACCTTTGTTTATCACTTATTAACATTTATGATTTCTTTCTTTTATAGGTAATTTCGAAAGGGATCATCATGTTCAAGTGTGGTGACTGTAAGAAACAGTTCTCAAGACCTGACAGCCTTCAACGACACGCAAATGTTAAACATGACATTAAAATGTTTGTGTGCAGTCATTGTGCTACCACATTTAACAGACAAGATAATCTTGCACGTCATGTAAATTTAATGCATGTTAGTTCAGCACCATTTTCATGTTCAGCACCATTTTCATGTTCAGTTTGTGAACTTGGTTTTTCTGCTGTAAAGCGATATCAATCCCACATGGTTGAAGTGCATGGTGAACAACAAGAATTAAAAACTGTAAAATCAACAACTAGCACGGAACCTTTAAATGAATGTAATGCTCAAAAGCGTGAACGTTCTCAAGATTGTGAAAATAGTTGTGCATCAAAAAGAAAGAAGAATGGTGAACCTTCAATAACACATTGTGATGTATGTAATATTGATATACCTTCTTCAATCATTCATGGACATTTACGCAGTATTCAACATAAAACAAACACTTGCCATGGAAGGAATTCTGGAAATGTTCAACAAATTGGTAGTGCATTTAAAAGTCGAATTGCTAGTTATAGACTTCATAGTGAAGTAAAAATCAAAGTATTGAATCATTTTTAAAAAATGTTCAACCTACTGTGTTTGGCTTGGTAGGTAATGTTTTATTAGAGCATAAAACATTTAAAATGAATTTTGAACTTTTTGGCCTCTATGTAAAAACTGGGAGCGAAGGTGAAATTACGGATATCAAATCTTTTAATACAAAAAACGTAATTGTTAGTGAATCAACTAATATTAGTGATATATACCAAAATATTTCAAGTGCTATCATCGTGAAGAGTGAAGAGTTCCAGGAAAGGGAGTCGGGCTGGGCATTGGTTGAAGTACTTTATTTAGAAACCAACATGAATAAATATAATTCCCTTCGAGCATCATCATACATTGATTTGCCAGCATGGATCAAACGTAAGAAAGCTGTTGTGAACGTTATGAATAATGATGACGCATGCTTTGCATGGGCTGTAACCTCAGCTCTCCATCCAGCAGTGGGACATGTGGAGAGAACATCATCATATCCTCACTATTCCTCAGTGTTAGATTTAAAAGAAATGGAATTTCCTATGGCGATAAAAGACATTAAACGTTTTGAAGAGCTGAACAATGTAAGTATTAATGTTTATGAAATTGAAAATAAGAGTATAGTAGGCCCTCTATATTATACTCAGGAAAAAAAGGATGCTCATGTAAATTTACTTTACATAACCGAAGGTGAAAATGCCCACTATTGTTGGATAAAACATTTATGTAGACTTGTTGGTAGTCAACTATCAGAATACAAAGGTAAAAAGTGGTTGTGTGAAGGCTGTTTGATCTATTTTACAAAAGAGGGTCAACTAACTCAACATCAAAAATGGGGATGTAATCATGTGTGTACGGTATTACCAACTCCTAAAAATAACATTCTAAAATTTAAGGATTATGAGAAACAGCTTCGAGTACCATTTGTTATATATGCTGACTTCGAGGCTTTGCTAAAACCATTTAATACATGTTCATCGAATCCAGCCCAACCTTTCACCAACACTACTCACATTCATGAACCTTTTAGCTTTGCATATTATATTAAATGTAGTTATGATGACTCTTTAAATAAGTTTGAGCTCTATAGAGGACCTGATGCACCTAAAGTTTTTATGGAAAGGCTTGAGAAAGATGCCGTCCGTATATCCTCTATTTTAAATACGATCATTCCAAAGGAGCCACTAACTTCATTAGAGCAAATGAATTTTGAAACTGAAACTAATTGTTTTATATGTGGTGAATGTTTATATACAGACAGGGTTCGCGATCATGACCATTTAACAGGAAAATATCGTGGTGCTGCTCACCAAGAATGTAATTTAAATTATAGAGTAAGTAAATTCATTCCGGTCATTCTACACAACGGTAGCAAATACGATAACCACTTTATCGTTAAAGAATTTGGAGCTTCAGATGTGAAAATTGATGTTATTGCAAATAATAAGGAACAATACATATCGTTCACAAAATACATCAAAACTAACAATAAGAAAACGATAAAACTGCGATTTTTAGATTCATTCCGCTTTATGCCGAGTAGTCTTGATAAGCTTGCTAGTAATTTAAAATCAGATCAGTTTCATGAAATTCAACGTGTCTTTCCTAAAGAAGATGATTTTAATTTGATTTGTCAAAAGGGTATATTCCCTTACGAATATATTAACTGTGTGGAACGTCTTGAGGAGTGTTCTTTACCACCGAAAGATGCATTTTACAGTTCCTTAAACACAAGTCATATCAGTGATCAGGAATATTTACATGCACAACGTGTATGGGCACAGTTTGACATTCAAACTTTAGGAGAATTTTCAGACATATATTTGAAGACAGATGTGTTGTTATTAGCAGATGTTTTTGAAAATTTTCGGAATGTTTGTATGAAAACTTATGACCTTGATCCTTGTCAGTATTTCACAGCTCCTGGGTTAAGTTTCAGTTCAATGTTGAAAAAAACGAAAGTAAATTTAGAATTAATGACTGATATAGACATGATCAATTTTATAAAATCATCAATTCGAGGTGGATTAAGTCAATGTAGTGGACGGTACTCTAAAGCGAATAATAAATACATGCCTAGCTACACCCCTTGTGAAGAGTCAAAGTATATTGTCTACCTCGATACAAATAACCAATATGGTTGGGCTATGAGTCAATATCTACCACTAAAAGATTTTCGCTGGCTGACACAACCTGAAATTGATGTCTTACATGTTGACACTCTTAATGATAACGATGATAAAGGATATAGTTTAGAGGTAAATCTTGAGTACCCTAAAGAGTTACATGATGATCATAATGATTTACCATTTTGTCCTGAGAATATGAAATCTCCATACATCACATCACGAACAAAAATGTTAATTGCTAATGTAAATAATAAATGTAAATATGTAATACATTATCGAAACTTGAAACAGTGTCTACAGCATGGATTGAAATTAACTAAAATTCATCGCGTATTGCAATTTCATCAGTCAGCATGGCTCAAACCGTATATTGATCTAAACAATAATTTAAGAAAACAGTCAACAAACGCGTTTGAAAAAGATTTTTATAAACTCATGAATAATAGTGTTTTTGGGAAGACTATGGAGAATGTTGATAAACGAGTTGATGTAAAGCTGATAACAAAGTGGGAGAATGATGGTAAAAGGTATGGTGCGAGCAACTTAATAAGCAAGCCTAACTTTCATAGCTGTTCAATTATTCATGAGGATTTAGTTGTAATACAAATGAATCGTCTTAAAGTAACTTACAACAAACCCATATATGTGGGTTACACCATTCTGGAATTATCAAAAACACTTATGTATGAATTTCACTATGTAAGAATACATACATACATACATACATACATACATAAGAAGAACTATCTTGATAATGCTAAATTACTCTACACAGACACAGATTCTTTTATTTATGAGTTTAAAACTGATGATTTTTATGAGGATATCAAAACTGAGCTAAATAGGTTTGATACAAGTGACTATCCCGAGGATAATATTTACCATTTACCTCTAGTAAACAAAAAGGTTCTTGGGAAATTTAAGGATGAATGTGCTGGTGTTATTATAGACACCTTTGTAGGCACAAAATCTAAATCATACAGCTATATGACAATTGATGATGTAGTAGTAAAAAAATTAAAAGGAGTGAAAAAGAATGTTGTTAGTAAAGAGTTAGATATAAGTGATTATAAAAACTGTATAGTTAGTAACCCACCTGTATTATATAAGAAAATGTGTGTATTTAGAAGTAAAAATCATCAGCTACATACCAATTTGCTGAACAAAGTTGCTTTAAGTAATGAAGACAACAAACGATTCATTATACCCAACACATTTGATACGTTTGCTTGGGGAAACAGTCGCATTGACGACTATTACTTTACTTAAGTCTAATGATCACTATATTGTAATATTTGTAGTGTGTTTTATATTGTAATATTTTTTTTTGTAAAAAACTGTAAGTAGAATGTATAATGTTAGGCTACTGTAGTTTATTAAAAATAAGATAAGTAATACATTTTAGTGTAAAATGTTTGCTTTTGTATATTACGAAAAAGATTTTTTTAAAAATGTACAGAATGTGTGAACTAAACAAGGGAAATGTAAAAATGTAAAGTGGAAAATTGTAAATATCCATGTGTGAAAAAGTGAAATAGTTATCACCATTTTAAAATTAAAAGACATTGTGATCTGGTAAACCTTGTTTTTATTTCACAACAACAAAAATGTACAGAATGTGTAAACTAAACAAGAAGAATGTAAAAACTGAAAAGTGGAAATTGTAAATATTCATGTGTGAAAAAATGAAAATAAAGAAATGGCTATCACCATTTTAAAATTAAAAGACATTGTGATCTTGTAAACCTTGTTTTTATTTCACAACATATATGGCTTTACAAAATAGAATACAAAGAAATACCATTTCCTCAATTCTTTTCAATATTCATGTCCACTCATCATTAACTTCCCTTTTATAGCAGTAATCACAATGAGGGCTGCCAACCTCTCCCCCACTGAGCCATTATAGGATGTCAAACGTTGCTTAGCTTTTCAACGATACTTTATCCACCACACATATTAAAGCATAATGACTATGACGATAAGAAAGGTCGTGTTCTTTACATGCTTAATCCAAAGAAATAATAGGTATTTTCTTAACACAGGGTCTTGAGTCCATAAGTTTGGTACATGTTGCAAGATTTCTTTCACGGCATTGACTGTCACAAAATAAATGAAAACTTGGAGAGCACCAATAATTCATCTTTGGTAAGACTATCCAGGATCTTGAGTCCATGATTTTGGTATAAGTTGCCAGATTTCTTTCACGGCATTGACTGTCACATAATAAATGAACAACTTGGAGAGCACCAATAATTCTTCTTTGGTAAAACTATCTGCATATCGATGACAGATAACCTTTTAGTTCCACCCTTAAAACAACAACACTACCTCTTGCATAATCTGCGATGTTGATGGCTCTTGAGACGTGAAAGATGGATTAAACATAACTTTTATATCAACAGGAGTTAGACTTTGCTCAGTAAACAATGCACTGTCATGAGCCACAGTATTTTTTTTCTTGGACTTGCTTTTTTCTTTTCTTTATAAGTGTTTGAAACGGTGTATTAAAAGAGAATGATAAACATCCAAAGGGTAAATAGAGTAACAAATAAAGAGAAATGAAAATGATACTTCCATATCAATTGTCAAGCATGAACTAATCTCTAGCAAAGTTCACTCAATACTATAAATAATAGTTTAAAGTGGGTGCAAAAGTGGGTGCAAAAGTGGGTGCATAAGTGGGTGCAAATGTGGGTGCATAAGTGGGTGAAAAAGTGGGTGCATAAGTGGGTGCAAATGTGGGTGCATAAGTGGGTGAAAAAGTGGGTGCATAAGTGAATGCAATAGTGGGTGCAAAGGTAGGTACAAAAGTGGGTGAAAAAATGCCCCCCCCCCTTTTTGAATCTCGCTAACGCCCCCTTCTTAATCTATTTTTTGAAATTTTGACAAAGGGTCTAAGTGCACTTTTGTTAATATCTCGCGAACCAGTCTCTGTTGACGGGTCCTTGTTGACGGGTCCCTGTGGGCGGGTCCTTTGGACTGATCCCTATGGACTGGCCCATGCATTTTATCCAAATTATGCCAAAGGGACCCGCCCACAGGGACTAGTCCTCGCATTGTCTTATCTTGCTTCCCAGTTCCAAGTTAATAATTACTATTAGCACTCCCGTCCTATTCATTGTACATCAGTGCCTTCACTGAAACAATCAATTCTCATTAGTGCTACGTCCTGTTGCTGGTGTTCCTCGCTCAATGGACTTGTTCCTCTTCGAGTGTTGGCCATGGGTCCGTTTCTCGGCTTTGCCAAGGAATTCAATTCTGGTCTGAGGGTTGCAACAGGGTTCACTCAGGCTCATGAGCCAGAACTGAGAAGAGGAGGGTTCGATTCCTATCTCCTCTCAGTCATACTAGACGTAGTTTTGTCTGATCCCCCCACTCTTCTACTCCAGGCGAATGCTGGGATTGTACCTAAATTAAGGTCACGATTGTTTCATACCTAAATCATACCCCCAATCACAAATTCTCAAATTCTTGGCTGCCGCCCCGGAGGTCTGGATTCGATTCTTGGCTCTGCCAAGAAATTTTATTCTTGGTTTGAGGGTTGGAATAGGGTTGATTTAGGTTCATGAGGCAGAACTGAGAAGAGGAGGGTTCGATTCCTAACTCCTCTCAGTCATACTAGACGTGGTTTTGTGTGATACCGCCTCCCAGCACACACACATTTCTACTCCAGGCGAATCCCGAGATCGTTCCTAAATTAAGGTCACGATCACTTCATACCTAAATCATACTCCCAATTACAAATTCTGGATCTTCCTTGTTTTCACGGTGATCAATACTTCCTTGCCTTTCTTAATTTTCTGGAGAATTTTAACATTTGTGACGTGATCTGTCCAAAGACACCTTATACTTTACACACACACCACAATGTACGCCATGTACTGAAACTATTTAGTTCTTCGCATTAAAAATCTGTTCAATTGACGGGAGAGTTTCGAGATGAAGAGTACCAGCAGGAGATATGGAGTAGGCTTAGTTGTTCGTGGAGCTGTTCGTTAAAAAGAATAACACCCTACTCTATACGAACTATCACCAACCAACCCCTCTGAGGCCTTAAGTGAGAGCTCAGGTTAAACGGCCTTTGCAATACACACAGGGGTGTATATAAAATTATTTTCGGGGGTGGGGGCTGACTATCCTGGAAAATTGTGAGTATTCTCAGGGGATTGTCACCGCAAAATACCCAGAAATATCAACCAATATCTCAGAGCATATAACTTTGTGTAATTATTTTAGATAAGAGTTAATTGTAAAATTTTAAGTTTATATAGCCTACAATTAATAGCAATACAGAACAAGTTGTAAAATACAACACAACACGCAAATAACATTTTATACTTAATGAATTTTCTATTATGGCCTGTGGAGTATGAATGGCAAATATCTAAATATTTGTCAATTTACTAAGCAGAAAGGTAAACAGTTATTTTCTTTTACAAATTGATAACCTATTTCCCAAAAGTACCGTACTGACTGTGTAATTCTCAGTTTTGCCCCACAAGGCTGAGTGTACCCCGTTCCAACGCTCAGGCCAGAATTAAAATTTCTTGGCAGAGCCAGGAATCTAATTCGGACCTCCGGGGCGGAAGCCAAGAATTCTAGCCCCTATACCACGAAGTAGTCTAATTTCAATATTAATATTGTTTATAACTTAGCCAATAAGTTAATATTAGGGTACAATCAAATTTACAATTTTATGCCTTTACCAAAGCAACACAATCTTAATTTTATTGGCTTTTTCGGGGGGGGGGGGGGGGGAGGGGCTGGGGTCCCACAGCTCACCCCTTATAAATGCCTCTGATTCACATAGTTTGTGGCCATGTAAGGATAGTTGCAGTGTTAGACCAAGAAGCAGGAAGGTGAGTTCTGTCGGACTTGTTGAGTGTTTCCAGTTTATATTACCAAAGTTCATCTCGCAACAAGCAGCTTAGAGCAGTGCGGTACCAGGTACGGAGTCAGCTCATGAAACATTACCAGCTATTTCTGGAACAAGTTCTACACTTGCCTCTGTCATTACCCAAGTTAATTCCACTTGTACGGTGAATCAGTGCACGGATGTTCTCATGTCCACAGAACATTTCTCAAATTATGATGCCATTCTCATAGACAGAAACCAATCAAGACTAACATACAATCAAAATTAGTAGTGGAGTTATAACGGAGTAGAGCGTGATGTACACTTCCTTTTGAATACAACTATTGAGGTGGAAGGAAGATCTATAAGCATACTTTGAGTTGAGATGATAATCCATGTACAGTCATCTGTTTGTACTGTGTATCATACAGGGTGTATTTTAATTGGTGTCCCCAAATATAGGAATGTATTCCTGGCATCAACACATTTCAAACAGTTCATATGCATTTGGGTCCGAAAGTTCTTCCTCTGAGAGTTTGCCACTATCTCGATAACCAGTTTTCGAACAGAAGGATTGGGCGAGGGGGATCCATTGCATGGCCCGCTCGATCGCCAGATTTAAATCCAGTTATTTTTTCCTCTGGAGATTTTCAAAATCCTTGGTGAATTCAGCTCCTGTATCGATGTTTTAAGGGAGCTTGCCCATAATGGATTTGACCAAATTCGAACAATTTTAGGACTTTTTAACAGAGTAAAGTAATGTCTAGCTACCCCTTTTCTTGCCTTATTTAGTATGCCTCACCATAGAGATGCCTTAATCTTCAGAGGTACTTTTCGAGGATACAGTCAGCTTCTGAACTGATAACTTGATAGACTGTGTAGGTGGAGCTTTGGTCGTACAGCACCGTAGGAGTTCTCCTTGCCCACCTGTAGCGCAAGGAACATCGCGAACATGAACCCGCATACATGTTGGTCAGATCGCAAATGATAAACTGATATTATTTTGGCTTTTAGCCTTGTTAAAATATAAACAAATATTCTAAACATTTTGCCATAAACTTTTCCTGCTGTTTGTCAGTAGTAGCTTGACAACCTGTGATATTGTGATGACTATGGCTAGGATTTTGTTTATCTATGAATTACCCAAATTTGTCCTGAAACAAGGAATTTTTGACCTAAAATATTTTATCCTTATGTTGATTAAATTAGAAATAAATATTGACATATACGATGATTGATTTAGGAATCAAACCCATATCTTCTCAGTTATCCTGTCGAGGAAGATTGAGCCCGTTAACATCCTCAGACCATATTTAATGTCTTTGCAAAGCAGGAAATCAAACACGGGACCACAGGTATGCCCCTACACCTCGAGGTGACCTAAGACAGTAGAACGAGACAGTTGGAGTGTGATTGAGTTGCCCCACTCCTCATACAGATATCGGTAAGTAGTCCTGTATGCTGGGCACGTATAGGCGTGTTGGAGGGAATTGGGGAATTGGACTCTACATCTCGATCCAATATCGTACTCACAGAGGGACGAGGCACTTCTACCTGTGGTGCTTCATTTCAAATAAATTTCAAGTATGCGACCCGAGAAACATTTTTAAAACTCCGTTATGCCCAAATAAGGAGCGCGATTTAACTTCTTTAACCGATGACAATGAATTTACTTTCTTCTTTTATATTTCAAATTTCTTTGAAGTGACGGCTTCAGCCCTTCAATGGATTCAAGACTTAGACATTAACTTGTAGATTTTTAGCATTTGTAAACTATGTATATTAGTTGTTCTGCAGTTGGTATACGCTAAATAAATAAATAATACTTTCTTCTCTTCCCAAAATCTCTTCGTTCTCTCACTATGGTTTCTCTTCCTTTCTTCTGTCCATACAGGTGTGGCTCTCATTCGGGGGTGTGCGACAAAGTGATGTTTGTTCACTAACGTTCTGAAATATGTCCCATAAAATTTGGTCTGTTAAGTTGATGTCTTGAAGGTCAGTTTTAATTTCTATTATCCAGTTATTCTTGACGTTTAATGATGATGATGATGATTTTTTTTGTCGTGTAGCCTCCTGAGAGGCCGAGTGCAGGTCTTTCTAGTCGACGCCCATGGGCGATCTGCGCGTTGGGACGAGTGATGGAATGGATGAAGATGAATGAAACTGGGCAAGGATGTAGAAGGAAGTGGCCGTGGCTTATCAGAAGGTACCGTCCCAGCATTTGCTTGGTGTTGAAAATGGGAATCCATGGAAAACCATTTCAAGGACGGACGACGGTGGGACTCGAACCCACGCGTCTACCGAGTCAGCAGAGAGCTTGGCCCCATTACCTAACGCTGCGCTTCAGTCAGCGTAGCGACTGCTGTCGGTAAGATGATGATAATCGTTGTTTTAAGGGGCCTAACATCTGTGTTATTGGTCACAAAGGGTGTGGGTGATTGAGAAAATGTAAATGAAATGAAACTATACCTAAAACTAAATGCATACGTACAAACTAGAAGAGGAGATGGAAACAAAAACAAGAAGTTCCGTAACGAACTAAAGAGCCTACTTTTCATGCCAATTATTATTCTACAGTATATGAACCTATCTAGAATAATGACGAAATTAAGTTGCTAATATCAAAATTTCTAATTAGTTCGAAATACTGTATACCTTGCATAATGTTGCATAATAGAGCACTACAGTTGGCAGACATGATGACTGAATATATTCTTAGTTCCATCTCTTAAGGTACAGAATACAAAATTTGGTTGAAGTCCAATGAATAGCATGGACGTTACATGCAGTTAAACATTGGATCTAACAGCGCACGTAAAATCATGTTGGCAACAATGTCATGCATGTATTGGTCAGAAATAATCTGAAATAATATGATGTATTGTTGTGCCAATGTTGAATGAAATCCATTAGATAGTATAGAAGTTACATGCATTTTAAAATTGGACCTATCAGCAGGCTTAGAATCATGTTGGCAGCACTGACGTATATTAGTTACTCCAAATTCATCTAGAATGCCAGGTACTATACGTGTGCAAAGTTTAGAGCTATTGGCTTGCATACTTTCTGATACTGTATATTGATATTAGGGTAACAAAAATAGGGACAGCACATATTAACAGTTGGCAGCCCTGGTTGCTCTTAAGAATACGCATAGTCATATCTGTTATGGTACACATAGCACATACGAAATTTGGTTGAAATCCAAATGATAGTATGGAAGTTACATGTATTTAAATTTGGACCTGCCAGCAGGCTTTGAATCATGTTGGTAGCACTGACGTATATAAGTTACTCCAAATTAATATAGAATGTCAGGTATTATACGTGTGCATAGTTTAAAGCTGTCGGCTTGCATACTTTCTGATATATTGGTATTCGGATAAAATAAATTAGAAGCATTTATTAATAGTTGGCTGCCCTGGTGGGTCTCAAGAATACGCTCAGTCGTATCTGGTTATGTACACATACAACATACGAAATTTGGTTGAATTCCAATTGATAGTGTAGAAGTTATATGCATTTAAAAATTGGACCAATCAGCAGGCTTATAATCATTTTGGCAACACTGCCATGTATGGCCTCCTGGAAATTAAACTGCAATATTATTATCTATACGTGTGCCAATTTTGAAATAGCTCCCATTCATACCTTCCAAGATATCCAACATGGAGCTCAAATTTCAATTCCTTTTTTTTAGCAGTTGGTAGCACTGACATCATTTTCAAATATGGCCGTGATATATTTGGGTGTAGACATTTACTCCTACCAAATTTTGTTTCGATTGCTCCAGCGGTTTAGGAGTTGATAGGGGGGGGGGCACACACACACAGCCAGACAGACAGACAGACAGACAGACGGACAGACAGACAGACAGACAGAAGGACAGACAGACAGACAGAAGGACAGACAGACAGACAGACACACATTTGCCCGATCTCATAAGTCTACTTTTCCTCATTTTTGCAAAATGTGAAAAGTAGGCTAATAAGAAAGGAAACAAAAGACAGGAGGAAAGGAAATGCCCTCAATCCTCGAAGAATGAGAATTGAGGGACTTGGAATAAAGGAGAGCCAGGAAAGGCGGATACGAAAGGGAAAGAGGAGAGGGACCACCCCAAAGGCAACGGAAGAAGTAGAAAACCGGACCCAGATCAGGAAGCCCTCGGGGTCGCCAACTCCCAAACTCACCAGTCGTGAACCCTTGAGGGTATAGCACAATCCATTGTGTACCATAAGAGGTGGGGCTACACACACACTGCATCCTTGAGGGCCTTGAGCTGAAGGCAGGAGATACAATGAAAAGAAAACAAGAGGTCTGACCTCTGGAAGAATGAGGGATCAGGAAAGATGAGACAAGGGCCAATTAAGGCGGGTAAGTGAAAGACTCCCTAGGCCTCGGATACCTAATACTGTCGGGGTCGGAAAGGAACAAGAATTGACCAAGGGAGGTCGAGATGATAGATAACAGAGAGGAGCCCGGCACAAGTAAGTGGAGGCAATACTGAACACAGTTGGGGTCCAATGGTCGCCAGCCCACGTCTCACAAGTTGTCAGCTGATGATTTTTGGGATAGCATTAAGGTAAAAACACTTGCCAGAAACATAGATCTGGCTTGAAGCGAGATAAGATCAAGAAGAAGAAGAAGACGACGACGAAGACGAAGATTATTATTATTATTGTTTTTTTTTTTTTTTTTACTATGATTATTTCTGTTGACTAAGACTTGAAAATGTGATCATAATTGACATTCAAACCCGAATCTCCGGCTGTCCGGACATTACGTTTAGTCACGTACGCCACATTTTCATTATTATTATTATTATTATTATAATCACTAAAATTTGAGATGCGCAGTGGGGAAGTGCCGTAAAAAGAGCCAGAATATCTGAAAATGTCACGTAATACTAAATACCATACTTAATGCCCTCAAGAACCTAATCGTGTGTGTTTTGATTGTCAACACGTCACGGTTTAATTATTTCAATTAAAATCTTACACATTACTGGTCCAAATCGAAAAAATGATGTATGAGTGGAATAAACAAGTTACGTACACATCCACAGCACAAGTTCACGTGACTGTTGTTGCAAGCCACGCTAAATGAGGCGACAGCAACATTTAAGAAATAATGGATCTTATGGTCTGGAGAAGCTGAATGTTTTGATTGGACGTCAGATTCCCGAACAAATACAGCTCACTTTTCATGTACGGTTCCAACCTAAACGTCACAGCATTTTCTAAAGTTTCATCCATCTGTACCCATTACCTCTGCACGCTTTTCAAACTGCGCTAAGTTAACCTCTGACGTAAATAGAACTCTTTTGACAGACAGCGAAGCGGTGTTATTTACGAACAGAGCGCAAAACCATTTAATATTATATTGCACGAACATCACCAGAGTGCCATGAAACATCCGGAGACGTCCGTCATTGATGCAGTTCCATCCATCGCTCTGCAGACTTTTAGTCTCACGATAGACCAAGTATTTCAATCAAACAAATATTTTTATTAGAGTTGTCGATAGATTAAAAATTTGGATCGGTCAACCGAATGCCTTTAATCGGTTAATCGGTCGATTAATCGAATTTTAGTCGGTTTCACACAGTATCAGTTCGAGAAGAAAAAACCGTTGAATAATTATCATCATCATCCATCATCTTCATCATCTTCATTTCCCCTTTTCCAGTTGACACTGGGTGGGGGCAAATATGGTTCCTCTCCACTTTGTTCTGTCGTTCCACCATTCCTCCTCCGACACAGTGTTCCAATCCAGGTTCCGTTTACTAATACTATTCTCCACCGAGTCCATCCAACGCATTCTTGGTCTTCCTCGCCCTCTCTTCCCTGTCATCTGTCGTTCCAGTGCTCGTCTTGGTAGCCTTACTTCATTCATCCGTTTGACATATCCAAACCATCTCAATCTGGTTTGCTCCAGTTTGTCATTTAGTTTCTGTGCTCCCAGTTCTTTCCGTAGATTTTCATTTCTCACTCTGTCTCTCCTCGTTTTCTGGACCATACTTCTCAGAAATCTCATCTCAGCTGCTTGTACTCTGCTCTCATCCCTCTTAGTCATTGTCCAAGTTTCTGCTGCATATGTCATTATAGGAACATAATATGCTTTGTACATAACTTCTTTAGCCTTAATTGGTATATCATTGTTCCATACTAGTCCCCGTACCTGTTGGTAGAAAGCACTCCCGAGTTGTATTCTTCTGCTAATTTCCAAATATAGTAAGATGGTATATTGGCTTTAACGGCCGGTGAATTAAAACTCAGCAATTCTTCTAGGTTTGTGCCGTGTCTTGTGTGGGGTTTCGCCTAGGACACCAAGCTGGCTCATCGGCGGGCTCTTGGTGTCCCCGCCCGGACCCCCACAGGAGTGACGAACTGCGCGTCACCTCCCTTTATATTAGTTGCAACTGCACCACTTGACTGCGAGAACTAAAAGCTCAAGCAGGCTGCTTGTGACGCGCAGTTCGTCACTCCTGTGGGGGTCCGGGCGGGGACACCAAGAGCCCGCCGATGAGCCAGCTTGGTGTCCTAGGCGAAACCCCACACAAGACACGGCACAAACCTAGAAGAATTGCTGAGTTCCAAATCTAGTCTTCCATCTTCGTTGAATAATATATTTTAAAATGTTTACAATTTCATTTGCTATTAGGAAGATATAATTTTAAATTTTAATTGTATTGGTGGCGTGCAAGTAAAATAAATAAATTCTAAAACATGTTAATAATATTATTTAAAATATATTTCAATATTGATTATTTAATGACACGAGTTTGAAGTTGAAGTTCACAGTTACTTATAGTTAGGCTTGCCATACTTTTGGTGAGCGAAACCGGGACACATTCTTATGGGATGGCCTTACTGGGGGGGGGGGGGGGGGGGGGAGGATCTGGCATCCTAAATTGTTAGTTCTACACACCTTTTAAAAATAAAAAAAGGATTTTTTGCTACATAAAAATATATAACTTTACCTTTTTAATGATAATTTTTTCTGGTCTGCCATCTAGAAAGAAGTGTTAATAAAATACAATTTAAAATACTTTATAAAATTGTTTAATTGAACAATTTCTAAGTCTTATTATTTTTTGAAAAACTACAACTCTTTGTCTGACTACAAAAACAATTACAAAAAACTTTTTTATCAAACTAAAAAAACAATTAATTAATGAGTTAACAATGTTAATCTTTGTGTTCAAACCACTCATGTTTTTGACTTGAATGTACTTTTTTCAAAATGTCTTTCTTAAGCTTGACCTTTTCATAAAAGTCATAGCAAGATAGGCCAAAATTGATTTTACATACAATCAATGCTCTTGCAGTGGACTCTCTCATTAATGCTCTGTCATCCCCCCAGGCATTGTTCATTAGAGAAAACGCCTTTTCCACAGGTGCTGATGTACCTGGTAAACAAAGTATGTACTCTAAAACACGTCCAAGGTTCCGAACTGTTATTTTATTTTCTGAGAAGTGGTTAAAAAGCTGCTTCCATTTGCATCTTACAGCCATTTTCCGGGACATTGATAAAATCGGGCGGGACACCGGGACACGAGCAAAATACCGGGACTGTCCCGGTCAAACCGGGACGTATGGCAAGCCTACTTATAGTCAGACTTCTTTGCTCCAGGACTTGAGACATGGTCTGAACTAAGGGCTGCCCTTCTCTTAGTAACACTATTTTCAGCGTCACTGAACACTCTCCCACACGGAACTGAAGTCGCTGAAATAATAATAATAATAATATCGTATGGCCTCGGGTGCCGGGTGCAAGCTTTGTTATTTGACACCCAGAGGGCAGCTTGCATGTCAAATTTTGTTGTTCCTTGAAGCACTATGAAAGTCAAGGAGGTTAGATATCTATGCTCCTTGACACTATAGCGCTTTCTAGTAGAGAAATGAGGAACTTTGTGATTGCGGAAAATCCCGTGATTAATTTTGCCATTATGAACACGGCCTACTGAATTCAAATGTTTTTTTTTAACATGCCAACATCGTATGACATGTGTGTCGTGATATTTGCCGCCTTTCAAAAATCACTTACCACGGTCAGGAGCGAACCTGCAAGCTTGGGGTAGTAATCCGACACGATAACCACTCACCCACCGTGGCAAGCAGTCCCTGAAATGCAAAGCAATGTTTTCGCTATGCATGCGATATGTGGAAGTTGGACTGAATGCATTTTGGGACTGCGAAGTCATCTTCTAGCTCCACCAATGACTTGTAGACTTCAGTAATATGACAATAATAGCCTGTCCGGTATTTCCTTTCCTATTGTTTGTAAAAGTGGTGGAGATATTATAGCTTTTATCTTTCTGAAGCAAATGCACGAGCATCAGGTAACTTTAGTGACCTGTCGTTAGATGGTGCTAGCGCGCCAAGTGGCAAATTGTAATACAATACACTACACAGGTTTTGTGCTACGCAAGACAATTACTTTTCCTACGCCACGCTACTATTTGAATCTGTTCGATTAATCGACTATAGAACATTGATCGGCTAATCGTACTTTTAGATTAATCGGTTAATCGATCTGAATAATCGATTAAATCGACAGTTCTAGTTTTTATTGCCTCATTTCAGAAGCTAGGGACATTTAGGTCATCAGCCTCGTAATTAGCTGTGTGTTGGCTATATTACAGTAAATGAGATTAATCAGGTGATTATGTATAATTGCCGGTTCCTTCATCTTTCGTTTCACCCTCTTTGGGGTACGTCGAATCAATAATTTCTCTGTGTGTTGTTCTATCCTTATTGCCCAGTACCTCTTCATTCTTTCTGGTCTTCTTTTCTTCTCTTCTTCCCAGATGATGGGTTTGGATTTTATTGTAGCTTTGTCCTGGAATCTTCGTTTTTAGCCTATTTTCATTTATGAAAAAATAGGCTTATGAGATCACCTTTTGTCCGTGTGTCTGTCTGTATGTGCGCGTGTGTGTGTGTGTAAGGATTTTTGTGTGTTCCCCCCTAATAACTTCTAAACGGCTGAAGCGATTTCAATGAAACTCGGTAAGTTTATAGCACTATTCCCGGCGACCCCGACCGAGCCCTTCAAATTTTGTTTCAGCGTTCAAGCTGTATGCCTCTCACCAAGGCGGACCGGGTTCGATTCCCGGTCAATGCATGTGAGATTTTCGAAGTGAAATGCCATGTCCTGTGGTTCGGATTCCACGTAAAAAGGAGGTCCCGTGGCTCATGATCTTGAGATTGACGGTCACGTTAAACTACAAGCTTCCTTCCTTCCTTCTTCAAATTTTGTTACGTTTCACCAAAACAGCGTGGCGGCTGTGCAAAATATTTCACCAGCATTCAATATCTCTGAAACTATTACCGATATCACCCTGGAATTTTGTACGGTGATAAAGGGGACTACTAGAAGTTCACCTATGAGACTTTTGAAAACCTGGTGACAACATAAACAACATGGCGGCCAAGCGCAGTTGCGATTTTAAATAGACGTTTCTCGCGATTTAACCAACCAAACGCAATGAAACTTGGTACAGTATATGTATATATACATTGTAATGCACCGACATCTAACTTCGATCAATTGTTTACATAACCTCAAGATGGCGGCAGTGCGAAATATTTCACCGGCATTCTATATCTCAGAAACTATTACCGGTATCACTATGAACATTTCTATGGAGATAAAGGGCACTATTGGAAGCTCATCTATGAGACTTTCAAAAACCGGTTAACTACAAAACGAACATGGCGGCAACGCGAATATGAAAGTTTTAAATAGACTTTTCTCGCGATTTAATGATCCAAACGCAATGAAACTTCGTTCAGCAAATGATTATACACATTGCAATGCACTGGTATCTAATTTAGTTCAATTGTTCACGTAACCTCAAGATGGCGGCTGTGCGAATTTCGAAAATTAAGTTTTCATTACTTGTGTTCTAATAACGCGATGGAAATCAACATTTGCATAATGAACGCACACAATAATCATCATTTAATAGTACATAACTCTATGGCCTACATATATTAAAGTCCAACATGGCGACAATCCGAAATATTTATACGGTTCTCAATATCTATTAATCCACTACAACAATCAAACTGAAATTTTGTAAATGTATAGAGGCTATAAACATAAGTTCACCTAAGGGACGTTCAATAAACTGGTGAGAACAAATCCAACATGGCGGCGATGCGAAATTTAAATATTCAAGTGGACGTTTCTTGCGTTTCAACCATCCGAGCGCAGTGAAACATGATACAGTATATGCTTATACAAATTTTAATCGACTGGCATCTAATTCATTTTAATAATTTTCATAACCACAAGATGGCGACTGAGAGAATTTTTCAAATCCCGCTTTTATTTCTTGTGTCCTAATCATGCCATTGAAGTTTGAATAAAACAGTTACACAATAATCTTCATGTAATAGTACTTAAATCTAAGGCCTATGATATCAATATCCAACATGGCGACCATCCAAAATATTTAGACGGTTCTCAATATCTACGAATCTATTACAGCAATCAAACTGACAATTTGTATGTTGATAGAGGCAATTAATATTAGTAGACTAGGATATATGAAAATAGGCTATGTAGTTCTTCACGGAACTACTTGTCAGTGGCGTAGCTACAATGGGGCAAGCGGGGCACTGCCCCGGGGCCCCCGAGGTTAGGGGGCCCCCAAACCCTAAAAGAAATAATATAAATAAACAACACTCGAAATTTTTACAAGACATTCCGTGAGGACTTGGCAGGGTACAAACCACCAATATTAAGTTTCCGTCGACGTAATGGACGACTAGAAACAAACAGTAAGGAGAACTGCAAGATACTGGCTGATTATTTCCAAACTCTACTGAACTGTGATCCTTCAGTGGAAAGACTGCAGTTTGAAAAACCTGTACCAAACCCAGACTCACTTCCCCCAACAACTCAAGAAATAAAAGAGATAATCCAATCGCTCAAAAATAACAAAGCCCCTGGGAACGATGGAATAACTGCTGAGATGTTGAAAATAGGAGGAGATGACCTCATAAGGAGAATTCATACACTCCTAACAGAAATATGGGAGAGCGAAATAATTTCGAAGGACTGGAAGAATGCCATTATCCATCCGTTGCATAAAAAGGGCGACCGAGCGGACCCCAACAACTACAGAGGTATATCACTTTTACCAATTATATACAAGGTATTATCTAAAGCACTCTTAAACAGAGTAGAACAACAAACTGATCATTTGATTGGTGAATACCAGGCAGGCTTTAGGAAAGGTAGATCGTGTTCGGAGCAGATTTGGAGCCTAAAGACGATATTAAGGATACGCCGCAGTACCAACACATTTGTCACCTTCGTGGATTTTAAGAAGGCGTATGATTCTATTGACAGACAAACTGTTCTGAACACCCTAGAAGAGCTCAGAGTTGACAGGAAAACCAGGGACTTAATCCGCCAGACTCTCGCTGACACAACATCTCAAGTGAAGTTTCTAGGTGAACTATCAGAGCCTTTCGAAGTACATACCGGAGTTCGACAAAGTGACGGCCTCTCCCCACTGCTTTTTAACTTAGTGTTAGACAAAGTCATCAGGGAGTGGGAAAACAACATCAAAGGCATAAGCATTGGTACTCTGGAACAGAAAATAAAAGTAAAATGCCTAGCTTTTGCTGATGATCTAGCTATCTTTACCAAGACTAGTGAAGAAACCAAGTATGCCATAGAGAAGTTACATGAGTTAGCGTCAAAGACAGGACTCCAAATATCGTATGAGAAGACGCATTTCATAGTAAATGGAGACCAGAATATCCCGAGATCTCCACTACAGACCAACTATGGAATAATTAGACACGTACCTTCCTTCAAATATTTAGGAGAAATTATTGTACCGTCTGGATTGGACAGGAAAGCTAATTTAGAAAGAGCTACCAAACTTCAGAAAGCATACTGAATAACATGGAATCACTATAATAAAAGAGTGATGTCACGAAATGCAAAACTACGGCACTACCAGACAGTTGTTCTTCCGGAAGCATTGTACGCCTCCGAAACTATATCTCTAAGAGGCCACTCTCAAATTGGTGAAATCGAAATCCAGGAACGTAAAATTCTCAGGAAAATATATGGCCACGTTTATGTTAATGGTATATGGATTAAAAGGAAAACCACAGACTTGTACACAGTAATCAGTAAGTTCACTGATACCGTGCGTAAGAGACGATTGAAATTTTATGGTCACATCTGCCGAATGGACAACACCAGATATGCAAAAAAACGGCTTGATATAATTAATTCAAAGAAGGTCAAAATCAGTTGGTTAGAAGAAATCAAACATGACTTAAATAAATAAGGAAATAAACATTACAGAAGATAGCATCATGAATCGCAAGAATTTTTGAACCCGAGTTACAAATCACACTTTCGCCGAAAAAGCTAAAAAGACCACTGGAAAAAAATGGACGGAGGAACGTAAGAAGGGGCATAGCGAGTTCATGAGGAGATTTTGGGAGGAGAAGAAGAGGAAAGGTCCATCAACCCGAGTCAACAAGTTCAAGCGTGCTCCCTAAGTGGGCAAAACGAAGAAAGAAAGAAAGAAAGAAAGAAAGAAAGAAAGAAAGAAAGAAATAAAAGTAGTACTAGAAAACATATTTGAGAATTTAATTTAGTTCAGGGGTCCCAATTGTACTGAACTACGCGTCTAAACTTGTGTTTAGAAACTAGTCACGTTCAGTGCAATCTGTATGCAAGATATATCCATCGATTTGTGCGGTATTCTATGAGTATTTTTTGATAGCCGGGTGCCCGACCCAGGCGCCGGACAGACAATGCATTGTTCCCCATTCAGTGCATGACCATGACTCGTCGTTCCACCCCTTCCCCCTCCACTGCGACATAACACCACAGCAATGCACAGTAGCAGAGAAGTAGCAGTAGTGTAGTTGGTACGTCGCCACAGCGGTTCCCGGTTAAGTGGCTGAACTTAAGTTGGGGCTTGCATTGTGCAATTTTTTTTAACGACGCTTTGAAATGTACTTATGAAAGTTGAGCTCAAAAGAAAGGGAAGGATAAAAGAAAAAAAGAGGAGACGGTTCGTGCTTGTACTAAATCGTTAACTGCATGGTTGCACCCCCTAACTCAATCAGGTTTAGAGTACGTTTCGGTGCAGAAGCAAGATCAAAACGAAGAAAATGAAAATAATGAAAGTAAGAAGAAACCAGAGTTAACTATATTGTAAAAGTGTTATAAGTTAAGCAAAGTGAAATTATTGTTATTAAGAGTTTCATTAACAATTTGGTCAGGACGTAATATTTTATAACAAACTAATATCATATTACGTTAATATTATAAAAAGCATATCAAAACATAGAATGTGTGATAAAAACAAACAATGAAGCGGTTTGCAAATTGCGACGGTTGATTCACTTCACTTGGACTGAGCACATTTGTTCGTTTTTCACTTCATATTAAAAATCACACTGTATCGGGTATACAGTATGCATCGTTTCAACAGACGACTATCATTGGTGACACAGTCTTTTTGTCCCGTTAACCAACCAATAATCAGTTAATCGGCTTAGTTCAACAGTTAGTTGAATCTGTTTCTACAAATAAAACACTGCAATCAACTATAAACCACTACACTAAATGTCATTGCTCAATATTATTCACTACGTATTTTTTTCAGGTGTTGACGCTCACCAACAGTCTGAAGTACAAAAAATTGATGTTCCGACCTCTCATAGTGGTCTTTCATGTCTTGATCAGTCAGTCGATAATAACAAGGACACAGTAAGCTTGACTGAAACTGGACACGATGAAAATTATGTTTTGCAAGACAAAATTGAATTTCGCAGTGCCGTCAATAATGCAGCAATGAAAAGGTTAATCATAGCATCAGGACCTTGTCAACCTCGTGGTCCCTTTCCAAAACAGCCTGATGGATGAGGAAGTAAAAGATCATTTTCAACTAATTACTACAGTTTTATATCAGATTCTGGGATGAAATGTAACAGACTCTGGCTTTGCTATTCGCAAAAGTTAGACCGTGTCTACTGTCAACCATGTTGGCCGTTCCCACAACATTCAGGGAACAATTTCGGTATTACGGGACTAAACGGCTGGAAACATCTTTCTGATAGAAATAAAACTCATGAACAATCGGATGACCACGTATTTTCTTGTGTTATATTTGAGAAATGGAGGAATGATGAAACAATGAGTGACGCTTTAGAAAAACAGTTAAAAAGAAGAGAAAAAATACTGGAGGAACGTTCTAGAAAGAATAGTTAATGTTTCATTAACTTTGGCCACCTGTAACCTTGCTTTCCGCGGAAGAAGTAGTAAAATGGAAAATCCAAATAAAGGAAATGTCTTGTCTATAATAGAACTTCTGTCTGACTATGACCCTGTACTAGAAACCCTTTTGCCAAAGCCAGCAGGAAGTGTAACTATTTAAGCCCTAGCATCCAAAATGAAGTTATTTCTTTGATGGCAAATGAAGTACTGAAAGAAATCAAACATGAAATACAGAGCTCTCCTTTTTTCGCTGTTATTATGGATACAACACAGGATATAAGTAAAGTTGATCAGTTAAGTGAAGTTTTCAGGTACGTCAAAGTGGTAAATTAGGAAAAAAAAAAATAAACCCAAGGAAATAAAGATTTGCGAGACGTTTACGTCTTTTACAAAAGTTGAAGATCAAAGTGCATTTCGTTTGGCAAGTCAAATAGTGGAATCTATTAAGGATAAAGGTCTTGAATTGAAAAAATGTCGTCGCCAAGGTTATAACGGTGCAAGCGTAATGAGTGGAGTATTCAATGGAGTGCAGGAAAAGATTCAAGAAGTTGCACCACATGCATATTTTGTACATTGTGGAAGCCACAATTAAATCTGGTGTTGAAAGACGCTGTAGAAGCCTATCGTGAAATATCATAGTATCTTGAGGATGTATAAAATGTCTACAACTCCTTTGGACTCAGTATCAAACACTGGCTGGTGCTGCAAAATGTATCTGAAAATGCAAACATAACGTTATAAACACTCAACCCAAGAAGATGGTCGGGAAGGTACAAAGCAGTTTTTTTTCTTAAAGGAGAGGTTTGGCGATATATTAAGTGAGCTATCCAAACTTATTTTGACAAGTGATTAGGCAAAAGAAAGGAAAGGATGCAATATGATTGAAAAAGAAAATTGAAAGTTTTGAATTTGTGCTTCTGTTAGTTGTACAAACAAAGATTTTGTAGCAACTGATCATCGTATCTAAATTTCTCCAGATTACGAACTGTTTAAGAGGCAAAAGGTTTCGCCGAGACAATTTCTGATGATGTGTCGCCAACATTTCCTGCACAAATTTCCAGGGTGCGTGCATCTTTTTCCTCTAAAATTAAGAAAATGTCGACTGTTAAGCAACTGATATACCTCCTCTACATTGAAAATCACATTCTGGTTGCAAGCTATCCTGACGTGTGTACTTCTTGTTTTATGTTCTTGACTGTACCTATCACCGTGGCTGAAGCAGAAAGATCTTTTTCCAAGCTGAAAATTATCAAGTCCTACCTAAGAAGCACAATGAGCCAAGAACATAAGTGGGTTGGCCCTTTTATCGATTGAAAATGAAAGAGCTCGAAAACGTAACTTCTCATATGTACCGGTAATTAACATATTTGCAGATGCAAAGAGTACGAAAACAAGTTTTGTGTACATTAGGTTAGTTGATAAGTTTATTTCTTTTAAATAGTTTGTTTAATAATTATAATAACTCAACATTTTTTATAAACAATGAGTAAAAATTTATAGATTTATTTTATTTCAAGTCATTTGTACAATACCGGTACATTATAATTTTGAGCTTTCGACCTGGCGTGTATTTTATTTTTAAAGCGTAGTACTTCATAGACTATCCTATCTGTTCCCTTTTGTTTTCTACTCTAGCTTCATTATTGTCAGTAATAAAGGAACAAAGATGTGTACTTAGCCTATAATATATATTTACATGCAGTTATCTTCTCTTTCTAATTGATATTTGTGTAGACGTATTTTTCTTATTACGATATCACAATTTCACAAATTGAAAAGCTATAGCTATTATTTATCATAATTATATAGGACATTTTATGGAGTCAACAGCCAATGTATAAATTAAATATTTCTAGAAAATGGGAAGTGGCAAGTGGGGAGGAATTCGAAAAGTGCATACAGTCACTTTGATAAGTTCTTATCTTCGAACATTATTAATATTAAAGGCCTGCAGTTAGGTCAGGTTTTCAAAAGATAGTGAGGGGGGCCCATTTCTACTTCTTGCCCCGGAGCCCCTTCAAGTCTAGCTACGCCACTGCTACTTGTTAATCATTATTTTAGCTTTTCGATTTAGTAGTAAATGGTCTGTATTTTTAAATTTCTATTAGGTCTCTTTGAGTTTATTTAAACCATGCGTTTTTTTTTGTGGTTATGGAAGAAATGAAATATTTGTTTGGTTAATCTATTATTGTTCATCCAGAGAAGATGACCGTAAATATGTATCCTCCTTTTTCGCATAGTATCTGAGAGTTTTTCAATTTTCTTTGTAGAGAGTCTCATTCTTGATGTATCCCTTCCTATATTATTCTGCTAAGATCCCATTCCAGTTTTGTACCGAAAATAAGGTCCCATTAACACCAACCTGCACATATGGGGTACCTATAAGTACAGCATAACCCAATGCGTAAGTGAAACGCACTCACTTACTCTTTAAATGCCTCACAATTAATTAAATACCTCAAAACATGTATATTTACAATGAAATAATGAATGAATGAATGCAACACGGTAACCATGGTAACAGAATCTCACGGGTCCATCTATTTCTGTAAGACGCAATGCAATTCCAATTATTACATTACTGTGAAAGTTTCCAGACGGTTATAAGGTTATCACTGAACCAAATTAAGCTGTAAAATTCATTAATACATACAGTAAAATGCGCTTAAGGGGGTCGAGGGGCCCTCTAGAATTTTTTCCACGCAATTTTCACGTGTGAGTGTGGTATGAAAGGTCTTTTTCAGCCGACTATAAAGGGTTTCCGAAAACCACATTTAAAGGCCCTTAAATTAACCGTGTCTGTGATATTCCCAGAAAACTAACTTCGCTCTGATGTACCTATGAAGGAATGACAAACCCCTAACCACTGCACCAGTAGCTGAATTGATAAAGTCTGATCATTCATACCAAGGATAAATCAGTCATAGCATTCATGATTGAGATTTTGCTAAGTGTACTCTTTACAACTAGAATATTCGCGGGCGAAGCCGCGACGGGTAATGCTAGTATTGTATTATTATCCTGAAATTTTGGTCCTATGATTTTTCTTAAAATGTTCCTTTCCTTTAATTCGAGTTTCTCCATCTGTTCTTTAAAATTCATGTTTAGGGTTTCTGATTCGTGCTGTGCTGCTGGTTTAGTCACTGTGTTATAATGTTTAATTTTGGACCCCCATTAAAGGGATTTCAACACAAAATGAGAAACACCTGTGAGGACAGTGAATGCTTCTTCCTGAAAAAAATGACGGGTATTTTAGTTACCGTACTTCATTTCTCTTAACCCTTTATAGGGCAAAACTATTTTTTTTACTTTTATGTGTTTCTACATTTTAATTTATTTTAATTATTATTATTATTTATAAATATTGTTATTTTTTGTTTCTCTAATTGTAATGTTTATTTTTTTTAATTTCAATTTATGTTCTTATAGATTTAATCTTGATATTTTTATTGAATTAATTAATTAACTAATTTAGAATTGATTTTTACAATTATTTTCATAAATTTTTATAGTTACCGGTATGTTTATTTTTTATTTTTTTATTTCTTTTATTATTGCAATTTTATTTTTATGATTTTTATTTCTATATTTATATTTTATTTTTACACTTTAATTGTTAACTGAATGTTTTTAGTTAATTAAAAAACAATATTCCAACACATTACGTCAAGTAGATAGGTAAGTTATATAATATTTGATTTTCAGAAATACTCTGAAATTTGGCTGAAAGATTCAACTATCAGCATCTTTGAAAGCATAAACTGACCTTATGACAGGTGGTTAATATAGAGAACACTATCCCATAGGGGGTTAAAGGTCGAGGCGTTGCAGTAACGTCGTTACCTCCTCTATCGCAATCTAAAATCAATGGGGGCGTGGTATCATAGCAGCCAAGCTGTTTCCCTCTCACCAATGTGAACAGGGTTTAATTTCCCGTCAATGCATGTGAGATTTTTCCAAGTGACATGTCATGTCCTGTAGTTCGGATTCCACGTAAAATGGAGTTCCCGTGGCTCATGATCGCGAGATTAATAGATATGTAAAACTACAAGCCGCTTGCTTTTCTTAAAATCATCATTCATTTTGAAATATTCTAGGTAGTCTGTACGTGGAATACCATCGATAATTCTGCGCATGTTTTCATTAAATACCGGGAAGCAGTTTTAAAGGAAAGCATTGTTCGAGGCGGGAGAGAGATGACAGAGGGAGGGTAGGGCCATGCGGCCTGGCCCAAGATGTGGCGAGTTGGACGACGGCCACAGCTTAAATACCAGCTTAATGAGCCGAGCTTTGAGCCGGATGAATTCTACACACATCGAGGAACGGAACGTTGAGGCCTTTGTGCACGAACAAGTGATGAATTGCCTTGCTGACGTCACAAAAATATCCCAAGAATGTCCGAGGCGAATATAATAACAACTTTGATTCAGCCGTTGTTTTACTTTGGGACTTAAGCTTTATTATTAAATCCCGCAGGGTCGCCGTGCTTGATGAATCGTGTACCACGGCAATGATGGGGAACTGCAGCAAGTCCGAAGATCATAGGTGAATAATAATAATAATAGTAATAATAATAATAATAATAATGACATAAGATTTCGAAAGTGCAACAGAACAGGTTAATATATTGAAGGAAGTAGCAGAACAAACAGGATTACAAATTTCCTTTCAAAAGACAGAAGTAATGTCGAACATCAAGGATGATACAGCACAACTAAACACCAAATATGGAAGGATAAACCGTGTTAATAAATTTAAATATCTTGGGGAATGGATCCAGCAAAATGGCCTTGACAAGGAAGCCATAGAAGCAAGAATCAAGAAAATGGAAGTCTCTTTCCAAACCACCCGCAGAATATATAACAAAGAGTGCTTTCCTATGAACACAAAAATTCGTCACTACAACACTGTCATCAAACCATTACCACTATATGCATCTGAATGCCTTATCCTATCCGAGAAATATTTGCTCGCGAATTTAGAGAGAAAACAAAGAAAGATCCTACACATCAAACTTGGCCCGGACTACAAAAATGTCATCTACGTCAGAAAATCCAGGCAAGAAATATACTCTAAGATAGAGAAGATCACAGACACAATGCGAAAACGCAGAGTTTACTTCTACGGTCATATACGACGGATGATCGACTCCCGATGGACGAAACGTATCTTCAGTATCTTTGACTCAAAACCAAAAACGACAATGTCATGGTACGTTAACGTCCTGAAAGATCTTAAAGAAATGGGGATACGAGCAGAAGATGCACAAGACCGAAATCTTTATAGAGCAGCCATCAAGATGTTTGGGACTTTTCCGGGACGAAAAACGGACAACTGGTGCGAAATGGACAGAGGAACGTCGTGCTAAACACAGTGAGCTCATGAAGACAATGTGGATCAAGCGAAAAATGAACAAATGCCAGAATGTAAAATGAGGCTTATCGTGTCCCTAGTTGGCCGATTAGCGAAATTGAATGAATAATAATAATGTTATTGGTTTTTACGTCTCTTTTAACTCCTGCGCCTTTTACAGACGACGGTGTGCCGGAATGTTGCCCCGAAGGGAATCTTTAACGTGCCAGTAAAGGCTTCCTCACATTTGCGCACTCTCAAACGCCAGGTTATTTTCCATGCCATAAATCTATGACATGGGACCACCGGATTTACTTCCCCTCCGAAGGAAGGCATACTAAGGGATTTTTAACGCTCTTAAAAAGTCCAATGACTTCAGCCGGGTTTGAACCCGCGATCTTGGCCATAGAAGCTCAGTATGCTACCAACTACACGACTGAAGCCACTCAAGTTCAAATACATGTTTAATCACTTTCATAAGTACTTTTGTAAGGACGTTCGTTTCTATTAGACTTGTTTATATTGTTACGTGCCACCCCCTAGTGGCACTTTTGTTAACTGGATTACGGTGGGGGTACAAAGCACAACACCAATTTACTGCTTAAAGAAATAATTAACTTTATTGTGGCCAGAAAATTACACTAATCAGCAAATACAAGCAATTAGGAGCCTTCTCCAGTTTCCTCAAGTCTCTTCCTTATGCGCCCTTGGCCCCTTTCACTTGCAACAGACCACAGAAGTTAATCCGTCCTAATGAGTCCGGTGGCCTTGGCAGAAGCTACCTGCCCCCTCTTCCTCAGGTACAACAAATACAGTTACTTACGAGCACTTGATGTTCGCTGTTCACAAGCTGGGAGAAACAATGTCACAGGATTTCGTAACTCGCACAGCACTTCGTCACCACACTTCTGTCGCACAAGATAATCGCTCGCACTAGCTCGTAAAACACAACCGCAACTGCTTCACGGGTCACTCTTATATAGCAGGCCGGTGACTCAATAAATGGTTCTAGATCCATCCAGAGTCCACGGCTTCTCGAGGTTTCCACCGCTGGTGCAGTCACGAATCTTCTGGACTATCCCTTTGTCTGTAGTAGCCCTGTTGCATAAGGCGTGCGCAATACAGGAGGCAAGCCACAGCCCAGCCCCTGGGGCAGTTGTGACTCAAGCGGCGAGCGATGACACAAACTCACAGCCGTAACACCACCCCCTTCCTAAAAAGGCTGATCGTCCCGATCAATCATTGGTCCGTCTGTGTCCCTCCGTAGGCTGCCAGGCGATCTCGATGCACGATCTTCATCTTCGCCCTCGGGCTCCGCTGGATCCTGTAGACGACATCGTTGATCCGTTTCACGACTCGGTACGGGCCCTCCCAGGACTTCTGCAGTTTGGGTGACAGGCCTTTCTTCCGTAATGGGTTGAAGAGCCAGACCAGGTCGTCCTCGTGGAATCCGCCGGCATCCGTCTGCTGGTCGTATCGGGTCTTCATTCTGTCGGTCTCGATCCGCAGTTTCCTCCTCGCGAACGCGTGCACGTCCTCCAGTTGGTCGACCAGTTCTTGACAATACTGGCTTACCGGGATCGGATCATTCCCAGGTCGGCCAAAGGCAAGATCGACAGGTAGACGGAGCTCCCTCCCAAACATGGCCCGGGCTGGTGTGCACCCGGTGGCTTCATGCACGGCGGCGCGGTAGGCCAGGAGAAATAGTGGAAGATGTTTGTCCCAATCCCTCTGGTGCTCGCTGACGACTATTCGAAGATGGTTCTCGATGGTGCGATTGAATCGCTCTACCATCCCGTCGGACTGAGGGTGTAGTGGCGTTGTCCTTGTCTTCCGGATTCCCAGCAGCTGGCATAGGTTCTGGAACACCTGCGACTCGAAGTTCCTCCCTTGGTCGGAGTGCAGCTCCAGGGGTACTCCGTACCAGCTGACGAATTCCTTCACCAGGGTCTCTGCAATCGTCGCGGCTTCTTGGTTAGGGAGCGCATACGCCTCCGGCCATTTGGTAAAGTAGTCGCTGACGACTAATATGTAGCGGTTCCCTGCCTCGCTTAACGGGAATGGCCCAGCAACATCGATGGCCACTCTCTCCATGGGGCCGCCCACGTTGTAGGTCTTCAGTGGACCCCGTCGTCTTCGTCCTGGGCCCTTGCTGGCTGCGCAATCGTGGCACCTCGCGCAGTGGTTCTCCACGTCTGTTCGGCATCCGATCCAGTAGAACCGCTCTCTCAGCTTCTCCAGGGTCTTCTTTATCCCTAGGTGTCCACCAGATGATCCTCCATGAACTTCCTTCAGGACTTCCTCCGTCATAGCCTTTGGAACGACGACTTGTTCCCGAGATGTCTTCCCGTCGGTGCTCTCCCAGGTACGGCAGATGAGGCCATCCCTTACAATCAGCGAGTCCCACTGTGCCCAGTAGGACTTAAACTTTGGGCTGCAGTCACTCACAATGTTCCACCCGGGTCTGGGGACACAGGCCCTCTTCCATTCGGCTATCAGTCCCAGGTCATCATCTTCCGCTTGCGCCCGCGTGAAAGATTCGCGGCTCCAGCTCCCTTGAAGTTCCACGGTAGTCCTTCGGCACTGTATCCCGGTGTTCTCCTCCCTTCGGGCACAGTAGGTGCAGTTTTCTGGGCACGGTCTTCGTGACAGGGCGTCGGCGTTAGAATGCAGTTGGCCTTTCCTGTGCTGAATCTCAAAGTTATACTGTTGAAGCCTCTCTAACCACCGCGCGAGTTGACCCTCGGGCTGCTTGAAGTTCAGGAGCCACCGCAGGGATGCATGGTCGGTCCTGATGAGAAATTCTTGCCCGTACAGGTACTTGTGGAAGTGTTCAATGGTCTTCACGATGGCGAGCAGCTCCTTCCTGGTGACGCAGTAGTTCCTTTCTGGCTTTGACAAGGCCTTGCTGAAGTAGGCCACTACTCTCTCCTCGCCGTCCACTACCTGCGACAGGATTCCCCCTACGCCAAAGTCACTGGCATCGGTATCGACGATGAACCTTGTTCCAGGTCTGGGGTAGGCCAGAATAGGCGCGGTGCACAGAGCCTGCTTGAGTTGCTCGAAGGCATTGTGGCATTCTGCTGTCCACGTGAAGAGTTGGTCCTTCTCAGTCAGTCGATGTAAAGGTTTGGCGATGTCGGCGAATCCTCTCACGAAGCGACGATAATAAGTGCAGAGTCCCAGGAAGCTTCGTAGTTGCGACTTGTCCTTCGGAACTGGCCACTCCCTCACAGCTGCGGTCTTCTCTGGGTCGGTGCGCACCCCTTCCTCGGAGACGATATGCCCAAGGTACTGGACCCGCTTCTGGAAGAGCTGACACTTCTTGGGGCTCAACTTCAGCTGGGCAGCCCGTAGCTTCAACAAGATCTCCTTCAGGTTGCTGTAGTGCTCCTCGAAGCTCCTCCCCAGAACGATGACGTCGTCTAGGTATACCAGGCAGGTCTTCCAGTGTAGTCCCCTCAGAATGGACTCCATTAGCCTTTCGAAGGTTGCAGGGGCGTTGCACAGACCGAATGGCATGACGGTGAACTGCCAGAGCCCGCTGCCCACAGAGAACGCCGTTTTCTCGCGGTCCTTAGGGTGGACCTCCACCTGCCAGTAGCCACTCTTCAAATCCAAGGTGGAGAACCATCTTGATCCTGATATGGTGTCCAGCGTGTCGTCGATCCGGGGTAGAGGGTAGCTGTCCTTCTTCGTGACGTCGTTCACCCGCCTGTAGTCCACGCAGAACCTGGTGGAACCGTCCTTCTTCTTCACAAGCACGACCGGAGAACTCCAAGGACTATGTGATGGCTCGATCACCCCTTGCTCCTTCATCTCTTCTACCATCCGGTCGACTTCGGCTTGCTTGGCGAGCGGGACACGTCGGAATGGGGCCCTAATCGGTGCGCTGTCCCCAACGTCAATTCTGTGCTGGACCAAGCTTGTCCTGCCGAAGTCTTTGCTCCCCACGGAGAAGACATCCTGGAATTCGCGTAGCAGGTCCTGAAGTTGGCGTGATTGCTCTTCGTCTAAATGGTCCTGGGATCCTTGGTACAGCTTCTGTAGTTCTTCTGGCAGGGCGCGTCTTCTTCGGTTGTCCGTCTGCAGGTGTCCGTCCGTCATTTCTGTGATGCGGGCAATCCAGTAACGGGCTCGCAGACTCCTAGGTTGGTGTCCCGGTGAACCGTAATATCGTAGTCGTTCAGGTTGGACAGGCGAACGTACGGCCGAGACGTCGTGTTGATGAGGGTCTTGGCAACCAGCAATCCTTTTGTCTGGATGTCCTCATATTTTGGCTCGATGACAGCCGCCACTCCCTCAGCAGTTCCGTCGACAATTACGGCGGCGCTGACCTCCGTCCTGGCAGGAACGATGACGTCCTCTCTCAGCCTTACTCGTCGTGCGGTGACGGCCTCGTGTGCTGGTTGCAAAGCAAGTTCCTCACCTCCGAAGTGCAGAGTGTTGGTACTCAGGTCCAAGATGATGTTGTTCTGGTCCAGGAAGTCCAGTCCGATGATCACTTCGTTTGATACGTCAGCCACAAGCACTGGATGCTTTATCACCCGTCGACCAATGACGAACTCCAGTGATGCTTCGCCATGTACCGGTGCGGTCTCTCCGGTCGCGGTTATTAGCTGGAGGTTCCTTTGTGTGGGTTGCACTCTCCACTTCGGGATCACAGTGGGATTGACGATGGTCCTCGATGCTCCCGTGTCGATCAGCATGGGCCAGCTCACTCCGTTGATGACTCCGTCGACCATCAGGCTGCTATTGTCCCTCCGTAACTTCGTCACACGCACTTGGACTGCCGGGGCTTGACGACTGTCACAAGCCAACCTTTGCCCCGCAAGGCTGGCTAATACTCGTTTCCCTGGGCCGCGCGGTTTTCAGACGACTGATTTCCCGTCGGATACCCTCGGAGGCGGCGATCACCGCAGTGCTTGCTCAGGTGGCCTTTCTTACCGCAGGCCCAGCAGGTCGGTAGTCCTCTTCCAGGCCGCCTCTCCGGTTGTCTTCCGGCTGTGTCGTTGCTGGTTGTGCCGCGACTATCGAAGAAACGGCTTAGCGCCTCCATCAATTCGTCGGCCAGGGGCTTGGTCTCGTTGGTTTTTGCTGGTTCATCGACGTCCACTTGACGCACCCGCGCGTGCATTCTGGATGCCTGTTTTGCCGTCTCGAATTCAAGTGCGTGGCTCAGCGCATCTGCCAGGGTCTTATTGCGCGCGAGTCGCAGCGCCTGTTGAGTGTCCGAGTCCCGTAGCCCGTCGGTGAAGGTCTGCGTCGCTATCTGCTCCAGAAAGTCGGCCGGCGCTGTTGGGTAGGCAAGCCTTACGAGGCGTGCGATGTCCATCTCGAACTCCTGCAGGGTTTCCGCGTTCTTCTGTACCCGGGTCCGGAGCTGCAACTGGTAGGCCTGCTGAAGATGGCTATCTCCATATCTGGACTCCATATGGGCGATTAGTGAAGCGTAGTCCTGGGATCCAGTCGGGATGGCCTGAAGGACGTCGCCTCTCAGCGCTACAATGAGAGCTGTAGCCTTTTCTGTGTTGTTCCAGTTATTTATGGAACAGGCTGCCTCGAACTGACGTAAGTAGGTGCTCCAGGGGACCTTTCCGTCGAAGGTTGGGGGCGTCACTCTGCTATGTCCCGTTCCTGATATTCCCGGTGTAACGGTGGGTGGGCGTTGGCGCAGCTCGGAAACTTCCTCTCGTAGAGCGTTGAATTTCTCTTCCACCCCCGTCAGTGGGCGTTGGCGCAGCTCGGCAACTTCCACTTGCAAGGCGTTGAACTTCTCCTCCACCCCCATCAGCGGGCGTTGGCGCAGCTCAGCAACTTCCACTTGCAAGGCGTTGAATTTCTCCTCCACCCCCATCAGCGGGCGTTGGCGCAGCTCGGCAACTTCCACTTGTAAGGCGTCGAACTTCTTTTCCACTGCTGCGACTTCCTCACGTAGGCCCTGTTCTAATTTCCTTTGGCTCTCCTGTAATTTCGTCAGCAGACACTCTTCCAGATTTTTCTGGCCATCCAGAAATTTGGCGGTTAGGTCCTCTGCTAACTTATTCTGGCCGTCTTCCATCTTCTTCTGGCCGTCTTCTATTTTGGCAGTTAGGTCATCCTTCAGGTCCTTGGCTAATTTCTTCTGGCCGTCTTCCATGCCAGTTAACTTTTCTAGCAATGCTGCCAATTTCTCCTCCATTTTAGTTGTTTGTCTTGTAAAGGGCATGCACTCACAGGAAAATTAGAGAAAATGACCTGCTCGGGTTTTGAAACCAGGACCGTCAGGTGTTGTGCTTGAGTTCGTAATCCGGCTTCTGACACCAGTTGTTACGTGCCACCCCCTAGTGGCACTTTTGTTAACTGGATTACGGTGGGGGTACAAAGCACAACACCAATTTACTGCTTAAAGAAATAATTAACTTTATTGTGGCCAGAAAATTACACTAATCAGCAAATACAAGCAATTAGGAGCCTTCTCCAGTTTCCTCAAGTCTCTTCCTTATGCGCCCTTGGCCCCTTTCACTTGCAACAGACCACAGAAGTTAATCCGTCCTAATGAGTCCGGTGGCCTTGGCAGAAGCTACCTGCCCCCTCTTCCTCAGGTACAACAAATACAGTTACTTACGAGCACTTGATGTTCGCTGTTCACAAGCTGGGAGAAACAATGTCACAGGATTTCGTAACTCGCACAGCACTTCGTCACCACACTTCTGTCGCACAAGATAATCGCTCGCACTAGCTCGTAAAACACAACCGCAACTGCTTCACGGGTCACTCTTATATAGCAGGCCGGTGACTCAATAAATGGTTCTAGATCCATCCAGAGTCCACGGCTTCTCGAGGTTTCCACCGCTGGTGCAGTCACGAATCTTCTGGACTATCCCTTTGTCTGTAGTAGCCCTGTTGCATAAGGCGTGCGCAATACAGGAGGCAAGCCACAGCCCAGCCCCTGGGGCAGTTGTGACTCAAGCGGCGAGCGATGACACAAACTCACAGCCGTAACAATATAAATTTGTATTCTTAGAGTTAAGTTTTATTTACTGTATCATTTTGTGTAAAATATGCCCAGCATAAAAATGCGGATGAAGGCCGCAATGAAGGGTTAAAATATGTTACAATAAACATTATAGTATTAACACGTGTCTCTTAATCACAATTAATACGAAAGTTAATACGTCTATTAATCACATTATTCATCACGGTTAACGTTTTAGCTTTATATAATTGATAGAGCCAGGAATAGAACCCGGACCTCCGTTTCGACAGCCACTACACCATGAGGTGGTCTTTTAAATGAAACAACATTCCAGTGTGTTCAGTGAACACCTGTCTGCCGTGTCAAGGGGACAAATTGGTTCCAGTATCGAGCTTCTCGGGCGCACAATTACCCTGTCACTCGCTGCTCTGGGGGCGCTTAGTGCCTCGCAAACAACATCCCGTGGTCACTGCCTGCTTTATCCCTTTCTTCTTCTAGTCTGTAAGTTAGATTTAAGTATGTAGTTAGATACTTCTTGTAGTAAGGACCGTTCTCTTAATGCATCATTAATGGTTATTTAAATTAGCACGAGCATTTCATCAAAAAGAAACGCTCGTTAGCTTACCACTAACAAGCAATTACGTTAAATGGACAAATATGACCACTCACCTTTCTAAAGCATTGTTAAAGCGAAGGAAAACAGCTGAACTCTACCTCGCAGATCTTGCAATGGTGGAAGAATTGGTTTGTTCTCGAATTTCACACGAACTTTCATCCATGTGAATATAAAATATGTTTATGACAATGAAATTATAAATGATAATACATGTTACTATTACCAAGAAAGAAGAACCGAATACGGAAATTTAAATAAAAACATATCTGAAGTGGGTATCGACCTTCTTCTAGCTCTGCATATGAACTAGGGGTCGAAAACGCAACCACTTACGCTACGAAGACAACAGGGAGGGCGTGTCCTAAGTAAACAATGTATACACCCAACTGTCAGTTCTCCTAAATACTTAGTTCATATCATTCATTATAAGCTTTTACCATGAATAAGGTCTTGTATATTTTCCTTCCTACTATGTTCTATACAATCTCAAGGAACCATCGCAAACAACAATCAGTGCTATTCGCTTCTTGATCTGTCCGCCATGTTTCTTCAGGGGAAAACCAAGTCTACACATGCGCGAGAGCCGTGAAGCGTATTTAAGTAATTACCAACCCGAATGGCTTCGTGAAATGTATCGACGATAAACATGCGTTAATTCACGTATTTAAGTTAAATGGGAATTAACTAACTAATGGTTAGTAAAGAATTGGTGAAAACGGCCCTTTAAGTAGCCTACGTATTCATTTTCAATCTCATTCACATCATTAGGTAACGATAACCTACTCGTACATATTAGGCCGTTTAAAACAACAATTAATTATTATCATCATCATCATCATTATCATCGTCACTAAGGGTTGGCTTTTCCCACGGACTAAGCGAGGGATCCCACCTCTACCGCTACTGGCAGTGTCCTGGAGCTTGAAACTCAGAGTCGGGGACAGCCTACAACTGGGGTGTGTTACCAGCACTACGCCCAAGCAGCCTCACCTGCAAAGCGAACAGGGACCTGATGAAGGGATGGGAAGAGTGGGAGGATTAGGCAAGGAAGTGGGAAGGAGGTGGCCGTGGCCTTACGATAGATACCATCCCGGCATTTGCCCAAAGACGAAGTGAGAAAACACGGAAAACCACTTCAAGGATGGCTGAGGTGGGAATTGAACCCCCTCTACTCATTTGGATCACCCGAGGCTGAGTAGACCTCGTACCAGTCCTCATACCACTTTTCGTGGCAGAGCCAGAAATCGAACCACGGACCTCCGGGGTGGCAGATAATCACTCTGACCACTACACAACGGAGGCGACTTAAATCCAATGTAATTATTATTATTATCAGAGCAGAGCTGAAAGTCCAGCAGTGCAAATGTAATAGCCTATAGCGAGATAATTCACCTGGACATAAAGAAGTAGGGATGTTGGAGGTGGAGTGTCTCTACTTCCTTACTAACTTCAACATTACCTCCTTGACACTTTGATGATTGCAATGTCAAAGGAGAAGTTAATTACTGAGAGTCATTAAAGTTTACCTCTTGGTAGTTACGGCTCACTCATTACATCACAGGACAAGTCCTCAAACTTTACAACCTATTCCCCATCATGCTTTGCTGGAGATATGATCTACCTACCTCATCCCTGTCCCTAATTGAGTTACACACACTACTACAGTCATCAGAGGAATACAGGGTATCAGACAGGTTCAACTCACATTCAACTGCACAAGACTGATGGTCAAGATGTCCCAAGGGATTTTGGAAGGAAAACGGCCGTGGACCTGTTTGAAAGGAACCGTCCTGGCATTTTCTTGGTGGTGAAAATGGGAAATCACGGATACCATTTTCAGGACTGCCGAGGTGGAATTCGAGCCCACGCTCTCTCGATGCCAATTAGCGCGTTAACGTTCTCGGTCACCGTGACCGGATCAATTTGCATTTAAGAGTACGTACATGCGTGTGAGCCATGCCAGTAGATATACTGGCACGTTCAAGATCCCCTCCAGGCAGAAATACCGGCACTCTGGCGTATCTAAAATCCGCAGTTGTTAAAACGGACTTCAACCCATACCATTATCACTATTACTATTATTATTATTATTATTATTATTATTATTATTATTATTATTATTATTATTATTATTATTCTGAGCTTAGCAATCTGTTAACATCGAAGGTATTAGAAAGTCGTATTTGAAAGCCTTTGTCTGGAGCGTGGCACTGGAAGAGATACTTTGACTGTTGGCGCAGCTGAAAAAAGGAGAATAGACGCATTTGAAATGTGGTGTTACAGGAGAATGACGAAGATCAGATGGGTAGATAGAGTAACAAATGAATGGGAGAGACGTTTCTGGTGATAGCTAATGAAGAGAAGAGATAAGTTGGTAAGGCACATACTAAGACAGCCAGGAATAGCAAACTTAGTTATGGAAGGAAAGGTTGAAGACAAGAACAGTAGGGATAGACCAAGATTAGAATATGTTAAAAAGATTGTCTAGATGTAAGGTATGGTAGCTATGTAGAGATGAAACGATTAGCTCAGGACAGGGAGGCATGGGGACAGCATCAAACCAGTCCAAAGACTGAAGAATCAAAAACGCACTCATCTGAATCTAGCACGTTAGAGGAGATACTCTGGACCACATTACTGAGCATTGCCAGACCTGAGCTAAGACAGGGTGAATGCCATTCGCTGGTTCTTGGAGGAGCTGTTTACGAACACAGGCACTCAACATCACTCAATGTTGCCGCGGGCGATGCCATGAAAGCAGTAACTCCAGATCAATTGAGCCGAGCTGTGCGATAGATCCCACACTACAGAGGCTGGGCGTCAGGGATCGATACCTCAGGGTCGACCTCTTTCTTCCTTATTGCCATTACTGGGTTTGTTACCACGTGTGGGTAAACAACAGCACAAAACATTTTGTTTCTTGCTTTTGAGTGTCCCAATGGATAGGGAATGGAAACATATCGTCATTAACAGCGGAAATCCTGCTGATAAGGTTGTTGTTGACATTTTTGGGGATGTGTTATTGTGGTGGCTATACTGGTCTGTGTAGATGTAATTTGAGCTAGAATTTGTGTATTTGTTGTTGTTTCATTTGAGTTGGTCGCACATCGTGATCATTTAACCCCGTGTACTTGGATAAGCATAGATTTCTTGTCTGATAACCTGTGTTATTGGGATGGATATACTGGTGTGCGTATTTGTAATTTGAGCTAGAATTTGTGTATTTGTTGTTGTTGTTTCATTTGAGGTGCTCGGACATCGTGATCATTTAGCCCCGTGTATTTGGATGAGTGGGAATTCTTGTCTGATAATCTGTGTTATTGGGATGACTGTATTAATGTGTGTACTTGTGAGTTGGGTCATTTAACCCCGTGTACAGTACTTAAATGAGTGTGGCATTCTTGTCTGATAACCTGTGTTATTGGGATGGCTGTATTAGCGACTATTCTTAGAGCACATCAAAGGTCAACAAATTTAAAAAAATTGTAATGGCGTTACTTGTATTCTATCAGTTTATTGCAAATCGGGCTAACCACTTCCACTTAACACTCACTGGCCTGGCTGGAATCGAGTCGACTATGACAGTAATAGAAGAATCTACTCTTGTAAGGAAGAGGTGGTCAGATTGCCAAGCGGCTTATTGTCATTAGTGGTTGTTAAGTGTCCGGCAAGGAGATATCACTGCGGGTGGTGAGTGAAAGGGTGCGGTGTGGGAAATGTTACTCTACACCTTTTCTCAGAATTCCTGCTGGCAGGATCTACTGTAATGGTCAGTTCTTGTGAAATAAGACAGCAAATGTACGAGTTGATTAGACCTAGTCTTGAATGCTCCTGGGAGCTTGCTGTCTATGCTAGATTCATGGATATGAGGATAGCATTATTTGTTACAGAATATGAAATGCAGCAAAAACCTGCCTAAACCGGTCTCTTTATATACCGGAAACCTGGAGAAACGAAAAAAAAATAGGCATGGAGGTATTTCCTATATAAAATGACTCTGTGAACCGGAAAACTGCCTAACGTGGAAACGGAAGGAAATTCTGGAATTGTAGGCGTAAATAACCTGATTAAGACGGATTATCTCATCCATAATACAAAGCTATGTACTAAATTTTGAGCGCGACTGTACTTGCACCAAAGTCCTAGGTAACATTAACTCTAATTTTTCCTCAAGGATGCAGCAGGTATGCTATATTTCACAACATCTGTACCGTCACTTCCTCCAACCCTCTCGTTCCTTCTGACAAGTGAGAGTAGAAGTACGAGTAGGCGGCTTCGGTGGTGTATTTGTTAGCATGCTGAGCTTCTATGCCCAAGATAGCGGGCTCAAACCCGGCCGAGGCCGTCGGATTTTTTAAGAGCGTTAGAATCCCTCAGTATGCCTTCCTTCGGAGGGGAAGCAAAGCCGGCGGTTCCATGCCATAGATTTATGGCATGTTAAAGAACCTTCCACTAATTACACCTGTTTGAAGCTAAATTGTATAGGTTAGGCCTAAGAATGCAGTCTAAACGACGCTCTTAGGTTCCTACGTTTGTTGCCAAGAGCCGACTGCGGTGGCGTCTAGTAGCTAAGTTCTGAACTAGGCCTAGTAGTCATTGACGGTGGCGTTGTTGGCAAAAGTAGGAACTATTCGAAAAATTCAAAGTTGCAGTCCTTACTTGAATTTAAAAAAACAGATACACACACTAATACAGCCATCACAATTAATACCGGTTATCAGACAGATTCTACACATACCCAAAGTACACGGGGCTACATGACCCCGTTGTCGCGGCCCCTAAACTAAGGAACCAAACAACCAACCAAGTACGAGTAGAAGACAACAGTGAACTGGAGTAATCTTTAAAGGTGTTCTGTTTACTGTGCACTGCATTTATTTACCTAGTGTAATTCAGTGACAATGACTTCTAAACTAAAGACACTTACACTGGAGGAGAAAATTAAAGTTATTGAAGAACACGAGAAAAAGAAAGCAAATGTCCGGCTAAAGAATTAATTGTGTTGTTTAAAGTGGGAAAAACTCAAATTATTTCATAGTAATCCTATGCAATAATACAGTATTTCTTTGTAGTGTATTTTGTCTTATTAAAACTCAACACTTTGTAAAACGGAAACCTGTAAAAACGGAAAAATTAATCCGGAACGATTGCGTTACGCTTTAGGTAGGGTTTACTGTATAAATAATGCAATCAGAGCCGGCGCCCCCCACTTTGGGATCTCTAAATGGGATGCAAGCAGATAAATATCGACCTTCAACGCCTGTCACATGTTTCCTAGCCACAGGCCATTATATCCTCTTCCTCGTACAAAGTGACCTGAATTGCTTTTGCAAACTGTGACGCTAAGCTTTGTTAATTAGGACGTCAATCAGCTCTTGAGCCTCGAGAAGTTAAGGTTGGTCATCTCGAAATACGGCATCCTATTTTTGGGTCACGACGCATAGGTTAAGAAACCCGGGATCAGAGTACAACCTGTCTTAGGCTGGTTGTTGATTGATTTAGGGACTTTGCAACATCGTGGTAATGTAGCTCCATGCACTTGGTTGTGTGGGCTTGGGATTTTGTCTGATAACCTGTCTTATTGTGATGTCTGTTTTAGTATAATAATAATAATAATGTTATTGGTGTTACGACCCTTTTAATTACTGTGGCTCTGAGAGACGCCGAGGTGGCAGATTTTTTCCCTGAAGGTGATATTTAACGTGCCAGTAAATCTACTGACACGGCTCCCTCGCATTTGCGCACCCTCAGGATTCAATCCTGCATCCTTGGACCCAGCAAGAGAGAACATTACCCCTGAGCCACGTAGCCAGTAGTCTGTCTGTTTTAGTGTGTGCATTTGTAATTCACATGAGAATCGGGAAGGAGACGGCCGTGGCTTTAAGCTAGGAACCATCTCGGCATTTGCCTGGAGTAGAAGCGGGAAACCCATGGAAATCCACTTCCAGGATGGAAGAGATGGGAATCGAACCATCTTCTCCTCAGTATTGCCTCACGAGGTCAGGCCAATATTAAAGTTTCTTGGCAGAGCCGAGGATCGAATCGAACCCAAACCTCCGGGGTGACAGCCAAGAACGCTAGCCGCTACACCACAAGGAGGTCCTCTCTTAGGGTGAACGTATTTGGGTTTCATTCCCGAAGGGAGGGGGGTCTTATTTTAAACTTGTGCGCTTCAAAATATATCCGCTTTAAGTGATGCTATGCTCTGAAGTAATTCCAGAGAATTTAATAATTCTTGCTCTATTTTAAGACAGCAACTTTTGCTGTGAAGGTAGCAATTGTTCACAAGTTGAGCTGGTAACATAGCAGGTCATTTTCTTTACAAATCGTACACTCGAGACAGTGGTGCATAGTGCTCAAGCTTTAGGACGTCACTCAACATATCAAAGAGAAACAAGAGACCCGCATGCCGCGAGGAAATCACAAGCAAAGGCATAAAATATATCTCCAGAAAGTTGAAATACATTATGAAAAGAGGGAATAAGACACATCTTAGCGCAGCAGAACCAAAGCGTAGATTCATGGATATGTTACTGTACTTTTAATTCTTTTAAACCGCTTATCCTCCCAGCTCAGCGTCAGCCATGGACTCTGCGAGGGATCATTCCTCTACCGTCACAAGGACAGTGTCTGGGAGCTGAATACACTTTGTCAGCAGATACAACTGGGGAGTTAGAACGTACCAAAATCTTCCAAACCGTCTCATTAATACAGGAAGAATCTTGCATTTCGTGAAAAGTCAACGGAAATATAATATTATGTTCTGCTCGAGTCTAAGCTGCGTGAACCTGACAGGAATGTGCATCGCGGACTATGAGTGGTGGTGTTGACGAGTGATGAGGTTTCTCGGTCCGTGCATAGTACAGAACCAAATACATTGGTCGGTGACTCAGTCAATCATTACTATCACCACAGTGGTTTGAGCAACGGCCGAATGTTAGCAGTATTGGAATAGAAAGGAATACCATATATCTCGGTGGGCTGCTGACAGATCCTTCTCTTCACGCCCGACCCTTCCTGCTCTTCTCCTCACCCCGCAAGTTCATAGAGCTTGGACTCGAGCAGTATCTGTTTAATCTCGTAAACAAGACGATAGCCCCTGTCAGAACTATGTCGCGTCCAGCCCGCATAACAATACATCTGGGCGGGTGGTATATACTAGGTATACATTAGGCGCCCACAAGTAACCTATAATACTGCCATTAGTTTTACGTCCCTTTTAAGTACTGAGGCTTTTGGAGACGCCAGGGTGTCGGGATTTTCCCCCGAAGGAGATCTTCAATATTCCAGCAAATCTACAGACACGGTTCCCGCGCATTTGCGCACCCTCAGGATTTGATGATGCAACCTTGGGCATAGCAAGCGAGAACGTTACCGCTGTGCCACGCTGTCAGTAGGGAGGGAAGAAAGGAAACTTGTCTTTTCATGTTCGCTTTGCTTTCAAACGACTTCAGTGTCAATATTAGTGAATGCTAGAGCTGGACGGCACTAGACATCATGCAGGCTGTAAACAATAGCATTGCCAAGCAAAGCAAATGGACTCTGCTTTCGAAGTGCTTTGACCCACGCATGCGCTCTGTTTAGTTAGCAAAGCCAGTGCACCCTGTTCACTAACTAAAGTAACTGAATCCCACAGATATTACCATTTTAAATGATCTAGTCGACTTCATCGTTACGTTGAGGCTGACGTTACGTTACGGCGACGTCACGAAATGTACCGAGAATGCACTGAGGTGTGTGACGTCATATTACCGCTTGGTGCATGTGTACTGAGTTCACTGGTGAGCTCTGGAGTTACGAGACGGCAATGACACGGCGAGCGTGACGTCATCCAGCCAGCTCCCTCCTTTCACCGCGCGCTCCAGCTCCCTCCTTTCTAGCATTTTTCAGCATTTGTAGCATTTAAAATTATATAAAGTCCAGTCTATCAGACTGACTGTCTCTTTTTTATGAATATTTATGTTAAAAGATAATTATAATAAAGTTATATAATTGTCGTTGAACATAAACAGTCGTATGCAACTTGCCTATAATGGTAATTACGACACTCGTATGCAAATTATAAAACTCGCTACGCTCGTTTTATAAACATACTCGTATCTTAATTAATGCCATTATAGGCTCGTTGCATAATGTACTATTTCGTGTCCGTTAATCTCGCTAATATGGGCCTCGGGACCTCCATGTTGACGTAGCAAAATTTGCTACGGATTTGCTTCACAAAGTCATTCTGTTAGATTCTTTGAATCAAATATAGACAAATTACTTTTAGGGCTTTGAAGTATGGAAAGTAACAAGTTGTTCCGTGATGAACTAAAGAGCCTACTTTTCTTAAAATTTAAGATTCATGCCAATGATTAATCTATATAGACCTATCTAGAATAATGATGATATCAAGTTGGTAATACTAACATTTCTAAGTACCGCAGTTCGAAATACACCTGAAATAGTGTAGCCTCATAGAGTAACTTACTACAGTTGGCAGCCCTGGTAACTCTGAATATATATTTTAGTGCCATCTCTTAAGGTATAGAATGTACAAGGAAAATTTGTTTGAAGTCTAATGGATAGTATGGACGTTACATCCTGTTTGATATTGGATTTATCAGTGCACGTAAAATCAAGTTGGGAACAATGTCATGTATGTGATGCTCAGAATTAATCTGAAATATTACGATCTATTATAGTGCCAATTTTGAATAAAACCCATTTGTCAGAATAGAAGTTACATGTTATTAAAACTGGAAACTATCAGAAAGCTTAGAATCATGTTGGCAGCACTGAGGTATATTAGATACTCCAAATCAATCTAGAATGTCAGGTATTATAGGTGTGCAACGTTTGGAGCTGATGACTTGCATACTTTCTGATATATTGATATTGGGATTAAACAAATAGAGATAGTATTTATTATCAGTTGGCAGTCCTTCTGGTTCTTACGAATACGCATAGTCATAACTGCTATGGTACACAAAGCACATACGAAATTTGGTTGCAATCCATTTGTTACTATATATGCATATAAAAACTGGACATATCTGCAGGCTTAGAATCGTGTTGGCAACACTGGCATGTTTGAACATCTGAATAATAATCTGGAGTGTGTAAATTTTGAAATAGTTAGCATGCATAACTTTTGAGATATCCAACATAGAGCTCAAATTTCAATTGCGATTTTTCAGCAGTTGGTAGCACTGACGCCAATTTCAAATATGGCCTTGAGATATTCAGGTATAGATATTTACTCTTACCAAATTTGGTTTCCATAGCTGCAGCCGTTTAGGAGTTGATAGTGGGGGACACACACACAGACAAACAGAAGGACAGATAGAAGGACAGACATTTCCCCGGATCGATCTGATAAGTCTACCTTTTCCTCATTTTTGTAAAATGAGAAAAGAAGGCTAAAAATCGAAGTGACCCTTATTCACAGATGGACTTGACTGGTTTTGAAACACGGCAATAATTCTCAGATATAAACTTCAGTAACGATAATGGTCAATTGATATTATAACTTTCAGTCGGTGAACACAAAATCATTCCAATCACTGCAATATGTGAATATATAACCTGAAATAAAATACATGTGATTAAGATTTATATACGTATACTAGCTGACCCGGCAGACGTTGTCCTGCCAATCAAAGAAAGTGTTGTAACTTTGTTTCTTGAAGTGTTTTTGGATACACTTTTTTTTTTCCAATTTCTGTTAACTGCCTCTAAACTATCGTGAAATGAATTAACTAATCTAGAAACATTCGTGAGAGCGTGCACAACAACTCTCCAAAGTTTCATCGCAATCGGATAAATGGCATATAACGCATACGGGATTTTCTTTAAATGATTCGTGCGCAGTCACTCATTTGTTGAATCTACTCGTGCTCTACCAACTGTGAAATTGATTTACTAAGTTAGAAAGCTTCACGTAAGTGTACACAACAACTCATCAAAGTTTCATCGCAATCGATGAATAGTATATGAATGCATACGGGATTTTGTTGGAACGCTTCGCGCGTCATCACTCATTTGTTGCATCTACTCGTGCGCTACCAATATTGTAAAATGGATTTACCAAGTTGAACACCTTCCCCGGCGTGTACACAACAACTCATCAAAGTTTCATCGGAATCGGATGAATGACATATGAACGCATAAGTGATTTTCTTTAAACGATTCGCGTGCCGTCACTCATTTGTTGAAACTACTCATGCGCTACCTATTGTAAAATAGATTTACTAAGCCTGAAACCTTTTCTGGCGTGTACTCAATGATTCACCAAGGTTTGATCGCAATCGGATGAATGCTATATGACCGCATACGGGACATTGTGGAAACGATACGGGACTTTGATTAAAAGTTCGCGCGTCGTTGCTCATTTGTTGAATCTACTCGTGAGCTACCTATTGTAAAATGGATTTACTAAGTTAGAAATCCTCACGTAAGTGTACACAACATCTCACCCAAGTTTCATCGCTATCGGACGAATGGTATTTGAACGCATACGGGACTTTGTTGAAACGCTTCGCACGTCGCCGTTCATTTGTTGAATCTACTCGTGCGCAACCTCCTGTGAAATGGATTACTAAGTTAGAAGCCTTCACTTAAGATTACACAACAACACATCAAAGTTTCATCTTAATCTATGAATGGAATATAAACTTATACGGGATTTTGTTGAAACGCTTCGCGCGTCGTCACTCATTTGTTGAATCTAGTCGTGCGCTACCTAAAGTGAAATTGATTTACTAAGCCAGAAGCCTTCCCTGGAGTGTACACAACATCTCACCCAAGTTTCATCGCTATAGGACGAATGGTATTTGAACGCATACGGGACCTTTTTGAAACTCTTCGCGCGTCGTCGCTCATTTGTTGAATCTAGTCGTGCGCTATCTATTGTAAAATGGATTTACTAAGCCAAACACCTTCCCTGGAGCTCATTCAACATATCACCCAAGTTTCATGGCAATCGGATGAATGGTATATGAACGCATACGGGACTTTGAAACGCTCTAACGTGCAGAGACAAACAGTAGAATTCGACATCACTGCCACCTTTGGTATAAAACACAACTTTCCGCCACGGGCGGAGTGTATGTTATGGCGGTAGTTGCACAGGTTGCGACCAGGTGGCTCTAATGTGCAGAGACAAACCGTCCAAAGACATCAGCTTTCACGAAGGCCAAGGCTAGCGGTTTCCATGACGACTGTTTTTGACTGTATATTGTGGTTCTAACATTGTGTGTAAATTGTGGTTCTAAAATTGTGTTCGTTCCACCTACCGGGTCAGATTGTGATTCTAAACCATACATGGACCCACCCTGATATACATACCAAATTCCATCAAAATCGGTTCAGTCGTTTAGGAGGAGTTCAGTCACATACACACGTGTCGAAGAATTATATATATAAAGATGGTTACGGACTATTGAAGAAGAAGAAGGAGAAGAAGAAGAAGAAGAAAATACGAGCCTTAAGTAGCCGCATATGATGTGTAACATCTGACATGCTTTCCTACCTTGAAGTTGTTACCGTCTTTATTATCGTTAACATTCATCAACACACACAAAATCTTTTATGTTCGACCCTGACTATTATATGTCTGAAAACTGTAGTCTAATGAGACTCGTTATAACACTATTTTTCATTATGAAACAGTTTCTCCCACCAATCAGAGTTCAAGAAACAGTTGTTTGACCAATTAGATGAGGATAGCATCGCACCTGCGTTGAGTTCCAAGGCCTTCTAATATAAATTTCACTGCGTGGCCTAGTGTCATAGTAGGGTAATCGAGGAGGCCATGGTCAAATACAAGGCATTCTCTGCGTCTCATGTGCACTGTTCAGTACACAAAACTGGCGAAATCTCGACTGATATTTATGAATATATATGCTCGAACATACAATAGTTATAATAATTATCGTTGAACATAAACAGTCGCATGCAACTCGCCTATAATGGTAATTAAGACACTCTTATGAGAATTATAAAACTCGCATAGGCTCGTTTTATAAACACACTCGTGTCTTAATTATTGCCATTATAGGCTCGTTGCATAATGTACTATTTATTGTTTAGACTCTCATAATACATAACAATTCCAAGACTCTCTTTCTTTTCTTCGCTGCCTACTTGATATTTCTACTCTCGCACTGCCTTCTTGATACTCTGCTGTTACAAACTAATCCGTATGTGATAAACATTCCACATGGTACCACTGCCAGCTGGATCACATCCCTTCTGGCTGCTAAAGCTGCCAGGAGGGATGCGATCCAACTGGCAGTGCGTTTTACACACTTCCGTCCGATCCACTCCAGCAACCGAGTGGAAAGATGCTACACATCAAAAAAGAGACATTCAGTCTGAAAGACGAGACTTTATAACTTTTTAAATGCTACAAATGCTAGAAAGGCTGGAGGCTTCGCTCGAAGCCAAAGACTCTTGACATGTTAGATGATCAAGAAACAATCAGAACGCTAGAAAGTTACAAGTCATGAGGGAGCGCCGTCTCGTAACGCCAGATCTCACCAGTGGACTCAGTACACATGCACCAAGCGGTACTATGACGTCACACACCTCGGTGCATTCTCCGTACTTTTCGTGATAAAGAACTAAGGGATGACATGTTTCGCTCATCAAGCGAGCATTATCAAATCAAGATAAATAGCTCTACAAGGGCAACCTGCGCGCCGGGATGAGAGATAGAATGGATGAAGATGAATGAAACTGGGCAAGGAAGCGGCCGTGGCCTGTCAGAAGGTACCGTCCCAGCATTTGCCTTGTGTTGAAAATTGGAAAGTATGGGAAAGCATTTCAAGGACGGTCGACGGTGGAGCTCGAACCCGCGCGTCTATCGAGTCAACAGAGAGCCTGGCCTCATGATCTACAGTAATGCTGCGCTTCTAGCGAACGTAGCCACTGCTGTGGGTTACAAAACACTATTAAACCTACAGTGGTACCTGCACCCGAAAAGAGAGCTGTTTATTTTAATGTTGCAAAACAACAACAACAAAAGACAGTCTTCCTCCCCCAAACCATTCTATAATGGTGTGAAAACTATCAATGTGTTTTTGTCGCACACTTTGCTCCAAATTGGTCAGGTCTTGCAAATCTACTTTCGCATTTTCTAAACTGAAAAGATACAGTCAGTCTGAGAGACTAGACTTTATCTATATATTTAAAACACTAAGGCGATTTTTGTTACATCGAGAATGAGATAACGTCTCAACCGATTGGCTTCGTAATGCATTCTAACGAGAGCTCTTGGCATGTAGATTTGCAGAGTGTCTTTAAAATAAACAAATATGTTACAGAATATTTTTAAATTAATAAACAAAAATTCAGAAATCTTGCCTATCACGCATGCGCACAATCGCCTTGACTTATGACAGTCATGGCGGTTACAAGTCCATCGCGTTTTAATTTCATGTTTATGTATAAGAATTATAATGGAAGGGAACATTGCTTATTACGTTATCATGACATACACTGGAATTACCAGACATAAAATGCTGAAAAACGTAAACTGACATCAAATTTTGAGTGTGCTTGATGTTTAACTCCCTTAATATTGCGCATCGTTACCAGTGGTTAGGTAGCTCAGGTGGTTACGCCGTTCTCTCTTAATTTATGCATCACCCAATGTAAGGGGTTCGAATCCCCCCTCCGGCATGTTTTTTTATTTCCGTATTTTCCTTTCTTGCAATTGCTATTATATTGCCTAAACATATTTAACTCTTGGCATTCCCATATGTTACAGAATATTTTTAAATTAATAAACAAAAATTCAGAAATCTTGCCTATCACGCATGCGCACAATCGCCTTGCCTTATGACAGTCATGGCGGTTACAAGTCCATCGCGTTTTAATTTCATGTTTATGTATAAGAATTATAATGGAAGGGAACATTGCTTATTACGTTATCATGACATACACTGGAATTACCAGTCAGAAAATGCTGAAAAACGTAAACTGACATCAAATTTTGAGTGTGCTTGATGTTTAAGTCCCTTAATATTGCGCGTCGTTACCAGTGGTTCGGTAGCTCAGGTGGTTACGCCGTTTTCTCTTAATTTATGCATCACCCAATGTAAGGGGTTCGAATCCCCCCTCCGGCATGTTTTTTTATTTCCGTATTTTCCTTTCTTGCAATTGCTATTATATTGCCAAAACATATTTAACTCTTGGCATTCCCGTAACTAAGGAATTCTACGTTCCCATCTCGATTTAACTTAAAACGCTATGGTAATTTCATTGAAAAGCTTTATAAGTTCCAACATTCGACAGATTACATTTGCAATAACGGTAGTCTATATCTTTATTGCTAGAGAAGTTTTGGCATATTTTTGCACATGGGATAACTGTGAATCAAGGATTGTACGAATTCCAACACATTACGAAGAATATATGCAGTGAATCCACCCGAGTGTCTTCAAATCGAGCCATGTGCTACGTAACTCATTTGTTTTCCTCAGTTCTTTCTTTGCCTTATAAACATACAAGGCATGTCCAAAATGTTGTTACATGAAATTCCACTAATGAATTGTACCTTTACCAGTTATACGGCAATAATACAGTAGGCCTACGTTGAAATTCTGATACCGGTATTACAAAATGTAGGCCTACTTTTGATTAGATTGTTATCCAAATTAACTTCTATATTTCAGTAGCAGATGCCGCTGCAGTCGAATATTGGAACCGCCATTTGTATTGTGTTTCCGATCTTTCTGTTATATAGTCTTTGGTGGTCTGTTATAGTCTTTGGTGGTGAGTCGTTTTCTGTCGAGAATACATATCGCAGCTTCTACGAATTGTTAAACCTTTCATTGTATATACCATAACTACGGCATACTAGAAAGTGACTACGCAGAATTACTGGACCGGTTTGTCTCGATAATTCATTGCCAGCTTTAAGAGTGGGCTTCCCTGTGTAAATACGACTCTTGACACGTACAGGAAATATAATTGTAAAACTGGCTCCATTATTAAGGTGACTGGCGAAGTGGTTCTATGCTCCTCTTCATAATTTACTGTCATGGATATCCGAAGAATTGTACCAATAACAGGTGACGGAAATTGCTTATTTAGAGCAGTTTCGTACTGTTTGTATCGAAACGAAGAACGTCATAGCGAGTTGCGTTTGCAAACTGTTACAAAAATTATTGCTTACTGGAATATTTATAAGGATTTTATTATTGGCGATGAGTCTTATCGCCTTCCCCTCAACAACCAACTTGAGTATGAAAATCTTATGTCTCTGAACGGTGAATATGCTGGTCATGTTGAACTCCATGGTATAAGCCAATTGTGTAATGATTATTTGTTTAGAGTGCATAACGATGAGACTAACCACGTTGTAGATTATGGCAATGGAAGTGTTATTTGTCATTTATTGTTTAGCGGCTCCGTTGATGCAGGACACTATAGTGTGATCGAATACGACATTAATTTGGGGATAAATCCTACTGTAAATAGACGCATTCGACGAAAAAGAACATTAACCGGTCGTGTGGAAACTACAAATAGACGCAAAACAATGAGAAATCGGAGAAAAGGCGAAACCACTTTTAATATAAAATATAAATCTGCCATTTCAGAAACAATGCCAGATATTATGCCGTACAGCGTTGGGTCCTTGACGAACGAATGTAAACATTGTTCTGCATTGTTCTTCTCTTGCGAAAAAACTACGCTTGGTTACTTCGGCCTTTGCTGTTGCAATGGTAAAATTAATCTGCCGGAATATAAACTACTTGACAGGCTTAAACCATTTTTCACTGGAAATGATGATACCTCAAGGAACTTCAGAGAGAATATTCGGCAGTACAACAATTCTATGTCCTTCGTTTCCTTTGGTGCCAATGTTACCGTACCACCTGAACACGGTCCATATTGTTTTAAAATTTCAGGAATTGTACATCATCGCATTTCTTCCATATATTCCAAAAACATAAGCGACAGTTGTTACGGCCAATTGTATGTATTAGACTGCTCAGAAGCTAATCAAATCAGATTAGCAAATCGAGCGAATTCTTGCATCAGGGAGGGTACACTTCATATTATAAATAATATTTTGCAAGAGCATAACCCTTACATTCAACTGTATATGACAGTGCATTAAAAAATATGCGAAGAAAATGAACTGGCTTTAAGAGAAAAACGTCAACCGTTAGATTTGGTCATGCGCTTTTACCATGAACCTCAAGAAGATCCTAGACGTTACAATAACCCAGCTTCCTCAGAGATTGCAGCTATTTTTGAAACAACTGACGGCGCTCCGGCTTCACACCGCCACATAGCCGTATTTTCTAATCAGGGAGTTTTAAAGGAAATTGATGTTGACAGCATGCATTGTTATCCATTAACTTACGTTTTAATCTGGCCTTGCGGAGAAACAGGGTGGCATATTTCACTGCCAACAGGAGGGAACCGTAAGACGAACGTTAGGCAAAATATGACAATGCGTGAATATATTTTGTATAGGCTGTCGATTCGAGGTTGTCCTCCCGCAGGAGGTTTCAACCCTTTACTTAATGCAGGTAAACTTACCCAACAATTAATAGTTGACTATTATTGTCGAATAGAAGGAGATAGACTAAAATATATTCGCAATCAACAAACGAAATTGCGTGTCGATACCTACGTTGGTCTTGCTGATGCTTTACACTTTAGAGCTGAAAATTAAAGTTTAAGAGCTGGTCGCATAGTTATTTTGCCTTCTACTTTTATTGGTAGTCCCCGAAATATGTTGCAAAATTATCAGGATGCAATGGCAATTGTGAGAAAATTTGGCAAGCCAGACCTCTTCATAACTTTCACTTGCAACCCATCATGGCCTGAAATTACTACTAGCCTCCAACCTTATGAAAATGCAAACAATAGACCTGATGTCGTTGTTCGCGTTTTTCATGCGAAAGTGAAGGAACTCTTGCGTTTAATAAATCAAAAGCAAATATTTGGCGAGGTACAAACGTTTCTTATACACGGTTGAGTTCCAGAAGCGAGGTTTACCTCATATACACTTACTGGTTTGTCTTCGAGATAGTTGTAAATTACGAGAAATCTATGATATTGATATGACAGTTTCTGCAGAAATACCAGATCCTTCCAATACAACATTGTACAACTTAGTAAAGACACACATGGTACATGGACCTTGCGGCCTTCTGAATCCCAATTCAATTTGCATGAAGGATGGAAGATGTAAGAAGGGTTTTCCAAAAGACTTTGTGCCAGAAACTAAAGAGAATGTGAACGGCTATCCACTTTACCGTAGGCGACAGAATGGAAGATCATATACTAAACGAGTACAAGGCACCAATGTTGACATCGACAATCGCTTCATTGTTCCATACAATCGATATTTATTGATGTACTTTCAGGCCCATATTAACGTCGAAATCTGTGCAAGTGTACACAGCTTCAAATACATACATAAATATGTTTATAAGAGGCATGATTGCGCTAACTTGAAAATCACGGCAAACGATGGAATGCTACATCATGACGAAGTTTCTATGTATTTGAATGCTAGATATGTTGGGTCAAGTGAGGCTGCATACAGGATTTTTGGTTACAACATGCACGAACAGTCCCACATTATTGCCCGGTTACCTGTCCATTTACCAGACCAACAAGATGTATTTTTTCATGCCGATAATGCTCCCAAAGCATTAATACGGGCTGAGTTAAAAAGTACACAACTCACTGCATGGTTTCAGCTGAACCAAAATCCAACAACTAGGAGTGCATATATTTATCCTGAAACACCCGTTCATTATGTATGGGATAAATGCAAATGCATTTGGAAAAAACGACTTAGATTCGAAAAGGTAATAGGTCGGATGTACAATGTTTCTCCATCTGAATCAGAAAGATACCATCTGCGCTTACTTTTACTTCACATAGTAGGTGCCACAAGCTTTGAGGATCTCCGAACATACCAAGGTGTTACCTGCCCAACATATAAGGATATGGCAATTAAACTTGGTTTGCTTATCGATGATTCAGAATGGCAACGCTGTTTGATGGAAGCATCGGTTTTCCAAATGCCCTTTCAACTGAGACAGTTATTCGCCTACATATGCATATTTCATCAACCTTGCAATGCCAGTCACTTATGGGACATGCACAAAAACTCTCTCTGTGAAGATTATTTAAAGTCTGAAGATGAAAATAGAGCTTATCAACTATCTCTCAGAGATATTAATAAAACTCTGCAATTGCATGGTTTCTCTCTGCCAACATTTAACTTGCCTGTTGGTACTGACACACACTCAAACGATCAAACTACTAATGAGCCAGTGTTCCCTTTTGATTTGGCTGACCTGATGTCCTTAGCAAACCAGGAACAACTTTCAATTATTAATGAAATCACTAGCGTTCTTCAAAATAACAACTCAACTGTCACGAACGCATTCTTTATTGACGGTGCTGGGGGCAGAGGAAAAACATTTATTTACCGATGCTTAATACAAAAGTTCTGGAGTTTAGAGCTTCATGTTATATCAGTAGCATGGACCGGAATAGCCGCTGTTTTGCTACCCAACGGTCGAACAGTACACAGTACATTCAAAATTCCTCTAAATTTAAATGAGAGTTCAGTGTCTGGATTAAAATTAAATTCCAAAGCAGCTGACGATATTCGATTAGCACGGCTCATAATATGGGATGAAGCCCCAATGGCAAATATTCATTCATTAATGTGTGTGAATCGTCTTCTAAAAGATATTATGGGTAATGACATTCCATTTGGTGGGAAAATTACTGTTCTTGGAGGAGACTTTAGGCAGGTTTTGCCTGTTGTTCCGCACGCTTCTCGCCAAACAATTATTCAAAACTCTATTAAATACTCTCCTCTCTGGCCCTTCTTCAAAATACGCTGCTTATATAAAAACATGCGGTTGAAACCAGAAGAAATTGAATTTTCTGATTTTTTGTTACAAATTGGTAACGGTGACTACCCCTCTGTAGATGGTGAGGAATCAAATGTTATTGAATTACCACCCAGAATTTTAGCGCATGATGACATCGTGACTGAGATTTACGGCGAAACATTCATTTCTACGAAAGATATAATCAATTTCTCGAAAGTATGCATTCTAACACCAAAAAATGAACACTGTAATGAAATTAATTTGAAAGTCATCGAACTTATACCCGGTAGTTCAAAAACATACACCAGCGTTAACAGATTAATTACTGAAGATGAAAGCCAGCTACTTCAATTTCCTACAGAATTCTTGAATTCCTTGGAATTAAGTGGTTTGCCTCCACATATTCTTACTCTAAAAGTTGGAGCCATAGTTATGCTCCTCAGAAATCTGAACGTTCCCCAAGGGCTCCTGAACGGAACCAGATTATTTGTAAAGAATATGTATGAAAATTGCTTGGATTTGGAAATAATCAGCGGAGATAAAATTGGGCAGAGAGCTCTAATCCCTCGAGTTGATTTAACACTATCCGACAAAACCCTTCCATTTTCTTTTAAGAGACGTCAATTTCCAATTCGCTTGGCATTCTGTATCACAATTAATAAAGCTCAAGGGGAAACTCTCGAACGTGTAGGTCTCTATTTACCTCAGCAAGTTTTCAGTCATGGCCAGTTATATGTTGCAATGTCAAGAGTGCGATCTTTCGACGCCCTTAAAGTTTCAATAGTGCCAAAAAGTAGTCGTACAAAGAATGTCGTATATAAGGAAATCCTTCGGTAATTATTTTACCATTGACCATCATGTTTCGACTTCGTAAAGCACTCTGACAAAAGCTCTTGGCCTGTAGATTTGCAGAGTGTCTTTAAGAGAAAAAAATATGTTACCGACCTGTGTTATTGTGATGGTTGTATTAATGCGTGTATCTGTAATTAACGTGAGAATTAGGAAGGAGAACGCCGAGGCCTTACTTAAGGAACCATCCCGGTATTTGCCTGGAGTGGAAGTGGGAAACCGAAGAGAAACACATCCAAGATAGTTAAGGTTGGAATCGATCCTACCTCTCCTCAGTTTTACCTCACGAGGCTGAGTGCGTCCCGTTCCAGCCCTCAGGCCAGAATTAAATTTCTTGGCAGAGCAGGGAAATGAATCCGGATCTCTGGGGCGATGGCCAAGAATATACTTAATAGTGGGCTTCCCTATGTTAATGCGTTTTTCGACATGCACTGGACATATAATTCTAAAACTGCCTCCTTTACGGTGGCTGGCAAAGAGTCAGTGCTCATCCTGTAATTGGTGAAGTGATTCTATGCTCCCCTGCATAGTTTGCTGTTAAAGAAACCCAAAGGATTGAACCTATAACAGGCGATAGAAATTGCTTATTTCGAGAAGTTTCGTGCTGTTTATATCAAAATGAAGAACATCGCCCTGAGCTTCATTTGCAAACTATTGCAAACATTGTTGCTGACAAGGATAATTTTAAGGATTTTATTATTGGCGATCAGCCTCATCGCGTTCTCCTCAGCAACCAACTTAGTATGAAAGTCTCTGAACGGTGAATACACTGATCATGTTGAACTTCATTGTATAAGCCAATTGTTCATTGATTTTATTTGTTTAGAGTACATAACAATGAGTCTAACCACACTGTTGTTTTTGCAAGGGGAGTATTATTTGGCATTTAATATTTAGCGGCTCCATTGATGCAGGGCGCTATAGTGTTATCGAATAAGACGTTAATTTTGGGAGAAATACTACTATAAAACCCCGTTCGACGACGAAAAGGAACATTGTCCGGTCGTATGTTAACTGCAAATTGACGCAATAAAGTGAGAAATCGGACAAAATACGAAACCACTTTAAAAATCCAATATAAATATGCCATAAAAATACTCCCATTTTCTTTTAAGAGCCACCAATTTCCAATCGCTTGGCATAATTTATCACAATCAATAAAGCTCAAGGGGAAGCTATGGAACGTGTAGGTCACTATTTGCCTCATCAAGTTTTCAGTCATGGGCAGTTATATGTTGCAAAGTCGTCTTTCTCTGTAATCATACAAATAATGCATATAAGAAAATCCTTCCGTAAATATTTTCCCAATGACCGTCATGTTTTGACGGGTTTCAACTAGTATCATTTTAAATGACGCATGCTACAAATGCTACACATGTTAAAAAGGCAGGAGGGTTTCTCGCTTCACTCGAAGCCCCAGGACTCTGCATAAGTTAGGAAATGTCTGAAAAGGTACGTTTACGAGACTGCACAATTCTATTAGTAAACTCTGCACTGAAAGTTATATTAGCATGTTTTTACGCGCCATATATTGATTATCTTGTTGAGCACGAGATTTAGCTTTAGTAGATATAATAGCACTATTACTGTCAACAGACTGCATTATTAACACACTTTACGTAAACTGTAAGTAAGCAATTTTAACGAACGATCCACAGACTCCATTATTAATACACTTTACTACCCTGCACAAATTGTAAACTGCAAGTAAGCAAGTACAGAGATAGCAAGAATCACGTGAACGCTTCATGATCAACAAGTAGTAAGTCATTCATTATCACGCAGCTAGCGCGTGAGTCTGCTGCATGACATCACGCACTCGCCGTCTCCGTTCGCATAACGCGAGACCCCAGGACTAAACTCAGACGCGGTGCATATGCAATGATTATTATTATTTAGGCTATCACTCGTGATACGAGTATGATTGTCTTCCAAGGTACATTTATGTAAATCTTCGCTGTAAACCAACATTAGGCCTAATAATATTGCGTGAGTTCTTTGGTGACTGTACAGTCCGATCCGAGAACCACAGACTCTTCCACAATATTGGCACACAAGGTCTTGAGCAGCCAATGGATCTTGGGGGTTGATCATTCTGCGAATCATGCGCTGCAATGAACAACATGATGACGTCATACACGCCGTAACCGTAACGCATAACGGTAGACCTAAGCATAACGATGAAGTCGACAAGATCATTTGAAATGAAAAAATGTAGGCTGGAACCACTCTGCAGTATGAAAGGTCGTAGACTGAGTCCTCTCCAATTATACAGTAATAACAGGCACCATAGCATAAAGCTCTCTCTGGTTTCATCGTCAAAGCCTTTCTGTTATGACAAGGGTCATCTTAAAAAGCCATTATGATCTCCCATTTTGCGAGGAAGAGAGCGTTTCTTTTGTCTGTTTGACGGGAAGTCAGGAACCTCTTTAGTCCGGAAGATAGACGTGTCAATTGAGACGCTTTAAGCAGTTCGTTAGCCATCTAGGAACATCAAAGGAGCGTCTGGCTCTAATCGATACTTCTGTTCTTTGCTTTGTAACCGGAGCTTCTTCCTTCCTGAACTTTCAAGACATTCAGAGAGACTAGGGACGCTTAGCTTGTTCTTGTTGTATCAATGAGGCAATAGGATCATTAGTCCTGTTTGAATGTTTGAAACCTGGTTCCAATGGGAAAGCAAAAGAAAGGAGTTTGCTATGTTATGGTAACGTGTGGAAGTTATCAATTTTTACTTTTCAGCGTGGCTTCGGTGGCGCAGTTGGTAGCATGCTGAACTGCTGTGCACAAGATCGCGGGTTCAAACCCGGCCGAAATCTTCGGATTTTTAAGAGCATTAAAAATCCTTCAGTACGCCTTTCTTCGGAGGGGAAGTAAAGCCGGCGGTCCCATGTCATAGATATATGGCATGCAAAAGATCCTTCCACTAATTAAACTTGTGTGAATCTAAATTTCTAGGTTAGATTTCGTTGAAACGCTCTATCAAAGTTCCAACGCTCACCACTTGATGTCAGTGACATCTTGTAGCGAAAGTTGGAACTACTTGAAATTGAACGGAACTTGTAGCTCACCCTATGGGTGTCCACTAGAAGCAGCTACAGTCTTCTGGCGATCCGAACATAACCTCGGGCACTCCCGGCACTAAAAGCCATTCGCTAAATAAATAAATAAATGACATGTAAAGGAACCTTCCACTAACTACACTTGTGTGAAGCTAAAATTTGCAGGTTAAATTTGATTAACGCTATATTAATTCCAACGTTCGCCGCCAGGTGCAGATTGCGATGACATCTAGTAGCCAAGTTCGCAACTAGGTATCGTGGACGGTGGCATTTGGTAGTGAAAGTGGGAACTAGTTGCAATTATCGCCTGCAATCCTTACTTGACTTAAAACAGATAACACACACTAATACAGCCATCACAATTAACACCGGTTATCAGACAGATTCTACACACACCCCAAGTACACGGGGCTGCATGACCGCGTTGTCGCAGCCCCTAAACTAAGGAGCCAACCAACCAATCATAGACCAGACCTTCCATGAATATCATTCCTTTTTTGATGCATTTGTAATTAATTTTCATTGTCTTATTCACTTTTCCAAACATAAAGGACACACTAAAAGTTTCTTAAGATGTACCGGCATGATGACACGCGGTAGACTGACAATTGATCTCCGGAAACTCAACCATATCCGGTCGATTAGATTAGCAGTTTTCCTTTTCTACCACTACGAGTGCTAGTGTGAGTCAGTGAAACTGATCAATATCCGGTTGATTAAATTATCAGCTTGCCTTTTCTACCACTATGAGCGCTAGTGTGAGTCAATGACGAGTTTCACTTAAGCCCTTATAACCACTTCCGGTGTGAACAGTTTTCAAAAAATCAAAAGTTGCCTGAGGGCATTGAAACAAGGAACACATTAAAGAAAAAAATTATGCAAGTAAGGTAATTTTGCTAAGACTTGAATCAAAAAGAAAAACGTGTGAAAACAAGTGATTTTAGTCTGTTTTTCCGGGTGCATTTAGGCCGGAAGTTTTTTTAAGTCTATTTATCCTCCAGGTTGGTGTTTCTCACGGACTCAGCGAGGGAACTCACCACTACCGCCTCTACGGGCAGTGTCCTGAAGCTTTGAACATTTGGTCGGGGTGGACACAACTGGGGAAGTGAGATCAGCACCTCGCCCAGGCGGCCTCACCTGCAAAGCGAACAGAGGCCTCATGAGGGATGGGAAGGGAGGAGAAGATTGGAATGGATAGGCAAGGAAGAGGGAAGGAGGTGATCGTGGCCTTACAGTAGGGACCATCCCGGCATTTGCCCGAAGACGAAGTGGGAAACCACGGAAAACCACTTCGAGGATGGCTGAGGAGGGAATCGAACCCCCTCTACTCATTTGGACCACCCGAGGCTGAGTAGACCCCGTTCCAGTCCTCATACCTTTGTACAAATTTCGTGGCAGAGCCGGGAATCGAACCCAGGACCTCCGGGGCGGCAGGTAACCATGCTGACCCCTACGTTACGTAAGCGACAAGTGATTTTCGAAATTGGTTTATTTAGTTTGATAGAACTCTCCAAGACTCACGATTTGAAACCTTTCCGGTCCCTATAGTCTTTCCACGTTTTGCACAATCATGCTGACCACTACACCAAGTGTAACGATTCGATCCCATAGCTGTTATATTTAAAGGGTTATTCATTTATTATCATATTTATTATTATTATTAACTAGTACATCCATGAGATGATTTTTATATCAGATAATTGTAAGCGGTTTTGATTATTATATTCAATTAGATTTTTATTAACAATTACTTGTAAAGAGACGAAGTATTATATATTGCAACAAGACTGGCGATATGGACTAACCCTGTGCGTCACAAACTGAACGACGTAGTAAGAATTTCACCACGGCCAACTGCGTCATTTTCCTGAGATGTTAAGAAACCCACTATGGGGTAACCAACACGCCATTTTCTACGGTATATACGCGTCAATATATATATTGCAAGTTATGAGTCAAGAATGGAGAAGGTTAATAGAGAGGGAAGCTGTGACACCACGTGACAAGGAAGTCATTAGTATTTGTACCTGCAACATCGGACAAGAATGGCATTGATCTACAGCTCTTAATGAAGGAAGGAAGTTGTAACCTTGCTTTCTGGGTCCTAATGGACTGAGCACCGAGAGTCGACACTGAACGATGTCTTGCCGACATCTATATCAATACATAATGGGTTATATCCCTGATCAAGAGTCTTTCTACAGATGGCAACGTACTTAATGAGGATATTTCATAGTAATTGAGGTATCACATCATTTTTTTAAACATAAGCGACGTAACATCGAGATCACCGATCATTTCTTAAATATGACGAATCTTCGACTGGGTGAGCCAACAATTCAATAAAACTATCGTCTCTATTATAATTTAACTTCATTTAACTTTCAATTCATTTTAATATTCATTTTCTTTTAAATAATTAATTGCCGCATTGAGTAATTTTAAATTCAATTGTGTGACTATCACTATTCTGTTTTATTAGTATTTTGTTCTTGAGTAAATAAATTCATTTCCTTTAACGTAATGCCTATTTCTTTCATTGTAGTTGGTACTTTAAGGCAATCATACTCCTTGATTAAATACGGATTGGTTAGATGACTTTGTCTCACTACGGCCCGGGTAAGTGGTTCTCGACTCTACTGCTGATAGCCGAGGTTAAATCAATAAATTTCGATTCACTATCTTAAATAGGAATCTGGCGCTCAACAACTTATTATATTACACTATCACAGGTAAGGTCACACCACAGTGTATATTATTTATTCATATCATGTTTGTTTTATTGAACCACGATAGTCATCACCACGTTCAACGACTCATATTAAAAATGTTACATTTGGCGCCACAAAGTAGGGCACGAAAACCATTCGGTATTTAGTCAGAGGAGTGTATAATTTCAGTGCAAATTGTCAGTGCTTTTGGGGGACAGTGAAGTGAAGTGAAATTTTGGAAGGGCAATTGTTATACGGTGTACTTCAAGATGTCGGAGGAGGAACAGAGGCAGTTGAGAAGTAGGGATGCAGTCAAGAAAGTTAATTATAAGGAGGTTGATAGCGGTAGCGATGTTGAGAGCGTAGAGAATAATACCAAGATGTCGGAGGTAAATCTTGAGAATAATCCTGAGAGTAATCCTGAAAATAATCCTGAGGTTAACCCTGACATGAATTCAGAGGAAAATCTCGAGACGAATACAGAGGTACATCCTGAGACTAGTGGTAGTCAGGAGAAACAGAAGTCCTTAGAGGTCCATGAAATTTCATTAGCTGATATCTTGAGGGAGATGAATAAAAATAGTCAGGAGATGAATAAAAATAGTAGGGAGATGAAAGAAAATATTGGTAGGCTAAATCAAAATATGGAAGAGAATAAGAAAGATAATTTAGAAAGTAGGAAGGAATTCAATGATAAATTTGAGAAATTAGATAAAGATATGAATAAAAATAGTGAAGAGAATAAAAGAAATTATTTGGAATTCAATGGTAAATTTGAGAAATTAGATAAAGATATGAATAAAAATAGTAAGGAGATGAGAGAAGAGATGGGTAGGCTAAATCAAGATATGAGTAAAATAAATCAGAAGCTGGAAGAGAATAATGTAAAACTAGACAGTGTGGTTAAAGTCAATGAAGAATTAAGTATGAAGTATGATATGCTACAGGAGAGTATTCAGGGGGTGAAACAGGAAATCAGAGGTGAAATTAAGGAGGAGGTAGAGATGAAGGCTAAAGATATTATTAAGACAGTAGATAAGAAATTAGAAGCAGCAGAAAGTAGGATTCAGGAAAGAATAGTAACTGTGATTGAAGAGAAAATAGCAACTCAAGGTGAAAGTTTTAGCAAATTGGTAGAAGTGGAAACTAGGCAGGTGGTAGAGACTTTAGGGGAAACTGCAGTAGAATCAGTAAAGACAGCCTGTAAGGAGACTATAATTGAAAGTAGAATGGAGTCAGACGAGATTTTAGGTGAAAGCAAATTGGAATTAGCGGAGATTTTAGGTGAAATCAGATTAGAGTCAGACGAGATTTTAGGTGAAAGCAAATTGGAATTAGTGGAGACTGTAATTGAAAGTAGATTAGAGTCATTGGAGATTGTAGGTGAAAGCAGATTGGAATCGGAGGAGATCTTAGGTGAGGAACGGCAAATAGCGGAGATTTTAGGTGAAATCAGATTAGAGTCAGACGAGATTTTAGGTGAAAATAGATTAGCGTCAGAGGAGATAGTAGGAGAAAGCATAGTAGAGTTGAAGGAGATTTTAGATGAACCCAGGATAGCTGTAGAAGAGACTATAGAATGTAGCGAAAAAGAAGTGAAGAAGATGAGAGAAAAGATAGGGATAGAAGTAGGTAAGATAAAGAAAGTACTAAGCACCCAAGAGATTAAGATGCAGACAATCATAGATAAATTAGATAGGCAAACTAGGGAAGAATTTAGTCCTGTGATAGAGGAAGTTAATATGAAATTATTAGTGGCAGAGAAGCGTGCGTTAAGTCATAGTCAGAAGAACATAATTAGTAAACAGGTTAAGAGGAGGAGAGAGATAGATAAGAGGAGAAGCAATGGGCAACGGCTAAAGAGAAAATTAAATATTAGTAGTGGAGAAGTGAAGGGAAGACATGTAGGTAGATATTTTAGAAGTAAAATGAAAGAGAAGAGAATTAAGTTGTTAGTGGAAAAAGAAATCAGAATGAAAGAGAGAAAGAAAGCATATGATGTGCAGTGGCGTAATGAATTAGCCAGACTTGGGGAAATGATAGGAGGAAAGCCGAAGTATAATGTTACTGTTGATGAGTGTAGTCCGAAAGAGGTAGAAAGTAATGTTATAAGAAAAGAGGAAAATGGAACCCTAGAAAGAGATAGAATTGAAGATGAAGATGGTAAGAACGGTGAAATGCCAGAGAAAGTAGTGATGTAAATTTATATTACCGATAGTTACTCTTCCGTATGACTTAAATATTAAGTAATGAAGTTTAATATGACTTAAAAGAGGTAGATAAGAAACCTGCTGTGTGTAATTTTAATTCAGTCGTGAAGTTAGGATGGTAAGGGGCGCGTAGTGCCTACGCTTATTGATTTAGATTGACTAAAATCATTTAATTTGGAAGACAAAGGTTGTCGTGCTATTGAGCAATGCAGGTAAGTTGAATGTAGGTCCTTAAACTGCAGGTAAGTTGGATGAAGTGAGAATTAAATTTTAAAAATAGGAAGGTTATTACATAGGTAAGTAATCGAAAGAAAGTAATAATTATTATGGCAACCATAATTAAGAATATAATGGTAATAAAGATTTAATTCAAAAGTGAGTGAAGATAAGATGATACAGTGGTAATAAAACTAGTGAGTTGAAGAATTAAGTATTGATTTAATAAAGAAGTTTCAGTTGAGGACAGCGAGGTTATCAGCGGATATATGTTGAGAAATTTATAAGTGGTTTAGAATTGTTAATGGTAATGCGTTGTATGAATTAACCAACATCAGGTTGAAATAAGAAAGTAGTAACTAATTAGGACATCTGATACTTGGTGACAGATATGTGTGTGTGTATGTGTGTATTTTCACGTAAATGGACGTGAGTTTGAAGTAGTAGGCCAACGAAGGTAATGCCGTTGAGCAATGTGGTTTTAAAGTTTTGGTAAGATGCCAAATGAAGTTTTTTAAGGAGGAAGTTTTGGTAAGATGCCAAATGAAGTAGGTTGGAGGAAGTTTTTGGTAAGATGAAGTAGGTCAGCAAGGTATATTCCGTTGAGCAATGAGATTTTTTATGGTGTCTACGGGACTACGTGAAGTTAATGTAGGGAGTTTTTTTTAAAGTATATATGGATGTATGCACACAAGGTAATAAGAGATTACAAAGGTAAGATTGTCCAAGTTTTTGTTACAGTTACGCACGTTTTAAAGATATTACAAGGCTTGTTATCGAGCTAAACCACTTTGTAGTAAAAAGTTACTGATGATTAATAACGAATTAATGATGTGGTAGATTGTTGTCCTACACACAGGTTAAAGTAAAGATAATAGTAATAATTATATAAGGTTGGCATAATATTTTCTAGAAGTGAAAGGAATTTGTTATAATTCGACGTTTTGAGGATTTTAAAGATAAATCATTTTTTTAGTAGACGAGAAATTAAAGTTTTATTTATGTCATACGGAGTTAGTAAAGATAAGTTAATATTTTGAAGGAAGAATAAGTTGGTAAGATAAGTGTATACCTAAGGGGTAATAATGAAGTTACAATTAAAGGCAGGTGTAAGTTACGCATTTAATTTGATAGAGAAGAAAGTATCTGAACTGTGTTAGAACTCAGAACTTGCTTTATGAAGTGATTATGGGAGAATATTTGCTAATTATGAGTGTCAGTGTTATTGACTGTCAACTGGAACACTGTCATTATTTGAGGAAGACAATAGTTAGGAAAGCAAAGGGTGATGTTATTATTCCAAGGAATTAGTCGAAGCATGTAAGATTTTTTTTAGCTGAAATTTAGTGTGTTATTGGTCAGTAAGAGGTGACCTGTAACAGTAAGAAGATGTGGGATTATACCACGAATAGGGGAGGTTTTTTGTATGTGACGTGTGATGTCACGATGAGTTTTGAGAGATTCTGGTATAGCAAGAGTGAGCTATAGTCCAGGCGGTCAGAACAAGTAGGAAGTGGTGTTTGGAGGACACGGTACTTAATTAAGAGTTTTGAGAGAAAACTAAGGGGGGTTTTTAGGCATTCAGCAAAAAGTCAAATCATAATTAGACTAAGTTCAAAGTATAAGAGCATTAATATTTTGTGGAACGAAATATTTATTCCGAGGAGTTTGTCATGTGTTTTTGTGAAATAGTTTAGTGATATACGTAATTCAGGTATTGAGTAGTATTTTGTCCAAGTCTTAATCATTTTGTTATGGTAAGTAAGGAATGACGTTACGGTAAAGTTATATCTTGACGCTAAGTTAAATTTTATAAAGTGAACGAGAAGTCAGATTTTATGTTTATTGGTGATTTTGAAAATCCAAGTTATTGTTTTCGAGAAGTAGTAAAGAGGAATTATGGTTTTATGTGAAGTTAAGAAGTCGTGGAGACTTAGGAAGTATTAATTTGGAAGGAGGCGGCCGTGGCCTAAGAAAGAATTAAGCCACGAAGGCAGGTGAGTAGTAACTTGGATATTTAAATGAACTGTTTAATAACTGCTTTGAGGTATTTCGATGTCATTATGTATTTGGGGAAATATTTACATGTATGACATATGCACTGAAATAGGAATTGTCTTAGGTATCTTGCTAAGTTATTTTTTTCTTCAATTATTGAAATTTTACTGCATTTGAGTAATCCCTTTATAAAGACGAAAGGAATATTGTATTGTTTGCATCCTATTATCGTGTGCTGTAATAGTTATTATGGGTTAATCAGCTGGTATTACAACAATGTACTTCTACGCCAGACTGATATACAAAAACTACGTTCAAAAGAGATGAAGCCAAAATTGTATGTCATGCATACGATCACCGAAATATAAACGAGTGCAGCGTTGACATATATGTCAAAAATAAAAGTGAAGGGCATTTTATATGTATATTTTTTACAGCTCGTTTAATACATAAAGAAGAATGAACATTATGAACATTTGGAAGAATGAGAAATGATAGTACAAATATGTAAAGTGAAAAGAGTATGTTCTTGTATATTTTTATGTATTGTTGAAGGGTATTATTTGTATGTTGTCGTTATGGGGGTATTAATATTTAAATTTGTATTCATTTGTGTAGGATGTGTAGTGATATAAATAATGTTACATTTTATTTTAAATTATTTATATCAGGGGCGATTGTAACGATTCGATCCCATAGCTGTTATATTTAAAGGGTTATTCATTTATTATCATATTTATTATTATTATTAACTAGTACATCCATGAGATGATTTTTATATCAGATAATTGTAAGCGGTTTTGATTATTATATTCAATTAGATTTTTATTAACAATTACTTGTAAAGAGACGAAGTATTATATATTGCAACAAGACTGGCGATATGGACTAACCCTGTGCGTCACAAACTGAACGACGTAGTAAGAATTTCACCACGGCCAACTGCGTCATTTTCCTGAGATGTTAAGAAACCCACTATGGGGTAACCAACACGCCATTTTCTACGGTATATACGCGTCAATATATATTGCAAGTTATGAGTCAAGAATGGAGAAGGTTAATAGAGAGGGAAGCTGTGACACCACGTGACAAGGAAGTCATTAGTATTTGTACCTGCAACATCGGACAAGAATGGCATTGATCTACAGCTCTTAATGAAGGAAGGAAGTTGTAACCTTGCTTTCTGGGTCCTAATGGACTGAGCACCGAGAGTCGACACTGAACGATGTCTTGCCGACATCTATATCAATACATAATGGGTTATATCCCTGATCAAGAGTCTTTCTACAGATGGCAACGTACTTAATGAGGATATTTCATAGTAATTGAGGTATCACATCATTTTTTTAAACATAAGCGACGTAACATCGAGATCACCGATCATTTCTTAAATATGACGAATCTTCGACTGGGTGAGCCAACAATTCAATAAAACTATCGTCTCTATTATAATTTAACTTCATTTAACTTTCAATTCATTTTAATATTCATTTTCTTTTAAATAATTAATTGCCGCATTGAGTAATTTTAAATTCAATTGTGTGACTATCACTATTCTGTTTTATTAGTATTTTGTTCTTGAGTAAATAAATTCATTTCCTTTAACGTAATGCCTATTTCTTTCATTGTAGTTGGTACTTTAAGGCAATCATACTCCTTGATTAAATACGGATTGGTTAGATGACTTTGTCTCACTACGGCCCGGGTAAGTGGTTCTCGACTCTACTGCTGATAGCCGAGGTTAAATCAATAAATTTCGATTCACTATCTTAAATAGGAATCTGGCGCTCAACAACTTATTATATTACACTATCACAGGTAAGGTCACACCACAGTGTATATTATTTATTCATATCATGTTTGTTTTATTGAACCACGATAGTCATCACCACGTTCAACGACTCATATTAAAAATGTTACACAAGGAGGCAACAATTTAATTTTGTTCTTTAATTACAGAAGCTATACGAGAGATCTTTTACGAGCGGACACAGTCCGCGGTAATTTTTGGCACCCTATAAAAAAATCGACGTTCTTTGCCCCCAACTTAACAAGTGGTAGCGTGGCCGAGCGGTCTAAGGCGCTGGTTTAAGGCACCAGTCTCTTCGAAGGCGTGGGTTCGCATCCCACCGCTGCCAAAATGTTTTATCTCCGTCCCAGGCATCTCTGTCAGAGGGAGCATGCCATGGATACACTACCGCTGTCCCACCGAGTAAGTTTTTTTTTTAAAGTCGTTTACCCTCCAGGTTGGTGGAACCCACGGACTCAGCGAGGGAACTCACCACTACCGCCTCTACGGGCAGTGTCCTAGAGCTGGGAACATCGAATCGGAGTGGATACAACTGGTGAGGTGTGATTGGCACCTCGCCCAGGCGGCCTCACCTGCAAAGCGAACAGGGGCCTCATGAGGGAAGGTAATGGATGGTCAGGATGGATAGGCAAGGAAGAGGGAAGGAGGCGGCCGTGGCCTTGAAAAAGGTACCATCCCGGCATTTGCCCGAAGACGAAGTGGGAAACCACGGAGAACCACTTCGAGGATGGTTGAGGTGGGAATCGAACCCCCTCTACTCATTTGGAACACCCGAGACTGAGTAGACCCCGTTCCAGTCCTCATACCACTTTTCAAATTTCGTGGCAGAGCCGGGAATCGAACCCGGGACCTCCGGGGCGGCAGCTAACCATGCTGACCGCTACGCTACGGAGGCGACGACCTTAAAATTAAACAATTTATTCAGCTCATATGAGGGCGTGATGGCATGATGGAACAGTGGCCAATCAGCTCGCCTCTCACCGGCTGTGATTCCCGGTTAATACATGTAAGATTTTCGAAGTGATACGTCATGCCTGTGGTTTGGATTCCACGTTAAAAGGAGGTCCCGTGTCTAATGATCGCGAGATTACCGATCCCGTACAACTACAAGCTTTGTTCATTCCTTCAGTAGCGTTGTGCAGTGTGATTTCATGGCATAAACACTGACATAGAGGAAGTCCCCTTGACCTACGATAGATGGCGCGTCACACACCATTATAAATCAATTGAAAGTCACCGCTTGCCACGGTAGCGTGGCCGAGCGGTCGAAGGCGCTGGTTTAAGGCACCAGTCTCTTCGGAGGCGTGGGTTCGAATCCCACCGCTGCCATTAACTTTTACCTTCTTCTCAGGTTCCTCCGTCAGACTCCACAGGGTGTCTCGATTTCAGAACTAGACCTGATGCAGTAGTATCCACTTGTGTTCCTTCAACTAATGAACCCTCTAAACTAAGAGTTCTCAACCTTTCTGAGACTCTGAGCACCATTCTCATGCCACTTCATGTAGCTGACAAGGGAAGTATCAGGTAAGACAGGTCGAAACTTATCATGAAACTTTGTGGACGCAATCGTTGTACTATAAGAGGACAACGTGGGAAAAATGAACTGGGCATCTCTGTGACACTCGGAGTATTAGCGTGGCAGAGCTTATATGCAGACTGGAGCGTGCGGCTCCTTCCCACCGGCCTCAAGTGCTTGGGCGCTCAGGGCTGTCCATTCTGACATGTACGGTACTCGCTACCCCCCATTGATTTATATGAGAGATTCGCCACATGATTTCGGATAGGCTTCGTCCTGTCTTACCTGATACTTCCCTTATGAGCACAATTAAATCGAAGATAATAATCTATCTATATAACAAGTAGTTCCGTGAAGAACTATACAGCCTATTTTCATATATCCTGCTCATGTTAATTGCCTCTATCAACATACAAAATTTCAGTTTAATTGCTGTAACAGATTCGTAGATATTGAGAACCGTCTAAATATTTCAGATGGTCGCCAGGTTGGATTTTTATTTTTGTACTATTACATTAAGATTATTGTGTACGTGTGGTATTCAAACTTCAATCGCATGGTTAGAACACAAGAAGTAAAAACGAGATTTTAAAATTACGCACAGCAGCCATCTTGTGTTTATGCAAACAATTGAAATAAATTAGATGCCAGTGGATCAACATTTGTACAAGCATTTAACGTGCAACGTTTCACGGCACTCGTATAGTTAATTCGCGAGAAACGTCCATTTAAATATTTATACTTCGCGTCGCCGCCATGTTGGATTTGTGCTCACCAGGTTACTCAAAGTCCTATAGGTGAACATATGTTCATAGTATCTATGAACATAAAAAAATCTGTTTGGTTGCTGTAAAAGATTCATAGATATTGAGAACCGTCTAAATATTTCGGAAGCTCGCCATTTAGGATTGTTATATGTATAGGCCATAGAGTTATGTACCATTCAAGGACAATTATTGCCTCGGTTCATTATTCAAACTTTCACTTCGATCGCATGATTACGACACAAGAAATAAAAACATAATTTTAAAATTTCGCACAGCCGCCATCTTGAAGTTATGTAAACAATTGAATTAAATTAGATGGCAGTGCATTACAATCTGCAAAATCATTTACTGTACTACATTTCACTGCGCTCAGAGAGTTAAATCACGAGAAAAGTCTATTAAAATATTTCAAATTCGCTTGGTCGCCATGTTCGTTTTGTACTTTACAGGTTTATGAAATATACATAGGTAAACTTGTATCAGTACCCTTTATCACCGTACAAAATTGCAGGGTGTTATCTATAATAGTTTCGGAGATATAGAATGTCAGTGAAATATTTCGCACAGCCGCCATTTTGAGGTTATGTAAACAATTGAACTAAATTAGACTCCAGTGCATTACAATGTGTATAAACAATTGCTGTACCCAGTTTCATTACGTTTGGGTAGTTAAATCGCGAGAAATTTCTATTTAAAAGTCTCAACTTCGCTTGTCCGCCATGTTGGTTTTGTAGTCATCAGGTTTTTGAAAGTCTCATAGGTGAACTTCTAGTAGTGCCCTTTATCACCGTACACAATTTCAGGGCGATATCGGTAATAGTTTCGGAGATATTGAATGCTAGTGAAATATTTCGCACAGCCGCCATGTTGGATTGGTGAGACGTAACAAAATTTGAAAGCCACGGTCGAGGTCGCCGGGAATAGCGCCATGAACGTACCGAGTTTCATTGAAATCGCACCAGCCGTTTAGATTTTATTAGGGGGGACACACACACACACACCTCAAACACACACACGCACACACACGCACACACACACACACACACACACGCACACGCACACGGACAAAAGGTGATCTCATAAGCCTATTTTTTCAAAATTGAAAATAGGCTAAAAATCAATGTTACGTGATAGTTTGTGGGTATGTGTGTGGGTGTGTGGGTGTGTCTCCTATGCGTTCACATACCATTCATTCGATTACGATGAAACTTGGTTGAGATGTTGAGTACACTCCAAGGAAGGTTTCTGGCTTAGAAAATCCATTTTACAATAGGTAGCACACGTGTAGATTCAACAAATGAGCGACGACGCGCGGAGTGTTTCAACAAAGTCCGTTATGCGTTCATATACCATTCATCCGATTGCGATGAAACTTGGGTTAGATGTTGAGTACACTCCAGGAAAGGTTTATGCCTTAGTAAAACCATTTTACAACAGGTAGCGCACGAATAGATTCAACAAATGAGCGACGATGCGCGAATCGCTTCAAAATTGTCCCGTATTCGTTAATACACCATTCATCCGATTGCGATGAAACTTGGTTGAGATGTTGAGTACACTCCAGGGAAGCTTTCTGGCTTAGTAAATCAATTTTACTAAGGTAGCGCACGAGTAGATTCAACAAATGAGCGACGATGCGCGAATCGCTTTAACAAAGTCCGTTATGCGTTCATATACCATTCATCCGAATGCGATGAAACTTGGGTGAGATGTTGCGTATACTCCATTGAAGGTTTCTGGCTTATAAAACCATTTTACAATAGGTAGCACACGAGTAGATTCAACAAATGAGCAACGTCGCGCGAAGCGTTTCAACAAAGTCCCCTATGCGTTCATACACCCTTCATCCGATTGCGATAAAACTTAGTTGAGATGTTGAGTACACTCCAGGGAAGCTTTCTGGCTTAGTAAATCAATTTTACTTAAGTAGCGCACGAGTAGATTCAACAAATGAGCGACGATGCGCAAATCGCTTTAACAAAGTCTGTTATGCGTTCACATACCATTCATCCGATTGCGATGAAACATGGTTGAGATGTTGAGTACACTCCAGGGAAGCTTTCTGGCTTAGTAAATCAATTTTACTAAGGTAGCGCATGAGTAGATTCAACAAATGAGCGACGATGCGCGAATCGCTTTAACAAAGTCCGTTATGCGTTCATATACCATTCATCCGAATGCGATCAAACTTGGGTGAGATGTTGCGTATACTCCATTGAAGGTTTCTGGCTTATAAAACCATTTTACAATAGGTAGCACACGAGTAGATTCAACAAATGAGCAACGTCGCGCGAAGCGTTTCAACAAAGTCCCCTATGCGTTCATACACCATTCATCCGATTGCGATAAAACTTAGTTGAGATGTTGAGTACACTCCAGGGAAGCTTTCTGGCTTAGTAAATCAATTTTACTTAAGTAGCGCACGAGTAGATTCAACAAATGAGCGACGATGCGCAAATCGCTTTAAGAAAGTCCGTTATGCGTTCACATACCATTCATCCCATTGCGATGAAACTTGGATGAGATGTTGAGTACACTCCAGGGAAGGTTTCTGTCTTAATAAAACCATCTTACAATAGGTAGCGCACGAGTAGATTCAACAAATGAGCGACGACGCGCGAAGCGTTTCAACGAAGTCCCTATGCGTTCATATACCGTTCGTCCAAAAGCAATGAAACTTGGGTGAGATATTGAGTACACTCTAAGGAAGGTTTCTGGCTTAGGAAATCCACTTTAGAATAAGTAGCGCACGAGTAGATTCAACAAACGGGCGACGACGCGCGAAGCATTTCAACGAAGTCCGTTATGCGATCATATACCATTCATCCGATTGCGATGAAATTTGGGTGAGATGTTGAGTACACTCCGGGAAAGGTTTCTGTCTTATTAAAACCATTTTACAATAGGTAGCGCACGAGTAGATTCTACAGATGAGCGACGATGCGCGAATCGCTTCAAAATGGTCCCGTATGCGTTCATACACCATTCAACCGATTGCGATGAAACTGTGTTGAGATGTTGAGTACACTCCATGGAAGCTTTCTGGCTTAGTAAATCAATTTTACTTAGGTAGCGCACGAGTAGATTCAACAAATGAGCGAAGATGCGCGAATCGCTTTAACAATGTGCGTTATGCGTTCATATACCATTCATCCGATTCCAATGAAACTTGGGTGAGATGTTGTGTATACTCCATTGAAGGTTTCTGGCTTAGTAAATCCCTTTTACAATAGGTAGCACACGAATAGAATCAACAAATGAGCAATGACGAGCGAAGCGTTTCAACAATGTCTCGTACGCGTTCATATACCATTCGTCCGATTGCTGTGCAACTTGGGTGAGATGTTGTGTACACTCCGGGGAAGGTTTCTGGCTTAGTAAATCATTTTACAATAGGCAGCACACGAGTAGATTCAACAAATGAGCGACGACGCGTGAAGCGTTTCAAAACAGTTCCGTACGCGTTCACATACGTTTCCATTAGTCCGATAGCAATGAAACTTGGCTGAGATGTTGAGTACACGCCAGGGAAGCTTTCTGGCTTAGTAAATCCATTTTACAATAGGTAGCGCACGAGTAGATTCAACAAATGAGCGACGACGCGCGAAGCGTTTCAAAGAAGTCCCGTATGCGTTCATATACCGTTCGTCCAAAAACGATGAAACTTGGGTGAGATATTGAGTACACTCTAAGGAAGGTTTCTGGCTTTGTAAATCCACTTTACAATAGGTAGCGCACGAGTAGATTCAAAAAATGAGCGACGACGCGCGAAGCGTTTCAACAAATTCCCGTATACGTTCATATACCATTCGTCCGGTAGCGACGACACTTGGGTGAGATATTGAGTACACTCTAAGGAAGGATTCTGGCTTAACAAATCTACTTTTCATTAGGTAGCGCACGAGTAGATTCATTAAATGAGCGATGACGCGCGAATCGTTTCAACAAAGTCCCGATAGCGATGAAAATTGAGTGAGATATTGAGTATACTCCAAAGAAGGTATCTGGCTTAGTAAATCTATTTTACAATAGACAGTGCCCGAGTAGATTCAACAAGTGGGCGACGGCACGCGAATCGTTGAAACAAAGTTTGCGTTCATATACCATTCGTCCGGTAGGGATGAAACTTGGGTGAGTTTGTTTATGTGCTCACTGCAGGGAAAGTTTTTGACTGAGTAAATCCATTGTACAGTAAGTAGCGCATGGGTAGATTCATCAAACGAATGACGGCACGCGAATCGTATAAATAAAATCCCATATGCGTTCGTATACCATTCATCCGATTTTGATGAAACTTGAGTGAGTTAATGTGTTTACTGCAGGGAACGTTTCTAATTTAGTAATTCCATTGTATAATAGGTAGCCCACGAGTAGTTTCAACAAATGTGTGACGGGGCGCGAATCGTTTCAACAAAGTTACATCTGCGTTCGTATACGATTCATCCGATTGTAATAAAACTGGGGTGAATTGTTGTGCACACTGCAGGGAAGGTTTCTGACTTAGTGAATCCATTGTATAATAGGTAGCTTACGAGTTGATTCAACAAATGAGTGACGGCGCGCGAAGCGTTGTTCAAAGTTCCATCTGCGTTCATATACCATTCATCCGATTGCGATGAAACATTGGTGAGTTGTTGTGCACGCTCCCACAAATGCTTATAAGTTAGTAAATCCATTTTACGATAGCTTAGAGGCAGTTAACGGAAATTGAAGAAAATATTGTGTATCCAAAAGCACTTCAAGAAACAAAATTACAATGCCAACACTTTTTTTTTTGATTGGCATTGCAACGCATGCCGGGTACAGCTTGTAGTAATATAAATCACAGATGATGATTGCCAAGACAGAAAACAATTCAGAGAAGGGCCTTCTAACATAAAGGTTCTTGTGGAAGAAAAGAGAGAGCACAGGGGAGGGGGATGGACAGAAGAGAGAAAGGCACAACACTCTGAAAGAATGAAGGAAATGTGGAGGAAGAGGAAGGAAGAACGAACGATCAGAAGGAAATAATGTGATATTTGAATGGTCCTTGGCTTTGGCCGGTTCGCAAGGAAAATAATAATAATAATACTTTGTGACACATGGTTGTTTTTTTTTAATGTTGAATATCGCGCCGCAATTGTCATGAAAAATGTTAAAGAGTAACTGCAGAGGGTGGCCGCATATGCAGAGCTACCTATTAGCAGACTCTCGAATCTGCTGTAATTCATTTGTTTCCAGCAACAATTTTCAAATTCAAACCGTCTCTCACGTTGGTTCTGGAAAGTCTGTGTACTTTGTTTTGTGGAGTGTGGTGCGTTTACAGAGAGAGCAAGACAGGTAATTATCCTTGAAGATAAATATGTTCGCTACAGTATAGGCTAATTTAATATTAAGTGCGTATGACGTGTATTGTTGAAGTTACGGTATTCGTGAGTTTGTACAAAGTTGACGGCTTGCTGGGTGACTTTGTGACAGTTCAACGGTGTCACAAAGTCACCCCGCAAGCGGTTTCTCTATTCTAATTATTTGTATTTTGTTGTTGCAGTGAATAGTTAAGGCAATAGAATTATCTTTTTCTTTACAAGAAAACCGAGGCGTTATTCACCGAGGTAGAAAAGGACCTGCGTGAAGTGGGGATAACGCAGGGGGATATCCAGAAACGTGTTCCACTAAAGTCGAAACTCCAAGAACATCATGGATTCCAAGAAAAGCCAAAACTAAAAACTGATAAAACATGGACTGAAGTGAGGAAGGAGCAGCATAGGAAACTAATACGGGTATATTGAGCGAACGTTAAAGCCCAGGTGCAAGGACTTCGAAAACGACAGTTGAAACAACGTGGTCCGTAGTTGGCCGAAACGAGAGCAAGACGAAGAATAGATATTTAATGTTTTTCAATCGGTAAACACGATTGTACCCAATTTTAATGGGTGTGTCCCTAATCGTTAAAAATATTTACATGATATTAATAAATACACTTGGACGACCAGTTTCGATCAAAAACCTACATAATAGAATCTCCTTAATGAAAGTAAAATAATAAAAGAGATTAATATTAAAATTATAAATAATGATTTTGAGGGGATAGTAAATAGTTCATTTGTTACTTAAGTGGTAATATAAATAAATAAAACTAATATTCCTCCATGAAAAACAGGGAATAAAATATAAGAAAATCAGAAAGCTGAAGTTATTATTCCTGTTGTTAGATTTACAATTAAAGTTTTGATCAAACTGGTCATCCAAGTGTATTTATTAATCTTATGTACATTTTTTTCAGTATTAGGGAAACACCCATTAAAATTGGGTACAATCGTGTTGACCGACTGAAAAACATTGCATTTCGATTATTTGGACAACACTCAAACATGGCTTCCAACACGATGATGATGATAATAATAATAATATCGTATAGCCTCGGGTGCCGGGTGCAAGCTTTGTAATTTGACACCCAGAGGGTAGCTTGCATGTCGAATTTCGTTGTTCCTTGAATCACTATGAAAGTCAAGGAGGTTAGATATCTATGCTCCTTGAACACTATAGCGCTTTCTAGTAGAGAAATGAGGAGCTTTGTGTTGGCGGAAACTCCCGAGATTAATTTTGCCATTATGAACACGGCCTACTGAATTGAAATGGGTTCTTTGACATGCCAACATCGTATGCCACGCGTGTCGTATTTTTGCCGCCTTTCAAAAATCACTTACCACGGCCAGGAGCGAACCTGCAATCTTGGGGTTAGTAGACCGTAACGATAACCACTCACCCACCGTGGCAAGCTATAATAATAATAATAATAACCTCCAGATTGCCAAAGAAACTACTTGGTATCATAACACAGAGTAAATACGGCACAGTGGCTTAAAGAGGTACAGAGAGACTTACAAGTTATCAGCATAGAAAATTTCGAAGACCAAACTGAGTGCCAGACGAAAATCGAGAATGTTAAGTTTGAACTAAGATCATTACGACAACCTGGGGAAAATTGGACGGATGAGAGGAAGAGGGAGCATTCCGCGAGAATGAACAGGTTTTGGGAGGAGCGGAGGAGGCACACCTCCAAATAACATTATGTTATCAAGTTTAATCGCTCTACTGTAGGGGAATTTTCGCTTAAATAATAATAATATTAAAACTAGCATCTCTCGCTCTCACTCAGAAGTGCTGAAATAGCTAGGGATTCACTGCTCACCAGGCGAGCTGCAACTGCTAGCGTGGCTCATAAGATACATTTACGTGTGTACAGTCGAATCGATTCAGTACCTTTCGTGTTTATATTAAAAATTCTATTTCTCAAAATGAATAAGTTTCTGACCTTTCAAAACTTGTAATGAAAACACTAAGTTATTACTCTGGTTCTTGCAAAAGAATTTGAATTGAAAATGGATCTGAAGGGAGCTCGTATGACCGAGAGCACCAAATTTCATTTAAAGAGCACCAGGTTGAGTGCGGCTACGAACATTAGAAAATGTTGCTTGTCTTTGTTGTTAATTAATTTAGGAACTTTGCGACATCATGGTCATTTAGGCCCGTGTACTTGGGTGTGTGTAGAATCTGTATAATAAACTGTGTTATTGTGGTTTCAGTAATAATGTGTGTATTGTATTGCTTGTTTGTTTTACAATTTGTTGGCTAGTTCCTATACCGGGGTCGCAACAGTGTTTATAAAGGACTTCAGCCAATCAAGAATACATGACGTCTGGAGACCATCTTCCTCAAGAATGCCTTTCGTATTTTTGTTTGGTAGTTAGCCCGTAGGTTGGTTGGATCATCAAAAAAAATACGAGCCTTACAGTAGTCGCATATGATGTGTAATATGTGACATGTTATCCTACTATGTGTGTCCCGGGAGCGCAAATCCCTTGTTGACAGTGAACTCTGTTTGTCATTGAAATAACTATTTGTATAACTCCAGTGCCAAATCCTGACCGTAAAGAATCATAATTGTTATTTGCCGTGGCGGAAGCAATCCACTGCCTTCTTGATGCGAGCAGCGCTCTGTACCGGCCAGTTAGTGAACCCATGCCAGCGATGTTATTGAAAATGGCCTCGTTTAGCCGATATAGCGCACTGCCAAGATAGGCGCGATTAAAAATTAGCTATGCGGAAAGTATATTAAATGTGTTTCTCCCAGTGATATGTTTAGACCAACGAAGTTTCAATTATTGTTAATAGTCGGCGTTAATATACTGAATTCCTACGTTGTTTGGAGTGTTTGTTGATGCGATATAGATTCCACATAGCCACATGGCCGACAGTACATCGAGTGCTTACATTAAATAAGAATACAGCAAAAGTATGAAGATTTAATAAATCGTAATTGTTTTCAGAAAATATGATAAAATGAATATTTTCACACCAAAGAACGACAACTTGAAGATGATATATTGTGGGAATATTGTACAGCATCCCAGGGGTATGCACCCCTTGGAGACCATCCCCCCAACATCTGGCTAAATCCCCTAAAATGGCAACCCTTGGAAAGCCGGGGCAACATCCATTAATACTGTAAGGACAGCTTGCTACTCCATAAAACAGCTCAAGCCTTACGTAATCATTACACTCAGCGACATAGTACTAACTGGGCCAATACATTGCTGACAGGAGGGCGTCAGAAGGTATAAAACGACGTCCTAATGAGGTCAAACTCTCTCTCCATTGTCAGTGCTCCATCAAGACGGCCGAAGCTACGCTGGTGTCAACCGAGGTGAGTCAGTCAAGCGTGTTCAGAGTTCCTATTTATGTAACCTGCAACCCACAACTTGTATCACATTATAAACATAATTTCATTCCCTACAAGGGACTCACACAAAGAATATCACAGACCAATAAAACACTTGGTCCACACTCTACACTAGCATTACTGTTATACGCCTCTTTACATCCCAACGCCCTTCCTTACTCCCGTCACAGTCAGACGTGACACACCGTAGTAATAACGCCAACTCAGACGTCATTGTATTCCTCACAGCGGCTCGCGTGCTCAAGTGAAGCGCGTGCCACCCGGCTGATACGAGCAGAGTCGATTACATAACAAGCAGTCAGCTGAGCGACTAGTACAGCGACCCTTTGCAGTGGGTCCCATCCCCTCAAATACTACCACATTATTTATAGGAACGCCCCCTAGTTCCTAGCACACCACAACACACTACACTGGTCAGCTTGCCCTGTCAAGGGGAGCTACCCTTCTTTAGGCACAAACTCATAAATTAGTACAGCAACTCTCCCTTTTAGATCCACCCCCAAATAAGGGATCTAAAACACTGGTGGAGGCGGGGTCGTACGCATAGAGAAAAGGGACTCAACCAACGAGCCCTCGTAGGTAAAACGACCCCTTCCGTACCGCAAAAAGCCAAGCAAATTAGTGAGAAAATTTTTCCCCCAGACAAAAAGCACCATTTTTTTTTGTGTGCTCCAAATTAGCTACACAGGGGAACTTCTTAATAAACCAACCCCCTAACCCCATACAGAATCAAAGAAATATAAGAATACACTGTCAAACACGTACAGACTTTTTTTTATTCTTATTGTAGGCCCATACACTGCAGTCAGAATGGCACCTCATGCAGAGATTGCAAGCCATAGAGGCAATAGGGGTACGCCAATATTATTAACATTATTGTTCAGATGCCAAGGGCACATACAAGGCCGGCAAACACAAATACGGGCACTCCAAACAAAAATCGGGGCAATACAGGGCAAACAGCCATACACCCCGTCAGAGGGTAGGACAGCGCGATTAAGATGCGCACATACACTCTTGAATCACATACATGAACACCTCAATAGGTTCCATATACAAAGACACAGAATATACCGACAATTAATCACCACACATGGTCCCGTAATAGATAATGCAACCCTCGAGAGAATGAGGGTGCACTACACAAGTTTACACGCCCAATACAGGGAGCTAATTCGCGTCCAAGCGCTTCTCCAACTAGCGGCCACAAAACAATACAGAGCACAGAAACATTAATACATTAGTACAGTAATTTGCAAGCAGGCCATGAGCCTCAATAAGGCAGTACACCCAAATTTGGGACAAATACCGTGAGCTACAAGCCAATAAGGCCATTTTTGAGTTCATGGTAGGGCCATCAGCCCACCCGAGAGAGGACATAAGCGTGGATACGCTGACTCGACAATTTGCGAGGATGTCCCTCTCGCCACGTACTGCCACAGAATGGAAGGAGTTCGCCGTGGCCACAGTCAAGAAGACGGCCAGGTTAGGCTCCAACTTACTACAAAATAAACCTAACACAAACACACGTCCTTCAGCTCCGGATCGGAAGGCAATTTTGCCAAACCGAGGGGCAGAGCCTAGAACAATCCCCTCGGAACAGAGGGACGAGAGGGAGTTGAAGCCAGGGCCATTAAACACACATGATATGACAGGGAAACAAAGGGACATAACCACGTCATGGGCTGACGACATAGAGCCCGCCCTACAGTACATAAAGCCTACATACACGTACACAGATAGGCTAACACATTGGCAGGAGTCGGCCGTGGCCACAGGCCGAAAAACGGTCAGACTACACGCCACCACATTGCTAGGCCGGACACAAGCCATTAAGCGACCTTTACCGCCAGTTCAAAGGGCAAATTTGCCAGAACAAAGGCGAACACCGGTATTAGGCCCTCAGGATGCACGATATACGCACGAACATTTTGACCGGGCATTACTGCACACTACACGGGAATTAGGAAAAATGTTATTAACTATCCCACAAAACCACGCAGTTAAATATATACACACTCCCGTAAAATCTACTAGGGCAGCGTCAAGCACAATTAGGCCCTCGAATACAGGTACATTTAAACCTATAGACACGCGCTACGGTGGGAGTAGGCCAAAGCTTACTTTGCTAGAAATTCCGCCGGAAGGTAGCAAAGGAACACCCCAGTGGATTCCAGAGGCCTATAATCTAATAACAGGGCAAAACCCTTCACCTTTCGGAGCACTGAAGCTCGAAAGAGGATAACGACTTCCACCAGGGCCACAGAAATAAACTAACATCGCTAACACCAAAATTATAGGCCACATAAGTTCTTTCACACGGGGGCGATAAGAAAATGGTCCAACAAGTACATAATAAACATAAAATTGCATATTTTTCTTTCTTATTTTATGTATATACAGTGCAATATAGCCAAAGTAGAAGGAACAATTCTAAATCCTTCTTGTTTTTTTTTTCGGAACCATGGCATTTTTCTCTCAGGCCATCAATGGTTATTGGGCGAAGTGATTAACGCCATAACGTAAAGTCTCTAATATGCTAAGCCAAGTGGAAGCCAAGCAGGCTTCAGGCCGAAAAAGAGATATTTTGAACACAACTTAAGCATAAAATCACAGCATAAAGCTTAAGTGAGTCTTTCTAAGTAGAAATGACTAAACGTTCTATGTTAGGGTTCCACAGTTTGATAGATTCTCCTGTTGCGGGCGAAAGCCGTAAGTGTGGCAGGAATTAAGAATCTCAAACTAACTTCAAAAATTTGGTGAGATGTGCTTTAGCCAACTGAAAAGCCCAATTGCACATCGAGACGAGACACTGTCATTTTGGTGAGTTACAATTACTTTGAAGGGCAGGTTTCACTCCCATAGTGCACTGGCTTTGCTCGTGACGTGGATAAAGGTATAGCAATTACGTCTTGCAATGGCCTTCCTAATGTGTACTAGACAGTGTCGGTAGATTCCCCTGAGACGTAACCAGATTACGGTAGTACTCACGTTACCAATATGGTAAATATTACACTCAGGTCCCAAGCACATTTTTATTTTTTAACATTTTTTATGGTGTTCACGACATAATTTTTAGACATAGGTACACGTAAAGGCGGAAATACTGCCAAAAGGAAAGGAAGTAATCCCACGGGCAGGCGTGAAAAGAGGGCCAAGAAATAGCCCACTGACCGCGCCGGGATACGATCCTAACACTCACCAGAACTGTCCCGGAGACACAACCTTCATGGTGCCGGAAACAATTACTCTGGGTAAAAGGCGGTCTCCAAACCCGCAACCTTCTGAATACCAGGAATATAAGGTTGAGTAAATATCCAGTCGTAGAATAAGGATAATGGGAAAGCTAAGACTAATTGGGACAGTCCCACTAACAGCGGGTCATAAACGAAAAACAATACAATCGCCTCTGGCATCTGGTCACCAAATACGCGACTAGCGGACCAGACACACTCGCGTACAACGCATATGGGATTTCCGAAATGAAATGCCATGGCCTGTGGTTTGGATTCCAAGTAAAACGGAAATCCCCTGGAGCATGAGCTACAAATCAACGGTCATATTAAACCACAGAGTTTTTTTTTTCTACAGCGAGAGAGGCACTGCTAGCAATCATTATAGGCAGCAATCAGGTACACACACACACACGTGCAGAAAACTAGGACGTGGGCAGAGCATGAAACAAATGAAAGCACACAACATCGTAATTCAACACCGTCGTATCAGCTGTAACATACTCCTCAATGAGCAAGACTGCTCGACGCAGACAAGCGAGCCAAAGCCTACTGGACAGAAATCAACACATCATTCACGCCCGATTTAGAGACCCTATATCTTCCAAAATTACACTACGAGGGGAATTCAAAAACGTACAAACTCTACACAGGGATGTATGCTTTCATATGCGTATCGCACATCCACGAGAACATGCCATATTATATGAGGCACGAAAATGATCACACCAAGTCTTTACAGACAACCGGATTCGAACCCATGACCACACACCACACGCGTACCAAAAACTAACTATCCAATGGTATTTTTGGTACACGGAACACAAGCAAAGACCACACTGGGAAAGCCCCAAGCCCTGTCACACAACGCAAACATAAAACACAAAGAATGACATGAGGTCACGGGTCTGAGTTCCAGTGAAAATTTAGACGCAAAGGAGAACAGCTATTCAGGCGTCCAATCATACTGAAATTGGCCCATACAAGTGCATGAACAGGGAATACTACATTTCCTCCCACCAAAAACCAGACATAAAATTTCGAATTACACCAGGCATAGAGGAATACATTTCACGAACACAGGTAGGAAAATTTCGCAAGACACAGGTCTTAGAGAACAATGGCCACACGACGTCATTACCTAACTAGGGCGAATTGCTACATTAGGCTAGGAATCCAAAACAATGACCACACTTGCATTCGTGCAAAAAGGCACATACCAGCGGATGACAAACAGTAACTTCCCAGCCTGTTATTGCACATACCAATTGCTGACTGCAGACTATTCACACTGCAATACTGCGGTGACGAGACACTATTGCGTATAGCCCGTGACCATGAAATTACACACACATAACAATTATAACGCCATACATTTTTTTTTCTCCACACTGCAAAATCATTTGGCAATGGACAAGACGTGACACAGCGAAACTTATCTTGGGCCTATAGGGCACGGTCGCAAGGGCACGTTGGCAAGCCACGGGCGCCTTCTGCCCACAAAGGCGATACATATTAGGACTTAGCCTTATAACAGACCAACCGTCCGCGTGGTGTAGCGGAACGTAGTCACACACACACACGCACTCGCACTCACCAATTAGGAGCGAACACAGGGACTTTGAGGAAACAGGACCTCCCCTTAATAACTTCTTTTCGCGATTCTATTCCCCAAATAAATCATTACAGATGACTAGCACATGACCAGTCGCGTTACGACCACTGGCCACATCTACACTGCAAATGGCCGACCAGATTAGGTCATGCAGCCCTACTATCCCAAGGCGCGGATAGAAAGCCAACATGGACCAAGGGAGGACGACAGGAGAACAGGCTACCAGCGTACCACCTTACTCCCTTCCCATAACCTTCTCAAGCCTGACATAAACAACGCAAACACATCTACACGACCATAAACAGCTACACTACATTACAAAATACACACTGGGGTTGATGGACTTCATGCGTTTAAAGAGCAGGCAAGCTACGCCTTGAGCCCCGTTGCACCGCCTGAGTATTAGAGGTGGCTCAGCAAACATTAAAAGAAGCATAATGCGCCTCTCCAAATGAGGGAGGAGGCCATAGATACATATTAACCATGCTTTAGTACTTAAGCTCTCCCGCATGAAAGGAACATATGGTATTATGCCCCATCCTACACCTATCCGTACATGAAGGCAGAAACTTCATATCCAGACGCATGCATGAGTATCCCATCCAATTACCAGGGATTTTAATATCAAACCTGCATGAATTTTCGTATTTTTGCAATCCCGGGAATTACCTCCCCACTCCACTCACCATAGAAGCATCCCAGTGCCACCACCGGTTCTAGGCCACCACTAACGTGGAACCCAAAGGTGCGCAAAACCCTTCCTACCATGCTTTAAGCCCACTCAACGAATAACTACCCCCAAATCCTAATAACAGGGTACCTGACATTACAGACCCTACTAACACCTCCATTAAGGTAAAGAAGGCATTATTGCTGGGAAGCTGACATAGCGATGGTAGGCCAGAAGTAGCCTATGTACTTAGAAGATCTGCAACCCCGCTACACTGGAAATATTTTACATTTTACACAGAGGTTGAACCTTTCACACAGGTTACGACACATTTTCTCTCTTACAAAGGAATCTGATACGAACTGATGGTTGACAACGGTGTAAGCCGAAGGTCAGGAGGGACCACACTGGAGCAGAGCTGGGGAAGGCGATGTGGACCCTTACCCCAGTTGGCTCATCAAATTACTGACGACTAGACCAAATAGACGAACCACGTAAGGTCAAAGCATTCGCGGCCTGGTCGGGCAAGCTCTGGAATCCTAGGTGCGCATAAACCGCCCCTGGGAGGAAGGGATGCTAAACCCACTTTGTGCCACGGTCGTCGAAGCCAAGACCTGCAGGGAGACTTTCTGAGAATGGCGGGAGAAATAGCTCACTCCGCGCCGGCCTCGGGAGCTATCCCTAGAGACGACCCCATTATGACTAGACTTCTAGTTCAGTTTAAATTTAAGTAGGCACGGCTTCCATAGCGGGAAGCAAAACTCCTGTGCGTTGGAGCAAAACACACTACGGCGGCCCATAGAGGCAACTTTATATATCAATGCGAAAATGCATACTACGGCGGCCCATAGAGGCAACTTTATATATCAATGCGAAAATGCATACTACGGCGGCCCATAGAGGCAACTTTATATATCAATGCGAAAATGCATACTACGGCGGCCCATAGAGGCAAATATCACTGCGAAAGCAGATTGCGACGGCCGATTAAGGCGAAGACAATATTATGCCATTGGACCACACTGTCCAATGCCCACATAAATGGCGACGCAACGGGCAACCAGAGGGCATTCAGAGAGGGGCATTGCGCGCCCCTCACAGGAGCCAAGTGGGCGGCTCACCTACGTCAAATAGGAACAGCACACGGTTATGAACACGAAAGTTACAGCGGGCGAAACGGTTAGCTTAGTGGCACCGTAAGGCGCCTGCGAATAGGTTAGTACTAGTATTAAGACCTAGAATAGATGTCGACAATAGTATTAAAACGGAGGGGACTACGAGGCATTGTTGGGTTCCGGTCCCGACAATGTACTACAAGGGCGCCCCCGCGAGAGAAATCAAGCGGCCAGCCTCCATCTAAATCTTAGTACTTAAGTCATAGTGCCATGTTAAGGTCACTTAGATGTAAGCAAATTTACTGACAGCTGTTGCTAATAATAGCACAGCACATTTCGGCTTTAGAATAAGGTCCACTCGGCATGTAAATACAGAATAGTTTTACAGTTAAGTAATTTTATCAATAAGTTAAATAAGTAAGGTAAGACATAAGGTAACATAAACCTACATTTAAGGCATTTTTTTAATATATATAGATCACCGTAGAATATATCGGCACTCGGTGACTTTAAATCCGTTACCGAGGTAAGCCCGACAATACTTAGGATAAACTAGATTAAGATAGGAATAATCAAAGTGGAATATATCGGCACCCGGTAACCACAATTCCGCTACCGGGGTAAGACCAACTATATATTATTTACGGCATTACGGCACCGTATAGGGTAAGCCCGGCCTTGCAGCTAAGTAACATTAATCATGTTTTTTTTTTCAGTAAAAGACCAGCTTCAACCGGTACTAATATGTTTTTTTTTCTAAACCTCGCCATTTTTTTTTCACAGGCATCGTCACCAGATACAGAAAACTGGTGACAGGAATTTCACTGCCACATAGCAGTGGCATATTATCTACAGCATGCCATGATGTGTACACTTTTTGTTTATTTTTTTCAACTTGCACTAATCCCGACACACTCGCAAACACTCACCACATTTTTCTTTTTCAGATACACACTCTAAAATGAATCTGCACAGCAGGACTGGTGCCTGTGGGGTACCAGGCTTACTGGCAGATCAACTCAATTAAAACACATAAAGCGTCAAAATGTGACGCAGAGTACGACAATGAGGGCGCAACCGGTTTGTGGCAGTGACTCTCATTGTCAAGTGTGAAAGCATTCACCCACAGAGGATGCTTCACAGGTTAGGTATTAAGCACACATACAAGCGGTACGACCACCATACCGTACCAAGGAGTGGCCGTACAGAATCAGCCGTGAGACGGCAAGAGTACGTACAGACGGGTAGCGTGCACGCGAGGTACCTCATGAAAACTATAGTTATAAGGGATTAGCGCGATTAAGTAGACATAAGGTCATTGTAAATTATAATTTTTCAGGATAAACTGTATACCATTATTCCACTAGACATAAGGTCATAGTAATTTATAATTTTTCAGGATAAACTTTCTACAATTATACACTATATATATTTTTGTTTGTTCACCAATATGCCAATGTCCAGCATGTGTATGATTTGTTTTCTTTCATTTTTCCTTCTTCTAACTTCCCCATTTGTCAGGGTGTTCCGTTTTTCCCACACAAATAAATACTTTTGAATATTTCCCTTAAATTATACCCTGGAACACCCATTTTTCTATTTTCTTCTACCTTTCTTATTGCAGGGAGCATTTTTTCCCTAAGATGGGGCGGGCGAAGCAATCATCCGTTCGGCCCTGGGTTTTTCCTCCCTGCACAAATATGTGACACGTCACCATCAGAAACCATGTTTTTTTTTTAAACTAGCAATATGCCAGCAAATGCAAGGGCAATTTTTTTTTACATACCGAATTTATTGTAATGTTCAATTTTTCTCAAAATGTCAATTTTTTCCCAATGTTAATCAAATCTTCCGCAAATGTCAATTTTTCTTTGTTTTTTTTTTCACAATGTCAATGTATATATATATATGTAAATCCCATAACCCTCCCCTCTGAACACGGGCTCACCTCACACCCACACTTCGATACGACGCCACCAGGAGATACGAGAGGGTTTTCCAGGACCACTACGTCAACATCCCAACTTCCAGTTCCGTTCCCGTTCGCGAGGACGCGACCAAATGAAGGAAGACTCTTGTACAGCATCCCAGGGGTATGCACCCCTTGGAGACCATCCCCCCAACATCTGGCTAAATCCCCTAAAATGGCAACCCTTGGAAAGCCGGGGCAACATCCATTAATACTGTAAGGACAGCTTGCTACTCCATAAAGCAGCTCAAGCCTTACGTAATCATTACACTCAGCGACATAGTACTAACTGGGCCAATACATTGCTGACAGGAGGGCGTCAGAAGGTATAAAACGACGTCCTAATGAGGTCAAACTCTCTCTCCATTGTCAGTGCTCCATCAAGACGGCCGAAGCTACGCTGGTGTCAACCGAGGTGAGTCAGTCAAGCGTGTTCAGAGTTCCTATTTATGTAACCTGCAACCCACAACTTGTATCACATTATAAACATAATTTCATTCCCTACAAGGGACTCACACAAAGAATATCACAGACCAATAAAACACTTGGTCCACACTCTACACTAGCATTACTGTTATACGCCTCTTTACATCCCAACGCCCTTCCTTACTCCCGTCACAGTCAGACGTGACACACCGTAGTAATAACGCCAACTCAGACGTCATTGTATTCCTCACAGCGGCTCGCGTGCTCAAGTGAAGCGCGTGCCACCCGGCTGATACGAGCAGAGTCGATTACATAACAAGCAGTCAGCTGAGCGACTAGTACAGCGACCCTTTGCAGTGGGTCCCATCCCCTCAAATACTACCACATTATTTATAGGAACGCCCCCTAGTTCCTAGCACACCACAACACACTACACTGGTCAGCTTGCCCTGTCAAGGGGAGCTACCCTTCTTTAGGCACAAACTCATAAATTAGTACAGCAACTCTCCCTTTTAGATCCACCCCCAAATAAGGGATCTAAAACAATATCTTAAATGGGGTCTCCAAATCTTGAACTAAACTGTATGCGATATACATTCCCCATAGCCACACGACCTACAGTACGTCGTTGTACCGATTGAAAATTAAAAGTTGCAGTCCCTACTTGAATTTAAAAAAACAGATACACACACTAATACAGTCATCACAATTAACACCGGTTATCAGACAGATTCTACACACACCCAAAGTACACGGGACTACATGACCGCGTTGTCGCAGCCCCTAAACTAAGTAACCAACCAACCATCCGCCACCACGCGCACTTATTGTTTCCGTCCCATGCACTTCCGTCCCATCCATTTCCGTCCCTTTTCCAAAATCACTCCCACAAACATATCCTACTATCGAGCGCAACAAAAATATCCAGATACCGAGTGGAAAGATGTTACACATCAAAATTATATAACTCACCACTACTTTGAGAAATATCGAATTATGGATATGTTATTATTATTATTTTATCATTTTTAATGACTTCGTCGTTACGCTGAGGTCTGGTGTTACGTTACGGTGACGGGACGAAATGTACCGAGAATGCACTGAAGTGTGTGACGTCATAGTACGATGTAGCAGCCGAGTACCTAGAGGGCAGTGCGAGAACAGAGTTTCAAGAAGGCAGTGCGATAAAAATCAAGTAGGCAGTGAAGAAACAAAATAGAATCTTGAAACTCTGTCCTCGCACTGCCTTCTTGGTACTCGGCTGCTAGCATTTAAAATACTATGTTACATTGACAAGCTGAAAACAAACGGAAACAGGGTAAACCAAGCCAATAATGGATGGATGGTGTAAAGAGAAGCATGGCTAGCAGAGGCTTAACCGAGGAAGATGCTGAAGACCGAAATTTGTGGAGGAGTAGAGTATTTTTGGGTAAAAGGGAAACTACTGTATTAAAGAAGAAGATTATTCCTTTGTGGGGTTGAAAGCGGGTATGAGGTAAACGCTGACTTCCCTATTCCAAGGTGGTATATCTGACGGCACATGACACTGCACATCTAAGCACGTTTATGGTCACTCCGTGAAGGAACAAGTGGCGATCGATTCACCGCGCTAATGTCTCGAGTATTGATCAGAACAGACTGAACAGGCGTCCATCGTTTCGTGTATGATATGTATTTATCGTATGGCAAAGTATATAAAAAGTGCAACTAACAATAGGAGGAGGAGAAAAAGAAGGCATATTCAGTAAATCAGATAGATATACAATGACATGATATTGTAGTCAAATCATTTGACACTATTGGACTGCACTTCTCAGACAGGTTGTTGTTGTTGATTCATTTAGAGGTATTGTGACATCGTGGTCATGTGGCCCCAAGTACTTGGGTGTGTGTGTAATCTGCCAGTGTTATTGTGGTGATTATAGTAGTGTGTGTATTTATATTTGACAAGAGACAACCCTGATCTACAGTTCTTGGTCACTACTCAAAATCTTTAGCGTTAACCTTTGTTCACAACACAGTGCATGATATCTTGCCCAATGCTTCTCACACATCTTACAAATACACTCCTCATCTGGAGTGTTTTTATTTTATTTTTAGCGTATGGCCTTTAGTGCCGGGAGTGTCTGAGGAGATGTTCAGCTTGCCAGAGTTTGTAGCTGCTTCTATGCGGACACCCATGGGGTGAGCTACAAGTACCGTCACGTGTGGAGTGTTGTCTGGGGAGGAAAGAGTGAATGTAAGGCCGAGGAATTGGAAGGTAGCGGCTGTGGCCTATAGTTTGGGACCAACCCCGGCATTTGCCTGGGAGGAAGATGGGAAACTACAGATGACCATCTTCAAGGTTGCCGGCGGGGGGATTCGAACCTCCTCGCCGCCTGGATATGAACGACTGACTGCAGCCACGCCGTAACGACCACGGCTAACTCACCTGGTTGCAGTGTGTTAAGTTGTTCTTACGCGCACTCTGAAGTGGAATCCGTGCACTGCGTAGCGTGTCCAGGTGTAACGCAGTTCATAATCTGGTCCTTTCCATTCTGGATTCATCATCGCTTCAGTCCCATATAATTCCATCCAAATTGCCTCACACCTTTCTTTAAGTTCGGCCAATAATTCCTGATAGGCTCCTGTATATGGTAGTAACATCTTCATCCGGTGCTGTTCTATTAGAAAAGGTTCACTAGTAAGCTCATAAGTCAGCATGGATGGTGTGTATCTAGATTCACAAAGAATTTTCTTGAGGAAAGTCAATTTAACTTTCTCAATTTTCTTGAGGTTGTTTTTAGCCTACTTTCGATTTTTGCAAAAAATGAAAGTAGACTCATGAGATCAACACAGGGCCAAAAATTGTGTATGTGTGTGTGTGTGTGAGTGTGTGTGTGTACTCTGAATGTCTGTCCCCCCCCCCCCCCTATCAATTCGAACACGGTGAAACCGAATTGAACGAAATGTGGTACAGAGGTAGCACTGGCAAAGGGCACCTCAGTGTCATGTTTTATATTGCCACCATCTTTACCAAAACTTAATGGCGGGCCCTCAAATGGTAAAAACTTAATAATGCATTACGACCAAACTAAACATCGAAACATTACCAAATTTGGTAACAGCATACCTTCATATGGGACGCGTCTTGTGCCCAAACTACGAGGTCATCAACCGTACCATTTCAGGATGACAGCCGTGTGAATTATGCAAACTTTATAATCCATAACATGGGACCCACCAGTTCCGATTATCGAACCATGAATCGCTTAATCTGTTCTAAACGACGTGGCCCGTTTGAAATTAAAAGTTTATATTGTAATATTATAGTCTAGAAGTGATTTTAGAAAGCTGAGTCGTCTCGGTTATTTGACAAGATGGCAGTTGATCTCTCGTTCTGACCTATATTTTATTAATTTCAGTATGTTGCATGCAATATAGCCTAGTGATAAAAATTATATGAACTTTATATGAAATGAACTCGGTTTGAAATATACTCCAGTGAATAAATCTTTTAGTCCAAGCCATTATTTGCTATAACGTTGTATCTAAATTGGTTCCTAACGCTTTATTAGTGTGTGCACGGTTGGCTGAGTGGTTTGGGCTCTGGCCTTACATCAGGCCGGCCGTGGTTCAAATCCAATCAGAGTTGCATTTTTTTGCTTGAATGGTTTTATATTTATTGTTTCTTGAGTACTGAGACGTTATAAAATAAAGCATTATTTATGCTGCATTTCGCAATGGCAATTATATTTAATTAATACAACATTCTCCACCGGAGTGACATCTAATAGTAATTACTTGAACTATATTATAGCTAACCACAGCCTTCTAGATGCGAGCTGCGCTCTATACCGGCCAGTTAGTGAAACCATGTCTACAGTATAATTGAAAAGTTTATTATTTTTGCTGATAGAGGGCACACACCCCCAAGATAAGGCGCGATTATCACGGCCAACGAGTATGACTGGCCCAGGAAGGTTATGCAATGCTATGAATGACGCCGGACAATGTATGCATGTATAAGTCTTATAATTGAACGATATACCGTACATAAATGTATCAAACGTATTTATAATTGAAATATATTCACGAACATAATATTGTAGGGGTTCTTTGTGTGATCCTGTACAATGGGGTGTTTGGGGGATGTTGGGATTTCGTGTGGAGTGGATTGTGTAAGATTGAGCTGTCCGGGGGCGTGGACGTAGCTCGGAAGGAGAGCTTCCCGATTGTTCAGATTGAAGGGATGGCTCGGGGGTGCGTTTATGGAGAAAGGGTGTATTTAACGGATAGTAACTTAAAGTACTACGGCGCTGCTCAATTGGCAGACAGCGTGTGAAGACGGGAGACGGCTGAGCAAACACGCTGACGTGAGCTCTCGAGCGGAGCGCTAACTGGCGATTCAGCTAGAGCCTTAAGACAATTAAATAATTAACACATGCAGATCCTACTTGTATAAGGTTTTAGGGGTAGGATCTAATTAGCTAGTTAAATAATCTACAAGTCCAGTGCTAGATAGTAGTGATTTTAATGATTACCTCTAGGAATAGGTACTGATAGCTCTCAGAGCAGCCATAGTGCAATAGATGCGTCACAGTACAAGCCAAGGGGTTATAAGTGTGGAAATGTGTGTAAGGGATGATACTCGCTACTACACTCACCAGGATGGCAGCCGGACGTGAAGTCTCTCTCCAATGTTTTGGCACTACTAGCGTCCCGAGGTGTGTGCGCCTGTCTCTTTTATAGCTTCCAGAGTTGCTGATTCTGTGTAATTGCAATTTCCAGTCCGGTCGGCACACCTAGAGGGGTTGTTGGAGTTCAAAAGGAAGCTCACCGAGGTAAAAGCAGTTCAGAGTCTTGTATGAAATGAGTTTATGAAATATTTGAATACTTGGGGACGAAAGTTGAAGGTAATGGATTATGGTTATTTCCACCCCTGGGGTTGTGGTGTATGGGGGGATATGGTTACAACAATATTCTATGGTCTTCGTTTTACTGCCGGTGTGGTACCTAGTCATCTTGTCTACATCATTGAACCTGTATAAACGTTGGTATTCATTTATCACTAGTCTTCATAGAAGGTATTGATACAAGTCGTTAGTCGGAGGCGAGTGTATTCCACAGATCTCTTCTATACGCGTATTAATTTATGTTCCACCCCTTGAAACAACAATAAGTTAATGATATAATATATATATATATACTGTGCTGCAAAATTCTTTGATCTAATTATACTCATGTGCACATACTGTAACTCACAACGAAGGTCACAGACTCTACAACTCAACTTACTGTAACCTACTCGTTGCATATATTAAAGACACAACGGACCCTTGAATCCTAGTTCGCGTGGAATTTTGTAACAAGTAACTTCAACAGCCGTAGTTTTGCAAACCTATACACTATAATTTATCGTGTTTGAAAACACACGGAACATCTAAACTGCGTCCATTTTATGAAGATTGATATAAAATATTGCATTTCTGCTGCTTATGAATTACTCTCGACTTAAACGTACAAGCACCATCAAGCAGTACATTGCCTACGTCACAGAAGGGTTTGGTTTACGCGACATCGCCTGTATTTCTCGTTAGCCGTGCGCGATTAAAAATTAGCTGTGTAATAGGTATATTAAATATGTATCTCCCAGTGATACGTTTAGAGTAACGAAGTTTCAATTATTGTAAGTAGTCGGTGTTAATATACTGAATACCTACGTTGTTTGGAGTGTTTGCAGATGAAATTGCAAAATCCTGGGGTAAATTATAAACTATGGTTTGAACACCACTACTCAAATCCAGTGTGCCAATTTGCACTTCGAATTGGAAGAAATTTGGAGGTGATAAAGGCAAAGAGTTATAACTATACCCATACATTTAGGCGAAAGTAGGCTATATGTTCTTTCCTTAACATCTTGTTATTCATGAGATACCAAATTAACTCAATTCCGAAGGCCACGATGGGTATTATCTTGCTAGAGAATACCTTCATGGCCGTATCTATGGACATCCATATGAGAAACGTGACATCAATCATTGCTATTATTGCTGCCGAAGTTTGATTTTCAATGTGTTTCGTAAATGTGTTCCCAGACATCTGCAATACAATTGCTAAATAGTTAAAATGATTAACTTATTTTCATAAATATTAATTTATTAAAGCTCACAATGTGCATTAATATACAGATACAGATTTTGTAATATACAAAAGCTCACATTATTCTAATTTTCTATTCCTAGCTTTTTTATGGACACTTTTCATTCCTTGCAATCTTGGACATGGTATCTCCTGCAATGTTCGTTGCACAATTCGCACATACAGTCTTCGTTTGCCTGGTGAAATACACCCTCTGTCTGAAAAGTTCGGTGAATGGGTCTATATTACTAACGGATTGTTGGCTTACCTGAAACAGCCGTTACTATCTTTCGAAGTAATCCCCGTGGATGGTTATGCACTTCTTATAACGGCTGTACAAGTCCTGGCATAGTCTTCCTGAGGGATAGCCTTCAATTGGGTCGTCACATTACGTTCGATGTCCAAAATGTCCGAAAACCTCTGGCACTTCAGGGCTTTTCGGCGACCCTGGACCCCGATACTCCATACTTTGACGCTTGCCTTCGAGGTCGTACCTCAGGCACCAGGTCTCGTCACCCGTGACGATGGTTTTCAGGACCATCCCATTCCACGGAACATTCACCCTTCTCACTGCCACCCGTCGAACAGGTGTGCACGTTAGGTTGCATAAATTCAACCTTCTCACTGCCGCCCGTCTATCAGGTGTGCAAGGCAGGTTGCATAAATTCACGCTTCTCTCTTGCTTTCAATTTAGAGTTTTGACGACCCAAACTGAAGGCTATTCCTAAAGAAGACTATGCCAGGAGTTTCTAGGACTTGTTCAGTCGTTCTCAGAAGTGCATAACCATCCACGGGGATTACTTCGAAGGAAAGTAACGGCTGTTTCAGGTAAGCCAACAATCCGTTCGTAATTAGCCCATTCACCGAACGTTTCCGACAGAGGGTGTATTTTGTTTCGCCAGAACTTGTGGTGGAACTCATGAATGGCATAACTTGTTATCACATGTCGAAGTTCGTAGTTTGTCTCTTTCCAGTCGTCCGTCATTATGGCGTCGGTTGAGTAGAAATCGTTCCAGATGGAGTTTATGTTCTCTATTACAGGGACTTTGTTTTATATGTGACGGGGATTTGCGCTCGGCCGCTCGTCCACTTGGCGAGCCTGTCTCCCGCCAGGTGCTTTGCCGCAATGCGGCGCCCGCCCGGCACTGAGTCATTGAGTACAGAAATTTGAATTTCCCGTAATAAAAATCGCATTGGAACAGCACACTGAGCACTAAACACGTGACCAATTGACTAAACTGAACCTCACACTGTTAAAGCTCTCATCAGACTGCAAAGGAGGGAGGGACACTCGTGGCGCCAGGAAGCGCATTACGGCAAAGTGCTTGGCGGGAGACAGGCTCGCAGAGCAGGCGAGCGAAAATCCCCGTCATATATAAAACAAAGTCCCTGTAGTATCTGGCGCGTCCTCTCGTAGGCCTTCGTGCTCGGTAAGTGCATCTGCAGTCTCATGTCGTCTATGAAAAATGTTTCTTTCGTTAATACATATTACATAATACTAGCGGACCCGTGCGAGAACTCTCGCATAAAGGGTTGTGTGCGCCCCATGTGTACAGACTATCCACCCGACGCTAGTGCTATGGGGTCTGTAGGCGACAGAGTTCTCGCAGGGGCTATCGTCTTGTTTATTTGTTTAACAGCACTTTATAAACAAATGCATATATTTCCGTTGACTTTTCAAGAAATGCAAGATTTTTCCTGTACTATAGAGACGACTTCGAAGATGTTGGTACAAACCACACTTTCTAACTCCTTCTGGTTTAGGAGCTTGAGTTTTGTGAAACATACACCTTAGCCTTAGCGTATTATACAGGGTGTAATTGATATAATGGAAGTCCTTTACACTGGAGATAGAAGAGACTATTCTAAGCTTCCTTGGTAAAAAAAATTGTCTCCTATCGCTAAATTGAAAATTAATCATTGAAAAGTCAATGTGGGGCGAGGTGGGGAGGGGAAGTTGTTACGTAATCGGAGCATTGACCTTACCGTTGAGGGGTGTTATCAGTTTTTATGAGGATAACACTACCCGTCTCGTAAGAAAATTTGTATTGCTGTAGTTCTTGTTGTTGTTGTTGATGTTGTTGTTGAAATCGCACGCAATGGGTTGGGACGTTAGCACCGGTAGTATTGTGTTGCCTACTTTGTAAGTGAGGAACTCATGTTAGTTATAAAATAATTTCGATAATCAGCCCTGGTGTGTCATTGTAGTTCGGCACGTTAATGAAATACAGTGCGACAAAATTACGGCATCCCGTAGTCTGTTCAGAACAAGCATTTAAGACGGAAGTAATATATTTGATGTTTTGTTTAAGAGGCTTGGCGATTTGTTCATTTAGCTGCATATAGTTGGGTGTGGGTAGAATTTGCCGGATAACCTGTGTTTTTGTGGTTTCTGCAGTGAGATGATCGTGTAGCCTCCGGAGAGGCCTAGTGCAGGTATTTCTAGTTGACGCCCGTGGGCGGCCTGCGCGTCGTAATGAGGATGAAGTGATGATGAAGACGGCACATACACCCAGTGTGGGTATTTGTAATGCAGGTGAGGATTGGGAAGACTTCTGACAGCCTGAGGGTACTTCTTTGCGAATTTTCTTCCAAGACTCTGCGTGTATTCTCAATATCCCATAGTTTAGGCCTTCGGTAGTGTTTTCTTCTCCAGTGTTGAAACGTTGGAACCATCATTGTGCCACACGCTCACTAACGACACCTTCCCCTTTCACTTCCATATTCGAGCCGCGGCAGCAGCTTTGTAATCTTGTTTCCAACTTTGTAAGTTCCATTTGTGATTGTGTATCAACAACTGACGACTGATACATTCACAAAATATACGCAATTCTAGTCATGGCCTCCTGTAAATAGCATTGGCGAACTAAAGAAAACCAATTCTACTGTATGTTATAAAACACCAAACTTAAACAAGATGTTCAGTAAAGAATATATAGCCTACTTTCTCCTAAATGCATGGGTATTGTTATAACGCTTTGTCCTTTTCAAGGAGTATAATTGAATGTTGGTCTTAGTAGCTTGTTCAAATACAACGTGCTATACAGTACGGATATTAAACATGAATATGAAGTGCCCTTTGCTAGTGCTACCTCTGTAAAAAATTCATTCAATTCGGTTTCACCGTGTTTGAATTGATATGGGGAATCGATTTGCACACATACATGGCCGCTATCTGCATTCAAAAGGGCTGATGACCTTATAGTTCAGTCAAATAATGCTTCCCACAAAAAGGCATGTTGTTGCAAAATTTGGTAGAGATAAAATGACTAGGTTAGTCGTAACTTGATTCAAGCGTTTAACATTTGGGTGGCCGCCATTCCGTTTCCATCAAGATGGCGGCGATATAAAACATGACACTGAGGTACCCTTTGCTAGTGCTATCTCTGTACGAAATTTCGTTCAATTCGGTTTTACCGTGTTTGCATTGATAGGGGGGATCGATTTGCACACATACATGGCCACCATATGCAAACTATTAGACTGATGACCTTGTAGCTTGGCCAAAGAACGCTTCACACATAAAGGTATGTTGTTGCAATATTTGGTAGAGATCAGATGATTAGGTTGGTCGTAATTTGATTTAAGCTTTTTACATTTGGGTGGCCACCATTACGTTTCCGTCAAGATGGCGGCGATATAAAACATGACACTGAGGTGCCCTTTGCTAGTGCTACCTCTGTATCAAATTTCGTTCAATTAGATTTCACCGTGTTTGAAAAGATAGGGGGAATCGATTTGCACACATACATGGCCGCCATCCACAAATTATTGGGCTGATGACCTTGTAGTTTGGTCAAAAGATTCTTTATACATTAGAGGTAGAGTGTTGCAAAATTTGGTAGAGATCAGATGATTAGGTTGGTCGTAATTTGACTTAATCTTTTAACATTTGGGTGGCCGCCATTACGTTTTCGTCAAGATGGCGGCAATCTAAAATATGACACTGAATTTCCCTTTGCAAGTGCTACCTTTGTACCAAATTTTGTTCAATTTGGTTTCAACGTGTTTGAATTGATAGGGGAAATCGATTTGCACACATACATGGCCGCCATCAGCAAACTATAGGGCTGATGACCTTGTAGTTTAGTAAAAAGACGCTCGCTATATAAATATATGTTGTTGAAAAATTTGGTAGAGATCGGATGATTAGGTTAGTCGTAACTTGATTTAAGCTTTGAACATTTGGGTGGCCACCATTACGCTTCCGTTAAGATGGCGGCGATATAAAACAGGACACTGAGGTGCCCTTTGCTAGTTCTACCTCTGTACCAAATTTCGTTCAATTCGGTTTCACCGTGTTCGAATTGATACGGGGGACAGACATTCGGAGTACACACACTCACACACACTCCCACACACACACACACACACACACACACATACACACAATTTTTGGCCCTGTGTAGATCTCATAAGTCTACTTTCATATTTTGCAAAAATCGAAAATAGGCTAAAAATGATTAAAACTCAGCAATTTTTCTAGGTATTTGCCGTCCTGTGTGGGGTTTTGCCTAGGACACCAAGCTGGCCCACCATCGGGCCACCTAGAAAAATATTGCTGAGTTATAAATCATTGGCCGTGAAAGCCAATACACCATCTGTTTGGAAGCCTTCATAGGGAGGTTATGGCTGCTTGAGCTTTTAGTTCTCGCAGTAAAGAGGCACATGTGCGCTTCTTAAAAAGGGAGGTAGCACGCAGTTCGCTACTCCTGTGGGGATCCGGGTGGGGACACCAAGAGCCCGTCGATGAGCCAGCTTGGTAGGCGAAACCCCACACGACACGGCAAATACCTAGAAAAAATGCTGAGTTTTAATTCACTGGCCATGAAAGCCAATATAGGCTATGATATTTAAAAAATATATATATTACTTATGACACATCCTAATGAAATGAAGAAACTTATTTTTTGAACGTTCCTCGTACCCCAGTAATCCTAGAAGTAGCTTTCCCCTTTAGCTTGTGAGTCTTGGAGAGCTCTATCAAACTGAAAAACCAAATTTTGAAAATCACTTCAGGCCTAAATCCAGTTCCGGAAAAATCAGCATAAAATCGCTTTCTTATTTACTCGTTTTTTCTTTTATTCAAATCCTAGCCAAATTAACTTATTTACATAATTTGTTCTTTAATGTGTTCCTTGGATCAATACGCTAAGGATATTTTTGAGTTTTCGAGAAAACTTCACAGCGGAAGTAGTTATTTGGGAGTAAGTGAAACTCTGCATTGACTCACACTAGCGCTTGTAGTGGTAGAAGAGATAAACTGCTAATCTAATCGAGCGGATATGGTTGAGTTTAATTGATTCACACTAGCGCTCGTAGTGGTAGAAAAGGCAAACTGCTTTTCTAATTGAGCGGATATGGTTGAGTTTCCGGTGAACAATAAACAGTCACGGCGTGTTATTTTACCTACACCTCACGAGAAACGTTTAGTTTAGTTAGTTAAATTTAAAAACAAGATGTTCAGTAAAGAACATATAGCCTACTTTCTCCTAAATGCATGGGTATTGTTATAACTCTTTGTCCTTATCAAGGAGTATAATTGAATGTTGGTTGTAGTAGCTTGTTGAAATACAACGTGCTATAGGGATATTAAACATGAATATGAGGTGCCCTTTGCTAGTGCTACCTCTGTAAAAAAATTCATTCAATTCGGTTTCACCGTGTTTGAATTGATCTGGGGAATGGATTTGCACACATACATGGCCGCTATTTGCAAACTATTGGGCTGATGACCTTGTAGTCAGTCATAAGATGCTTTCAACAAAAAGGCATGTTGTTGCAAAATCCTTTAGAGATCAAATTATTAGGATGGTCGAAATTTGATTTAAGCTTTTAACATTTGGGTGGCCGTCATTCCGTTTCCGTCAAGATGGCGGCGATATAAAACATGACACTGAGGTGCCTTTTGCTAGTGCTACCTCTGTACCAAATTTCGTTCAATTCGGTTTCACCGTGTTCGAATTGATAGGGGGAATCAATTTGCAAACATACTTGGCCACCATCTGCAAACTATTGGGCTGATGATCTAGCAGTTTGGTCAGAATATGCTTCCCACATAAAGATTTGTTGTTGCAAAATTTGGTAGAGATTAGATTATTAGGTTGGTCGTAAATACATTTTAGCCTTTAACATTTGGGTGGCCGCGATTACGTTTCCGTCAAGATGGCGGTGATATAAATCATGAAACTGAGGTGCCCTTTGCTAGTGCTACCTCTGTACCAAATTTCATTCCATTCGGTTTCACCGTGTTCGAATTAATAGGGGTAATCGGTTTTGACACAAAGATGGCCGCCATCCGCAAACTATTAGGCTAATGACCTATTAGATTTGTCAAAGGATGCTTCCTCCATAAAGGTATGATGTTGCAAAATTTGGTAGAGATCGGATGATTAGGTTAGTCGTAATTTGATTTAAGCTTTGAACATTTGTGTGGCCGCCATTACATTTCCGTCAAGATGGCGGCGATATAAAACATGACACTGAGGTGTCCTTTGCTAGTGCTACCTTTGTACCAAATTTCGTTCAATTTGCGCTCACCGTGTTCGAATTGATAGGGGGGGACAGACATTCAGAGTCCACACACTCACACACACACACACACACACACAGACTCACACACATACACACACACAGACAGACACACTTTTTTTCGCCCTGTAGTGATCTCATAAGTCTACTTTCATTTTTTGCAAAAATCGAAAGTAGGCTAAAAGCTGCAAAAAAGGAATGGTGTTCATGGGAGGTCCTTACCCTACTTTACCCGGTGGCGCTACAGCTCACGAAGAACCTTGGCCTGCTCCACCACAAGTCTCCAGCCTTCACGATTTTCTGCTTGTCTAGTCTAGTCTACATGCTAAGCTTCTATGCCCAAGGTCGTGCGTTCAAACCCGGCCGAAGTCGTCGGATTTTTAAGAGCGTTAAAACTCCCTTGGAATGCCTTCTTTGGGAGGGGAAGTAAAGCCGGCGGATCTATGCCATAGATTTATGGCATGTAAAAGAACCTTCCACTAATTACACGTGTGTGAAGCAAAATTATAGGTTAGATTTTACTAACGCTCTTAGATTCCAACGTTCGTTACCAGGAGCTGACTGCGGTGGCATCTAGTAACCAAGTTCATAACTATTTGTCGACGACGGTGGCGTTTGGTAACAAATTTAGGAACTATTTGAAAATTGAATGTCTGCAGTCCTTACTTAATTAAATAAACGGATAACACACACTAGAACCTCCGTGGCCTAGGAGGCAGCACGACGGCCTCTCACTGCTGGGTCCGTGGTTCAAATCCCGGTCACTCAATGAGAGATTTGTGCTGGACAAAGTGGAGATAGACAGGTTTTTCTCCAGATACTCTGGTTTTCCCTGTCACAAATTTCATTCCAGCAACACTCACCACTGTTATTTCATTTCATCTGTCATTCATTTAACCATTGCCCCAGGGGAGTGCGATAGGCTTCGGCAGCTGGCACAGTTCATATTCTCGCCGCTAGATTCCATTCATTCATTTATTCATTCCATTCGATGACCCGGTCGGTCGACTGGAAGCAGGCTGTGTCATTTCATGTCATAACACACACGAATACAGCCATCACAATTAACACCGGTTATCAGACAGATTCTACACACACCCAAAGTACTCGGGGCTACATGACCACGTTGTCGCTTGTCGCAGCCCCTAAACTATGGAACCAACCAGTCTAGTCTATGATATTAAATGGCATTTTCAACATAGAGTTGCTTGCCACTGTGGATTTTTCAGTATTCTGTTAGAGTAACACCCATTAAAATTGGGTACAATTATGTTGAGCGACTGAAAAAAACTAAATTTTGATTACTAAGGCTGCACTGAGAAAATTGCTTCCAACACGATAATGATGGTTTGAGAAATATCTGTAAAAATGGATGATCGCTGTAACAGACTTCCCCTGACCCTAATCTTCAGTGGGAGACGGCTCGCTTGTCAGAAACGATTCAAACACAGGCAGGACAACTTGTTACTTGAGAATGTGGAGCGTGCAGCAGCAGTTCCCATCGATTGGTCCGTGTTTGACGCGAGCTAACCTTTTCCGCCACCTAAAAGCCTACCAGACACTTAAGGCCCACTGGGGAACTCCCTCATCATCGGGAGAAATATGACGTGAGCTAGCCTTTCCGTCTCTTAGACGTTTACTAGACACATAAGGCTTACATGAAGACCCTCTCAACATCGCTAGAAATGTGGCGTGATATAATTATAATAATAATAATATTAATAACATTGAACTTCAGAAGGAAGTTCTGTTAAACACCTGCCATATTATCAGGAAATTCCTTGGTGACAATACCCTGGTCGAACACTCAGCAAGGCTCAATGATTCAGAATGATATTCAGTTCATCCTACAAATGAAGGACACTCATGAAGAGTGCGGGCACGAAATGGATGTACAGTAATGTGAAGACTCTGAACAGTGTAATCTACAAAATTACCTCAGTACAGAGGGTTCCTTGCTAACGCCGAACCATGCTGTAACATAAAATGTAGCCGGTATTTGCCGTGATAATGATGTCCAACAATTTTTTTTCGCTATCGTTTTACCTTCCAGGGTTGGCTTTTCCCACGGACTAAGCGAGGGATCCCACCTCTACCGCCACTGAGGGCAGTGTCCTGGAGCTTGAGACTCTGAGTTATGGATACAACTGGGGTGTATGACCAACACTACGCCCAGGCGGCCTCACCTTCAAAGCGAACAGGGGGCCTGATGAAGGGATGGGAAGAGTGGGACGGTTATGCAAGGAAATGGGAAGGAGGCGGCCTTGGCCTTACAGTAGTAACCATCCCGGCATTTGCACGAAGACGAAGTGGGAAACCACGGAAAACCACTTCGAGGATGGCTGAGGTAGGAATCGAACCCCCTCTACTCATTTTGGCCACCCGAGGCTGACCCCGTTCCAGTCTTCATACCACTTTTCAAATTTCGTGGCAGAGCCGGGAATCGAAACCTGGACCTCCGGGGCGGCAGCTAACCATGCTGACCGCTACGCTACGGAGGCGACCGATATCCAACAATAAATGATAATAATAATGGTTGGCTTGAAGGGGAACCATATGCAGTTAGTGCAAAACGCTGCCCTCCTTGGTACTGCAAGTATAGTAGGTAAGGCATTGTATCTTCAGTGGCTCTGAACATCTTGAGACCACAGATTACCTGCTTGAGACCCAGTGCTATCATCAGTGTCTTTGGATCGCAAGAAGTCCGAAGGTGATGGTTTGGTGAGAGGCAAGCTATCTGTTGGAGTTTGAAGTGTCTGAAATACATAAACATACGCATTTTTGGACTGCCAGTTATCTGTCCATCTCTTCCTCCTGAAAGCTTCACCAAGTTACCATAAACAGTCAATACAAATATACTCTGGCGGCTTAGGTGGCGTAGTCGGTAGCATGCTGGGCTTCTGTGCCCAAGATCGCTGGTTCAAATCCGGCCGAAGTCGTCGGATTTTTTAAAAGCGTTAAACTCCCTCAGTATGCCTTCCTTCGGAAGGGAAGTAAAGCCGGCGGTCCCATGTCATAGATTTATGGCATTTTAAAGAACCTTCCACTAATTATACCTGTGTGAAGCTAAATTGTATAGGTTAAGAATGTAAACAACGCTCTTAGGTTCCTACGCTCGTTGCCAAGAGCCGACTGCGGTGGTGTCTAGTAGCTAAGTTCTGAACTAGCAGTCGTTGACGGTGGCGTTTGGCGGCAAAAGTAGGAACTATTTGAAAAATTCAAAAGTCTGCAGTCCTTACTTGAATTAAAAAACAGATAACACACACTAATACAGTCATCACAATTAACACCGGTTATCAGACAGATTCTACACACACCCAAAGTACACGGGGCTACATGACCGCGTTGTCGCAGCCCCTAAACTGAGGAACCAACCAACCAACAAATGTACTGAGCATAAAACAGTTTTAATGTTATTCCGCACCTCTCAGTAAACATATTAAATGGGACAACACATTACATTCCAATTGTATTTAAACACCTGACACACTAATGAGACGTTAAGATATTTATTGGCCAATAAACAAAATGAGTCGTACAATTAAACGTTAACACACACGGCGTAATCAAACGTTTGTTAAAACTCACATTTGGTTTAGTTATGATAGCTGAAGTACAGGGTGGGGGGTTCCAAAACATGGGAACTAACTTCTGGACGTGTTTCCAAGGCACGAATTAATAATTGCGTCATTTGAACATACGAAGGGCTTGGTCTAACAACCAGGTAGCTCTGCTTTTTCTGGCCAAATTGAGATTCACATTGATATTGATAGAAAACAAGTAGTTAATTCTGGTGTGAGGGCGCTAGAACGGGATACACTCAGCCTCATGGGGTATAACTGAGGAGGATTCGATTCGATTACCACCTCAGCCATCCTGGAAGTGGTTTTCCGTGGTTTCTCCACTTCTACTCCTAACTGAAGTTCCGTGAAGAGATAAATGGAATCATGACCTCCGGGGCGACAGCCAAGAACGCTAGCCACTACACCATGTGGTGGACTAAATGAACGAAACAAAGAATACGCAACTAAGATACGTAGCTAAGACGTTGGTATGATTGCCGTTACTGATCTAGAATGGATAGACGTACCAGCAATACGTAATTAATGTGCATAACTTAGAATTTGCGTTCTTACAGCAACGTATAAATGATGCTATTGACCTACTGTGCTTAGATGAACAGTCCACGCGTAAATAAGACGCGTAATTAATAGCTTGCTTTCTTTTTGTCAAAGTATAGAATGAACTCCTGACTTAATATCCTTAAATGAACGAACAATACGTAAATAAAACGCGTAACTAATAGCTTGCTTTTTTTAATAGCAAAGTGTATATGGCACTGCTGACTTAATATCCTTAAATGAACGAACAATACGTAAATAAGACGCGTAACTAATAGCTTGCTTTTTTATATAGCTAAGTGTATATGGCACTCCTGACTTAATATGCTTAAATAAACGAACAATACGTAAATAAGACGCGTAACCAAGAGCTTACGTTCTCATAGCAACGTATAAATGATGCTACTGACCTACTGTGCTTAGACAATCAGTCAACACGTAAATAAGTCGCGTAACTATGACATTGCTTTTTTTTTAGCTAAGTAAAGATGGCACTGCTGACTTAATATCCTTAAATGAACGAACAATACGTAAATAAGACGCGTAACTAAGAGCGTAAGTTCGCATAGCAACGTATAAATGATGCTACTGACCTACTGTGCTTAGACGAACAGTCAACACGTAAATAAGTCGCGTAACTAAGAGCTCGCTTTCTTTTTAGCTAAGTATAGAAGGCACTCCTGACTTAATATGCTTAAATGAACGAACAATACGTAAATAAGACACGTAACTAAGAGCTTACGTTCTCATAGCAACGTATAAATGATGCTACTAACCTACTGTGCTTAGATGAACAGTCAACACGTAAAAAGACGCGTAACTAAGAGCTTGATTTGTTTTTAGCAATGTAAAGATGGCACTGCTGACTTAATATGCTTAAATGAACGAACAATACGTAAATGAGACGCGTAACTAAGAGCTTGCTTTTTATAGCAAAGTGTAGATGGCACTGCTGACTTAATATGCTTAAAAGAACGAACAATATGTAAATAAGACGCGTAACTAAGAGTTTTTTAATAGTAACGTATAAATGATGACACTCCTGACTTAATATTGTTACGTGCCACCCCCTAGTGGCACTTTTGTTAACTGGATTACGGTGGGGGTACAAAGCACAATACCAATTACTGCTTAAAGAAATATAATTTATTACAGGCCAGAAAATTACACTAATCAGCAAATACAAGCAATTAGGAGCCTTACTCAGTTTCCTTAAGTCTCTTCCTTATGCGCTCTTGGCCTTCCACTTGTAAACAGACCACAGAAGTTAATCCGTCCTAATGAGTACGGTGGCCTTGACAGAAACTACCTGTCCCTCTCCCTTATGTTCACCGACCACAATTACTTACGATCACTTGCTGCAGGCTATTTCGCTGTCCACAAGCTGAAGAAACAATGCCACTGGATTTCGTAACTCGCACAGCACTTCGTCACCACACTTCTGTAGCACAAGATAATCGCTCGCACTAGCTCGTAAAACACAACAACCACTGCTGCGTGACAGGTCGCTCTTATATAGCAGGCCGGTGACTCAATAAATGCTTCTAGATCCATCCAGAGTTCACGGCTTCGCGAGGTTTCCATCGCTGGTCCAGTCACGAACATTCTGGACTATCCCTTTGTCCTAGTAGCCCTGTTGCATAAGGCGCGCGCAATACAGGAGGCAGGGCACAGCCCAGCCCTGGGGCAGTTGTGACTCATGCGGCGAGTGATGACACAAGCTCACAGCCGTAACACCACCCCCTTCCTAAAAAGGCTGATCGTCCCGATCAATCATTGGTCCGTCTGTGTCCCTCCGTAGGCTGCCAGGCGATCTCGATGCACGATCTTCATCTTCGCCCTCGGGCTCCGCTGGATCCTGTAGACGACATCGTTGATCCGTTTCACGACTCGGTACGGGCCCTCCCAGGACTTCTGCAGTTTGGGTGACAGGCCTTTCTTCCGTAATGGGTTGAAGAGCCAGACCAGGTCGTCCTCGTGGAATCCGCCGGCATCCGTCTGCTGGTCGTATCGGGTCTTCATTCGGTCGGTCTCGATCCGCAGTTTCCTCCTCGCGAACGCGTGTACGTCCTCCAGTTGGTCGACCAGTTCTTGACAATACTGGCTTATCGGGATCGGATCATTCCCAGGTCGGCCGAAGGCAAGATCGACAGGTAGGCGGAGCTCCCTCCCAAACATGGCCCGGGCTGGTGTGCACCCGGTGGCTTCATGCACGGCGGCGCGGTAGGCCAGGAGAAATAGTGGAAGATGCTTGTCCCAATCCCTCTGGTGCTCGCTGACGACTATTCGGAGATGGTTCTCGATGGTGCGATTGAATCGCTCTACCATCCCGTCGGACTGAGGGTGTAGCGGCGTTGTCCTTGTCTTCCGGATTCCCAGCAGCTGGCATAGGTTCTGGAACACCTGCGACTCGAAGTTCCTCCCTTGGTCGGAGTGCAGCTCCAGGGGTACTCCGTACCGGCTGACGAATTCCTTCACCAGGGTCTCTGCGATCGTCGCGGCTTCTTGGTTAGGGAGCGCATACGCCTCCCGCCATTTGGTAAAGTAGTCGCTGGCGACTAATATGTAGCGGTTCCCTGCCTCGCTTAACGGGAATGGCCCAGCAACATCGATGGCCACTCTCTCCATGGGGCCGCCCACGTTGTAGGTCTTCAGTGGACCCCGTCGTCTTCGTCCTGGGCCCTTGCTGGCTGCGCAATCGTGGCACCTCGCGCAGTGGTTCTCCACGTCTGTTCGGCATCCGATCCAGTAGAACCGCTCTCTCAGCTTCTCCAGGGTCTTCTTTATCCCTAGGTGTCCACCAGATGATCCTCCATGAACTTCCTTCAGGACTTCCTCCGTCATAGCCTTTGGAACGACGACTTGTTCCCGAGATGTCTTCCCGTCGGTGCTCTCCCAGGTACGGCAGATGAGGCCATCCCTTACAATCAGCGAGTCCCACTGTGCCCAGTAGGACTTAAACTTTGGGCTGCAGTCACTCACAATGTTCCACCCGGGTCTGGGGACACAGGCCTTCTTCCATTCGGCTATCGGTCCCAGGTCATCATCTTCTGCTTGTGCCCGCGTGAAAGATTCGCGGCTCCAGTTCCCTTGAAGTTCCACAGTAGTCCGTCGGCACAGTATCCCGGTGTTCTCCTCCCTCCTAGTACAGAAGGTGCAGTCTTCGGGGCACGGTCTTCGTGACAGGGCGTCGGCGTTAGAATGCAGTTGGCCTTTCCTGTGCTGAATCTCAAAGTTGTATTGTTGAAGCCTCTCTAACCACCGCGCGAGTTGACCCTCGGGCTGCTTGAAGTTCAGGAGCCACCGCAGGGATGCATGGTCGGTCCTGATGAGAAATTCTTGCCCGTACAGGTACTTGTGGAAGTGTTCAATGGTCTTCACTATGGCGAGCAGCTCCTTCCTGGTGACGCAGTAGTTCCTTTCTGGCTTTGACAAGGCCTTGCTGAAGTAGGCCACTACTCTTTCCTCGCCGTCCACTACTTGCGACAGGATTCCCCCTATGCCAAAGTCGCTGGCATCGGTATCGACGATGAACCTTGTTCCAGGTCTGGGGTAGGCCAAAATAGGCGCGGTGCACAGAGCCTGCTTGAGTTGTTCGAAGGCACTGTGGCATTCTGCTGTCCACGTGAAGAGTTGGTCCTTCTCAGTCAGTCGATGTAAAGGTTTGGCGATGTCGGCGAATCCCCTCACGAAGCGACGGTAATAAGTGCAGAGTCCCAGGAAGCTTCGTAGTTGGGACTTGTCCTTCGGAACTGGCCACTCCCTCACAGCTGCGGTCTTCTCTGGGTCGGTGCGCACCCCTTCCTCGGAGACGATATGCCCAAGGTACTGGACCCGCTTCTGGAAGAGCTGACACTTCTTGGGGCTCAACTTCAGCTGGGCAGCCCGTAGCTTCAACAAGATCTCCTTCAGGTTGCTGTAGTGCTCCTCGAAGCTTCTCCCCAGAACGATGACGTCGTCTAGGTAGACCAGGCAGGTCTTCCAGTGTAGTCCCCTCAGAATGGACTCCATTAGCCTTTCGAAGGTCGCAGGGGCGTTGCACAGACCGAATGGCATGACGGTGAACTGCCAGAGCCCGCTGCCCAGAGAACGCCGTTTTCTCGCGGTCCTTAGGGTGGACCTCCACCTGCCAGTAGCCACTCTTCAAATCCAAGGTGGAGAACCATCTCGACCCTGATATGGTGTCCAGGGTATCGTCGATCCGGGGTAGAGGGTAGCTGTCCTTCTTCGTGACGTCATTCACCCGCCTGTAATCCACGCAGAACCTGGTGGAACCGTCCTTCTTCTTCACTAGCACGACCGGAGAAGTCCAAGGACTATGTGATGGCTCGATCACCCCTTGCACCTTCATCTCTTCTACCATCCGGTCGACTTCGGCTTGTTTGGCGAGCGGGACTCGTCGGAATGGGGCCCTAATCGGTGCGCTGTCCCCAACGTCGATTCTGTGCTGGACCAAGCTTGTCCTGCCGAAGTCTTTGCTCCCCACGGAGAAGACGTCCTGGAATTCACGTAACAGGTCCTGAAGTTGGCGTGATTGTTCCTCGTCTAAATGGTCCTGGGATCCTTGGTACAGCTTCTGTAGTTCTTCTGGCAGTGTGCGTCTTCTTCGGTTGTCCGTCTGCAGGTGTCCGTCCGTCGTGTCGGTGATGCGGGCAATCCAGGTAACGGGCTCGCAGACTCCTAGGTTGGTGTCCCGGTGAACCGTAATGTCGTAGTCGTTCAGGTTGGACAGGCGGACGTACGGTCGAGACGTCGTGTTGATGAGGGTCTTGGCTACTAGCAATCCTTTTGTCTGGATGTCCTCATATTTTGGCTCGATAACAGCCGCCACTCCCTCAGCAGTTCCGTCGACAATTACGGCGGCGCTGACCTCCGTCCTGGCAGGAACGATGACGTCCTCTCTCAGCCTTACTCGTCGTGCGGTGACGGCCTCGTGTGCTGGTTGCAAAGCAAGTTCCTCACCTCCAAAGTGCAGAGTGTTGGTACTCAGGTCCAAGATGATGTTGTTCTGGTCCAGGAAGTCCAGTCCGATGATCACTTCGTTTGATACGTCAGCCACAAGCACTGGATGCTTTATCACCCGTCGACCAATGACGAACTCCAGTGGTGCTTCGCCATGTACCGGTGCGGTCTCTCCGGTCGCGGTTATTAGCTGGAGGTTCCTTTGTGTGGGTTGCACTCTCCACTTCGGGATCACAGTGGGATTGACGATGGTCCTCGATGCTCCCGTGTCGATCAGCATGGGCCAGCTCACTCCGTTGATGACTCCGTCGACCATCAGGCTGCTATTGTCCCTCCGTAACTTCGTCACACGCACTTGGACTGCCGGGGCTTGACGACTGTCACAAGCCAACCTTTGCCCCCCAAGGCTGGCTAATACTCGTTTCCCTGGGCCGCGCGGTTTTCAGACGACTGATTTCCCGTCGGATACCCTCGGCGGCGGCGATTACCGCAGTCCTTGCTCAGGTGGCCTTTCTTACCGCAGGTCCAGCAGGTCGGTAGTCCTCTTCCGGGCCGCCTCTCCGGTTGCCTTCCGGCTGTGTCGTTGCTGGTGGTGCCGCGACTATCGAAGAAACGGCTTAGCGCCTCCATTAATTCGTCGGCCAGGGGCTTGGTCTCGTTGGTTTTTACTGGTTCGTCGACGTCCACTTGACGCACCCGCGCGTGCATTCTGGATGCCTGTTTTGCCGTCTCGAACTCAAGTGCGTGGCTCAGCGCATCTGTCAGGGTCTTATGGCGCGCGAGTCGCAGCGCCTGTTGAGTGTCCGAGTCCCGTAGCCCGTCGGTGAAAGTCTGCGTCGCTATCTGCTCCAGAAAGTCGGCCGGCGCTGTTGGGTAGGCGAGCCTTACGAGACGTGCGATGTCCATCTCGAACTCCTGCAGGGTTTCCGCGTTCTTCTGTACCCGGGTCCGGAGCTGCATCTGATAGGCCTGCTGAAGATGGCTATCTCCATATCGGGACTCCATATGGGCGATCAGGGAAGCGTAGTCCTGGGATCCAGTCGGGATGGCCTGAAGGACGTTAAGGGCGTCACCTCTCAGCGCTACAATTAGAGCTGTAGCCTTTTCTGTGTTGTTCCAGTTATTTATGGAACAGGCCGCCTCGAACTGACGTAAGTAGGTGCTCCACGGGACCTTTCCGTCGAAGGTTGGGGGCGTCACTCTGCTATGTCCCGTTCCTGATATTCCCGGTGTAACGGTGGGCGGGCGTTGGCGCAGCTCGGCAACTTCCTCTCGTAGAGCGTTGAATTCCTCTTTCACCCCCGTCAGTGGGCGTTGGCGCAGCTCGGCAACTTCCTTTTGTAAGGCGTTGAATTTCTCCTCCACCCCCATCAGCGGGCGTTGGCACACCTCGGCAACGTCCACTTGTAAGGCGTTGAATTTCTCCTCCACCCCCATCAGCGGGCGTTGGCGCAGCTCGGCAACTTCCACTTGTAAGGCGTCGAACTTCTTTTCCACTGCCGTGACTTCCTCACGCAGACCCAGTTCTAATTTCTTCAGGTCCTCCGCTAGCTTATTTTGACCGTCTTCCATCTTCTTCTGGCCGTCTTCTAGTTTGGCAGTTAGGTCCTCGGCTAACTTCTTCTGGCCGTCTTCTAGTTTGGCAGTTAGGTCCTCGGCTAACTTCTTCTGGCCGTCCTCCATCTTCTTCTGGCCGTCCTCTAGCTTCTTCTGGCCGTCTTCTAATTTGGCAGTTAGCTCCTTGGTTAAATTCTTCTGGCCGTCCTCCATCTTGGTTTCCATGCCATTTAACTTTTCTAGCAATGCTGCCAATTTCTCCTCCATTTTAGTTGTTTGTCTTGTAAAGGGCATGCACTCACAGGAAAATTAGAGAAAATGACCTGCTCGGGGTTTGAAACCAGGACCGTCAGGTGTTGTGCTTGAGTTCGTAATCCGGCTTCTGACACCAGTTGTTACGTGCCACCCCCTAGTGGCACTTTTGTTAACTGGATTACGGTGGGGGTACAAAGCACAATACCAATTACTGCTTAAAGAAATATAATTTATTACAGGCCAGAAAATTACACTAATCAGCAAATACAAGCAATTAGGAGCCTTACTCAGTTTCCTTAAGTCTCTTCCTTATGCGCTCTTGGCCTTCCACTTGTAAACAGACCACAGAAGTTAATCCGTCCTAATGAGTACGGTGGCCTTGACAGAAACTACCTGTCCCTCTCCCTTATGTTCACCGACCACAATTACTTACGATCACTTGCTGCAGGCTATTTCGCTGTCCACAAGCTGAAGAAACAATGCCACTGGATTTCGTAACTCGCACAGCACTTCGTCACCACACTTCTGTCGCACAAGATAATCGCTCGCACTAGCTCGTAAAACACAACAACCACTGCTGCGTGACAGGTCGCTCTTATATAGCAGGCCGGTGACTCAATAAATGCTTCTAGATCCATCCAGAGTTCACGGCTTCGCGAGGTTTCCATCGCTGGTCCAGTCACGAACATTCTGGACTATCCCTTTGTCCTAGTAGCCCTGTTGCATAAGGCGCGCGCAATACAGGAGGCAGGGCACAGCCCAGCCCTGGGGCAGTTGTGACTCATGCGGCGAGTGATGACACAAGCTCACAGCCGTAACAATATGCTTAAATGGATGAACAATACGTAAATTAAATGCGTAACTAAGAGCTTGCTTTCTTATTGCAAATTTTAGATGATGCTACATACATAAGATGCGTAACTAAGAGCTTATGTTCTTATAGCCACGTATACAGGGTCTTTCATATAAAGTAAGAACGCCAAGCGGCGGGTTTGTTATCCTCTAGTGTGGTGGCCTTGACCAAGCTTGTGGTGAGCCGTGGCCCCCTGCTCTAAGCGTGTGTACAATCCTCTATGAAATATTACCTTATAAAAGTCGCTGGAAGTGTCGTCCTTCCTGGGTTATACAGGCATTGTATCTGGTAACCACATTTTGGCTGACGCGAGTGAGTCATGCCACAGTATTTTTTCTGATATTTTATTTTGTGTTTTTTATTGAGCACTGAACCAGTAGTGTCAAAGTTATTTACAATTACGTGAATCTGTGCTAGTGAAGGTGGCACTTCGTCAAGAAATTGCTGAACAAATGCTTCACGTACCCGCCGAGCCGAATCGTAATTAAAATAAATTTTACACACAAAAATACGATGTCACAATGATAACTGTCTCAACATGTTCAGACTGGCGACTGATAACACCTGCACGCTTATTGCAAGGTCAAGTTCGTACTATGCGCGCGCTTTCAATACTAGAGCAGGGGGCCGTGGCGCGTCATAAGCTCGGTCAAGCCGGCTTCAGCAGCGAATGACAAAACCGCCGCTCGCCGTTCTTACTTTATATGAAACCCTGTAGATGATGCTACTGGCTTAGTATCCTTAGATGTACAAACAACACATAGGCTAAATTAAACGTGTAACTAAGAGCTTACGTTCTTATAGCAACGTATAGATGATGCTACTGACCTAGAGTGCTTCGATGAACAGACAACACTTACATAAGACGCGTTAACGTAATACCATTGTGGTTGGAAGAGAGGAAGGACTGACAAGTGAGGTCAACAAGGAAGATGAAAGCGAGGAGCCCAACTTGCACTGAGCCCTCACCAGATAGGCACGAGCTGGAGAGACCTGACTTAAAGTAAGAGTCTTGTATCTCATTAGAGAGAGTGAGGGAATACTCACCCGCCAGCAGGTACATGACCCCTGTGACCAGGACGGCGCTGATCTGATGCTTGATGACACCGAACGCTCCCACCAGCGCGGAGGAGCCCAGAATAATAAGACACACCAGCGCGCATGAGATGGACAGGTTCTGCATTCCTGCAACAGCAAGATTTCATTGATTAGATGGACAAGTTCAACACACACACAACTACATGGTGCTGATGATCAAAACTCCCTAAAATGAATTAACAACTACGAGGGGCTTTGTGACATCAATGGCATATGTCCCTGTGTACAAGGGTGTGTCAGACTCTGTCTGGTAACCTGTGTCGTTTTCATGGCTGTAACATTGTGTGTATTCGTAATTGAGGCTAGAATTTGAAAGGAGGTGGCCGTGGCTTTAAGTTAGGAGCCAACTCGACATCTGATTGGAGTAGAAGTAGAAAACCACCATTCCTGTCAGTTTTGCCTCATTTATTTATTTATTTATTTATTTATTTATTTATTTATCGTATGGCTTTTATTGCCGGGAGTGTCCGAGGACATGTTCAGCTCGCCAGGGGCTGTAGATGTTTCAAGCGGATACCCATGGGGTGAGCTACAAGTTCCGTCCAATTTCAAGTAGATCCAACTTTCGCTACCAGATGTCACTGATACCTAGTGGTGAACGTTGGAACTTTTGATATGGCGTTCCAACGAAATCTAACCTAGAAATTTAGCTTTACACAAGTTTAGTTAGTGGAAGGATCTTTTACATGCCATAAATCTATGACATGGGGACACCGGCTTTACTTCCCCTCCGAGGGAAGGTATACTGAAGGATTTTAACGCTCTTAAGAAATCCGACGACTTCGGCCGGGTTTGAACCCACAATCTTGGGCACAACAGTTCAGCATGCTACCAACTACGCCACCGAAGCCACTAGTTTTGCCTTACAAGGCTGAGATAAGAATCAAATTTCTTAGCAGAGCTTGGAATCGAACCCATTACCTTTGGATCCTGAGTTTCAATACGTAGCCTACCCCGAGACCGCAGAAGGCGGCCCTGTAACATTTAACCACTGCTGCACGTGTGAACTTTACACCACGCCAGAAATAGCTCAGTGACCACATTTAAAATTCAAATTCGGAGGGTGCCTAACATGACATAACGTGGTGTGAAGATACATATTATAATTCACTGCTCAGAGCACTTAATCACATTACAGAGTGGCAGCTGTTAACTTGAGGGCGACATCGCGGCGACACGCTGCAGTGACTTAGACACCGTCTCACGAAACGGGGTCAGCAAGAATTCCATGCTAATGTTCTGTCAATTCACAGGCGTTCTCAACCTGGTGCTCGCGAGCACTATAATAATAATAATAATAATAATAATAATAAAAAAGATACGAGCCTTACAGCAGTCGCATATGATGTGTAACATCTGACATGTTATCCTACTCGTATACTACACAGCTTGGACATTCTTAAAATGTTAATTTACACTCCATTTTCATACTGGTACTATGATGAATGTATAGATTGAATTGGAGATATGCTACTGTCACATTTTTGGCGCAGCGGTCAAGCTGTTAGTCTCTCACCAAGGTAGACCGGGTTTGATTCCCGGTCAATAAATGTGAGATTTTCGATTTGAAATGCCATGTCCTGTGGTTCGCATTCCACGTAAAAGGGAGGTACCGTGGATCATGATCGTGAGATTAACGGACACGCAAAACTACAAGCTTTCTTCCTTCCTTTTACATTAATAATTCATAATAACAAAGTGACACACAACGTCGACAGTACTCTCAAATACTGTGAGCACATTCCTCAGTAACTATAACATTCATTATTCTCAAGACTCTCATACAGTTCGTCGTAAACAATCAAAACATGGCTTCCTACAATCATGAAATGACCTAGTCTCACATATGATGAAAATACAGCTCTTATTCCACTCATATAACAACATTCTCTTATGCATTTAATATTTGACTACTCACCCACAGCTTGACAATAATGCCGCTTACTTAAATGTCATTTGTCGTCTTTGTCCTACCCCATGTGATATTCAACCTTGAACGTGAAGCTTCATAAACTGCTCAATGACAAATGAAAGTCGGTGAAACATTTGCCACTGTGCTCGTCAAACCAGAGCCTGCTAAATGCACTGCCTACTGTATTGCCATAACATTCTCGCGCTACAGAGCACACACTGCCTTGTTTCCAATACACACATTTTCAATTGTACATCCAGCCGGAAGTGCGTCTTCACTTCCGTCCGATCCACTTCCGCCCGATTCACTTCCGTCACATTTTTCTGGCAGTGCGTCTTCACTTCCGTCCAATCCACTTCCGCCCGATTCACTTCCGTCCCCAATTTTCAAAATCACTCCCACAAAACTATCCGGCAACCGAGCGGAAAGATGTTACACATCAATAATAATAATAATAATAATAATAATATTAATAATAATAATAATGTGACGATCCTCCCTTTCCTCCTTTCTCCCACTGGCCTGACACCTAAATCCTTTTCAGTAAATCTAGCCACACTAAATCTTCTCATATACAGTACACCCACACTATTGCACAAAAGGCTGCAATTCTGAAAACCTGCAGCATCGACAGAGGATTTTTGAATACACACTAGGATTTTCTTAGACCCTCTTGTGAAAAGGAGACGTGGAAGATAAGAAGAGAAAAGAAAATTAACTGTCAAACGTTTATGTTATACCGTATAGTTTGAAAATGCTTACTATAGGCTTAAGTGTTACTTTACTCATTTTCTTGTACGCAATGTACCGATATGAGTCATGTTACCAACTGTAAGTTGAGTAAATAAATAAAATAATAATAATAATATCGTATGGATTCGGGTGCCGGGTGCAAGCTTAGTTATTTGCGCCCAGATGGCAGCTTGCATTTCGAATTTTGTTGTTTCTTGGAGCGCTATGAAAGTCAAGGAGGTTAGATATCTATGTTCCTTGTCACTATAGCGCTTTGTAGTAGAGAAAGGAGGAACTTTTGTATTGGTGGAAAATCCCGAGATTAATTTTACCATTATGAACATGGCCTACTGAATACAGATGGGCTCTTTAACATGCCAACAACGTATGACATGCGTGTCGTGATTTTTGTCGCCTTTCAAAAATCACTTACTATGGCCAGGAGTGAACCTGAAAGCTTGGGGTTGGTAGTCCGACACGATAACCACTCACCCACCGTGGCTTTTTAAATGACCTTGGGTGCTCTCGTCATGCAAGAGAAAAAGTGCTCACGGGCACGGCGGTGATCTTTAAAATAATTGGTTGATCTCGTCATGCAAGAGAAAGAGTGCTCACGGGCACCACGGTAATCTTTAAAATAATTTGTTGATCTCGTCATACAAGAGAAAAAGTGCTCACGGGCACCACGGTAATCTTTAAAATAATTTGTTGATCTCGTCATACAAGGGAAAAAGTGCTCACGGGCACCACGGTGATCTTTAAAATAATCTGTTGATCTCGTCATTCAAGAGAAAAAGTGCTCACGGGCACCACGGTAATCTTTAAAATAATTTGTTGATCTCGTCATACAAGGGAAAAAGTGCTCACGACCACCACGGTAATCTTTAAAATAATTTGTTGATCTCGTCATACAATGGAAAAAGTGCTCACGGGCACCACGGTGATCTTTAAAATAATTTGTTGATCTCGTCATGCAAGAGAAAAAGTGCTCACGGGCACCACGGTAATCTTTAAAATAATTTGTTGATCTCGTCATACAAGAGAAAAAGTGCTCAGGGGCACCACGGTAATCTTTAAAATAATTTGTTGATCTCGTCATACAAGAGAAAAAGTGCTCACGACCACTACGGTGATCTTTAAAATAATTTGTTGATCTCGTCATACAAGACAAAAAGGGCTCACGGGCACCACGGTAATCATTAAAATAATTTGTTGATCTCGTCATACAAGAGAAAAAGTGCTCACGGGCACCACGGTAATTTTTAAAATAATTTGTTGATCTCTTCATACAAGGGAAAAAGTGCTCACGACCACCACGGTAATCTTTAAATTACTTTGTTGATCTCGTCATACAAGGGAAAAAGTGCTCACGGGCACCACGGTGATCTTTAAAATAATTTGTTGATCTCGTCATTCAAGAGAAAAAGTGCTCACGGGCACCACGGTAATCTTTAAAATAATTTGTTGATCTCGTCATACAAGGGAAAAAGTGCTCACGACCACCACGGTAATCTTTAAAATAATTTGTTGATCTCGTCATACAATGGAAAAAGTGCTCACGGGCACCACGGTGATCTTTAAAATAATTTGTTGATCTCGTCATGCAAGAGAAAAAGTGCTCACGGGCACCACGGTAATCTTTAAAATAATTTGTTGATCTCGTCATACAAGAGAAAAAGTGCTCAGGGGCACCACGGTAATCTTTAAAATAATTTGTTGATCTCGTCATACAAGAGAAAAAGTGCTCACGACCACTACGGTGATCTTTAAAATAATTTGTTGATCTCGTCATACAAGACAAAAAGGGCTCACGGGCACCACGGTAATCATTAAAATAATTTGTTGATCTCGTCATACAAGAGAAAAAGTGCTCACGGGCACCACGGTAATTTTTAAAATAATTTGTTGATCTCTTCATACAAGGGAAAAAGTGCTCACGACCACCACGGTAATCTTTAAATTACTTTGTTGATCTCGTCATACAAGGGAAAAAGTGCTCACGGGCACCACGGTGATCTTTAAAATAATTTGTTGATCTCGTCATACAAGAGAAAAAGTGCTCACGGGCACCACGGTAATCTTTAAAATAATTTGTTGATCTCGTCATACAAGAGAAAAAGTGCTCACGGGCAGGGTGGTGATCTTTAAAATAATTTGTTGATCTCGTCATACAAGGGAAAAAGTGCTCACGACCACTACGGTGATCTTTAAAATAATTTGTTGATCTCGTCATAAAAGGGAAAAAGTGCTCACGGGCACCACGGTAATCTTTAAAATAATTTGTTGATCTCGTCATACAAGAGAAAAAGTGCTCACGGGCACCACGGGAATCCTTATAATTATTTGTTGATCTCGTCATACTAGAGAAAAAGTGCTCACGGGCACCACGGTAATCTTTAAAATAATTTGTTGATCTCGTCATACAAGAGAAAAAGTGCTCACGGGCACCACGGTAATCTTTAAAATAATTTGTTGATCTCGTCATACAAGAGAAAAAGTGCTCACGACCACTACGGTGATCTTTAAAATAATTTGTTGATCTCGTCATACAAGAGAAAAAGTGCTCACGGGCACCACGGTAATCTTTAAAATAATTTGTTGATCTCGTCATACAAAGGAAAAAGTGCTCACGGGCACCACGGTGATCTTTAAAATAATTTGTTGATCTCGTCATACAAGAGAAAAAGTGCTCACGACCACTACGGTGATCTTTAAAATAATTTGTTGATCTCGCCATACAAGAGAAAAAGTGCTCACGGGCACCACGGTAATCTTTAAAATAATTTGTTGATCTCGTCATACATGGGAAAAAGTGCTCACGGGCACGAAGGTGATCTTTAAAATAATTTGTTGATCTCGTCATACAAGGGAAAAAGTGCTCACGACCACTACGGTGATCTTTAAAATAATTTGTTGATCTCGTCATACAAGGGAAAAAGTGCTCACGGGCACCACGGTAATCTTTAAAATAATTTGTTGATCTCGTCATACAAGGGAAAAAGTGCTCACGGGCACGACGGTAATCTTTAAAATAATTTGTTGATCTCGTCATACAAGAGAAAAAGTGTTCACGACCACTACGGTGATCTTTAAAATAATTTGTTGATCTCGTCATACAAGGGAAAAAGTGCTTACGGGCACCACGGTAATCTTTAAAATAATTTGTTGATCTCGTCATACAAGAGAAAAAGTGCTCACGGGCACCACGGTAATCTTAAAAATAATTTGTTGATCTCGTCATACAAGAGAAAAAGTGCTCACGGGCACCACGGTAATCTTTAAAATAATTTGTTGATCTCGTCATACAAGAGAAAAAGTGCTCACGGTCACCACGGTAATCTTTAAAATAATTTGTTGATCTCGTCATACAAGAGAAAAAGTGCTCACGACCACTACGGTGATCTTTAAAATAATTTGTTGATCTCGTCATACAAGGGAAAAAGTGCTCACGGGCACCACGGTAATCTTTAAAATAATTTGTTGATCTCGTCATACAAGGGAAAAAGTGCTCACGACCACTACGGTGATCTTTAAAATAATTTGTTGATCTCGTAATACAAGGGAAAAAGTGCTCACGGGCACCACGGTAATCTTCAAAATAATTTGTTGAACTCGTCATACAAGGGAAAAAGTGCTCACGGGCATCACGGTGATCTTTAAAATAATTTGTTGATCTCGTCATACAAGAGAAAAAGTGCTCACGACCACTACGGTGATCTTTAAAATAATTTGTTGATCTCGTCATACAAGAGAAAAATTGCTCACGGGCACCACGGTAATCTTTAAAATAATTTGTTGATCTCGTCATACAAGGGAAAAAGTGCTCAGTGGCACGGCGGTGATCTTTAAAATAATTTGTTGATCTCGTCATACAAGGGAAAAAGTGCTCACGACCACTACGGTGATCTTTAAAATAATTTGTTGATCTCGTCATACAAGGGAAAAAGTGCTCGCGGGCACCACGATAATCTTTAAAATAATTTGCTGATATCGTCATACAAGGGAAAAAGTGCTCACGGGCACTACGGTAATCTGTAAAATAATTTGTTGATCTCGTCATACAAGAGAAAAAGTGCTCACGGGCACCACGGTAATCTTTAAAATAATTTGTTGATCTCGTCATACAAGAGAAAGAGTGCTCACGGGCACCACGGTAATTTTTAAAATAATTTGTTGATCTCGTCATACAAGAGAAAAAGTGCTCACGGGCACCACGGTAATCATTAAAATAATTTGTTGATCTCGTCATACAAGAGAAAAAGTGCTCGCGACCACTACGGTGATCTTTAAAATAATTTGTTGATCTCGTCATACAAGAGAAAAAGTGCTCACGGGCACCACGGTAATCTTTAAAATAATTTGTTGATCTCGTCATACAAGGGAAAAAGTGCTCACGGGCACCACGGTGATCTTTAAAATAATTTGTTGATCTCGTCATACAAGAGAAAAAGTGTTCAAGACCACTACGGTGATCTTTAAAATAATTTGTTGATCTCGTCATACAAGGGAAAAAATGCTCACGGGCACCACGGAAATCTTTAAAATAATTTGTTGATCTCGTCATACAAGGGAAAAAGTGCTCACGGGCACCACGATGATCTTTAAAATGATTTGTTGATCTCGTCATACAAGGGAAAAAGTGCTCACGGGCACCACGGTAATCTTTAAAATAATTTGTTGATCTCGTCATACAAGGGAAAAAGTGCTCACGGGCACCACGGTAATCTTTAAAATAATTTGTTGATCTCGTCATACAAGGGAAAAAGTGCTCACGGGCACCACGGTAATCTTTAAAATAATTTGTTGATCTCGTCATACAAGGGAAAAAGTGCTCACGGGCACCACGGTAATCTTTAAAATAATTTGTTGATCTCGTCATACAAGAGAAAAAGTGCTCACGGGCACCACGGTAATCTTTCAAATAATTTGTTGATCTCGTCATACAAGAGAAAAAGTGCTCACGGGCACCACGGTAATCTTTAAAATAATTTGTTGATCTCGTCATACAAGGGAAAAAGTGCTCACGGGCACCACGGTAATCTTTAAAATAATTTGTTGATCTCGTCATACAAGAGAAAAAGTGCTCACGACACTACGGTGATCATTAAAATAATTTGTTAATCTCGTCATACAAAAGAAAAGTGCTTACGGGCACCACGGTAATCTTTAAAATAATTTGTTGATCTCGTCATACAAGAGAAAAAGTGCTCACGGGCACCACGGTAATCTTTAAAATAATTTGTTGATCTCGTCATACAAGGGAAAAAGTGCTCACGGGCACGACGGTGATCTTTAAAATAATTTGTTGATCTCGTCATACAAGGGAAAAAGTGCTCACGACCACTGCGGTGATCTTTAAAATAATTTGTTGATCTCGTCATACAAGAGAAAAAGTGCTCACGGGCACCACGGTAATCTTTAAAATAATTTGTTGATCTCGTCATACAAGGGAAAAAGTGCTCACGGGCACGACGGTGATCTTTAAAATAATTTGTTGATCTCGTCATACAAGAGAAAGAGTGCTCACGGAGACCACGGTAATTTTTAAAATAATTTGTTGAACTCGTCATACAAGAGAAAAAGTGCTCACGGGCACCACGGTAATCTTTAAAATAATGTGTTGATCTCGTCATACAAGAGAAAAAGTGCTCACGACCACTACGGTGATCTTTAAAATAATTTGTTGATCTCGTCATACAAGATAAAAAGTGCTCACGGGCACCACGGTAATCTTTAAAATAATTTGTTGATCTCGTCATACAAGGGAAAAAGTGCTCACGGGCACCACGGTGATCTTTAAAATAATTTGTTGATCTCGTCATACAAGAGGAAAAGTGTTCACGACCACTACGGTGATCTTTAAAATAATTTGTTGATCTCGTCATACAAGGGAAAAAATGCTCACGGGCACCACGGTAATCTTTAAAATAATTTGTTGATCTCGTCATACAAGGGAAAAAGTGCTCACGGGCACCACGGTGATCTTTAAAATAATTTGTTGATCTCGTCATACAAGGGAAAAAGTGCTCACGGGCACCACGGTAATCTTTAAAATAATTTGTTGATCTCGTCATACAAGGGAAAAAGTGCTCACGGGCACCACGGTAATCTTTAAAATAATTTGTTGATCTCGTCATACAAGGGAAAAAGTGCTCACGGGCACCACGGTAATCTTAAAAATAATTTGTTGATCTCGTCATACAAGGGAAAAAGTGCTCACGGGCACCACGGTAATCTTTAAAATAATTTGTTGATCTCGTCATACAAGAGAAAAAGTGCTCACGACCACTACGGTGATCTTTAAAATAATTTGTTAATCTCGTAATACAAGGGAAAAGTGCTTACGGGCACCACGGTAATCTTTAAAATAATTTGTTGATCTCGTCATACAAGAGAAAAAGTGCTCACGGGCACCACGGTAATCTTTAAAATAATTTGTTGATCTCGTCATACAAGAGAAAAAGTGCTCACGGGCACCACGGTAATCTTTAAAATAATTTGTTGATCTCGTCATACAAGAGAAAAAGTGCTCACGGGCACCACGGTAATCTTTAAAATCATTTGTTGATCTCGTCATACAAGAGAAAAAATGCTCACGACCACTGCGGTGATCTTTAAAATAATTTGTTGATCTCGTCATACAAGGGAAAAAGTGCTCACGGGCACCACGGTAATCTTTAAAATAATTTGTTGATCTCGTCATACAAGGGAAAAAGTGCTCACGACCACTACGGTGATCTTTAAAATAATTTGTTGATCTCGTCATACAAGGGAAAAAGTGCTCACGGGCACCACGGTAATGTTTAAAATAATTTGCTGGTCTCGTCATACAAGGGAAAAAGTGCTCACGGGCACCACGGTAATCTTTAAAATAATTTGTTGATCTCGTCATACAAGAGAAAAATTGCTCACGGGCACCACGGTAATCCTTAAAATAATTTGTTGATCTCGTCATACAAGAGAAAAAGTGCTCACGGGCACCACGGTAATCTTTAAAATAATTTGTTTATCTCGTCATACAAGAGAAAGAGTGCTCACGGGCACCACGGTAATCTTTAAAATAATTTGTTGATCTCGTCATACAAGAGAAAAAGTGCTCACGACCACTACGGTGGTCTTTAAAATAATATGTTGATCTCGTCATACAAGAGAAAAATTGCTCACGGGCACCACGGTAATCTTTAAAATAATTTGTTGATCTCGTCATACAAGGGAAAAAGTGCTCACGGGCACCACGGTAATCTTTAAAATAATTTGTTGATCTCGTCATACAAGAGAAAAAGTGCTCACGGGCACCACGGTAATCCTTAAAATAATTTGTTGATCTCGTCATACAAGAGAAAAAGTGCTCACGGGCACCACGGTAATCTTTAAAATAATTTGTTTATCTCGTCATACAAGAGAAAGAGTGCTCACGGGCACCACGGTAATCTTTAAAATAATTTGTTGATCTCGTCATACAAGGGAAAAAGTGCTCACGGGCACCACGGTAATCTTTAAAATAATTTGCTGATCTCGTCATACAATGGAAAAAGTGCTCACGGGCACCACGGCAATCTTTAAAATAATTTTTGATCTCGTCATACAAGAGAGAAAGTGCTCACGGGCACCACGGTAATCTTTAAAATAATTTGTTGATCTCGTCATACAAGAGAAAAAGTGTTCACGACCACTACGGTGATCTTTAAAATAATTTGTTGATCTCGTCATACAAGGGAAAAAGTGCTTACGGGCACCACGGTAATCTTTAAAATAATTTGTTGATCTCGTCATACAAGAGAAAAAGTGCTCACGGGCACCACGGTAATCTTAAAAATAATTTGTTGATCTCGTCATACAAGAGAAAAAGTGCTCACGGGCACCACGGTAATCTTTAAAATAATTTGTTGATCTCGTCATACAAGAGAAAAAGTGCTCACGGTCACCACGGTAATCTTTAAAATAATTTGTTGATCTCGTCATACAAGAGAAAAAGTGCTCACGACCACTACGGTGATCTTTAAAATAATTTGTTGATCTCGTCATACAAGGGAAAAAGTGCTCACGGGCACCACGGTAATCTTTAAAATAATTTGTTGATCTCGTCATACAAGGGAAAAAGTGCTCACGACCACTACGGTGATCTTTAAAATAATTTGTTGATCTCGTAATACAAGGGAAAAAGTGCTCACGGGCACCACGGTAATCTTCAAAATAATTTGTTGATCTCGTCATACAAGGGAAAAAGTGCTCACGGGCATCACGGTGATCTTTAAAATAATTTGTTGATCTCGTCATACAAGAGAAAAAGTGCTCACGACCACTACGGTGATCTTTAAAATAATTTGTTGATCTCGTCATACAAGAGAAAAATTGCTCACGGGCACCACGGTAATCTTTAAAATAATTTGTTGATCTCGTCATACAAGGGAAAAAGTGCTCAGTGGCACGGCGGTGATCTTTAAAATAATTTGTTGATCTCGTCATACAAGGGAAAAAGTGCTCACGACCACTACGGTGATCTTTAAAATAATTTGTTGATCTCGTCATACAAGGGAAAAAGTGCTCGCGGGCACCACGATAATCTTTAAAATAATTTGCTGATATCGTCATACAAGGGAAAAAGTGCTCACGGGCACTACGGTAATCTGTAAAATAATTTGTTGATCTCGTCATACAAGAGAAAAAGTGCTCACGGGCACCACGGTAATCTTTAAAATAATTTGTTGATCTCGTCATACAAGAGAAAGAGTGCTCACGGGCACCACGGTAATTTTTAAAATAATTTGTTGATCTCGTCATACAAGAGAAAAAGTGCTCACGGGCACCACGGTAATCATTAAAATAATTTGTTGATCTCGTCATACAAGAGAAAAAGTGCTCACGACCACTACGGTGATCTTTAAAATAATTTGTTGATCTCGTCATACAAGAGAAAAAGTGCTCACGGGCACCACGGTAATCTTTAAAATAATTTGTTGATCTCGTCATACAAGGGAAAAAGTGCTCACGGGCACCACGGTGATCTTTAAAATAATTTGTTGATCTCGTCATACAAGAGAAAAAGTGTTCAAGACCACTACGGTGATCTTTAAAATAATTTGTTGATCTCGTCATACAAGGGAAAAAATGCTCACGGGCACCACGGTAATCTTTAAAATAATTTGTTGATCTCGTCATACAAGGGAAAAAGTGCTCACGGGCACCACGATGATCTTTAAAATGATTTGTTGATCTCGTCATACAAGGGAAAAAGTGCTCACGGGCACCACGGTAATCTTTAAAATAATTTGTTGATCTCGTCATACAAGGGAAAAAGTGCTCACGGGCACCACGGTAATCTTTAAAATAATTTGTTGATCTCGTCATACAAGGGAAAAAGTGCTCACGGGCACCACGGTAATCTTTAAAATAATTTGTTGATCTCGTCATACAAGGGAAAAAGTGCTCACGGGCACCACGGTAATCTTTAAAATAATTTGTTGATCTCGTCATACAAGAGAAAAAGTGCTCACGGGCACCACGGTAATCTTTCAAATAATTTGTTGATCTCGTCATACAAGAGAAAAAGTGCTCACGGGCACCACGGTAATCTTTAAAATAATTTGTTGATCTCGTCATACAAGGGAAAAAGTGCTCACGGGCACCACGGTAATCTTTAAAATAATTTGTTGATCTCGTCATACAAGAGAAAAAGTGCTCACGACACTACGGTGATCATTAAAATAATTTGTTAATCTCGTCATACAAGGGAAAAGTGCTTACGGGCACCACGGTAATCTTTAAAATAATTTGTTGATCTCGTCATACAAGAGAAAAAGTGCTCACGGGCACCACGGTAATCTTTAAAATAATTTGTTGATCTCGTCATACAAGGGAAAAAGTGCTCACGGGCACGACGGTGATCTTTAAAATAATTTGTTGATCTCGTCATACAAGGGAAAAAGTGCTCACGACCACTGCGGTGATCTTTAAAATAATTTGTTGATCTCGTCATACAAGAGAAAAAGTGCTCACGGGCACCACGGTAATCTTTAAAATAATTTGTTGATCTCGTCATACAAGGGAAAAAGTGCTCACGGGCACGACGGTGATCTTTAAAATAATTTGTTGATCTCGTCATACAAGAGAAAGAGTGCTCACGGAGACCACGGTAATTTTTAAAATAATTTGTTGACCTCGTCATACAAGAGAAAAAGTGCTCACGGGCACCACGGTAATCTTTAAAATAATGTGTTGATCTCGTCATACAAGAGAAAAAGTGCTCACGACCACTACGGTGATCTTTAAAATAATTTGTTGATCTCGTCATACAAGATAAAAAGTGCTCACGGGCACCACGGTAATCTTTAAAATAATTTGTTGATCTCGTCATACAAGGGAAAAAGTGCTCACGGGCACCACGGTGATCTTTAAAATAATTTGTTGATCTCGTCATACAAGAGGAAAAGTGTTCACGACCACTACGGTGATCTTTAAAATAATTTGTTGATCTCGTCATACAAGGGAAAAAATGCTCACGGGCACCACGGTAATCTTTAAAATAATTTGTTGATCTCGTCATACAAGGGAAAAAGTGCTCACGGGCACCACGGTGATCTTTAAAATAATTTGTTGATCTCGTCATACAAGGGAAAAAGTGCTCACGGGCACCACGGTAATCTTTAAAATAATTTGTTGATCTCGTCATACAAGGGAAAAAGTGCTCACGGGCACCACGGTAATCTTTAAAATAATTTGTTGATCTCGTCATACAAGGGAAAAAGTGCTCACGGGCACCACGGTAATCTTAAAAATAATTTGTTGATCTCGTCATACAAGGGAAAAAGTGCTCACGGGCACCACGGTAATCTTTAAAATAATTTGTTGATCTCGTCATACAAGAGAAAAAGTGCTCACGACCACTACGGTGATCTTTAAAATAATTTGTTAATCTCGTCATACAAGGGAAAAGTGCTTACGGGCACCACGGTAATCTTTAAAATAATTTGTTGATCTCGTCATACAAGAGAAAAAGTGCTCACGGGCACCACGGTAATCTTTAAAATAATTTGTTGATCTCGTCATACAAGAGAAAAAGTGCTCACGGGCACCACGGTAATCTTTAAAATCATTTGTTGATCTCGTCATACAAGAGAAAAAATGCTCACGACCACTGCGGTGATCTTTAAAATAATTTGTTGATCTCGTCATACAAGGGAAAAAGTGCTCACGGGCACCACGGTAATCTTTAAAATAATTTGTTGATCTCGTCATACAAGGGAAAAAGTGCTCACGACCACTACGGTGATCTTTAAAATAATTTGTTGATCTCGTCATACAAGGGAAAAAGTGCTCACGGGCAACACGGTAATGTTTAAAATAATTTGCTGGTCTCGTCATACAAGGGAAAAAGTGCTCACGGGCACCACGGTAATCTTTAAAATAATTTGTTGATCTCGTCATACAAGAGAAAAATTGCTCACGGGCACCACGGTAATCCTTAAAATAATTTGTTGATCTCGTCATACAAGAGAAAAAGTGCTCACGGGCACCACGGTAATCTTTAAAATAATTTGTTTATCTCGTCATACAAGAGAAAGAGTGCTCACGGGCACCACGGTAATCTTTAAAATAATTTGTTGATCTCGTCATACAAGAGAAAAAGTGCTCACGACCACTACGGTGGTCTTTAAAATAATATGTTGATCTCGTCATACAAGAGAAAAATTGCTCACGGGCACCACGGTAATCTTTAAAATAATTTGTTGATCTCGTCATACAAGGGAAAAAGTGCTCACGGGCACCACGGTAATCTTTAAAATAATTTGTTGATCTCGTCATACAAGAGAAAAAGTGCTCACGGGCACCACGGTAATCCTTAAAATAATTTGTTGATCTCGTCATACAAGAGAAAAAGTGCTCACGGGCACCACGGTAATCTTTAAAATAATTTGTTTATCTCGTCATACAAGAGAAAGAGTGCTCACGGGCACCACGGTAATCTTTAAAATAATTTGTTGATCTCGTCATACAAGGGAAAAAGTGCTCACGGGCACCACGGTAATCTTTAAAATAATTTGCTGATCTCGTCATACAATGGAAAAAGTGCTCACGGGCACCACGGCAATCTTTAAAATAATTTTTGATCTCGTCATACAAGAGAGAAAGTGCTCACGGGCACCACGGTAATCTTTAAAATAATTTGTTGATCTCGTCATACAAGGGAAAAAGTGCTCACGAGCACCACGGTAATCTATAAAATAATTTGTTGATCTCGTCATACAAGAGAAAAGGTGCTCACGGGCACCACGGTAATCTTTAAAATAATTTGTTGATCTCGTCATACAAGAGAATAAGTGCTCACGACCACTACGGTGATCTTTAAAATAATTTGTTGAACTCGTCATACAAGGGAAAAAGTGCTCACGACCACTACGGTGATCTTTAAAATAATTTGTTGATCTCGTCATACAAGAGAAAAAGTGCTCGCGAGCACTACGGTGCCCTTTAGATGAATTCGGTGCTCTCATCATACAACATACAACTAAGGTTTCACAACTACTGTAGGTCTCTGCGAATGTTCAAAAGAGTCGACCCATTACGTTCCATTTAACTACTGCGCATTTTAGAGACGCCAGACTGCCAGAATTGTCCCGTATGGGATCTTTAACGTGCCAGTTCCCTCACTTTTGAGCACACTTAAATGCCAACCTGACTGCGCCTGGATTCGATCCTGCTATCTTGGGATTAGTAGGCGAGAACGTTACCGCTGAGCCACGCAGCCAGTCAATCCAAAGTAATAGAACAGAACTGTCTGCATTTTAACTCCACCATGGCCGGCCCCAAGCTCGGTTGAGAAAGGAGGGGGGAGTCTGGTACACCCTGAAGAGATCTAAATTGACAACAGAAACACAAGGAACATCAAATCGTGAAGTAACCAGAAGGTGGGCACAGACGCTAAGGGGAGCAGCTCTCCCCCACTGTGCTTTGGAGACCGTAGGCCAATAACTCGCATCTCCGAGAATACATTGGTTGGTTGGTTCCTTATTTTAAGGGGCTGCGACAACGCGATCATGTATCCCCGTGTACTTTGGGTGTGTATACAATCTGTCTGATAACCGGTGTTAATTGTGATGGCTGTATTCGTGTGTGTTATCTGTGATTCAGGTAGAAGAACTACAGACGATTAATTTTTTCAAGTAGTTCCTACTTTTGCCACCAAATGCTACCATCCACGACACCTAGCTGTGGACGCGGCTACTAAATGCCATCGCAGTCAGCACCTGGTGGCGAACGTTGGAACTAATAGAGCGTTATCAAACTAACCAAAAAAGTTTTCCTTTCACAAGTGTAATTAGTGGAAGGTTATTTTTCATGCCATAAATCTATGACATGGTACCGCCGGCTTTACTTCCCCTCCGAAGAAAGGCATAGACCTACTGAGGGATTTTTAACGCTCTTAAAAAGTCTGACGACTTCGGCCGGTTTTGAACCTGCGATCTTGAGCATAAAAGCTCAGCATGCTACCAACTACGCCACCGAAGTCACCGAGAAAACATTAGTGTTGAAACTGTAACAGAGAAGAACCGGACGGATAGAATGACGACGATCTTTAGCATGAAACAAGTTACGAAAATTGGGAAAAGGAGAAGACCTAAGGCACGGGGATGAAGCTACGATACGAGTAATTGACAACACGGGGTAATTCAGCGCCACCCCACTACGAGCGCTGCTAGACAAATGTCGCCTCGTGATTGGTTGATTTGGCCTTGTTATATTTGGTGTTCTGTGATGTTGATAACATGGCGGCTCCACATGCTTGAAACACTTTACGGTAACTGTTCATTATCATGATTTTGAGAGATATTTAAGTCACTTATACGTTCTACCTACTCGCAATGGCAAATATTGTTTCTGGGTAACACGATATTGTCGTATTTCTGGAGCTTAAAATCGTGCTCTATACTTTTCAATCGTTAGCCGTATTTGTCAAATGCGGGTGTTGCTCACGCCAAAGAATAAGAGTCTTACGACATCGGCATGAACAGTTCAGAATAAAACCATCCAGTCCAAAGTCTCAAGTTGGTGCGATTTTTAAAAATGGAAATGTGTCAAATAAAATACGAATTGGAGTTACCCAGTTAAATAAAATAAAATTAAAATATATTTGGGAGCTAATATTTCCATACTGGTAGTTGGCTGCCATACCACTACGCGTGCTGCAGTAGTTTCTTGTTTCCATGCTTTACCATGCGTCATTCACTTCTATTCTATTTGGTGTTCTGTGACCAAGGTGACCTGGAAAAGAAGCGTGGAGGAAGAGGAAGAGGGAATAAGGTGAATCCTGGGCAGATCTACAACAGATTGCCAGGAGAAGATACCAATGGAGGATCTTTGTTGCAGCCCTTTGCTCCGAAAGGGAACACAGACATAAGTCAAGTAAGTCTGCATTTAGTACGCTAGATCTTGGAGTGACCTAGTTCGAATCACGAAGTATGACTGCCTTGTTGAACTCCTTGCTAGACTCGCCCCCAGTTACTCGGGAATGAGAAGAGAAGTCATTTCCACTGATTCAACTCGTTAAACTTGAATGCTGACAGAGTCGGTGCATTATCCCGCCGGGCAGGGAGTGAAGTCTCGAGAGGGCGGGTCAGCTTCATTGTTCCTACATTCCAATAGCAGAGTAAACCTCTCTCCATATTGGTATCCGTGCGTCCCATTCTCTCCAACACGAGCATGCGGAAATTACTGAACCCCCTCCTTTATGTGTGTCTGGTGGAACAGTGGCTTATGGGCCACATTAAAACTGGAAGGGAGGAAGGAATGAAGGAAGCTTGTAATTTTACGTGACCGTTAATAAAAAAAAGAAAAATGGATGACAGATGAAATTCTCTCATTAATGGATGAGCGCCGAAAGTATCGAGCACAATCAAATTTACAAAATTATAATAGTATTCAGACACTTATAAGGACAAAGATCAAGGTAGCAAGACATGAATGGTTACATCGTGAATGTGAAGAAGTCGAACGCTTACAAACTTCACATGACGATTTTAATTTACATAATAAATTAAAGGAAACTGCTGGGATATATAGAAGGCATAAAACAGTGCACAGGATTACTCAGCATCGATACATTATTCCACATCGCGGTTCAGAAGCAAAAGATGCATCAGGTGGTCGCTAACATCCGTTAATGGATAGGCATCTGAAGAAGAAGAAGAAGAAGAAGTTAATCTTGCGATTATGAGCCATGGGACCTCCATTTTACGTGGAATCTGAACCACTTCAAAAATATCGCATGCATTGACCGAGAATCGAACCCGATCTGCTTTGGTGAGAAGCAAGCAGCTTGACTACTTCACCATCACACCCGCTATATTAAAGAAACAGCTTTGAAATTCACTGCCGTAATTCAGATATATGTATGTATATTAATTTGTATGTATGTATTCTTCACTGAGATCCACGAGTGACAATACAGTATAATTAGTAGAAATACTGAAAATGAAAATCCACAGCCTGCTTCCAGTCTCCGACCGGGTCAGGAATGGAATGAATGAAGCCCCCATCTAGCGGCGAGGATTTGAACTGTGCCGGCTGCCGAGGCCTGACGCACTCCTCTGGGGCAATGATTAAATGAATGACAGATGAAATGAAATGATAGTGGAGAGTGTTGCTGGAATGAAATTGTGACAGGGAAAACCGGAGTACCCGGAGAAAAACCTGTCTGCCTCCGTTCTGTCCAGCACAGATCTCACATGGAGTGACCGGGATTTGAACCATGAACCCAGCGGTGAGAGGCCGGCATGCTGCCGCCTAAGCCACGGAGGCTTCAGTAGAAATACTAAACATTCTAAATATGAATAATACAAAATCAGTAGAGAAAATAGGCTGGAGCTGGGACAAGATGATGATGGTGATAATTGTTGTTTTAAGGGGCCTAACATCTAGGTTATCGGCCCCTAATTGTTCGGGTGATTGTGAAAGATGAGATGAGAATGAATACTATATCTAATACTAACTGCAGATTTACATACTAGAAGAAGAAATGGTAAACAAATAAAGGCTAAGGCAAATAAAGGACAGGAAGGAAAGAAATGCCCTCAATCCTCGAAGAATGGGGATTGAGGGACTTGAAAAGAAGAAGAGCCATGAAAGGCAGATAAGAAAGGAGAATGAGGAGAAGGCCCACCCCAAAGTTAATGGAAAAAGAGGGACAAAACGGACCCAGCTAAGGAATCTCTTGGGGTAGCCAACTCCCAAATTCACCAGCCGTGAGCCCTTGAGGGCATAGCACTATCCAGGGTGAAAAAGAAGTGGTGGGGCTACATACACCCTGCCTCCTTGAGGGCCTTGTGTAGAAGGCAGGAGATAACATGAAAAGAAAAAGAAGGCTGACCCCTCGAAGAATGAGGGTATCAAGAAAGATGAGACAAGGGCCAATTAAGGAGAGAAAATGAAAGACTCCTTAGGCCTCGGATACCCTAATACTGTACCGTCGGGGTCGAAAGAGAACAAGATTTGGCTAAGAGAGGTCGACAGAGAGGAGCCCGGCACAAGTAAGTGGAAGCAATGCCGGACTCAGCTTGAGTCCCGTGGTCACCAATCCTCGTCCCACTAGATGTGAGTCCTGGGGGGGTGGGGGCTGGGACAAGAGCTAATGCGCAAGATGGCCGCTACCAACCAGATGACGTCATACTGTATTTCCTCGTGGCCCACGAAAGATACTGGCCCCAGTGCGAGCAGCCATCTTGTCTGTGACGTAGGCGAAGTAGTGACTCCGGTTGAGAAGACTTGTTTGTGAATTTCTTGTGAATAGCAGTGTTGGTTGGTTGGTTCCTTAGTTTAGGGGCTGCGACAACGCGGTCATGTAGCCCCGTGTACTTTGGGTGAGTGTAGAATCTGTCTGATAACCGGTGTTAATTGTGATGACTGTATTAGTGTGTGTATCTGTTTTTTAAATTCAAGTAGGGACTGCAACTTTGAATTTTTAAATAGTTCCTACTTTTGCCGCCAAACGCCACCGTCAACGACTACTAGGCCTAGTTCAGAACTAGCTACTAGACGCCACCGCAGTCGGCTCTTGGCAACGAACGTAGCAACCAAAGAGCGTTGTTTACATTCTTAACCTATCCAATTTAGTTTCACACAGGTGTAATTAGTGGAAAGATCTTTAACATGCCATAAATCTATGACATGGGACCGCCGGCTTTACTTCCCCTCCGAAGGAAGGCATACTGAGGGATTTTAACGCTCTTAAAAAATCCGACGGCTTCGGCCGGGTTAATAGCAGTGTGAGAATAGTTAGTGTTTTATAAAGTGTAATGTCCAACTTTACATCCAACTTGTGTTGTGGTGCATCATGTAGCTGCAATAATCACGTAGCCTACAGGGTAAGTGTTAACACTTTATTTCTCATTAATGATACAGGTTAATCAAACGCACGTGTGGTGCAGGTTATGTACGAACTTACGTTAGCCTATTATTGTGGATGTTAAGGACTATTACAATGCATGCTAAGTTAATTATCTGAGTTAAAGTTAGATATTTAATGAATGTGTCTCTTTACAGGAAATCAGATGCTGTAATGTAGCTGGCTGTAAGAACAATTACAGATCTCAGCATGAAAATGTTTCTACATTTTCTCTCCCAAAGGACGAAAAATTAAGAAATATATGGCCTAGAAAAATTCCCACTGACTTCTCTAAAGTGAGCAAGCCTATAATTTGTATAAAGCATTTTCCTGATAGCCCTGTTATCAGGACAGAGCAAGTTGATGAGGAAATAAAGACATTTGCTAGGAGTTATCCGAAGTTGAAACCTGATGCAGTATCTTCAATATTTTCGAATTTGCCAGGATAGCTATCCACTCCTGGGCCTTCTTCTAGAAGACTGTGTGATGCAGAGGTAGAAAATCTCGGATAAAGCCATAGAAGCGAGCTTGGAAGACTTCAGACACTACGAAGAAGAGAATTCTGTGCACAGTCTATCGGGTATATCTGAACACTTCTCCTCCAACAGAAATAAATTTAAGCAGGAATGGACACATATCAAGACAGAAGACAAGTTGGTGAAGTGCTTGAAGAATTTGAGTGATGCAGTGCCCATAATTACAGGTTCTGTGTGTATTCTAAATAACCTCAGCATTGAGCTGGCTGTCAATGGGTTGCAGATTCCCAAACATTAAGTTCCACAAAAGTTTCTTTGCATTACTGATAAAAATTCATTTGATGAATTAGCCTATTTCAGTTCATTGAAAATTCTGAGTGCGATGAAAATGGAAGAAAGTTGTCAGCACTGAATGCTCCTGTGAACATCCTACAGAGAAGTTTTTCGAGTGATGATTGCACACCATTATAGTCTTTAATAGAGCAAATTAATTTTTTAGATGTTAGGCAAACAATCGTAGGTACAGTGGAGACACGTTACTCTTGGCAGCTTCCATATAATATGTTCACTTGTCATCAGTGTACAAAAAGTTACATCGGAGTGGTCATATTATATCTGCCTCATCCATCAAATCTTCAAAAGTTGCTTGGTAAGTTTGATTTGAGTACTTTTGACATTATTGGGAGTATTGAGTAGCCTATCTCAGTCTAAAGATGAATAATTTCTTGAAAGATCATGAATGTCCTTAAATTACTTTTACCGTAGTTCATTTTAATGGAAAAGTTGAACTGTATACTTCTAAAGCCATGGCGAGACAAAGCCATTGGTCGCTACTTGGTTAGGCGACTATCTGGACCAAAATTATTGTTAGTAGTACAAGCAAGGAGGTCTGGGGTTAGGTTTGTGTTTGTACGCAAAGAATACTCTGTATTGCCGGTACCAATAATGAGCGCTGGAAGCTGTCAAAGCTAACACGTGAGGAAATGCTGCGTTGCCACTGAGGCAGATCAAGACTCATAACATTCCAAGAAGCTTCCAGGAAGACACAAATACTGGGATCGGTGGTGTGTCAGCCGTATTCGTGTGAAGGGTCAATTAAACATTGCGATGTACGTGAGTTTAGGGGAATTTTTAGTTGCCTAATCGCTCTAGCTGCTACTAACTTAACTATGGGTCTATTGCTTTCATAGCCCCCTCTTCGTCACTTGTGTCTGAATTGGATCTGGAATTGCTTTCCAGGGAAACGATGAACCAATCTACCCCATCATGGAGTATACATTCACGTTTCGTAGCCTCATCCAGTTCTCGTTGCACTATTAACACAAAACGCTTCCAGTTTTATGAAGTCACTTCCCTAATAGCCTAAACGGTAAGCTTCTCAACCTCACGGAGTGTGAAATTCTTATTATGCCGTGCTAGATAACCCTTCACTTGACCCCATATCATTTCTATAGGATTGAAGTGGCAATGATATGGGGCAGCGTGATGATCTCATGGCCATGCTTTCTCGCCAGTTCATCCACGTGGTAGCATACATGGGTTTAGGCTTGCGCTGCTGTATAAGGTTGAGAAGGATATTAATTCTGAATGAAAGTGGAACGCGGCTTATACACTTGTAGCAGACATGAATGTACTTTATTACATACCTTGTGTCCTTGTTTCATTTTTTGGGCGATATTACGTATTGAAATTAGGAACCCTAATTAAAACTTACTACTGAAGCTCATATATGTGCTAAAGTAAGTAAATATGTGTTTTTATTTTTTGCTATTTTAAAAACAGCTGCCATGCTTCGATAGCACTTGATCTCGTTTAACCGTCATCAAGGCTCACTGTAGCAGCACGCACCGAGGCACACATGTGAGATACAAAATCACTGTTGATAAAAAGAAGTGGGATGCAAAATCACTGTTGATAAAAAAAGAATCATCGGGACACGTTAGGCAGTAACCATTGCCAAAACTCATTGATCTGGGCGCGTTAGGCTGTAACCATTGTCAAAAACCATTGGATTGGACAAAGTGAAGGTAAGAATGGTAGGGGTGTAGGTGCAGCCTTGGCCGCGCGCTGTTAGCGGGGCATGGTTGACACAAAACCATTGATCTGGGCGCGTTAGGCTGTAACCTTTGTCAAAACCACAGTTGTGCGGAAAAAAATACACGTACTTATTACAGGGGAGCGATATACTGCATAGTTATTACAGAGCAGATAACAAAAAAAACACTCATTTCAGCCGTACAGAGATGCGAAATATCGCACACACTAGCATAATTAGAGTCGTGAACTGAGTGCTGCGAACGAATGATGCCCACTAGAGACTGAATTGGGCACTTTTTTGTTTCACATTGTACCGTAAGGGCGAGGTTGGCAGTACTGTTATGGTACTTTTTTGAAGATTGATTTGAAAAATGCCGCTCACTGCTGTAATTTTCGCTATATTTGGAATGGCTGGGTGGGTCAGAGACGGCGGAGGAGGAAGCATCTATTAAAACATTGCTTCCTGATTTATTTCTCATCCTTTTATAAGGTATTTTGGCTAATTCATGTATTATATAGAATGTTATCGCTCGTTCTATGTTCATTCAGCACTACCGAGAAGGATTCCTTTTGTCCGAGAGCTGTCGCATGGTAGGCTACACGATGGCGGTCGAGCCATTCCAACTTTCTCGGCTTCGTACTTGAAGTTGTTGGAGCTTATTCTATGTGGTACGAAGCATTGTCCATTACAATAACACTGTGTTCAGGGATGTTGGGTAACAATTGTTCCTGGAACCATTTTAAAAACTAGTTGTAGTCCATGTCTTCATGGTAATCACCAGTTCTTTTCGACCTAAAGAGCAAAAGTGTATTATTAACAAAGCCGTTTGATAGCCCGGCATGTAGAATAATAAATCGACCCCCTCTGCCTGACGGCCCTTTTTTGTCCCCTGAACTGAGTTGTCACTCCAACTCTTAGACACTGTGTGACCAGCATTGACCCACATTTCACCTAACCACACAATATCCATAATATTTTTGCCCTATTAACTTAAGTTTTGAAATTTCCAGTAGCCTATTTTCACCCAATTTTCACCCAATTTTCACCAAATTTTGTAGGTTCTTTAAAGTGAGCATAATTAAGGGAATTCTAAACTTTGGAGCTATTTGGTTCAGTCATTTAGAAATTATAACATTTTATGTAATAAATATGCAAATTTTGAAAATGTCCCAGGTACATCAAATTTAAAGTTATCAATCTAAAACTTCTATAGAATGATCATCAATGGTCTACAAATAAAAATTGGTATTACTTTTAAAATCAGTGCAAATGGTTTATTATTAAAATGTTTTTTTCTTAGAATGACCTGTTGTTCTGTTAAAATATGTAATTTTTTTCAAATTTGAACCTAAATATTTCTGAAAGTTATTAATATTTTTCAAAATGGATTCCACACATTATTAAGACCACAAAGTTGTATGTGCAAACCAAGTTTGAAGGTAATGGGATCAAAACGCAGGCAACTGGAACATTTAAAATGCTGAAAAATACAGTATTGAGAAAAAGCTAACTTTATTAAAAAATACAGTATTTTAGTGGAATTTCCTGCATCAAGACTTCCCTGAGTTTACAAATCACTTTTCCCACACTTCAGAGGTAACTTATTACTAAACCCATCTTTCTCCCTGATGTTGACACGAAGATTTACTGCCACATTCACCACACAGGTCTGTAAACAAATTTTGGAGGGCACCCATATATGAATGAGTATGTGCTTGTCATTAACACTAGGTCTAACTGTATTCTCCTCACTAAAATAGGCCTATTCCAGTTTTCTGACACTGGCAGAAGAAGTAGTTGCAGCTGTTGAACTTGCATTACTTAACTTCACATGTAATATCACCACACTGTTTGTCAACATTCAAAATAGCACTATTCCATTTCTTTGTTTCACGGACTTTCGGTTTATTCCATCGACTAGATACAGAATACATCTAATATACTGCACACAAATCTCTAAAATACCATTAACTTACACAAGTTCCACCACTCACAGTAAACCAATAAAAATATAATTCTTGCGAATAAACTTCACTAAAGCCACTGACCATCAAAATAAACAAAGACGCATGGTTCCACCATGTATCCAAAATGGCCTATACTTTACTACAAACCAAAATACTTCTGCTCGATGTTAAATATGTGCATGTGTATAGTAATGATATTCTTTTAGTGAATGCCATACAGCTAAAAATTATATGGGATAAGAAAATAACATGTAGGCTACGGTAAGAAAAGTTTCACACTTGACAAACATTGCCTAGTCTACTCATAACTGATAAATTTACCAACAGATGGCACCATAAGCTTGTATTCAGATGATTGGCATGATAATCTTGGCCAAGAGTATGAAATTACTACAAAATTGAGGGGTTTTTGGTTCTAGGAAGTAGGCGTTGCCCATTTCAAGACCTAAGCACGTGTTCTTTAAAAGCCCCCGTAAGGTATTTAAAAATGGCCGTACATAAAAAACAAATGTATATTTAAGTGCCCCAAGTGATAAGGTAACTTCTAGGGCTTGAAACCAGATTTTGGTTTTTTGTTTGTAATTTTTGGCCTACAACTCAGTAGGGTCTCCCCATTTCATGTAGGAACTGACACCTCAAAGCCACAATATCTGGCCTCTCCATGATCACCTTCCCCCCATTAATTTTCTCATATTTAAATCCCAGATCGTGCAACACTTTCAGTGAAGAAAGGCATCCTTGAAATAATTGTGCCTCTCTGAGCAAAAACAAGAAGTTTGCGACATGTTGGAATTTCTTTCCTAAAATAATAGCTATAAATATGCCGTCTAACAGCATCTTGTTGAAAGCCATCTAAATTAGTGACCACCCCTTCTCTATGCCTCTTCTTCCCTGGAGTTGATAGTTTAGACGGGCCAGCATCATCAGACAGGAACTTCCCTTCCGTCACTCGGTATGCAGTGATTTCACTCACACCAAGAGTCTTGGCAGTTCTTTTCCTCACCTGAACAAATGGAATCAGAGGTTCCTCCCGTAAGCGCATACTTTCCTCTTCTTCCTCCATAAAATTCCTCACCGCACATACCATCTCCTTTACTTGGCTATGGAGAGTCACACCACGGCCTGAAGTTGTTCTGTCGCAGAGAATGGATCCTGGGCCTTCCGCGAGCATGTACCGATGCCATTTTTACACAATGAAAATAGACACGATGATGCAAATAAAAGAAATAAACTCAAAATCTGTATATACACACGCTTCCAACAAAAACAGAACGATAACGCTTACTGTAGCCTATGAAAGAATAAGCAAATGCACTTCAATATATACACGGGATATTACTAATGGCAGTGACGAGTTAGTTCACAGTAGAACACTGCGTCAAACCATGTGCTCACTGCTGTGTCGGCATTCATTGCAACACTGCTCGCTGTTGCTATGGACACCGTTAACCCTCTTGTCTCCACTCCTCACCTCACCATTCAAGCGGATGGCAGCTTGCACCGTTCATCTTTTGTAAATCAGAGTATAACACATAGAATTTAACATGTATGCAGCGTTTAAACACTAAGTGTTGTCCACGTTGTCATGGATGATGCCATTTTGTGTCTAGGGGAATTTTGTAAGTGTAAATTCCATTCCATGTCCACATTAAAGCTATTGACACAAGTTGGCAGGCTTGTTTTGTTGAGATAAATTAGAGATGAAAATAGTACAAGAGTTAATACATGACTCTATCGTTGCCAAGTCTGCAAGATACCAATGTAATTGATAGTGATTTTGTGCTGCATAAGGAAACGGTAGCCAGGCCGCTGGAAGCAAGTTAGACATGTCCAGTCCTCAAATATTGTGTTCATGCATCTTTGTAACGATGAATTTGTAACCCACTAAGCTCCAGTGAGATTGAGAAATGGTGTCAGAAAAAATTAAAATCCTGAAGAGATCATGAATCATCAGCAGGGTATAATGGCTGTAGGCCCTATGTGCAGTGCAGGATTTTTTGAGAATATTAATAGCTGGAGGATATTAGATCCTAATAATCGCCAGTAATATATCCAAGATCAGCAAGATATCACCTTTATAGCCTACTTGGTGAAACCTGCAAACTTCATTTTCTACAATCTAAGATTCTTCCAGACAATGTGTTAATGTGCTTGAGATGCTTATATTTATAACCAATGTCCTAAATAAAATAATGTCTGTAATACATTTTGTGTGTGCTTATTATAATTAAGTGTAAACATTACTGTGTCATTGGATGAAGATTACTTGCAATTTGCTAGTGTTCTTGAAGATACGGGCATAGTTTTGTACTCCAGGGCCCTACCAATCACCACATCCAGAATTCTCTGTTAAAGCTCTAGATTTACCCATTTCAAACCGATTTACCCAGTGTGTAGTACTGTTAACTGCTTATTTTCCATGTGGCCTGCAAGGATGCCCATGTTCTTTTTCAGGGGGAATGGATGTGGGGAGGAGTATACGATATTTTCTGGGAGGAAGGGGTAGGGGGGGACTGGGTATGTTATAAAATTCTTCATCCCCAGACCACCAGGGTGAAACAAAAAATAAGAAAAAATAATTAAAAATTGAGGAATGCTTTCATTTGAATAATTTGAAGGGTCTCGTTTGACATTTGGTGGAGATCTTGGACATCTTATTGGGAGGGAGATACCATGTCCGTGTAGCCAGCATAGATCCAAATTACAATGGCAAGTGTGGTCTTTCTTTAATTTTAATAAATGGAACAGTTCCACCTACATGGAGTAGGGGTAAGTAAAGTGGCTTCTTGCCCAGGTGACCTGCTTTGCGAAGGAGTATTTGAAACCTGATATAGGATTTATTCTTCAAAGCTTCGCTCAAACGCTCTTGATAGAATGATTTGAATCCCACTCCTTGCATCCTGGAAGTGTCTTCCCAACTCAACTGTAAATAAAAGCTAACTGAAAACCACTACCACATCCTTTTCTATTACAAGTACAGTACACACATAAGTGCATGGGGCTGATATCCACGACATTTCAATCCACTGAATTAACTCACAATGAACAAGTTTCCAAGGTCCTTCATTTGTAGTAATATACTTCGTTATAAAAATCTTGAGCCCATAAAACCATAAATTTGACCTAAGCCTAACTGGGAACGGGAGAGAACCGTTAAACATGTCTAACATGAAGGTAGTTGCCACAAGAAGTAAACCTGCCACTGTAGGGGATTGGTGTCAGATAAAAGGCTCTCTGCTAAAGGAGGTAAGTATAATCTCAGCAATTCATATATGTATCTGAAGTAGTCCTATGCATTAAATTTTTGTTGTTGAAAAAGATTGTCTTATGGTAGGCCTACTCAAAAAAGCAAAATGCTAAAAACCACGAGTGTAGGCTCAAATTTCTTATATTCGTTTTTATTATTTTGGGGCATGAATGACCCTTCCCTTGCAATAAATGAAGCACTGGATACTTTCTCCTAATGCAATGCTTGGTTGTTTCTTCTTTTTTTTTTTAATTCCAGCTGCTTTTAAAGTTAAACTTACATGTAAACTGGCATATATGGAAACAACTTATTGATGAACGAAGATAAGAGGATAATATGTACAGTTTTGTATATCTGCATAAACTGGAACATCCATTCAAAGTTTGTATTACACTGCTTAATATTCTACTGCTCTAAGGTTTTGAGCTAGTGATAGGGGTGGATTTCTTCCACAGCTTTTAACTTTATTTTTGAGTATCCTTAAATTCACACTAACAAATTTACTCGGCTATTGGTAGGCTTCTATAGATGAGAATACCTTGGTGCAATCAATGCGGCGAGGCGAGCGAGCGACACCACTCCTCTGACGTCACAGATCCGCGCCATTGCCTGTCTTTCTCGTCGGCCACGGTATTTCCTTAACCGGTTGCTGTGGCCGAGAGCGCTAACGTACTATCTCGTGCCTCGTTGGCATAGGGAGGGCGTGGTTTCGAATCCCACCTCGGCCGTCCTGAAAATGGTTTTCGTGGTTTCCCATTTTCACCACCAGGCAAATGCCAGGACGGTTCCTTCAATAGGTCCAAGGCCGATTTCCTTTCATAATTTCTTCCTTGACCGTCCTGAAAAGAATATACATGGCCATTGGCTCCATTAATTTAAAAAAATACTGTATTTCCTTAGTGATACCAGTTACGCGTGGTGGCCATCTTGCACATTAGCTCCTGTCCCAGCTACAACCTAGTTTCTATTAAAAGCAAACAGCAAACAACCAGACAAACAAAACGTGAACATTCTCATGCAGGTGTTAGAATAAACGCGCGAGATCGATCTTTGTTTCAGAGAAAAATGTTCTCTTACAATTTTCATGAGTTATTTTCAAACAACCTGTTATTTATCGTATGGCTTTTAGTGCCGGGAGTGTCCGAGGACATGTTCGGCTCGCCTGAGTCTGTAGCTGCTTCCCTCGGACGCCCTAAAGGGTGAGCTACAAGTACCGTTCAATTTCAAGTAGTTCCAACTTTCGCCACCAGATATCAATGACACCTAGTGGTGAACGTTGGAACTTTGATAGAGCGTACTGACGAAATCTAAACTAACAATTTTGCTTTACACAAGTTTAGTCTGTGAAAGGATCTTTTACATGCCATAAATCTATGACATGGGACCGCCGGCTTTACTTCCCCTCCGAAGGAAGGCACACTGAAGGATTTTTAACGCTCTTAAAAAATCCGACGACTTTGGCCGGGTTTGAACCCGCTATCTTGGGCACAGCAGTTCAGCATGCTACCGACTACGCCACCGAAGCCGCTAAACAACATGTATAAGTATATAAATGAATAAACCAATACATTTCCGAAGGTCTCGTTTCATATTTTATATTTAGAATTTTTGATGCCCACAGCAACGTGTAGCCTATTCCGAACGTGCGTCAGCGTTGGATTACTTGCACAATATTGACATGCCAGAGGTGATATACTGTTAACACATGCGTCGCGCTGTGAATTCAGGTAATACATATTTATTTCACCCATAGAAGTAAATGAGCACAAATTAAATTACGCCACAGTATATTGTGGGACGAAAAGTTCAATGACCTATTTCATGCCAACACATCGAGGTTGGAATACCGGGTGAGTTGGCCGTGGTCATTACGGCATGACTGCTGGCAGTCGCTCACATCCGGGAGGCGAGGAGGTTCGAATCTCCCCGCCGGTAACCTTGAAGATGGTCTTCTGTGGTTTCCCATCTTCCTTCCAGGCAAAATGCTGAGGTTAGTCCTTAACTATAGGCCACAGCCGCTACCTTCCAAATCCTTGTCCTTACATTCACACTTTCCTCCCCAGACAACACTCCACACGCGACGGTACGTGTAGCTCACCCATTAGGTGTCCGCCTCGAAGCAGCTACATAACTGGCGAGCCGAACATGTCTTCGGACACTCCCGGCACTAAAAGCAATGCGCTAAAAAATGGAATTATTCAAAAGCAAATTCCCACAAATATATGTGAAAGAGCCAGGGGAAAACCGCCAAAGTAACATTCTTATTTAAAAAAAAGTTATTTAAAGTTGAATATTAACAAGTAGTTCCGTGAAGAACTATACAGCCCATTTTCATATATCCTATTTATGTTAATTGCCACTATCTACATAAAAAATTTCAGCTTGATTCCTTTAATAGATTCGTAGATATTGAGAACCGACTAAATACTTCGGATTGTCGCCATGTTGGATTTTATATATGTAGGTTCTAGAGTTATGTTCTGTTAAATGAAGATTATTGTGTATGTGTAGCATTCAAACTTCAATCGCATGATCAGGACACAAGAAGTAACAAGGAGATTTTAAAATTTCGCACAGCTGCCATCTTGTGCTTATGGACACAATTGAAATAAATTAGATGCCAGTGGATTAACATTCGTATAAGGATTTACTGTACCAAGTTTCACTGCACTCGGATGGTTAAATTGCGAGAAATGTCCATGTGAATATTTATAATTCGCGTCACCGCCATGTTGGATTTGTGATCACCAGGTTATTTTAAGTCCTATAGGTGAACTTAAGTTCATAGCCCCTATGAACATTTAAAAAAAACAGTTTGAATGCTATAATAGATTCGTAGATATTCAGAGCCGTCTAAATATTTCGGATGGTCGCCATGTTGGATTGTTAAATGTATAGGCCATAGAGTCATGTACCATTAAAGGAAAATTACTGCGTAGGTTCATTATTCAAACTTTCACTTCGATGGCATGATTACGACACAAGAAATAAAAACTTAATTTTAAAATTCGCAAAGCCGCCATCTTTAGGTTATGTAAACAACTGAACTAAATTAGATACCAGTGTATTACATTGTGTATAAACATTTCCTGTACCAGATTTAATTGCGGTTGGAACATTAAATCGCGAGAAAGGTCTATTTAAAATTTTCAAATTCGCTTTGCCGCCATGTTCGTTTTGTAGTTTACCGGTTTTTGAAAGTCTTATAGATGAATTTCCAGTAGTGCTCTTTATCTCCGTACAAAATTTCAGGGTGATACCGCTAATAGTTTCAGAGATATAGAATGCCGGTGAAATATTTCGCACATCCGCCATCTTGTGGTTATGTAGACAATTGAACGAAGTTTGATGTCGGTGCATTACAATGTGTATAAACATATACTGTACCAAGTTTTATTGCGTTTGGTTGGTTAAATCGCGAGAAACGTCTATTTTAAAGTCGCAAATTCGCGTGGCCGCCATGTTGGTTTTGAAGTTACCAGTTTTTCAAAAGGCACATAGGTGAACTTCTAGTAGCTCCCTTTATCGCCGTACAAAATTCCAGGGTGATATCGGGAATAGTTTCGGAGACATTGAATGCTGGTGAAATATTTCGCACAGCCGCCATGTTGGATTGGTGAGACGTAACAAAATTTGAAGGCACGGTCGGGGTCGTCCGGAATAGTGCTATGAACTAACCGAGTTTCACTGAAATCGCTCCAGCCGTTTAAAAGTTATTAGAGGGACACACACACGCACACACACACACGGACAAAAGGTGATCTCGTAAGCCTATTTTTTCAAAATTGAAAATTGGCTAAAAACACTCTCATACAACAACTATGAAACAATGTATTGATGAATGCATATTAGTGGAGAGAATTAGTACGAAAAGCGTTCTCGCTTGCTGAGCCCAAGGTTGCAGGTTCGAAACCTGGCGCAGTCAGCTGGCATTTGAGGGTGCGCAAATGCGAGGGAGCCTTGTCAGTAGATTTACTGGCACGTTAAAGATCCCCTTCGGGGCAAAATTCCGGCACCCCGGCGTCTCTAAAACCCAGGGTAGTTAAAAGGGACGTAAAACCAATAACATTATTATTAGTACGAAAAGACATAAAAAAGACCATGTCTGCCTAAAATCCTTATTGGTAAAGTTTAATGAAATAGGAAAATAATACCTTAAGTCGATAAATTGTAATTGCTGAGTACAGTGTCGAGTGAAGACAGTGACGGAGTTAACTGCTCCCAACAGGACCGCACAAGACTCAAACAAGATAAGTAGCCTGTACAATACAATCTGAATTGACCATTTACAACAACCACATATTCACTCCAAACAGGCAAATTCCGGAGGTCAATCACCACTTCCAGTATCTCTACAAAACATCACATAGACCACAACTAACAAATACTGACGAGTTGCATTATCTCAACTGATACTGCAACTAAATAAGTGTATATATTGTAAATATTGTCACCCATACTTTCAGACATAGATTTTATAGCCTAAGTGTAATGGATCTGATGATGATCGCTTGACGATCAAAACTGGTCATCAAAGTGTATTTATTAATCTCATGTAATTGTAATCGTTTTCAGGATTAGGGAATAACCCAACTCATTTCAATCGTGTTGACAGGCTGAAAAGCATCAAACTTTTGTTTACTATGGCAACACTGAAAAATGGCTTCTAACACCATAATGATATGAATGAAATGTGAATATTTCAATACGTTCATTTAGGTTCTAAAATGGAAATTTAACATCGAAATGAGGAAATAATTGAATCAAATGTGAAAATAGATGTTCGAAAGTGTGATTTTAAAACACCATCACACAGCATGCCGGCCCCGTGGTGTTGGGGTAGCGCGCCTGCCTCTCACCCGGAGGCCCCAGGTTCGATTGCCGGCTCCGTCAGGAATTTTAGAAAATAACGTGAGGGCTGGAACGGGTTGCACTCAGCCTCGTGAGGACAATTGAGTAGCTGTCTGACAGTGAGGCGGCGCCCCGATCACGAAAACCAAGATTAGCGGCCGAGGGGACCCGATGCGCTGATCACGTATTGTGCCCAAATCTAGGAATGGGTATTCCAAGTTTCAGACACCTAGATATCAAGGGAAAGGCTGTAGCAGCGTTTGAAAGTTCGGATATTTGAATATCGCGCTACATTGCTTCTCGAAGCCATTCGAAGGAAATTACCGATAGTTGGATGGTAAATGACGTAGCGAGTAACCGCAGAGGTGGAGACTATTTATTGATTAAATAGTTAACTATGGAGCAGAGACTTGAGACTGGGATCAGATTACTGGCACGGCCAAATAAAAGAGAATGCAATTAATATCAAGTAAATCGGACCAGGGATTCAAGAGATATGAGGATTTCTAGATATCAGGCGATGACGCGTGACCCTGACCGTTTTTGTATAAAAGCAAGCAGGAGCAAGCTTAGTTAACTCACTTCATCACAAGCACTTGGCGAACAAGTTGCGTCTACGCTGAGCCAAGGCACATGGTTGCCACGTCTACGAAGAAGTACTTTTCAAATCGTGATAGTCACGAGAAGTGCTGCGCAAACGAGTTGGAACTTAGTAAGTTTCTGGTGAGGAGAATCACTGAGGTGATTGTATTTCTACAGACATTGGTGGAAATATTTATATTTCCTAAAGGACATATGCTAGACTTGGTCTAGAAAGTAGTATTTGTCACAGTCCAATAGTAAATTAATACTTGGATGTTTAGATCCATTTAAAGTCAGTTTTCATATTTTGTAACTATTTAACCACTTCGATCCGTCAGTACAGTGAAGAATAGTCTATAACGGTGGCGTTCATTAGTCTACGCAAGGGAAACTGCAAGTTGTCTAGCGCATGGCAGATGGTGATATACAAACCATGCCCAGGGAACGATCTTCAGAACAGCCGTTAACTGCTTAGACTGTCAACGTTTTTCTTGTACTGATGAGATTACAGTGAGTTAAGTTACAACTGACACATTTAAGAAGAGATCGCTTAGATCTGACCCTTTTCAAACAAACTGTTATGGCTTTGTTAGAAGCCCATATTAAAATGGAACCACAGTCATTTAAAACGTCGAAAGATACTACCACTATGTCTGACTAGACGATTTGTGGGTCTACAATGGCGGCCGATACAAGGATTATACGTGCTTGTCCGATAGGGCATGTCTACGGATAAATCTGGTATAGACCAGGTTTACGACACTTCAAGAACATCAAGAAATGTAAGCCACATTTGAATTATTTTATGCCTAGCTAATTGGAACAAACTATTTTTCTGCAGATGACCAACACATTTTTTTCATCGTATTTAAAGCTTGTAATGATTTACGCAAGACCAGTTAGATTTATTCTGAGCATTTTCAGCACTAAGAACAGTTTAGGATCGATGACCGAGCATTTTGAGCATTTATTTGAATTTTTCATATTTTTGGGAAATCACGGTAATCAGCCGATGTAACTGTAAAAGTTAAATTTATTTTTGTTGAGGAATGGATATTTTTTCCATATTCGAAGGTTCGAACATGTGGATTCTCACATATTGAGATGATAATTAAACATATTTGAAATAATAATAATAATAATAATCCACTAATAATAATAATAATAATTTTCATAATTTTTCTAAATAATTCTTGGATATTATATTTTATAATAATCATATGTATTGAGAAAGAGCCTATGAAGTAGTTGAAACATTTCTAGTATGGAACAGGAGATTTCACGAAGGAGAGTGGTTAGCGCATGCCCGCATTCAACCTACATTTCAGTTCTGGTTGAACAGTTGATATTTGCAATGAGCAAAGTATATGTTTCATATAACACGGAGAGGCATGAAACGGGAAGCAATTGATATTTGTATCAAATAGGATTTTTGTATTTATATAAAATCATGACGTAAATACACTTCGAAAGTGAAATGAAGCTTTTCATAAGTATGGTAAATTCACGGGTTGAACTGAATGGTAAAATAAAATAAACTTGTCAGTTTATTAATCTTCCAGTGTTGATAACAAGCAGAGGCTTGATTTATTGTATAAATTTTGGGAAGATAATTTATGTGTGTGGAGTAGTTGTAATGCCATTCCCAGGTGCGCATGTTAAGTCGCAGGAATGAAGGTTTTTTCGAGCATCAATCAAATAGCAGGTTCGATGGCTCAGGTTTATAGTTGGAGTATTGGAGCCACACATTTCGTCGTATGAATAACCCGAAGGTTATTTCTTTGAAACCATCAGTTCTTATTTCAACCTTGTTTACGAATTCCATTTAGAATTTGATTTTGCTAGAACCCGGATTTGTCATGATAGTAGTTTATTCTTCTTCAGAGGAAGACCTTTGCCGTTGTTGTTGTTGTTGTTATAATATTGTGTTCCTACACAAATAGTAGAATGGGCCACTGCCAATTTAAAATAATTCTTTAACCACGAATAATTTGAAGGATATTTTCAATCCTAGTGCCATGAACTAAATGAATTCATTATAAGACTACAATTCTTATTTCCGCATTCTGTCGAAGAATTGCAAGTTGTGAAAGTTGCTAGAAATGGCCATAAATATAAATATATTTTTTCATAATAATTCCAAGTGGAAAATCTAATAGTTGAATGGTTCAACCATTTATTGATCAAGTTGATGATTCAGAAATCATATGTTTTGTTTGGAACTTGAAGTTCATAATCGAGTCACTTCTCGAATGTTTAATGTCAGAAGAACAATTAATTGTTGTTGTGCTTCGCACAGTTCTTCGATGCTATGCTCAATGGTCAAATACTTTTCAGATGTTGTTAATATGTGTTAATAATTTGTGTTGCTACGATGATAATAATAGTTTCAACGATATATTTTGGAAAACTGGAAAACAAATGAAAGTCTAAGAAATTCTATAAACATTTATTCTACGAGTGTTAATATCATGTAAATAGTCAAACAGTGATCTACGTTATTTCCAGTATGGACAATTCATTTTGCACTGGAGTTAAAATGTTAATAATTTTGGAACACAGTCCACAGGACTAACAATCGGACTTGTGTTTTCAAAAAGATTGTCAAATGTGTTTGGAAGATTTCTGTATATTGTGTGTAAATAAGAGTGTGGATCGCCACACGTGGATGATGCTGCTTTGAGCATTATTCTTGCAGTCAGATTTTAACTTTAAATAAACTGAGATAATTTTACCAGATGTGTTTCACCCAATTAAATCCCCTTCTATCCTTATTGTTGCATTGAGCCAAAAATCAGCAAAGCATTTTTATAAATTTGATGTCGTTTTTGCGATTTGCTTTAACCCATCTGGCGCTCCGGGATATTTTGATTCTCGTGCTGACTGATTATTGGTAAAATGCATATGTGGTCGTGCGGACTCCGGTCTAAACGGGCACAGTATCATCCCAATATTTGCAAGCCAATTGGCTGGGCAGCAGTCGCTTGGTAGGCCTAGGCTCTTATTGGGCTGTAGTGCCAGGAGTTATTTTTATCACACAGCATGAAACCATGACGTCCTCACATGAAGTCGTCACTAAATTAACAAACTATGGTTTTTGTCAAGTTTTCTGTCAACATCATGTATCATAAAATGAATAAGTAACAGAATTATTTTAAAACATGAAACGGAAGTGCCCGGCTCATGTAAAAGTGTTACTCAACTATAAGCAATAATGGTTGGTTGGTACCTCAGTTTAGGAGCTGCAGCAACGCGGTCATATAGCCCCGTGTACTATGGCTGTGTGTAGAATCTGACTGATAATCGGTGTTAATTGTGATGACTGTATTAGTGTGTGTTATCTGTTTTTAATTCAAGTAAGGACTGCAGACACTCGATTTTTCAAGTAGTTCCAACTTTTGCTACCAAACACCACCGTCAACGACCAACTAGTTCTGAACTTTGTTGCTAGATGCCACCGCAGTCGGCTCCTGGGAACCTAAGAGCGTTAGTCAAATATAAACTATAATTTAGCTTCACACAAGTGTAATTATTGGAAGGTCCTTTTACATGCTATATATCTAAGACATGGGACCGCCGGCTTTATTTCCCCTCCGAAGGAAGGCATTCTGAGGGATTATTAACGCTCTTAAAAAATCCGACGACTTCGGCCAGGTTTGAACCCACGACCTTGGACATAGAAGCTCAGCAGCAATAATTACTGCTTTCCTCCTTAACTGTGAGAGGAATATTGGGAATTTCACACTCGAGGTCCGCACACTTTTACTATAAATGATTAATAAATCACACCCTGTGCCTCGCAGGCCCGGTTTATGAACTCAAGACTTAATCACCATAAGGTGCCAATTGGCTGTATCGGGACTTTTGTACAGTACTTAATGGATCATTTGAGGGTAACGTAAATATTGTTGTTGATTGTTTATGGGCTTTGCGACATCGTGGTTATGTAGCCGCGTGTACTTGGGTGTGTGTAGAATTTGTCTAATAACCATTGTCACTGTAGTGTCTAGACAAGTATGTGTATTTGAGGTCGGATTTGGGTAGGAGGCACCGTGGCGTTAAGTGAAGAACCATCCAGACATTTACCAGGATTAGAAGTGTGAAACCAAGGATGGCTGAGGCAGGAATCTAACGCGGCTCTTCTTAGTTTTGCCTGACGAGCCTCACCCCGTTCCAGCCCTCGTACCAGAATTAAATTTCTTGACAGAGGCAGGAAACAAACTCGGATCTCCTGGACGAGAGCCAAGAGTGCTAGCCGCTACAGCACTAGGTGATCGAAAAATAGTTTGCTCCATACCTAGATACAGTCGAACCTGGTTACAAGAAAGTAGGAGGTTGAAGTGTTATTCCCTCTTATATAGAAGTTTTCGTTATACCCAGGTTGTCTTATAACCAGGTTTATCCAAGCCACTTTCTTGTATGGGGGTTGTAAGTCTGTTTCATACTTCACCTTATCGCATCCGTCGATGCATTTCGTTTCTATCCCATCTTTATCCTTCAAAATTATGCTGATTCACTTACACCAAACTCTTTGCACACTTCTTTACGTGACTCCCACTTTCAATTTTCTCAATCAATTTCAGTTTATCGGTTAAAGAAAACTGTTTCCGCTTAGTATACATTGAAATGATACCGTAGCGCGTTTACTCCTAAAACAGACTGAACTCGGACAATAAAAACAATGCACTGCAGTAAAATAGGTATTAGCGGCATGATTTTTTCGTATTAAAGATAAACGCGACAAAAACTATTTTTGCGATGTCTTTACGAATCATATGTTTCTGGTGAAGAAAATATGGATATTATGTTCGCGAATTAAAGCGATAAGGACATTTTAAAGTGACATTTAATTATTTCGCGATATTACAGCGAAATCTGTAGTGAATAACGAGCTTGAAATTTTGTTTCAAGATTATGTATCAAAAGAAAGAGAAGGGCGAACAAATATTCAACAAGTTGAAATAATTCAGTCACTGCTGGCATTGAAATTAATGCAAACTCAGGAATATCATAAAATAATATTGGAAGCTTACTAGTAATTTATACATCTACCATTAATATAATTCAGAACCACAAAAATGAAACCTTCAATTATTAATTTCAGATTTCATTAAAGCGAAATTAAAGCGATACAGCAATATTGATTTCGCGAAATAACATGAAAATTAGTATCATTCTCCCGAAATCGTTCAAAAATTAGTGCGAAAAAATTATGCCTCTAGCACTTAGAGCGCGGGCGCCATAATATTACGTTCGAAGGTAACTTTTTAAAACTGCGACGAGCGTAATATTACGTTCATCGATTTCTCGCACTTTGTGTTGGAGACGAACGTAATATTACAGCTCTAGCACTCGCGTGTGGGTGCCAGTAAGCATGAAGTTGTACATACTATCGCTAGATAGCACCACGTCACTCTTCAGTGGAAGAATATCGATCTGTTCGAAGGCAAGCGATGCAAGTTCAAGCAGGTCAAATCTGTTTTCCTATCCTTTGTTTTTATTCTTTGTGGACAGATTTTTCTCTCGCAAAAAACGTTGAGTTTATTCTATGAGTAGTATATATATATTTGGGGTTATAATTCGCATTACAGATTCTGAATCTGACGCAACCGAAGAGACATTTCTCCCTTCTACTTCTGCCAGCGCGCCCGCTCGTTCCAGGACGAGAGCGCGCGCAACAGCTGTTTACGGCTTTTTTTTTTTTTTACATTATAGTTTTATTTTCAATCGTGTCGGATTTTTATTAAATTTGTAGTGTAAGGGTTCGTAAATCGAACGGACCTTTCAGTTTATTTGTAACTCAAACCACATTCAGTTTGTGCCATTCTGAACATAGCCATAATTCTGGAAATCAGCCAGCACAGGGGTGAGGAGCAACATTTAAGGCATCAGCAGGGTAAGTGCTAGGTATGGGTAATACAGTACAGAACAGTACTTAGTCTGATGCAGAGAGTTGGTTGGTTGGTTCCTCAGTTTAGGGGCTGCGACAACGCGGTCATGTAGCCCCGTGTACTTTGGGTGTGTGTAGAATCTGTCTGATAACCGGTGTTAATTGTGATGACTGTATTAGTGTGTGTTATCTCTTTTCAATGCAAGTGAGGACTGCAGATATTTAATTTCAAGTAGTTCCTACTTTTGCCGCCAAACGCCACCATCAACGGCTACTAGGACTAATTCAGAACTTAGCTACTAGACGCCACTGCAGTCGGCTCTTGGCAACGAACGTCGCAACCTAAGAGCGTTGTTTACATTCTTAACCTATACAATTTAGTTTCACACAGGTGTAATTAGTGGAAAGTTCTTTAACATGCCATAAATCTATGACATGGGACCGCCGGCTTTACTTCCCCGAAGGAAGGCATACTGAGGGATTTTTAACGCTCTTAAAAATCCGACGGCTTCGGCCGGGTTTGAACCCGCTATCTTGGGCATAGAAGCTCAGCATGCTACCGACTACGCCACCGAAGCCGCGATGCAGAGAGTAAACAGGGAAAACAACAGGAAGAAAAGAGGCACCACTTCCTTATGTAGAAGTCATGAACTTACTTCCTTCCCTATACAGAGGTAAAAGAGTCCAACACAACTTTCTTATACAGAGGTACAAAGTTGCTTGTATAGAGTTTTTCGCCGTAAAAATGACGGGACCGAGAAATTTCTTTCCAATACAGAGGTTTTTCTTATACGGATGTTCACTATAATTCACTATAGCCCGGTTCGACTGTAGCATAAAATGAATTTCATTTTTCTTTGTACTCAATTAAAGTAGAGTGCATCCCTTACCCACTTGAACATTTGATATGTCAGACGTGGTCTTCATTTCTCCACCCGTAGTAAGATTGTCTGCAACAGCATTAATATCTTAGTAGCCCGGTCCACTCGCCAAGATTTCATCAGACTGAAAGTAGAGTTTGCTTTATATCTCAACTCTGAAAGACTAACTAAACTTTAATATAACCCCGGATGTTCTTTCTACCCCACCCAAATCTTGGTAATCTTGACGGTGGGGGAGGAATGGCAATGCTCCTCCGCCTGCCGTAATGAGATGTTTAATAAATATGCCACCAGCTGTGTGCAGCCCATAATAAAACAGACTAAAAATAAACTAAGGGTAAATTTGGTCTTTACATAGCTCATCCGGGATAAATAGAAAGTTTTAGCCTAAAATTCAAAATGTATTTAAACGGTATCGTGATAAGAAAAAAATGACACACAAACGTATATCTCTATGATTTCTCTGAAATTGTGCGTAAGTGTTGGTTATACAGGGTGTTTGCCATCTCTTGATGAATGCAGTACTTTTGCATTTGTCTGTTGGCACAGGCTAGAGTAAAATGTGGCTTTTCACCGATGTCTCAGTCTCACTCGTGGCTGTGATTATATGGAAGCTACTGAGGTACGAGTGGTGCTTAGTAATGACCTTCAGGGCACAGTCAGTGCCTGTGGAAGCTGTGAAAGGTTCTGCTCATAGGGTTAGTACAGATGTATTGACTCAGTGAGGAAAGCAATGGCAAACTACTTCATTCCTCACCTTGCCTAGTACGCCTCATTATAGTGCTGCCTCGGTTTTGTGGGTTTCTACCACATAACCTATGGTGGTGCTTTTTGAGGATCCAATCAGCCTCCAGGCTGACTACCTAACAGACAGATACAGGATGAGGCAAAAAGATGTTAACACTGTATTTGAGCCTACATTTTTTTTTTTGTTCGCAAATTCTCTTGGAAATGGTGCACATGGAGTCTGACATTTTGTTCATGGTTTCTGGCAAAGAAACATTCCACATGAGCGGTCGTGTGAACAAGCAAAACTGTGTCATCTGGGCGACCGAGCGCACGAAGGAAGTTTGAGAGCACATGCGACATTCCCCCATGGTGAACGTTTGGTGTGTCGTGAGCAAATTTGGAGTGATTGGACCCTTCTTCCTTGACGAATTATCTTGCCATGCTCAGCACGTTCATGGTGAACGTACCACTTGCCATTTTCCAGCGAAGGTACTTTCAGCAAGACAGCGCCCCTGCCCTATACAGTCGGGTGGTTCGGGATCACCAAACGACACCTTCGGTAAACACTGGATTGGTAGAAGTGGTCCTCGCCCATGGCCAGCACATTTACCCGTCCTGACGCCATGCGATTTTTGGTGGTGGTGCATGGTCAAGGGTAGGGTCTACGAAAAAAAAAAGCGACTTGGACGACCTGAAACACAGCATCATTCACAGGATCGCTGGAATTCTTGCCTACAAGGCCCACAGGGCCTTATAAACAGCAATGGAGAGGTTCCATACCTGCATTGAGAAGGATAGGTCCCAAATTGAAACCCTGTAACCAAATCCCTGCCATGAAATTTAAAATGTTTATAGGCTACACTAATTTAATGTTAACACCTTTTTGCCTCACCCTGTATTGCAAGAAAAAATATATCATGGTATATTCATCCCCAAATTCATGTGGATTTTCTATGGAAGTGGATGGCAGCCGTCCGCGAGCTGCCTTGTCGAAGCGACCAAGCTACCACCAGCCTTCCATTTCCACGCGCTGACACCCTGTTTCGCGTCTTTTCAATCGATTTAAATAGTGGATTAATGTTAATTTTAGGCGATATTTTGTATCATCGTATATAGTGACCTTCCAATATTATCCTCTGCCAATTACAATCCGATCGGGGCATAGACGCCACCTGGATTACCTTGTTCGTGGAAGATGCATCTGCCATTTTGTGGGTCTGTCTGTTAGGTAGTCAGTCTGGAGGCTGTTTGGATCCTCAGAAAGCACCACCATCGGTTATGTGGTAGAAACCCACAAAACCAAGGCAGCACTATAATGAGGCGAACTATGCAAGGTGAGGAATGAGGTAGTTTGCCACTGCTTTCCCCACTGAGTCAGTACAGCTGTATTATCGCATCCAAACAGTCTAGGCCTATAGCTATTGACTTGTCACTAGAATCCCGCTACACTACATTCGTCAGCTATTGTTTGGTAAAATATGCTGGGGAAGAATTAACAACTGGCGATTGTTGAAATTAATATTGTAACTTTCAGTCGGTCAACACAAAACAATTCTGGCGGCTTTCGGTGGCGTAGTAGGTAGCATGCTGAGCTTGTATGCCCAAGATCGTGGGTTCAAATCCGGCCGAAGTCGTCGGATTTTTTAAGAGCGTTAAAAATCCCTCAGTATGCCTTCCTTCAGAGGGGAAGTAAAGCCGGCGGTCCCATGTCATAGATTTGATGGCATGTTAAAGAACCTTCCACTAATTACACCTGTGTGAAGCTAAATTGTATAGGTTAAGAATGTAAACAACGCTCGTAGGTTCCTACGTTCGTTACCAAGAGCCGACTGCGGTGACATCTGGTAGCTAACTTCTGAACTAGTAGTCGTCGACGGTGGCGTTTGGCGGCAAATGTAGGAACTACTTGAAAATTGATCGTCTGCAGTGCTTACTTGAATTAAAACAGATACACACACTAATACAGTCATCTCAATTAACACCGGTTATCAGACAGATTCTACACACACCCAAAGTACACGGGGCTACATGACCGCGTTGTCGCATCCCCTAAACTTAAGAACCAACCAACAAAACAATTCTAATTACTTGAATATGTGAAAAATAGTACATTATGCAACAAGCCATAATGGCAATAATTAAGACACGAGTATGTTTATAAAACGAGCAAAGCGTGTCTTAATTACCATTATCGGCGAGTTGCATACGACTGTTTATGTTCGACGATAATTATAACTATTTTATGTTCGAACATAAATATTCATAAATATCTGTCGAGATTTTGCCAGTTTTATGTACTGAACAGAGCGCATGGGACGCAGAGAATACCTTGTATTTGACCATGGCCTCCTCAAATACCCCACTATGACACTAGCCACGCAGTGAAATTTAAAATACAGGGTCTTTATTTTTGCTTAGCAAGGCGATTTCGCTCGACCTTGGGCGCCGGTGCCCGGCCAGTAGCCGGCTGTTACAGATTGGCGCGCGCGGTCTCCAGCGGTATTCCCATGTTCTTCCTGCGGTAGACGTGTGAGCTCCGAGCTAATTGGGTGATATATAAGCTACTGTGTACTGCATATCGTATTGCTATTGTATTCTGTATAGTGCTGTAATGCCTTATGTGAAATATTCGTTACGTGAACGTGTATATCTGCACAATACGTGCATAAGACACGAGCATGTTTATAAAACGAGCAGGAAATCATGCACTAGAACAAGACAAAAGTTTCGAGTGAAATTTCCAGGAAGACCCATTCTTATAAATCGGACAATAAAACAACTGGCAATGAGATTCAAACGTACAGGTTCAGCAAACAATAAAAATAGACGTAAATGTCATTATTTCCTTACTGAAGCTAAACTAACCGGAGTAACCGGAAACTTCATAAGGAGATGCCGATTATGTTTGACAGCGGATGGGGAACATTTTCAGCATCTACTGTAAACAAGGTGAGTAAAAGTGCATGGTATTGATTTTAAGCACCGTATTCTGCCGTACATATGCAAGCGCGGTAGCCGGCAACTGAACTGGCACTGGCGGAGCGCGTGAGCGAGAATGTCCTTGCCAAGCAAATATAAGGACCCAGTAGAAGGCCGTGGAAGTCAGCGCAGGTGCGATGCTATCCTTACCTAATTGGTCACACAACTGTTTCTTGAGCTCTGATTGGTGGGAGAAACTGTTTCATAATGAAAAATAGTGTTATAATGACCCTCATTATGATACAGTTTTCCGACATATAATATTTACATTTCGACATCGTCTCCCATGACTTACTTACTTGACTTAGTTCCTATTGTTCCTCGTGGAACATAGGGCATCAATGAAGCATCTCCATCTGGTCCTGTTTGCTGACAACCTCTTCACCTCACTCCAGGTCTTTCCCTCCTCTATAGCCTCCAAGTGGACAGATCTGCGCCACGTTTGCTTGGGTCTCCCTCTCCTCCTCGTACCCTGTGGGTTCCAATCCATTGCCTCTCTCTCATTGGCTTCATTTCCCTTCCTCAGGGTATGTCCGATCCATTTCCATTTCCGTCGCTTAATGTGCATGGCCATCTCCGTTTCACCCGTCCTTCTCCAAAGTTCTTGGTTGGAGATTACTTCCGGCCAGTAGATGTTTAAGATCTTTCTTAAGCAGCGGTTGACAAAGGTCTGCAGCCTGGAGGTGATTTCCTTAGTTACCTTCCAAGTCTCAGACCCATATAACAGAACGGGCCTGACATTACTCCGGAAGATGCGAAGTTTGGTCTTCATGGATATTTTGCTGTTCTTCCACACCGGATAGAGCCTCACAAAGGCACCGTTTGCTTTTTGGATACGTTGGGAGACATCCTTTGCCGCTCCTCCATCTTTGGTCACCACACTGCCCAAATAAGTAAAGCTATCGACATCCTCTATAGGTTCATCCTCGAAGACAAATGGACCAATTTTGTTGGTGTTAGTTCTTAGGGCCTTGGTCTTTTTTGAGTTTATCGTTAGCCCCACCTTTTTCCCTTATACAATCAGGTCTTCAAGCTTTGCTTGCATTTCATCGTGTGCCTCAGACAGGAGACACAAATCGTCAGCAAAATCCGGATCTTCCAGTCTATTGGTGAATCCCCATTGGATACCACGTTTCGCATTTCTAGTCACATTTCGCATCACCGCATCAATCACAATCAAGAACATGGTTGGCGACAGGATACAACCTTGGCGTACTCCTGAACATACAGATATAGGCTCGGATACACGACCCTCATGAATGACTCTGCATGTGTACTCCCGGTATGTTTCTTGAATGAGACTAATAATCTGTGATGGCACTCCATAGCGCTTCACTTCCTTCCACATGGCTTCTCTATTGATCGAATCGAAGGCTTTCTCAAAGTCAACAAACACTGCATAGAGGCGAGAAGACCATTCCGCACACTGCTCCAGAATTATCCTCAAGGTGTTTATTTGGTCGACACACAAACGACTTTGACGAAAACCTGCCTTTTCTCGTCGGAGCCTTCGGTGAACATATTCTTTGATTCTGTTTAGCAAAACCCTCGTAAAGACTTTGCTAGGGATTGAGAGAAGTGCAATGCCTCTCCAGTTATTACAGTTTGACGTATCTCCCTTCTTTGGCAACTTCACCAGCAACCCACATCTCCAGTCCGCCGGCATTTCTCCATTTGTCCAAACCTTCTCAAATAGCGGCTGCAACATATTTGCTGTGGTGTCCATATCAACCTTCATGACTTCTGCTGGAATATTGTCAACTCATGCTGCCTTACCAATATGCAACTCTCTCAATGCTCGTTTGATTTCCTCCACTGTGGGTATGCAGGTTTTAATCCTTGGATCATGCTGGATCTCTTCTTCATCTCCTCCTTCTCCCTCTTCTATAGGTAGTTGATCTTCCAGGGAGCGGTTTAAAACTGCACAAAAATGTTCCTGCCATCGCTTCAGTTGATCCTCAGGGTTTGTTAAAAGGGTACCATCTTTGTTCCTGACTGGCCGGTTTCTCTGCATCTGCTTTCATGCCAGTACTCGGGTGATTGTATATAGTTCTTTAAGATTTCCCTTCTTGGCTGCCTCTTCTGCCTGTCTAGATAGGTCATCTATCCACTTTCTTTGATCTCTTCTTGCACTTCTTTTAACTTCCTTGTCCTTTGCAGCATATTTTGCTTGTAATTCTGCCTTTTTTGCTCGTGTCCTACATGTGTTCATTTCCTCCTTTATCTGTTTCCTTTCTCTGATGATATCCCATGTCTGTCCAGTCATCCACTCTTTTTTCCACCTATCTTTGAAACCCAGGATGTTTTCACATGCTTTGGTAAAGACAGATCTAATCTTCATTCAATTTTCCTCCACAGTTTCATCCTCCGCTTGAGCAAGTGCTTGGAATCGATTCTTTAACTCTATCCTAAAGGCCTCCTTCGCCTTTATGTCTTCCTTTAATTTTCCCACATCATACCGGTTCCTTTTCTGGTCCATCCTCATTTTCTGTGCCTGAATCTTCATTCTGAAGGTAGCCACAACAAGGTGGTGATCACTGCCGATGTCCGCACCTCTCTTATTTCTCACATCCAACAAAGATCGTCTCCATCTCCTTTCAATCGCTACATGATCTATCTGGTTTTCTGTCTTATGATCTGGTGATACCCAGGTCACTTTATGGCAATCTTTATGCGGAAATACAGTACCACCAATAATCAAATCATGGTTGGCACAGAAGTCCACAAAGAGTTGTCCATTTTCATTTCGATCTCCTAAACCATGCCTTCCCATAATATGCTCAAGTCCTTCATTTTCCTGGCCCACTTTTGCATTCAAGTCTCCTCAAACTATAATGATATCCTTCCTCTTCTGTTTCTTAATTGTACTATTTAGATGTCCATAAAACGCCTGCTTATCTTCTTCCTGCGCAGACTCCGTGGGTGCATAGCAAATAATCATCACAATGTCCCTAATATTGGACTTAAAACTTGCCACAATTATCCTTCCCGACACAGGATACCACTCTATAAGGCTCCTTTTGGCCTCCTTATCCATCATTATACCTACACCTTCACAACTTGCTCCATCACCTTCGGGCCTTCCAGAGTATATAAATGTAACTCCATCATGGGTGACCATCTCCCCAAAATCTCTCCATCTTACTTCACTCAGACCCAGGATGTTCAGACCGTAATTCTTCATACATGCCACTGCTTGCCGTAGTCTTCCGCTTTCCCGCAGAGTTCTCACATTCCATAATCCAATTTTCGTCAACCTTTTCAAGCCAAAAGTCGTCGTCTTAGGATCAGTCCGGTTTCTCTTCATTGATGTTTCTTTAATAAGTTGTTTTAAGGTGTGCGAGTTATTAGCCCACAGCACCCGATCTTGGTGGTGGGGCTGCCACCTGTGCCTCCAAACTTGTGGTTTTCTGTTGGGGTTTTCTCCCTTAGCTTTTGAAGATCCCTCTTCACGACAAGCCAGTGGTTTTCCTCCTTGTTTACCCCAAGAGGGAGAGTTGCCTTCTCCGCCAACTTCGCCGTACCAAAGGTCTCCTTCTCCGCCTCCGTTGCCGTTAAGGACTTCACCAGAGCCCGGTTAGCCATTACTTTTCAGGGTTCCTGTAAGGCCTCCACAGTTACCGTAGCGGTCCTGGAGGCACAAGGTCCCCACTGTACTTCACCCTTACAGGCTATCCCCTACTTCATAATGTTGCCCATCCCCCACGACGTGGACGAGGGGTTGGACTTCTAGGGGACATCGTCTCCCATAAATAACCTTAAATAAATTACATGTGATTAGAATATACGTATATACACATAGTTATGGACTATTGAAGAAGGAGAAAACTAAGGAATGCCATGTTTCGATCGTAAAGTGAGCAACATCAGATCCAAATCTACAAGACAAATAGCTCTACAAAACAACGCCAAGCCTACAGTGACACCCACAGACAGTCTCTGCCCTCCAAAAACTGTCAGAAAACGTAGTAAGTGTGGTAAAGCGTCTTCGGTGGCGTAGTTGGTAGCATGCTGAGCTTCTATGCCCAAGATTGCGGGTTCAAACCCGGCCGAAGTCGTCGGATTTTTTAAGAGCGTTAAAAATCCCTCAGTATCCCTTCCTTCGGAGGGGAAGTAAAGCCGGTGATCCCATGTCATAGATTTATGGCATGAAAAGGAACCTTCCACTAACTACAGATGTGGAAGCTAAAATTTGTAGGTTAGTATGATAACGCTACATTAGTTTCATCGTTCGCCGCCAGGTGCTGATTGCGATGTCATTTAGTAGCCACGTCCGGAGCTAGATGTCGAGGATGGTAGCATTTGGTAGAAAAAGTAGGAACTACTTGAAAGAATTAATCGTCTGCAGTCCTTCTACCTGGATCTCAGATAACACACACTAATACGGCCATCACATTTAACACCGGTTATCAGACAGATTCTACAAACACCCAAAGTACACGGGGCTACATGACCGCGTTGTCACAGCCCCTAAACTAAGGAACCAACCAACCATGAAGGTATAGCAATTGTTAAAGCATTTGTCTACGTCTTTTCTTAAACTTGACTTGCGAAAATAATGCATCCCTCAACCTCATTGCATAGCACTCAGTGCTTGGCGGATTTATTTAAAATTATTATCAAGTTATGTTCCACTTTCAAACAACTATCATAGACCTACAATAGAAGTGGCATGGACTAGTATTCGCTGACAAATGGAGGAACCTCTTTTCATTTCTAATTGCTGAATTTATCAGTAGAAGGCTCGTCTATAAATTGTACAGAAATGACAGGTATGTTAGATCAATGGCAGAGACCGCAATAACATTCAAATCTATACGAGTTGAAACACCTGCTCCATGTACTCTGAATGTAGATATTGATTCCTAAGTCACAGGGAAAACATATTTTCCTCCTCCTGTTCTTGTGTTGTCTTTTAGAGCTTATTGATGCAGTGCAGGCAAGGCCTGTCAGTTACTTTGTAAAAATAAATTCTTCTCAGACGGTCAACACGATTGTACCCCCCATTTTAATGGGTGAGCGAGATTGAGTGCACACTAGCCGCTACTTTCTTAGCTCCTACTCATAAAGTGACGCCTGTCTCCAGCTTTAAATCTGGTAGAAATTGTAGCCAATCACGTAGCCTATGGTTTAATGTCTAGGGTATATCTACTGTGTCAAATACTTAAGTTTCAAAATAGCGCAGTGGAGTTTACCATCTTAGAACATTAATATCTTTGTTCTCCCAACATTTATATTCTTACAAGGTTTAGATGTGATATCTTTATAGCAGAACAGTGCTGGAAAAAAAATGGTTTGTGACGTTCATGACACTAAACCTGTTCGCACTGTTGTCTTCACGTGAAATGTTGTATGGTGAAATCTCTTTGCCGTGGGATTTCTGGTAGACCCAAAGAAGATGACAGCTTTACTTGTTGTCTGTTGGAAAGGCCTGGAGTTAGCAGTATAGCGTAATTTTTAAGATCTTTGGTGTGCACTGCTCAATAATAAATGTATTACCAACGAGTTTTAATCAAAAATACAGTAGTATATTTCCGTGGCAAAATGTTGTTTTCTGAAAAAGTTACAGGCAGAATAAATCGAGTTGTACTGAGGCAATGATTGAAGCCAAAGCATAAATTTTCATTTATTTTATATCTATTCACTATTACTTATTTAATTTGGTAGTTGTTTGCTAAATACAGGTCCTTTAGTTAAGTTAAATAAATGATGGTTAAAATGAAAGAACCATTCATCCTTTGGTTAAGTTAAATAAATTATGAGAATAATGAACACAGCATTTAGCCTTCGGTTAAGTTAAATACATTATGATCGGAATGAACACAGCACCTATCCTTCAGTTAAGTTAAATAAATTATGATCTAATTGAACGCAGCACATATCCTTCAGTTAAATAAATGATCAGAATAAACGCAGCATCTATCCTCCTGTCAAGCTAAATGATGGCTCAGTCATTAAAGGATTGTTTCCACTCTGTTATTAATCAGTTAATCCTCCTCCCGAATAACAGATAAAGAGTTGTCATTTGTGCCTTAGCCCTCTGGGCTATGCTGGTGGCTAACAATGAAGGACTCGCTTGTCAGTCTTCCCCAGTTCTTTCCCATCATCGCCGGTAATTCTCTTCTTCTTAAGTATTCAATCCATGGATTGGTCTGCGGCAGTTCTCCAGTCAGCTCTATTTATAGCTTTCCTCTTCATCTCGTCATAGTTTCTGCATCCTACATCAGACATGATTTGCTGTACATATTGTAGGCGTGGTTTTCCTCGACATCTTTTGCCTTCAACCATTCCCTCCAATACCGTTTTCAGCAAGCTATCGTGTTTCGAAATATGTCCTATCAGTCTGGTCCTCCTCCTCTTTATGCTTTTCCATAAGGTATAATTTTCCTCCACCTTTTTAAATACTTCAGCATTCGTTATTTTTTCTGTCCAGCTAATTTTTAACTTTCTTCTATAACACCATTGTTCAAAATAATGTAACCTCCCTTTTTTCTTCTCATTAGGTATTAATTCCACCGTGAGAGACCAGCTGAACAGTTGTGGGGAGTGCCTTGGCCCTCTCAGTTACTCTGGATGCTGCCTGTGATTAGGTCAGTCCATCCACATTAAATGCTTGCTCCCATCATCGCCGGTAGTTCCCATTAAGAAGCTAATCCCACTGTGGGAGAGCAGCTGAGCAGTTGTGGAGTTGGTAGGGGTTCAGATCGATAGCTCCAGGCACATCGCCATGTGCTTGGACATACCTGCATCTCACTCACTACCTTTCAGCTCAACAATCAATATAGTTGGGGAAAAATCATCCTAATTTTCTACAGACACAGAGTTCAATTTACGTGCAAAGATAAGACTTCAAGTGATCTCAGTGGCGGCCAGTAATATGGTTGCAGTGTTGCACAACAACCAGATTAATTCAAGAAAAACAATTAATACCGTAATATTAATGTTCGACCCTGGCGAAATGTAAATATTATACATCAGAAAGCTGTACTATAATGAGGCTCATTATAGTACACGTTTTCATTATGATACAGTTTTTCCCACCAATCAGACCTCAAGAAACTGTTGTGTGACCAATTAGGTAAGGATAGCATCGCACCTGAGCTGACTTCCACGGCCTTCCTATTTTGAATTTCACTGCGTGCCTAGTGTCAAAGTTGGGTATTCCAGGATGCCATGGTCAAATACAAGGTATTCTCTGCGTCCCATGCGCTCGGATCAGTACATAAAACTGGCAAAATCTCGACAGATATTTATGGATATTTATGTTCGAACATAAAATAGTTATAATAATTATCGTCGAACATAAAGAGTCGTATGCAACTCACCTATAATGGTAATTAAGACACTCGTATGAAAATTATAAAACTCGCATACGCTCGTTTTATAAACATACTCGTGTCTTAATTATTGCCATTATAGGCTCGTTACATAATGTACTATTTTAGTAAGAAAGGCTGTACGATTCCTTTTATATGTATAGGAATTCATAATCTGCTGTTTAATAATTCAGGAAATCTTATAGAAAGCAACTGTGAACTGTCTGACAAAGCGAAGCGCGCCTACTATCTGGGAGCGCTCGTCCGTTTGGTCGTTGCCAGGCCCAAGCACCGACCAGATCTCAATAGTGAGGGGTATAGCAGAGATACTAGACCGATAGTTAACAACAGTTAACTCGGCTGGTCGTTGCCCACTGATTGCAACAAGGGAGCCAAGGCGCGGATGGAGACATCCGAGATGCTCCGTCAACTGCCGATAATATTTCTTGCAGTGTAATTTGCGTGTTCGTTCTCGCCCTCGTATATAACTTACGTTGTTTTGTTATCGTGAAGGTTTTCATGTAGACTAACTTATAATCCATTTAATCTGATGGCAATGTGATGTTTTCTGATGGTTGGTTGGTTCCTTAGTTTAGGGGCTGCGACAACGCCGTGATGTAGCCCCGTGTACTTCGGGTGTGTGTAGAATCTGTCTGATAACCGGTGTTAATTGTAATGACTGTATTTGTGTGTGTTATCTGTTTATTAATTCAAGTAAGGACTGCAAACTTTGAATTTTTCAACTAGTTCCTACTTTTGCCGCCAAACGCCACCGTCAACGACTACTAGTTCAGAACTTGGCTACTAGACGCCTGGCGACGAACGTAGGAACCTGAGCGTTGTTTACATTTTAAACCTAATTTAGCTTCGCACAGGTGTAATTAGTGGAAGGTTCTTTAACATGCTATAAATCGATGACATGGGACCGCCGGCTTTACTACCCCTCCAAAGGAAGACATACTGAGGGATTTTTAACACTCTTAAAATATCCGACGACTTCGGGTTTGAACCCGCGATCTTGGGCATAGAAGCTCAGCATGCTACCAACTACGCCACCGAAGCCGCTGATGTTCTCTGAAATGCGGCATTCGTGATGAATGAGGTACATCCGTTTTACCGGCGCAATTGAGTACAGTTTTCTCTGATATCAAGCAGTCTTTTAACTCTAAACCCCATCGCCCCTTAATGAAAATAGTGCACACCCAGAACAATTATCCACCAGCCGCCACTGAGTGATCCATTTCTGGCCAGTAATGTTTATTTTTACATGAAGCCTCCGTGGCTTAGGCGGCAGCACGCCGGCCTCTCGCCGCTGCATAGTCGGTCAAAATCGAAATCTAGGGGGACAAAATTATTTTTACGTTTTAATCATGAATTTAGATTGAAAGCAACGAATATAATTTGTTTACTTCATAACAAACATCAGTTAAGACCTTTTTTAAGCTGCGTCCACACATGCAAGAAATTGCCTATGACTAGGAGTTGGATAGAGCATTGAGTTATCTCTTCCGAACAATTTTCTACCCCTAATTATCTTTTAACAAAGTCACAAAGTTCCACTTTTGACATAATCGTCGAACCCAGTGCTTCAAACAGTTGTAAACGTGTGAGAACTGGTTGCGCGGCATCTTCTAAAACGTAAAACAACAAGTAAGTTGTAAAAAGATGCAAAAAAATCTTATAACAGGCGTAAACTACAAAACTTTATCTACATTTTAACATTAAGTAGAAAGTGACGCAGGGTGACGCGACATACTAAAAATCTAAGTGAAAATATAATTTTAAATATAATAGTTAAATATTATATGATGCAAATATAGCTAAAATTACGTAACAATTACGCCCATTAATAACTGAAACACGTTACAAAGATCACACCTTCAACTGCATGTTCCATCTTAAAGCATCACACTAACCACAAAGACAACCAAACCACTGCCACTTACATTCACCCACCAATTCAGACTGCTCGAACAGTGGTGACAGATTTACACTAAGATGCGTTTATATCCCAGAATAGTGAGCGGCAATTGTAAGAGAATGCTGTAGAAGTAATACATTTTGATTTTTTTAATTTTGAAAATAAATAATTTTTTCCTCCTAGATTTAGATTTTGACCCACTGTGGGCTGGGTCCGTGGTCACTCCATGTGAGATTTGTGCTGGACAAAGCGGAGGCAGACAGGTTTTTCTCCGCGTACTCCGGTTTTCCCTGTCACAACTTCATTCCAGCAACACTCTCCACTATCATTTCATTTCATCTGTCATTCATTTAATCATTGCCCCAGGGGAGTGTGACAGGCTACGGCAGCCGCCACAGTTCATATCCTCGCCACTAGATGGGGGCTTCATTCATACCATTCGACTGGAAGCAGGCTGTGGATTTTTAGTGTTTATTTTTACATGCACCAGCAGTTCAACAAGGTGGTGAGTCTGTCATGGTATGGGGTTGCATCACATCTGAAGGACCTAGTGAACAATGCAGGAAGTTATGCTGCATTAGTCACTGGACTGAGGAACCAACCAGCCAACCAGTGTCCATCTCTAAATTCTTAATTTCATTCTAAATTTGTATACTTCAATCTGTCTAAAGAGGGGCAGATGACCTCGTAGTTCTGTCCCTTAAAACCTTAATAACTAACTAAATACATCACTCCAGCCTTGTTTAAATCTTATTTTTGATGTGTAACATCTTTCCACTCGGTTGCTGGATATTTGTGTGGGAGTGATTTTGAAAAATGGGACGGAAGTGGATCGGAACGATCGAGGTGGCACCAGCTGGCACACTTCCGTTCGATCGAACGGAAGTGTAAGACGCACTGCCAACTCGATCGATCAATCCAGCTGGCAGTGGTAAGATCCAGCTGGCAGTGGTAAGAGAAACAATGAGCGCGCGGTGTCGGAAATTGATACCATGACGTACTCTCGGCCATGTGGAAAGTATATGACATACTGAACGGTAAACGCTCATGCGAACTCTGGTGTCAAGTGATTAAAACAAAGCACACGGTACATGTTCGAAGTCTTCGTATCAGTATTTAAATGGTAAAATGTCTTAATATCAAACATTGTAAGTAGTCGGCATTGCCGGTATTATGTTTCTGCACAATGGCTATTCGAATATTAACCCACATAACGGTAATGTAGTCATCAATATAATATAATCGTTGTGGTTATACGAGAATTGAGCAAGCCTTCATGAACTATTTCTGAAAACATTCTCTTTACTCACATGAGAGCCTATTCATAAGGCATTTTAAACTCAATTTCACGCAGGAACATTATCGAAACAAGCAAAATATAAATGAAACTTAATTCCGTTATGCAGTATTATTGGAACGTGGAAATAAGTCGCCATCTTGCGCACAACATTTGCGTAGTCGAAATAGCCGTGGGGTTAGCGCCTATGACTGTGAATCCAGAGATCTCGGGTTCGAATCCCGGACGGGGTAGATATTTTTGCTGCCAGATTATCACTTTAAACGATATTTATCATATCAATATGACTCATTTTTAACAGAATCCATATGAAATTGCGTGTTGGTCTGTGAATGAAGAGGACCAGTTTATAAGGAATTTAAGGTTATGAGCGGTGTCGCGTCTATTAATCTAGTTGATCCATATCGTATTCTTTATTTAGGCTAGTGCTGGTGGAAGCTACAAATCATCTAATAAAATGAGTTCCGTATTATAAACTACAATATCTGTAGAACACTCCATTTTACAATAGATTAATATTTGTCCCAATAATAGTATAATATACCGGTGTATCAACAATTTCACGTGAGGTTTCTTCTATGTCAGATGTTACACATCATATGCGACTACTGTAAGTCTCGTAATTGTTTGTGTATGGTTTTCAAAAACAGTTTGTCTCCCAATAAATAGTTATTGCTGTATCAATCTGCACATGTACTACTTGGAGCCAGATCTAAAACATTCTCAAGAAATGGATTCTCTGTCTCACTGTGGTCACCCATGACTCGTAGCATTCAGGGAATCTCGATCTCGCCTGTAATCAAGCGGGACGCCCCATGAGGTATGATTGGCGTGCCGCAGCCGCCAGCCGCTGTTCATCTAATTACGAGCGTCGCCGCAATGTGGCAGCACGCTCGCTCCATTATTTACCAAGCCCAGCTTCGCTTCCCGTGTGACTCATCGCTTATTCAACTGAACCTCAGGTCTAGGTCACTCTTTAGACAGGACCATGCCTGATTACTAGCGGTCACTTCAATAGTTACACCCATAGTCGCCGTCTTGGGGAGTACTGTAATAGTATTAATTAATTTTTCGTTTTATTCGTAGTCAGTTTACCCTCCAGGTAGGCTTTTCCCACGGACACAGCGAGGTATCCCACCTTTACCGCCTCTACGGGCAGTGTCCTGGAGCTTGACATCGGGTTGTCAGATATAACTGGGGATGCGGGACTAGCACCTCGCCCAGGCTGCCTCACCTGCAAAGTGAACAGGGGGCCTCATTAGGGATGGGACGGGATGGGACGAATGAGAGGGATAGACAAGGAAGAGGGAAGGAGGCGGCCGTGGCCTGACAGTAGGTACCATGCCGGAATTTGCCCGAAGACGAAGTGGGAAAACCACGGAAAACCACTTCGAGGATGGCTGAGGTGGTAATTGAATCCCCTCTACTCATTTGGACCATCCGAGGCTGACTAGACCCCGTTCTAGTCCTCATACGACTTTTCAAATTTCAAATTTCGTGGCAGAGCTGGGAATCAAACATCAGACCTCCTAGGTGGCAGCTAATCACGCTGACCACTACACTACGGAGGCGACGATCTTTAATTAATTCCAGGATAATTTTCCCATTTCTAAATATGATCAGCTTGTTTGAATATCGCCAGAGGAAGCTGAGTATTGTTATTTAAAGTATTAGGAATTAATAAGAATGAGCAAGATCTACACACATTTGCCAGAAAACACTAAATAAAGATAGTTTTCCAGTCGGTCAATACATATTGGGCCCAATTACATTAGGCGGGAAAATAAGTAGGAAACGACCTAACTTGTTGACATCGAATATAGATAGAGGTATTAGGAAGTTATTTTTGAAAGCCTTTGTCTGTAGCGTGGCGCTCTACGGAAGTGAAACTAGGACTGTTGGAGCAGCAGAAAAGAGGAGAATTGAAGCGTGAAATGTGGTGTTACAGGAGAGTGATGAAGATCAGATGGGAAGATAGGGTTACAAATGAAGAGGTATTAAGACGATTGGGAAAGAAGGGATGTTACTGGCGACTGCTTATGAAGAGAAGAGATAGGTTACAGATACTAAGACACCCAGGAATAGCAAGCTTAGTTATGGAAGGAAGGGTCGAGGATAAGAACTGTAGGGGTAGACTAAGGTTAGCATTTGTTAAACAGAATGGTGTTTGAAGCTGTTTTTAATATTGCCTTAGGAAATGAAAGTGTGATGCTTTTCAGTCGACCAACACGATTGTACCCAAATGAGATGGGTTAGTCTCTAATCCTGAAAAAAAATACATGTATTTATTAATCTCATGTAATTTTTTAAACATAAAAGTGTTATTATGTTATAAATATCTCACGTAATATTTCTTTCAGTTCAGGGCGTTTACATACTTGTAAATGGACACAATTTGTGTTGACCGACTGAAAAGCTAGCTATAATAGAACTAGGTAAACATTGGTTGGTTCCTCAGTTTAGGGGCTGCGACAATGCGGTCATTTAGCCCCGTGTACTTTGGGTGTGTGTAGAATCTGTCTGATAACCGGTGTTAATTGTGATGGCTGTATTAGTGTGTGTTATCTGTTTTAATTCAAGCAAGGACTGCATGCAATAATTTCTAAGTAGTTTCTTTATTTTGTCACCAAATGCTACCGTCCACGACACCTAGCTTGCGGACTTGGCTACTAGATGGCATCGCAGTCAGCACCTGGCGGTGAACGTTGGAACTAATAGAATGTTATCAATTCTAGTCTACACATTTCGGCTTCACACAAGTGTAGTTAGTGGAAAGTTCTTTTTCATGCCATAAATCCATAACATGGGACCGCCGGCGTTACTTCCCCTACGAAGGGAGGCATACAGAGGGATTTTAACGCTCTTTAAAAATCCGACGACTTCGGCCGGAATTGAACCCACGAACTTGGGCATAGAAGCTCAGCATGCTACCAACTACGCCACCGAAGCCGCCAGGCAAACACTGAAAAATGGCTTCTAAGACTTCTAGAAAACACTAAGATAATCTTACTATACGATCAGAAAGTCTGCCTGTTCCTTACACAAATTGCACCGTTTCACCAATCTGAATGAAATGTTGTATAGCCTACTTACTTTTAGGGCCATACTAAACACTGCCTAATTAAAATTTGGACAACCTTACCCATTCCGTAAATTAAGGCTCTTTGGTGCATTATTAGCATTGTCAACATTGCCATGACGAGCTTGTAACATCAAGCCATGTCCTTGGATTCTGTCACTACAGTGGCGCCTCGTGAGACAAACCTGAGAAGTCGTGGGTTCGATTCCCATCTCATCTATCCTGAAGTGGTCTTCCGTGGTTTCCCACTTCTACTCCATGAAAATGCCGGGATGGTTCCTAATAATAATTATAATAATGAATAATGCCATGTGGCCCCATGGGAGACCAAATGCAGGTCTGTCTAGTTGACTCCCGAGGGAAACCTGCGCGTCCTAATAAGAATGAAGTGATGAAGACGTGACATACACCGAGTCCACTGGTCAGGGAATCAATCCCAGGAGATTAAAATCCCCGATGGCCCGGCTGGAAATCTCACCCGGGACCCTTCAAGCCAATGCCTAGCGCACTAACCAAATTCGCCACGAGGCCGGACACAATATTAATAATATTGTCTACAACAAAAAATGTCTGCCCTCATTCACCAAACTTCGTCTTTACAACACGGTTATTAAACCTGAGGTGCTTTATGCCAGTGAGACATTGACGTTACACACTAAGGGCGACTTGGAAAAAATCTTCACAGAGGAAAGAAAGATAATAAGGAGAATTATTGGACCAAAGCACACATATGAAGGATACTGGCTTCACTCCAGAGACACCACAGAGAAATCGTCCAACCTCGCAGCAGACATCAGAAAGAGGCGACTAAAATTTTACGGCCACATCAGCAGACTCCCACAAACCAGACTCACCAACAATATTCTTAGATACATACAGCGGTTCAAGACTACTACACCCTGGATGATGCAAGTCAAAATTGATCTGGAAAAAGCACAAGTCGACCCAGAAGACGCCATAGACAAAAGCGTCTTTCGACACAAGGTAGGCCTATACAAGAGGGAAGTGTTGTCAGAGAAAGCAGCACCTACAGCCCAAAGATCAAAGTGGACCGAAGAAAGGAAGAGGGCCTTTAGTGCACGAATGAAAGAGTATTGGAAAAACAGAAAGAAAAAGAGTCATGATTGCTTCTCGTGGTTTAATAGGCCTGTAACGTGTGAAATAAAATAAATAATAATAATAACAGTCTAATAATAGTAATGATGAAAGCTATAAGGAAACAAATGAGTCGGAGCAAGAACAGCAACTCCACTGGTACTGACAACAAAGATAAGTCCCCTTCAGTAGAACGAGCTGGAGTAATATCACAATTGAATTTATCGAATGCGACCCTCTGTAATGAGGCTGGCTCGAGTGCATCTCTGCAGTGGAGAGCACAATGCGGTCTCATATGTGATGAGTCAACAGTTCTGCAGTTCTAGCTGGGTTTACTCGGTCGAAGCCCCATGATTGCAACGGACATTCTTCGCCATTTCTATCAGGATTCACAGCTTCCTCCTCAGTGGATCCGTCTTACAGTAAAAATGTTGCTTTCAACGAAAACAAAAACTAAGAAAGAAACAGTAGGTTGGTTGGTTGGTTCCTTGGTTTAGGGGCTGCGACAACGCGATCATTTAGCCCCGTGTACTTTGGGTGTGTGTAGAATCTGTCTGATAACCGGTGTTAATTGTGATGGCTATGTTAGTGTGTGTTATCTGTTTAAATTCAAGAAAGGACTGAAGACAAGAATTTCAAGTAGTTCCTACTTTTGCTACCAAATGCTACCGTCCACGACACCTAGCTTGCGGACTTGGCTACTAGATGGCATCGCAGTCAGCACCTGGCGGCGAACGTTAGAACTAATATAGCGTTATCAATTCTAATATACAAATTTTGGCTTCACACAAGTGTAGTTAGTGGAAGCTTCTTTTTCATGCCATAAATCTATAAAATGGGACCGCTAGCTTTACTTCCCCTCCGAAGGAAGACATACTGTGGGATGTTTAATGCTCTTGAAAAATCCGACGACTTCGGCCGGGTTTGAACCCGTGACCTTGGGCATAGAATCTCAGCATACTATCAAATACGCCACCGAAGCAGCCCAAAAAACAGATACAGATACACGACTAACGTGCCAGTAAATCTACTGACATGGCTCCCTCGTATTTCCGAACCCTCAAATGCCAGCTGACTGCGCCAGGATTCGGTCCTGCAACCTTATACACAGCAGGCAAGAATTAATTACCGGCAGCAGTGACAAATTTGAAATCTGATTTCATAAATACGGACAATTTGTTTAAAAAGTGCGAATAAACAAACAAACAAACAAACAAGCAAGACGATAGCCTCTGTCAGAACTGTGTCGCGTCACACATTTATACACATGCGAGAGTTTTCGCACAGGTCCGCTAGTTTATATTATTTTGGCATCCTATCTATCCACATACGTAACTAACCTACTAGCCGTCTTTTTAAATGAAATACGAAGCTGCTGCAAAATTTAGAACCATTACTTACACAGCAAAGTATCACACTCTCAACCGGCTATACTGAGCGGGCAAGTTAAAATAACATCTCTGGCATCGATGGGGAATAAAATGATCAGCCAACAGCTATGACCAATGTTCATGTCAATGTCAATGTTCATTACTCCATTGAACCTAAGCCACTGCGACTGCTACTCTCAAATATCCCTAACTTCAAAGTACCTAATCACAACTTAAAACCATCGCAAAACGCAATTCCTTATTTTAAAGTAAAATTATCTGGCCATAAGCGCTTCAATGCTAAGCCTGAATAATATTTCATTTTTAAATATTACTAGCGGACCCGTGCGAAATCTCGCGTGTTCATAAACCACATCTTCCCCAATAGGTTTATAATGAGAGACTTACGGAGAAAGGATGTTATGCTTTAATATCAACCAAATGATTATAGAACACTATTTACATTTCAGTTAGAAATCCAAGTTCTACGTTCCCTAACTTAAGAAGACAATCACTGAAAATTGGATCAACGTAACACTCACCGGTTATTCGATATTTATGAAATTATACAATTTGAGTACTCATTCCTTTGATTTACTGTTTCTGAAATCCATGCAAAATGATAAAGGAAAGACATCAGAACGTTAAAACAAGTAGTTCCGTGAAGAACTACACAGCCTATTTTCATATATCCTACTCATGTTAATTGCCTCTATCTACATACAACATTTCAGTTTAATTGCTGTAACAGATTCGTAGATATTGAGAACCGTCTAAATATTTCAGATGGTCGCCAGGTTGGATTTTTATTTTTGTTCTATTACATTAAGATTATTGTGTACGTGTGGTATACAAACTTCAATCGCATGATTAGAACACAAGAAGTAAAAACGAGATTTTAAAATTACGCACAGCAGCCATCTTGTGATTATGCAAACAATTGAAATAAATTAGATGCCAGTGGATCAACATTTGTATAAGCATTTAACGTGCAACGTTTCACGGCACTCGGATAGTTAATTCGCGAGAAACGTCCATTTAAATATTTATATTTCGCGTCGCCGCCATGTTGGATTTGTGCTCACCAGGTTACTGAAAGTCCTATAGGTGAACATATGTTCATAGTCTCTATGAACATAAAAAAATTCAGTTTGGTTGCTGTAAAAGATTCATAGATATTGAGAACCGTCTAAATATTTCGGAAGCTCGCCATTTAGGATTGTTATATGTATAGGCCATGGAGTTATGTACCATTCAAGGACAATTATTGCCTAGGTTCATTATTCAAACTTTCACTTCGATCGCATGATTACGACACAAGAAATAAAAACTTAATTTTAAAATTTCGCACAGCCGCCATCTTGAGGTTATGTAAACAATTGAATTAAATTAGATGGCAGTGCATTACAAATCGCAAAATCATTTACTGTACCACATTTCACGGCGCTCAGAGAGTAAAATCACGAGAAAAGTCTATTAAAATATTTCAAATTCGCTTGGTCGCCATGTTCGTTTTGTACTTTACAGGTTTATGAAATATACATAGATAAACTTGTATCAGTACCCTTTATCACCGTACACAATTGCAGGGTCATATCTGTAATAGTTTCGGAGATATAGAATGTCAGTGAAATATTTCGCACAGCCGCCATTATGAGGTTATGTAAACAATTGAACTAAATTATACTCCAGTGCATTACAATGTGTATAAACAATTGCTGTACCAAGTTTCATTACGTTTGGAGAGTTAAATCGCGAGAAAGGTCTATTTAAAAGTCTCAACTTCGCTTGGCCACCATGTTGGTTTTGTAGTCACCAGGTTTTTGAAAGTCTCATAGGTGAACTTCTAGTAGTGCCCTTTATCACAGTACACAATTTCAGGGCGATATAGGTAACAATTTTGGAGATATTGAGTGCTAGTGAAATATTTCGCACAGCCGCCATGTTGGATTGGTGAGACGTAACAAAATTTGAAGGACACGGTCGAGGTCGCCGGGAATAGCGCTATGAACTTACCGAGTTTCATTGAAATCGCTCCCCAGCTGTTAAGATTTTATTAGACACACACACACACACACACACACACACACAAGCACACACACACGGACAAAAGGTGATCTCATAAGCCTATTTTTTCAAAATTGAAAATAGGCTAAAAATTACATGAAACAGACGTCACAGTAGGCAAAATGTGAAGTGAACAGCAATATGGAGCGTATTTTCCTACAGCAAAAGTAACTGCAAATCGCATACTTCGTACATATTTTTAACAGCGATATGGAGTGTATTTTCCTACAGCAAAAGTAACTCCAAATCGCACAATTCGTACATTTTTAAAGTCATTTTTAAGGAATTATAGATATTTATAAAATTAGAGTGCAATACGTCTCTGCTTATGTCTATTCTCTTTCATTTGAATTCTAACTTGTCACGATCGGTCGCTTGTGAACGCTGCAGGAGGGATCTATACTACTGAAATAATATTATTTTTATCAAATTAAAAAACAAACCCTCTCTCCCCCTCTATAAGGTGATTCACGCACTGCTTGATAGCAGTAGTCACAGTATGGTTCTTGTAATAATGGCGCCATGGGCCTCTTCTCCTCATATATCGGGTGTTTCTTCAGTGGTTATGAAGATATCTTGAAATGTGTTGGTAGATTCAACCGAAATAGAGATCGGCTTCGTCATATGGCGAGTATTGAAACGTTTTTATATTTGTGGAAATCTGAAGCCATTCTTTTTTCAGTGTTGCCTATGCAAATTGTCTTTTGCTGTTTTACAATCGGTCAGTTTTGATATTTTTATATCTTTTTGTTTGCCATTCAAAACAAAAACCTGTTTATAGTTTAAATATATTTTAGCAATCGAATAGATTATTTGTTTGTTTTGAATGTTTATTAATTTATTTTTCTTTCATTCATTTGTTCATTAACTGTCGGGGAAGCGCGCCTGCATGACCTTCACTAGAACTAGCGTGGGGTAATTTTTGCCATTATGAGATTGTTATTTTTACTCACCGTGGGTCATTATGAATAAACTTTTAATTGAAAAATATCAACTAAACATTTATTTACATACCTGGGAACATTTTGTACTCATTTGCTTTACGCAAGGTCGCTCTGTCACAATATTTGGAGCACGTGTTCTTCCTCTAGTAACGGGAAGTTCAGACCAGTTTCAGATCATTGTCTCCTGATGAAGATCTATCTTCCTCAACAACTTCTTCGTCTGAAGCTTCAAAACATTCCTGCATATTTTGATCCATCAATATTCTTCTTCTTCCTTTGTTTATTTTCGGCGCTACTCCTCTCGACAATACACACACGAAACGAGAACTCCAATTACTGGTAGTAGACAGGCGCGTAGGGTAAAAACTTTCCATACTTAATTGCATAACACAATTATCACCGCCCAACTAGCGGCTTTGGTGGCGAAACCGGTAGCATGCTGAGCTTCTGTGCCCAAGATCGCGGGTTCAAACCCGGCCAAAGTCGTCGGATTTTTAAGAGCGTTAAAATCCTTCAGTATACCTTTCTCCGGTGGTTCCATGTCATAGATTTATGGCATTTAAAAGATCCTTCCACTAATTAAACTCTTGTGAAGTTAAAGTTTCAGGTTAGATTTCGTTGGAATGCTCTATCAACGTTCCAACGTTTACCACTAGGTGTCAGTGACATCTGGTAGTGAACGTTGGAACTACTTGAAACTGAACGGAACTTGTAGCTCACCCCATGGGTGTCCACATTGAAGCAGCTACAGCCTCTGGCGGGCCGAACATGTCCTCGGACACTCCCGGCACTAACAACCATACGCTAAATAAATAAATTAATAAATAAATAACCGCTCAACTAATTGTTGAAGAGAAGTGAAACACAAGTGATGGACGAGTCCACATGAAAGCTCGTGAAAAATAAACCCGTCGTGTCCCACCTGAGTCTTGCTTCTTACGGGCAAATATCACCCCGCGCGAGTCCTCAAGGGTATAGAAAGCTTTTCAGTCGGTCAACACAAATTTTGCCCAAGTCCATAGGTGGCGAAACAAGTATTTAAACGCCCTAGCCTGAAAGAAATATTAGATGAGATCCATCCAGAGGTTCACCCGTGACATCCATAAAGATACAGTCAGCCTGAGAGACTAGACTTTATATCATTTCAAATGACGCATGCTACAAATGCTACACACGTTAGAAAGGCTCAGGAGGGCTTCGAGCGAAAGCCCCAGGACTCTTTCAACAGACTCCATTACCCATTAACATAGGCTTCCCGTGCACTCTGCAGCATGACGTCACGTACTCGCCGTCTCCGTTCGCATAACGCCAGACCCCAGGAGTAAACTCAGACTCGGTGCATATGCACTGAACAACATGATGACGTCATACACGCCGTAACCGTGACGCATAACGGTAGACCTAAGCATAACGATGAAGTCGACAAGATTATTTGAAATGATAAAACGGCAGTAGTGACACTCGAGCGCAGCAACAGAAGAGTGAGAGAGAGAGAGCGCGTTGCAGCAGAATTTATTTATTTATTTATTTATTTATCGTATGGCTTTTAGTGCCGGGAGTGTCCGAGGACATGTTCGGCTCACCTGAGTCTGTAGCTGCTTCCAGCGGACACCCTGAAGGGTGAGCTACAAGTTCCGTTCAATTTCAAGTAGTTCCAACTTTCGCCACCAGATATCAATGATACCTAGTGGTAAACGTTGGAACTTTGATAGAGCGTTCTGACGAAATCTAACCTAACAATTTTGCTTTACACAAGTTTAGTCTGTGAAAGGATCTTTTACATGCCATAATTCTATGACATGGGACCGCCGGCTTTACTTCCCCTCCGAAGGAAGGCATACTGAAGGATTTTAACGCTCTTAAAAAATCCGACGACTTCGGTCGGGTTTGAACCCGATATCTTGGGCACAGCAGTTCAGCATGCTACCGACTACGCCACCGAAGCCGCAGCAGAAGAGAGATATCATCACCTTTCACTGTAACACTTTTACACGAACGTTACTGTATTCCAATATGAGAAAATGACTGAACTATTACAAAGTAGTCCAATGAATTCCATAAAATTGCCAAATAATGATGCATAGCCTACTTTTTAGAAAATAACATAAAAATATGAACTATGATGAGGATTTATGTATAAGCTAGCAATGTTTGTAATAATAAATAAAAATAAAATTAGCCTATAGACGTTGTAATATATTAATAACAACTTCACTAAGCTATCTTCTTTCATCCCCTACGTTGGGCGACATTGTTATATATTAATATAACCAACCTGTTAGCCACCTCAGGTTGTGGGGCAATATTCTTGCTTGAATGCACACAAAGACTAGGAGACCAACATTACAAAATACACACCATTTATTTAATATAGGCAAGCTTCCAGTACCTATGCCTTGGCATCATACACCCAATCAACACTGTCACCATTTCACATTACATTTTCCACAAAAAAATACTTCAGCTCCCGTCTTGCCTCAAATTCCACTGCAAACAACCCATGTCCATACTCCACATATCAAAACTCAGAATTATTCAATCTTTGATTTATCAAAACAAACAAACAAATAAAACTATGTTTCATACACAAATATAATTCACTAACTGTCCTCCATCTTGACACAAAATTCTCTATCAACAACTCATCACCATGGCAACGTCCACATGCCATCTTGACCCAAGGCTAGTAAACTACAGAGGTTGCCTCAATATGGAGCTCTTAGGCGAGGGGATCGCGGAGGGAAGGGAAAGGACGTGACGTCACACGTTTCCTCGTAGCGCGCGAGGCGAGAGATATGCAAGGAAATTCAACTTTCCCACACATTATATTGTATGGATCGCAGTGGTTTAAACGCGTGTTTTAAGCCATTTTTTTTTTTTATAATCATGCCAGGCCAAAGATGTGCTGTGGCAGTTTGTCACAGTTATTATAAAGTTGGAAATGACGTGTCGTTTTTCACGATGCCAAAAGACGCATGCCTTCGCAATCAGTGGATTGCTGCATGTAAATGAAAAGGTCATTGCAACCCTCAAACAAGTAGGATATGTTCCCTCCACTTTAAGAGTGAAGACTTCGAATTAGACTACAGGGCCGAATTGCTTAATATAAAGCCAAGATTTCCAAGGAATCTAAAACCAAATGGTAAGTGAGCCTAGCTTGCCTACTCTTAAGTTTTGATGACCTGCTAGGATGATTTTAAAGCTGTTAATATTTTTGACATATTTCGTACATGGTATCAGGGGCGTATATACAATTTTTTCGATGGGGGAGTGGGGAGGGGAGGGGCTGACTATCGTGGAAAATTGTGAGTACTTAATGAATTGTCTATTATAGCCTATGGAGTATGAATGGAAACTGTGAAATACATTGTATGTTGTACCCAATTTGGCTCTTTTCGGGGGGATCTGGAGCCCCCTCAGCCCCCCCCCCTTATATACGCCCATGCATGGTATTTTGATTTTGGACAAGATGGAAAATTTCATGAGTAATTCTCTTTGCATTGGTAAAAGTTCTTTGCAAATATTCCAGAAAGCAGTCATCATTTCAATAAAATCCCTTCGACTTCTGTACCAAGATATAACCCGTAGGCATAATACAAAGTACATTCTCACACATAGGCTAAATCAAGATGTACCGGTACTGGAAAAACCTCTTTTCACAATTGCGAACTCGTGGTGGCTTTTACGATCATCCTTCTCCCCTTGACTGCATTTACAGACTGATGGGGATGATTATTTTAGGGGGAAAATCCAGGAGTTGTTCAAAAGCAAACAAACACTGCTGATCCAGAATCAGATGATTATGTAGTTGCTAAAGCACTAAACAAAGCTGGCATAGTGTCTGAATCAAGTAACGTGCTTCTAGAACCAACCTTTTAGGGAGCAATGTGCAACCAGAGTCCTTCATTGCCAATATCATGGAACAAAGTGAGGAAGATGGCAAGGCTTATGTTGCAGGTTATGTAGCCCACAAGTTCCAAGATAAATTTCCACAACTTGGGAACTTAATCTATGGAATGCAAACTCAACACGATTATGCATTATCAACCAGGATTAAACCCTTGTCATACGGTGGTATGACCGGTCCCTCACAAACTTAGCTTAACCAGTTCCGGCACATTTCAGCAAAATTCGTCACATTTCACGGAAAATACGGATTTCAACTAGGCAAGAACGTTCTAAGACGAACGACAGATTTTGTGTCTAGAGAAGTTCCTGACGTACCGTCTGGTGGGGTTGAGGCAGCTGTGATAACAATTTTCTTCATCAGATTGAAAGATTCCAATTCTATCTTGCATAAGAAGTGGTTATTGGAAGTCACTAACACCCACGATATTGCTACCAAGTCTAGGCGAATTTCCAAGAAATTCAAGAAGATCACAACATAAAATGTAAGTAGGCTACATTCAGTTATTTTATCACCCATTTACCAAAAATTTCATGAGAATAAACTGTTCTTTGCGTACTCAACAGCTGATGTTGACAGTTTCGTTACGTTCCCCACATGGCGCGTTTGGTATCTTGTGACGTCATCCGCCTTGTGAGCGCTGATTGGTGAGTGAAAATTGAGGCAACCTCTGTAGTTTATAAGCCTTGATCTTGACCTTCTAGATCAAGGAAGCTATCATATGCAATAGCCAAGGCCAGACCACCACCAAGAATCTCAAAGGCGCTGAACTCATAAGACTCTCTGTGGTGGCCTACCAAAATAAATGTCCATGGCTGGCAACCCGATAAAATAAAACAAACTAAAATACCTAAAAGAATCTCTGTAACGTAACCTACAATTGTTAGGTTACAGACGCCCCCTTTGAGAGAGAATTTCTAATTGAAGTTTAGAAATTCACTCTCAACCCTCAAAACAAAACATAAATGAAATACATGAAGCAAACACTAACAAAAACAAAATCACATACAGAGAAACAAATCATGCATCAAAGTCAGAAAAACCATTGGCACAATCATCGCAGAAACAACCATTCAAAGTTCACCACAATCACCAGCATAAATACTTTCTTCTGATCGAGTAGCCGAAACTATCTGATCGAGTCTATCAGACCTTCCTGCAGCATCGGAAAAATCCGACAACAACATCATAGTCAGAAGGAACGGCAGAATCTTCATCATACCAGTCTGTGCCGTTTTCATAAACATCTTCATCTTCATCATTAAGTCTTTCCCTTTCTTCTTCTTTCCCTTATGCTTTCGGTCTTCCTCATCAGCTTCACTGTCTTCCGACTGTGTCTCGCCTGTTCCTTCAGTCTTCTTGGCTGCCTCCTTATCCTCCTTGTGTTCCATGCTGCCCTCAGACGGCAGGGGGACCTGGTCCGCAATCTCCACCTCCACCGTCTGTTTTCTTGCTGCTGCTTGGTCTTGTTGCGCCGTATCCTGGTGTCGGGTCGAGGAAACTTGCGGTCGTCCACCGCAGACAGTTCCATTCCATGGGTCATGCAAACCTGTAGCAGGGCCTGAGCTCGCGCACGGTCTGTCTTCTGCTTGTGCGTCAGCCACTTGCCTTTCGCCTTTATTCTCTCCTTTCCCTTCTTTTTCTTCATCTGCCTTATCATGCGTAGCAATTCCTTTCTTCTCATCTTTTCTTTTCTCTTTGCCTTAATCCCTTTTTTCTTCTCCTTTTTCTTCTTCTGATCCTTCAGTCTCTTATCTCGATCTGCCTGACACCTCTTCCTCTTCTTACTCCTTCTCTTTGCCTTCCATCTGGTCTATTTCTTCCTCCAACTTGTTCTCCTGCATATCATCATCTTTCTCCTCCTACGCTTCTTCACGTTATTTTCTATCTCATCGTCCTCCTTGTTTTCTGTTTTATTCCCCTCCTCCATTTGACATACTCTTCTGTTACGTCGGTGGCGACCTCTGTGTCTACCCCCGCAATTGCTCTCTCTTCTTCGCCTGCTATGGTCTCTCCGATATATACCTCTACAATCTCGTCTTATCTTTTTCACTTCTCGATTATTTTTCATACGCCCCCTAGCATCAAGTTCTTCATAGATCTTATCCTCTTCCTCTACAGACACACTCACAGATTCGACTATTTCAACTTTCTCATCTACAATGCATATGCTAATCACCTGCTCTTTGACCTTGTCAAGCTTCTCAGACATATGCTTACTGACCTCATCAAGGATCTCACCAAGCTTGCTAGACCTTATCTTTTCCACTTGTTCACGCCCTCTAGCATCACGTACTTCACATTTCTTCTCCTCCTTCACAGACACACTCACAAATTCCACCACTTCAACTTTCTCTTCAACAACACATATGCTAGCCACCTGCTCTTGGACCTTGTCAAGCTTCTCAGATATTCTCGCCTCCATACCATCCATCCGGCTGTTCATCCTCTCATCCATACCATCCATCCGGCTGTTCATCCTCTCTTCCATGCTATTCATCTGGCTTGTAATCCTCTCCTCCATCTTATTTCTCTTCTCTAGCAATGTTTGTAATAATAATAATAATAATAATAATAAATAAAAATAAAATTAGCCTATAGAAGTCCCGTGAGTGAAAATACCTCCTGTTTGCACAGGGACGTGCTAGTGATAAGGCTCCGAAATTGAGCAATCCTTGGGAGCTTAGCAATGTTTGTAATGAACCACTTAAAATATGTTTCTGGTGACTGCTAATGAAGAGAAGGGATAGGTTGGTAGGACACTTATTAAGACACCCATGAATATCAATCTTAGTTACGGAAGGAAGGGTCGAGGACAAAATCAGTAGGGGTAGACCAAGGTTAGAATATGTTAAACAGATTGCCTCGGTTGTCGGGTGTCGTAGCATGTAGAGATGAAACGATTAGCTGAGGATAAGGAGGCATGGAGAGCTGCATCAAACCAGTCAGAAGACTGAAGATTCAAACAAGAACAACTTAAAAGATGGCATGCCATCAAAATTCGCGCCCTGGATTACCGGGCTTGCAACTGGATGTCGGAGCAACAGGGCTGTGTCAGCACTCCCCTGTACTCGTGTTTATGTTGGAGCTGAAGATTTATGTTTCCAGTGCCACCGGGGAAGGGCACAGTGGAGGCGTGCGCCCTGAGCATTATGTCGGCAGAACACGCCAACAGAATTGAGATGAAGCAGCTCGTCGACAACTGCTTTGTTACCTTCAAGCGGTACAAAACATTGCCTGCCATTGTAACTTAAAAATAGACGCTTATTTATACACTCCTCCTCTTTAGTTACAACTTGACTAGAAAGGGAAGGCATTTAAGGTGTAATCCTACTGTTGGTTGGTTCCTCAGTTCAGGGGCTGCGACAACGCGGTGTGTGTAGAATCTGTCTGATAACCGGTGTTAATTGTGATGGCTGTATTAGTGTGTGTTGTCTGTTTTTAATTCAAGTAAGGACTGTGGACATTCAATTTTCAAGTAGTTCCTACTTTTGCTACCAAACGCCACCGTAAACGACAACTTGTTCTGAACTTGGTTACTAGAATCCACCGCAGTCGGCTCCTGGCGACGATCGTTGGAACCTAAAAGCGTTACTCAAATCTAACCTATAATTTAGCTTCACACAAGTGTAATTAGTGGAAGGTTCTTTTACATGCCATAAATCTATGACATGGGACCGCCGGCTTTACTTCGCCTCCGGAGGAAGGCATATTGAGGGATTTTCAACGCTCATAAGTAATCCGTCGACTTCGGCCTGGTTTGAACCCGAGATCTTGGGCATAGAAGCTCAGCATGCTACCAACTACGCCATCGAAGCCGCTGTGAACCTACTGTACTTTGCTGACTCATCACACCCCTCTTGGAGAATATCATAGACAGCTAGGTGTAGAAAAACACCCTGTTTCCTTAGCACATTCTTGAAATGTCTTACAGGATCGAACAGATTCCAATTATTTATTTCATACGCACTTCCGAAATGAAGTTTATAAGAACAATGCTTTAAAGGACAAGGAGAGACAAAGTAAGGAACGAAACAAACAGGACAGAGGCTGGCATAGATATCAGTGCTACAAAATATTTGCAGAAGCAACGATTAGGATGGTATGGGCATCTTCAAAGAATGAGAGATGAGAGGACACCAAAAGCTTATTTCAACAAGATTATCCCAGGAAAAAGACCAGTCGGAAGACCAAAGAAGAAATGGTTGGACCAAATCAAGGATGATCTTGAAGACAAAGGGCTAGACTGGAGAAGGACCCATGAAGACAAATTATTCATGGACAGGAAAAGGTGGCGAGGGCTCGTTAACAGCACCCGGGCGACTGGAGCTGGAATTTGATGATGATGATGATGATGATGATGATGATACGCACTGCAAAATGGTTTCAAGACGTACGTATGAGCAGAGGTCACCTAACCTCTATAATTCACATGGATGTTATCCGAGCCTATCAGAATTGGGGATTTCATCCAACCGCATTGTGTCGCCGTTCAAGACGAAATCGCTGACCTCAACCATATTCTGTTCGCCGTCGGTAAATATCAACAAACAATAGCCACACCGTACAGAAATCTACTAGACTTACGTATACCCTTTCCCATCAACATAACCTACATCAGAACCCAAACAGACGCTTATACCTTGCCCTTGCACAGCTCTTGAAGACATCTGACAACAACATTTGAGTGCGTGTGATTTTTATTTTAATAATATTAATAATGTTATTGGTTTTACGTCTCATTTAACTAAACAAAAGTTTGCTGCTTTTCAGTCGGTCAACACGATTGTACCCAATTGAGATGGGTTAATCCTATTCCTGAAAAAAATATGAGATTAGAGATTCCTTGATCAAAGCATCCGAAGATTTGGGAAACCCTCTATTATGGAACTGGTTAAAAGAGTCTACTAAGTCGTTTTTGGACCTTAAATGGCGGCCGCTGTCTGGAGGGCCATCTTGTGGTGTTTGGACTCTGTGACAAGAGACTGTGGCAGTTGTTGTTCTTTGTACTATGTTTGAATATGTATGTTGTATAGTTGTGTAGTGAAATAAATAGTTAAATTCATAATGGTTAACACTAATTCGGTGAATTAGTCCCTTAACAAAATATATGGTGACCCCAACGTGAAACTAATGAGAATGTTGGTGTGGTTAGAGAACACATTTCTGACGCTTCATCTGCAGTTAAAAGAAACTTGAAACTTCCTAGGTTGGAACTAGCCAAGTTTGGAGGGGACGTTAAAGATTGGTTAGGATTCTGGAGCATGACCTCTTCTCGCATAGAGGTAACACATGATGCTAGATAATTATTCGTTCGTTGCTTGATTACGAAAATCATTCTATGTACCTAACGTGCATGGTGGCATCCACAGATTTCACTTACTTGTGCCAGGTTCCTTTCAATTACCTTTCCTGTCGGTCTCTCTTGGTCAACTCTTGTTCTCTTCCTACCCCGACGGTATTAGGGTATCCGAGGCCTAGGGAGTCTTTCACATTCCCACTTTAATTGGTCCTTGTCTCATCTTTCCTGATGCCCTCATTCTTCAAGGGGTCAGCCTTCTTTTTCTTTTCATGATATCTCCTGCCTTCTGCACAAGGCACTCAAGGAGGCAGGATGTGTGTAGCCCCACCACTTATGGTGCACCCTGAATAGAGCTACACTCTCAAGAGCACACTTCTGGTGAGTTTGACAGTTAGCAACCCCGAGGGATTCATGCGCTGGGTCCGTTTTTTTCCCTTTTATTATTGACTATGGGACGGACCCTCTCCTCTTTCTCTTTCCTATCTGCCTTTCATGGCTCACCTTCCTTCCAAGTCTCTCATTCCTCATATCTTTTCCTCCTGCCCATTATTTCTTTTCTTTTCCTTTTCAGCCTATTTTCATTTATGAAAAAATAAGCTTATGAGATCACATTTTGTCCGTGTGTGTGTGTGTGTCTCCTCTCCCCCGAAATAAAATCTAAACGGCTGGAGTGATTTTAATTAAACTCTGTAAGGTCATAGTCTATTTTGTCCGTCCACGACCTTACCCTTCAAATTTTATTACGTCTCACCAATCCAACATGGCGGCTGTGCAAAATATTTCACCGGCATTCTATATCTCCGAAACTATTACCGATATCACGCTGCAATGTTGTACGGAGATAGAGGGCACTACTGGAAGTACTTTCAAACACCTGTCAACTACAAAACGAACATGGCGGCCAAGCGAAGTTGAAACATTTAAATAGACTTTTCTCCTGATTTAACCACCCGAGCGCAGTGAAACAGCAAATCTTTATACACATTGTAATGCACTGACATCTACTTTGGCTCAATTGGTTACATAACCTCAAGATAGTGGCCATGCGAAATTTTAAAATTAAGTTTTCATTTATTGTGTCCTAATCATGCGATCGAAGTCAACGTTTGGATAATGATCCTACGCAATAATCTTCATGTAATTGTACATAACTCTACGGCGTACATATATAAAAATCCCACCTGGCGACCATCCGAAATATTTAGACGGTTCTCAATATCTACTAATCTATGACAGCAATCAAACTGAAATTTTGTATGTTGATAAAGGCAATGAACATAAGTTCAGTTATGGAACTTTCAATAAGCTGGCGAGCACAAATCCAACAGGGTGGTGACACGAAATTTACATATTTAAATGGACGTTTCTCTCGATTTAGCGGCTTCGGTGGCGTAGTCGGTAGCATGCTGAGCTTCTATGCCCAAGATAGCGGGTTCAAACCCGGCCGAAGCCGTCGGATTTTTTAAGAGCGTTAAAAATCCCTCAGTATGCCTTCCTTCGGAGGGGAAGTAAAGCCGGCGGTCCCATGTCATAGATTTATGGCATGTTAAAGAACCTTCCACTAATTGCACCTGTGTGAAGCTAAATTGGATAGGTTAAGAATGTAAACAACGCTCTTAGGTTTCTACGTTCGTTGCCAACAGCCGACTGCGGTGGCGTCTACTAGCTAAGTTCTGAACTTGGCCTAGTAGTCGTTGACGGTGGCGCTTGGCGGCAAAAGTAGGAACTATTTGAAAAATTCCAAGTTGCAGTACTTATATTAAAAATATAAAAAAAACAGATAACACACACTATTACAGTCATCACAATTAACACCGGTTATCAGACAGATTCTACACACACCCAAAGTACACGGGGCTACATGACCGCGTTGTCGCAGCCCCTAAACAGAACCAACCAACCATCTCTCGATTTAACCATCCGAGCGCAGTGAAACTTGGTGCGGTAAATGGTTATACACATTTCAATCCTCTGACAACCAATTTATTTGAATTGTCTTCATAACCATAAGAGGGTAGCTGTGCGAAATTTTGAAATCTTGTTTTTATTTCTTGTGTCCTAATCATGCGATTGAAATTTGAATAATACACCTTCGCAATAATCATCATATAATAGTATATAATTCTAGGGCCTACATACATAATAATCCTACAATGTGACCATCCGAAATATTTAGACGGATGTCAATATCTACAAATCTATCACAGCAATCAAACTGATTTTTAGCCTACTTTCGATTTTTGCAAAAAATGAAAGTAGACTTATGAGATCAACACAGGGCGAAAAAAGTGTGTCTGTCTGTGTGTGTGTATGTGTGTGTGTGAGTCTGTGTGTGTGTGTGTGTGTGAGTGTGTGTGGTGTGTGTGTGTCTATGTGTGTGTGAGTGTGTGTACTCTGAATGTCTGTCCCCCCCTATCAATTCGAACACGGTGAATGCGAATTGAACGAAATTTGGTACAAAGGTAGCACTAGAAAAGGACACCTCAGTGTCATGTTTTATATCGCCGCCATCTTTACTAAAACTGAATGGCGGCCACTCAAACGTTCAAAACGTAAAATCAAATAACGACTAACCAAATCATCCGATCTCTACCAAATTTGGTAACAACATACCTTCGTATAGGATGCGTCTTGTGACCAAACTACAAGGTCGTCCGCCATACCATTTCAGGATGGCGGCCGTGCGAATTATGCAAACTTTATAATCCATACCATGGGACCCACCAGTTCCGATTATCGAGCCGAGAATCGTTCTAACTGTTCTAAAGGAAGAGGCACGTTCGAAATTAAAAGTTTATTTTGTAATACTATAGTGCAGACGTGATTTTAAAAAGCTGAGCCGATTCAGTAATAAGACAAGATGGCAGCGGATATCTTGTGCCTGACTTATATTTCACTAATTTGAGTATTGCATGCAATATAGCGTACTGATACAAAATAAATAAACTTTGTATGAAATGCTTTATATATAAATAATATACTCCAGTGATGAAATCGTTTAGTATAAATCATTATTTGCTAACAAGTTCTATGTAAGTCATTTTATATAGAACGATATTCGTTGACACAATTAGCTCAGTGGTAGAGCGTTAGCCTATCGCTCAAATGCCTATGGTTCAAACCCGATCAGAGCTAGGTTTTTTGCTTGAAATGTTATATGTTTATTGTTTTGTATTGACTCAGATGTTTTAAAATTAAGCGTTATATTGTGCATATTATGGTGTAAAATATATATTTAATTAAAACATAATTCGCCAGCAGATTTACTCGAGACATCTAGCTGCCAAAAAGGTAACTGCACGCCGACCTACTTATTAACTTCCAGATTTTATTGAAAAGTTTCTTCTTCTGGCCGCTAGAATGCACTCGCTCTGTTAGGATTATATTGTTCGATATTTCACCACTAGATGTCAATACTAGTCTACGTGGGGCTCCATTGATTACTATACCATTGTCATTCTATGCGCATCGAATTTGAAGAATGACAAGATGATACTACGATACATTTTTACTTTTTATTTTAAAGGGTTTGTAACAGCCTATTTTGCGTTACTTGAAAATGTTATTTGAAGTAAAGAACAAAACGATTTCACATAGTAACTGAATTCAAGCCGTTGGTGTTAGTTCAGGTTATTAATTACTACTTTTATTTCAGGCAAATAGCAATCGAAAATATCCACATAGTTTGTATACACGTCTCTGTAGGGTCATGGAAAGATTTGTTAATTCAATTAGGGTTGTGAAAGCCATGCACAACCAGACGTGTAAAGACATGCCTCAACTCAAAGTTGGATGTTGCCCACGGCAGGTCGTATATGTAATAATAATAATAATAATAATAATAATAATAATAATAATAATAATAATAATGTTATTGGTTTTACATCCCTTTTAACTACTGCTGCTTTTAGAGACACCGGGGAGCCGGAATTTTGGACCGAAGGGGAACTTTAACGTGCCAGTAAATGTACTGACACGGCTCCCTCGCATTTGTGCACCCTTAAATGCCAGCTGACCGCGCCAGGATACGAACCTGCAACCCAGGGCCCAGCAAGCGAGAACGTTGCCGCTGAGCCACGCAGCCAGTCCGGTCGATTATGTCTCCAGATCCATAACATTCTTGATATACTTCTTATCTTTCTTTCTTCAATGATGGTTGTAGTTTTTATCTAGGTTGTGGCGTTTGGTAGAGGTAAATCGTTTCTAAGGTCTTCAACAAAGAATAGTTCTATTATACTCTTTGATAATAACAACGAGTTATAACTATACTCATACATTTAGAAGAAAGTAGGCTATATGTTCTTTACTGAACATCTTGTTTTATTTTGATAGAAGCTATTAACATAAGTAGGATATATGAAAATAGGCTATTTATTTCTTCACTGAACTTCTTCAAGTACGTAAGTGTTTAAGTCTGCAGTTAGCTTTGGTTCTAGTTTTCGTTCCATGTTTCATTTTCACTATCACCCAAACCATTAGGGGCCGATAACCTTGATGTGAGGTCCCTTAAAACAACAATTATCATCATCATCACCTTCCTTTCATAAATAGGTTTGCTAATTCCGGATGCCTCAGTACAGTACGTACTCTACCAATCGATATTCATTTACACTTGGCAGAAACCTCCCTCTTCTCCCACTATTTACTTATCTGATCTTCATCATTCTTCTGTAAGAACACATTCCAATATTGCTTCTATTCTGTTCTCCTATGCTTCACTAACAGTCCAAGTTTCACTTCTATAATCTCCAAGTAATAGTACATAACTCTATGGCCAACATATATAAAAATCCTACAAATGCGATCATCCGAAATATTTAGATGGTTATCAATATCTTCAAATTAACACAAGTAGATATTACTTACAGTTAGTCAATAAACTATTCCAGCGATTGTTTTTGCCTACTGCACATTCCTCATAAAATGAGTAGAAAACAAGATGTTCAGCAAAGAACATATAGACTACTTTCTCCTAAATGTATAGGTATACTTATAACTCTTTGTCCTCACCCCTAAATCAATCACTTCCACCACAAAGTATTTTTGTTTGTTTGTTAGTAAGTATGTGTCTAAATCAATATTATATACTTGATGATGATTGAATAACTAAACTATCAACTTATTGTTATTGTATTCATGTCCGATAATCTCGATATTAAGCCTCCAAACTTAAGAATCCTTCGTTTCAGGTATCTTCCCCTTAAAAAATCCACGGCGATCACAGTAGGTTGGTACTGCAACCTAGCAGTGAATTAATATATATCTTGTACGCCTCTGAGTGTTGAAAGGGCAGGCAGTTTAAAGCAACCAGGAGGGATGTGATCCAGCTGGCAGTGCTTAAAGGAAATCGGTGCTCGGTCATGGCTAGAAGTTTAACTACTGTATTACAAAATTTCAATACTTCAGGAGGCCAGGGATTTGCAAAGCGGAATGTTTGGAACAATTACCCACGTAACCTGCAAGAGGACAGCACCGTACAAAAACATTGAGAACGCAGTGGATGACAACGGGTAGGCTATCTTGTTTTTCTATTCTCCTTTTACATTCATCTTCTGTTTATATGCGGTGTGATTAGTAATAAACGAGTGTATACATTATCCTCTCCTTTGAACTAAATAGCATTTTATTTAGTATATGTGGGAAGAGTTCGTCCACTTATTTGTAAAAGAATGCAAGTAAAAAAAGTTAACTCTAGTAGGTTTTGAACCCCAGTGTCCCGCGTAAAATACTAATGCGCTAGCACAGAGCTAAAGCCCTGCGCGGATGCGGATATCCGCGGATAAACCCACGGATATCCGCAAATATTTTCGCCACGCGGATATAGTTTGCATTGCTGTGCGGATAGCGGATACGCTGCGGATAATGTTTCGAGTAAATTTGCGGATAGTCATTAGAATACAAACATACGTTAATATTACATATTTGATATGCCAATCTACAGCTTCATGCTTAAGAGAGAAATACTCCTATAGTCTATTGCGTATGAAATATTCAGGCACGTATTGCACTGATATACGAGAAGATCATTTTACTCATATACTTTCAACTAGCCTACATTTTATTAAGTACCGTATGTTTGTAGTAGATGGTCTTGACATCTCATCACCATCAATTCTCACTGCCATTATTACTATACGTACGAGATATAATGATGTCAATAAGCTTGTTAGTTCATCGTAGTGACATCATTAACATTCCTCATGTCAGCTACTTCGCCATCTAAGCTATCCTGGAAGATCGGGATCCAGGTTTATCTATAGATTTATTTCCAACTTGTCACTGAAGCACGTTGGCTGTGATATTGCAACATCATACTATGAAATCAACTTTGCGAACATGGATGGGTCCAGAAGCAGAAGGATGATGACTGACTTGGAATTTCCGGCCAAATGTCAATCCCTTTCTCCAAGCGGAAAGAGAAGTTCACGTAGTGAATGTTACCGCGACAATGAGTATGAACATCATTTCACCAACATGGATAAACAATCTATTAAAATAAAACAAGGTGAATATTCAATAGCGCGTGAAACAAAGCTCAAATCAACGATATGGCAGACATTTGGTTACGTTTTCAATGGAAACGAAAAGGTGAACGATGTAGTGATGTTTTCCCTGTAAAATAAGTGTATTCATACTCAGGACACAAATCGGGCACATTAAACTTACTGAGGCACAAGTGCGAAAGTAGCCAAGAAAGTATAGCCATTTTTTGTCTAAAGCGGAGGTCAAGGAACCAGAAGTGTCATCCAACTTGAAGTCCCTTGGAATGCCAACTTGAAGTTCCTTGCAATGAAGCAAATTGTCAGGAACAACTTTCTCCTCAAATGTCTAAATGTGATGGTTTAACATGTTATGCTTGATCTAATAAATTAATCATAATATTGAAATATCAGCTGATTTTGATAAAAGTCATGCGGATGTGGGGCGGATGTGAATAAAAGTTATGGGGATGCGGGGCGAATGCGGATAACAGGCGCGCGGATGCGGGGCGGATTCGGATAACAGTCGTGCGGATGCGGGGCGGATGCGGATAACAGTCGTGCGGATGCGGGGCGGATGCGGATAACGTTTTGTTTATCCGCGCAGGGCTCTACACAGAGCCAAACATGTCCATAACATCTCATTGTTATTAACCGACTTAGATATGACGTGTTAGCAAATAATGTCTTGAAATAAACGATTTTTCACTGCAGTACATCTTCATTATAAATAATTTCATACCAAGTTTATATGATTTCTATCAGTAGGCTATATCGCATGCAACATACTCAAACTAATGAAATATAGCACAGGCACAAGAGGTTAGCTGCCATCTTGTCATGTGACAGAGACGGCTCAGCTTATTTAAGTCACTGATAAAATGGAATATTATAATAAACAATTATAATAAATAACGGGTCACGTCCTTTATGATAGCTTAAAGCACCCTCAGCTCGCCATCAATTAATTTACGGCTTATTACCTTGTAGTTTGAGCACAGGACGCGTCTCATATGAAGGTATGTTCTTACCGAATTTCATAAAGATCCAAGGGTTAGTTTGGTCGTAATTTAATGTTAAGTTTTGACCATTTGAGTGGCCACCATTAAGTTTTGGTAAAGATGGTGGCAATATAAAACATGACACTGAGGTGCCCTTTGCTAGTGCAACTTTGTACCAAATTTCGTTCAATTCAGTTTCATCGTGTTGCAATTGATAGGGGGGAGGGGGGGGGGCAGACACACACCCACACACACACACACACACACACAGACAATTTTTTGGCCCTGTGTAGATCTCATAAGTCTACTTTAATTTTTTGAAAACATCGAAAGTAGGCTATGTGCGATGTGCGTTTGTCTGTCTGTCCCCCTACTAACTTTTAAACGACAGTTCCAATCACAACTCCTTTTTTTTATGATGGTGTTGCTTCCGGACATCCAACTTTTGCTATTTTTACTAACATCACTATAGCCAACAGTTAGTAATAGGTGGTGCCACCTATTGCTTAAATGTGAAAGACCCACGTTAGTAAATGTGCCTCGTGAGGCAAAACTAAAAAGAGGTTGAATCAATTCTCACCTCAGTCATTCTGGAAGTGGTTTTTTTGGATAGCACCAACCATTGACCAAAGGGGTGGAAAAAAGTGGGTTTTTCGGGAAACATTAATCATATCTCTCTTAATAGGCACAATATCAAACCGTAAAAAATGGAACATATTCCCCTAATAATTACCTAAAACTTTTGTCTGAAAGAATTTTTGATATGACCCACCATTACGCCAAGGGATGAGAAAAATGATTTCGGATTTTTAAAAAAATGTCAAGTGCCATCAGAGGTTACCATAACAACGCTTTTAAATTGATGAGGGATGATCTATCAGAGGTTGCCAAGACAACGCCATTGACGAGATCACATTCATTTTTAGCCTACTTTTCACACTTTTCAAAAATGAGGAAAAAGTAGACTTATGAGATATATCCGGGAAAATGTGTCTGTCCTTCTGTCTGTCTGTCTGTCTGTCTGTCTGTCCTTCTGTCTGTCTGGATGTGTGTGTGTGTGTGTGTGTCCCCATATCAACTTCAAACGGCTGCAGCAATCGAAACCAAATTTAGTATGAGTAAAGATGTATACCGGAATATCTCAGGCCCATATTTGAAAAAGATGCCAGTGCTACCAACTGCTAAAAAACGCACTTGAAATTTGAGCTCCATGTTGGATATCTTGGAAGGTATACATGGGAGCTATTCTAAAATTGGTACACATGTAGATAATACTATTTCAGTTTAATTTCCAGGTGGCCATACATGACAGCGTTGCCAAAATAATTTTAAGCCTTCTGATAAGTCCAATTTTTAAATGCATATAACTTCTATACTATCAATTGGATTTCAACCAAATTTTGTATGTAATATGTATACATAAACAGATATGACTGAGTGTATTCTTAAGAGCCACCAGGGCTGCCAACTGTTAATAATTGCTCTCTATTTTGTATCCTAATATATCAGAAAGTATGCAAGCCGACAGCTTTAAACTATGCACACGTAAATTACCTGACATTTTACATTAATTTGGAGTAACTTATATACGTCAGTTCTACCAACATGATTCTAAGCCTGCTGATAGGACCAATTTTTAAATACATGTAACTTCTATACCAACAAATGGATTTCATCCAAAATTGGCGCAAATAGATATAATATTTCAGATTATTTCTGACCAGCACTCGCATGACATTGTTGCCAACATGCTTTTACGTGTACTAATAGATCCAATGTCTAAATACATGTAACTTCCTTTGGACTTCAACCACATTTTGTATTCTGTACCTAGGAGATGGAAGTAAGAATATATTCAGTCACCAAAGCTGCCAACTGCATTGCTCTATTAGGCTACATTATGCCTAGTACACCTTATTTCGAACTAATTAAGACATTTCGATATTACCCACTTAATTTCGTCATTATTCTAGATAGGTTCATATACTGTAGATTAATCTATGGCATGAATCTTAATTTTAAGAAAAGTAGGCTCTTTAGTTCGTCACGGAACTTCTTGTTCCATCTGACTATGAGGGAAGCGGCTAACTGGTAGCATGCTGAACTTCTATGCCCAAGGTCGTTGGTTCAAAGCCGGCCAAAGTCGCCGGATTTTCTAAGAGCGCTAAAAATCCGTCAGCATGCTTTCCTTCGGAGGGGAAGTTACAACGTTTGTTGCAAGTTGCTGGTTGCGGTGGCATCTAGCAGCCAAGTTCACAGCTAGGTGTCGTTGACGTAGTATTTGGTACAAAATTAGGCACTACTACTTAAAATTGACCGTCTGCAGACCTTACCTGAATTACAGACTAATACAGTCATCACAAATAACACCGTTTATCAGACAGATTCTACATACACCCAATGTACACGGGGTTACATGACCACCTTGTCGCAGCCCCTAAACTGAGGAACCAACCAACATCTCTGCGGGTGATAAAATTTTGCGTGAAGAAGTAACAGACTGTTAGATAGTTACACATTAGTTCCAAACCTTGCATAAGGACAGTGTGATCACAAGTATAAAAATGAACCCCAAATGACAAGGTTACCATCCCCATAAGACAGTAAAATGTTAAAAATATGCATAGAAAGACGAAAAAATGTTAACTAACCTCCAATTGTAAAATACTTTCTCGCAATAAATGAGGTCTGATCCTCCTACGAAAACCAGCATATTTTGCCTATTTTAGCCTATCCCCTAGTTTACCCGGTGAAATCTACCTCCGCCTTCCGGCGTGCCGAGAGGATTTTTTTATATTAAATTATCTTATATTATACCGGCTTGCCACGGTGGGTGAGTGGTTAACGTGTCGGACTACCAACCCCAAGCTTGCAGGTTCGCTCCTGGCCAAGGTAAGTGATTTTTGAAAGGTGACAAAAATCACGACATGCATGTCATACGTTGTTGGCACGTTAAAGAACCCATTTGAATTCAGTAGGCCGTGCTCATAATGGCAAAATTAATCTCGGGATTTTCCGCCAACACAAAGTTCCTCCATTCTCTACTAGAAAGCGCTATAGTGTCAAGGAGCTTAGATATTGTAACCTTCCAGGTTACAAAGAGACTGAACCCGTGTTCCGGGGAGTTACGGATTTTATTAATCATGTGTATATTTTTATTTTAGGTCTTTTTATGTTTTATAATTATTGATTAGTGTATATTATGACGTGCTTAATTTATAAGTAATTTGTATAGCGTATAAGTATTATAATTTGAGCAGGATCCAGATCAAGGTAAGTTGAAATATTTAACATTGGAGTAATCTGAAAGTTTTGTAACAGAAAAGTGCACACAGGCGATGAAATACGAGTTGGTGTTCAGACACGGGGTAAAACCCGAGCGCCAGTAAGCGTGAGTCAGAGGTGAGACTTAGCATCCATGTACGAGCGGTGACGATGGGCTGTGTTCCATATATGGTCATGTTGAGAATCAAGCGTTGGGATTGGGTGGATCCGTGGATCATCCCAGGTAACCTGTGATTGTAGAGGGGGGGGGGGGGAGGGTGATGACGGTACTTGGGATTTTGTGGAAGGCATTGGGAGACACTCTTATTCAGACCGCGGGGCGGTGTACACTCTTATTCAGAACGCGGGGTGGTGTAGACTCTTATTTTGGACCGCGTGTGGAGCGGGTCTCTATTTAGAACTCCGGGCGGGAGTGGACTTGTCTTTTTGGTCCTGTGTGTGGAGGATAAGACATTACAGTTTTACACTATTTGTGGTTTTGGATACAATAACGGAGTTGGTGGCTATAAGTTCCTCATTGAATGATGAGCCTAGTCTTAAGTATATCGCCAAGGTTGCTTATTTCGAACAGCATGAAGTAGTGTAGTCTAATATCTGTACATCTATATTGCAATTATAGCGGCAATTTATTCGTCCAAGGATGCGAGTCAAATATGCTCCGCATTAGTAAATTCACGAACGGATTCCAAACATTGGTCTGATACTAGATCCACGACGCAAAGTAAATCGTTGGATGATGGTTACAAAAGTAACAAACGTAATAAGTAATCATAAAAGTAGGAATGGCTTGTGAATCAAATCAATTGTGCTGCGAGTATAGGCCTAATTATTTTGGGAGCAAATAACCCCAGAATTAGTAGAGCTAGGTCACCATTGCCGGAGCCAACATCTGTAAATACCGATCAACTTCATTCCTGAGGGTCATCTATATCATGTCATATGTGTATCTGTGGAAATACGATAGGGAGTGTTATTATTCTGTACGAGGAGGATCCTGCGAAATGTGTGTCTTATGTCTGGTATGACAATATATTATCAATTTTATCAGAAGCTGAAGGGTTTTATTTATTAGGTCACTTAGGTATAGTTAGGTGTGAATGTCCCGCACCCCTGTGTAGTAGCCGGGGTCGTTACAATATCTAACCTCCTTGACATACATAGCGTTCCAAGGAACGACGAAATTCGACATGCAAGCTGCCCTCTGGGTGTCAAATAACAAAGCTTGCACCTGGCACCGAGGCCATATGATATTATTATTATTATTATTATATTACACCGACAGCAGTAGCTACGCTCGCTTAAGCGCAGTGCTAAGCGATGGGGCCAAGCTCTCTGCGGACTCGGTAGAGTTGGGTTCGATTCCCGCCTCAGCCATCATGGAAGTGGCTTTCCGTGGTTTCCCCACTTCTACTCCAGGCAACTGCTGTGATGGTTCTAAACTTAAGGCCACGGCCACCTCCTTCCCAATCCTATCTCCAATTTACAAATACACACACTAGTACATCCATCACAATAACATAGGTTACTACACAAATTCCACATACACACCAAAATACACGGGACTATATGACCACGATGTCAAAGCCCCTAAAATAAGCAACAACAACATGTTTTTGGGCTGGAGGTCTATCTGGGATTAGCATGGCAACTAGTGCAAGCGCACTTGGACCGTTTTCACCTACGTCAACTATCTCATAATTCATCATTAAAGATTATTTAACTTCGCACGAGCATTTCATCGAACAGAAACGCTTGTTAACTTACCACTAACAAGCAATTGCGTTAAATGGCCAAATCTGGACGCTAATCTCATTAATGTAACGTTAAAGTGGAGGGAAACAGCTGAATTCTACATTGTGTATCTTGCAATGGCGAAAGAATTCGTATGTTTAGGGTTTCACACCAGACGGCTTCAGTGGCGTAGTTGGTAGCATGCTGAGCTTCTATGCCCAACCCAGCCGAAGTCGTCGGATGTTTTAAGAGCGTTAAAATCCATCAGTATATCTTCCTTCAGAGGGGAAGTAAAGCCGGCGAGCCATGTCATAGATTTATGGCATGTAAAAGAACCTTCCACTAACTAATCTTGTGTGAAGCAAAATTTGTAGGCCAGGTGTGATTAATGCTCTTAAGTTCCAACGTTCGTCACCAGGCGCTGGCTGCGATGGCATCTAGTAGTAGCCAATTAAACAGCTAGGTGTCCTGGACGGTGGCATCTGGTAGCGAAGTATGGACTACTTGAAATTATCGTCTGCAGTCCTTACTTGAATTAAAAACAGATAACACACACTAATACAGTCATCACAATTAACACCGGTTATCAGACAGATTCCACACACACCCATAGTACACGGGGCTACATGACTGCATTGGCAGCCACTAAACTAAGGAACGAACCTTCCAGAGTTTCACACCAACTTCCACGGGTGTAAAATATGTTTCTGACAATGAAATTATAATAGATCAAACATGTTACCAAGAAAGAAGAATACGGAAATAAAACAAGTAGTTCCGTGAAGAACTATATAGCCTATTTTCATATATCCTAATTATGTTAATTGCCTCTATGAACATACAAAATTTCAGTGTGATTTCTGTAATAGATTCTTAGATATTGAGATCCGTTTAAATATTTCTGATGGTCGCCATTTTGGATTGTTATATGTATAGGCCATAGAGTCATGTACGAGTACCATTAAATGAAAATTATTGCGTAGGTTCATTATTCAAACTTTCATTTCGATCGAATGATTACGACACAAGACACAAGAAATAAAAACTTAATTCTAAAATTCGCACAGACGCCATATTGAGGTTATGTAAACCATTGAATTAAATTAGATACCAGTGAACATTTCCTGCACCAAGTTTCATTGATTTTGGTTGGTTAAATCGCGAGAAACGTCTATTTAAAAGTCGCAAATTCTTTTGGCCGCCATGTTGGTTTTGTAGTTACCAGGTTTTCAAAAGTCACGTAGGTGAACTTCTAGTAGTTCCCTTTATCACTGTAAAACTTTCCAGGGTGATATCGGTTATAGTTTCGGAGATATTGAATGCTGGTGAAATATTTCGCACAGCCGCCATGTTGGATTTGTGAGACGTAACAAAATTTGAAGGGCACGATCGGGGTCGTCCGGAATAGTGCTATGAACTTACCGAGTTTCATTGAAATCGCTCCAGCCGTTTAGAATTTATTAGGACACACACACACACACACACACACGCACACACACACGGTCAAAAGGTGATCTCATAAGCCTATTTTTTCATAAATGAAAATAGGCTAATAAAAGTGGAATTCATACTCCTTCTAGCAATGAACTCCAAGTCTGCAACGCAAGCGCTTACGCTACGAAGACAGCAGGAAGAGCGTGTTCTATTTAGCTAAGTAAACAATGTACATACACACAACTGCCAGTTCTCCTAAATACTTTGTTCATATCATTATAAGCTTTTGCCATGAATTAGGTCTTCTGTATTTCCCTTCTTTATAATTATGTTCCAGAAAAACTGAAGAAAGCATCGCAAACAACAAGCAGTGCTACACGCTTCTTGGTCTGTCCGCCATGTTTCTCCAGTAATTACGATCCCGAATGGTCTCATGAAATGCATCGACGATAAACATAGCATTTAGTATTTAAGTTACATAAGAATTGACTAATCGTTAGAAAAGAGTTGTTGAAAACGACCCTTAGTTCCTACTCGTTGAAGCGTGCAAGATCACCACACACAAGTCGAAGGGGGTAGTTAAAATAGTTAAATAATGAATAATAATGAGTCTCGGGATGAAAGAAGTGACTTAGGAAAAACAGGCGATTCATTATTTTATGAAACGTAAGTTACGGTATACGAACGCTAGATCAATCTGTATGAAATATATTTGTTGTTGTTTATTCATATATGGTCTCTGCGACATCGTGGTCATTTAACTCGTGTATTTGGGTGTGTATGTATATAGGATTTGTCTGATAACCTGTATTATTGTGGTGTAGGTTGTAGTGTGTAATTGTAATGCAGCTGGGGATTCCTAAGGAGGCGGCCGTGGCCTTAAGTTAGGCACCATCTCGGCATTAATCTGGTGAAGAAGTGGGAAACCACGGAAAACTACTTCCAGGTTGGCTGAGATGGGAATCGAACCCACCTCTTCTCAGTTTTGTCGCACAAGGCTGAGTGGCCCCCATTCCAGCCCTCAGACCAGAATTAAATTCTTGGCAGAGCCGGGAATCGAACCTGGCCCTCCGTGGTGACAGCGAAGAATGCAAGCCCCTACGCAACGAGTTTGACCTGTCTATAAAACTGAAATTACAAAAATAATTTAAAGAATTTAAATTGCGCACACCAGTGGAATACATCCTGCAGCCTGTATGAATGTATTGGTGTAATAAGTTGAGAGGCCCATATTCCACAGCGAAGGACACTACCCAATTTCCTGACTAGCCACCATACAGCAAAGCTCGCTAATTGAATTCCGCATGTTTCACGCCAGCGCCAATTGGTACGGTACGGAAATTGTGGGCTTAAAAATACTTCATCCTTGATTGGTCTGGAGCAGTGCTCAGTAGGCACGATAAGTACTGGCCGGAGCAATTACCACAAGCTGCCTGAATACCTCCAGAACACACACGGAAAACGCATCATCTAGTTGGACTAAAATATTACCGATTAAAAAAGAAAAAAAAATCCTGAACAACATTTTAACGTTTCATGTGGATATGACAACGGAAGACGCTACGTAATAACGGTTTCACACATTATTTTGTACGTTGCACTTAACCCTTTACAAGGCAAATCATTTTTTGTGTAACATCTTTCCACTCGGTTGCTGGATATTTTTGTGGGAGTGATTTTGAAAAATGGGACAGAAGTGGATCGGAACGATCGAGGTGGTACCAGCTGGCACACTTCCGTTCGATCGAACGGAAGTATAAGACGCACTGCCAACTCGATCGATCGATCCAGCTGGCAGTGGTAAGAGAAACAATGAGCGCGCGGTGTCGGAAATTGATACCATGACGTGCTCTCGGCCATGTGGAATGTATATGACATACTGAACGGTAAACGCTCATGCGAACTCTGGTGTCAAGTGATTGAAACAAAGCACATGGTACATGTTCAAAGTCTTCGTATCAGTATTTAAATGGTAAAATGCCTTAATATCAAACATTGTAAGTAGTCGGCATTGCCGGTATTATGTTTCTGCACAATGGTTATTCAAATATTAACCCACATAACGGTAATGCAGTCATCAATATAATATAATCGTTGTGGTTATACGAGAATTGAGCAAGCCTTCGTGAATTATTGCTGAATACATTCTCTTTACTCACAAGAGGGCCTATTCATACGGCATTTTAAACTCAATTTCACGCAGGAACATTATCGAAACAAGCAAAATATAAATGAAACTTAATTCCGCGATGCAGTATTATTAGAACGTGGAAATAAGTCACCATCTTGTGCACAATATTTGCATAGTCGGAATAGCCGAGGGGTTAGCGCCTATGACTGTGAAACTAGAGATCTCGGGTTCGAATCCCGGACGGGGTAGATATTTTTGCTACCAGATTATCATTTTAAACGATATTTATCATATCAATATGACTCATTTTAAAAGAATCCATATGAAATTACGTTTTGGTCTGTGAATGAAGAGGAACTGTTTATAAGGAATTTAAGGTTATGTGCGGTGTCGCGTCTATTAATCTAGTTGATCCATATCGTATTCTTTATTTAGGCTAGTGTTGGTGGAAGCTACAAATCATCTAATAAAATGAGTTCCGTATTATAAACTACAATATCTGTAAAACACTCCCTTTTACAATAGATTAATATTTTTGCCAATAATAGTATAAAATACCGGTGAATCAACAATTTCACGAGAGGTTTCTTCTATGTCAGAAGTTACACATCATATGCGACTGCTGTAAGGTTCGTAATTTTTTATGTGTTTCTACATTTTAACTATTATTATTATTAATGCTATGTTTTGTTTCTCTAATTTTAATGTTTTTATATTTATTTTTAATTTTTAATTGATGTTATTATAGATTTAATTCTTATATTTTTATTTATTTACCGTAATTAATTACTTAATTTCGAATTGATTTTTACAATTATTTATTATTTTCATAATTTTTAGCCTATTTTCAATTTTGAAAAAATAGGCTTATGAGATCACCTTTTGTCCGTGTGTGTGTGCGTGTGTGTGTGTGTGATTCGTGTGTGTGTCCCCCCCTAATAAAATCTAAATGGCAGGAGCGATTTCAATGAAACTCGGAAATTTCATAGCACTATTCCCAGCGACCTCGACCGTGCCCTTCAAATTTTGTTATGACTCACCAATCCAACATGGCGGCTGTGCGAAATATTTCACCAGCATTCAATATCTCCGAAACTATTACCGATATCACCCTGGAATATATTACGGTGATAAATAGAACTACTATAAGTTCACTTATGTGACTTTTGAAAACATGGTAACTACAAAATCAACATGGCGGCCAAGCGAATTTGCGACTTTTAAATAGACGTTTCTCGCGATTTGACCAACCAAACGCAATGAAACTTGGTACAGTATATGTTTATACACATTGTAATGCACCGACATCTAACTTCGTTCAATTGCTTACATAATCACAAGATGGCGGATGTGCGAAATATTTCACTGGCATTCTATATCTCTGAAACTATTGGCGGTATCTCCCTAAAATTTTGTACGGAGATAAAGGGCACTACTGGAAGTCCATCTATAAGATTTTCAAAAACCGGTTAACTACAAAACGAACATGGCGGCCAAGCGAATTTGAACATTTTAAATAGACCTTTCTCGCGATTTAATGTTCCAAGCGCACTGAAACCTGGTACAGGAGATATTTATACACATTGTAATCCACTGGTATCTAATTTAGTTCAATTGTTTACATAACCTCAAGATGGCGGCAGTACCGAATTTTAAAATTAAGTTTTTATTTCTTGTGATGTAGTCATGCGATCGAAGTGAAAGTTTGAATAATGAACCTACGCAATAATTTTCCTTTAATGGTACATGACTCTATGGCCTATACATTTAACAATCCAACTTGGCGACCATCCGAAATATTTAGTCGATACCGAATATCTGCGAATCTATTTTAGCAATCAAACTGCATTTTTTAATGTTCATAGGGGCTATGAGCTTAAGTTCACCTATAGGACTTTAAATAACCTGGTGATCACAAATCCAACATGGCGGTGACGCGATATATAAATATTCACATGGACGTTTCTCGCAATTTAACCATCCGCGTGCAGTGAAACTTGGTACACTAAATCTTTATCCGAATGTTAATCCACTGGCATCTAATTTATTTCAATTGTTTCCATAACCTCAAGATGGCAGTTGTGAAAAATTTTTAAATCTCCTTGTTTTTTCTTGTGTCCTAATTATGCGATTGAAGTTTGAATACTACACGTTCACAATAATCTGCATGTAACAGTACATAACTCTAGGACCTACATATATAAAATCCAACATGGCGACCATCCGAAATATTTAGTGGGTTCTCAATATCTACGAATCTATTACAGCAATCAAACTGAAATTGTATATGTTGATAGTGGCAATTAACATAAGTAGGATATATGAAAATAGGCTGTATAGTTCTTCACGGAACTACTTGTTTATAGTTCTGATTAATGTTTTAATTTTATATTCCTTTTATTATTGTAATTTTTATTTTATTTTTATGACATTTATTTCTATATTTATATTTTATTTTTACTCTTTAATTGTTTATGTTTTTAGTTTTAGTTTTTCTGAATTTCATTCAGCACATTACGTCAAGTACGTATATACTATTTGACTTTTAGAAATACTAGCACTTCGGTATGAAAACTCTCAAGATATTCGACTGAAAGATTCAACTATCAGCATCTTTGAAAGCATAAACTGTCCTTATGACAGGAGGTTAATATAGAGACCACTATCCCATAAAGGGTTCAATGAAGCTTGGGACAGGCACTAGTAGTCTAATTGAATAGCCACCTTCTGTGGTTTCAGGGTATATTGTAGACCTGGTACTTTTAATCGATTAATTTATTCAAATAATCAATTAATCGAAACATTAT